>LR994599.1:9636182-10921291 GCA_905187575.2 Celastrina argiolus | reverse complement strand
AACTAAAATTAAGTTCACTGTTCTTTGTTCTCTTTTTAATAATGTTATTAATAATTTTTTTTCCCGTCTTTTTTTGGCCATTCAAACGTTATGATCAACACAAAATACCTTAAATACAAACGCTATGTGCGTTATATATCGAATAGTTTAGAAGATACACGCATTACAGTACGTGGGTGATAGAAGTACCTACTACAGATTATTGTTAGTTCGCCAAATTGAAAAAAAAATGAAGTTTAATATTAACTTCCGGTTTACTGTACGAAAAAAATATTTTTTTCTTATTTCAATTTATTTATTTATTTATTTATACATCATGCACATTTTGTACATAGGCAGACTTAATGCCTCAAGGCATTTTCTACCAGTCAATCTTTATAGTCCATTAATTTAAGCTTAAAATTGGTAAGAATCTCGGAATTAGAGATACCCATCCGCAAGTCTGCAAATAGTTGTATATTGACTCCCCAAAAGTTGTCTCAAAACCTACACATGTTAGGGTCTAGAAAGTCAATAAAAATACTCAAACAGACACTATTCATTTGTTCTTTATTCCATAATATGATTACCTTCATTAACAGCTTCGAAAAATAAGCTTGTAAATTTTTGATGATTCTTTAAGGGCACATATATTCGTTACTAGGCATAAAAGAAGAACAATAAGGATGTACACTTATCCAGGTCCTATGGAAGTGCAATTGATCCAATTATGAACAATATCCAAGATCTGACTTTATTTTTATTGCCCGCTTGACGAGTAATACGTGAAAGAAGATTTACGATAAAATGAAAAAACAAAATTCATTCCACCATTTTCCTCGTCGCGATCGAGTCAAGCAGTGACAAAAATTTGTCGGGCAACTCGTTAGCGCGGTTTTTCTGGAAGCTTCCATTTGTCTTTACCTGAAGTCGATCAAACGGTAAATTTAGCACGAGCCGAGCGGCGGGCTCATTCGATTTGCTCCAATGGTCACACATTCAGTTCCCGGCGGACAATGTAAGTGCATCCAGCGACCATTATTAATACATCCTTGAATTGGGAGCTAATCCGACGATGTTGAATGGTAGACTATGTGGAGCTGTATTATTAAGTGCAGGTGTACACTTAGTACATTTAATGTAAATTTTACAGTGAAAAGAAGGTTATTTTTCAATATGTTATGTTTAAGGAATACATTAGTAGGTTGTATATTTTTTAAGGAAGACAGGTACAGTAGGTACTATGTTTTATAAAATACCATTAAATATAGATATATTTCTTTAGCTGATTTGAACTTCGTTGAGCATAATAATCATAAACAGTATTACTTGTGATAAAATTCCGCAACGCTTGTTTATAAAACTATCTACATTTTAATTTATTTAAATAGAAATTATATTTTGGTGATTTGGATTATTTAAAGTAATTTTTGTACAAAAAATGTACGCTGTCAATCCCATCGTACCGTATTCAAATTATTACACTTTATACCAAAAAAAACTTAAAAATTCTGAAACAATAATAATTGTTGGTTTGTCATGTACAACATTAGAATAGAATCACGTTTTAATATACGTCGAAAAATTTCTATAAAAATGACGACGTCCATGTATGATTAACTTCACCTATCCATTTTTTATCTCGCAGGGGAAAGGTCATTACGCCTCCCCCATGATGGGTGTCCTTTCCCTGAGGGTTGCCATAAGCCGATATGAAAGGGATTAGCTGTCAACCTGACCTATCGGCTAACCTAACCTAGCCAAGAGCATCGTTGACTTTTATAGAAAAGTTAAAAGTTACGAAAAATACATGGATAAAATATTGATAGGTACTATATAGGATAGACTAAAAAATCCGTTCCCATTTGACATGAATAGTCATTACAAAATTATTATATTTTTTCCCATTTTGGCTTGCACGGATTGTGTGTCAACCATGCAAAAATTAAAATTGTTATTATTTTATGACCAATTAACATAGGTTTTATTGCTATATATTAAAGAATTGTTCTCAATTTTACTTTTAAAATAATCCATTCTGCACGTGCATACTTAAAATGTATGTGATAATTAGTAATTTTTGGCACCAGCAGTGTTGTTCCAATGCTATACAAATATATTTAATATAAACACATAAGTAATTCTTGAGACAAACGTTTTATTATGGTTACATAAACTTACAAGTAATGTTTGTATAGTAATTATCTATTGAACGTCCGAGGGAGGGAAGAGTTCAATTATCGCGCGACGCTCCGTCGGCCTGATTGATTGGTTCGGGGCCTGTTTGTATACATCAACTTGATAGCTTCACTACACTGGATTGCACAGTAAATTAGTTAAATATAAACCCCATAAATGGCCAATACATGACACAAAAGCTCTATGTTTTACTAGCCAACTTACAAAAAAAGGAGGAGATTCTCAATTCGGCCTGTTTTTTTTTAATGTATGTACATTGATTCCTCTGAGGTTAATGGTCCGATTTGCGTGATTCTTTATTTATTTGACGCAGAACAGCTGCCATTTGGTCCCATAAAAATTTTACATAGTTTGGCGCTGTAGTTTTTATTTTATGTACATATTCCACCAACATTTTTAAAGAATCAACATTTGTGTAAACATTTTTTACGATGATGATTTTGTAATTTACTTTCAGTACGACTAATTTAGGAGTTTTCCACTTTTACATTTATAATTGACTCTCAAGAACATTAATTGTAAGTATATTATAAAAGTATTATTTTATGCTTTTTAGTTGTTGAAGTCAGTTTTTGTAAACGTACTTTCATTTTTATTGGTTTACGTAATTCAAGAGCATGCCTAGCTGTTGTTGCTAGTTCAATTCTCAACACAGCTTGTATGAATTATTGAGGCTATTTAAGATCTCAAGTACATAATGATGCCGCTTAAACGGTGAAAGAAAACATTGTAAGGTAACCCGCTCATGGTTGGCCCCAGACGCATTGTCTCGTCATTCCTCTAGACAAGGCTGCCTATGCTTATATTAATATGTTGTGAGAATGCCGTATGTGCTGGGCATCCATACGACATTCTCAGGCACGTGTAGTATTCAAAGAGCAGTAAAGTATCACTCGCACAATATTCTGTTTAAATCATCCAAAATCCAATCGTTTTTTTTATAATACATCGCTCCTGGAACTCACATAGATACTAAAGGAAATATTGACCCTATACTTCACATACATATTACATATTCACCCTTTTAAAATTAGTATTTCTGCATAAAAAACGCATTGACGCTTGCACAAGTGAATCTGCATCGGGATTGATATAATTTTATAATCACAAAATTTATCACGCAAAAATTATAATACTCTGTTACAGTCAAACTCTTAACCAGTCAAAAGTACTTTCGACTGAATTGGTTGAATTAATTTTGACTGAACTGGTTGAAACTAATTTTAACTGACTTTGATAGATAAAATTACTTTAGCCTGGACTGGTTGAAACAAATTTTTACTGATTCGGCTACTTAAAAGTATTTTTGTCAGAATTCTTTAAAACTACTTTTGACTGATTTTGCTAGTTAAAAGTACTTTAGTCAGAATTGATTGAAACTACTTTTGACTGATTTTGTTGTTAGGAGTTTTGACTGCAACAACTCCACTCCACAGATTAGGAGGAAAATGTTAAGTCCCCTAAAAGTAAATAGCTTTAATTTGCATGAGATAAGAAATGTGAAGTAATAGCGAGCGGACGTCCCTCTGTGGAGTTCCAAGCTAAGCCACAGCAATTTAGCCAATTTAATGTCGTTCTCACCCATTGAGCTCCCGCGTTCTTAATTCGAAAATAGATCCTATTGTATTTCTATTGCGAAAATATAACACCTCAATATAACACCTCAATAATTTCTTGTTACTTCTCCCTTTCAATTGGAATTGCAATATCAGTGCTAATTTTAACGCCTCCGTGGTCTAGTGGTTCAGAGCTTCGCTCTCGACTCGGAGGTCGTGAGTTCGATGTTGTTTTCAAGTTTGGTTAGGACAATGCTGATCACTTGGTTGAATGACAAGAAAGATTATCCATGCGTCGGATGGGCATCTAAACAGTCGGTCCTGCGCCTGATCTCCCGCCAGTCGTGTCGGTTATCCGTCCCACTGGGCTACGAGAGTGAAGGAAGAAGGAGTGCTTCTGAATATTGCGAATACTTGGGCACTGTAAAATAACTCCTTGGGCACTATAAAAGCAGCTGGCCTGGTTTCAATGAAACCGGCTACTGTTTCTGAAATCGTTGTGGGATGCATTACATTTTAAACGTGTAGGTCTTATTGTTTTTCTAAACACCGCACCGTTGCGATTCAATATGGCCGGCTAGAATGCTTCCAATTTAACTGTTAGGTATTCACTGCGCTATAAACATTAATAAAACGGCAATTCAAGAAAATAAAACCCGACTTGCTTTTCTGTGTAATTTTATTATAAAAATTTCTGAAACTAACATTTCAATTTATATAATTATTTGTCAAATAGGCAAAGCTATCACAAAAGATAAGGCTTATTAAAAAATATATAAAATCAAATTAAGCCGCGATACGTGGTTGGTAACTAGTAACTACTGCCTTACCAGAGTAGGTAAAGTTACATTTTTTAAACATATTATTGTACGCATTAAAGTAATCTTAGATTTAATACATATAAAATATCTTATGAAAAAATACTGTTTTACCGTCTGATCTTGTGCTTTTAACATTGTAAAATATGTTTCTATAATAGGTAAGTACCTAGATATTTCATCCACGAATATTATTTAATATTTACATAACACATGAAAAAATATATCGAAACTAAATATTTTCACAGCAAATAAAATGACAAAGGTCCCCTAAGAATAAGGGTCCTTATTCCTTATCAAGTCTAAGTGTAAAAGGAATCGTTGATACCCTTTAAACTCCTATCTTTACGACATACTATTTACTATTATACATAGGGTCAACATATGCGCAATTTATTATATTTGAGGACGTTCACAAAATAGGAAAGGCGGTTTATGTAAATAAGCTAAAATATTTCACGTGCGGAAAGCCGTACTAAGGGTTCATTCATACCGAAACGAAACGCAGCGTTGTATTTTAAGACCCGATAAAAACAAAGGGATATGTTTATATGTGTAAGTATATATGTATGTAAATACATACATATATACTTATTAAAAAGGTAACTTTATTTACTATACAGAGTAATACATAGCAATTCAAATGTGGTGTGAAGAAAATGACGCGTAGAGCATAATTTTTTTTTTTTCGATTTGTCACGTTATGGTTAGTTATTTTTATGAGATACCAACAAAAATGCATTCGGCTTCATATAAGAACCATGAATCAACCTGTATAAGAAGATACACGTTTCATTACTATAAGTCAAATATCCAGCTGCACTACATTAGAAGATACGATGACGCTATCGTATCTTCTAATGTAGTGAATAACGTTCAATACTAAATTTTTTTTTTAAATATAATAAGAGAACTGACAGGGCTATTCTCTAAGAATGTTTTGTGTATATACTGTGAACTTCGAAATTTGTCATTCACCGCGGATTCAGCTTCGACAGCTGAATCCGCGGTGAATGAACGATACGCAAAACATTATTAGAGAATGGAACTGCTTGGTTTTTTATTCTTCGGTTAAAAATTCAGCGCTGCGTCGTTTATATGTGAAGTGACGCTTATGTGTTGGCTGTTTGCGGTAAATTGTAGCTTTGCAGTACTAAATGAAATGTAACTTACATTTATTATGCTCGTTAAATTATTTACGACTGTTTACCTTGCGTCATAAATTCTCAAGTAGTTTCTTTGATGGCTATATTACAGTCACTTCGTATTGATAAACTTATAAACATAGAGATGATAAACTAGTATAAATACAGTCAGGAAAAACCTAAGTTAATACTACGAGTATTATCTAATTTTTTACATATAATTTTACATTATAATTACATTAAGCAAAGGTTAATATACCAGAGATAAAGTTGATTCAAATCTTATGACAACTAATCGGTGTCTTTGGTGAATTTTAACCAGCCTTGCAAATGCGAGCGTGATTATTATAAAATATATTATGTCCGTTTCTCTCTATCTAATAATGTTCTACCAATCAGCGTTCAATGTGGGTTGTTGATTTGAATGCCACGTTTGTTGATCATACATTTGAATAGCGTTTTAGTAACCGGTGGATAATGTTACATCGGTAATTAGGTAGTATTCAAGTTCAGGTCGAAAAGTATGAACTAGTTTTATAATAGTATATTACCTATAGGTACTAATATTATAAACCGGAAGAGTTTGTTTGTTTCTTTGTTTAAACGCGCTAATCTTTGGAACTAATGGTCTGATTTGAAAAAATCTTTATTTGTTATAAATAAATAAATAAAAACCATTTATTTCAGGCTACATGGCCCATATTATAAATACCTTACAGACTAACATACATACAAAATTTCGGGCGGCATAGGCCCATATTATAAATTTTAAAATTAAAAAGTTATATAGCCCATTTATAGATGAAGGCTTTAGGCTATATAACATTACGCTGCGACCAATAGGAGCGAAGCATCAGTGAGAAATGTTGCGAAAACGGGGAAAATTATTCACATTTGAGGACTTTCGTTGCGTGTGGTGCATAAACGGTTTAAGTTACTCAAAAAATATGTATGAAAGAATTATTCCTTTTTCATAATCATAATAACAACAACCAACGTGAGCAATCAAAAGATAATCGCGATAGTGTTTCCGACAACCACGCGTACGAAGTCGCGGGCACAGCTAGTAGTATGTCCTTCCTTCTATATAATACAGTATCTGATAAAACATTGATTCCCTTCCATTTGTCATAAATCAAAATGAAAACAATTGTATTATTTTGTTTGGTGAATTGTGAATAGAACCTACGGCTATTTGCATACAATGGTACGTGGGCGAGACAGCCATCTCGGCCCTTTGGATTTCCTCAAATAAAACAAAATTGTTACTAAGGGCATGCGTGTTTCAGTCCGTCAATTAGCAAGTAAAGCTGCTTATAAATAAGCTTTAATAATTCCCTCCTTCAGAACATCTTTGTACACTCGAAGTCTTTGAATAATTCTATTTATAATGTTCTCTAAAAGCAATTTTGTTACTGTTTTATAAATAAATAAACTCGATGTTGCCCGCGTAGTGCCAAAAATTAAGCCCGCTTGAACTGTACATTTTATAAATGGCCTATATCGTTCGAAATTACATCAATACCGGTCTAGTAATCGCGGAGCAACAACGCAAACTAATCAGCCTTCCTCTTTATGATATTTGACTTGGAAGTATGGATAAATGTTTAAGGGCCGATTTTTCAATAGTCAGATAACTTTTATCTGTTGAATAAACATGTGACTTTGACATTTGTTCCATACAAAATCTGCCAAAGTCACATATTTATTCCTTAGATAAAAATTATCTGACGACTGAAAAATCGGCCCTTAATAAATAATAAAAATATTTATTTTATTACTCATGCGGGATAAGTAGCATCTTGGCGCCCGCTGTTGCGGTTGAAAACGAGCCGTTTGCCCATTCTAAACTTTTCGCTACTTATCCCGCATGAGTACTAAAATATACTATTGTGTGGTGGACGAATTCTACACGTGTATGATGGTTGCTAAGCAGTTTTCTGTATAAAAATTGTATGCTATACAATATACATTACTTACCTTTTTGACACAAGGTTTATTAAATCAATGCTGCAGTAGTTATTATATTTTTTGATATAATTAAAAATGGACAATCTAGAGTTTTACGAACTGTACTCTGTACTGAGTACGTACTTGAACAGTTAAATTTTATGCGCGCCAAGTTACACAAATTGTACACAACAAAATACTAATTGTTATAATACACTTGATGTTTTTCCGTAGCGTTCAGTCCTCGCGTAACTGAACTAAATACTTGTTCAACTAATAACTAAACCAACTTCTGAACCATATAATTAACAAATCAATTTGCAGGTGAATAAATTTCGTGAAGTGAATAAACACTGTGATGAAATATGTAAATGTAGGTTAAAATTTTAAGCTTAAACACATACAGTTACTCAAATAGAATGTGAGTTTTCAACTAGTATTATTTGGGTTTAGATTTCATGAGCATGTAAATATTTAAATTGTAACCCAACAACGAGCCACACGTGTACAGCGAAAGTTTTATGTTTTTGTAACCTTGCCTTGTGTATTTTTTTATCTTGTTCATTGACTAAAAACATAATATTATAATAATTGGATAAAATTTAAACGCATGCCTATGGGTATACTCACTGATGAGTGAGTGTACGCATAGGCATGCGTTTAAATGAAACCTGCTAACAGGTTGTGGTTATATTTTTTTCGCGGGTTATTGCTAGATATTTAAATTTTAGGTTATGGATTTCCGCAAAGTAACACCTGATTCCATTACCTTAATAATAATTAGAATAAATTAAATATTATATTATATTGATCATATCATTACATAAAACATTAGGTATGTACGCCCTCGTATGACAACGAAAAAGTAACGAACCATACTTTACCCAGGTTGGGTCGGCCATTTTGTAAAAGGAGTCAAATTAAATTGACGAGCGGCGGACGTATTGTGTTTGCCGCATTGTGTCACCCCTAATTATACGGATAGTACGAGATTTGCCATCGGCAATTACTGCGTAACGGATTACCGTCCCCTTCCTGCATTAGGCTTGATTATTGTGATATTTGAAACGGAATAAATCTTTAAATTCGCAATTAAAAATTATATGTCTGTCGCCATATTGAAAGGTATACCTTTCAATATGGCGACAGACATTGTAAGTCAGAGTTTATACTTGTTTTAAAATAAAATATTATTATACATGTTATAAAATACTGAAAGCCTATGCGTTCTTTACTACCTACACTAATATATTCGAGTCGCTAAATAAATGTATTGAAAAAGATGTAAATTTTCATTGTGTCACCGATTAGTATATAAACATTGGCCGACGTCTACAAAGTGTGAACGGAAAAATCCTGCTGAGGTAAAACTAAATTGAAAGTAATGAGATTGCTTGATACTTTTTAATGAAGGTTTGTGAACGTGGCTCCACTCTACATGAAGTGGATAGTTCACGTTAAATAAAAACTTTCTTCACCTTCACAGAAAAACCTAATTATCTGGCCGGCGGAATTTCCTACGAAGCCTAATGTGATTTATATAGGATCTCTTTTAGTGTAATACAATAAGTTACTGAAACTGAATACTTATCGAGTGGAAGTTAATAGCGGAGTGATTATTGGGTCTGGTAACAAGAGTTTTAAATGTTTTACCTGCTATCGTAATTGTTACAAGTATCGCTTTGTGGTAAGCGCTTCTTTATCTATTATACATCATCGGTCATGGCAACCTGGCTTGACGATCAACCGTTCTAAGGCACCATATTCTTGGGGTATCGCCTGTCGGAGCAAAAGAACTCCCCACCATCTTCCCCGTGGGTGACGTAAGAGGCGACGGAGGGAATATAATATATTATGTAGAAAGAGGTAGGAGGGATATAGTCCGGATCTTTAAACTGCGCTTGCCAACCATATCCAGCAGTGGACGTTATAGCTGAAACGATTACGCCGACGACGAAGGAAGCACCATAGTATTTAGCCAAGTTGTCATCGCATCGCAACAATGACAAAGTTTGAAAATAAAAAAGGATGGGATTTGCCATAAGCTAAAGACTTGAGTCTCTATCAAAACATTTTCGTATTTATCGATGGCTTTTGATGGCGGAATATGGATTTAAGCTCTGTAGAGTATCTTGGCCTTCCTAACCTAGCTTAAAAGTACAATTAATGATATTTTACGCCGTTTTTAAATTCATGGAACGTCACCGATTCTGAAGCAAGAAGACCTATGATAGTCATGATCTAAATATTTGAGTCTCAATCAAATCTCATACATTTGTCATCCCAACCTAGCTTAGAGATATTTTCTATTTCAGATCTAGTTAATTCACTTATTCATACCGAAGCAATCTAGTACGATAGTAGGTTTTGTCAGATATCACAATCTAATTCACAAAGGGCATTTTTAGGTTTACAAAGGTTTTACAAAGGGCTAAATGACTGTCGCAAAATTATTCGCAGCTAAGGGCTAGACGCTACGTTAGCACATCGAAGGTCACTAAACCCGGGAGCCGCATACTAAGACACTCTCCAGCACCCTCGAGGTTATAATGGAGACGTAATAGTACAAAAAGTGGCCTTAAGTCTTAGGGAACACTTAATAGGATTGCAGACAGCGAAGTAATAAACCTTGTAGTAATAATGTATTTATGGAAGACTTCCCGCCTCGCTGCATCGACTATTCCGAGACAATTTTGATGATAAACTAATAAATTTCGAAGTAAGTTGTAGAAAAACATCATAATTATCAACTTTAGAGCGTGTTTTACCAAGCAATGTTAAAGATAATCTTTCGTTAAATATCATGTTGTTCGTCTCGTAATTCCTTTCAATGAATGAGAAGGCATGGTATTTTAACATGCCGTTAACATTAACATGCGGTGGTGAAATTGGGACTTGCAATTTTTGGATTGCTCTTCTACTGTCTAAATATATATAAAAATGAATTGCTGTTCGTTAGTCTTGCTAAAACTCGAGGACAGCTGAACCGATTCAGCGATTTTTAGTCTTGAAATATTCGTACAAGTCTAGGGAAGGTTTAAACGGTTTGTACGCTCAACGAAGTGGGCACGGGTCAGCTAGTAAATTATGAAATCAAATAAACTTGATCAAATGAAATGATCATAGTGTTTTGGCCCTATTTCTTACGCTGGTCCTCCGGTGGTAGGTGATGTAGGACAATTCTAAAAGTGTTAGTTTTTAACCTATTTGGAAATTTAAAAAAAAATCATATTCTGGATCAACACACAGGTTTTATCGCAGTAAAATGTACGTTTTCCACGGGATATATTTGGTTTATATCTAGTTTGGGATATATATAGTTTAAAATAATAATAATATTGTATAATTATAATAATAATAGCTCCCGTCATATAGGGCCCAAGTGTGTGCGCAATACACAAAGACACTCTCTCTTCCTTTTACTCTCATAACCCAGTGGGACGGTAAACCGACACGACTGGTGAGAGAACAGGCGCAGGACCGACTTTTTACATGCCCATCCGACGCATGGATCATCTTTCTTGTCAGACAATCAGTTGATCAGCCTTATTGTCCTAACCAAACTTGAAAATAACATTTTTTGTTGTTCCAACGCCGGGAATCGAACCCACGACCTCCGGGTCTAGAGCGAAGCTCTGAACCACTAGACCACAGAGGCGCTGTGGAATTATATCATACATAATTATATCATACGCAGCTGACTTTATTGTAATAAAGATATTTGCTTCAGAAAATTTTCTTCTCTCACTACAATTAGCTAACTCTTGAATGTTCTATTTCCAATCTATCTAAGTTTGTTTAATTACAGTAATGGACGTCGCGATAACCTGATTTAACAACAAACACTCGTTAAAGACGAACAACTTTAGTTTCTCATTATTTTTAAGTGTCCAATCAGTGTATTTGCATCGAGAAATTACTAAATGGTTAGCAATTAATTTAATTAGTTCAAACGCAACTATCATTTTCTATATATTTTCTCATTTTCTTCCACTATTCTTTATTTAATCTTATACATTTTTGTAGATATATAATTGTAAGGGATTATTTAATATATATAAGGAACTAGCTGTGCGACTTCATTCGCGTGGTTTTTGAGTGAATTAAACCGTTTATGCAGCGCACGCAACGAAAGTTCCCAAATGTGATTTTTGTGAATTTTCTCCGTTTTTGCAACATTTCTCACTGACGCATCGCTCCTAATGGTCACAGCGTAATGTTATATAGCCTAAAGCCTCCTCTATAAATGGACTATCCAACAAAAAAAGAGTTTTTCAAATCGGACCCGTAGCTCCTGAGATAAGCGCGTTTAAACAAACAAACTCTTCCGTTCTATAATATTAGTATAGATGTGTTTATTTATAAGACGTATTTATAAGTAGATACTATATCCCTAAATACCTTCTAAAATACCAAATTGTATGTGACTTTTTTAATTTGGGTAGAGTAAGCACTGTGTACTATAAATTATCTCCAACAAGGCGTTTTAATACGGACAAGTTAGGAGATACTTAAAAACTATACTTATACCATTGTATATTTTATTACAAAGTTAATTAAGATAAACTTTTACATTATAGGTACATTTTATTATATGTGTAACTGTAGGTACTCATTTTTATTTTCCAGAATACCTTGCAGATGGTTTTTTTTTCTACTTAATAAGTTTCAATAATTTACAGGCTGAAGTGTTAATGACTGACAATACTTTGGTGTGTATGATTCGCATTATTCGAGTTTACTGTGAAATATCAGCGCTTAAAGATGTACTTTTTTTACTTATTGTATGGGCAAATTTATGATGATGAGGCATTTCTCACAGAAACATGAAAATCAAAAGTAAGTCTTTCAGCACTGGTACTTTTACAGTATACTCTACTTAAGAAACACATACACACCCTAAAAAATATCACGATTCTTTTATTTTACACATTGTAGGTGTAGCGGTACTACAAGCGCCACATCCTGCATCGCGCTATCGAATTATTATATATTTATGCTATACTATTTTAAAGTGTCATTAAACAAGTTTGCTTAAGTATCAGTATAGACCAATTACATAATTGGTCCATGGTATTAGCATAGACCAAATTAGTAAGGATAAGTAACTAGAAAATTATGTCATTCGCGGATTCCATTTTAGCTGATGTACATAGACTACATAGAGAAAAGAGTTCGATCTCGTCACGATATTCTGATGTGAGTTTAACGATGTGTTTGGAAATTGATCATCCGATAGCATCGTAAACCCTAAGCGTACAATACATCAATTTTACAACCCGTCGATACTAGCTTATTGGATTCAATATCATTACTGATAGAATAAATGTGGATAATGGACAGCCGGATCAATACAAAGTAATCGGGAGCCGATCCAATAAGCCCGCCAAAACAGCGGGGGTCAGGACACGGACAATATGGCGGCATGCAAATAGCTCGGCCATTATCGCACCTGGGAGGCCCCGGGTAAACAAGATTACGGGAATTGAATAGCTAATTAGGGGAAAAGAAGATCGACCTGCAACATATTTTACGATACTAAAGCCTTAACTGCGTCTACTTTTCTCGTTGACATTTTCTGCAGGTGCATCTAGCTCGGTTAATTTGAAATTTAGTGCTTACAATGTCACCGCAGGTGCACCGGCGCTTGTCCTTTAAAGGAAAGTTAAATTTATTGTGTAGCACCTAACGTAATTATTAAGTTGATAAGGCTAAGTAGAGTATAGTAATTATATTACTGGCTGACCCGTGTTTACGTTTACACAGTTTTACTACACTCCTTTTTACCATTTTATTGATGTTAAAAAAAAATGTTTTTTTTTTAAATACGAATTATTATCTATTAACTTAAAAAAGCTACTATTAAAACTATAGAAATTGTGATACTTCTTTTTACCCCCTATGGGAAGATTAAGAGAGGGATGAAAATCTCGTCCAGGAGGTTTCGCTATTCGAGAGAAGGGAATCGAATAAGTTCGATCTCAACGGCTTTTCGTATTTTATTTGGTAGATTACTTTGAAACTAACCAGGATAAAGAAAATCGTTAGATCGTAACTTTTTGTACTCCCGATCATATCAATCGACTGAAAATCAAAATAAAACGTCAATTTGTTCGGGAGTACGCGGCACAATTAAATCTAAATCAAAATCGAATCAGTTTGGAGAGTAAGGCTTGTGGTAATTGTGATGTTCAAGTGAAGTTCAAATGAGCGAATTTTCACCGAAGTCAGAGGCGATATTTTAAATAGCAATAAAAAGCGACATAATTTTAAATAGCAATAAATAAGCGACACAATTTAAAAGCAATCGCATAGCAAATATTATTAAAGTGGCAGGTCTTTGTAAGCGCAGAGTTTGTAACGAGCATGGCTTGTGATTTGCGATTAGAGCTCAAAGGCGAGCTGCAATTTGCAGGTACGACACTCTGCCGTGTCCTCTTCCTGCATTGTGAACCTTATCATTATAGAAATAAGGTCCACAAGCGACATGCTTGACGACCACACTCGCCCTGTGTCCGAGCAACTTTGTACGTCGAGGTACTTTGAATAAACAAATAGCCTATGATATAACTTAGACAATGGTAAATTACCATCCGCGCTGTACAGTGTAGCTAAATAATAATAATAGCTAAATAAAAAGTAGCATAAATATTCTCTTATGCCTAATAATTAAAGAAATTCTGATTTCGAGAAAATTTTATTCAAATTGTCACATAAACATTTTATAATACGTCGAATTAAGTACGTTAATTTAGAGGTTCGTCTTTAGAATCAATGTACTTAATACGCTACTACATAACCTAAAATGTTTAAGTGACAGTTTAAACTCAATTTCATGGGTAACATTTTTTGCGCGCCATCTTCATCTTAATTTGTAAATGTCTTCAATTTTTGACGTGAACACGTCTTAAAAATTGCTTTCACAAGGGCGCATTTAAAAAACTGATGATGACCAAATCCGGGGTACCAAAATTCGAAACGCAATTTTCGTTTTTTGATTGAAAAAAAAAGCTTTTTCGAATTTTTCGGTATATATTTCTGAGTCCCTCCGAAATATCATTTGCTTACCTATTCCATATTATTGTTATTATTACTTATATCGACACTCTGTATATCTTGAAGTATATCGACACTCTGTATATCTTGAAATATGTTTAAGGGGTTCTAATTTGTCTCATAGGAACGTAACCGTCAGTGTTCTTGGGTCATGGATGTGTAATAATAATATTATAAAAATTCCATATAATTTTCATTATGTATCTAAGTCTAAAAGTATTATTCTACGCAATTCTGTGGTCTATACAGGTTGTAATATACTTTAGGGTGTGTATGGGTCCCGTATATAGAGTTTAATGTGAAAGTACCAGCGCTGAAAGACTTACTTTTGACATTCATGTTTCTAGGAAAAATGCCCCTACATCATAAATATCATACTCTGCATAGAAGGCATATACACACCCTAAAGTATTATCACTAATTTATATTACACCTTGTATATGACTTTGTACATGACCAACCGATGTAATATTATGACAAAAGCTCTAACCACGCAGATTCTACGATGTTATGACAACAGCTGCTGTTAACTATGAAGGTAGTAAATTATAATTTTATTGGTTCAGACACTGTTGTAACCGAATAAAATATAGTTAATTAAGTCAATTCCACGATAACTGTCATATCTCTCCTATTTGTCCGTAATAAAACGCCTTGTTAGAGATAATTTGGGAACTATATAAGTCACATTTTATGAGCCAGGAACGATATAGAACGGTTTTTATATAACCACATAAGGCTCATTTCACATGGGCATAGAGTCGAGACATCATCGTTATTGAGCTTAATAATATCTATAATTATAGATTTGTATTATTGAAATATGGTCACATATTTTGGTATTACAAAATACGTCATCGAAGACACGCCGCTTTCTTATTTTGATATTACAAATTTGTACCTTAAAAACGTAACAATAGAGATCAATTTAATGCTATAGGTGAGAAACATGATGCTCCGATCCCAATGTGAGTAGAGCCTAATAGCCGGTGAGCAGGAATCACTTAATCATTGTTCAATTAATTAATTAGGGACTTTTATCGGCAGTTAAATAAATATTTTACGAAGTTAGTTAATTTAATGTTATAGTTTGATGACATTCGGTTGGTAGGACTAAATTTATTACAGTCTAGTCTTAACTGCTTTTATTGTATTTTTAAGGAAAAATCATTCATTGAGTAACCATGAAATTGATAAATTGAATAAATAAATTTTGGTCTGTGACAGTTGATTTGGACCTCCAAATTTGCATCTAATTATCTAATTTTCTATACTTAACTACGGGGATATCGGCTTAGAAGGGCAATTATTTTGGCAGTCGATATTGGTTTTAAGTATACGTATGTTTATTCAACAGTAGCGCTTAAACCGATTTTAATGAAAGCGGTGTAATAGATTCGTTATAATATCCCAAGTAACGTAGGCTATTTAATTAACATACTTAGGTTAAGGGCATATTTGACCAACGCATGTTAAAGTTAATCCTTCGTTAAATATCATGTTGTTCCTCTGGTTATTCCTATCAACGAATGAGAAGGCATGGTATTTTAACAAGCCGTTAACACTATCATGCGTTGGTGAAATCGTGGACTAAAGAGTTTTTTATATTTTATAGTTACTATAACAGATTTTAATTGAAAATTATTTAATTAAAATAAATAAATAGATAAATAATTTTAAACATTTTTTATTTTTGTAGGTTCCTATTTATTTATATTCATGTTTATTACAATTCTAATTAACTTCCAATAATTATATTTTATCATAAACAACTTAAATTACCAATAAAATAAATTTTAATATTAGAAATTATAATTTGTTGGTATGATTTAGTGAGCTCGGTCCGGCCGCGCCGTAATTTAATTACTAACATGTACAGCCTGTCCTGGCCCACACAGAGTCTGTTTAATACAAGATTAATGGAGAACATGGCGCGGATTATTTTATGGATTTATATTTAAAGTGTTCAAAACTGACTTAGCTAGTAGGATAAACAGTCTAATAGTGCTTACACACGTGCAGTTCGGACCGCGCATCGGACTATTTCGTTGTAGCATTTAGGCCAAGAAGTAACAATTGACTGCAATTCCGGTTATGAAGTGATCTTAATGTAAACGTAGATCAAAATGTGGCAATAATGTATCCTTAAACTCGAATTGCGGCCGCAACCTCTACTTGAGACCCTATTTGAAAGAACAATGTTTCGTTTAAAAAATTAACAACTTTAGTTTTGCTACATTTTTTGTTTGAGACTTGTTTTCTAATACGGGCCTACGTCACTGCGTAATAAAGACAATCAAATATAAATAAATTTGGTAGTTTTTCATTGTTTACATTTCCATTACTTTAAATAAAAAAATACACTGAACGAAAATATACTCCATATTTTCGTTCAGTGTATTTCGAGTGTATTTCGTTTAGTTGCCATTCGATATCGATTCGTTATCGAATGGCAACTGTGTGGGCACTTTCGATAGCGTTGATAACGCGCCATTTAAACAGTAGAATATAAATTTGATTCATTGCGCGATTTGGAACGGCGCATGCTACGTCTCGCGGTCCAAACTGAACGTGTGTAAGCGCTATTATGCTGCACAGCACTCGACTTTGTCTTTCTTAATCCTTCCTAGTCAGAACATGATCTTAGACCAAACTATTACCTATATCAAAAGTACGTCTTGAAACTTATTTAGGTATAAGTACTTGGGAAACTAAATATCATCGCAGTGGTATAGATAGACTTTAATTCAACTTCAACTCAAACTTGTTTTTTTATTACAAATCAGCCTTTTTTTATAACAATAGGTCCAGTAAGCGTTTTGGTTAAACAAGCATAGCTGTACCTACATATTATATTCAACGGCCAAAATCATTACACTTTCTTTAAATTTAGCCATAGTCGGATAAAAATAAAAGTCACCAAGAAAAATAAGAACATAACATTTTATTTTTTGATTAATGCAGTTAATAAACAAACCGCTTAATGACGGACAAAGGGAAAATTCGACAAACAAAATAAAAGTTTGAAATTAATGACGAGCTGGTGAACTTGTGTATTCCGGAGTCTCGAAAATTTGGAAATTTAAAAACCAAACACTTTGTCTCGTAAAGGCGGAAAGTTTCACAATTTCTTAGCCGCGATAAGAGGATAAAGTTCAAGCAGGAGCAGAGATTTATGACGTCACCGTTGCTCCTTTCACTAAATAATAAAGGCCTGCTGTAAAACGCGGCAGACATAAAACTTTTACGTACGGCGACGGTACACACAACCCGTTAGTGCTAGTGAGGGAGCTTTAACATTACTCAAGAATTTCGTGTAAACAAATCTGATCTCTATTTGTATGAAAAGAAAATATATTCTTGATTTGCTCGAAATCAAAAACCTGACTTCGCAAAAATGGGTCTAAAAAGGCTGAAATAAGAAAATAATTCAATTTAAAATCCAGAAATGCATAGGTACAAAAATGGTCAAGGTAGAGCCGTGGTCGCACCCGCTATCGGCATCGAACCTTGCAACGGCAGCCAAATATGCTCCTTCCAGTTTTTTTTCTACCGTAGTTTAGTGTGAACTAATGCTTAGATTTTACTAGCGGGTAACAAATTTAATACACATCCATTATGACCCTTTTTGTTCCCTCGGCGGGAGTCGAACCCGCAACCAACCAACGCGCTGAACCTCTGCTCTACGGAGGTCTAATATAAAAAGAAACTACATCTTTAATGCCCTTACATGTTATCATAGCCCTTACATATTATGCGTGCTGGATTGAGTTTTATTCAATGATTATTTATATTTTCATTTGTATAAACAACAGTTCACTGAAACTATCTCGCATAACAATGCGCGAATTTTTGAGTGATTGACACAAACTTTATTGAATTGAAAATTGGCTAACTTCGGTTTTCAATTTTTCCTCCAAATCTATTTGAATTCGTTCGAATGTTTCACCCGACTGTTTCAGTCAAATTCAAAACAAGTTAACTCAATTTAATAAAAATCCTGGCGTACGCATCGCCAGTTCATATGCGAACTAAACGTAACTATAGCGCCGAGTTTCCTCCGAGTTACGAAGCCCTATAATAATAATAATGAAACATTTATTTTTTTTTATTATTATTAAACATTTATTACTATCAACGCATTGGTTACACCTGCGTTGCGTTTACGCTGCGACAACGCAACGTAAGAGGGTAAGCACGCCGTCGTAGCTACGCCTCAGATCAGCATTCGCAATAGATTCTATAGCACACTGTCTGTCGTCGCAGCGGTGCTCCGATAACGCAGCGAATCCTTCCCTCCCGCTTTGTCTATCGGTCTATCCGTATAATCGTCGCGCGTGAAGCAACGTTCTAATGGGGCATTACATAAAAATAACGGGTGTAAAAAGAACAGTCACTATAACTTTGGGACATGATTACACTACCTTTTCTCATTCTAGAAATGTATTTTTTCACAAAAACTTAACATATGAAATTGTATAAAGTAGAAAATATTGTTTTTAGTTTTTGACAAAAAGAAATACATTTCCAAAATGATTAAAGATAATCGTAACTCAAAGTTAAAGTGACTGTTTTTTTACACCATGTAGGTATATAGAAAACAACGCAGCGTCGACGCTGCCACAACTTAACGCAGTACGAGGCCTACCTCTTAGGAGTTGGGACGCCAAATCTCCATAAAAGGTATTCACTGCCGCCACAATGGTCCATTGCCACATAAATCCTACGCCAACGTACTCGGGTACTTTATAAATAACTATTCACATGCCGCTTAAATCGAGAGATTTGATGTTCCTCTCCGAGAAATGCCGAGGAATGCAACTGTGGCTAGTAACAATCTATGAAGGCTTTCACGTCACTCTGGCCACTGCTAAGTTCTTGAACTGGTGTTGAATCCGACAGTAGAAATGTATTTAATACTTTTATATTATACAATTAATGTTTTTTAGTTTTTTATTATATTACTACACTTTTGGGGTTTTTGTAAGAAATTCTATTTTTTTAAAGATATAATATAGCTTATGTTCAGCGCTAGTAGTATAGCTTTCCAACGGCGAAAGAATTTTTTAATATTGGTTCAGTTGTTTCCGAGCCTATTCAATTCAAACAAACAAACAATCAAATGTTTTTAATATTAGTATAAAAACCTCTTTATAATATTAGTGTAGATACACATTTATACCTATTTCATATCCCCGACATGACTGGGAACATTGAAAACTTCTCGTATTTACTCACACGCTTTGACAACCGATCATGAGACGGCGGTGACATTCGGCACAGCCTCAACCGGTCGCTTAGAGAATTGCACTGCTGGACAAGTATGTCCAGCTTTTTTCCAGTTAATATTCACGCTACGCTTGACAGGAGTGTTGGCGAGTGCAGTGTTACAATAAATACGCAGCTGCATATTTCCGGAAATACATTCCCTATGCCTCTTGCGCCACCCACGGGAAAGATTTTTTTTTATATTTTTTTTACTAAATTTAATACTAAGATTACGTTACAACATAACCTACTCTACCATTAATTGCTACATGTAATTAAGTAGGTACTTAGAAAAACACCGTCAAGTAACATTCATCGCAAACAAAATAATATGACTATACTTTATATTAGATGGGCTAGTTCCTGAACCGGTGGTAGGCATCATATATAAACGACGTTCAGAAAACATTTTTTTGTAAAATTTACTCTGAATAAAAATATTTGATTTGATTTGATTAGAATAGATTTATAAATTAAAGCAATTGGAGCACTTGTTTCTTATATTTGCGTAACTTTGTAAGGAATATGTCAACATCGTTCAATTTTTATTGTAATGTGAGCAAGAGCGCCTGAGAAATGTAATTCTTGCGTAATTAGTGTGGCAGAATGGAATATGGAAAGTTGTCCTTGGAGGTGGGTATAGATGGAGAAAGATGGTAGATAGGTAAGAGCTATACGACACCCCATAGACAGTACATAACTCATACACATTCAAGACCCACAAATTTTAAATCTACTTACACATCCGTTTTAAATATTATATACTATGTTTAAATAACATGATGTCAATCATAATTATGTAAAAGCTCAAAAAATGTTGGTGACCTGCTGGACAGACCAAGCCTAGTGCAGGCGCCAAATACTTTAATGACGCTGTTAAATACCTATCTTATTAATATTTTTGTTGTGTATTTTAATGCAATACTGTTAACAGAAGCTTGTGTGTGTGAAATAAAATTTATTATTAACATTATTAAGTCCGAACCTGTTAACAGTCGACACGCGAACCACTGAACCACAAGACTAAACCGTAACCATGGACCAATTATACATGTAATTGATCTATGCCGTAACTAAGCCTCAATTTCTATTCTCGAATAGAAAAACGTTTTGCATGTTCTTATTGCTCTCTCGGAGAGGTCCTTTATAAGATGCCATCTTGTAAGCGGTACAGACTAAGCGTTATTTAATTTTTATTGTCGTCAATTCACTACTCGAGCAGTGCTCAGATGCGCCGTACAATTACTTTACAGCTCCGTCACTTGCGCTGCGAAAATCTTCTATACATATAATAAATCTGTAGAGGAGTCGTGTCTGTACATTGAAGATATTTGAAAAAAAATATGATAGGGGACCTTTATTTACGCAATAGTACCCAAAACTATGATTTTTGAAATTTTTGTCTGTTTGTCTGTTTGTCTGTTTGTCTGTGGGTTTGTGCACGCTAATCTCAGAAACGGCTTATCCGATTAAGATGTACTTTTCACTAATATATTGCGGCAAGTTTCACTTAACATTTAGTGTTTGTTTTATGTAAATCGGTTTATAAATAAAAAAGTTATGACAATATTAAAAGATCATGTTGTTTTTGCTGGACGTTTGTAGAAAGCGCGCGCCGCGCCGGGCTCGGGAGCCGTGCGCCGCCGCGCGCGCGCGCCTCTTCAAATTGTATTAGCAGCAAACGCACCGGGGCCGCGGGGGTGACTTTTATTTCTTAGTTTTAGGCTTGCTAGGTAGGAACAATCTAAGATTTTTTTTCTTGAGTTTATTACGAAAGTTATTTGTATAAAAATAGTTAGTACTTTTACTGTACAGTCCTTTGTGATAAGTAGGTACTGTATACATATTTGTTAGCGTAGGTTAGTAATAAGTAAATAAATAAAAACCGGCCAAGTGCGAGTTGCACACCGAGAGTTCCATACAAACCTGATTGACATAGAATTTTGATTTGGTTACAGCTTGAATATATTAGAGACCTAAGTATTTGTTATAAGTTTCAATTAAACACATTCATGAAACACGGTACTAAGTTTAAAAAAATCTAAATATTTTTAGTTTTTACTATCTATATAATGTTACTAAAAACGAATGGTTTTAGACGTTGCTTGGTTTCAAATTTTATGAGTTCACGGGAAATACCCTTTAGGTTTTGATTCCCTTACGAGTGTCGAAAATGATGAAATTTAGCGACATAAGCGACTGCTTTTGATTGCATTGGCTAAGAAGTCTGATTTTTTCACTGCTTCAAGGAACAGTAGTTCCTGAGTATTTTATATAATTTTCATCACAACACGCGTTTCTGAGTAAAAGGGTCTGACAGACAGACGGACATACATGAAAAGGATCTTATAATATGTGTTTCGTTTTTTCCTTTTGAGGTACGGAATCTTAAAAACAGTTTTAAGATTTTCATAAATATATTGCTCTTTTTTTTGTTTTTTCTATTTAATAAGATAGACGTTAAAAACATCTCGATAGTTACTAAACTGTGTTACAGGGGAAAACTGTTGATACAACTCGATTCCAATCGAGATACCTTTTGAAATTCTAGCCTTTTGCGGCCTGCCCTGGATATGTGTTAACAGTGTGATTATTATGGGTTTTTTTTGTCAAATATCATAATATTGATAGAGTATTCTCTTATACAAATCTATATATACGCCAAATGCCGTACTTTTAATACAATTATAGCAAAGTTGAGTAGGTACCTACATTTATACAATACGTTATCCGAGAGTTATACTCAGCGTGCATCATTAGCAATGTATAATATTATTTTGCATTCTATATTATAGTTCTCATTCCGTCCGTTGAAATTCATACTACAGCCTACTATTACTGTACATTTTTATAGTATTCTTTGTCCAAATTATGTATTCGATAACTGCATAATATATAGAATTTTGATTAACATATGTATTGTGTTTACAGTTAAACTAAAAAAGTTATGTCAATATAAGTTAGATTTATATTTTTCTTCGTATTTTTATTTCTTAGTTTTTATCATGGACCGAATGGTTTTTATGTTAGGTACAACTTAAGTTTGTTTTCTTTCTTTTGGGAATTTCTATATTTTGCTACTTATCTGTATAAAATCAGTTAGTACTTTAACAGTGAAGTGATTTATAATCAGTACCTACATGTTTGGTTATTAATAAATAAAAAAACCGGGCAAGTGCGAGTCGGACTTACGCACCGAAAAGACCGCAAAATTTTGCGGCGCGCTGTCTTAATATCATTGTCGCCACACCAGCAGCGTCGGCGTGGAAACGATCATCGTCTGCAGTCGCTGCGGCGCAAAATCCATACATATCTTAGTACTAGATGTTCGTCGTGTATGTGAGCGTATCAAGTAGTCCCGTTCGCATTATAGTAATTGTACACGGTCGTTTGTCAAGCTGGTAGTAGGAATTGTCAACATAAAGTAGTTTTTTAAATACCTCAACGACAGTTTTTATAACTAAAAATATTTTTAAAACAGATTTATTCTAACACTGCCCTAAATCACTTTTCCACGCGTACGAAGTCGCGGGCACAGCTAGTAAAATATAAAAGTAGTTTGTAGTTCGTATGTCAATTTTGTAAAGATAAATTATCTGTAATAGAGATGACTTGAAATACAGGCTAATAATAATAATAATGCCTCCCACACCGATTTCAGTGACAGTGGCCGGTATCATTGAAACCAGGCCCACCTTCCCATACAATCTATCTTTAACACAAAAAAATTGCAATAGACGTCACTACTATAAATTAACGTTTGTAAATTATAAAATGTTAATATGCCGAATTAAGTACAAATATGAACATTAAAATAAAGATAAGCATAATTTTTAAGCATAACATCATATTATGCTAAAGTCAACTTCTTAAACAACTTCTTAAATAAGAAGAAGATACGAAACGAAATTAGTAATTAGTATCCCACCAAAAACATTTTCATGTAAAAATGTTGTCAAGACGAGAGACCGTCTCATATTAGTGAGATGAGGAAGTTCCCTCGGTGATGGGCCATAGCCCCGATACCGACTACCAATAACCCAGAAAGGGGAATTGTGCAAAAACCACACGAACATTGGTATGTAAGGTTCCAAGTCCCCCCCCCCTATAAACAGTATGTTATTATAACATCAGCGGGAGCTTATGCCGGACCGATTTCAAGTGATCGACGTAATATTTTGTTTATATACACTGACAACAAATTACTACTTGCTGCCTGTTAATTCTTACCTAATTTTTACTTACCAAAAAATTAATACCTAATTTTAAATAAGTGTATAAAAAACGAATTTTCTCATAGATATATTTTTCATTTACAAAAAGTCGGTCACCGATTAATAATCGGAATAAAATAGAACATACTGATTGCAGTAGTACAACGCACTCAAATAAATAAAGTCGGATAGAAATAATATGGAGCAAAAATCTGACCGATTATCGGTCCTACAAAAAGTAGGTCATATTTTTTTTTATGTACTTGTATGATATTGTATAATATAATATTTCTTTTATGTATTAAAGATCATATCCGTATAATAAACATATTAAACATCCATTTTGTACCGTCCACCATATTGGATTAAAAATGGCGGCATTTATATTTTAATAATTTTTTTGTTGGTTTTGTAGCAATAACAGCTTACATAAATAATATCAGCTTACTAGGACTTCAGGAAGTACTTTATGAATTTTGATGATCTATAAATGAGTCAGTGACGAAATCTGGGGTTTTTAGACATTGATATAGTCTAAAGTATAATAGCTACAACATTCAAACTTTGTATGTTTCATGTTTTTACTGGTGTCATTAAGTATATGTTAAAATTTTCAACTATGTAGCATCATCCAAAGCAAAGTTATGAGAGTTCAAAAAAACGACGAAACCTTTCGAGAAAAGGTAGGTAGTGCCCTTGCGCTTCGCTTGGCTCGTCTTGACGGGGGCACTCCCGTGCCCCAGATTTTCCAATAGTGGTGCTAGATGGCGGTTTCCGGACTGTGCCTGGAAATCGAAGAAAACAAAAATAGCCAGTCGAATTGCCAGTATTTGGGTGATACCATTTTCTAGTACTAGGTCGTGTATCTTTTATATATCTACTTTGTGCCCAGGGGAAAGATAGGGAGGCACTATTTTTTCTCCGGCACCCAGGGATATTATATTCAACGATATTTTTTATTAAGGCAGGTGTAAAGAATATTTGTGTAAATAATTTAAAATGATCTTCTGAGATAAAAGGTGATGCTTTAATTAAAGTAATTCTAGGCACGATTTGAGCACAAAAATTATAAACCTTTTCACAATCTTTGTAAATATTATAATAGAAAATTGTTAAAGTATAATATTTTATGAAATTAAAAAAACTTTGTGATTAAAATTTCAATGAACTACGAAGTATCGCCTTTCAAAAAAGCCGTCCACTTTTTATCCCAACAATGTAGGTATTCTTGAATTTAAGATTCTATTGAAATTGGCTTTGTAACGTTTTTTATCGAACTCATTGTGACGTTGGAATAGGGGCGCTGAATAGGAAGACTCAAGTAACTGTGGCGTTTTTGCAAAAACATGACAGAACGTTAGTATAAATAATTTTATTCGCGAGATAAGCGTATCAAGAATTTCATATGTTGATTCGATAATGAATATTGATGTCAATTGAACATAATTATGGATAAGCGCATATATATATATTTTTTAATCCTTTAACTATGCTAGTAATTGTGCCATGAATTTAAACAAAACCTTTGAAATCAAAATCAAAATCAAAACATTTTATTCAGAATAAATTTTTACAAAATGTTTTCTGAACGTCGAGACTATTTGATGCCTACCACCGGTTCGGGAACTAGCCCCTTTGCTTTACCATCATTTGGTAGCGTCAAAATTTTATGAAATGTGCCTATATCCTTTATTATATTCAAATTCAATGCACTCAGTAAATTATAACGCGCAGGCTCATATCTGACACACTCCATCAATAGATGATGTAAATCTTCAAATAGCAAATCTTCAAAGCACATGATGTTGTGATAATAAAGTCCGGCTTCGCAGGAGATACTTTATATTGCCCAAGTATGTGCACAGTATTATAGTAAACGACCACTTGAAATGATTTCGCTCTTACTTATAAAAATATTTATACGTTATAATGTACACCTAATTTACACAATATTATTTAGTCCTTGTATGTAAATAAATTATACTCTGTTCTGATTAAATATGATACTAATGTAAACAAAGTTCATTAAGGGCGACTATAATGCTACCAGTTTTAATGGCGCTTATTCACAGCGCATTGGCAAAATAAAATAGCACATTTATTTGTCGACTTTACAACGTTTGTTTACATACAGGGTCTAAAAAGAACAGTCACTATAACTTTGAAATACGTTTATACTACCTGTCCTCATTTTGGTATTTTTTTTTTATTAACGAAGAAAAAAAATTTTTTTTACCTTTTCTTGTTGTTTTTGTCGTAAGAATAACGAAAAAGCAAAAAAAATGTTTTTGTAAAAAATTAATAATGCATTTCTAGAACGAGAAAAGGTAGTATAATCATATCCCAAACTTAGTAAATGTTCTTTTTACTCCCGTTTTATACCATATTGAATAGAAATAGAGTGTTAGGGGGTTAATGTATTTGTTAAAAACGTCCACAAAAAAAATTATTACCCGTCTAAAATAGTCTAAGTAAACAGACTCGTATAGCTTTCACCTATACGTTTCAGTATAATGAAGAATAAAGGGGATGGTGAAATCTGATACGGGATGATTTAACTCCACGGAGGCCGCAGCATATTGAGTTACCCTTTTTTCTAAACACAATATTTAACCATATGCGTTTAACTTTCGTTGGTAGATAAACAGTTTGAAAGATAAAAGTTTCATAAAAAATTATGGCCCAAACAATAAGTAAGAATTCAGTCTGCATAGTAAGCAGACTTTAAAACAACTTTTCAATGTGGTATCTTGAAAATTCAATGGACTTTCGAAACTGACGTCAACTCTTACCTGTGGTCAGATACAGTATAGAATAATATGTTATTAAATGTACTGTCGGTTCTTGCTAATTTGCTTAGTTCGTGTATAGTTTTTTATACACGAACTAAGCAAATATAACACTTTGTAGTGAGGACAGAGTATACAATCGACATTCAACTATTATTTATCGAATAATGTTACCTACTTTGGCATTTGTTTCATACAAAATCTATTAATAATAATATTAACAATAATAGACATTTATTCATTCACATTTGGACATTAGGTACCTCACGATATATTTAAAAACTACAAAGAAGATAAGCACATTCATTTTAAACACAATAAATAACATTTTAAATAGATAGACATATTAAAGTTTATTCCCGTAATACGAGTAGTGGAACGCTCGAAAAATCAGCCCTACGACCTATTATGTCAGGTTTAAACAACCTATAGAATGTATCACATAGTTATTTAATAAAATCGCTGAGCGCCATACAACTCTACATAACTCGCTGACAAGCTCCGCACATGCTAAGGTATTTCATAACAAACAATTTCTCAACATAAAATTGCAAATATTTGAGCTCGCTTCTACCAACTATGCTGACATATATAAAATTATAATTTGCAGTGGTTCATTATGATAAGTTATTATTTTAAGTAGGTAATTTGGTATAAGTATGGTATATTCCTTTTAAATTTAACCTTAACGTAAACAAACCAAAAACATTGACATTTTCACATAATTACTCATTGTGTACACTTATCAACACTTTCATTGGCATAATAAGGGATCATACTTCATTATACAATACATTTTATAACAATTAAACAATAATTAATATATTTAAACATCAAGTGTAGGACTTTCACACTAAAAATACGCCATTTTGAAACTGCCGACGATTCATAGTCGCAAACAATAATTATTGTATTGTATTGGCCAATTGGTTTGGTCCATGGTATCACTGACTAGTATACCGTGGTGTCATAGGCGGGTTTGTTTACATTACCTTGGCATCAAGGGCCAAGCACAGAGCTACATATTTTGAGGCGTAGAGTTCGAGAAGGCAGACCTTGTAGAGTTTGTTTTGTAGAGTAAGAAGCTGTACGTGAGATCAGCTGATTTTATTATTTCACTTAACTTTCATTACCTGAATTAATTATGAAGTCAACTTCTTGAAATCATAGATTTTATAGTTTGGACCATAGACCAATTACATGTATAATTGGTCCATGGTTTGGACTAATCAAAACATGTTTGGACCAAATAAATGCGTTTAAGGATAGTTATACGTGTAATAACATTTGGCAAGTAATGTCATTAGAATATATGTCGAAGTCATCTGATGAATTTTCATTTTTATTTTGGTGTCACATGTCAGGTCCTCATTTTTGAGGACCCTTTAAGTTGCATACTTATTGTCACTTCACCAAACATTACAAAGTATGCTACATATATCCCATTCAACGACTATCCTAAAGGACTTTCATTCAAAACGTTACATTCAACAACTTGACGAGTTGTCCTTTAGTTATTCAATGAAATGTCGTCATTTCATAAACGCGTTAAACTGCTGATTCAATCAGATGACTGCGACAGATATATACAGAGTAAAATAGTATTTACAATAGCTTTAGGATAGTCTGATTAATGATTATACTACCTCTTCTATACCTAAAATGTTTTTTTTCATCAAAAACTAAAAAACTTGTAGCGATTAAAAAATTTTTTAATCGCTACAATCAAATACTTCTCCGTCAGCGCAATTTTTGTAGAAAATATTTTGGTTCACGTGGATAATCTATACTAATATTATAAAGCGCGCTAATCTCAAGAACTACTGGTCTGATTTGAAAAATTCTATTTTTGTTGGATAGTCCATTTATGGAGGAAGGCTTTAGGCTATATAACATTACGCTGCGACCAATAGGAGCGAAGCGTCAGTGTGAAATGTTGTAAAAACGGGGAGACTTTCGTTGTGTGCCCTGCATAAACGGTTTAAGTCGCTCAAAAACCACGCGAACGAAGTCGCGGGCACAACTAGTAAGGTATAAAATGATTTAGTATTTGTCGTTTCGTGTTATCACGTGATCGCAGCGGACCGGCCGTGGCGCGGGCGGGTGACAAACAGAATTCCTGGACGTTTATGCGCCGTCATGGCGCTTCAATAGAAATGCTTCGATTTACGTTGCGTTACTTTCCATTAAACGATTTTTTTATTTCCGTCTTGTCCGGCGTGTCATTCCGTCCATTTCGAATTGGTCGTGCAGGGCGCAATTGCTTTTGATGGATCCGCATTATCTAATTAGTGATAAGTAACCGTCGTCTTTATTTTGTCTTGTCTGAATGGCCTCACGTCACGAAAATAAATACGTGTTTAAGGAGCGTTCTAACATTCGATTCTTGTTCCAAGATATTTATAACCTGTGTGTGTGTAACCTGTGTCATTTAAGGTCACAACCTTAAATGACATCCAGATTATCCTGTATAACACTTAAATTATATCTATTACTATTATTTAGACAAAATACCATTTATCTTTTATGATTGAAGTTATACTTTTAAGGTTCTATTACGAAAATTTTCTACTCAATATTATGTCACTTTAACTGGGTGATATTAAAATGCTCCTTTCACACTTTTACTTTTAAACAAAGCCTAAGCTCTACTCGAAGGTTGTAATTGGAAACACAGGCTAAGGATTCTTAAACAATTCCGAGAAAATGTCGTATTGTCGGGGAAAATAAATCGAAAATGATTTTTTGACAAACACCGGTTCCAGTAAAATTGAACCAGATTGGATTGGATCAATTATTCCGAAATTAAATATCAAAGGCCGCACGACTCAATTGAATCTCTGATTTACATCATTGTAAACCGATACGTAAATGTTCGGAATATCTTCAAAATATCTCGGAATATCTTTGGATTATCTCGGAATAAGGCACTGAGCGTCATGATTCAACGATAACGACACTTCAGGTTTTTATGAATTCGTGTCTACTTTTTATGCTATTCCTTTTACGAGGCAACGTTGAATGATTCGATCGAGGACTAATAAATTTCAAATCATTGGATTTCTTATTTTGAGTCGTAAAACGCATCTTGTATTTTTATATTTTTATCGTAACTATTGCCTAACTTTAGATTTTAAACGATTGAGTCACTGTACAAAATATTAGATGTAACCAAAAAAATATCACAAAAAGAGTTGTGTTTTAACCTCAAAACAAATATTCAATTCAAAATAGGCTACAATATTTTGTACATAATGACAATATGCAAAATCATAAGAAAAACCAAACACCAACTAGTTATAACTGATTGAATATTCTGTTGGTTCTTGATGGAAATGCATGTTCACAATAATAAGACAAAACTTTTTTAATAAATTGTGTAATAGTATTGTAAATTCCAACTAGGTAGCGCGTTATAAGGGATTTAATTTAAGTGTTGTTTAATCTGGATGATATTTAAGATCATACATATTTTGAAACAAAAATCGAATATTACAACGTTTGAATTTTCGTGACTATTGTGAGGCCATTTTGTATTTTATAGGTACATAAATATTAGTAATCGGAGTCTGCTAATATAATTCGCGTAGGTGTATTATTACCTACCTTTATTTACGTTATCAGCCCTAAAAAGTTTCGTCTAATTAGGCTTTGTTAACACGGAACTGTCATAAGTAGACGTCGTTAGAGGTTGTTTAGTAAACAGAAGCCGAGTGAAGTTAGGGGCAAACACGAAGGCGATCAGATTGGAACAAAGACAATACTTTCAGGGGGTGGCAACTGGCGGGGGGACAGGGCTGTCGATAGCACAAAGTCCCCCGAACGAAACCGTCTAGAAATATGTCGAAAGTCGCCAGCCCTGTATGTGAAAGGCGTAAGGGGAAGGCGCTATTTGTATGCGTAATGGCGGATCGAATTTCGTATTTGCCCGAGTAGTCGTTAACAGCACCTTGGATGTGTGTTAAAAACAAAAACCTCTAACAAACAGCGCTGAGCTACTGTCTTGTTAAACATATTTGTTAAATTTCTAATATTGTTTACTGGTTAAAATCGATTATTATGAATTAAATAAACAACACATTATAGTTTAAAATATCTCCATGAACTTCGCTTAGAACTAAGCGCATTGGCGTTCAAAGAGGCCGCCAGTTCGAATCCTGCCGAGACCATATATATATATAGTATACACGTATATAGTATACACGTATTAAATTGAACTCTCTTGTCTGGTACCTGTGAAACAAGTTCTTCGGGTACTTAGCTCCGGCCAGATTGACGTGGTGTGAAGCGTCCATAGACATTAAGTTACACGTGTATGTTAATTGTTATATCACCACCCTAATCCCAATATTAACTATGCATAAGTTATGTAAAGAACAAGAGGTAACACGTGTAGTAATTGATTGTAATAAAATCAATAAATATTTATTATCAACACGTAACTCAATCAACACTGCCGATGTGTGGTCAAACAACAAGCCGATAAAACCTCAACAACTTTAATGACCCAATACGTCATGCGATCGTTGTGTGTCTAATTTCATTAAACATAATGGTGGTAATTAAAAATATGATACATCACGCGTTTACGATAATTGACATTAATTTGTGGGTTTTACGAACGCGTTTGAGCGTAGAGTTTAACGATGTCCAACGGTAAGTACATATCGAGAATCCGATGGTGCGGAAAGAGTCACGCGCCAAGGACTTTGTACCACGTCCTGGGGCCTTACCACGAGGTTTTATAGCAGTATTACATTAACATTACTTGTTGGTATAAAATAAAAACCCACTAAAACGTACTTTTTAAAAATATCACAGAATACAAAAAATCGTTTAAGCTTAATCGGATTTTGATACTGGTATGCACTGTAGGGGCTTTTGATTTTGAATATATTTTTGGTAGGAAGATTTCTGTATGTTTTAACGGGTTTTGGTACGAAACAAGTCAAGCATTTTAAAGCTATTTTTGCGAGGTTTTCAACGGTGCCACTAACTCCAATATGGTCCAGAAGCATTATTGCGGATTTTGGTTTTAAACCCCTCACTTATGGATTTCTTGCAAACAAATGTGATCTCTATTTGTACAGGTGGTAATATTAATTAGTGATAATACGTTAGGATGTGTATGGGTCCCGTATATAAAGTTACTGTGAAAGTACCAGCGCTGAAAGAGGTACTTTTTTTTAATTATTGCATGGATATATTTATGATATTGGGACATTTCTCATAGAAACATAAAAGTTATAAGTAAGTATTTTAGCGCTGGGACTTTCACAGTATACTCTACATAGGAGGCACATACGCAACTTTAAGTATTATCACTATTTTATTTTACGACTTGTATAGATGAACATTTTGCTATAAATGAAAATCATGACGCACCGACATCTGCGCCAATGTGAGTTGAGTCTAAGGAAAATGGAGCTTAGACTGCTTCGTAATCAAAGACAAACAGTGGTATTGTTTCCTACACTTTTTATTGTCTTGTATACTCCAGACGATAGACTTGAGTGGCCGATTAATGATTAATATTTTCCAAGACGGCTTTTCTTATACTTTATGTTTGGAAAATATCTAAGTCATTCTTAAGAAGAACAATAAATAAATATCTTTATTTCTTAAATAATCGTTTATTTAAGAAGTAAATTTTAATTGTTTGACAAAGATCTATCTTCACGTTTTTATTTCACGCATTTGACGCCTCCGTGGTCTAGTGATTCAGAGCTTGGCTCTTGACTCGGAGATCGCGAGTTCAAATCCCGCTGAGGGAACAAAAAGCTTTAAATGTTCCTGAGTCATGGATGTCTATCAAATTTGTGTATTAATATAATAAAAATATTAAAGACTAGCTGACCCTTGCCCACTTCGTTGAGCATACAAACAGTTTATGATGAAATTCAACTAAAAAAAAAACAACCCGTAACCCGCAACGCGGGAACCCGGAACCCGCAACGCGGGAACCCGGAACCCGCAACGCGCGAACGCGGAACCCGCAACGTGGGAACCCGGAACCCGCAACACGGGAATCCGAAACCCGCAACGCGGGAACCGGGAACCCGCAACGCGGGAACCCGGAACCCGCAACGCGGGAACCCGGAACCCGCAACGCGGGAACCCGGAACCCGCAACGCGGGAACCCAGAACCCGCAACGCGGGAACCCGGAACCGGCAACGCGGGAACTCGGAACCCGCAACGCGGGAACCCGGAACCCGCAACGCGGGAACCTGCAATCCGGAACCCGCATCGCGGGAACCTGGAACCCGCAACGCGGGAACCCGGAACCCGCAACGCGGGAACGTGGAACCCACAACGCGGGAACCCGGAACCCGCAACGCGGGAACCCGGAACCCGCAACGCGGGAACCCGGAACTCGCAACGCGAAACCCGCAACACGGGAACCTGCAACCCGGAACCCGCAACGCGGGAACCTGGAACCCGCAACACGGGAACCCGGAACCCGCAACGCGGGAACGTGGAACCCACAACGCGGGAACCCGGAACCCGCAACGCGGGAACCCGGAACCCGCAACGCGGGAACCCGGAACCCACAACGCGCAACCCACAACGTTTACGGAAACGCTGTCGAATGGAATAAATAGTATCCTATGTCCGTCTACTTGCTCTAAGCTACTTCCTCACCAATTTTCAGCCATATCGATAAAGCCGTTCTTGAATTATAAATAATTTAACTAAATAGACTTACTTTTATATATATATCTATAGATGTATAGATTACTCCTACTAACGTAACCTAACGCCCGGTGGAATGCTCCCGTCACAGTCGGTCCAGCCGATTTGGTGACCATTAGTTAGATGACGATGATGGTGATGATGATGATGAAAAGTAGCCTAAATTAATCCTTATAGTTATAAGTTAAAGAAGCCTAAATTAATCCTTATAGCTATCTAGTGAAAGTCTCGTTAAAATCGGTCCAGCCGTTCCAGAGATTAGCCGGAGCAAAGAGACATGCCGACAGACAGATAGACAATTATTTTAAAAATGCATTTTCGTTTTCAGTAAATATCGTTTAATGTATATGCATTTAGAAAAACGTTGCTAATTGAAAGTTACAAACTGACACTTCAATTTTATTCATTTGTAGGTATAGATGTATAGATTTGCTATACCGCGGTCCTGATGTTGGCCCGTCTATAGGCCCACGTTTCCACTGACGCGGAGGAGCTTAGCGGTGCCCAAGCGAAGTGGAGCGGAGATTTCGAGCATAGTGATTGGTCAATTCGGGTACTGCAAGCTCCCGTCCGCCTCGCTCCGCGTCAGTGGAATCGCAGCCTAACGTCTATAACGTCTAACGGTCGTCATGGTAACAACGTTGTTTACAAATGGAAAACAAAAATTATGAAATGTTATTTCATATTTTACATACTGTATTTATATCAGCTTAAACTATTTGGATTCATGTTTTTGTTAATCCAAATAGTTTTATTAATCCAAATAGTTTAAGCGGATATAAAAACGGTATTTATAGCATTTCATAATTTTTATTTTCCATTTGTAAACAATGTTGTTACCATGACACCCGTGTCATATAGACTGGCAACGACATGAATAGATCGAGCCCAGGTTCAAACCCCGCGTGACCAACACGTATATTTTCTTCTTTTTTCTAATTTTCTGCTTATTTTTTTCAACATTTTCTTTCATAATAACTAGAGATGAAACGGATAGTAGTTTGGCCGGATACCGGATACCGGATATTCGGCAAGCTACTAGGCCGGAGCGCCGGATATCCGGCTGCCGGATATCCGGCCTTTTTGATAATAAACAGTGTGTAAATAGAGCAACTACAACTTTGAGACACGATTATACTACCTTTCCTCATTTTGGAAATGTATTTTTTTTTGTCAAAAACGAAAAATTTTTTTTTACTTTTCACTATTTCTTATTTTTTTGTCGCAAAAATTACAATAAAGCAAAAAATTTTTTTTTTTGAAATTTTTGTAAAAAAAAAGCATTTCTAGAATGAAAAAAGGTAGCATAATCATATCCCAAAGTTATGGTGACTGCTCTTTTTACACCCGTAAAAAGAGCAGTCACCATAACATAAGTTTGATTTGAATATTGGCGCGGTGAACGAGATCGGAAATATTCAGGCGCATTCGGGTCGCACGTAACCGGAGATCGGGTCGACTCGGGGTTATCGCGTAAAACTTGGTATTTATTCATCACAATTTGCCACTTATTAATAAAACAAACATTTTTGATGTGCGATTATAAAAATAAACAGTGTCCACGACCTATTGGAGTATCATTTGCCTTTATAAAATAATAAGATTTTTTAAAATTTTACTATCTTTTTATAAAATAATAAGATTTTTTAAAATTTTACTATATTTTACTATCCGGTATCCGGCCGGATACTGTATTACTATCCGGTATCCGGCCGGATAGTGAAAACAAGGCCGGATAGGCCGGATACCGGATAGTTACCGGATATCCGTTACATCTCTAATAATAACCTTTTCGTGACAGTAACGAACATACCGTAAGAAAAATTTACGAAATTGGTCAAGCCGTTGTCGAAACGCACACGATGTAAGAAATTTTTAAAGGTCGTTTTTTTAAACTTTGGGCTACATTTTTGGGATTTTAGTAAGGAACCCTACTTTTTTTTAACATATAATATAGCCTATGTTCAGCGCTAGGAATATATCTTTCCAACGGTGAAAGAATTTTTCATATTGGTTCAGTGGTTTCAGAGCCTATTCCATTCAAACAAACAAACAAACAAACAAACAAACAATCAAATGTTACCTCTTTATAATATTAGTATAGATGTGTAATGTGTATAGTATTAAAGTATTAAATATATTTCCGTTGACTGGTACCTGTACCTAACACAAGTTCTTCCGATATTTAGCACGGCGCCAGATTGTGAAGAGATGTGAAGCGTCCATATATAAATAATATATCATATTATTATATTATGATATACTAGCTGACCCTTGCCCACTTCGTTGAGCATAAAAACAGTTTATGATGAAATTCAACTAAAAAAAACAACCCCTAACTCGGGAACGCGGAACCCGCAACGCGGGAACCCGGAACCCGCAGCATGGGAAACCGAAACCCGCAACCCGCAACGCGGGAACACGGAACCCGCAGCATGGGAACCTGAAACCCGCAACGCGGGAACCCGGTACCCGCAACGCGGGAACCCGGAACCCGCAACGCGGGAACCCGGAACCCGCAACGCGGGAACCCGGAACCCGCCACGCGGGAACCCGGAACCTGCAACGCGGGAACCCGCAACCCGCAACGCGGGAACCCAAAACCCGCAACGCGGGAACCCGGAACCCGCAACGCGGGAACCCGGAAACCGCAGCATGGGAAACCGAAACCCGCAACCCGCAACGCGGGAACGCGGAACCCGCAGCATGGGAACCTGAAACCCGCAACGCGGGAACCCGGTACCCACAACGCGGGAACCCGGAACCCGCAACGCGGGAACCCGGAACCCGCAACGCGGGAACCCGGAACCTGCAACGCGGGAACCCGGAACCCGCAACGCGGGAACCCAAAACCCGCAACGCGGGAACCCGGAACCCGCAACGCGGGAACCCGGAAACCGCAGCATGGGAACCCAAAACCCGCAACGCGGGAACCCGGAACCCGCAACGCGGGAACCCGGAAACCGCAGCATGGGAACCCAAAACCCGCAACGCGGGAACCCGGAACCCGCAACGTGGGAACCAGGAACCCGCAACGCGGGAACCCGGAACCCGCAACGCGGGAACCCGGAACCCGCAACGCGGGAACCCGGAACCCGCAACGCGGGAACCCTTAACCCGCAACGCGGGAACGCGGAACCCGCAACGCGGAACCCGCAACGCGGAACCCGCAACGCGGAACCCGCAACGCGGAACCCGCAACGCGTGAACGCGGAACCCGCAACGCGGGAACCCGGAACCCGCAACGCGGGAACGCGGAACCCGCAACGCGGGAACCCGGAATCCGCACCATGGGAACCCGAAACCCGCAACGCGGAACCCGCTACGCGGGAACCCGGAACCCACAACGCGGGGACCCGGAACCCGCAACGCGGGAACCCGGAACCCGCAACGCGGAACCCGCAGCATGGGAACCCGAAACCCGCAACGCGGGAACCCGGAACCCGCAACGCGGGAACCAGGAACCCGCAACGCGGAAACCCGGAACCCGCAACGCGGGAACCCGGAACCCGCAACGCGGGAACCCGGAACCCGCAACGCGGGAACCCGGAACCCGCAACGCGGGAACCCGGAACCCGCAACGCGGGAACCCGGAACCCGCAACGCGGGAACCCGGAACCCGCAACGCGGGAACCCGGTACCCGCAACGCGGGAACCCGGTACCCGCAACGCGGGAACCCGGAACCCGCACCATGGGAACCCGAAACCCGCAACGCGGAACCCGCTACGCGGGAACCCGGAACCCACAACGCTGGGACCCGGAACCCGCAACGCGGGGACCCGGAACCCGCAACGCGGGGACCCGGAACCTGCAACGCGGGAACCCGGAACCCGCAACGCGGGAACCAGGAACCCGCAACGCGGAAACCCGGAACCCGCAACGCGGGAACCCGGAACCCGCAACGCGGGAACCCGGAACCCGCAACGCAGGAACCCGGAACCCGCAACGCGGGAACCCGGAACCCGCAACGCGGGAACCCGGAACCCGCAACGCGGAAACCCGGAACCCGCAACGCGGGAACCCGGAACCCGCAACGCGGGAACCCGGAACCCGCAACGCGGAACCCACAACGCCAAACCCTTCCGTGAACGTTGCTGGTTCTGCGCTGTCAAATGGAATAAATAGTATCCTATGTCCGTCTACTGGCTCTAAGTTACTTTCTCACCAATTTTCAACCATATCGATAAAGCCGTTCTTGAGTTATAAATAATTTAACTAACATGACTTACTTTAATACAAATAGCTGATGTATAGATGGAACTAACATAAGCTAACGCCCGGTGAATGCTCCCGTCACAGTCGGTCCAGCCGATTCGGTGATCATTAGTTAGATAACGATGATGATGATGAAAAGAAGCCTAAATTAATCCTTATAACTTTAGCTATCTACCAGTGAAAGTCTCGTTAAAATCGGTCCAGCCGTTCCAGAGATTAGCCGGAGCAAAGAGACACGCTAACAGACAGACAGACATTTTTTTTAATTGCATTTTCGTTTTCAGTAGCAAGAAAAAAAAAAGACAGAACAGACAGAGGTTAACTTCGCACAAAGACAAATGACGACAAAAGACATAGTGGCTTCTTATCATGACGTTTTCGATTATTTTTTTAATTGTTCGTGAATTATGACCATGGATCTAACTCCTTCGATCTGATTTTTAAATTAACATTTATAATATATTCTTATTACAACTTATAAGTTAAGTACTTTTTTTAAATAGGTATATTTATAGTTGTTAAAAGATTAATCGATTTTTTGAGTAAGTCTCTAGTGTTTAATAAGAAAAAGTGTTAACTGACGTATCATTATCACGACGTTTATTTCATTAAATCATAATTTGTATATTATATTTAAGATCGTTTATCAGTGAAAGCAAATCGTAAAAAACTCATATTGGTTATGTTGACAATAAATATCTAATAATTATTAAATAAAGTTTAGTAAATTCTGCAGTTTTAACAAAAATAAAATATTTATTTTAATAAGTCGTCGTTACAACGTTACGTCGCTCATTTTTGATAAACTGTCAAATGTTACCTATTAAAATGACCCGACTATTTATTAGTGGTTGACAAATAGTTTAATGAATCCAAATAGTTTAAGTTTATGTTAATACGTTATTTATAGCATTTCATAATTTTTATTTTCCATTTGTAAACAATGTCGTTACCATGACACCCGTGTCATATAAACTGGCAACGACGTGAATCGATTGAGCCCAGGTTCAAACCCCGCGTGACCATCACGTATTTTCTTCTTTTTTCTAATTTTCTGCTTATTTTTTTCAACATTTTCTTTCATAATAACCTTTTCGTAACAATAACGAACATAAAAAAAATTGCGAAATTGGTCAAGCCGTTGTCGAAGCGCACACGACGTAACAAATTTTGGAGGTCGTTTTTTTACACTTTGGGCTACATTTTTGGGGTTTTAGTAAGGAACCCTACTTTTTTTAAACATATAATATAGCCTATGTTCAGCGCTAGGAATGTAGCTTTCCAACGGTGAAAGAATTTTTCATATTGGTTCAGTGGTTTCAGAGCCTATTCCATTCAAACAAACAAACAAACAATCAAACGTTACCTCTTTATAATATTAGTATAGATATATGGACCATATAATATGATATATATTATTATATGATATATACCAGCTGACGCGTGCCCACTTCGTTGAGCATAGAAATTCTTTAAATCTTCCCTGTCCTTGATAGCCATATCGGTTCAGCCGTTCTGGAGTTTTAGCAAGACTAACAAACAGCAATTCATTTTTATATATAAGACTAGCTGTGCCCGCGACTTCGTTCGCGTGGTTGTCGGAAACACTATCGCGATTATCTTTGTATTGCTCACGTTGGTTTTTACTTTTTGATGTGAATAATTTTCCGCGTTTTTGCAACATTTCTCACTGACGCGTCGCTCCTATTAATACTAAAGAAACAAATTCTGCTTTATAATATTAGTATAGATATTATATCTGAGCAAGCTAAGGATTTGGCTTTCCAACTAATACAATGCTAAAAGATAGGTACTAGTCATAATCTTGCGTTCTCTCGTACAGTTGCCATACATCGAATGTTTACTGCGTCTCTCAATTTGGCCCTTCTCCAGATATGTTTCGATTTCATCCCGGTGCTTGCCCAGGTTCAGCATCTGGTACCGGCGCTCAACGGTTCACTGATCCTGGCCATTCATATTCATAAATAGCACACATCACGCTAATATTAATTTTGAACTGGATTCCATGAGATATAACCAAGAGACTTTTATATATTGTCATCGATGAAATCTTAAACTGTTATATTTTATTATATTTACCTGCGATGCAAATAGATGGGTGTCATAAGTTTGACATGTCGCGTGATTGCGTATGTGTCTATGTGTGTCGTAGCTCCCAAACGCCAATTTAGATCTAGTTTATTTTGTTTTTAAGCTGATATGGTGGAGTGTGTTCTTAGCTATAATTCATCATCATCAGTTTGGTTCCTGCTTCACTATCAGGGTTAGTTAATTTCTTAATTTTGTTTTTTATGGATATTATCGTTGAATGACATCTTAAGCGTGTAATTTTGATACTCGTACATTATTTGCTTGGCCGACTACTGTATTTACAGGCTTTCACCGTATAGCGGAATGACAAGGACAACACGTGACTTAAGTGCCACTTAATTTAACTATCGTTTCGGTATTGGGCCATTGAACAGACGCAATCTCAGAAACATATCGCCTTACACTAAATTTATAATAAATAGGTAACAAAATTTGTATTACGAAATCGTTTTCAAATGGTTTTCATATTCAAAACTTAGGTGTAGAATCTTCGAACTCTTTATAAAGTTGCTTCAAAATTTGCTGAATTTTATTTAACAAAGTTCTAGCACGTGGTGCCTGGAATGGCAGAAAGCTCGATATTACCGGAATACGGTGTCGGTAACGTATTCTAAGTAACGTTTGTATATTTGTTAACCATTGGAAGTGAAAATCGTTTATGAGCGGGGGATAAAATGGTGCATATGGTTTCGATTTCGTTACTTTTCACGTTGGCTTTCTATAATAACGGGTCTAAAAAGATCAGTCACTATAACTTTGGGATATGATTATACTACCTTTTCTCGTTCTAGAATTTTTTTTTTTTTTTACATAAAATTTAAACAATATTTTTTTGCTTTTTCGTTATTCTTGCGACAAAAAGTAAAAATGGTAAAAAGTAAAAAATATTTTTTTTTAGTTTCTGACAAAAAAAATACATAAATACATTTCCATGTTATAAATAAATACATTTCCAAAATAAGGAAAGACAGTATAGTCGTATCTAAAAGTAATAGTGACTGTTCTTTTTACACGCTGTTCAATTCAATTCATTTATTTAAAATATGTTTTACAACGCTTTTTGACGTCACATTTTATTATTTGCCAATTTCTATTTATATAATATATCTTATTACACTTTAACAGTTTATAAATTCCATGAGCAAAAGTTGCGCAATATTTGCAATTGCTTTTGCAAGATATACGTTATAAGCCTGCAAAGGTTTTTAAAAATTGTCAGTTTATCTACTTAGATAATATTTCCATTAAATATTATAGAACTTCATGGTAAGACTCTGGTGACAGTATTTTGCCACTGTCCGTGGTCAGTGTCGCACTTTACAAACCAAAGGACAGGAATAAACAGCCTTATCTTGGAAAAAATGAATATTTAAAACTCATACATATTCATATTCAACTTAAAGAGTCTAAGGAAGCTATAAATATTTAAAATATTTCCTAGGCCACGTTACTCTTCCGTCGTTGCATTATAAAGTACTTACTCGTTAAAGTAATATGGTGCGTTAAAGGATGGCTTATATTTTATAACTCATAAAATAGTTATTACATTTTTATTTGAAGTTTCGAACACATTTGAACTTAAAACTATTAAAAATATCAAATTTGTTTACGGTTACACAAATAGAAATGAAGATCTGGAAACTGATATTTTCATTTTCTTATAATGTATTATATATAAGGTACTTTATATATAATATATTTATCTACTTTATGAGTTAATTTCAAATTAAAGCAAATTATTCACTCATAAAGGAAATGACGTTTTTATAATTTTCGTATTATGAAAATACCAGTTAGTTATACTAAATGTTGCCGAAAAAGAAATCCTGCGGGAACTGTACATTAGTCGAAGAGTTACATCATTTGGATAATGGCTTATATTAGTGCTATATAAGCTTATTACGGAAGCTAATTAGGTTTAAATATCGTGAAAAGCATTATCACTTTCATGAGAACATTAATATTATAAACAATGTTTAATTTATATTAATATTGACGCGATTAAATTATTAAAATGATTAAAATACGGGTAGAGTGAAAAAATACATCGAGACGTGACCAAGATAAGAGTTCGCTGCATTAAAAATGTTATTAAATGGTTAATCTAAAAAACAATTAAATAAAACAGTTCTAAACTTTAGTATCAATAGTTTATATACCTACATTGCCTACCCTATCCAGGCTGTGATATTAATAATATAAATGATAATACTTTAGGGTGCTTATGGGTCCCGTATATAGAGTATAGTTTAAGTACCAGCGCTGAAAAAGTTACTTTTTTTTAATCATTTTATAGGCAAATTTATGATGTTAAGACATTTCTAATAGAAACATGAAAGTCAAAAGTAAGTCTTTTAGCGCAGGTACTTTCACAGTAAACTCTACATAGTAGGCACATACACGCCTTAAAGTATTATAAGTGATTTATTTTACAACTTGTGTATATACCCTACGGAATCTTTAGTTTGTAATACCGTTTGACGAAACAAGACATGTCTGTCCCAAAACTCAGTATTCACAGAAAAATGTTAATACGCCCGCCCACGAGGCACTGGAGCAATCGAATATCAAATTCAATAACAGCTAATGTATGCGCATCGCTATCAGCGGCGATGTTTAATAAACGGCTTATCAATATGTTAATGTTAAATATGTTCTACCGCCTTGTAGATGTTCCCGGATTGTATGATTTATTGATATAGTTATTGGGTCATGAGTATGATTTGAAGGGTAGAAGTAATTTGAAGGGTAAAGTTAATGCTATATAATTTGTGAAATTTTAAGAGAATTTATTTTTTACAAACTTATGTCGTAATGTCGGTATTAAATATGGACGAGCTAAAAATTAAATCTAAACTACAAATAAACACTTTGAAAACATATTTGCCTAGTGACGCTTCATAATGAAAGAAGAAATCCACAAAAAAGTGCGGTTACATGTCCTAAATTAATTTTTTTGGCTATATTAACTTCAATCACGTAATCAAGACGTCTTGCCAACTTTAAAGAGGTAGATGTAATCTTATTGTCAAAATCTTACTTTACAACCCGTTTAATTTTAACCTAAACGTAAACAAAACCGTCTATGACACAACTATTATATGTAGACTAGATAGTGATGCGAAAACATAATAATGATTACTGTTTGCGACTATGAATCCATAGACTTAAGACTATATGCCACAGTCGGCAGTATCAAAATGGAGTATTTTACTGTGAAAGTTTTTCATTTGATGATATTAACTACTGTTTAATTATTATAAAATGTATCGGACCATTATCCTTGAATATTCCTGTGAAAGTGTTTATAAGTGATCTTTAAGATGTTGTTAGACCGACAGAGTACCTAATCCCGAATTGGTATAACATTTTTTTTTGTTTCTCGTGCCTGTCTGTTTTTGTATTTGGTATGATTACAACAAAGTATATGTATTCTTTAATTTCTTAATCTCAAAACTTTTTTACGTTAAATGAAATACGTAGCGATCATTTTAACTTGGCATTTTAACGATTTATGTTTTTGATGGGATTATTATTACAACTATCACCCGAACGCATCTAAATATAATATGCAAACAGAACTTTCCTCACTTCGACGTTCATTCTCTTTGATACGGGGTTTTATTGCAAAGCCACATGAGACGGAAGGCATACCACGCAATCGCGGGAGTGCGGAGCATTTCTTATCGTTCTCCTCCATTACAACTGAATATACACGCCATATCACAGTGGTCTCATGAGTTTTCATGGTGAAACTTCGTTTAGTTATCAACGATAAAACTGCGCAGTGCAATCACAGTTACTATATTAGTACTTAGCTATTTAATTTGACCGAAAGTTTGTAAACATTTAGAAGACATTGAACCACAGGCACATTGCTTAGAATAATAGCACTCCGATTGTCGGTAGCCGATTTCATTGAAACCAGGCCAGCTACGCAGGAGTTATTTTATAGTGCCCAAGTGTATGCGCAATACAAAAAGACACACCCTCTTCCTTTTACTCTCATAACCCAATGGGACGGTAAACCGACACGGATGGCGAGAGAACACGTGCCGGACTGTTTACATGCCCATCCGACGCATGGATCATCTGTCTTGTCAGACAATCAGGTGATCAGCCTGCATTGTCCTAGCCAAACTTGAAAACAACATTTTTCTTTGTTCCAACGCGGGAATCGAACCCACGACCTCCGGGTTGAGCGAAGCTCTGAACTACTAGACCACGGAGTCTATAAAATTTGCTTAGAATGGACATCGAATAGCTGATTACTTAAAATGACCGATTACCATAAATCGCGCGATGCTTAATTTTTGCTATGACACTAGCGCCTAAAACAATTTAGTGGCAATCATAGGAACTATTAATTAAATGTTACGTCAAACAAACATTGATGCCAAATTAATATTTCAGTATTTTTAAAAGACATGCATTAAGAAAAATCAAGATTGAGAAAACAATCGACTTTTAAAACCTCGATTATAGTTAGACTGCAATATGAGCTCAAAATCTAAGTAAAAGAATTTGCTTTATAGGTTCTTACGATTTATAATTTGCTAATCGGATCTAAATGCAATCAAAACTGAGCCATTCAAACTAATCCCTTGATGAGCTCTGTTCCTGATAGATCATTAAGCAAATACCAATTATTCTTCAACTCAAGATTGAATTTGCACTTATTTTTGTAATCATCGTATTATGCTGACACGTCACCTTCGGAAGGGTTAGGGCTGCGAGGGCGGAACTTTCGAGGGCGCCAGTTAGATTCAGCTAAATAGTATTTAATATCTGCTATCGTGGGGTCGTCATATTATTGCTAATAACTTTGATTTCGATCAATACACGCATTGCCGTTATATTTTATTCGTTATTGATATAGGTAAAAATTGCTGTCTTCTCTTGTGGATAGAACTCTCTTTTCCGATGCATCAAGCCTGTGCGCTCAGCTCAGGTGGAACGTGATAACGAGTCTTTTTCGTGCGTGCAACCGGCGTTCATCGATTTATTAGACGATATCGTGAAAAATTACGGAGGTATAATAAAATGTAATTCGTTAACTAAGTAAACTCTGTTTTTAATATATTAATTTTTTTCGTTTTGATGCAATTTAAGCTTTAAATGTGCTTTCAGAGGAAGCTCCTTAATTTTTTTTCACGTGCATGGACCAACCACATCAATCTTATTTCTATTAAAAATGTAAAAGTTTGTTAGCATGGAAGTATATTTGCCACTATTTTCCCCATAAGCCACTAAAGAAATTTTTATGAAAAACAAGCAGATCTGCGGGCAAGTTTAATATAATTTATTCAACATTTTGTACAATGAGTGATAATCGCTTAATTTTAGGAAAGTGTTTTGAAATTCATTGATGATGAGTGTGATGACGGTATAAGGCTGACGGTGATCTGAAGATGACAGCTATCGCGGCGGATCCGTTGACAGGCCTGAGCCCTGAGTCATGGCTGTCACACGCGACGATGACAGAGCCTAATACGTCAGATCCGTCACGACTCACGACCGAATCCGTTGACCCCAGTAATTACTAATTTGCCAACGAATACCTTGATAATCATACTAAAATCATCAGGTATAATGAATTACTAGGAAAGAGAGTGAGTCAACTTGAAATAGCGGGGTTAGCAGGAAAAACTAACAACTACTCGTAAATTTATAGAATGACAATTGCAGGGGTGCTGTCATGATTTTCGTATGTTTTTTTCGTTAACGTTACGAATACGTAGTTTTTAATTCTAACTGTTGGCAAATCATGAACATTTGAAACCTCCGTAAAAGTGAATCAAATGTCAATCATATTGGCACTGTCGTGTTTTTCTTACAATTGACATGCGATAACTTCAATTTTACGCAGTTTTTAACTTTTGCTTGGCCAACTGTAATCCTATCCACAAAGTTACAAACGTAGTTAACATAAAACAAAGAAACATTTTTGCATGCAATCCAAAAAAGCAGCTATAGTTTTTTATAAAATCCCCTACGCGAAAGCTACGAATTCAAATATCATAGACTCAATTCACAGAGCTCAGACAATAAAAAGTTATACGTCAATTTGTATAAAAGTAAAGCCTACCTTCCCGAAAGTACGGGGAAGGTGCACGTTAACCTGTTTGTTACGATTCTGGCTCGGCTCGGTGCGGTTTAGTTCGGATCGGTTCGGTTCGGTTCGGATCGGTTCGGTTCGGATCGGTTCGGTTCGGTTTGTTCCGGTTCGGTTCGGCTCGGTCCGGTGCTCGGCCTAATCCCCATAATCTCTGTACTACAAGTTAACACAACTACAATAAAATTTTCACTAAATCCTTTTTATGTTTTTCGATTAGGCCGGATTATTGGACGGTGTTTTATTAGTATAACTCTATTTGTTTCGGAAGATAGGCATCCCAATTAAATTTGATTTTTTTTTTTTTTTTTTTTTTTTTTTTTTTATTTATTCATTATAAAAATATAATATTTCTAATACAAATTTACATTAGACCTACCTTAAAACCTAGTTACATTGATACTTGACAATTTTGTGGACTACATTTTTTTGATCGGTGAAAATGATTTTGATGAATTTCACGCTGCTCTAACAACTAAGGAATTAGGTCAGAGTTCCGCACACAAAATATTTTTAACATAAAAGTAAACATCAAAGCTCAAAACTGCGCATTAACGCCGGCCTTGACAAACATTAAGGAGATAAACTGGAAAAAGTATTTTATAAAAAGCCCATTTTATATTCACGGAGAATGCTACCGAGCCCTTTGCAGAATGCTCGTGCCGAAGGGTCACCCCAAATCCAATAGAGTTAATACGATCCAGGAAATGAAGTTTGGCCCACTATTTCGGTATACCAGTTTTGGGGAATATGGAAATCGAAAGTATTGTTTACTGTACATTTTAGCACACTTTGGGAGAGGCTTTGCATACGCGGTGTCAAGATCACGTCGCGCCGTAGCGCCGTTGTGACACCCGCCCGCCCCGCCGCCCGCCCTAGCTCCCACCCCCGCCCGCGCGCCACCCGCGCACCACGCATGCTCCAATTATAATCTCTTTAGGGATGGACCGTGTCGATTAATTTTATTTCCTAATATATACGAATCGGGGATTACGAAATTCAATTAGCGGCGACCTTTTCGTTTTGTAATGGCATATCACTGAATATATTAAAGGAGCAACTTTATTTTCAATAGTAGCATCACAATGCCAAATCACACACCTAGCCTGCGTTTTAGTTCATCATAATTTCTTACCGGAATACATTCACGGCATTCCATTTCGCAGTCGAGACGGAGGGATAATGAATTATTCGATATATAGACAGGGGATAGGGCATCATTACGAAAACGGCGGTAAAGTGCGCGCGCAGAGGCTTCGGCGATAGGGCATCAAATCGCCTGCGGAGGGCGGCCGGTCCGCGCGTATCTCCTCGGTCACTCGCGGCGGCATCGTCGGCGCTCGGTCACTGACCGATACCAGGCCTGCGCCCGGTCGCGACTCTATGACGCCGACACCTGCACGGGCAGGTACTTGCGTGTCATTTTAATTTGTGCCACTTTATCAGTGTTTATTATTTTGTTGTGTACCTGTGTTGGACGCGGCGTGGCGTGAGTTTCGAGCTCTACGTTCGTTATTAATGAACATGCGTTTGGGCGTAATCGTTTACAAGATTGTTATCGCGTAAATATAAATTGGGGAAGTATTTTAGGACGTCCGTTGATAGCTGATGATGAATTTACACGGTATATCAAATAATGTAGGTCAAAATATACAAAAATGACGTAAATCAGACTTGTTGTAAACCGTATATCAAATAATGTAGGTGAAAATAGACACAAGTGACGTGAAACAGACTTGTCGTAAACCGTATATCAAATAATGTAGGTCAAAACAAGTAAAAATTACATGAAGCTTAATAATTTTTTGTTATTTTTGTGTTGAACAAAATCACTTTCGCAATTCGATAGCATTTAATAGGTGCCAGTTACTCAATTATTCTAAAGTATAAATAAGTGTTTTTAATTTAAAAAAAAGTGCTCAGTATGAAAATAAATGCGCTGCATAGTACACAAATATTGTCAAGGTGAAAGTTTGTGAGTGTGTATGTTACGTATGCACGCGTATATGGCTAAACTAATTTTGACAAAATTTGGGATGTAAACAGCCAACGGCCTGGATTAACACATAGGCTGTCTTTTATCCTGAAAGAGTACGGTGTTCTTGTGGAACACTATTTTGACACGGGTGGAGCCGTGAGCAAAACTACGAGAATTCATATTAAGCCTATCAATCTACAATTGATATTAAAAATTATAATATAAGATTACATATTTCTTATATTAGATAAAGGGTACATTTTAAATGTAAGTAGTTTCTTGTTTGTTTCATCTAAAGACTGAGTGTTAAAACATAAGTTTTAGTCCTGATTTCACCAACGCTTGTTGGTGTTAACGGCTTATTATAATACCATCTCATTCAATGACAGAAAATACGAGAAGGACAACATGATATTTAATGAACTTTAACATATTGTGTTGGTGAAATTGGCACTAAGTTACCCACTAAAAATAAAAATTTATAATTTCTGTTGTTATCATAGTTAAATTCTACCTTTCCTTTTCGTATTTATTCTGGATGTAAAATTGATTCTTGGTGGTAGAGTTTGAAAAATTCTTAATAAAACGCCTAAGACAGGTAAAACAAATTTCACTTCAAGTTTCTAGCCCTAAAGGTGTGTTATGTCCCTGTACGTTGATACATCATCAATAAGCTTTGTCTTTTATATATAATTGTACATACCCAATATCTACACTAATAGTATAAAGAGGAAAGATTTGTATTTTTGTATGTAACGAAAAAACTCAAAAAGTACTGGACCGATTTTATTAATTCTTTTTTCATTAGAAAGCTACATTATCACTGAGTAACATAGGCTATATAAAAATCAATTGCTATTCGTTAGTCTCGCTAAAACTCGAGGTCAGCTAAACTGATTCGGCTATTTTTGTACTTGAAATATTCGTGGAAGTCCTGGGAAGGTTTAAACGGTTTCCATGCTCAACGAAGTGGGCACGGGTCAGCTAGTAAATTATAAATTTAAAAAAAATCAAACAATAAAATGTAGAGTGCATCAAAAACGAATAAATATACCGAGCTAGTTTTACATTTTAACGCCGTTTTAAAATATTGACACAATGATTTCGGTGAACATTTCGTACAATATTCGGCACAGATGCCAAATCAATTGGCACAAACCCAAAAAGATTGCCTTTGCCAACGCTGACACATCGCCATATTAGCGCTGGAGGCTTTTACGAAGAAATGTTACAGTCATTTTAAGCTCGACTTACATAAATAAAGTTTTTCAGGAAATTAAAAATTTTAGACTAAAAATTGCACACAGGTTAAAGTTAGTAAAATTTAAAATGGTTTTATTAAAATTACACCGTATGTGTGAAAGAAAAGTAAATGAAACAGAATATTATATTTAGTATAGTAAAAATTAATTCTATTTGAGAGATGTACATTTATTTCAATAAATGATGTTGTCCGCTTCATTTAGAAACCGTACATTTTGCCTTGAAAAGTAGATTTTATCTTTCCCTGTGGTATTTTCTATGTATGTGCTAAATATCATCAAAATTCCATTAGTCTTTAAGCCAAAGCAAACTAACAAACAAATCCTTATTTTGTGGATTAAATTATTCCTTTAAAAACGTTTTTGTTCATCCCTGATTTCGTCTCTTTTGTGTTTTGGGTGAAAGATAAAAGATTGCCTTTCACCCAATATCGGTATATATTTTAATAAAGATTACGTATGCGACGTGTTATTGATGCTAATCCGAGTTAATCCACGGTACATAACAAAATATTTTAATGAACCAACATCCTATCGGATTAAACCTAAACCTTTCGCGAGAACCCGCGTTATGTACATAAATAAAATTGTAATTTATGTAAAACGGTATTCTGGATTACCCTACAAATTATTAATAATAGCGAAGCGTCCGCACTAGATGAGATTAAGGCTTTCTATTTCCATTCATAAATTGTATCGATAGAGAGCGGACCTGAAAAACAAGTGTCTTTGGATTACAGTTGTAAACCTGTATATTAATTACTTACGGCCGGTTTCCACAACCTATCTATGACGTATAACATTATGTAACTGTATGTTAGTGTTTATTGTAAAAAAGAGAAATTCCATATTCAAAAAAAACATACTGAACTTCAAAGTTGAACTTGTTCTTACATTTTAGTAATTTTTCCTTGAAGTCTAATTGCATAGAGTTCATCTAGATATTGTATGTTTTTAGCGGGACATCAGTATCGAATACTAAGTCCCGATTTCACTAACGCATGTTAATGTTAACGGCTTGTTAATTTATAATTCATTGACAGGAATTACAAGAGGAACAACATGATATTTAACGAAGGATTAACTTTAACATTGCTTGGTGAAACACGCCCTCAAGGTATTTCAATTGAGTGGAGCTCAAGCCACATGCCGTCTTTATCGTTTCAAGCAATGACAGTGACAGCCTGGAGCAGGGCTCTTGACTAAAAATAGCGTTTAAGTCCATAAGCTGTGTAGGTGGATAATTTATTATGTAGCCCCTTTTAGCTCATTCATGTCGGAAAAAGTTGCGGATCTATTTTTGTCGACTATCCTTTTTATCGTCCTTTAGTAATATTATAATAATAACATTATAGTAATTAACTACCTTCATAGTCTAGTGGTTTAGAGCCTAGCTCTCGACTCGGAGGTCGTAGGTTCGATTCACGGGTTGGAACAACAAAAAACGTTGTTTTCAAGTTTGGTTACGACAATGTAGGCTGATCACTTGATTGTCTGACAAGAGAGGTGATTCATGCGTCGGATGGGCATGTTAAAAGTCGGTTCTGCACCCCACTGGGATACGAGAGTAAAGAAAGTGCTTCTAGGTATTGCGTACACACTTGGGCACTATAAAACCAACTTCTGCGTAGCTGATCTTTCGGTAACAGAAATCGGTGTGGGAGTCATTATTATTATTATTGAATTAGATCAAGCTCATATTTTTAGTTTCGAACAAGATTGTATGAGATAAAACCTGTTGATTTATATTTCCAAGTTCCAAAATGAATTAAGGCAATTAACTTGTGACTTAGATGAAACTTTGTAGATAAAGTATAGAAAATAAGAGTAAACGGCATTACTGTTACAGAATACATGCATGTAAGCCTATAACGCCCCGATCCCCAATAAAGATATCGTAATCGCTGCCCCGAGTGCTCAAAGAGAATTGACGTTTTTTTTTATAATAACACGTGCGGCAAACAAATTATAGCTTGAGGCTTTGAAAATAAAAGTTCCAACGACAAAGTGAATATGCATAGGGTACAGTAAGATACGCCGTCTTTTCTAGTAATTGTTATTGTAGCTGAAACTTATGAAATTAATTGTAACAAAAATATCGAGTTGACAATAGGTTATTTTTTCAATCTCAGCTCTATTCTTTTTTCAAATCATCATGCTCATGAAGTCATGATGATTTGAAAAAAGAATAGAGTTGAGACTGAAAAAATAACTTATTGTCGACTCCGTTTTTTGTGTCTAAAGTTAAGCAAAAAGTTCTAACATAATATTTCGTAGGTATAACAAGATCAAATCTACTCCGCAACGATACAATGTGAATAATGAATTATGTTTTTATTTATTGTGCAGTAAATTAATGACGTTTAAATTGATATTAAAATAGTTCTCGGCATTATTTTTAAATATATTAGCTTTGACACACCTTCCATACAAACTGTGCCAAAACTTGATTCTTCATTGGCACAATTCTAAAAATGTACTCAAAATTTCTATTCACGTATTAACATAATGATGATGAATACGTTTCAAAGATAAGGTCTGCACACATTAGCAATATGTGCGGAAAGTCATTTCTTAAGTTAAAACCACACAATTCCGTTTGTAACATGTACAGAGTTTCATGAATATGCTCTATTCAACAAAGTTGGGGGCGCAACAACTCATATTTCGCCGCTCGTAATATAAGTCTGCACCCACTTTGATGCATGTCGAATGTATTATGCCAGCGCTGTCTGTTTGCTGAAACTTTGTAAGCCGACTCCAACCTACGATTAATATATCTGTCGTCGATGTAAAAGAGCTGACGGATGAATTTAAATACTAAGTACCTTTATTTAGCTTAGGTGCCAATTTCACCATTACATGTTAAAGCCGTGTTTCTCCAAGCAATGTTAAAGTTAACGCTATGTTTAAATTGGTATTTAATTATAGAATGGTTTCTATCTCATTCATTGACAGGAAATACGAGAGGGATAACATGCTATTTCACGGCGTTAACTTTAACATTGCTTGGTGAAACACGCCCTAAAGTTAATCTTTCATCAAATATCATGTTATCCCTCCGTATTTTCTGCCAATGAATGAGAAAGTATGGTATTTTAACAAGCTGTTAACACTAACACAAGTCGATAAGGTTTTAGGGGTTTCTTTTCACTCTTAGATACGCAATAATAATATGTAAATTTATATGATTTACATATTTTTATTGCAATATGGATTCGGAAAGAAATATTGACAGCCGTATGTGTGGGGAATTCCACAATCCTCCGTCCGCGAAATTTTCGTAAAAATATATACCAAAGTTTATGCTGCCCGTATTAATTTATGGACTATTCGAAAGTTATAACAAAAAAAGAAAAACTGTACCAAACACAAATTAAATTTCAATCAAAACATCACTGCTGATTCAATTTACGAGATGTACAGTGAACTAATTTAAAAAGTTCAGTATTAAAATGTTTACGTTATTAATATGCAAAACAAAAATGGCGGTTATGTTCACGAGCATTTGTTTTCGACGTTTAAAAATAGCGAATATGAAATAAGCCGATTTAAAATAATAATAATAATAATAGCTCCCCTCACCGATTTCGATGTCGGTAGCCGATTTCATTGAAATCAGGCCAGCTACGCAGGAGTTATTTTATAGTGCCCAAGTGTGTGCGCAATACACAGAAGCACTCTCTCTTCCTTTTACTCTCATAACCCAGTGGGACGGTAAACCGACACGACTAGCGAGAGCTCAGGCGCAGGACCGACTTTTTACATGCCCATCCGACGCATGGATCATCTTTCTTGTCAGACAATCAGGTGATCAGCCTGAATTGTCCTAACCAAACTTGAAAACAACATTATTTGTTGTTCCAACGCGGGAATCGAACCCACGACCTCCGGGTCGAGAGCGAAGCTCTGAACCACTAGACCACGGAGGCGATAATTTTAAAATATCGCATCGGCGTGACCCAGAATTCCAGTGGGACATGTAATTCGATGAACTAAAAGCGGGCCCAGGCTGAGATAATATCGAACGATAACGAGATAGACCCCGCTGATTGTTACGTTTTGCTGGCAGTTGCAATATGCTTTTTTGATGATTGATAAGTAAAAGTTTTGGCAGTGTATTCACTAGTTTAGCACTTAAACTCCGATCAGATTTTCATGAATGAGGACAGTCTATGCTTAGCACTATGCTAGCTATGCTATGCTCCGGTTTCTAAACTGCTGATCAAATCAGCTTACATTTGAGTTAACAAGCCATTCTAGAACACTCAATGGTGAACATCACTCACATCGCTACTCAATGAGCGTTCAAAATTTAATTATCGAACTTTGTAAGTGATAATAGCGATAACATCTTGAATAAAGGCCGCGAGCTTGCCAAATAATTATATATTCACATACTCTCGAAAAGCATAATAATAATAAATAAATAAATAGGCGTTTATTTCAGACTTAATCCATAGTCAATAATGCCTCCCACACCGATTTCAGTGACGGAGTCCGGTTTCATAGAAACCAGGCCAGCTACGCTTATTTTATAGTGCCCAAGTATGTGGGCAATACACAGAAGCGCGCTCTTTTCTTTCACTCTCGTAGCGCAGTGGTACGGATAACCGATACGACTGGTTGGAGATTTCGATGCCCATCCGACCCATGGATCATCTTTCTAGTCAGACAATCAGGTAATCAGCATGCACTGTCCCAACCAAACTTGAAAACAACTTTTTTTTTGTTGTTCCAACGCGGGAATCGAACCCACGACTTCCGGGTCGAGAGCGAATCTGAACCACTGGACCACGGAGGCGTCGAAAAACATAACCCTCCTTCTGCGCAGTCAGGTAAAAATAACTAGTAAACTACCCCTTTGCACGATCGATGTTATGCCGGGGCCGACGCATGTCATTACAATTACTTGGATGCACTATCAGCCGGGCCGTTACTATGAAGTGACGGGGGAGTCGCGTGTTGATTACAAAGCACGCGTTACTTTTCACTGCTCATTATCTTTGACGTGCACAACGCGGAGTGCAGCTATTGCGGTGATTGTACTAAAGCTTTATGGCGGCGCACTGGGCGTAAGCAAAACTGTTGTGCTAGATTAATGTATGTGAAATTATTTAAAATATATACATTATAGAACAATAACGCATTACACTGTGCTAAATTGTTATTGGACTAGATAGCACCTTTCCTACTATAGGGGCACACAAAATGTGATGAAAACATTACAAAACTAAAGTACAAAAAAACACTATAAAAAAATGAAAATTAAATCGTAGTTTGTAATTTTATCCACTTCGAAAAAAGCTTAAACGGTTAAATTATGGAACTGTGGATATTTTCTTGATAGTTAATAACTATGGTCAGACACTGGAGCTAGACATAATTTAAACAATGTTGTAACTACAATATTCTCACATTTATTATCCGCTAATAAGCAAGTCCTTGCAGTAATGAGGAAGAAAGTCGAGATGCAAGAGAGTCATAATTCACTACACTCGCCTAATTAGTGCGACTCGCGACAGCGACCGCGACAGCGACCGGCGACCGGCGACAGTGACCGGCGACCGTACTCCGGAATCTCGTAAGGGGATATCTTTTAGCAAAAAAATGAAAAATTGATATTTTTTTAAAAGTATATACGTGGTGTAAAAAGAACAGTCACTATAAGTTTGAGATACGAGTATACTACCTTTCCTCATTGTTGAAATGTATTTTTTTTTTGTCAAAAACAAAGTGACGTCACAATCGGAAAATAATTAATCCTTTCTCGTTTACACGTTATATTTAAAAGTTTAATATCTTCATTATTTTTTATGGTACTTAAATAATTTTAGTTTTATGTTACCAGGCGGCTATAATACATTCATTAAAAAAACGTACAAAAGACTAATTGGTGCGACCTGCGACAGCGACCGGCGACAAGCGCGGCGTCCGGCGTACTCCGGTAGCCAATTATTACCGGTTTTGAACCACTCAAAAGTTTGCTTAACGCTATCCAATTTAAATGTAGCCAACAATGTTTCAGTTTACTAAATATAATTAACTCTATGTAACACTACGCGTTGAATTATTTCGAATTTTTGTGTTTACTTTAAAAGAAATTTGAATATTGCAGTTGGATTATATGACACATTGATTTATGTGTTGAGCTTTATTTTATGTGCAAATATTTAGTATTTTCCAATTCAATTTCATGAAAAGGACAAAATACGTGGAATGTTAGATTTGAATTAAAAATGTTTAAATATACTCATATTCCCGAAAAGCTTTATGATTGTCGAATAATTCTCCGATAAAACATATTTAGTTTTATTCCAAAAAACTCTTTGTACCATTATTTAATTCGAAACCTTTTACAGCGGATATATTAGTGTGTGCTAGCTGTATCGGTATTTAATATTATATTTTCAATAATATTTTTTAATGATTGAAATATTTTTTAATATGTAATACCTGAAGCAAAAACTTTTCACCCCGTGTGTTAAAAAATACACATTATAATATAAATTTTGAATTTCGAAGTGTGGCCTCTAGTAAATTGATTACGATCTATAAGCTTATTGAAGTTTTCAATTAGCCGGCTAACTTGAAACTTCCTTGAGAAGTTTTCTACGAGTACCCCGAAGACCGGACTGAGGGGATGTCCTTAATAGGAGAGACCGGTTCGAAATCAAACATCGGTGCTATAAATGGACACAACTGTCGGCCCTAAACGTGATCTTGGTGCTGTTCCAGAATTTAGTTTTCATTGTTGATATAACTGTCAACGCTCGCGCTAACTTCGTGGTCATGGTTCTCCAGCGAACTTCACTCCATGTGTAATTCCTTCAATCACTTTCCCGGCGAACGCCTTTTTTTTACTGATACATTTAACTAATAAACTAGAGTTGAAAAGAAGTCTACAAAAATGTATTATTTCAATAAGCAAGATATATTATTACTTATTAAAGCACAAACGCTCTATGTGCATTATAATATTCTCTATGTTAGTTACGTAATAAATCACACATAGGGCGTGTTTCACCAAGCAATGTTAAAGTTAACGCCATGTTAAATATCATGTTATCATCATGTGTAATATATATAATATATGTATATGCAAGGAAATACGAGAGGGTATTTCCTTTCAAGAATGAGATGACATGGTATTTTAACATGGCGTTAGCTTTAACATTGCTTGGTGAAACACAGCCTAAAGCTATAAAGGCGAATCGCCTGGATTAATTTTGATAGATACAATTTGGTATGACGTTCTTGTCACAGGTTGGTTTTATCTTGATAAAAAAATATGTGTTCTCGTGGGGATATAAGATATAAGTTAGTTCACTGTAAAAGAAAAAAAATACAAGTACATAGGTACCCATGTCTAAATTATTATTGTTTTACATAACACTTTCTAAATTTTATTAAGATGATCTATAAACTATTGATATACATACAAGTTTACTTAAAACTTTAACTATGACTGTAATTCCATGAAAGCGGAAGTTCATTTAGGTACCTACTACCGATTAGTTACCTGTTAAAAATATCTTCTTTAACATTTTACTTAATGTAAATGAAAATACACAATAAACCATTGAAATACAACCTATACTAAACTATGACTTGAGAATGTAAGCGAAGGTTCATGCAATCCATTAGCGGCGCGGCGCGCTGCGCGGGTCACACAAAAACCTGTCCGCAACGGCGGTTTGAACTCGACCCCAGCATCAATTAGGTTTGACTTGTTCCGCAATTATGTACTCAGACCAAATTGCTGGAAAATTTGTCGATAGTTAAGAGATTGGCTTCACCTGACACCTGACAGGTCCGTAGCCATAATGTTTAAGATATTTTATGCCGAGCTGTATTTTTTTTTAAACGGGCATTGGCCCACCTCACATTCCCACCACTGCAACTCCTGTAAGCCAGGATCAACAGTGGTAACTACAAAAACCAACCAGTATGAAACCTTTGATGATCTCAGGGGTGCCCGAGGGACAAGCTAAATCTGTCTTGGGACCCGCAACGAAATTAATCAGAAGAAGAAAAAAAAAGGAGGAGTAGGAAGTATTCCCCAAGCAAAGTGGGAGACAGTACAAACTGCCGAACTGTATCCCACGGGTGCGCTATATTCGGGATAAAAAGTAGCCTATGTGTTAATATCCGGGGTATTAGATTCCAGCATTCCTCGACTCTACGTTCCTGACAAATTTTATTAAACCAACCGTTTGCCAGTTGCCACGGTAGAATAATACCAACATTTCCCCTTTATAATATTAGTACAGCCATAACTTTATTAACCGTTACTGCAACCATAAAACTATCGGTTATTAATAGGTAATGTCGTAAAGTGTACAGTTATTTCTTAGCCGAAATAATTACTGCACTCAAGAATTTATTGAGTCTAGACGCAGATAATTATTTTTTGATATCAAGAAAAAGAACAGTAATGACGAACTTAATTTTCTTTTATTATTAACCTGAAAGGAATGTGCAGAAAAGAATATTACGAATCGATTGTCAGTGTAGAGCGTATAGCATCAAGTCGCTACGGCGGAACAAACATACATCCTTCCGTTTCCTTAGTCAAAACATAAGAACAATTACAAAAGTAAAGTCGAAACTTAAGAACAATTTCAAAAGTAAAGTCAGAAATTAAGAACAATTTCAAAAGTAAAGTAAAAACTTAAGAACAATTTCAAAAGTCTCATGGTCCGATTCAAATGTCACGTTCTAATGTCCTCTGCGGCGGCCGGGTGAGCCAACATGGCGATATCCGGCCGGGCCCCACCTTCCTGTCATTACGTTAGACAATGCTCAAACAATCACGCCAATTAATCTACGGGTCCTTCTCCCCGCATGATCAACTTAACTGTCCGATAGACTGGAAAACCCATGTTAAAAGTAAATACGTTACCACAGTATAGTCGATTAAACAATTTATAGCTAAACAGCTATAATTATAAATGATAAATCCTTTATTGACCTAATAGTTACCTACAACATAATCAATGAAGATTTTGACACTTACAATAGTCACATTTATAATATGATTGATACTTTGAGTTTATAAAATTAAAGTAGTAAGTAAATCAATGTGTAATATTCTTTTCTTAAGTGACATATAAAGTGCAAGCATTTTGACTGCCAATACTGAGATCTGTTTACATTTTAATCACATTGAAGCGAAATTCGGAACGGAACTATTAATGTAAGATATAGAAGATTATTTTCAAAGTTTCATAGAAAGTGTACGCTTTATAAGATCAAATAATATTGTGACGAAAATGCAACCAAACATGAAATAACTTTTAAGTTGGAGCGATATATAATTATAATATTAATTGGACTTGTCCACCCACTCGCGTTCTCTATTAGCACCTCTGAACCGACATTCCTAGTCAGTTTGCACCGTAGGCAGTCGCCATAAAACAAAAAATATATTTCCAAATACCATACGCTCCTAAGTCCCAACGGTATAATGTCAGAATAAAAATGTATAGATCTATACCGCATAAGGGTGTCCACCCATGTGCGATAATCTGTTACCGACGTTTTGACGGTGAAAAAAGAACAAATATGGCGAAAACTAGAACAAATACGGTGAAAATAGAACAAATACGGTGAAAAATAGAACAAAAACTGCAATAGTGCAACATTATACGAGAAGTCGGCCAGAAATAATATGGAAGAAAATCGGCCCGATTATTGGTCCTACAAAAAGTAGGATGTGGTCGGGCACATAATATATATGTCGCAGTCATCTGGTTAAATCTGCTTATTAATGACTAGCGCAGTCATTAAAATATTAACAGCTCGTCCAGATGTGCTGATATATTTTTGATTAATTTAGGGCCAATTTTTCAATCGACAGATAACTTATATCAGTTGAATGTTTATGTGACTTTGACATTTGTTTCATACAAAATCTGCCAAAGTCACATATTTATTTCTCAGGTAAAAGTTATCTGACGATTGAAAAATCGGCCTTTAATTTAATAAAGAAAAATATTCATCGAAAATAGTACAAATTCGAAAATTTTTAAGCTTAAAAATAAAATTTTAAATTGCTGTCCTCGACTCGGATTCATTGAATTTGTTGGTAAAAATAGAATTCAATGAACGCGCTAGTCATTCAATCGAATAGCAGATTCAAGCAGATGACTGCGCCAGATATATTGACAATTTATGTGTAAACCTACGCCATATTTAACTTTGCTCGTTGACTCGTGACATAAAATTAGAGAACACCGCTCCTAAATCACAATTTCAAACAAACGAATTATAAAACGCGAAATTCCAAAGTAATTTGCAAAGTTTTAATGTAATATGGGGGAGGGTGATATTAAAAAACATAAATCCGAATATTCGTATCTATTTCGCGAGCGATGCGGGTGTCACCGGCTCAGTAAAGTATAAATCCCGAACTCGTATCCATTCCGCGAGCGATGCCGGGTGTCACCGACTCGGTAAAACATTGCATCCGTCTGTCGGATGCGAGAGACGGGGTCGTTTGATCTCTTATAAAACTCGTCGTACGTCAAATTAGAATTAAATTTATCCTCAGATCGACTAATTCGGAGCTGCGAAACTTAAATTAGAAAAACAAAACTGAGTTAGATCCGAAGTCTCGACGATTACTCACTAAGTAGAAAATATGTTGACGAACATCTTAATAATATAAGATAATATACTTTATAAATTCTTTAACTTTAGCCTAAATTTCACTTTGGTAAGTGCATAATCTATTTTTTATATAAGCTGCAAAAATTTTACACCTATTCAACAGACATTTTTAAATGTAAATATCGTTGCTCGTTTTCTATGTAGAGGAATATACAGGTGAGGTGCCAAACCAAAAAATGCTCGACGCGTCATTCTCTTCACACCGCATTCGGCTTAATATATGAACCATTGAATCATCCTGTATTTCCTTCTTATCAGTTATCACTCTTGAAAATGTAGTTAAATTCTTGGCTTATCAAAGTTTAGCATAGCTAATTGGTCCACCTGTTTAAACATGAAGAACAAAACATATAAACAGTCACAAACTTTTACCTTTATAATATTAGTGTGATAAATAACAGTATAAGCCACCCACGAGCGATAATCGGTTACCGACTTTTTGTTGGTGAAAAATAGAATTGGAATAATCCAACGCACACGTCCTACAAAATGTCGGTCAGAAATAATATGGAGGAAAAAACTTTCCGACTATTGGTCCTACAAAAAGTAGGTCACCTTAAATAAATTAATAAAGAAAATAAAAACTAGTAGAGGTCACCCGAGACCCCAGAGCAGAGACCTATCCAGCGAGGAAACTCTTTGAGCCTTCTGGGTACCTACTCTGCCTGAGGGGGACGATCTTGGGGTTGTTATTTTTTATTTGTAGTTTTTGAAGTTATATTATTATACTCATATATATATATTATTATATTTGTTTGTTTTAGTTCATAGTTACGAATATTATTTTAGTTTAGGTACATAATGAAAATTAAAAAAAAATAGTACGTGAGCTGTCCCCTAATACGATTGTTGCTTAGAAATTCTTCCTACACTACTAACCTTGTAACAATAACCCAAATAATAGTCCAGGAGACATCAATAACGTAGCAAAGTGAAATATCTAATGAAAAGATGATCGCGTTCCGGCGATTTGACAATTCGCTTCCTACACTTCTTTTATCAGTTCATCCTGCACTCTTTATACCTATTATTAGCATACAGTCGTGATTTTGTATTTGTATGAAATATTTTCTTTATCATTGTGGGAATACTAGTGGAAGCCACAAAGGGATATTTTCCGAGCGAGATGGTATGCTCGGTCAGTCTGTACTAGTTTTCAGATGTTGTATGTTGTATGACTCAGACTTAGAAACTTCGATAGCGCGATGCAGGATTGTGGCGCTAGTAGTACCGCCACATATTAAATACTACGCTTTGACAACACTCTATAAGTTAAAGTGTCGATATTTTAATATACATAAAACAACACAATCTCATACGTAAACGTATAATAGATATATAATATTTTATTATGTACGAATGATTTTATTTCTTTTATTCTTCTACATTTTTGCAGCATAAAATGAAGTGAGAAATAATGTAGAAACACCTTTTCGTTTATTTTATCTCTCCACATGGTTTACTGGTAGAAAATGCCCTTTAACATTATATCCGCCAATGTACATTACGCAAAAAGTGTAAAAATAAATAAATAGCCGTCCTTATTCCTATACGAATGTAGAATTCAAAATCCACCAGTTTTTTTCTGTGCCAAATCCCGTAAGAATCCAAATACCAGGTCTTAAGTTCGTGACAATTGTGTCACCATTATTAAGAAAGTCTCCATCCGATCCTTCGTCGACGTTTTCACTAGTATTACTTACTTGTAGTCATGTAGGCGTACGTTAAAATACCAAGAAAAAACCTAAATAACATTTAGTTTGGGACAAGAGTCACGCATCTTACCAATCTACGATCTATAACAGTACAGCTGTTGGCGTGTACAGACGCTAATATCTTTATGATCTGGGGTCAGTCCTCATGTGACATGTCGCAACTAACAACATAGGAAATATAATCAAAGGATCACTTCTTTTGCGTTATACATTTTAAAAGCTGTATTTAAGTTCCAAGTTTTTAAACTCAATTTCGTAAATTATGTAGAGCTACTAGCTTACCCGTGTCCACTTCGTTGAGCATACAAGCAGTTTGTGATGAATCGTTTAAACCTTTCCGGGACTTCCACGAATATTTTAAGACTAAAAATAGCCGAATTGGTTCAGGCTTTCCTGAGTTTTAGCGAGACTAACGAACAGCAATTCATTTTTATATATAAGAGAAGAAGAAGAAGATAGAGATGTTACTCTATAATAACTAACAATATCACGGATGTAAGACAGCAGATAAAAGAGTTATCCTCTTCATTAAAATCAGCTCGCCCAAGCAGCCGGTACGGTAGAACATACATGACATAAATAAACTTTATTGATTTATTCCAATAAAATTGACGTGTATGTTGTCAACTGTCACATTTTAAGAGCTGATTTGGAGGTTATCGCATGCCAAAACCACGATCCTTATTTCGACGTAGTTGGATTAAATATTGGATTAAATATTTACTAAATTAGCATACGTTCAGCAGATGAAGCCTTCATTTTATACTTTACAGTTACGACAATACATCGAACACATAATATTCCCACGACAATTACAGTAAATAGCACGTTCGGCAAATCACATGTCAGAATACGGCGTAAAATGTTAGGACTTCAAGGGGCAGTAATTACCACGGGGCTGAGATCCCATACCCGACAGACACCCTGCATGTTCTAACCAGTGGTGATGTCTGGTTCTGGTGTAGAGGGAAGCCAAGTTATACAGGCTAGGTTATATTTATATTTGTGCCTTATATTCTAAAACTAAAAATATCTAATTAATACTTCAACAGAATGTTTACTTTCAATATGTATTTTATACTTATACCTTAAACGGCCGACGACACAATATACTCGATACGCTAATTGTACATATTGATACATCAACATGATACAATAACATAAATGTGGATTGTGGTATTGATGGCTTTACATATAACTAAATAGTAGATATGTAAAGCCATCAATATAAACTATTGTAGGTCTTTTGATTTTACTTGTATATATTAAAAAAAAATAACATTTTGTTAGTCAGAATATAAAGCTCATTTCAACGCTCACTCGTACACAACAGTAGGTACTACAATATTATAGTTATTGTATTATCATGGATTGCTAATTAAATTGTAGACACATAAAGTCATCAACATATTAGTCCTTGTAGGGCTTCTGATTGTTTTTTCTAATACAAGCTTGTATATTTTAGATAAATAATTAAATTTAAAAAAATTAAAAAATAGAATTTGTCACTAAGAATATGAGAGGTGTCTGGCGGTGCTGGGACCTCGGTGTACCCGGGAATGCGGTCGAGCCCTGCCGCGCAGCCTCACACTAAACTAGGAATAAAGTGCGCACCGTACCCTTAACTCCTTAATTACGACTAGAAATTTAATTCACATGTTGCAAATTCTATTCATGGCGTTTCCCACTGTAATTAGTTTTGTGATTCATTCATGTTCACACTTATACAGGGCGGAACAATAGCCGTATTTTTATTTAAAAACAAACGACTATATAAATTATTTAGCCATTACGAATGTATTGACATTTCTTTTATTAAATTCAGATAAATATTTTAGGCGCTACTCTGGAAGAAACATACATACATATACAAAGGTTTTAATAAATGAGTGATAATACTGGTATGTATGTGCTTCCTATATAGAGTTGACTTTGAAAGTACCAGCGCTGAAAACTTGCGGTACCCATACACACTCTATTCAATATTAATGTTACAGTCTTTATTAGACTGCCATAAATTAGTAATCAGGTGAAATATTCGTTTTTGATTATGTATTTTATTGGCTTTTCTGTTCTATCTACCTATCAGTAGCGTGGGATTCCTACTGACTTTTATAAGCCACCTTTTGAAGAGCAACATCTAAACACTTACTTATACAGGCTAGAGACTCCCTCCGATAAAGAAGCCTTCGCCACTACTACTACCTATCTACATAAAATATACTAATATTATAAAGCGGAAGAGTTTGATTGTTTAAACGCGCTAATCTCAGGAACTATTGGTCCGATTTCAAAAATTATTTTTTTGTTCAATATTCCATTTATAGAGGAAGGCTTTAGGCTATATAACATTACGCTGCAACTAATAGGAGTGAAGCGTCCGTGAGAAATGTTGCAAAAATGGGGAAAATTATTAAATTTGAGGACTTTGGAACCGGTTTAAGTTACTCCAAAAATATATTGTATGAAAGAATTATTTCTTTTTAACAATCATAATGACAAAAACCAACGTGAGCAATCAAAAGATAATCGCGATAGTACTGCCGACAACCACGCGAACGAAGTCGCAGGCACAGTTGTTTCAGAAACTGCAGTAATTCGGTTAAAATACACTGTGCACGTGTTGTCTGCGCCAGCCCCAGGCATCTATTAACGGTCAGGAACCGCACCCAAGTTCCCAGGCCACAGAACACTCGTCACGGAATCAATATCTTTTATTTTATGAAACGTGCTCTACATACACACACGTACGTGCACGGAGTCGGCCGCCATAATCCATGAAAACATTATCTCGAGAATTCCTGATATTAATTTCATATCTGCCGTTTTCTCATTCCTGTGCCGTTTATTTTAATCTGTTCTATTTTTATTATGTTGGCAAATACAATAATAATTGAAAAGTTTATTGTGAAATGCACTAGTACTAAGGACAAGATAAATACAAGACGACCTCTGTAGCGCAGTGGTTGATGCTCAAACGCGAGGTCGCGGATTCGAATACCGCCAAACGAACAAAAAGTTTTCAGTGTGCCTGGGTCATAGATGTGTATTAATTTAAAATTAGTATATTATGTATAATAAAAATCTTAAATACGTGTCTAGTATAAAAATATTAAATCTATTTCCGTTGTCGGGTACGTGTAACATAAGTTCTTCGGATATTTAGCGCAGGCCTAGACTGACGTGGTGTAAAACATCCATAGATTAGTATTATATTATTATGTGACATAGTTTCTATAATCGCTATTAGTGCTAATGAAGACCTGACTTTAATACGATCTTTAGAAGTTTAGAATGCTTCCGACTGGCTTAGCTCCTGCCTCCGCAGGTGTATTTAGGATCTCCCCGTCCTTTGGAATAAAAAATGTTGTTTCAAGTCCTAACTAGACTTAAAAACATCTTTTTCATTGTAATTCAGGATTTTCTGACTAGAAAGATGATTTATGCTTTGGTTGGGCAAAAAATCGGCCCTGACCATCTCTCAACCGTCGTGTCGGTCATCCTACTTGGTTACAAGAGTAAGCTGGCCTGGTTTCAATGATACTGATTAGCGACACTAAGGGCGTGTTTAACCAAGCAATGTTAAAGTTAACACCATGTTAAAATACCATGCCTTCTCATTCATTGACAGAAAATACTAGAGGGATAACATGATGTTTAACGAAGGATTAACTAAAGCATTGCCTGGTGAAACACACCCTAAACCGACATGAAAATCATAGTAAAACATCCATAGATTGGTTGTACAATAGAGCCAAGCAAAAATTATGTCACACACCAAAACTATAAAGTATGGTGACTTATAATAATACTTTATGATGTCATTTTAGGATTCCCTAGACCCTAACCAAACCCCTTTACTATTACTCCACAGTAGGAATCAGGAACATTAAAATAAATAAACGTTTATTAAAAAATACGGACATTACACTATACAATATGAAAACCATATTATTATCATGAAATATTATTAATCCTTATCTATGACAATTGTATGAAAAGCTTGATAGCGCCAATACATTTGACATTTGATTATTTTAATTTACGGAACTTTCAAATATTTCTGATTGGGCTACTGAGTGCCAGACAACTAGTACAAATAATAATATCCATGGACCACTTCACACCACGTCAATCTGGCCCTGTGCTAAGTATCCGAGGACCTTGGGTTACAGGTACCAGACAAAGAAAATATATTCAATACTTTTATACTATACACACATTAAAGATTTCTATTATAGTATACACAAATTTAATACACATCCATGACCCAGGAACATTGAAAACTATTTGTTCCCTCGGCGGGATCCGAACCCGCGACCACACGCTCGAACACCAAGGTGCTCAACCATTGCGCTACGGAGGTCCTAAATGAAAGAATAACAAAGATGATGTTGATCTTTTGCCACTAATTTACTAAGTGATTTTAACATATTTCATGTTTAAATTTCAAAGTTTGAAATTTATTGGGATTTTTGTTGAAGACACACACCTTTACATACCAATTAGAAACGGAACCTCGTACGCAAACCCTACTCGCACTTACCCAGTTGTGTTATTACAATAATTCTTAATATAGCACAATCGGAGCCCAGATGTCAAGTGTGCAGCGATTCATTGACATTTTACGACAAGAAACTCCAAACCTTTACGCCAATTAAAATAGCTGAGCGTTTTTTGTGGCTCGTCGACGGATGCCGAAACACATTTGGGTCAGAGTGAAGATTAATTAGGTTCAAACTGGGAGGCGCTTTAATGTTTGTGTACAACAGACGTCTCTGTTGCTGTTATATTCATTGCTGTTACCGCGATCTTGGTAATATGCTTCCGGCAGGGTTATTACCAGGGATGCTAGGTAGCTCCGTGACCGTAACCGAAACTATCGGATAACCGGTATAAAGAATTCGTATCCGTAACCGAATCCGAAATAAAAGTTTTGTTACTGTAAAAATTAAACCAAAATGTAATATCCGTAACCGAAATTATCCGAAACAAGCGGATAATCCGAAACAATGTAATGTCCATATCCGTATCCGAAATTTCATATCCATTTCATCCCTGGTTATTACATATTATATCTTTTTATACTTTCACATTACCTAATCGTTTTGCAGCACCTTATCGTTTATTTTGTCTCTGCATCACCATGGTTGACTGATAGATAATTCTCTTTGACATTAAGTCCGCCACTGTACGTTGTGCAAAAAGTGTAAATAAATAAATGAATAAATAAATATATCTTGCAATTGTCATTGAAACTTATCTAACTAAACAGCAGTAATTTTAAATAAATAAACGTTTATTCTACAATATGGACATGATGAGCAAAAATATAATTTTATTATTATTACACAGATCAAGACATAAAGAGGCAGAGACAATAGCAAAAGAAAAACAACAAAATTTAAAAGAGAGCTCAACTGTACGCAATACAGAAGCACTCTCTCTTCCTTCACTCTCGTATCCCAGTGGGGTGAGACCACACAATTGACGAGAGACCATTTCTACAATCAGGTGATCACCCTGCATTGTCCTAACCAAACATGAAAACAACACTTTTTGTTGTTCCAACGCGGGTATCGAACCCACGAACTGCGGCTCGAGAGTCAAGCTCCACGAAGGCGTTTGTGCCAATAACGCGAAAAAACATGTTCATTGCTGCTCCCCGCGCTCTTGAAGTATAAACGATGATAATAATTGGTGCAATGCACTATTGATTGCTAGCGTTAATTGTTTACGATAACAAATCTATTTATAAGGGTGCCCACACACGGCATACTTTATGTAGGACCGACAATCGTGCAGATTTTGCTCCATATCTCACCAACTTTTTGTATGATATGTGCGTTGTAGAGCTGTAGCAAACCGTATGTATTCGTTACTGAGTAATGGGTACGCCATCTAATACCGAGTAACGAATCGTTACACACGAATATTTTTCGTTTCTCGCATTGCTTCGTATCATTGTGTGTTTCGAGCATACGGTATTGTGTTAATTTAAAAACTTAGCAAGTTATAAAGCGCCTAGTACATACATATTCTTTTATCATATAATATGCGCCGCGCCGGAACGTATCTGTACGCGTACGCAATACGACTCGATTAGTTACTCTCGCATAACATACGTTTATTCAACAATACGTACATTACACTATACAATATGAAAACCATATTATTATGATGAAATATTATCAATCCTTATCTATGACGATTGTATAAAAAGCTTGATAGCGCCAATATAATTGACATAATATTATGATTATTTTAATTTCCGGAACTTTCAAATGTTGGGCTACTAAGTGTCTGATACAGACGATGTAAATCTTTTGCCACTAATTTACTCAGTGGTTTTCATGTTTTAATTTCGAGGTTTGAAATTCATTTTGATTTTTTTGTCGAAGACTATACACCTTTACATACCAATTAGATATGTTATGAGGTATCAGAAGTAACGATATGAAAGTAACGAGTATTGATTGTTACGGTAACGAGTACATGCGGGTATGTTTTTTTCGTTACTTTTACACTTCTAGTGCGTTGCACTATGCAATCATACTTAATGGAATCAGGCGTTACTTTGCGGAAATCCATAGGTGCATCAAACGCACGGTGCGTACACTCACTCATCTGCTTGCAGGCTGTGGTTATAATTGTTTCGCGGGATATTGCTAGATATAATATATTTAAATTTTATGCTCTATGTACTCATGTTTTATTTTTCACCTACAAAATATCGGTCACCGATTATTGCTCGGCGGACCCTCCCGGCGCGACTGTAAACATTAACTCAATACGAGATCTTATCGTTTCCAAAACGACCACTTTAAACGTCGTCGCTGTAATTTAGTTTTTTCGAAGTTTAAAAATGACTAATCTCAATTCTTAACATTCCGTTCCGTTCCTGAACACGAAATGGTTTCTGATTTATAATACTTTATACTTTATCTTGCCCGTTTAAAACTGTATTTGTTGACTTACTAGTAGTTTAGACACAGGTTTCGATTGATTTGTAACCGCGGATTGTTAATTCAAAACTGTGTAACGAATGTAAAAAGAGCAGTCACAATAACTTTTGGGATATAATTACACTACCTTTTCTCATTCTAGAAATGTTTTTTTTTTTTTTTTTTAGAAAAATAAAAAAAAAATTTTTTTTTGCCTAATTGTTATTTTTGCGACAAATAAATAAGAAATGGTGAAAAGTAAAAAATTTTTTTTTAGTTTTTGACAAAAAAATATAAATACATTTCCAAAATGAAGAAAGGTAGTATAGTTAATCGTATCTCAAAGTTATAGTGACTGCTCTTTTTACACACTGTATAGAGAATGGATTTTTTTAATTTCGTCTTCATATAGCAACAAAACTTATAAACGAATTAATGTATTACATCATCTAATTTATACAAACTAATAGTATCACTAGACGTAGGCACTGACAATGCATGTAGAAAATAGGTAAATATAATATTAGGTTCAATATAAAGAATAGTAATATTATTTAATGCACTTTAACATAGTAAAGAAAGGCCTAAAAGAACGTCGAAAGCTGTACAAAACATAGTAAATATTTAAGGGTAGATCCTTTAAAATTACGTGTCTTGCGTTTGGAACGGAACCCATCTCGCAAAAGTCTAATATTTGCACTAGGCCAGTGTTTTAATAGACCATTAAATCTACGAGCAAAACATTGTTCAGTTTTTACAAATACCCTGCAGTCTCTTGATGTTCCAATAAAGTTTTTCAGCACTCACCCTAAAGCTCATCTCACACTGGTATACTATTAAGCTTCACATTTTTCACCTATCGCATACTATTCGTATCTCTATTTCTTCATTATTAAAAAGTTAGAAATATGTAACGCGCGATACCGCGTATTTTTATCAAGCGGTAATATTATATACTTATACTTCCATAGTACAAATTTGTACCTTAATAACGCAACTATACAGGCTATAATATTAATGAGTAATAATACTTTAGGATGTGTACTGTATATGGGTCCCGTATATAGAGTTATTTCTCCTACAAACATGAAATTCAAAAGTAAGTCATTCAGCGCTGGTGTTTTCAATGTATAATACTCTACATATGAGGCACATACACACCTTAAAGTATTATCACTCATTAGATAATATTAAAGCCTGTAGAGATAATTATTATGCTATAGGTGAAAAACATGATGCAATTACGCAAATGTGAGATGAGCCTAATGTTAAATTTCAATAACCGTAACTTGTTGACCCACTAAGTAAAGAGTTTTTATTATTTTTATGTTAAACTTGTTTTATAGGCTATGACTGGGTCGCTAGGTCGCCGGATTAAATTCTGGCAATATGCTCTTGTATATTTAAATAGAAAATTCCCTATTTACTCGAATACGAAAGAAAGACTAATAAATAATCTTAGTCAAACATATATGCTCGCTCCACCGTCTTGCCAAAGCTACAAATTACAAAAAAAAATGGGCATCATTTTATTTATTTATACTTCATGCACACTTCTAACTGACTTTGTGACAAAAATTAAGTAGATGCATTCCAAACAATATATCAGATATAGGAATATTTTTATCAAATATAAAAAATACATTTTAAGTACATCAAATATACAAGATGTAAAATAAATGACTTATAATACTTTAGCGTGTGTATGTGCCTCCTATGTAGACTGTGAAAGTACCAGCGCTTACTTTTGACTTTCATGTTTGTATGAGAAATACCCCAACATAATAATTTTGCCCATGCAATAATTTTAAAAAAGTACCCCTTTCAGCGCTGGTACTCTCACAGTAAACTCTATGGGACCCATACACACCCTAAAGTATTATCACTCATTATAGCCTGTAGAGATTTAACAATAGTATTACATTATGATGGCCTAGGTTCGATTCCCGCACTGGAACAACAAAATTTTAATATTATAGCCTGTAGTTTGTTGTTATTGTATAAAAAATCAATATCGGTGGTTGCTAGAAGATACTGTTATATAATTTTTGTTTCATAATTCGAGTCGTTTTTGTAATCTTGTTGTCTATAAGTATAATGTTACGTGTTTACCTCAATCTTCGTCCGTTATTTGAAATGAATCCAGACGAAACCACTTACGCCTACATGATGTATACGATGTTATGTTCCATCAATATTTAAATAGATTCAAAATATCAAATTATCGCAATCGTTTTCGACTTCACGTCCCATAAAGTATTTACATAGTTCCGATAGTGAAATTGTATAAAAATACACCGGTTATTAACATAATAACCACGCCTACAGACATAAGACTCTCGAGTGTATAAGTCTAAGAGTGTAGTCACAGTAATACCGTATGCAGTATTGTAACTTAATTTCAATTGAAGTTACAATACCATAATAGGCATGACGAAAGATTTTAAAATCAACTTTTGTAAAGTGGATACACATTTTCTTATTATGAAAAAACCTTTATTTCGATAAAAAAGTTATGAATATCGAAGATATTGCCATTTTTCTAATATATTTTCTATAGTACGACTAAACAGATCGAAGTGTCATGGCGTCGAGTGTGACGTCACGCCTAGGTAAACGTCAGATGCTTAAGTAAACCATAGATAAATGAGGAATATAAAATGACAGCAGCGATGGACCATGACAGTGATGTTTACCTAGACGTGACGTCATGCGCTGTAATGCGGTGTTTCAGTCAAAATGGCCGATTGCACTATTTAAATCTTTTAATTTATTGAAAATCTTATAATTAAGATTGTGATAATTCACAAATTTTTAAATAAAAGTATATCAGTATTTTTTATATCTATTTTACCCTGAAATCATTAAATCTTTTTTTATTTGATGTCGTCACGCCTATTATGTAGTATTGTAACATCATTTTATATGAAGTTACGGTAATGTATGAGTACATGAGTTTCAGGACCCACGAACTACTGTCTGTAGGCCGATTTTAACTCAGATTGTTCCAACATACAAACTACACCGATTATTTGACCTACTTTTAATAGGACATGTACGTTGAACAATTGAGATACGTATGTATTTTATGTATTTCACATACAAAAAATCTACAAAACGTACGCCGGCAATAAGTGACAGTAACCGCATAAATTACAATCACAAAACTAAATAGAAACTGAAGGTATTACAATGATTATTTTTATTTTTAAAAATACAGCACAGTTACAATACTGTGATAGTATTACTGTGGCATAGTCGTCTAAAAAGTGGTTATGGAACACGTGATCTACATCGTGTACAGGTTCAAGTGGTAGAGCCAGTATGGGTCCTGGTCGATGGGAAACGATCACACACACCCCATAGAGGCACATTGCTGTTAGATCTATCAGAATGTTACTAATGGTTACTCACAAAAAGTTGTGACGTTTCAAAGATTCAAGTTCAAAGTCGGATATTTGAATCAGGGATGAAATGGATATTAAATTATTTCGGATTATCCGTTTATTTCGGATAATTTCGGTTACGGATATTACATTTTCACAGTAGCAAAACTTTAATTTCCGATTCGGTTACGGTTATGGATATTTTTTAAATTCGGATATCCGATAGTTTCGGTTACGGTTACGGAGCTAACTAACATCCCTGGTTTGGATTGAATATTGACTGTACTTTTTTTAGAACGAGTTAAATTAATTGTTAATAAATTTTTATGAAACTTATGATTGTTTGCATTTTTTTTTTGTATCGTGAAAACGCTCCAAAGTCACAAAAATCCTGTAAAGTGTAGGTAGATATTATATATCTAAATTTATGTAAACAAATAAGAAAAGCGAGTACCTGGTCACTCAATTGTTATTCTACAAAACATATATTAAGGGATTCTCGTCAAAAATACCATCAAAATCCAATTTAAAATATTTCAACGATAACAACTTCTGAGCTCGTAATAAAAGTGAAACTAATTAATTTCCTCTCATCTCGCTCCGTCAAAAATCATGAGCGTTATCTAGACGGGAGACTGACGTTTTGCAAATCGAATTGCCCACAAAAATCTGTCGTAGCTCACCCCACCCCGTTCCCCCTAGGGAGAGGCCCGAAAACTTTGTGCGGAATTTAAAGTCCCTAATGTTTGTCAAAACATACTTAAATCTGTCGCGAGGCGCTAAATCAATTTATATACTCGTCGACTTTGTACATTTACACGTGTGAATGGAGATTTCACGTTCTTAGCTTAAGTCCTAAAACACATTGGCACTGAGTGGTAGCGTCACGTTTTTTCGTATTCATATTTCATAATACATATATCTATCTAGGGTTGCGCCTCGTGGTCTAGTGGTTCTGAGCTTCGCTCTCGACCCGGAGGTCGTGGGTTCAATTCCCGCGTTGGAACAACAAAAAATGTTGTTTTCAAGTTTGGTTAGGACAATGCAGGCTGATCACCTGATTGTCTGACAAGAAAGATGATCTATGCGTCGGATGGGCATGTAAAAAGTCGGTCCTGCGCCTGTTCTCTCGCCAGTCGTGTCGGTTTACCGTCCCACTGGGTTATGAGAGTAAAAGGAAGAGAGAATGTCTTTGTGTATTGCGCACACACTTGGGCAATATAAAATAACTCCTGCGTAGCCTGGTAACCAGGCCATGATGTCAATGAAATCGGCTACCGACACCGAACTCGGTGAGGGAAGCTATAGCCTTTGTTTCCTACCTGGATAATGTCGCTAGAGTAATAATCTTTTCTCTAAATACCTATTGATACTTGTGCGTGCCTATTTATGCTATGCCAAGTCTATTTTAGTTTATAATGAAAAAAATATCTAAATCTGTTAATTTTTTGAGAAGAAAACAGGGGTCCCACGCAATACACTTTATAAACACCTATTTTGTGTATCTTTCAACCTTGGAGCTTCCTCTTAAGGTACAATATATGATTAGGCTTACAGCGAGCGTCGACGCGCGTTATGTTTTCTAGTAAATACCTAGAACGCATCGAATATGCGCCAATGTGAGTTGATCCTAAGCTGATACGCTAATACGCCTTTATATTCTTATTCCTTATCCTTGTGGGATCGTTCGAGCTCTGGATAGGTTTAACATAATTTTGTGGCGGCCTTTGTTTTGGTAGCTTTTCCGGGACAACGTGTTTGTGAAAATATATATAAACCCTTCCACACGACAGTCTGGTCATCTACGTATCTACGGGGCTATCATATGTAACGGAAATATAGTATATTAAACACATCCAATACTTAGGGCGTGTTTCACCAAGCAATGTTAATCCTTCGTTAAATATCATGTTATCCCTCTCATATTTCCTGTCAATGAATAAGAAGGCATGGTACTTTAACATGGCGTTATCTTTAACATTGCTTGATGAATCACGCCCTTAGGAACACAGAAAAACATTATGTATGTTGGGTTCCGAACCACCGGCTTACACGCTGAGCTAAATAAGCCTTCGAACACATAAATCACACAATATTTGCCATCGTAAATTTTGAGACATGTGTAATGAGCTTTAAAAACAAACAACCCAATGTAGGGCCCTTTGTACCCGCCAGTTGCATTCACTACGAACAATATGGAAGGGTAATTGTTTGGTATGCAAAGCGTTGAGATCGACCAGCCGCCGCGTAGGCACAGTATATTATTTTAACAATACCACCCGCCCTCTCAAATCGAAAAATTAACATTTGCTCCGGTCGATAGTTAAGTTCCCTACTCATAAATCTGTCACTGTGTTTGTTTTAACCTACGACATCAAATGTATTGTTGTATGTAATAATTCAAAGCAAAATATTTCGGATTCATCAAACGCGTTAAAGTTAAGATTAACCCCCGATTTAATCGTATAAAATTTCTTTTATGATATCCTCGGTAGTTTAGCGTTTGAGAAATCATACAAGAACGGATACAATAGGCGTTTTGTTCGCACTTAGCACAATACATATTCTTTGTAATATTAACCGCATCGCGTCGCGAGCACAGTGGTCGGTCTTTCATCTATCGCTTACGCCGCGCCCGTACCCGTATTTTTTCTATCTCGGCGAGCTTTTATGGCACCTCGGCGCGAGCGCAAAAACTTTGAAAGCTCAAGCGAGCTTCGGGGAGGGTCGCGCGAGAGCTTCGGCTCAGTCCGACCCGAACTCCCGCGGGGAGCGTTAGCGCGCGCTCTCTATATTTGTTTACGTTTCGTTTAGGTGAAGATGTTCGTTTAGACAAAAGTGATTTTTTATATTGAAGACGATAGTGATGTGAAGTGATGTTGGATCGTGCGCTCTAGTGGAGTGAACTCTGACAAGATGACGATGAAATCCCTGAAGTACGGCGAGCGGGATGACATGATGGACGGGTTCAGCCCCGTGCCTCCGCCGCTGCCGCGCCGCCAGCCCGTCAGGAACATCTATGCTGAACCCTTCGTAGACCCTAGGTGAGTTGTACTTAGAGAGTGGCTGAGAACCTTTGCCTGGATCTTTAGGTGCCGGGGCGAGAGAAAATCGATTAAAGTATTTTCCACGTTCTCTGGCATATACAAGAAAATATAATAATTGACATCCTTCTAATAACATACTTTTTGAAAAAAATAGTTTTAAGTACAAAATATAAAAAGGTTCACAAATATCAAAGAGACATTTTTTGTAGTAAATAGGTAATACCTACAATGAAATAGGCAAATTAGGTAGGAAAAGTAGTACCCATATACCTCTATATCTACTTTATAGACTCTACTAAGCAAGACAAAGAAACGAATTGGTAAAATAAAGCCCTTATTCTAAAACTACGTAACCTTCCCAAATTGGATGAGTTCTGTGAAGTACTTCACGGGAAGCTGTTCCATGTTATTCCTAATTGGTCTTTATGTGTTAATACCTTTTCTTTTAATTCACAGTTTTATTAACATAATATATTCCCACACAGCTCATAAACATATTATAAAATATCGTCTGAGAAGTAACAACGATAAACATAACTTAACAATGAATAATAATTTAAACAAACATATACATATAGGTATTATTATTGTTTCGTTGTTTAGTTGATACGATAAACCAATTAGTATGAGAGGTCATGTACAGATTAAACACTATCATAAATTATATTTACCGTTACGATAACAAAACAACGAGAAAACTCGACATAAGGAACAAATAATTAGATAGGTATGTCTTGTTGTAACTTTTAGTTTTACTGATAGGCAGGTAGCCTATCAGTAAAACTAAGAGTTACATTTACCGTTTAAAATAAACTAACTTTAACTTTTAGTTATATAAACCGGAGATAGGTAACATAATTATTGTTGCATACTCATATGTTTTTATTAAATTATTAAAACAATAATTTATTTTTAATCTGGGCCCGTTGTAAGTATCAGAAGAACTTGTGTTACGGGGAGCAGATATCAGAAACATATTTAATACTTTTCATATTATACATATTATAGGTATATTTAACACACTTCTATGACTCAGGAACTCAGGAAATTTTTAGTTCCTTCGGCGGGATTCGAACCAGTGACTTCTCGCTTGAGCCCCAACATGCTCAACCACTGCGCTACAGAGGTCGTCAAATAAACCCACATTATTAGTTTACTGACATCAAATACAATTAATAACATTCATCGTGATGAGTAAGAGCTTAAGTCCCGATTTCACCAACGCATGTTAGTATTAACGGCTTGTTAAAATACCATGCCTTCTCATTCATTGACAGGAAATACGTGAGGGATAACATGATATTTAACGAAGAATGAACTTTAACATGGCTTGGTGAAACACGCCCTAAACGTATAATTTCCGGAGATAGTTGCAATTATGTTCCTACTCCTTTTTATAAAGACGTAACGACACAGTTAATGCGACCGTTGTATGAAGCATTTTTTCGAGACTTGCGAAATTCTGTAAACAAACCTTCGAAAATGTTGGTTTTAATACACCGTTGTTTCTTCACTTACACATATTTAACAGAACTATTTATTTATTAAACAAATGTAGTCGTATCGCCTATTGAGATATTAATATGATTATATTATAGGTATCGACCAATCAGTTTCGCTTACATACCTTAATATATAAAAAAACACGTAACATAATTGTTTATGTATATGTTATGGACCATATGATTAATGCGGGCAATATCTATCTCTATCGTTTTATACATATAATGAGAATTGTTTAAAAAAACGTTTTATTACTCTACCCAAGAGTGATAGACATGTGCACATTACAAATTAAGTCTTTGTATATTTTTAAATAGCACTATTGGAAATATTTCATAATGACCGGGCATTGTGTATAATTCTCAATTTACTTGATCCATAACATATACAACCATCTCATACATATTAGTCTTTGGTCCATAACATAATATACATTATACATCCATCTCATACATATTAGTCTTGTATGCAGCATAATGTAAATTACTCATGATACAGCCCGCTTTCAAAACTAAACGCGGAACCAATGTGATCGATTGCTGCGAAGACAAAACCTTTAGAAACGTTACTTAATATTCAAAAGAGCCGACTGAGGGTCAGGTCACACAGAAACGAGACACGACGCAGTAAGATTGCGGTTAAAAATTTTCACGTTTCATTGAAAGATCTTGTAACGTGTATTTACTGTGTAGACAATAGAGTTCAATTTTGAATAGTTTTCTGAGATAATCAGCGTCGTTTCGATGTGAGCTGACCCTTATATTCTTGTGAGAACTCCAAGATGAAGATGAGTTGTGTCATAAGTACTATTATACACATCTTTATTCAAGAGAAAAGTTATCTACGAATGAAAAATCGGCCCTTAGTATATTGTCGCCATTTATATGAGATATCTCCCTGTGTTTCACATTCAAATACAAATACCTACAAATATTTATTTTCGAAAAAATGTTTAACAACAAACGGTGATCAGATAAAGCTTTCACTCATAATAACTTTTCAATTTGAACTTTACAAGGTTCCTTTGGCTCTTAGAACCAACTTCTTGTATCAAAACGCACCTGAGAGTGCGTAATAATAATGTCAAGTAGTGTGTGTTGATAGTGTGTATTTTAAAAAATTGCACTCCTTTCTCTATATACTGCTTTTCAAATTCTAATCGAGCCGCAGAAAACTGTACTCAAAGTTGTTGCTTCAAAGATAAACACCACCTTGGCAAGTAATTGAAATGAAAGAAAAAACATACGTATACATGACTGCCAAAATCATTACCCTTCCTTTGACTTCGCTGGAGTCGGGTAAAAACATTACAAGAACAAATTATAATATAATATGCTAAAGTAATTTCTAAGTTAGTTAAGTATTCAACGTACAGAGGCAACGTAACTCGCAACAGGTAGTAAAATACTCCTAACTAATTTGAACTACGAACGAAAGAATCCATACAAAAGTTCATTGGTAGTGAAATCAATTGCACTTGTTTACCCCAACCGCTCCCCGACTCCCCCAGTAGTTTCCAAGTAAAACCGCCCGAAGCCAGAAAACATCCATTTCATATCGCGAACGGAACACGGAAACCTGACAATACTCTAAGGGACGTTTCACATTGCGAGCGGCAGCGGGGCGAAACGCAACGCAGTACAGCGATCGTCGCGTGTTTGTAGCGAATTAGGTAAGATTTAAAAAACGTATATTGTCATCAATGGACTCGTCTTCTGCCATATCAGCATACGTGATAATATTTTTTTTATTACAATAATCATTCTTAGTTAAGTCGCTACAAATACGCTACGAGAAGTTTCAATGCATGTTCGCAAGTTATTTTATTGCTAAACACTTTTGTAGTATATGGTGGTCTTATATTATATAAGAGGTGTTAATACATTCTGCCACCCGGGTGATGTAAGGGGGCGGTCGATACCCCCATGTTCTACCAAGCAACTAGCCGGCTTGTTATAGTCCGACAGAACTAAAACGACTTAAATGCCATTAGTGAGTATCCTTCCGAAAAAAACTGACAATATAATGGCAATATAAAAAATTAATAGTTATTGTAAATTAATTTAAATGCATCATAAATTGATTAGATGCGTTGTGTGGATACTGCGTACCCGCGGCGTGTCCACTACCGCTCGCAAGCCGCTAGTGTGATAATGCCCTAAACACCACGAACTCTAACCAAACTAATTTTGTCCCGCTTACCCGCACCGTCCTTTGAGAATAACTCATAACAGGGATGACTCAATAATTATCAACAGGAAACGTATCCCTAGGTAGTAAAATAAATATGTTATGACTTATGAGTTTAAAAATAATAGCTAACTTAACTATCTCATATTTCTATCATATAACTGAAAAGCGCTTGTGCCAGTATAGCATTTGTTAACGCCATGTTAAAAAAACGCCAGAGGGATAACATGATTTTTAACATGGCGTTAACTTTAACATTGCTTGGTGAAACACGCCCTAAATATGGAGAGTAGTATAATATGCTAACTCTGATTTTTCTCATCTTTTTAATTTTCTGCGTTTTTAAAGTAAATAAATTTAAAATTCATTCGATAACCCAATTGTGCCAAAACTATTGAGACTTGAAAGACAAAACCACAGACAAAACTAAAGAGATCGTAACAAAGACAACTGCGCAGACGAGTCTTTGTAATTTTGTCGAAATGCGATTTTTATCTTTGCGCATATTCGGTGGCGGCCATTATTGACATCTGCGGAGTCTGCGGTCGCTCCGGCTTAACATATCCTAGGGTTTCCAACACCATATTTAATCGGTTGAAGATATCTTCACAATGGATAGCAAGATTCCATCCGATCATACAGACAGTGCAAGTGAAATAAAAGCTTTAAAAACTAGGAATCAATTTGAAATCAGGAAAATTCGGTTTAAAAATTTAATGCGGTAATAGAGTTGTAATCATTTAATTTATATTATTATATTGCGAATATTAAAATTCAAGTAGTAATAGTAATTCAAATATGTATTTTTTATACATTAGATATAATAGAAGGGAAAGAGAGAAACCAGAGTGACGTTTACTTTTTTGTTTTAAATATTATTACGAAAGTATTTTTAAAGAGGCGCGAATTTTTAGAGAGGACTCTTTGCAAACTATCTATGACACCTCAGGACGGTATAAAAACTTCCCCAGAAACAGGAACGTTGGCAACCCTAAAAGTGAACTGCAACTTACGACGCTCAGTTCCCTTGCACCGTTAATTTTACCATAATTTTCCGATTTAATTAATAATCCCAAGAATCTAGATTTTATCGGTGAAATAGATATTTTTAAAGAAAATCGACACCGGCGAAGACCGGTTCGGAACGCGTTTTTTAAAAGCCACTGAATCGAAATGACTTCATTGTATATTGCTTAATATTTTATCCTTTGTTCCCTATTTTATCTTGATCTATCTTTAGTAGCGAAGAATTTAGATACCAAAAAAAAGTATAAAGGTAAAAGGATTATTGACTTGAAAACGCTTTTCGTTAATGCTGACACTTTTATGCCATACTGTAAATAAATTACAAAAGGCGAGGTTCGAATATAATTAAAACAATATTTATGATGTTTAAGGAATATGCAAGAAAAAATTGACTATTATAGTACAACGCATATTACAGTGCCATGTTTTTTTTTATATTTTTATTTAAAGGCATTGAATCTTATAGATTAAGGCCGTGTTTCATCAAGCAATGTTAAAGTTAACGCCATGTTAAATATCATGTTATCCCTCTCGTATTTCCTGTCAATTAATGAGATGTATGGTATTTTAACATGGCGTTAACTTTAACATTGCTTGGTAAAACACGTCCGTATTTCACCAAGCAATGTTAAAGTTAATCGTTCGTTAAATATCATGTTGTCCCTCTCGTAATTTCTATCAATGAATGAGAAGGCTTGGTATTTTAACAAGCCGTTAACACTAACATGTTAGTGTTGGTGAAATCTGGACTAAGGTCAGCCTAACTTTAGAGTTCAAGGTCCCTTAAGTCCAAAGAGTGTTTTTTGTTGTTTTAAATAATTGCATATTACATATTATTTAAAAAATTCCACAATACTTCTCTATATAAACTAATAGTGTGTCAAATTTCTGACTGTAGATACTAGATAGGTACCTAAAGTTTTTGCTTCACGTACTACACATACAGAGTTTAAAATAAATGAGTAATAATTATTCAGGGTGTGTATGTGCATCCTTTTTAGAGTGTACTGTGAAAGTCCCAGCGCTGAAAGACTTTCATATTATAATAAAAAAAAGTAGGTACCTCTTTCAGCGCTGGTACTTTCACAGTATACTATATACATTAAAGTATTATCACTCATTAATATTATAGCCTGTATAGATGAGTAGAATGATGGACCATAGCAGTGTATTAAGACATCACAGCTGACCCCAGGTCAATATGCTCTCCACTCACCATTCTGTAGCCGACACTCAAGTGCCAAGTTCCGTGCACTCGAGCCTGCATTAGCTGGGATCTGTTGTTTTGTGATCTACGAAGGGTTACTTGAGAGTAAACAAATGTACAATAAGATGAAATTATATTTGAAAGCATACAACATTCACTGTAGATATTATATAACTATCCGACTTTCGGTGACGGTAGCCAGTTACTTTTTGTGACCAAGTGTGTGCATAATACATCTTTTCCTTCACTCACGTAGCTCAGGAGGACGGATAACCGACACGTCTGGTTGGGAGATTAAGATAATAAGTAAACTGCTTACTAACACGGATCTGATCGATTAGCGTTTTTAACTCTTCAAATCTTCGTTGACATGAAGCGATACCTCTGTTCTGTATATAAATAACAGCACATACACACATATTATATAAAATATTCTGACCGTCACTTCTCAAGACATTTTGGACTTTGTGATGTATGTCGAAAAGAACATAAATGATTTAAAAACGAAAGTGTCAAACAATAATCCCTATTAGTGTTCTTATATACCTGTATTTCTAATAAAAAGATTTCATTTGATTGATTTGTGATGCACTGGTAAAACGATTTTCGGGGCCGAGTTTAAAAAAGGCTAAAGGACCAAAAAAGTTTTTGTATTATAACCAAAAGTTAGTATAATATAACAAAAAATACATTTCCGTTATCTGATGTTCCAAGTTTTTCAAAGACTAGTACGGACCACATTGACGTGATGTGAAGATATTTATGGATATTATTAAGCTATAATATATGAAAAGAAGGAGTTTACCTATGCGCCGTCCAAAACATACTTAATATTATATTCAACTTTAAAATTTCAATATGCATTTTGTAAAACCAATATCCCAACCTCATAGCGTCTCAGACGGTCTTTGACCTGAGTCGAGAAAGACGAACTTATTTGGCTAATGTAAGTCCGAAGAGATACTCGTAAACTACTTTCGTGTATAAAGATATCAAAGAAGTAGTTAAATGTGGCTATTAATACTGGTATTGATACCTTAAGATGTATAAGATATATAGATCTTTACATAATTATATTTAGTTCATTGGATATGACAAAATATAGTGTCGTAGTATAAGTGCGACAGAACGATACATAAATTATTTTATTATCTTTTTTTCAAAATAACAAATTTTCTTAAAAATTTGTATGTGTGTGTATAATATCTAAAGCTAATTTTATTCAGCTTTCTACTAATTTAAGAAAGCTGTTAAAATTAGCAATATATTTTTATTTAGTACCTTATAGGTATAGAACTAGTATTTTTTTACATATTTTTGAGGTGTATACGCATACACTTTTTAGCAGGCCAGTGTACCTAATGCATCCATTTCTATCATTATTAATTTTAGTATGTCTTGTCAGGTAAGCTATATAGAGGGGGCAAATCGTTTTTAATTATTACTCGTGAACCTCCAATTAAAAGTTTTAATAGGATTCTCTAATTATTGCATTAAGTTAATTATAAATACCTTAATGAAGTGTTTACGCTGTGTGATCACTAACATGTAATAAATTATATAAATAAAGCCATTCAAACTTTTCATTCACACTATTCCCCAGGTTTCTAAGGCCGGTTTAAATCACAAACTTATTCATTTATATTAAATGAATGTAGGTATCTAAACTAGTTTTGGATGTAACCGATTTTAATTTTTTATAAATATTAAAAAAAAATTTAGTAAAACAACGTTTAATTATTATAAAAGCATGCATGATTTAACCAGCGTCTTATGCCCGCAATATTAGCGAGAAATAGATCTCACCCAGGAGTTGAATTTTGAAAAATCCGTCTTTAGTGGCATCAATTCAATAGTCAGATAAATTCATCATCATAATATGAGAAACAATATTCTAGCCTAAAGTGTTTATGTTATGTATATGTCGCAGTCATCTGATTGAATCAGCTATTTAATTGAATGACTAGCGCTTTCATTGAATCCTGTTTTACCAACAAATTTTAGAATCCGAAACTAGGACAACCACTTAATATTTTAGTTTTAAACTTGGAAATTCCCAAATGAGTACTAATAAAACGAACATTAAAGTAAATTAATAAAAAAATATATCAACTCATTGCTATTTGTACGAGCTGTTTGACGCCATTATATAACCGCCTAGTGATTCAATTAAATAACCAGATTCAATAAGATTACTGCATATGCGACATATACATCATGTGTTTATATATACATCATCCAATCAATTTAACATTTTATATACGTAGATATTTCAAAATCTTAAAATGCATTTAAACTCTATCGGAGACACAGGCAAGTCCATTATTTTATAGTTCATTATATTCGCCTACACACATGCGTCGGTCTCGGAGCTATTCACCTCACCATATATGGAACCCATTATACTTAAGTCAAAACACATTCAACTCACGACCATATCTAACATAAAAAGATGTCGACTTTTTTAACTTATGGGAACCGTTCTAATAGGGAAAAGTGAACGCGGTGAGTAAAACTTGATTCATTATTGACTCGTATAATGACAGTAATTTGACACGGTGGATGGACGGTCGATAAGGGCTAGTGTTGGCCCTATTCCGACGTGTAAAGAATGTAATTTCCTCGACAACGTGTTAACAAGCCCCGAGTAAGTCGAGGCATGTGACGGTTAAGTGCACGCAACAATAGCGGACAGATAACATCGAGGGGTGCCCAGCAGAAGCGCCTAAAATTATCACTCACTTACGTATGGTAATCGATATTATGTAAATATCGATATGAATGTATATCGATATTTTTGGAACACCACTATCAGATGGCTTCGTGTTATTTTCGTCTGTCATAATCTACTTATAATGGGTCGTGTGTAATTATGTATATCCCCGGCTAATTGAAGACACTTTTATCGGTGACAAATGTTGTGACTGCGGCGAAGCGCGGCGCTCAATCAAATCGAGATACTAATTATACCTCAATGTGCTTCATACAGTAGCCATTTATAAAGTTAGCTTAGTGTCTTGTAGTCCACTCCATCTTGTAATTGTGTATTTTTCTACAGCGTGCCTCATGGTTCATATATCAAGCCGAATAAAGTGGGAAGAGAAGGACGCGTAGAACATTTTTTGTTTTGGCACCTCATATAAATTACTTACCATAACGCGACAAATCACGATTAAAGATCTCCATAAAAGTCACAAAATAACTTAAGCTTAAACTGAAACTAAAAGGTTAGCGACCAGTGCGTTCGTGTGTATAGACTAGGAGCCAGCGAGGCCCAGCATAGTAGGATTCACTCCTTGTGGTCATTTTAGACCTTTGTTCTTTTTTATCGCGTTATGGTAAACAATTTATATGAGGTGCCAAAACAAAAATATCTCCACGCCTCCTTCTCTTCTCACTATATTCGGCTTGACATATGAAACATGAGACACGCTGTGTGTGGAGTATTTACTAACTCTACAAACTAATATCGTAAAGGCGAAAACTTATAAGTGTGTTTGTTACTTCTTTACTGGCAAAAATCTGGATAAAATCAGTATAGAATATACCCCAGACACAAAGGCTGCTTTTATTTAAAAAAAGAACACGTTCCCGTAGGCTGAGCAGCGGACACAAAACTAGCAGAAATTTTCACAATCCATATATCAGTATCATTGTAACATTTGAATAATAGTTTACAACGGGCGTGTTTCACCAAGCAATGTTAAATTTAATCCTTCGTTAAATATCATGTTATCCCTCCCGTAATTCCTATCAATGAATGAGAAGGCATGATAATTTAACACGCCGTTAACACTAACATTGCTTGGTGAAACATAAGTATTTAAAATACTTATTCCACTTAATTCCTAGGCCCATCCAAAATGGGTAAGGACCGTGACGAGGAATCAATTTTCGTGTACAAAGCATCACAAAATAAACATGCACGGGTAAATATTAACGTTCAAAGAACATCAAAATCGTAAGAGATTCCAGTCAAATATTTGCTCGATTGAACGGAAGTTCGTCCGAGCAAGAAATTATTTCCATACACTCCGGACCGAACACAGTTCACACACCAAAGTTCAACACGAACTTCACTTGCTTAATGGCGTCTAGTTTGAACCTCAGTTTAACTTTTAACTTATGGGAACCGTTCTAATAGGGAAAAGTGAACGCGGTGAGTAAAACTTGATTCATTATTGACTCGTATAATGACAGTAATTTGACACGGTGGATGGACGGTCGATAAGGGCTAGTGTTGGCCCTATTCCGACGTGTAAAGAATGTAATTTCCTCGACAACGTGTTAACAAGCCCCGAGTAAGTCGAGGCATGTGACGGTTAAGTGCACGCAACAATAGCGGACAGATAACATCGAGGGGTGCCCAGCAGAAGCGCCTAAAATTATCACTCACTTACGTATGGTAATCGATATTATGTAAATATCGATATGAATGTATATCGATATTTTTGGAACACCACTATCAGATTCCAGTCAAATATTTGCTCGATTGAACGGAAGTTCGTCCGAGCAAGAAATTATTTCCATACACTCCGGACCGAACACAGTTCACACACCAAAGTTCAACACGAACTTCACTTGCTTAATGGCGTCTAGTTTGAACCTCAGTTTAACTTTAACCGAACATTGTACTTTGTTTGGATACATTGTTCTATTACCTTGAATTTAACGTTTAATAGATATGCTAGGTTTCTACCCATGATGGCTGGGTACGAATTTTTCACACTGCTCCCCGTGAAGAAGCGACAAAAATTGTACTTATTCGATACCACACAAATTATTGCAGTTAACTTCTTCACGGTAATCGGTGACCAAAATTTGCACACAGCACACTAATCTCGTGATCAATTCCTAAAGTGGCAGATATTTCATGAAACTGATGTAGTAAAATTTACATCATTTCTCGTAGTTTGAAATATATTCGTTTGGCAGCCAAAAATGTACGAGTAGTATTTACAGCAATTATTGACATTTGTTAAACTAGCCGACAGCGTTATTCTCGTCTGAATTTACAGGTTAAAAATAAAAAAAAATACAATTAGTCGAGACTCGAGACTAGCGAGACACGGCACAGCTCACATCTTCTAACGAAGATAAATGTGCACTTTACATTAAACTAAGCTTTTGTATAATCACTATGTAGTGGTAACTTACCACTACATATTAAGTGATTATACGACTTTTTCTACTAACAATTCACCTTCAAAAAGGCTTTATGTGTGTGTTAACATAGAATTTTTTTTTATTAAATTTTTTTATGTCGGTTGATGTCGCTGTTACTAACTATGTAGGCAGATATCGATATACATACAAATTGATATAATATTATACGTCACTTCAACCTGGCCCCCGGCTAAGTTTTTTACAGACAACGGAAATATATTATTATTTAATAATAATTGACCATACCTACATATATTTACAATCTTCACTAATACACATAATATTTAGTACGCATCGATGACCCAGGAACACAGAATGCTTTTTTTCTGTTGAAGGATTCGATTTTGCGACCCGACTTAAGCATCAAATATATAGGTCTTATGAAATTGCCGTTCTGCAGTACTGGGCATATTAATATATATTATAATGCTCGTTTGGCGAAGAATTCTAAATTCAAATTAATTTTATTTTAAAATTAAGAAATTCTTTTTACAAAAGTAGTAATTGTTTATTGTATAATTGAATGTACTGTTGGTTCTTGATGGAATTTTCATATTCACAATAATAATAAACAACTTTTATTTACACTTTTCCACTTTTAATTACGTTTTTACAAAAACACGACTGGTTTCGATTAAATCACAACACTTGATGATGATTTAATCGAAACCGGACTTGTTTTTATAAAAACTTATGAAAACGTAATTTATTATGGGAAGAAAAATGTAAATAAAAGTTGTGTGTTATTATTGTGTTTTGTTTATTGATTAGTGTTACATATTCATCGCATTTCAATATTTTTCTGCATCATGGATACGTTAAAAATTCGAGTAATTATAAAATATAAGTACCGTCGTGCCAGCAAAATAATAGGTACGTTAGATAGTCAAAGTACATTTTCTTTCAATTACGCTGTAGGTTAAACACATTACAGTACATAACTCGTAACTCATATGAAATGTCATAAATAATAGCGCACAAAAAACTGAACCCTTTCTAATACCGTGCACACAGCTCCCATTTATAGACGTAAAAACCAGACAAAGTGATGGATTGTTCGGAATCTTGCGCTGTGTCTTATTAATAGGTTGAATAATTAGAGGAAACGCCTCATCAGCAGTGAGCGGGGTATGAAAGGGGGCACTATCGCCGACCTCACAGCCAATACATAACAGGAAATTCAATTACCTTCCTTCAAATGCCGTTTAATATCGAAATCATTTCATTAAAGTGATTCTTCGAGCTCCAATTGCTTATAATTCGACCGGCTAAACTAACCAATTACTTCACCACACGCATCATGAGATTATATTCATCATCACCATCGAAATCCATACTGATGTAGTTTGAATCCTCGAGTGAGAACTAAAAAGGACGAGGCTACCACGCTAACATAACTCTATTTAGTCGTTGGCATAGGTATTTGAATAATGTTGTGATAATGATGTACTTTTCGCCAAGCAGTGACAATAGTATGTGAACAGGATGGCTTCCATCTTTAGTTGGCGTTTCAGTATTCTGCCAAAAAGATTTCTTTAATATGCTCAAAACGCATAAACGATAGCTAAATTAAATGACGTTCAATTCACACGCTGTAATTTCTCTAGCAGTGATAGTGACAGAGTGTGAATGGAATAGCTTTTAGTTTTGATTAAATTACTTAATTTTTGGAACTACCTACATTGTTGTCATGCGATATAAATAAACGATAAAAGGTGTTTCTATTTATATCGTCACATTTGCAAGAAACAGGCATAGCTGATATACCAATATGGTAACTAACATAAGCCTCTGTCATTTTATTACCATTTTACAGTAGTACATATATAAACCATACTTAGTTGTACTTTATTACGTAAAACATACAAGCTGTCCAAGGGTTCTAAGTTTAAGAATAAGTAATTGCCTTTGATTGGCTTTGATCTTTCTCTTTCTCTTAGACATTTACCTCTCTAGGTCTTGATTTTTCTCTTTCAACACATTTGCCTCTCTAGGCCTTAATTTTCTCTTTCTATTACACATTTTCTCTATGGGCCTTGATCTTACTCTTTCTCTAACACATTTGCTTCTCTAGGCTTTGATCTTTCTCGTACACGTTTGCCTTTCTAGGCCTTGTCTTTCTCTTTCTCTTACACATTTGCTTCTCTAGGCTTTGATCTTTCTCGTACACGTTTGCCTTTCTAGGCCTTGATCTTTCTCTTTCTCTTACACATTTGCTTCTCTAGGCTTTGATCTTTCTCGTACACATTTGCCTTTCTAGGCCTTGATCTTTCTCTTTCTCTAACGCATTTGCCTCTCTAGGCCTTGATCTTTCTCTTTCTCTAACGCATTTTCCTCTCTAGGCCTTGATCTTTCTCTTTCTCTAACGCATTTGCCTCTCTAGGCCTTGATCTTTCTCTTTCTCTAACGCATTTGCCTCTCTAGGCCTTGATTTTTATCTTTCTCTTACACATTTGTCTCCCCAGGCCTTGATCTTTTTCTTTCTCTTGCACATTTTCTCTTTAGGCTTTGATCTTTTTCTTCCTTTTTCACTGTCTAGGCCATCAAGGCCTAAGTATATAATTACAATGTTAATTTTTACTACGACCTTGACGATAGCTGATAGTCAAAGAGATTTATGAGCTGTTTAGGACAAAGAGTAATCCTGGATTACGGCACCGCTGTCACGCAGCTAGACATAAATCTGTCAACATCGACAGCCGTTCCCGGGGTTATCACATAAAACGCTACAAACATAATCCCATATCTCGTCCAGTTTTTATGTCCTTTGTTTGTTTTGAGGCTTCGTTCACACAATGACGCGGCCATAATTGTTTCCGTTTCGAGAAGTGCCCATTGTGTATATTGATTGACTGTCATCTCCGAACTAAGGAATATGCTATGAACAATACAGCCAAAATACGAGATGTAAATAATGCATAATTCCTCAACAATAATAATATGATATTTATTCGCCAAATGGTATGTATATAGATGATACCAACATTACATTACAGAAAGAATGCAAAATAAATAAAGAAAAACAATGAGACAAAATCACGGTAGGCATACAAAAATAGGTACATACTTAATAACAGAATTGTTAAAAAATACGTATACCGCTGAAAAAAGTGCCTGCCAGTAAATTATTAAGAAGTGATCATGATTTTCATGAAAACAAGTATTAGTAAAGAGTACAAACCCAGTGTTCATTATAAAGCGAATCAGAACAACGGTATTGACCTAATAATGCAGAAAATCCAAGATGGCCGCCGTTTAATTACAAATCATGCAAACGTTAATCTGTACACTCAAACTCATAAAGCTAATATACTTTATGATCCTCGGGGATTGAGTTCAGTGAACGCGTTCTTGAGCAATCACGTAATTCTAATTTTGGTGCTCTATTTCGTCATGACTTAGAAATGACAGTGACTGACATCACGCAAGAAAATAATATTTTCACGTGACATTTATCGATGAAATCTTTACGACAAGCATAGATTATTAACACCTAGATGTTGAGTCTTTATAAAAACTTATCACGCAGTTCGAAGCCATCATAGGAGTAGGCATTTTACAATTTCGCCGTTACATGAAGTTTGAATAAACTAAGACAAAATGTCCTAGTTTGAGTCAATTTCTCACGTACTGGTAGGCTTATTTTGTATCTCACTAGAGCAATTCGATAGACGTAAATTGTAAAACTATGTACAATATCGCTGTCAAGTGTATACCTTTTAATTTGTTTCAATATATAAAAATGCAGTTGCTAGATACCTACCGTCTAGGTATTATTATTCTATGATGACAAATCGATGAAACGTCAGTAGGTCACGTCACCACAAGCTTATCTGCAGGATATTGAAAAACCTTAACAAAATAAACAAACCGTCTAGCAAATAAATACAAACCACGCTTTGACAGTGGCTGCTATAAATAAATGTAATGTATAGGCGGCTGGCATGACCAGTAATATGTAAAGCCGTATCCCGCTTTCGTTTATTTCATTCCTTATTTGAATACGGACTTTTAGGAAGTTAATAGCATGTTTTATTCTGTTGTAAATCTTTGCACGTTGACAGAGTCGATGTCCGTTTTAATGAATGTCCTAAAAGTAACATGCTTGTAGTTGTAACCTATACGTGTACGTACAACTTAATCCATTCGGGTTAAATTTATACAAATAAAAATAAATCTGAGAAATTACCCAATCTACAAACACAATCAACTATGAACCAACAGTCAAAATAACCAAAAACATTACGAAACTAGATGTTCGCTTCTTCGTTCGCGTAAACTGAAATCCCGAGGGAACCGTGCCTATGTGTTAATCCAGCATGTAAACTACTACCGTGCCAGATTTCATTCAATTCCGCTCAGTAGTTTTTACGTGAAAGAATAACAAACATCCAAACTTTCTCGTTTATAATATTAGTAGGATACATCTGAACGCAAAAACTAATATTAACTCTGCATTACAATGGGTACACAATGTAGACAATTGCGTCGCTCTAAAGAGGCGAATTTAGATGGGAGGGCACATATTTGGTCGGGAGGAGAGTTAACACAGTAAACAGCGCTGCGCCGGACCACACAGGCATTTGTCGAGCCAACTGGCCGAGATAAACGCGTCTCCCCGCTACACTTATCTAAACACTTAACGTTACCACAAACAAAGCTCCAACTTTTTACCACGAACCGCCTTTTTATCCTGCATACTTCGCGTGTCGGGCGTTTGTTTGTCCGGACACTCGTGCAGTTACCGCAATATGCTGGGAAGATACAAAGGATTGTCTTTGTTAATTTACGAGTTAAGTCTTTTGGGACTACAGTTAAATAAACAAAGGTAAAGTCTGTAAATTTGATTTTTAGGGCTGAGTGAAACGCTTATTAAAGTTAAAAGCACTCCTATTCACTGGCTGCCATTGTCACTACTTGGCAGAATTAAAAGGATAGTATGACTTAAATGCAACTGTCGTTACAGCATTCGGCCATTATGGATACATCAGATTCAAAAAAAAATGTCTCCTTAATTTAAACCATATAAAAGTAAATAGAGTTGTAACTTTACCGGAACGAAGATAAAAGACAGATAAGATGTTCCACGAGACACATGTGAACAAACGAGACATCGTTCTAATAAAATTTTGGTCTTGTCCAAGGTACACGTCACCGGGCGAGTCTAAATGGATCGCCCTTCAAACCCTAAATTCAGAGTCGTAAGTATCAATACACGGCGTCCGGGCTACAATGTCCTGGACATTATCATAACTCGCCCAGCCAAGGGCAAAATCGGACATTTCTGATTGATCGACACACTCGACCACACTTATCAGACACACAAAAAGTATCAATATATATCGAGCCAAGTATTCGATACTTAAAACTTATCATCACTAGCCTGCACACGGCATAATTTTTGTAGGATTATCGAGCAGATCTACGAGGTGTAAAATAAATGAGTGATAATACTTTAGGGTGTGCGTGCCTCCTATGTAGAGAATACTGTGAAAATACCGGCGCTAAAAGACTTAATTTTACGTTTGTATGAGAAATGTCCCAACATCATAAATGTTCCAATACAAGAATAAAAAATTACCTCTTCAGCGGTGGTACTTTCAAAGTATACTCTATAATACGGGACACATACACACCCTAATCTATTATCACTCGTTAATATTACAGCCTGTATATTTTTTTTTTCTGACCGACTTTCATGTATGACGTGTTCAATGCACTATTGCAATTAGTATGTTCTATTTTACCGATTAACGGGCCTACAAACTATGCCGTGAGTGTGCGTAATATTATGTCTCTAAATTTAATTAGAGACTGATTCTAACGCGAATTCAGTAATTTAATTTTAAGGTAAACTGTATAGATGTAGCAATTTTGTTTAGAGCAGTTAAATTCCATTCAATGATATCAACATAAAACACCGATCACAGACTTGTACGCAAATTTCAACTTTAACTATTATGTTTAAGGTTGAATTTGGCTTTCGACTTTAAAACATGTTCATTCTAATGTGTGTCTCATCTTAAAAGGTACTTACCGATTCGATTAAAAAGGGTGCTAGCACTCGTATCACGACACTTAAGAGATACATTAAAATATTTTAACTTACCTTTGATCAAATGAATTTTTTAACACCACACAACAATATCAGGCTGCTCGTAAAAATTGACCAAAAAAAATGTTGGATAATGTAAAAGTATACATTAAGTACTTCTAATGGTAACCTTACTTTTCCGGGATAATCGTCACAAATAAATTGTTCTTCTTATATTAATGGTACAGATATTATAACTGGAGGCACTGTAGTTCCCCCAACAAGATACAGCCGTGCCATCCTTTCTAGAAACATTTGGCTTACTCCCGACACAATCGAGAATCATTGATTATGAATCATATTATTATATTATTATGTTATGTTTTATGTTCTTCCTTTGTTTAAATATCTTTTATTGTATAATAATAATAATAATAATAATATCTATGGACGCTTCACACCACGTCAATCTGGCCCCATGCTAAGTATCCGAAGAACTTGTGTTACAGGTACCAGACAACGGTAATATATATTTAATACTTTAATACTATACACATATTTAAGATTTTTATTATATTAATACACATCCATGACTCAGGAACATTTTAAAACTTTTTGTTCCCTCGGCGGGATTCGAACCCGCGACCTCCGAGTCAAGAGCCAAGCTCTGAACCACTAGACCACGGAGGCGTCAAAAATATTATATATGTATAATAATATTTTTCTACACTCCGGACAAACCTTAATGGTTTTTGGAATGTTGTAAAACAATTGTATGTACCTTTATGAAAAAAAAAAATTAAAAAAAAAATTGGCTTGTGGTGTTTTTTTTCGCTGGATTTCTCTGAATCTAAGCAGGATAAAGAAAATCGTTAGATCTTAACTTTTTGTATTCCCGACCATATCAACCGACTGAGAATCAATATAAACAATCCTCAATCTATGGGGAAGTACGTAGCACGATCGAATCTGAATCAAAATCGAATCAGTTTGGAGAGTAAGGCGCCAGGCCATATTTTATACATTCACCCTCTCGTCACTCGTTGAGCCGTGACTTTACAACGAATAGTTACGTCAACTATTTATTTAGGGCGATTCCTAACAAGTTTTTTCAGCGACCGAACGAATTACATATAAATATTCAGTTCGCATGTAACAGGGACTTATCTATCGATCGTTCGGCACCAATGACCCACTGTTATCACTCGCTTCGGTCAGCCGTGACTATTGAGTACCGAGTCTATCGACTAGGGTTGTAACTTATTCCCGTACAAACCTCCAAATCCGTAACCGAAACTATCGGATATCGTAAAATAAAAAAATATGGATAGCCATAGTATAAAATTTTCAGATAGTTTTGGATAGAGGGTATATAAGAAACACGTTCTGAAATTATGTTTTTACCGACACAACTGCCTCGTGCGTCCCTTTAGTTGTTTATAATTTATTTCTAGTCATAAACAGGTGCCAGGGTTATTTTTTTGAGATGTAGTTACTTAAAAATCCAAATGTACATAATCGAAACTATTCTAAAACATCTAATATCTACTGACCAGGTGCCAGGGTTATTTTTGTAGTTACTTCAAAATCCAAATCATAAACACATATCCTTAACCGAAACTATCCGAAAACATCTAATATCTACCTGGAAAGGAACGTCTTCATAACCGTATCCGAAACCGATATAATAATATTCCTGAACCCTTATCCATATCCGAAATATTATATCCATAACATCCGAACTACCTATCTACTGGCTACAGCTACTAACGAGTTTTTCTTCCACTTGTTTGTCTTATTGCAACTAATCCGATGAATTACATTTCACGGACGATGGATATTGTTTTTTTTTTTTTACTGGATCAGAGTCCTGACATTTCCATGACCATCATTATACTTTTTACCGATTTGAAATAATTATGTATTATTTCTGGTACGGTAGCTTGGCATTTCCAATACCTGGTTTTACCGGGACTTTCACCGCGAGAAATAGATTTCACTCCCTTGAGTGTTGAATTTCAAAATATCATTCCATAGTAGATGCTTTCGTAACATAAGGAATACAGCAATAGCTGATTTAAACAGCTTATAATACAATATTATAACTGTTGAAAGTCTTACGAAAATATTTCCCTGTCCCATTCAAAACTTATTATGTTCCATTATGAAAAAAATCAACATGTTTATTATTTCCCTTCCGGCTATCCATTTCGTGTAACTCATTCGTTCTTAATATATCCTGCGAGCCACAAACGAAACCTTTTGACAATCGCCAGAAATTATGAACCCCATTAAGCCAAATGGTGCCACCGTGACATTTTAATTTAAAACTGTAGAATAAATGCCGAGCAATGTTATTGCGAAATCGAAACCGAGCGTGCTTAATTGATAAAATATTACGCATGGAATTGTCCTTTATGAATTTCACGGCCCCCGCGCCGGGTATTGCCGAAAAATGGAAATGAGAATTGACAATAGATCGTGTTTTTGAGAACGGGGTCCTCTGATCGCCGGGAGTAATGTACTGAAACCATACTCTCACGCCCCATTTTCCACAGAACAAGGGTCCTTTGAGTACTTATTGATTTTTATACCTACCTCCCCCCGCCGAAGCTATACAAGTTCTGCCACAACGACATTTATATATCGACAACCTAAAATCACAAGGCTTAAATCGGTACGAATGTTACTTTCAAAGTTTAACTTTCAAACATTTTTAACCGAAAACACTTGAATTAAAATGTCAAATCGGAGGGATGTTTTTAAACGTTTTAAAGGCTGTTTTAAAGGCTGGCTCACAATGAAACACAACGTGCATTTTTAACATAGTAATTAAAATTGTACTTTCTTCTCTCTACAAGAAGTTACACAGAGAAGAGCGCTCTGTAGCAGGGCCAGCTCGAAATAAGAGCTCTTTCAATGAACGTGTATCTTATGTAGTAAATAAATTTATGACTAGCCACAATGTGAACTAACTTTTAGGCTCAACTCATACTGGCGCTTCAAAGCGTCGCGAATTCATTAATTGAATTATTTTTTTTACTTTTTCTATACATTCAGTAAGAAAAACATAACGCATAATACTCTACTTGCTACATACTATGTTCATTATCATAATTTGTCCCTTAATGATTGTAAAATAGAGATGAATGTGCTATGAAACGCCAATGTGAGTTGAGCCTAGTAGCGAAATGTCAGGACTGGGGCCTTACTCTTAAAAATGATTCGATTTTATTTTATTTATTTTATTTTTATTTCATAGGAAAACATACAGTGTACATATAAACTGCTTAAAGACTAAGTAAACTCTTAACACTATTCACACGTTTCCACATATAGAACACTAAACATTGACAATTGCTTTTCTAATCAAAAATCTAAAATAAGTAATATAATATGTAGATAAATGTAGTACATATTATACGAGTTCACTGACATAGATATAATATAATTATTAGAATATACATAGTTAAAATATCGTTATAAATAGTAATAAACTAACAATCAAGAAACAGCCTCAAACCATTGCTTAGAGATAATCTTCTTAGTCTCATCAACTGAGGAATTAAATAGATCAGTATTATGAAGCTTACTCAAATCATTAAAAAGGTTAGATGATCTTATGAAAAATGAGTTTTTGCGGTAATTAGTATGGGAAAAAGGAATATACAGGAGATTATATGAAGAATTTCTGGAAGAACGTGACGGGACTTTTAAGTTTATTTTGGAAAGAAGGTAGGGAATATATAATAGATAGGTAATTTTGATTCAGATTCGATCGTGCTGCGTACTCCCGAATAAATTGCCGTTTGTTTATTTTGATTCTCAGTCGATTGATATGGTCAGGAGTACAAAAAGTTACGATCTTACGATTTTATTTATCCTGGTTAGTTTCAAAGTAATCCACCAAATAAAATACCAAAAGCCGTTGAGATCGAACTGATTCGATTCTCGATTGTGTCGGGAGTAAGCCTGTTGGTTTGTACTTTGTAGGCGGTGCTCGCTACTAGTCGCTACTACATTACACCACAGCTTTTCACTCGCTTTCGCTCGGAGCCGCGAAACCTTTTACGTTTAAGTTCTATTAATACTTCCCCCTTGCCGAGCACCGACTCCTATATTCATCACGTTTTTATTATAATGATACTTTCCCTTTGAATGTCAAGGTAATTATGAATGGGCGATAAAATTTTACTACTTTACTAGTTGCCACTCTCAGCTTTGTGGTATTCTTGAAATTTACAAAATGTTTATGATTTTGTCTGTTATTAAATTACATTTAATATACTAGCTAATAAATACACACGATTAAGTTCGTATTTTATACATATTTTTTAATCTGTCCCCTAAAGGGTTGAGAGGATTATATAGTGAAATATCAATAATAGGACGTATTTTTTACGTAAGAGATAGTAATCTCTCTCTCAACCCTGTAACCAAAAAAGGACTGTTTTTTTGTTTATGATTTTTTTTTCCAAATTTATCCCCCACGGTTAACCAGGACAAAATCCCGCGCAAATATTAGTATATATATACTAAAAATAATCATTGTTTACGTTGTTATTTTTTTTTTTTACATTTACTAATGTTGAAAATATATTTAAAAAATACCATGTCGGTGCAAATACCACATTGTAGTAAATATAAATGTTACACTATACACAGTTTCAAATACAATTCTTTCATTATGTGTAAAGTCCTGAGGCCTTACCACGAGGTCTTGTAGCAGTATTACATTAACATTACTTACGAATTTCGTGTTAATACGATCTCTATTTATACAAATGTATTTTTAATTAACTCGAAATCCAAAAATAATACGGCTACAAGACCTCATGGTAAGGGCCCTGTTATAGGTAATGTCTATTTTAACCGCCGACAAAACAGATGGGTATTATCGAAAATACAATCACCAAGGAATGAGAAATATCGTAAGGTGACAAGGTGATGTGATAAAACTTTCAATCAACTGGCGGGCGAAATATCGACAAGTACCAAACCCGGGACAATATTGTAGGGGAGCCCGCGGCGCACGGGCCTTCCGCTTCTTTGTCCCCGTCCAATAATATTGAGCTGGATGAAATACTGCCCCGGGGCCGATTTCCCGCCTCGCTGCACAATGCCTAACGTTTATAGTGAAGACCGGCGAGCAAGATGGTTTGAAAATAAAAAGATAAAACGATTTTAAGTGTTTTACTGTAAGTTTGTTTTTTTGGCCTTTCGAGTTTTATTATATTTTATTCGGACTCATAGAATACGCAGAAATGTTACACTACGGGTATGCAATAGTAGTAGATATTAAAATAATATATTTTATATTTTATTTAGCCACTAAGATTCATAAACCACATTTTGAACTTTGTTTATGTAGTAAAAATATAAAACCAACCAAATCCTAAAAAATATTTTATTTTGTAATTTAATAAAAAGTCTTAACTTTATTAATATATGTATGTAAAGTTTCCTAAGTAAATTCTACATTAAAATCAAAGTTAGACTTAAAAGTAGAGTATAAAATAATTCAAAAAGCTTTAATATATTGAACCATTCCGAACACTGCAAAGATAAACGGTTCAGCGTTATTGAGAATAAGTGATTCTACAAAATATAGTGCAATTTTAAATAAAAGCTTCTCAAATCGTCTCTGCCCCGCCGCCCCCGCCCGCCCTGCCTCGCGCCCCGCCGGCCGCCACACTTGTACAATCTATTGCCCCACTAAATTTGCATTTCTTTAACATTACCATAATAATATCTTTAGAGTTTAGACGACAGCATAAAATGCCATACATTTTGCGTATGGAAAATATGAAAGTTTATTTTCAAAACATCAACTGTAATTCACAAATTTTTATATTCAACAAGTATTAGGTAAAATATTATCCAATAATGTGAAAAAGGTATATAAGTAAATTACTTTTATATCTTTTTCATTGTATAATAGCTACATTAATCAACTTTATTTATGAATTTGTAAATGTAGAGCGTGCGTACATTTTAACAACAATCAACAATAAATTATCATCACTTTTTTCAGTCACCATAATTTTAAATTTTTTATTGTTGTAAATTTATATTGTCCGTTGTGACCATGCGTCGGCAAAAGTGTCCTTGCATTAGCGCTCGTCACACTTACAGTTCGAACCGGGGGAAATAGCACGGGCTTCGATACGGCGGGCTGACGGTTCAATCTAGCGCGACAGCACATTTTCCACACTTTTATTACAACTTAACATCAAATAGCAACATTCAACGCATAATGTAAGATTTACGCAGTCCAAATCGATTTTTGTACAATAGTTCGACCCGCAGTCCAAACCGCACTGATTCTATTGTAAAGTTGCCATCATAATTTTATTATGACGACATGGTTTGAAAATAAAAATAAATGTTATGCCACGTCTATACATCATCGTCATCGTCAGTAGTGATAGCGAATTGGTTAAAGGCCAGATGCCGCCGCGGTTCGGAACGCAGTTCAGTGCGCGGTCCAAACTGTATGTGTATTGGACGCTTCAGTATCGTCCATTCATCCTCGCGATAAAACCGCTCGAGGCGCGCCGACCTGCGGCAAACGTAATGCTGAATACGAAATAAATCTACTCCTCTTTTGTGCGGGCAATTTGTTATTTTTACATTCGCAACATAAATATTTGATGTATACTTTCACCCCAAAAGATCTCGTAATTAATTCGGAATACCGTTTAATATTCGCATGCATATTTTCAACTTAACTTCCCGTAGTCGCCAACAGATACGGTCTACTTTTGAACCTTATTGCTACGTAATAACCTCGACCGTACATTTAGCGAAATGGTTTAAACGGATTCGCAATTATTTATTAACACTTCCGTCGTGTGTTTCTAGGAAAATGATATTCGCTAAATATACGCTCGTCCGCTCGGTAGGCGCGCAATCTCCCATTCATGAATCAACTTCAGCGTTACCTAACCGCGCCCGAGGCAAAACAAACACGACCGCTACGAGGGTTATTAATAAGAGTTGCGGGTTCAACGATACCGGCCGCCGCGCGCCGCTTTAAATCTTAAACACGCCACGTTTTAAGGCGACGAGGAAATATTAGGAAGCTAAGCGACGCTAACCCCCGGTTTCTGAAAGGCTGATCAAATTGGTCAGCTAATATTTGAGTTATTAAGACATTCTGAGCTCCTCTCATTGCACAATCACTCGCAAGAACTTCGCTCACCAATGAGCGTTCAGAATTGCAGCCACTCGGAACGCTCATTGGAAGAAGATGGAACATCACTCGTAACAACTTCGCTCACTCGCTACGCTCACCAATGAGCGTTCAGAATTGCTTGTTATCTCAAATATTATCTTAGTTGATCAGCCTTTCAAAAACCAGCGCGGAGCAAATATTTATTTGAAAGAACGTCATTATTAATAACCTCGTCATAATTATTATTACAGCTATGACGTCGACTACTGGACACAAGCATCCCCCAAAGTATTTAATGGAGGGTAGGCCTATACTTGCTTGGTTGGATTGGCGAGCGCAGTTAACAGATAATTAAAAACCTTAATTTTTATGAAATCTTTAATTATTGTACTTCGTAAATTGTGTAGCTTATGTTACACGGGCTATTATTAACAATATATTGACATCTCTTTCATTACAACGGATTACGGATGAGTCAGACAGATGCTACAGTGAAACACTGCCCTTAAAAATCTTTCTATTCAGCTTCGACATAGGCGGGTACGAAATATTTCATATTATAATGGGTGTAAAAATAACAATCACTATAACTTTGGGATACGATTATACCACCTATTCTCATTGTAGAAAAGTATATTTTTCATGCGACAAAAAAATAACAAAATATGGTAAAAGAAAAATTAAAAAAAAAAAAAACAAAATGAGGAAAGGTATAATCGTAGTTATGGGGACTCTTCTTTTTACACGCTGTATTCTGAAAACGTTTCACGTGTTGATTAACTATTTAATGTTTTAAACGTAACAAAAACCTCATCAAATTTTTCAAACTTTTTTTCCATCGTATCCATTATGTTATAATTAAACGTACTGCAAGTAACCATAACAACAATCTCGTTAGAACTGTGTAAAGAACTTGTCTGGAGATGATTGATTAATCATGTACCAGGAACATCCTGGCCTGTCAGGTTTTAAAATAACATTTACAAAGATCTTTCTATAGGAAATTACTCCGTTCTGATCCATTGTGATGTAAACAAAGCTTAGGGCGTGTTTCATCGAGCAATTTTAACGTTAATCCTTCGTTAAATATTATGTTGTTCCTCTCGTAATTTCTATCAATGAATGAGAAGGCATGTTATTTTAACAAGCCGTTAGCAGTAACAAGCGTTGGTGAAAACAGCACTTAAGATTTTTATTATAATATACACAAATTAAATACACATCCATGACCCAGAAACATTGAAAACTTTTTCTTCCCTCGGCGGGATTCGAACCCGCGACCTCTCGCTCGAACACTAACGCGCTCAACCACGGAGGTAGTCGTTATATCGTTAATGTACAAGCTGTATAGTTGAATTTTTATAGATGTTGTATTTCTAATATATCGCTATAACAACAAATACTTAAAAAAACATATACAACAAGCTTGTTTATTCCGAACCCTTCTTGAGCAACTACAGCTCGCACTTGGCCGGTTTTTTATTTTGTTAACATACACATCTTATTGAATTGGAACAGAGTACATTATAACTAAACCGAGTACTGAAATAGGTTACCATCTCCAAATGCATATTGAATTATTGATGAGGAATAACTTTGCATAATGTTGACGAAAAATTACGTACAAACCGTGTATAAGAATAAAACGCATTGGAATTCAACATTTAAAATTGTAATGCCGTTTTCAATTTTCTACTTTCGGTCGTGACGAGGGCGGAAATTGGCGAAACGGGTACAGTCATTACACATTTCGCTTTAAATTGAGGGGATTTCTTAAATTCACACCGCAAAGGGGTGGGGGTAGGGGGCGCGACTGTACATCGATCGAGCCCACTTACTATTTATGAATTCACTTTGTAATGTGTATAACTTTATCGCCTTTGTTTTTTCCCCACTTTAATGGCTGTTTATGCGATAATACTGGCAATACAGGAAAGAAAATATTCACAATTTATTTTCTACTAAAACATTCAAAGTGTTTTGTATTATAAGACGCTGTAACACATTGTAATACATTAAACAATACTCATTTTACTTGTCCCACGTTAGAGTAGAAATGATGGCAAATGAGTTAAAGCACGATAACTGCAGCGGTATAATATACACGTAGAGTTCAGACTGCGTTCCAAAATCGCGGCGGATATGTACCGTTTAAACTGCGGATCGAACTGTCGACGTTAAAATATAACTAATACTAATCAAAATAGTATAATTAAATTTTATTGCGCCTTACATTATGTAAAAAAACGATTTATACAATATCAAACACAATATCAAAGACGTTAGCTAAAATTAAATTACGACAATTTTAACAAGCTTTTATAAGCATTTTTCAGAAGCCTGATTTATTTGAAATTTTTAATATATGTTTTATGGACCTATGACAATGCAATTAAGCGTGTTTGTTTTTAGTTTAAATTACTATGTAAATTATAAATAAATATATATTTTTTTTTGTAAAAATCTTTAGGGCCGTGTTTCACTAAGCAATGTTAAAGTTAGCGCCATGTTAAATATCATGTTATCCCTCTCGTATTTCCTGTCAACTAATGAAATGGCATGGTATTTTAACATTGCGTTAACTTTAACATTGCTTGGTGAAACACGGCCTTAAACTACTACCAAGACTAATTTACTATTAAACACATGACTCTGAATATATAATATTAGTTACTGGTATCTACTTTGTGGTTACTGGTAACTAAGGAATCTATGAACCGTAATACTTAGTCGAAATTCCAAAGTAACTATTCAGAATTCAGTAGACCATTTCGCTTTACTGAAGTTACACGCTCACACGCTATGTATTGCGCGCATATTATGTGCACCAACTATGCACGTACATAGTTCGTGTGCAATGTAGAGCCTCTAAATCCCAAAGCACGTAGCACAAACGTAATTAGGTATGTCCACTCCGTTTATTTTAGCTCTGTTTCAATTTACTCTGTGTAATAATTAGCTGGAATGTCGCCTAATTCGCTCGAAATCCGGAAATAAATCTCTTTCAGGAATGTTGGGAAAAATATAGAGCTGAAAAATATTTGTACATCCAATTGGAAATCCACTAACAGATATTTCCAGGATAAGAAGATAATGTAATGTTTTTTTTATAACAAGCCATGCAATTCTAAAGATTATGCCTATCCAAAAGAAAGGGTTTTTAACGACCACGACAAAGCCAAAGAAGGGTACCTACCTAATGGTTTTGCATTCTACATACAAAAGGTGTAAAATAAAGAGTGATAATACTTTAGGGTATACATGTGCCTCCTATGTAGAGTGTAGATTTTAATGTGAAAGTACCAGCGCTGAAAGGCTTATGTAGAGTTTTCTGTGAAAGTACCCGCGCTGTAAGAGTTACTTTCGACTTTCGTGTTTCTATGAGAAATGTCTCAACATCACAAATATGCCAGTAAACAAATTCAGTAAACTCTACATACGGGATCCATACACACTCTAAAGTATTATCATTCGTTAATATTGAATGTATAGAATATAGATAGGTAATTTATTCCAACATAATATCTTACAATTCACATAATTACATGTGTGGCACACAATACCACTATTGATCCAAACAAAACGCTCAATGCCCATCCCCGCTGCGTCTGTTTGTAATTAGTCTTAAGATTTGCCGCACGCCCACTGTACCATTGTGGAATATGATTAAGTTGAAATACGATCATATTTACGAGTCCATTAGAGGCTCTTTATTGTCAGGATAAAGACAATGTTGAATTACAGCTCTTGTAGAATAAATTGTCACTATAGCTGTATTACCTATTTCTTACAAAACAATTTGATAATATGCTTTAAACGCACGCACTAACATATTTGATTTGGTTAGTTTAAATTTTTTCGGGATATTGCTTCCCTCGTGAGTACCAAACCCTTGAAACTGTTACTTATCATATATTATGGAATTCCAGTGCCATAGAGCATGGTCCTCGACCCGCAAGTCCTGGGTTTGATTCCCGCGTTGGAACAACAAAAAATATTGTTACCAAGTTTTGTTATGACATTGCAGATCACCTGATTGTCTGACATGAAATAATGATGATGATCAATGCGTCGGATGAGTATGTAAAAAGTCAGTCCTGCGCCTGTTCTCTCGCCAGTCGTGTCGGTTTACCGTCCCACTGGGTTATGAGAGTAAAATAAAGAGAGAGTGTCCGTGTTTATTGCGCACACACTTGGGCACTATAAAATGACTCCTTCGTCTTGTCTGGTTTCAACGAAATTGGCTACCGACATCGAAATCAGTGTGGGATTTTTTTGTATTGATTGTCGCAACACCTTATCCAATGAACTATTCAAAACAACCAGCTTTAGTAGAGATTATTCGACTAAGGTTGGCCAGATTACAGATTTAGTACATAAACTACATAAACAGGAAGTAATAAGGATAATGCACGTAACCCTTCGTTCCATAAAGAAACCCTCCCAAGTTTTTACAATCAGCGCGCACGCCAAACAAAACAAATCATTAACTTTCTTCTGGACAGGCGCTTTCTAGGAAACTTAAATTTACGATCCTTCTCTGTAAAAAGTTAACGTCTTAGGCGAATCAGTGGAAAACATTCTTATAATGGTAATTGGTAAAGTAAATATAGACTATGATTTCCGGACATAAATTATTATTATGGCTTCGAATAGATGCGATTTAAATACTATACTTTTCAAAGAACTATATCTATACTAATATTGTAAAGCGGAAGAGTTTGTTTGTTTGTTTAAACGCGCTAATCTCCGGCACTACTGGTCCGATTTGAAAAATATTTTTTTTGTTAGATAGTGCATTTATAGAGGAAGGCTTTAGGCTATATAACATTACGCTGCGACCAATAGGAACGAAGCGTCAGTGAGAAATGTTGCCAATATTGCAAACGGGGAAAATTATTCACATTTGAGGACTTTCGTTGGGTGCGCTACATTTACGGTTTAAGTCACTCTAAAAAACACGCGAACGATGTCGCGGGCACAGCTAGTAACAAATAATCGATCGATCGACGAATAAACGTGAAAACATGAGTGAACTTCGGGAGTCATAATTTAATTAAATTAGTCAGAGACCTAAAAGGCTTATGTAGAATGTACAATGGAAAATGAATCATATTGTGTTCCAAAAACTGTCAAAGCCTAACCCTAAAGTGTCCGCTTCGGTCTGGGAGATTGATTGATGATGTCAGTCTACCAAATTCGGTAGAAATATACCGCAATATGTAATAATGGCGTATCTTAGCCGTAGACCTATATTTAAGGTATCGGTGCAATAAAAGCACTTCGGCCATTCTCGCACGACCGTATAAGATAAATGGTGTGGAGGTATACCGCACGGCGCACCCAAGGATCGTTCTCACGGCCCGTGCCTGCATTTTACTTTTTTGTTTCGTCTCCCAGTTAGAAGACTATCACAGTTGAAGTATCTCAAACGATTTCCAACCGTCTCCAGTGCTAATAGAGTTCCTGTTCGCGTGCTTCGCGACAAATCGTTTGTGATTTCGAGTGATCTCTAATCACTTAACATACGAGTCAATTTCGTTTGACCAGTTGCGGTGTGCGATAAGGTCGGGTCTTCGAAACTAGAAGTGACCGCTGCACGCGCGATTGTGGTGATAAAAAAGTGGAGGACAGCCGTCCAGTCTTCTAACGAGTTGCCTGCAACGGGCCTTCTCTTCCGATACTTTTTGTAATTCCGTTTTCCTTATGAAAAACTTACCGTTGCAACTGTGAGGCCGTGTGAAAATATTTAAATAGCTGACGGCGATTTCCGAGGCAAAAGGAAAGCTTTGGAAAAGTAGCCTATTACCCCTGGGTGTTTTCTACCGAATTTTATCTAAATCCGACTGGTAAAGCGTAGAGATTTAACAGACAGACAACATGCACACTTTCGCATTTACAATATTTGTATTAAAGTATTTTTATCCCCCGATGCAAAACGATGGGGTGTTATAGTTTCACGTGTCTGTGTAGCTGTGTATGTGTCTTTCTGTGGCATGGTAGGCCCCAAATGGATAATCCGATTTTAATGCGGTTTTTTGTTTGAAAGGTATATCCGTCGAGAGTGTTCTTAGCCATGTTTGGTGGAAATCGGTTCAGGTCTTCAAGGTCATCAGGTCGTTTGTTAGGTGCAATAGGAATGATACACGCTAAACCGCGGTTTTTGAAGTTTTATAGAATTATACATGTAGACCATAATATAAATTGCCTAAGCGAGAAACCTTACAAAAACAATTACTTGTATTGCTAGTCTCGAGCTTAATTTGTGAAGCTTTGCAACGAATTTACTAGAGTACTTTAACATTTAAAACGGGGGAGGAAAGATTAGGACAATTAACTAAGTTGATGACGGGGACTATTGTAGGACAATGGCGCGATATTTTAAGCGCGTTCGTTAAGATTTTGACGGCCGCTTGTCGAGAGCTCCTAATGAAGCTGTAAATAATGAGGTGTTGAGCACCGGGCGTCTGATCTGAGTGGAGGAAGCAATTTTTAACGTGCTATAGAGTTTTTCTTTATACCTACTGTAACACTTGTTTATTCATTATATTCTTTTAACTACTTTGTGACTATGTTAGTAATGTTCCGAATATCGCGGATATCCGAGGTAGAAGTAAAATCCGTATCTGTTACTTTTCACGCGGATCTTGTTCAGGTGATTAAGTAGAATTATTAAATAAAAAACTATAAAATTCCATTCAGATTTTTTTTTCTTAAAATCAAATATTTAGCACCTTTTGCAAACATATAGATAGATCTTTATGAAAGCAAGATAAAATATCACTTGTATAACAATGAAATAACTAAAACTTTTTTTGTTTTATAATCTATATATATAAAAGAAAGTCGTGTTTGTTACAACACTTATAACTCGAGAACGGCTGAACCAATTTTCATGGTTTTTGATTCGTTGGATTTGTCTCCTCCCCGAATAGCAGAATACATATTAAAAATAGTGAAAACTTGATGTGTAATGAATCATATAAATTGATCCCGAAATCATATAAATAAATGCTCATACTTTGTTCATCAAATGTCAAACATTTGTTGACAAATGATGTAACAACTATGCGTTCAGAAATCTATTCGTATTGAAATGTCAGTTTGTAACTTTCAATTAGCAACGTTTTTCTAAATGCATATGACATTTTAAACGATATTTTCTTCTTTTTTTTGGCATTGGCAACGATATCTAGGTACTGAAAACGAAAATGCAATTTTAAAAAATGTCTGTCTGTCAGCGTGTCTCTTTGCTCCGGCTAATCTCTGGAACGGCTGGACCGATTTTAACGAGACTTTCACTGGTAGATAGCTAAAGTCACAAGGATTAATTTAGGCTACTTTTCATCATCATCATCATCATCGTCATCTAACTAATGATCACCGAATCGGCTGGACCGACTGTGACGGGAGCATTCACCGGGCGTTAGCTTATGTTAGTAGGAGTAATCTATACATACATATATATGTATAAAAGTAAGTCGTGTTAGTAAAATTATTGATAACTCAAGAACGGCTTTATCGATATGGCTGAAAATTGGTGAGGAAGTAGCTTAGAGCAAGTAGACGGACATAGGATACTATTTATTCCATTTGACAGCGTTTCCGTGAACGTTGCGGGTTCTGCGTTAGGGTTTCGCGTTGTGGGTTCCGGGTTGCCGTGTTGCGGGTTCCGGGTTCCACGTTGCAGGTTCCGGGTTCCCATGCTGCGGGTTCCGCGTTCCGGGTTCCGGTTTCCCGCGTTGCGGGTTTCGGGTTCCCATGTTGCGTGTTCCGCGTTGCGGGTTCCGGGTTCCCGCGTTGTGGGTTCCGGGTTCCCGCGTTGCGGGTTCCGGGTTCCCGCGTTGCGGGTTCCGGGTTCCCATGCTGCGGGTTCCGGGTTCCCGCGTTGCGGGTTCCGGGTTCCCGCGTTTCGGTTTTCGGGTTCCCACGTTGTTTTTTTTTAGTTGAATTTATCATAAACTCTTTTTATGCTCAACGAAGTGGGCAAGGGTCAGCTAGTATCGAATAAGAAAATTAAGATCCGTATCCGCGGATCTTTACACTAAATATCCATATTCAGATCCGTATCCGCGGATATACATTTTTAACGATACGGCACATCACTAGACTACATTGATATAGCTATACAATATTTTCTCCTTGTCTAATTGCCAGACAAAAACATCGTTTCATTCGACGAGTGCATAAATATTTTTACTAAAAAGGAACCCCTTCTAGAAAGTAACCACTTTTTTTGGTTTACTTTTAGCCAGAGTTATGTATGTGTTAACATTAGTTGAATTAAAACTTTATTCGGGCTTATTTGTCCTAGTTACTTTCGAAGATGTCCTTCGTCCTATGCCAATAAGAGAAAGGACATAGGTTTTTATAGCAACCATTGACGCAGGCAGCGCTATCTTCTGTATTCAGGGCCCTAAATAAATAAATTAAAAAAAATAAAAAAAAATCAAGATGTCATGACTACTACCACTACGAAGTTTGAAAATAAAATGTATGGGATTTGACATAAGCTTCGTCAAGTGACAAGCGAATTTGCGTGTCACTTTGCCTTTAGCCATGTTACCATCGTATCACAAAAATTGCTGCTGTGATAATTCTTTTAACTGGAATACCTCCTTCTCCTCCTTATTTCTTCTGATTAATTTCGTTGTGGGTCCCAAAACAGATTTAGCTTGTCCCTCGGGCACCCCTGAGATCATATCAAAGGGATTGTCGTAGTTGGTTACTGCTGTCGATGCTGGCTCACAGGAGTTGCAGTGGTGGGAATGTGAGGTAGGCTAATGCTGTGATAGTAGCATCGCTATGGCCCAGGTTATAAAATAAACAATTAACCTCATAAAATAAAGGAGTATGCAAGATGCTTACGTCATGTTTCCGAACTAAGGGCGTGTTTCACCAAGCGATGTTAATGTTAACGCCATGTTAAATGTCATGTTATACCTTTCGTACTTCCTGTCAATGAAGGAGAAGGCATGGTATTTTAACATGGCGTTAACTTGATGAAACACGCCCTTAGTCTACTACTTATTAGGAAAGTAACATGTGTGTTAATCTAGCATACCAAATTTCTCTAAAATCCGTTTAGTAGTTTTACGTAAGAGCGCAATAAACACATTCACTATAATATTAGTGTGATACAACGTGTTTTCCCCGTAGTATTATATTTATAGACCTTTGTGATTTGTGATCAATTGGTGTTCCATAAATAGATTGCTAAAAGTAGTTCAGGCACTTATTATGTTGCTCGTAACTGTATACTAGATTGATTTCGTTACATGAATAGTTATTACGTTTTTGTAGCTCGTAATATAGTCTCACGGACGCTATCGGGCAAACGCATCAACGTCGCGCATTACCGAAATGACCGCTAATGTTGTTGAGAAATTGTACAGGTAATCGTTTTGTGCTACTCTTTTCTAATTTAATTTAAAGCTATTTGTGAATAGTTTTAATTTCCGGTAGGTATAATAAACTACCTAATTAATGAAGTCCACGGGAACACTGCTCTTTTTCTTTTCAAACTTCGTAGTAACTAAAACTTTTGTAAATACTACCTAGTATCTACTACTTACCACAAAAAACATTTCAAATAGTAGTTAAACTTTACAGGTATATCTAAATTCTCCTGTTATTATACACAATCTAATGAATTCATTCTTTGTTCGAAAGCTCCTGGCACTATTCAAAAGAAAATTACAGTCGAAAGCGTTCTCCAAAACCCTTTAGGAGTCACGCTCGGTTTTTGCTAAGGCCGTCCAATTATTTTCACGTTTTATTCGTTTTGTTTTTCGCATTTCTTGTTCGTAATTGACTAAAGTCTAAGGAATCAGGGACCTTACGAGAGTGTATTCATGCGTTACACTCATATTTAATGAACTGGGGTTTTCATTATTATTTATATATGAAATGAATTGTCTAAAAACAAAGAATTCTATATTTTAAGTCAATTTGTACCCCCTGTACATAATATCAACCCACTAGCTTCATTGAAACCAGTCCAACTAAGGAGTCATTTTAGAGAGCCCAAGTGTGTGCGCAGGACCACTCTCTCTCCCTTCGCTCTAGTAACTCGTAACCCAGTGGGCCTGCATAAATTCGGTCAGACAATCAGGTGCAGGCTACTGTACTAGCTTGAATTTTTTGGTTATTCCAAGCGATCAAACCCACGACATCCGGATTCATAAGCCTACCTTTTAACTGCCTAAATACCTACAACACTATATTATAGTAATATAACAGACCTACGTAAAGCTACTAAAGAAAATTAGTACCTAATGTCATGATTTATATCATGAAACTTTTATAGACCAATAAACGAATTAAAGAAAATAAAAATTATAGTTTAGATATGCTTAGTACCCGTTTATTTTGTTAACTGTGTTGATAAGATCTCTAAAGCCAACACGACTTCGTTTAATCTCGACCATTCTTTTGATTGTAATTGTAATTAACTATTTTAGATAGTTTTAATGAGGTTCGATCTGATAACGCATTATTTAATAACAATTAAAGTAGATAAACTGTTTTAATTTCAACTAAATGGTGCCCTTTGAAAAGCAGTTGAACAATGTAAAATGTCTTGAATAAACTTTTGAAGCAACTAATGTGTGAGACAGATAATTCTTTATTTGTACATAAAACACACAGAATTATAGGAACTGTACAAAATGGCGGCTTTACTACTTACAGCAGTTCTTTTACAATATTAACAATTACATATTATAGAACAATATAAAATGTAAATTACGCATATAATTGAATGCAACTTTATTTACACGTAAAGTTTCAATCTTTTATAAAGAATACACTATTAAAGAGCAATTTTATATTTTAAACAACAAAATAAGGTAAAACAACGGGTTTTTGTAAAGGCGACGACACGGTACGGTCATTATACAGGCGTCAGTTGGCGGACGGCCGCGCCATGTGTTATAACACTTAAAACTCTTGACAGATGAGCCGGGCTAGTTGATTAATCGCCTTCAGGGTTTTAAATTTTGATTCCATTTTTTCGGACGTCTTTATAATACCGTGATTGCGCCAACATATGGTCGCAACTGTTGTTTGGGTCTACAGTGTTGCACCGATTTTGTACCTGGGATTTTTTCATTGCAACAGATTTGTGACGGATAGCAGTGTCCGTTTTTTCTGTTTCGTGTAATAATAATGGCTGTCAGTTGACTACAATGATCTGCACAGAATATCTAAGGACGTACTTACAATACTTTTAAATGCAAGTGTACAGAGATATATACAATCAAATAAGCTGCCGCGCGACCAGGTACAAGATCGAAATCTATTAAGAATGCTTTATTATTTACTTTGTGACAGTGCTGAAGAATCGTACGCACAAACACGTGGAAATACGGAGTTTTGTGTTTAAATATCTTAAGGCAAAAAAGGTTAAGAAACTGTTCTAATATTATACACTCCATGTTGTTTATTTAAAGCCTATGCTAATATTTTACGTTGTTATTAATAAAATCTAATTAAAGGATGAAAGAGAACCAAATAGTCAACTTTTTATTCAACACCTGATTATATTTGTAGAATTTTGTCGTTGCAGACCTTTTATGTGATTACAATACACACTAATAGGTCTCGCTCCGATTTCGGTGGCGGTGGTTTCTTTTATTTGGCTCGAAAATCGGGGCCCAGGTGCAGGACCGACTTTATACAAACCCATCCAACGGATAAACATCTTACATAATCAGGTGATCAGCGTGTATTGTCCTAACCAGACTTGAAAACATAATTTGTTGTTTCCAACACGGGAATCAAACCCACGACCCCTGGATTCGATGCCAAGCTCTAAACCACTGCCACACGTGAATACACACTAATTGTATAATAAAAGTGTATTTAGAAAGCATCAGGCCTGACGTAAGGTGACCGGATGTGTGTACTAAAGTCACAATAGAGCCCGCTAGTGATAATAATAATATTGATTTCCTTTCCCCTCAAGGACATGCCGGTACGAGAGATATAGGATTATGTAATAGTTTTCAGGCCTCGCCTAATTCGAGGCGGGCCCAAATTCTATTGGGTTTATATTAAGAATAGTTAAATACATAGTTTATAATGTATAGTAAGTGAACATATTTGCTTGTCTCAGGGATTTGATATGGACAATTACAAACAACACTTTCAAAACATTGTTTTTATCAGATTTAGAAAATAACTTACTCTATTCTCTCTCTAGAGAGAGTAGAATAAGTTATTTTCTAAAAGTAAAAAAAAAAATGTAAATTACCTAATTTAGTTCCACTAATTGCTGTAAGTCTTCTTTAATACATTGTAGAGAAGATATGTGTCTACACATATCTACTCTACAATGTATACTGCTGTCTACGCCCTGTAGAAGAGCAATATAAAACACAGAGTCCTTTCCATTAAAGAAGCCTTGCGGCAATGGAACTAAATTAGGTAATTTATCAATTTCCTAATCAATAAAATGTCAATAAATTATTAAATAATGATTAGTGTAGAGTTTGTTGTTGAAGAAATAAATGAAACGTGGAGTCCCAATTATAGTATTATATTGTCTCTTAAAATATAAACTAGTTACACGTTTCAATACGAATTAATTCTAATCAACAATTCTAGTCGGAGGTTAGCCCGAGACTAACTTATAGTCGTTACCAATATAATTATGAGAATGCTAGGAACTATGTGCAAGCATGCATTCTTGTATGGTCCCTACAATTAGCTATGGCCTTTTCTTTCTGGGTTTTACAGGAGGCGTCTAGAGGACTTATTTAATGGAAAGGACTCTAAAATGATCGTTAGGGGGAACGTCACAATCATTAAGAACAAATGCTTATTGCTCTGTACGTGGATCGTGGATGCAATTTCCGCCCGAGACAAATATAAATGCGAAACACGAATTCCTGCCGCGAAGACATTACACCCACACGACACACGCTCGTTTGCTGAAAAGTAACCCATTTCTTAGGTTATGTTATAGTCATAGCCTATCCAGCTTTACTTTGGTTTCGTGGATAGGGCGGAATTGCAATCAAAATCCAGAAGTCTGGTGAATTCAGAGAGCTGAGGATTGGCTCTAGGATAATATTATATTAACCTTTATTGCTGGCGCTAAACAATTTACATAATAATAATTTCACATTTAAAATAAGTTAACATATCGGATAGGGAATCCGACTAGTGATCAGCGTGTTCTGTGACACATAGGCCTCTTCCAGCTGTTTCCAATTATGCCTTTTCTTAGCTTGCCTTATCCATATTGCTCCTCCAATCTTTCTAATGTCGTCCGACCATCGCCTTACTTGCCTACCTTTTCTTCTTTTCCCATCCCGTGGTTGCCATTCTGTTATAATCTGTGTCCATTTTCTTTTGCTTTCTCTCGTCATGTGTGTCTCTCAACGCCATTTTAGCTGGCTTATTTTCATTATGAGGTCTTCTACTTTTGTGGTCCTTAACCGGACGAGGAGCACCTTATTACCTAATAAACAATAGTTTATTCTAGACGTTACTTCATATGGCTGTGAGCTAAGAACGAATATTGATTGACGAAAACGTAATCAAAAATATGATTTTTTTTTAAATTACGAAAATCTTTCGTACTACATTGTGGAATAAAATTATTTATAACTCGACCAAGTGAGAAATCAAGATTTCAACAATTCAGATATTTATATAGATAATATAAGGTACCTAGTTTTAGTTCCTAATAATATTCAGTGAATGTAACTGGTATTAACTATTACTATATCTTCTTTCACAGAATGGGCGGCACGGGGATGCCAAGTGACATGGGCAGAGGTACTATGGGTGGGCATTGCCAGCTTGCCAACCAGCCTCTGGTGATGCCAGTGTTCCCCCTGCGTGCCAGCCAGCCGAGCCCCGTGCCAGTGTACTCGCCGTCACGGTTCCACATAGACAAGCGATGCCAGCACCGGTGCACGTGGAAATGCCTAGCCATATCCATGATCTGCCTATGTGTCATCCTAGCGGCCATGCTGGCATACTTTATAGGTAAGTTATTTTTTGGCATAATTTTAAACACTTTGTGAGCTCTGTGCAAACTAAAAATATTATTTTACAATTGCTTTCATATTAGGTGACTATGACAATAAAGTAAGACAATAATTTAATATCCAGTTAGGATAAAGTACCAATAATTTCATTATGCTACGCGTGCTTATGGACTTAGGATCGGTTCACACCGAAACAAGCTTCGTTAAGTGCGAATTGCTTGCAATGGAACTATTTATGATTACTATTTTTAAAAACCAAATAAAAATATGAAATCGATGTGTCTTAATATATTAAAGGCCGTCTCGTGACAGTTTTATGGCATCGAGTAAATCCTTGTGAAATTTTCTATTACTTGTACAAGTAATGTTTAAAAAAAAATATAATCAAAGAAAATACAAATAATTTTTAAAAAGTTTGAGCTAGCCCTATTTGATATTCATTAATAATGTATGTCGTTCGGCCAAATAATGTATAAAATCAACAAAGTTATACAATAAATAAACTATAAGTGCTAACCGGTTGTGTATGGGAAATATACAATTTGACCATTAATGAAGACGTTCCAGTTATAATTTGAACAAGTTCTACTCGTCTGTTAGTTCAAGTGGCTCCAGCTCCACATGCTAGCAGTCAACGACTTTTACTGGACAGAATGCGCTTAGGGTCAACACACACTGATGCAAAGTCGAAACGTCACGACGTTTCATTAATGCATTAAATAATAATATAATAATATCTATGGACGCTTCACACCACGTCAATCTGGCCCCGTGCTAAGTATCCGAAGAACTTTCGTTACAGGTACCAGACAAAGGAAATATATTTAATACGAAAAATCTTAAATATCATACACATATTTAAGATTTTTATTACATTATACACAAATTTAATTAACATCCATGACACAGGAACATTTGAAAAACATTTTGTTCCCTCGGCGGGATTCGAACCCGCGACCTCTCGTTCGAGCACCAACGCGCTCAACCACTGCGCAACGGAGGTCGTCAAAAAACTATTTTTTTTTATGCCCTGTTAATCGTGTACACGCGAAGTTACCGCTAATTTTAGAGGTAACTCGCATTTTTTTTCTATGGAAAATGCTATCGTGTTTTTGAGTAACACGGTCACTACAGTTCATCCTGAACTTTGCAACATTTATAATTTCAGATTCAGTTTTTTATTTATACAAATATTGCAAACGATCATAATATAATGCCTTAATAACAAGAAAACAGAAATGAATAATAATATTATGCTTTGGGGATAAATACAAAAAAAACGCAACGTTTCGACTTGTGGGCCCTGTGGCAGTGTGAGTTGAACCTTACAGAATGCGCTTAATGCTTTACAACGCTAATAACAATAAATTGATTATTTTATTTATATAACATTCACATGTTAATTATGTGATTTGATAGAGCACCTCATTTAACAAACGATATTAGTGATATTATTATTATTATATTAGTGATATAGCTCGCCACATACACTGAAATGTGGTTACTATTAATATTAATAGTAGCTACCACATTCCGGTGTATGTGGCGGGATTCACTGGAGTACTTTTAAAGCGCCCAAATATGTGCGCAATACACAAACACTCATCCTTTATTCTCGTAATCCAGTGGTATGTGTACTCATAGCGACAAGGCCAACTTTTACATGTCCATCTAACATGGATCATCTTTTTGACAGTCAATCCTGAGATCAGCCTACATAGTTGTGTCCAAACATAAAATCATTTTTTGTTTGTTGAACCGATCGACCACAGAGAAAAATACTAAAAAAATATACAACCAACCCTGGAAGATCAAAATTTACGATCCCAATAACGAGGCACAACTAAGTTATAACAGATGATTTGTACAAGGAATTTAAATTTTGTGTAAAGAATAAGTTATTCATACAATGTAATAGAACTGTCGTGTAGTTAATGTATAAGGTTGTAGAACAGAGCTCGGGGTTAGTATACAATACATCATCGTTAACCTCCCAGCGGGGCACTCGGCTGCGATGGACGCCATTTTTATTAAATTCACTCCAATTGTTTCAACATGCTGGTTTAGATATTCAAAAATATACTTCATAAAATATATTTGCTGTGCCTAGCGCGTTCGCGTGGTTTTTGAGTGACTTAAGCCGTTTATGCAGCGCACGCAACGAAAGTCCCCAAATGTGAATAATTTACCCCGTTTTTTGCAACATTTCTCACTGACGCATCGCTCCTATTGGTCACAGCGTAATGTTGTAAAACCTTAAGCCGTGCTTTATAAATGGACTATCCAACAAAAAATTATTTTTTCAAATCGAACCAGTAGTTCCTGAGATTAGCGCGTTTAAACAAAGAAACAAATTCTTCCGCATTATAATATTAGTATAATATAGATTATAAAACGTTAGGCAGATAGAGCTAATGGGTGACACTATTGCAAATACTTAAGCAAAAGCGAAAATAATTTAACAATTAAATACATATTAAGGCTGACACATACAAAAGCGAATATAATTTAACAATAAAAAAAATATAAAAATATGTAAAGACATGTATTTTGAACATCAAATACAAATACAAATACAAATATACTTTATTGTGCACACAACAAGTTACAAAAAAAAACAAAAAAAAATATACATTACAAAAATCAGACATGCACACAAAGGCGGCCTTATTACTAGATAGCAATTTCTTCCAGACAACCTTATGGTGTTAGAGAAAACAATGCTAGAGAATGGGAGTTGCGCAAAAGTATATTTAATAAAATAAAAGTAAATAAAATAAAATAATACATAAACACAATAAACATATAATATATGTATACAATATAATATAATATATATATCTATATATATATATATACAATAGATAAACCTACATGATATTTTAATTTATAATAATAAGTGTTAGTTACATAAGTCAAGGGTTGACACAATATGATTCCAGATAATGATTTTTTATAAGAGTTTTAAAGCGATGTATAGTTTCAGCCTGCCTTATATGGATAGGTAAAGAATTCCAAAGGGAAATGGATTTTACAATGAAAGAGCAATTAAAGTATTTAGTGCGGTGGATAGGAATGTCAAGAAGAAGATTAGTTATAGATCGTAGTTCCAGTCTGTCAGAGGTACGGAAGTTAAAATAACTTTTTAAATAAGTGGGACAATGGGAGTCAAATAGGATGTTATAAAGGAAGGAGAGAACACGAGAGTCACGGCGGTAGCGGATTGGCAACCACTTTAACTTGAGGCGATACTCGGAGATATGGTCAAATTTACGTAAACCGAAAACAAACCTCAAAGCCAGGTTTTGAAGGCGCTCCAATTTGTTCAGTTGTTCCTCCGTCAAGTTAGTGAAAGAAGCGTCCGCATAATCTAAATGGGAAAGGAGTAGGGATTCAGCCAAAACTACCTTAGTGGGTATCGGAAGAACATATCGTAGACGTTTTAGGGAACGCCAGGTAGAAAAAACCTTTCTACTAATCTCTTGCAATTGATGCGTCCACGATAAATGTTCATCAAAGTACACTCCCAAGTTTTTAACCACTTTACTGAAAGGTATTGTTACACCATTTATAAGGACAGGAGGTAAAGAATCATGGTCAACTCTAGAAATTAGCCCGGGGCTACCAATTACAATTAATTGAGTTTTAATAGGATTAATAAGAAGTCCATGATTCTTGCTCCATTCACAAATATTCGACAAATCGTGATTCACTAGATCAAAAGCGGAATTCAGATTGTCCAAAGGAGACTGTGTGTATATTTGAAGATCGTCCGCATACAAGTGGTAGGATGATGAAATCGATATTGTTATAGGGTTTATAAAAATTGCAAACAGAAGAGGAGATAGCACACCACCCTGAGGCACGCCGGCATAGATATAACTCCAATCGGAGAAATAATCAGATGATTTAACTCTCTGCCGTCGTCCTACAAGGTAGCTACGAATTAAATTAATTATTGATGGTGAAAGATTTAAAGATGCAAGCCGGGCTAGCAGAATATCGTGGTCTATGGAATTGAAGGCATTACTAAAATCCAGAAGTGTGAGAATAGTAAGCATTTTATTAATATCATCCATACCTGACCGTATATCATCAGCTACCTTTACCAATGCGGTAGTCGTACTGTGACCAGTGCGAAAACCGGACTGGAACGGACTGAGTAAGCTGTTGTGGGTAACAAATTTCGTAAGCTGGTGATGAATGATTCGCTCTAAAACTTTTGATAAAAAGGGTAGGATGGAAATAGGACGGAAGTCAGACACAGTCTTAGGACAGGAGGATTTAGGTAAAGGAATTATGTAAGCTGCCTTCCAGGCATCAGGAAAGGTACAAGACTCTAAACATGAATTAAAAATGTGTGCAAGAACAGGAACAATTATATCTAATATTGGTGTGATCATTCTACGACTGATACCGTCATCTCCTACTGCGTTTGACGATATGGAAAGGATGTGCTTTTTAATCTCACACTCGGAAACTGGAACAGTAAGGAACGGATCAGAATTCAATATAGGTAGCGAAGAAATATAATTTAACGTTTGTGATTTAATTTTGGGGTCGAGATTAAAAGAGGAAGTAAAATGGTTATTAAGTGAATCTATATCTATATTATGAGAGTCTTGCGGTTCAGAGCATTTGCCCACGCCGAGGGATTTGAGAAATTTCCATGTTTTAGCCGGATCCCCGTTCTCAACGGAGGCGTGAATATGACGTCTTTGTGCGTCACGACACATCATATTACAGCGGTTCCGGATTTTAATATATTTGTTACGATATTCATCTGTCTTTTTTATTTTAAATTTGGCTTTGGCTGCATGCTTAGCATTTATCAAAGATTTGATTTCGTCTGATAACCAGGGAGCGGGAAGATGTTTGATTTTAACGGGCCTAACAGGTGCATGAATATCATAAAGAGATTTAAGTTTAGCGTTAAATATATCAATTTTGTCATTAATGGAATCAGCTGAGAGTAAGTTTGACCAGTCTATGTTATGTGCGTCCTCCTCTAGGCTTTCAATATTCATCGAAGAGAAATTTCTTTGAAGAAGAGTTTTTACCTTAGCTTTGGGAGGGCGAACATTATAGGCGACATAGATAAGATCATGGTATGAAAACATATCAGCTGAGACTTGTCCATGCGTAGTAACACGATTAGGAGAGGAGACTATGATTAGGTCGAGCAGGGAAGGACGGGAACCTGGAAAGCAGTGGGTAGGATTCAGAGGTAGTAATTTCATATTATATGAATCTAAAATTGAACTAAGTTTAGTCGATCGACTATCACCCTTAAGTAGACAAGTATTGAAATCGCCCATTATAACACAATGATCGTAGTACGGTGTAAAAGCATCAAGCGTATTTTCAAAGGATGAGAAGTAATCATTGTGCATTGATGGGCAATAGTAGACCCCGAGTAATAATTTATTATAGTGCGATACCTGGACTTCTACCAGCAAAAACTCGAGAGCATCAGATGGAGGGGGTTGCGCTGACGAGCTAATAATAGTGTAGGACAAGTCTGAACGTAGATAAATCGCAACGCCACCTCCACCCCTCCCAATGCGGTCGTTGCGAATTAACTTAAAACCGGGTAAACTGTAGCATGTTGATGGTAAGCAAGGCTTAAGCCACGTTTCCGATATAAAGACAGCATCAACATTAGCCCGATCAAAAGACGCAAGCAAGTCGGGGTAATGAGCCGGAATGCTCTGTGCATTAATATGAACGGCCTTAAAACATTTGTTAACTGTGTTAAAATTTGAAGTTATGGTATCCCTAAGAGACATAAATGTGGCACTTTGAAAACTATCATCGCTGTTGTTAGAAGAAATGGATAAAAAATCATCTGAAGCAAATGAGTCAACACTTACATTCATGATAATAACACAAACTAAATATAAATAAAATATATAAAACACTATAAATATATTATCCTACAACAATTGAAATATAATTGGCCTGCAGCCCACTGTGTCATAAAAAAAAAACATAAGTATATAAATAAATTTGCTATAATAGAATTAGTAAATAAATAGAAAAAGAGTAGGTAAATAAATGGAAAGAATCCAAACATGCCTATTATTTTTTAAGCACCTAGCTAAATATGAGCAGTTATTCTAACAAAATATAATTAGATTTAAGATGAGATGCTAGCCCAACACAAATTGGCAATTAAAATTTTAATGGAGTTATACTGAGATATAATAATAAAGTTCTAAGTACAAGCACAGCTTATTAGTTACAAAAATTGTATAACAAAGATACAATTTATATACATAATACTAGATTAAGAGAAATCAGTTAAGTACATAATGGCTCATGCTAAATTTCATGTCCACACACAAAACACAAAAAAAAAAAAAAATATAAATAAAGTGACATTAAGAAGACGAAGAAGAATAACTATCACTCACTCCTGTCAGACGTCACCGAAACACATCTGTCAAAAGCTTCGTGTTTATTTAAACATTTGTTTGTTTAAACATTTTCAAAAAGTACAGATTACAAAATTAAATATGTTTCATTTTCGAAATACCGACAATTTGTGACAAAAGAAATTAGTGATGATGATGAGTATGGACAATAAAATTATAAGTGAATGATTAATGAGAAGCGAATATTGGCAAAGCAGAATTATAGATTTATATGTATATATGTGAAGATTGAGAAAGTTACCATGCTATTATTTAAAGTATGTTACCCTTAGACTATTTACTTTTTGGTTCGCCTTGGTCTTGTTCCAGTTTCATTTTTGGTTTTGGATGCCGGAACTTGAGATGTGACTTCTGCCATATCACCACAGAGATCAGAAATGGCATCCAACTCCGCTATGCTACAAACACGGCTTTTGGAGCCATCAGATCTAGCAACGAAAATAGAGCCATTATATGTCCAACACTTTGTAACACCGAAACGCTGCCTGGCCGCCAGGAACACTTCATGTCTCTTTTTAATTAAAAACTCTGATAGAGTGATGCCGGAATTTTTCAGGCTGGTCTTAGCCCTCCAAACCTCATTCCGATCAGTAAAATTCTGAAACTTAACCAAGATCGGTCTGGGTTTTGATTCCTTTAAGCGTCCCAAGCGGTGACAATATTTTACTGAAGAAATGTTTATGTCTTGGACTTTTAACTGGGAAGACAACAAAGATGCAATAGCTTCTTGTGCATCCTTTTTGGCTTCGGGAACTCCATGCACAAGCAAAATCTTTCTTCTGTGCCTCATCTCAGTTTGATCATAGGCATCCATCAATATTTCCAACTGAGCCTGCATCATTTTAAGTGCATTCAATATAAAATTTTTGAACTCACAAAAATCAGATGCCAGTGTTGTAGAGGTGTTTGTAGTCTGGACCGCACACAACTCCTGCTGGAACTCCATCATCTTCGAGTTAAACATCTTATTCATTTGTGTTATTGATTCTTGCAAGGACTCCATTGTAAACAAGTGGAAGAGAAAAATAACAGCAAATTTTGACAAAAGTGCAAGTGATATAATTTGTTTAAGAAAACAGTGTTTATATACTGTATCTTATTATTGCAATTATAGGAGATTGTGACACTAGTAGATGCAGGTATAAATTTTTACATAATATTGATTTAAAATAATTAATTTATAATTTTGGTTAAGGAGCAGTTAAAAGTTCAACTTAACTTTTTGCACGCCTACCCCCGAAATATAATATAGGAAAGTCATCATAATCATAAAGATAACGAACATCGTCATCATAAAGGTAATAATTCGCGGGCCATTATTACGAATGCAAACAACACCTTAAAATCGTATCAGTAATTCAGAAACTACGATGGAACAAACATACATAATACTCTACCAAAATGATTACGCCTCCTGGTTAATCAATCGAGTAATGACTGCTTTGGAAAGCACATTACAACAGAAAAGAATTACGTGAGATTATTGACATAGCAATTTTCTTTGTAGATGTTCAATTTAAAAGTTGTAACGATAATCCGATATAAAAAATGGAATCCCGAGACTTAATACATATAGAAATTCTAATCCAAACGGTCTAGCCAGTGAAGAAAATACGATAAAATTAAGATATTGAAAAAACTAACGCTGATACAGAATCGCTGTCCAATCCACTAGTACTAAGTCGGCCCGGGGCAAATTCAATAAGGGACAGTTTAATCTTTTGTGATTGGAAATTTATCCAAAAGAATCCTTGAAGCTTACACGGCCTTCGAAGTTCCCTTGTTCGCGGACAAAGCGAAGTCGTTAGTGCTAAGATTCATATCTAAATTACACGTAAGATTAGAGCTTTATTTAAACCTCGCCCCTGTTTCTTATTATAGATAGTGTTTCACATTTAGGTTACTTCGTAACTATCGCCTGGGGTATATATATAAGTAATACTAAAAAGAGAATATTTAGTGTTATGAAACATCTATACTATAATATTATAAAGCGGAAGAGTTTGTTTGTTTAAACGCGCTAATTTGAGGAACTACTTCGTTTTGAAAAATTTTTTTTTTTGGATAGTCCATTTATAGAGGAAGGTTTTAGGCTTTATAACATTACGCTGCAACCAATAGGAGCGAGGCGTCAGTGAGAAATGTTGCGAAAACGGGGAAAATTATTCACATTGGAGGACTTTCGTTGCGTGCGCTGCATAAACAGTAACTCAAAAAATATGTATGAAAGAATTATTCCTTTTTAATAATCATAATAACAAAAACCAACGTGAGCAATCGAAAGATCATCGAAAACAAATTAAAAAAACACGAACAAAGTCGCGGGCACAGCAAGTCAAATATAACATTTCTTAAGATGATGTTGCACAGTACGATTCATTTGAATGATGAACTTAGACAAAAAGATTTTATGTATTCAATTGAAAGATTGACAAAGTATTGAGATATTTGTACACAGTCTCGCTAACATTCCATAAAACAATATAACAGCGTGTATCAAAAATGGATACACAATTTCTGTGTAACCTGTCAGGTATGTAAATGGGTTTATTAAGCATCGGCGTCGTGATGAAAACGGACATTAGCCATTAGTCTTTTTACATTCTTTGTTTAGATCTCACAGTCGGCTTTTACAGCGAATGGGATAAGAAATAAACAAACATCACAAAAATATAAATGATGCGCCTAACCCGAGGCGGCGCGGTGCGTGCCTCGGGGCCTCGCTGCTGTGTTAGCGTGGTTATAAATTATCCCGTATTTTACGTCCCGTATCATTTTACTATGTATACATCAACCAATCGCAATCTCTACCCATCTCCGGAACGACCAATCATAATTTACGAAAATATTCTTCGAAAAATGAATTGCTATTTTCATATTTCCTCCGTGCGTATATAATCATTATTTTCGTAGTGTAAGTTATTTATGCGGATGCATATCCTGTGGGCTTTATCTGCGAAAACAAAAACGAGCATAAATGTATGTTAAGGTTTCGATTTATGGTCGCAGTTCTCTTTCATGCCAACTATAAGCCTTCGTTAAAACGACTCTATTCCACAAAACACGTTTGATATTTTTGTCTTATAATGCCCACTTGGGTACTCGCAACCACTGGGTTTGTGAATTCGATTGTAATTCTTCTTTATAATCTTCTCTAGCTTAAAAAACTACAACATTCGATATTAACAGCATGTAGCTTCGTAATGAAGATGAAACCACTAATAACATCGTAACATCTTTCAATGAAAACCATTCAAGAAATATACAAACCAGTCTGGATCTACGAGCACTTTAGTGTACACAAACATAATATTATCGTTTGTAGTGGCATAAAAAGATCATTGGAAGTGGTGGAGGCATAAGGCGAAGTGGAGAACTCGAACCGCAGACACATTGATGGAAGCGAAAATAGCATCAAAGTTTATACCGACAGAGCGATAACTACACCTGACCTTAGGGCTGACACTTATCACCTTTTGAAGAAAAAAAATATTCCTCCAAAAATAAATACTACTTTAAAGAAATTAGTGAAGAATACAAGTCAACATTAATGCATGTTTCATTATATTGATAAAATTGAGATTGATGTAAAATAGAATCCCTAATTGGAAGAGCTTCTATAGAGGTATATACAGATAATGACGACCGTCGTAGCGCAGTGGTTGAACGCGTTGGTGCTCGAGCGAGATGTCGCGCCGAGGGAACAAAAAGTTTTCAATGTTCCTGGGTCATGGAATTTTGTGTATAATATAAAAGTATTAAATATTATATTTCCGTTGTCTGGTACCTGTAACACAAGTTTCTTATACTTAGCACGGGGTCAGATTGGCGTGATATGGAGCGTCTATTAAAAAAAAAACTCATCAGTTTATCTAGTAATTAAAATATACTTTATTCAATATAGCATATACTTTAAATATAGTACAATTGACGAAAATATAGCAAGATACTATTTATATAACTAGATTTAGATTGCGTTTGGCAACCCTATGACCTACATACAGCGCGCACCTCCACCATACATTTCAACTTTTGTATAGGTTGAACATATTTTCATATGCGGGCATTAGTGTTTTCGTAATGTGAATTCGTGAAAGCTATCTAGTCGTTACCGACACGCAAATAACGTATTATGCGAGATGTTTTAATTTAAATGGAACGTTTTGTTCGGTGAGTGAAACAGTTTTTGTGAATTTCACAAATTGCTGCACACTTTAGTCTTTAATTAAATTTTTAATATTACAGCTAAATTGTTTAATATGTATCCGGTCTTAGCATGGGCACAAAGTAGATAATATATAACAGAGACACGACCTAGTACTAGAAAATGGTATCACCCTAATACTGGCAATTCGACTGGCTATTTTTGTTTTCTTCGATTTCCAGGCACGTTCAAGAAAGCGGCATCTAGCGCCACTATTGGAAAATACTAATTACTAATTTCGTTTCGTATCTTAAGGAGTTGAATTTAGCTTAATGTGATGCTTAAAAAATATGCTTATCTTTATTTTAATGTCAATATTTGTACTTAATTCGACATATTTACATTTTATAATTTACAAACGTTAATAGTAGTGACATCTATTGCATTTTTTTTGTATTACAGGTAGATTGTATGGGATGATAGGCCATGGCATATTATTTATTTAATCACTTCCCAGTAAACATTTATTTACTCAAAATTAGGTAGTCTGTTAAATTGAGAGGCAGGGCATGAATTGATTTATATTTGGATGATTTTAGGCCCTTTCTGAGATATTAGCCATTTTGCATACTAAACCGTAGTGGGCGATCTGATCCGTCTATCAGAATAAATATAAATAGCCATTCACAATGTTACAATTAAAGACATGAATGGATGAAACTGATATGTAAAAAAATTCGTATTTGGAGAATATCGAGTTTAAACTGTTAGTCCATTGAAAAGTTACATTTTGGGTTGCGTTTTTTAGAGGACGCAATTTTATTTTTTTGATGTGTAGGGGGGGTCAGTGTAAAGCTAAAACCAAGTTTGTGGGGTCGCCACCCTTGTCCCACGGCCGCCATCTTGAAAATAGGGGTTGAAATGGTATTTACGATATATCTCTTAAACTATTTATTTTATAAAAAAATTTGTTAACATTTTTTGTTGCAAATTAAATTCTCTACAACTTTGCTCCAGTAACTTTTTGTCGTAGAACTATAAATAAAAAAGTTATAAGCGAAAATCTTCGGAAATTTGAGAAAAAAATTTATATTTTTCGATGTAACTTTTTTTTAATCATTTTACGAAAAAATGATATTCGACTATTTTTGTACATCGTTTTTTGAGGAACAACTTTTATTCGCATCATTTTTTCATTAAGTCAATAGCTAAGGTTTTACAGCGCTCCGAAGTGAGTACTATTTTTCAGTACTCTTAACTATACCTATATTATACGTGTGTACCCTATGATAAGTCATCAGTTATTGTTTGTTTTTTTTTTTTTTTTTTACGTTATTATTATAACTTTTTTAATTACAAATTTTGCAATATTATTAATAATTAATTATTGACTCTTTTCCCCATCACCCACGAGGTAGAGTCTAGAGGCGCGTTTTTTTTACGTGGTATCCCCAATAGGCATAATCCACGGTGATTTTCTAAATTAGAACTACTTCGTCCTCAGTCGTTTGGATGGACCAGGCTGGGACTCAGCATCTGATCGGCTTTCTGAATTAAATACCAGTGGTAGAACTGGAGAAGGAAGGGGTGTTAATGTTGGCGGTTCATCATCAAAGTCATCTTCATTTATTAATTCTGAGAGTTCCATTACGTTGCTGCAAGTATCTCCAGAACAATGGAAGCACACTGCAGAACATTTCCACACATCGCTCCACAGTTTCCTTTGCATTTGCAAAAGATCAATTTTAGAAGCTCAGGGGGTGCTGGAGGTTTAGAGTTCTGCACTGGCATCAATAATTTTCCACATTTTTTCCAGCCCCAGTCTTCAGGATCATTATAATTACCAAGCCACGACTGGACCTGATCGTAGACTCGGAAAGTATGAAAGCGAGCTGTGACCAACGATTTTGCCTTTTGAGTAGGATGAAAGAGGAATTAATCCAAGTGTAGATTTTATTGAAGCAGGTATTTTTATGGATACTCGTGGTAAACTGGTATCACTTTCGATACTGTTATAAGGTGTAACGCATTGAATACCACCCATCGCATGGAAAGTATTTTTACCATCAATTGTATTGCTATTAAAATCAGAATTGTCAAAACAAACTAGATATTACGTGCCGGACGAAAAGCACAAGAATCTTCGAATAATGAAATGGCATTATAGGATGCGGAGAATCCTAACGATGAAAGGACATCAACAAAAAAAAAACGCGCCTCTAGACTCTACCTCGTGGGTGGTGGGGAAAAGAGTCAATAATTAATTATTAATAATATTGCAAAATTTGTAATTAAAAAAGTTATAATAATAAAGTAAAAAAAAAGAAAAAAAAAACAAACAATAACTATAAAAATAAAAATAAAAAACGTTTTATTTCCAAATGAAACTTACAAAGTTATTTTCGGAAAGTCAACAAGAAAAACAAGCTACCACCGACTGATGACTTATCATAGGTACACACGTATAATATAAGTATAGTTAAGAGTACTGAAAAATAGTACTCACTTCGGAGCGCTGTAAAACCTTAGCTATTGACTTAATGAAAAAATGATGCGAATAAAAGTTGTTCCTCAAAAAACGATGTACAAAAATAGTCGAATATCATTTTTTCGTAAAATGATAAAAAAAAAGTTACATCGAAAAATATATTTTTTTTTCTCAAATTTCCGAACATTTTCGCTTATAACTTTTTTATTTATAGTTCTACGACAAAAAGTTACTGGAGCAAAGTTGTAGAGAATTTAATTTGCAACAAAAAATGTTAACAAATTTTTTTATAAAATAAATAGTTTAAGAGATATATCGTAAATACCATTTCAACCCCTATTTTCAAGATGGCGGCCGGGGGACAAGGGTGGCGACCCCACAAACTTGGTTTTAGCTTTACACTGACCCCCCCTACACATCAAAAAAATAAAATTGCGTCCTCTAAAAAACGCAAGGTAAGGCCTACAAAATGTAACATTTTAATGGACTATGTCTCTTAAACATTTTAGAATACGTCGTAAAGACTTAAAGTACATTTATCTTAAAAATCCGTCATTTATCGTAAAATGTTTAAGTGACAGTTTAAACTTTTTCTGGGTAATGATTTGCCAACCTTCATCCATTCATGTCTTCAAATTTACTAAGCTAAGCCGGATTTAAATCTGAAAGTTGTGTTTTGTTTAACGCATAACGTATAAACAACTATATTATATAAATACACTCTGAATTGACCGGGACAAGAGAATAAAAAAATAGTAACGTATTGGTCAAAATAACATTTCGAAGTGCTCAGAAAAGTTATCAACACAGTGTTACTGTAATATTATCATCGTTCTCTATTCACGTTATTATCGCCACTTTAATTAAACTTTGCCCACCGTTACATTCGTATGAACGAACATTAAATATGCTTCTAACACGCCACTGGCTCTAACTTTACCAGTTTTGATGATGGCTGTTTCTAGTTTTCAAATTATCATTTCCAGCCGAGCAAAGCTTAAAGGTACAGTTAATGATAACCTTATAGTTAAACAAAGCCCCGAAACAAGAAAACTATTTTATTTTTATCATTTATTTATCTGAGATTACACATATATATTATATTATAACAATACTATCTCCCCAAAGACATGTTTAAAGTTTTAAAATATTTATGTATACTTTCAATAGGGCTCAGGCTGCCGTATTTCGTCAAAATATGCCCAGTTGATTCGGAGCATATTCAATCCAAACAAACAATCCTTTTTATTTTCAATAAGTGAACATTTACAAAAACATAATTTAACTCCTCAGTTTTTCCAGCGATAAAATAAAATGGACAAAACTGCAGTGTTGAAATCAACTACTTACTCAATATGTAAATACACAAACAAAATAAATATAACTATCACACGCCACAAAATATTTAAATTCAAATGTTAAAATTCACTTACAGTTAATATAGAAGACTATTTCGATCAATAGGTGTGTAACTGGACCTTAAGTAAAAGTAATATTAAAACTAATGAAATAAAACGTAAAATGGAACTTGATCTTATATCAGATCTCCGTGCGTACATAGAGTTAAGGACGGATAACATTTATATCGCTTACATACACAAATTAAATAGAAATAACTATAACACAACACGCCTATCACAACCAAAAATTTAAACCTACTTACAGCTATCTTACAGTTTACATAGAAAATTATTTAGTTCAATAAGCATATAACTGGACCAAGAGTATTAGTTGAAGTAGTATTCGTTGAAGCTAATGAAATAAAACGTGAAATGCGACTTGATCTTATCTCTGATCTCCGTTTAGAAGCACATAAAATTATGGACGGATAACGTTTGTATCGCTTAGCGGGCTTGTCTCGGACGGGTCGTGTAAGTATTTTTAATTAAATCACTTATACGCCTCCAAATTGCCACATTCAGAGATCTCTGAGATAACTCGATACAACCATAGACGATACGCCGACGCCTACTAGAAACAGTAAATTGGAATCCATTTATACTAAATAGTACGTACGGATTTATAAATCGTGTCTACTTTAAATACGTACATACTAATTTGTCAGCGGTATTTTGTGTAAAGGTAATTCTTTGTGTTTGTACTATTACTCAGGGGATCTCAAGATATTGTTTGGTAATATTTACGTTCGAAGAATTTTAAAATTTCAGCTGAGAATGGAAACTGAAAACAGCTACGTTCATATTTTTATTGTTAGCATAAAATATCTTTATGACAGAATATAATAGAACTAATCTCTTGGACCTAACGCAAGTTATGTAGATTATATACTATTAAATAATTTAACAATTATTTAGCTCGTGTTTCATGAATTAAATTTCGAGGTAATTTCAAACCCGACTAAGGAACTAAACCGTTATGCTAGAGATTCCGAGAAAGGAATCTATATAACTTGAGTGGCTTATAGTTGAACATCCACAAATTAATTTGCACAACATCTATATTACAATAGATATAATATATTTTCCAAAGGATATATTATCTTGATTTCGCCACCATTCAAAATGTACAATAACCTTTGCTTTTATTCGACGACAGCGACGCCAAAAGGAATAGGGTTTTGATATTATTGGTATATTTGTACTTAAATTTTGCCTTAATTACTGATGTGAATAAAATATATGTCAATACATTAGCAATAATAGTCATAACATAGACATAAGCAGGTAACAAAAAAGTAAGTTTCTTTTAAGTATTTTTTTAACAGATATTATTTGGAACTTCTCAATACTAAGCATTAACCTTTCTTATGTTATTACTTATTGAGTCCAACAAATACATATTCACATGCCTAATAATTAAGTTAGAATTTGTTTATAACCGAAAATTCTATTCGGTGTAATTACAACAACTTTTAATGACACCATTACGTCGGAACATTTTATAACTCTTCAAATATTGTGAGGAACTTTAATTAACTCGAAGAACAAAACTTTTAATTTGACGAAGCTACTTTCAAGAAACAAATAACGAATCAAACGGTCCTTTTAATTAATAAAGAGTCTCTTCGCTACACCGTGCGCGGACAATAAAGTATCTGTACCGCCTCCTGGCGTTCCGGATATGTAGCGAATAAAAACTAGCTTATATTAATCCGACATAAATCTACTGGTTCGGTAGTTTTGGGTGTAATGAAAAAATGTTACCCAGCTGTTGCACCCTTCATTACGTTGTACGATGAATGGGCACAAATAACACTGTATCAACTTTTTAATATAATTGAAAATTTAAGAGCCCCAAATGTTTTATCGAAGCCCCCATAACTGTAACTAAAGTTTAAAATATTGGTATTTAGAGCATGCACATGGTATGCACTTTGGATATTGAATGCAAATATAACATAGTAGCTATAAATTTTTTAATCCATTTTGATAGAGTTAGTTGATATAAAATATGTGTAGTTACTAACGAAAGTGATATTGATAAGAGAAAAAATGATATGTCTTAATATAGAATATCCTGATTACGAACTCAATTAGACCCGAGTACTTAGATCTAAGCGAATTTAAAAACCAATTTACAAGATAACAAGTACATATACAGTATAGCGGAATGTTTTGTTTTTTTCGACAGATAAAATCAGAAGCTTTGCTGCACGGAACCGACATATTTCGATACGGAATCCTTGTGATAAACAAAGTTGCAGTGCTTGGAATCCGATAAAAGGAATAAGTAGAAATAAACGTAGACCGCATTAATTGTTAAACGAATTAGAAAATGTTTTAGCTGAGTGTATAAAACCTTTGAGAAATGTTTACACTTCGTTTGTAGACTGTTTCTACAATAGGTTTCTACTAGGAAGCTATCCGAGCAAGAGTGTGATGATCGACTTACAATGCTTCTCTTTTCAAAAATCTGAATGCATTAAAATTTATTTCCACTTGACGTAATTTTTCTTGTCCGCACGTCATAAAGGAGCAAACAAGACCCCGACCCTCAAATGCGGATTATATTTACACGCGAAAGAGATGATGCTATGATCTATCGCCGAAATAGAAAGAGATAGTATTCACGAAGCGGAAGATTTATCACGTGACTAATACCCAGGCGGTGCGACGGCGCGGTCCCATCCCCAGAGAGGTTTTCAAACGAGTTTCGCTCCCCCAGCCCACGATGCAATCTATGCTGAATCGTATTACAATAAATTGTATTAACTCGAAAAATAGCGCAGATAGCAAACATCGTCCATCTGCACACAATTGTCCCGAATGTCGGCCAGACCCTTCGTCTCCCGGCGCAGTTGTGTAGCGAAAATTTATAGATTTTACGAGCTATCATCGGGAAAGTCACGACACCGCATTAAAATATATCATTTTTGTGGACGGAAATCATGTCGTTTGTGCTTATTTTTGTTGAAATGTTTATGGGATTGTAGTTTGATCTAAATAAAAGTATGTTCCTTATGTAAATCAAATGCACGACCGAATTTATCGGTTCTTCCTTGTTTATGGGTGGAGCAATTATTATTGATGATATTTAATTTTAATACATTTGATAAATTCAGCTTAAATAAATATAAATAAAATGTTAAAACGGTTTTAGTCAAGTTCTATAAGAGAACAATGTCTTTTATTAAATGCAAGATCCTTTGAAGTAAACGTTGAACAGCTTAAAATGGGTTCATTATGACGCTCTCTATTCTATTGATTACGTCCCAATTTGCTCGCAATATATTGTGCAATGGATATCATGACAATGGATAATTTGCCTGATCTAAAGCCCGTCTGAAGCTCAACAATCAAGCTCATCAGTGAATGAAGTAAATTGATAGCGTTCAGTAGCTTCATTAAAATCATATCGGATTTCTTGATCTCGTTGATATTAAATCGAGGCGCAACGAAGCTTACAAGGAACGAGTATTTGTAGCATTATATAGGTTCTGTTATCTATGTTCTATTCTATTGTAATATAGATAGGGAAAATTTGTTAGTTCCTTTCTCTTGTGTAGGCTCCGAAACTAATAAAATTATGTTTATACGATTTGCCACATATTGGCTAGACATTATTATAATTATACTTCTATTTATTGCGGAACAATGCACAGTTATGCGAAATTCCCTTGTTTGCTTCCTTGCGCGATTCAAAATTAGATTATTTTGTTATCACTTTATTTACTAGTATGTAAGAAAACACATTAGAGTTTATCCTTTAAAGGGCCATAAAATATTCATCTAAAAATGATACCGAACAATAGTGCGTTATTCCAACTCCCTTTATCTTTGTGACCAGTGCGAGATTTAAGCTGACGAGCTCAGTAGTTACATATGAATATAAATGACCGGTTTAACCGCCGATCAAACTGAAGATAACTTATTGTCGTTAACTATCACCCTCAACACATTTAACATAAACCGTCCAATCGATACGCAAACGGCCAAATGGCGTCAACGCATCACGATCCTAATCTCCTTCACCGGGGGATAGATAACCATCTGTTAAAGAAAGCCAAAACTGTTTTTTTATTGTTTTTACATCCTCACGATAAAAATGTAATATTGACGCGAACATAGGAACGGATTTTCCCTACGGCGATAACGCGAAATTGAAAGATGGGCTTATCTATCATGGATTGAAATATTTTCAGTAGTTTATGTCCAAACTTTACACTACACTAAACATGAGTCGATTAGCCGAAAGAAACTAAAAACTCGGCTGCGTTTCCAGACGTTCAGGCTACAGATCGTGCCAAATATTAATTATTTGCAATACATACGTATTACATACTCTCGAAAAACATAACCTTCTTTTTCTGCCGCAGTCGGATATAACTTTAATTTATAACCAAAATGTTTTATGTTAAAGTCACTTAAATATAACATAATCAGAAATACGTTGAAATCACAAAAAATGTCAACCATTTCATTCGAGTGCGGCGTCTCCCAAAGTGTTATTCTAAGAGCAGCACTCCACGAATTTGGTTGTTATTGGATCCAAATTGAAATAACTTCCGTCCATTTATTTTGTGCTCCCTTTTAACGTTTTATTTAATTTTCAATAATATTAGGCAATTAGTTGAATTCCGCAACGGCATCGCGTCAATTACATCCCTCGGATGTCCCATGACATATGGTCTTTGTTGTGGGATAGAACATGCGCAGGCGCTTTCAAATTAATCTCCCTTGTCCAATTGAACACAAATCTCGCTCGGTGAAAATATTAGATATATTTAGGTGGACATGCCACAATGTAACCATATGTTAGTTGCCGAATACATATTATTTGTGAATGAGAATTTAACATGTAATTTGTATGCTGCTACTACACCCATACTCTTGAAATTAAGAATTCCGATCGATCGGAATAGAATAGATAGAATTTGACAGTTACAGCTAATTTTGAACACGACACTAGCGCCAAATTGGATTAAAATTAAGTGGATTTGGAGTGAAATTGACAGAAAAAAATCTGTTTATAGTATCGTTTTTAATAGCAAATGACATGACAGCAAAATTAACATTGGAATCGGATTAAATTATATTTATGCAGTTTAAAGGTTTTGGATATATACCTACATAATTGAAAATAAAGTGTAGGTAACTTCGTCACAACGACCAGTAAAAAATATACTCAGCACACCGAAAGTTCTAACAAATAAATATTCACTTTTTAATTAAAATACGAGTAAAACTGAGTGACGTTGAAGCACCTACGTGCTCGACGCCCATGGCAGTGGAACCGATCACTCGGTCACACCTCGCACCGATACGAAACGCGCTCCAGCCGAGGCCCGCTTAATTAAACCTCGACGTGACGGCACAGCACCCTACTCACTTACGATTCAAACGTCAAATTCTTAAGAGACACTTCTCATTGTTGCTTAATGTGTCTCGAAGCGAGATATATAGGCTAATAGAATTAAACTACCGATACCAATTGACGATCAAACGATAAGATGCATTAGGCTAACGACGCGTCCATAAGCACATGCCACATCTACATCAGAGCGCAATTGATTAATGTGCCTGGATAAATTCTTGGCGTTGCGCTAGTTTCCATTCCCATATGAATTACACAGAGCCGCTATCATTTTTTATGTTTTCATGACATCACTGCTACATTGTGAATATTTCAAATGTTTTCTTTTGTTTCAGCATTATCGTCAATTAAAAGTAATATAGACAATTCGAATTGCATACTGGTACAAGATGTGAAAGCGGTAACACATGCACATGGTATGAAGGATGCCCTATCGACCTCGTCACCATCAGATGGTATGTAAACTATGATTCAACAATGAAACCTACTTTAAATACATACTTTTAAACAATGTTAATGTATGAAATATTTTTAGATTCAATATCAACGTCGTCGCTAGGTTGGTCAACTACTGCTGAAGCTTCTTTAGAATCTGCCATAATACCGCAACAAGCACAACAAGCCGCTCCACCACCTTGGTCTCCAGCTTTAGAACTTAGAGAGTTTAACGAGCTACACAGCGCAACTATACCTGCTTATCAATTTTGGAGTTCTGAATTTCGGAATAAACAGCCTGCATTTGTCAGTCTCAACTTCACTGTGCCGTGGGGCGCTAACTTTGCAGTTTACGGAAGGCGAAACGTTGCACCCAGCGTCACTCAATACGATTTTGTGGAGTTCATTCGCGGTGGCAGAGTTGATCACCGATTGAGGCGAAGACGAAGAAGCTTTCCTGACATACCCGATCATCCGTACGATAACTGGGACGCATTTTTGGGCACCATTAGTCCATACCAAAGATGGAACCATACGATTAGTAAACGATCGACCGATATGAGAGTGAACGTCAGCATTTTACAATATTTAGACACAGGAAGATGGTTCATATCAGTTTACAATGACGAGCTTCAATCACATAGCGTCGAAATGATTGTATCTGAAGCGGAAGGGGTTACCAACTCTTGCCCTGATGATTGCTCTGGTCACGGCTCATGCTATCTTGGAAAATGTGATTGTATGGATGGATTCGAAGGACACGATTGTTCTAAAAGTTAGTATAAAATGTGAAAAGAAAATAAACGAGATTACACAGATTTATAACGGTGTTATACAATTTTAACGTTTAATATTTTTTTAGGTGTTTGCCCCGTACTTTGCTCCGGTCATGGCGTTTATGCTGGTGGAGTATGCCACTGCTCTGAGGGATGGAAAGGTGCTGAATGTGATGTTCCAGCACATGATTGTGAGCCTGCCGATTGCTCTGGACGTGGACAGTGTATAGCTGGACAATGCAATTGCAAGGCCGGTTGGAAGGGATCAAAATGTGATGAAGGTAACTTATACACAATTACAAGAAAATAAAGCATTCAACGAATCATTAATGCAATTGCAATTACAAAGATAATTCTGGAGTTAACGGTTAACATTATGTTTTTGTAGAGGATTGTTTGGATCCTACGTGCGGCGGTCACGGGTCTTGCGTCCGTGGGCGCTGCGTGTGCCGCGCCGGGTGGCGAGGATCGGCTTGTAATGAGCGCGACGCCCGCGTACAACGCTGCCTACCTGCTTGTTCTCAACGTGGTGTTTACGACTTAGATGCTGGAAGATGCGTTTGCGATCCACTCTACACGGGAGATGACTGTTCTCAAGGTAAAAAGCCTAGAAGAAGGTGACTCTGCAAAACTTCAACGATTAAAATATTTTGGAAATTACAAATATTCGTACGACATTTTTATTGTTCAACATTTTTAGTTGTGTGTTCGTTGGATTGCGGTCCGCATGGAGTATGCGCAGAAGGTGTATGTCGGTGTGACGATGGCTGGACTGGAGGACTGTGTGATCAACGCCCTTGCGACGTTCGGTGTCAAGACCATGGTCAATGTAAAAACGGCACTTGTGTTTGTACCCAAGGATGGAATGGAAAGCACTGTACTTTGCGTAAGTTAGCAATAAAGTGTTGTTGATAATTTTTATTTTAAAATTACATTTATTACAATTTTTTTTAAGTATACCTATGAAAATATTTCTTGTATCAAAATATACCTAATTGGAAACATTTGCTTTATTTTACATTAATTTAATTACTATTTTATTTAGCCGGTTGCCCCAACGCTTGCTCACGCCATGGTCAGTGTCACCTTGAAGATGGTGTCTACCGTTGCTCCTGCGCTGAAGGCTGGGCCGGAACCGACTGCTCCATCGCACTCGAACTTTCCTGTAATGATAATGAGGATAACGACGAAGGTAACAATCGTGACTGTCTTTTTGTGTTCTCAAATCATCACTTTCACTCTTTCTGACATTACCCTGTGAATTTTAAAGATGGCATGACCGATTGCCATGACTCGGAGTGCTGCAGTCGTCCAGAGTGCTCGGAGCACATTATGTGCTTGGCCTCCAACGACCCCGTGGAAGTTCTCCTCCGTAAGCAACCACCATCCGTCACCGCATCATTTTATCAACGAGTAAAATTCCTCATCGAAGAAAACTCTGTACAGAGTTACGCCCACATGGACGAATATTCTGAGAGGTAAGTGAACAGTATTTTAGAAACAAACCGAACTAAACACCGAATCACTTCTTGTGTGAAGGATATCGATATATCACAGTAGTCCCCAAAAGCGATATCTTTTACGACGTTGGTTTAAATTGTTCTTATCGGCTTTGTACAGTTAAAAATGAATATATTTATTTGCACTCTAAGCCCAATAGAAATGTGAAATCATTATCATATAATCTGATTTGATAAAATAACCGACTCAAAATAATTTAATATACTTAGGTATTAAATAGCACCCCTACCATATACCTCCTGTCTTCTTCCCTGACCTCTCCGAGGATTTGGTGTGTTTAATTTTTAGTTTTTATTATTCAACTTTATACTTTGTACATTTTTATTATTTTATCATCTGGTGGAAGTGTTGTTGATTTTCCTAATTTTTTGATGTAAATTATTAATTTATTGTTAGCAATCCTGGCATGGTTGATTTTTAACATATTACTATTTTTTGTTGTTCGTAATTATTATTTGATGTTTTTGTTTTTCACACCAGATCCGATGTGTTGTGTATTGTCTAATGTTAATCCTTTGTGTGTGTCTAACCTAACCTGTTTGTCTTAATAAACGTCATCTGATGATTTTGGTAAAGTTTGATATGAAATGTAATTACTAAACGCTCAAAGCTTACAAACAGTTTTGTTTGTCTTCTGACGAATAAATTATAATTAATTTAATAAGGCCCTCTTTAAAGGCTCGAATCATAGGAGTTTACAATTTCACACAAATTATTGTTTTCGTTGAGTAAATTTAAATTATAATTGATAATAACTTGTAATCTCTTGTGGTTGGAGTTAACTTTAATGAAACAACATTTAAATTTTACATTCGATCATGTTATAGATCTCAAAAGAACATCCGATCGTAAAACATGAAAAATAAGACCAAGCAAAACTGAATATATAAAGTAGACAACCCACCACGCTTTATATGCAAAAGCGCCTCTAAAGTTTGTTTGCATTAAAACACAAGCCGCTTTACTATTTTATTTGTGTTGAAGTCTGGAAGGGTTATATTGCGTTCTGGCATTTGTTTGTGAGGCCTGAATAAACGTTATTAATAACAAAATATCCCGGTGGTGTTCACCATCCAGCATGGTCAGTGCGCGAACGAATTGTTTACACAATCGGAAATTACAGTACATATTCCAAATTGTAAAAGTGGTGAAGTTGTTCTAATGCAAACGGGCTTTATGACAGAATCGATAAATTAAGATATTGAATTCAATTCAACCATTAAAGCAAGTGTTAAAACGCAAGGTAACCAGTATAGATGAGCGCAGCCCTCAGCGGTTGCAAACGGGGTGGGATTGCACTGAGGGATGTAGGTATCTGTGTAGTAATCTGTCCTGTCTTTCTGTGTCCCTGTGCCGCCGTGTGTCCGCCACTCCTAGCGAGTTCTGGAATTCCTTTACACCATGGTAAGTGTCAGTCAGCCCGCCCTCGCCCCTCAGTGTTCAGTATCTGTTGACCTCTTCCCTTTTGTTGCGTCTCCTGCATATATGTGTGATGCTACTGCCCGCCGCCTGACTACCGAGTAGCATGCGAACGGCACTACTAACGCTTTTCACTTTTCGTTTACTCCTCTGTCTGTATTCGTTTCATTCTATGTGTATGTAACATCTGTATGTCTGTCTTGAATGTTATTAATTTTTGTTTATTGTGGGCGCGGCAAAATCTGTTCGACGCCGAGAGATGTGATACACCAGCGTCGGCCGTTTTGCCGCACCCATGACTTACATGTTTGTTATACGACTATGCTTTTATAATTGCTCACATACTATAATATTACTATAAAAAATTTAGGAAAATCATTTACGCTTTCACGCAAAACGATAAACACATCGATAGGTCCTTCGAAATTATAAAATAGTTAAGCGGAAAAATAATATGAGCGATTCGAAGAACACGCAATTACGCTTCGAATAAACTTACCCTTTTATGTGTTCCTTGTCCTTTGTCTGCGTCTCTCATCTGTTAACCAACCCTGAACCCTCTGCCCCAGCTCTCTATGTGTTTAGCTCCTCACCCCTGTAACTAACCACACAACTCTGAATGTACTCGTATACTTCACAGCGAGTCGTGACCACGTCGACATTGTACATTACATCGCTTCCATCGGCCGTTCAGTACTGCAGGAAATTGGTGCTGTGAATTTATACCCATTACCCTGTAATATTAATCATGTATTGTTTCTATTTCAGGCGTGTGTTAACCTAACGTCCAACATGTGTCTATTAATTTTAGGTTTCAACAATTTATTATTTATTCTTTTTAATTTACACATCATTAATTACATTATCAAGCCATTACTTTTAACATAAAACACATTAACACATCCAATTTGAAAACTCTGGAATACTTTGCGAATAAAATCAAAATGAAACATGTTTAAAACGCTAAAGTATTTTATGAGGCTAGTCGGGATTTTAGTGTATAATGTTTATGTTTGTTGTAAAACAATAAATATGGAGTCATAAAGCAAAGTTCCATTAACATTGAGCGTTATTACCCCAGAGGACGTAAATCTGCAAACAGTTGATAAGCTCAAACGCTATGAAAATTTCCAAACCCCGTATTCATACGGACAAACTTTTGCAACTGTTATTCCGAACGTCTATTCAAATTTTGAATGCGATTGCAGCTATACTATGAACTATTTGTGTTCATGTTATTCAAACTGACCCCTGTCGTTCAAAATATTAATTAAAGTACAAAGTAGATAGTATTAATATTAAAGTGAAGATAATAATAACTTCGACGAATGAGCTAATACTGAATTGTAAGAGTTCTTCAAATATACTTTAAGATCGCACTCAGAGTCAGTTAATGAGGTACTTAGTAGAGATTTTGAATAAAAATAATTATATGAACTTTTTATCGAAATCTCTACTTCAGTGGGCTTTAAATGTAACTGAGTGCGATCGTGAAAGTTATAATGGGTTTTATATAACTTATAGTATTTGTTTTAACATTAAATTAGTCTAGATGTCTAAGACGAAATAAGCTCCTTACCGTAATTCCTATCAAATTGGAATAGAAACAAAAACTATTTAAGTAGAATATCAACTGATAAACGATGAAATAAGTATTCTCAACAATTTCACAAAGATAAAAATTAGATAATTATCGATCAAAAAACGAACGATGTAAAATACTGGTAATCGTATAATGTTGTGTTAACTTGTGTGAGAAGGAAAGTCGACTAACCCGTTCGACTGAACCTATAATTTAAGAAGGCAATAAAATTTAATCTTATCTATTATACGTAAAATTTAATACTATTGTATTCATAATCATAAATTGTGTTACCAATTATTGATTTTTATAAATTGGATAACTTTCTCAGCACCAATTTCTAATGTAATAAAGTAACCAAAATTTAATCATACGATAACAATAAAGATAAATATATGTGGCAGTTGTTACATGCATTACCTACACTATCTAGGCAGATTTATGATTACATCAATTATAATTGATTAAGGCCTCTTGCGCCAGCCCATAAATAACCCAGAGTTAACGCCGTTTCTGGAGTTAACTTAGAGTTAAATATTTACATTTTAACCCAGAGTTATTTGGCGCAAGTGGCCCTAAATATCTTCTATTTTAAATGCCTGCTGAGTAAACTAAAATCTTGCCTAGAACTTTAGCTACTCCTGGAAAAGAGAATGTGCAATGCTAAAATCTTCTTATTTTATTTTCGATTTTATTTTCATACTTCACTTTCACAGAATAATCAAAAAATCACTTTCTCTAAATTGAGAAGGCGTATAGCGATATGATTCATAAAAGGCATTGCAGGATTTAATTGAATTTTTACAATAAGTAGGACAATAATTAGCAAAAAAAATCAGTGTGCAAAATTTGAAACAAGTAAATTAGCTAATGTGATTGAGATTTGAGAAGATACAATTAAACTTAATGTAAACAAAATATAGTAACAATATTATTTATTTTGATAAACAATAATAATCTACAAAATTTAAAGACAACAATTTTCTTAAATGTTACATGATCTCGCAAAGTCGACTAATTTCATTGATCCGACAATGATCTCAATTTGTTAGAATAAAGATGAAAATAAAATTATATAACACTAGGTTTCACACAATTCTTACTTAGGTAAAAAAAACTTAAACTAAATTAAAACAACGCGATAAGAAATAACAAAGGAGCGAAAAACAGCGATGCCTAAATTATGTAACAAGCCCTTTGCCGTACCTTTACACTATTGATCGAACCACTTGAACATCGAACACGACTAAAAAGTTGCGAAACTCTTGAACAGTTGCCCCTTACTAATAATAATATTTACACACTGTATAGTGTATAAGCTATACAATATTTTGTCCTTGTCTGATACGTTAGAATTGACACTTGACAGACAGTGACAAAACATTGTTTCGCTCAGTGTGATTTTTTTTTGTAAGGAGGAAACGTATAATTTTGGATCTGTTGTGGGACCTTTCAATCTTGTAAAATGTTAATGAAATTGTAAATGTTCATCTGATTGTATAAATAACAAATTATCTAACTAAAGTGTTGTATTATGCTGCTTATCAAAGCTATGAACTAATTTCGTTTAACTAGTAACTTTGAAATACATAATATTCTGCTTAAAGATTTGCTTGAACGCCCTTCAAGAAAATCTTTTTATTAATAAAAAATATATGAAATTTATTAAACTAAACTTTTATTTGATGCTTATGAAAGCTATGAAGTAATTCACTTTAAAGAATAATTGTAAGTAATACATTCTTCTAAAAAGCAGCCTGTCTATAGAAAAGTACTAAAGTAGATTATAGATATAATATTATGTATTAGGTAAAATAACAATATTATAGTAGATTCGACATAAAACTATAATTTTCGGCACAAAACTATTCCGATACTCTATTTAATACGCGATAATAATATACTTAATCAAATATTTATAATAATAATAAAATATAAACAAGATCAGAAATTGAAGACATGAGTCATGCAAACCACGCAGTCTAGTCTAAGGCCCGTACAAATAAAAAAATATCAAACCCAACCTCACCCTGAGAACCTATTTGACAGATAAAACAACGTATCGTTTCACTTTTAAAAGTGAACAACTTTATTAAAGTTACATAGTACTTTAATTTAATTTCTTTTTATACCGTTATATTCATATTATAGATTACAGGAAACAATAAAATAAGTATAATGTATATATTTATAATCTTTATTTTTACGTTTTAAGAAAGAAAAAAATTAAAGTATGTAACATAATTAAAATTCTTCATTTTTAAAAGTGAAACGAAACGTTGTTTTATCTGTCAAATAGGTTCTCAAGGTGAGGTTGGGTTTGAGATTGTTTTATTTATACTTGCCTAAATTACGCCTCGCCATGTGACTGTCTCACACACACATGTAACAAAACTACGCCCTGACATAAGGGGAGCTGCCGCTGTGTGTGTGTTTTTATGTATGTGCATAGCTACACACGCACTACATACGTAAGAAAGATTGTTTGACAAAGCCATCTTCACTTTTTTGGCCTTGGATGCTATGAATCATATCGCTATCGCTTCGTGCCAATCGGACCTGGTCTGATAAGAGTTGTGATGTGCAGCCGAGTGTCGGTGATGCGGGGCCAGGTAGTCTCCCCCCAGGGGCTGGGCATCATCGGCATCAGAGTCTCCGTGGACCGGGAGGCCAGATTCGGATTCACCCTCACTAGAGCTGGGGGATGGTGAGTACCACGACTTTGAATTATTATTAAATATATTCTAATGATTCTTCTATATAAATAAATTATTTTAATTGATTGATTGGTTAATAATTGTCAGGAAGATTAATATGGAGTATAAAGTCCATGTACAATTAGTAAATAATCGTCACTTACTGATCTATTTATTTTTCCTAAAATAAACTATTTTAAAGGATGAATGCCCGAATCCTTTTTTGCCAGATATGAGTTTTTATGCTGAGAACATTTATATAACATTTCCTACAAATACTTGGATACTACCTAAAGTATTATAATCCTAATCAAGTATTGTGAGAGAGGCTACTTCTGTTGACATTAAATAAAACTTGTTATGTTTAATCTAGATTATATTTAACATCCAAAACAACTAAGACAGTAATATATAATACTGCATTTCAAAACAAAACTGCAAAACCAATTTTGATAAATTCGTACCATGGTTATAAAGGTAAATAACACACAAAAAGCCCTAGCGGGATCATAGAATGCAACGGAATTGAAATATAATTGCACTTTTGACCTTTCCAATGTCTGGGGCCTTACTCTCCAAACTGATTCGGTTTTGATTCAGATTCGATCGTGCCGCGTACTCCCGAATAAATTGTCGTTTGTTTATTTTGATTTCCAGTCGATTGATATGGTCGGGAGTACAAAAAGTTACGATCTAACGATTTTCTTTATCTTGGTTGGTTTCAAAGTAATCCACCACATAAAATACTAAAAGCCGTTGATGTCGAACTGATTTGGTTCTCGATTGTGTCGGGAGTAAGCCAGCTGGTACTTAGACATAGACAGCTCTTAAGTAGCTAATTTGATACTAAACATATTTTTATCGTGGAAGTCTAAAGTTTAGCTGTTTGTTCACACTGTTGAATGAGTTCCAAATGAAACTTGAAACGAACTTTCCAGACTACAACTATTGGTACCTGATCAAATTTTATTTGAGCACAAAGGTGTTCAAAACAGGACTATTTTCGTTCCTTAAATATTATGTCAATACGTGAAGCAAAACTTTATGTACATTTTTACAAGAATTGTGCGAATTTTGGCACGTTAACGCTTATGTAGAAGAAGGTGAGAGGAAGCATTTTTAAATAATTTAGTATTATAGTATAGTACTTTGAAATATATAAAGTCAATTAGAATAACTACACGTACTACCTTCACTTATTACGTTTACATTAGCGTGTGTTTGATACTATTTTAACATAATACGCTTACGTTTGTTTCTCTGTTACAACATCTGTGATCACAACATTTTTTTCTATTTAATTGGCAAAAGGATTAAAAAAAAATGTTTTTATTATATCTAGCAATAACCCGCGAAAAATTATAATCACAACCTGCAAAGGAATGAGTGAGTGTACGCATAGCATGCGTTTAAAGCACCTCTCTCCTTCCCACGCTGCTTATACGTACTCTCGCAAGCAAAAACGTGAAAACACCACCACCACACAAGCAATAATGTTAACACGATCGTGCAAAGCCCCACACCACCATGCAGGTTGTACAACTCGAAGTGCGTTTCGCTCCGACCCCGGAGCATCCTCAGGATGTAGACTCTGTTAACAATTATTAATGTCAATTATGAAAAACTAGCTATTCCCGCGACTTCGTTCGCGTGGTTCTTGAGGGACTTAAATCATGCAGCGCATGCAACGAAAGTCTTCCCGTTTTTGCAACATTTCTCAGTGACGCTTCGCTCCTATTGGTCGCAGCGTTATGTTATATAGCCTAAAGCCTTTCTCTATAAATGGACTATTCAACAAAAAAAGATTTTTTAAATCGGACCAGTAGTTCCTGAGATTAGCGCGTTTAAACAAATAGACAAACAAACAAACTCTTCCGCTTTATAATACTAGTATAGATATGAAGTAGCATTAAAACATCAATATAATTAAAAAGAAATCTGATTCAAACCAGATTAGATTGATATAACATACTTATTACTAAGCATTTACAAAAAAATAAGATCCAGTCTGTCAAAGTGCGTAAAAGAGTCTAGAAACGCCAGGTGGTATACACTCGAACTTGGCATTGTAATTTATAAAATACGAGCAGCTTGCAGCCCTGTTCACCTTTGCCTTTTTAATGCAAAAGTATTGCGTTTAAATATGTATCAAATACCCTGGAAGTATTTAAATTATTTTGTAATGGAAATATGCTGTTTAAAAATAGATTCGCTTTATGGTTTTTAAAAGCTAACGTGCTAAATATAATTTTAACAAAGCTATTCGCAGAGCACGTTCCAATCACTTTTAAAATAAATATACTACTATAATCAATATAAGGAATGTAAACCATTAAAGTTCAAATTGCTTAATCGACCAGAAATTTAAAATATTAATGATATTGCTGAGTTAAAATTTTCCCCGTGTTCCTGTTTCAATTCACTGGATCTAATAAAATTCAATGAAATGTATAAACAAAATACAATACACATCATGGGCGCGAAAAACTGAAAATTGGAATACTTTAGCACCTTTTTTCTTAATACTGGTGTTGTTGAAAAATCACAAAAATATTTATTAATCTTCATTATATTTACCAGAGAATTATCGTTTTATAAATTAATATTCTTGTCATAGCTTAAAACAATATGCAAAGTATCGTTTTTTAACATTGTAACCTTTTTTTTAACATTGTAACCTTACATTAGTGATGCGAGTGAGAAAATTACTACAGTATTTTAAGTAAGTTAAGACTCGGGGGGGATTATTGTTTTAATTTTTCCAAATGTAGTTTCAGAAATGTTTAAAACTTTTTGTTTTTATTAGATTTCTGCACGCCCCGGTTGCGATACTCCTATCTCGCCATAAAAATTCATTTTTGTGTTTGCCTTTAGATCACAATAAATCGGACCGAAGTAGTACATGTCATGTTACCTTAACTTTAATCTAAAACGGGATAGACAAAATCGAAAAAGTTTTCACATATCTTGCACCGCCTAAGCTACAAAATATATTACCTGATACACAATATGTTCCAATTTTAAACGACAATGTGAAGACAAAAGCGTTGCCTCTGTGTAACGCCAGGGTTTTTTTTTTATTGCTCGACTGATTTGAAAATGGCAAAGGGTATTGATGTTGTACAAAAGATCGCATAAAAATATTCAAGACAATATTTGCAAAAACTAAAATGACTCTCCCTTGAGTGGCTTGAGGCAAGCTTTAAACACTTAAAATTTATAATTTTCACATTCGCGTCCACAAGAGAAAAAAGGTATCAAACATTAAAAAAGGGTATTCTCAGCATATTTTTAATTAATATTCAAATGAATATTTCAATGTAGAAAACGACAAATATAACGTAGAAAACCAGTACTTTTAACTGAATTGGTTAAAACTGCTTTTGACTGATTTTCCTAGTTAAAAGTAGTAAGAGTTTTGACTGCAACATACCTATACATATGTCTTGGGAATTTCAATAAGATTTCTGAGAAAAAATGTTCTAAAATAGGTACTCAAGTTTCAACTTTATTACATTAACACATGCCCTTAAATTAATGCCGTTTTACACAGGTTACCGCGCACCTTTAGTTGCTAATAAAAATTTAATTATTCACATGGCGACCGCATTGTTTGTGCACATTTTATTATTAAGCTCCGTAATTAAGTAAACCCATAAATTTACTAAACGTCGCATATTTAAGTGACATACAAATATATCAATGTTAATGTATTTCGGGGTTAAATTTATTACATACTAAAAGCGAAATTTTCCTCAAAAATGTTACTTTCAATTCCATCTTGAACCTTCTAAATTATACCCGAACTAATAGTTAAATTTAAGGTGTTAATTTATTTAGTAATTATAGCGATTGACTCTATCAACAACTATAATACAACGGAGATTTTAATATATGTTACCCACGAGTTACAAACTATAATATAACACCTTTTTTTTCTTTTTTTTTCAACAGAAAATGCGTTGCACATACCCGGCGACCCCAGGGGAGGGTCGCGAGGTCATGTTAGACTCCACAATGCTTAGCACTGAGTTTACCAACTAAAACCCCCTTATGTCCTTCTTCACGGTTTTAGGCGGGGCCATGGGAACTGCTATACTACCATACAAGCGCCTCCGTGATCTGAGATCTAAGCTTCGCTCTCGACCCGGAGGTCGTGGGTTCAATTCCCGCGTTGGAACAACAAAAAATGTTGTTTTTAAAGTTTGGTTATGATAATTCAGGCTGATCACCTGATTGTCAGACAGGAAAGATGATCCATGCGTCGAATAGCCATGTAAAAAGGTCCTTCGCCTGTTCTCTCGCCAGTCGTGTCGATTTACCGTCCCACTGGATTATGAGAGTAAAAGGAAGAGAGAGAGTGTCTTTGTGTATTGCGCACACACTTGAGCACTATAAAACAACTCCTGAGTAGCTGGCCTGCTTTCAGAGGTCTAGGAGAGAGAGTTCTGGTTTGGGAGCAATTATTATACTTCCATAACCCAACTGGCCATGAGGCATAGATTGGGCATCATCTTATTATAGATGACGGCGATGCTGTCATCTTTCTTCGCCATGAGATCCCCGGAAATTAGTGAGCTCTAGCCCTCTGGGATCCTTCAGTAGACGGCAGCCCCCGATGGTACCTTCTAGGGATCCATTCATGGGCATAATATAACCCAGTTGATTTAAAGTAAACTCGGTGAAGGCAGGAAAACCAACTTAAAAACTAGGCAGATAAAATTTTACAACAAAAACCGAACAACTCCCGAAAGACATTAATAACATTGAAAATAGAATACAGATCAGCTTAAATTTTTGTCCTTCGGGAATAGTCGTATTTTCATTGTGAAATTATATTCACTTTTGTTTTTTTTATATCTATGGACGCTTCACACCACGTAAATCGGGCAACTTGCTTAGTATCAGAAGAACTTGTATTATTAGGACCAGACAACGAAAACATATGTTTATACTATACAATATGTTATTTAAGAGTTTTATTATATTATACACATATATGAATTTAATATATATCCATGACCCAGGAACAAACGTTTTGTTCCTTCAGCGGGACTCGAACCCACTCAACCACTGCGCTACGAAGGTCGTCATTATTATATTTCCTTAGTGGCATCACCCACATACTAGCTTACAAGAAAAATATAAGAATTGTTATCTGTTCAGATTTCAGATCTGACTAATGACTGTGATTAATGGTATGAAAGCAAAAGATAAAGCGATTTGATACGTAACAAGGCTTCAAATTCCTCTCCCATAAATCTACCGTTCCTAAACGAAAATCAATATTGAAATAATTTTGAAGCGTGTCAGACAATTCCGTAATAGTCCGTATAGCTAGTTTCACGTCAAGTAAGGGCCATTCATGAATTACGTCACACGAGTTTCATGGTTTTTGATCTCTCCCACGTATTTGTCACAGCTGGTCATATTTGTAACTCTTCCCTCCCTAGTGTGACACATCCTATACTAATATTATAAAGCGGAAGAGTTTGTTTGTTTGTTTAAACGCGCTTAGCTCAGAAACTACTGGTTCGATTTGAAAAGTTCTTTTTTTGTTAGATAGTCCATTTATAGAGGAAGGCTTAAGACTATATAACATTACGCTGCAACCAATAGAGGCGAAGCGTCAGTGAGAAATGTTGTAAAAACGGGGAAAATTATTCACATTTGGGGAATTACGTTGCGTGCGCTTCATAAACGGTTTAAGTCACTCAAAACCACGCTAACGAAGTCGCGGGCACAGCTAGTCACATATATTTTGCAATTTTACATCGACAAATTATTTATTATACCAGAAGTTAAATAAAATTTCAATTAGTATGGGTGCCATTTAAGTATTTTTTTAGAATAATAAGCGGGCAATAATAATAAATATCATTGATTTATAAAACGCAAACCTTATTTGATTTTGAAATACAATACCTATACAAAATTATTTATTTGTACACAAAAAGATACACAACAACCATAAAGCAATAACCTCGAACTGTACAAAAAGGCGGTATTACTGCTTACAGCAGTTTCCAAAAGCACAAAGTAGATATATATTATATAGACTACCCCCTAGTCTCTCCTCACTCCTTAACATGAAACGTAATTTATGGATGCCCCCCCATCGAAAATCAATATTGAAATAATTTTGAAGCGTGTCAGGCAATTCTGTAATAGTCCGTAAAGCTAGTTCCACGTCACGTAACTCGATTACGTGTAAGAAATCCATAATAACCGTGTCTAGATGTTAACGAAGGCACACGCTTGTTAAGTAATTATTCGTATCGACGCTAAGCTTGTTTTTCATTAGTCGAACACGTTTCGTAATTGAAAATATTATTTTATTAGTTGTATTCACGCCCTGTATGGGTGGTTAGTTCGAGGAAAATGTGTTTGGGAATTTACACGAATATATTAAAGGAAATATACATACAGGCTATAATATTAATGAGTGATAATACTTTAGGGTGTGTATGAGCCCGGTATATAGAGTTTACTATGAAAGTACCCGCGCTGAAAGAGGTACTTTTTTGATATTCGGGCATTTCTCATACAAACATGAAAGTCAAAAGTAAGTCTTTCAGCGCTAGTACTTTCAGAGTATACTCTACATAGTAGGCGCATACACACCCAAAGTATTATCACACCTTGTATATTTTATTTATTTATTGCACATAATAAAATTACAATAAACAGTTTACTAAGAAAGACGACACAAAGGTACTGCTTATTTCTATTTTCTAACAAGAAATTTTTTCTAGCAACCCTACCAAGCCCTATTTAGCATACAAGATAATATACAAGATAATTCCATTTTTCTATCCATACAAAAAAAAATTTCTTATATATAAAAATGATTTTCTGTTCGTTAGTCTCGCCAAATCTTGAGAACATCTGAACCGATTCGGCTATTTCAAGTCTTGAAATATTCGTGAAAATTCGGGAAGGTTTCAACAACTGTTTCTATGCGAATGGGCACGGATCAGCTAGTATATTAAATTTACTATTAGAATAATAGTGAATATAATTATTATAAAATATGTTTGTAATGAATAGGCTTAAAAGTACCGAACTATTTTTGATGAAATTTGGCACAAACATAGAGTAGGTACCGTACTACTTAATTTCTGTGCCAAACAAATTTTACTGGAGATAATCTGGGTGCACGAGAGTGCCCCCGCCAAGACTAGCCGAGAGGAGCGCAAGGGCACTACCTATTATTTATTACTAGATGTGGCTAGCGACTTAATTCGCGTGAAAATACGATTTTTCGCATATACCTTTATAGTACTTGAGCTACTCTAATTTACGATATGTAAGAACATAATATTTACACACTAAATAAGAAAACGATAACTTCTAAGGCTAAGAGAATAATATTATTATATTTTTATGTATAATTTTATCCTAGATAGACGACAATTTTACTACATCTACAATTTTAGGGATCCCTCTCCGAAACATAAAACCGAACTCAAATATAAACATTAGATAATATTGTTATGTAGTACCTAAGTACAAAACGACAATATTATGAGGTACCCTAGGTATATTTTTGATAAATAAACGTGGCTTTATAACGCGGGTATGTAATATGGTAATATCGCGCCGAATCTATTTTAATAAGGGTACGGCAGTATTTTTCTTACCTTATGTTAAGCAAGGTTTTGTTTATTTGCATAAGGATAACCGGGCGTTTACGAAATTCTCGACGTGATTTGGAAACAAAGTGGTACGGTTATGCCCGGTAATATTCATGGAAATTTTAAGTAGCCTCGTGTATAAAACGAGTATAAAGTATAATCATCAGTATCTCAGTGATCCAGTGGTGTAGAAAAATGAAAATGAAAAACCTTTTATTTCCAAATAGGTTAGATACCAACACTTTTAGAATTGTCCCACATGATGACCTATCACCGGTAGAGCTTGGCACTCGGTCGCAGGTTCGATTCCCGCGTTGGAGCAACATAAAATGTTGTTTTCAAGCCTTCATTACGCTACCTGATTACCTGACGAGAAAGACGGGGTATGGATCGGATGGGCATGTTTAAATTCTTCTCACCTCTTACCATTCGTTGCGTACAGTTATAAGAGTAAATAAGAGAGTGCTGGTCCATTTATAGAGGAAGGCTTTAGGCTATATAACATTACGCTGCTACCAATAGGAGCGAAGCGTCAGTGAGAAATGTTGCAAAAACGGGGAAAATTAATTACATTTGGGGACTTTCATTGCGTGCGCTGCATAAAAGGCCACTCAAAAACCACGCGAACGAAGTCGCGGGAACAGCTAGTAAAATATATGCGTAGCTGGACTGGCTTTAACGAAACTAGCCACCGCTAATGAAGTCGGTGTGCGATCTATCATCTACACTATCTACACTAATACCTATATTATAAAGAAGAAAGATTTGTATTTTTGTATGTAACGACTTAACTCAAAAAGTACTGGACCGATTATATATTAGTATACCGTCTACGTAATAGTGTAATTTAAATATTTTTATCCATTATAAGCAAAGATATAACGCCACAATAAAATTAATCGCATTTTATTTTAATTAAAGCAATAGTTTGAGGTCTAAACAAATAAAACACCGAGGTACTTTATTTGGGTTTTATGTTCGGACCGGGACGCGGGTAAGCCGCTGTAGGAATTAAGAAACAATAAAAGACCCTTGTGCGCTTGGCTTAGCATAAATAAGGCCGGAACGTCGTAAGATGTCCCTTTGTTTTATATAAGGGACTATTTTTAATTAGTAATTTTGGTAATTAGTATAAGGGACTTAAGTTAAGTAAAGGTCCTTTAATAACCTAAAGGTTTTATAAAAAAGCTATGGTATATTTCTAAATATAAAAGTTTAATGAATTAAAAAATTTACTTAACATAGGTACATAATAACATTAAATATTTCAGTTTTCGTTATCAATTATTTCTAATTTTATGTTATGGTAGTCAGTTAGTAAGTTCTAACATTTTAAATCCCGTCTAAAAATAATTCCCGTCTAAGGGCCGATTTTTCAATCGTCAGATAACTTATATCTAAGGAATAAATATGTGACTTTGGCAGATTTTGTTTTTAACAAAATTTTATGTCAAAGTCACATGTTTATTCAACAGATAATAGTTATCTGACAATTGAAAAATCGAATTCAATACAATGATTATTGTTTCCATCTATGAAGTATGAATCCATAGACTATAGACAACATTCTATAGGTGCCAATTTCAAAATGGCTTATTTTTAATGTGAAAGTTATAAAATGTATTGAATATTGAAGTATGATCCTTCAATATTCTGGTGAAATGTTGATTAGTGTGCAAAATAAATCGTATAAGTGTAATATGTGAAAAATTCTGTGTTTTTGGTTTGTTTAGGTTACATCTAACTACTTATACGATATATTAACTGTAGGGTATAGGGTACTATACTACTATACATACCTACTGTTAATTTTGCCTTTTATGATGTTCTTACCACAACATAGAAGTATAGATAAATAGCATTTAAATTGGAAGCATGTAGCCGTTCATATTGAGCAATAGCTTTATTTAACATTTAGTTTTCACAGTCCTGTTCCTTTCGCCCTAAGTTCATAAAAAAGCAGAATGTGATTGAAAATTTCGTTTATAACGTTATTCCCTCTAGAACATAATAGAATGAATCTAAACAGTTCTGATTCAATATGAGCTTTACATTTTAAAGGCGCTGGTGAAAACCTGAATAATGATCCTTAACTAGTAGCCAACGAAACGTGAGGTAAAGGAAAATCAAAGCTTTTCGTAGCGATGTAAAACTGTCGATCGTTATAGAGCTGCGCCAGCTACAGAGACGACGGTACTTGACGGTAGATCTCTTTGTGCTCCTTTTATTTTATTATTAACTCGTTTCACTTTTGAAAATGAAGTTTACTTTAAATGTTTTTCTGTAATCTATAATATGAATATTACGCTACCAGCTGTGCCCGCGAGTTTGTTCGCGTGGTTTTCGAGTGACTTAAACCGTTTATGCAGCTCACGCAACGAAAGTCCCCAAATGTGAATAATCTTCCCCACTTTTGCAACCTTTCTCACTAACGCTTCGCTCCTATTGGTCGCAGCGTAATATTATGTAGCCTAAAGCCTTCCTATATAAATGGACTATCCAACAAAAAAAATTTCAAATAGGACTAGTAGTTCCTGAGGATAGCGCGTTTAAAGAAACAAATTCTTCGCTTTATAATATTAAGGGACGATCAATCGTTTAAATTTTATCTGTTGAATAAACATGTGACTTTGACATTTGTTCCATACAAAATCTGCCAGTCACATACTTATTTCTTAGATAAAAGTTATCTGACGATTAAAAAATCGGCCCTAAGTACTTATAGATTTCTTTCTTTTTGGTCTTAGCCGTCTTAGGGCCGTATTAATAAAACAATATCAAACCTAACCTCACTTAAGGCGAGGAATAACCGCAACTAGCGCCACTCTTTTTAAAATAAATTTTACAATGACACAAAGATATAAAAAAAGTAATCGGTTCAAACTTTAAGTAAATAGTTAAACTAATTTATTAGCATTTAATTACAGCTCTAAATCCTATACTGTATTTACTCTCGTAGCTCCTTGCAAGTGGATTTTATAATAGAAATGAATGAATGAATGAATGAATGAACTAAAATATACTAGTAAACCATAATATACTAGTCTGTAGTAGTGACTACAGACTAGTATATTATGGTTGTGTCATAGACGGGTTTGTTTACGTTAGGGTTAAAATTAAACGGGACGTATTATAGGTACTATTTTTATAGTTTTAGGCTAATCTTTATACCGAAAAAGTACAGTGTTCCTGTGGGATACTGATACGCGCTTCAGCTGACTAAAGCTAGTTTTGTAATGATTTCAAAAACCTGTAGACATTCATAGAATTTAGTTATGATCATATTAAACTTTCTAATTTATCAAAATTGGTTCTGTGAGCGAATTAATTATTGTTTTAGAGGTTATTTTCTTACTTAATTATAAATTTATTTGCTTTTGTAGTTGGCCACCGTCTAACGAAATATTCCACCCAGGTTCGACGTTTTGGTGAACGGAGGTGGAGCTGTGACGCTGCAGTTCCAGAGATCGCCCTTCAAGCCGCTGAGGAAGACCGTCTTCGTCCCCTGGAACCAGATAGTGGTGCTGCCTCCAGTACAGATGGAATTGAGTGATGACAGCGTAAAAGTGCCCACACCAAGGTCAGTTAGGGAAAGAATTTTTAATTCATCGCTTCAATTTAAGACATGAATGGATGAAGGTGATATGCAGCAAAATTCAGATTTCGAGAAAATTGAGTTCAAACTGTCACTTATCATTTTAGAATACGTCGTAACGTCGTAAGGCATTAAGTAGGTAGATACATTAATCTAAAGATCCGTCTCTAGAATCAATGTAGATACCTAAAATGTTCAAGTGACAGTTTCAACTAAATTTTCTGGGTAAAAAAAAATTGCGACATATCACCTTCATGTCTTCAATTATATCGTCCACTGCTAGATATAAGGCTGTGATTTAAGCGCCACTTAGTTATGGGTTTACTTGTTTCCCATCAAACCATACGCCCGACGTAGGAGTTTCCGTCACTACTCGAGAAAGTTAACTCCGATTTGTATGACGATTTGTGTGATTTTAGAGCCATTTAAATTAACTTTCGTTACAGTATTTTGCCGTAAGCCGCTCGTATTTTAAATTTTGCTTACCACGCATACATGCAAGTTAAAATTGTTAATCAGATTAGCATGAGCTGCTTTAAAGCAAAAGCCTTTTAATTCTTGAAATTACCATATAACGAGGCAGGTGATGCCAAAACCTGCAAAAGGAAAATAAAAATTCTTCTAAAAGAATTTCATGAATGTCTACAACGATAAAATCAAGGAATTCGCAGCAATAAAACTTTGTTATTTTACCATGAACATACGCGTGGGGTATTGTCGGTGCGTGGTAATATTGGCGCATGGGTTTGATGTACAACAAAGATCAAGGTCAAACTTTTTAAATCAGACATTATACACGAGTATCCGGCCGGCCGAAAACCCACAATACCATTAAATACATCTGCATCTTGATGGTTTGTTGTGGCTGCTACGCTGTCGAATATGCAGTAATGCGAAGACTCGAACAGAGTCTTGAGGATAGGGCTATCCCTATCTGAATCTATCTTCAGCCCTGGTGGGATTTCATAAAACTACGTGTGATGAATGAAGGTTCAGTGAAGTAGTCATCTGGCGAACGATTTCTAAATTGTATTCTACCTAATTGTAAGTAGCGCTTTAACACCATTCCTACTTCAACTATAAGGCTTCACTTACTTCTTACCTTTTAAAGATCCTCATCTTCCAAATTCCTACCCACAACAAACTTGGTCTTTCCTCTAAAGGAAAATCATTATTTCACTATTGTCATACTACAAGTTTTTCTGAGAATAAATTATTTTTATTTTATTTTAAACTCGATTGTGATTCAGGGCACCGCCTCGCCTAGACTGGTCTCCCATGCCGCAGTGGTGGGAGGAGGGAGCGCCGCCCTGCGCCACCCACGATCACGAGCGTCTCCGCCCAGAGGTGGTGGCGATGCCAGTGCTGGCAGCCCCGGCCGCTTCTACCGCCGCTACGACCACTGTTGTTTACCCAGAAGCACAGGTAACTTTTATTGGCCTACTAAGACCAAACATCTCTTAGCAAAAGTGTTAACGAGTTCCTCTAATTTGACTCCAGGATATGGCGCCATATGGTGTTAATTAAATCCAGACTTGCGCAAGTAGATCTAATCTGACCTTATTCACCTGGGGGCCTACTCAAGATGCCATCGCTAATTATCGCTTACAAAGTTCGAGAACAAAATGTATGGGATTTGACATAAGGTACGCTAAATGACATACCAAATCGCGATCTTTTAGCGTAGCTTATGTCAAATCCCATACATTTTGTTATCGAACTTTGTAAGCGACAATTAGCGATGGCATCTTGAGTAGGCCCCCTGATATATATATCTTTTTTACAATATTCAACGGCTTTTAAGTTTATGTTAACTGGGACTATCAACTTGTGACATTTTTTTTCTCTACCAGCTTTCTTATAGTAAGATTACTTATTATAAAATTATGATCTCAAGTCAGTGATAATTTTTCTCTTTTATGAGAAATCAAGATATTTTAACTGTAACTACCTCGAATATATTGTAAGTTCACAGTCAACCCTAGCTAAATCATACGGTTTCAAGATCTTTATTTCGTATTAAGAGCGTAGCAATTTTTTTATGAAACCAGGGATTCATGACAAATGTTCTTTTAGATCGTGAGCGAATCTTTCGGCATACCCGGCTCACTGGTGAAGCTGACGTATCGCTCATCACAAGCCGCCGGGTATCTCTCGTGTGTGCACATCCAGCTGACGCGGCGCGTGGTGCCCGCGTCCCTGGCGCGCGTACATGTGCGTGTGGAGATCGAGGGCTCGCTGTACACGCACACATACGAAGCTGACCCCGACCTGACCCATGTGTTCGCGTGGAACAAGAGGAATGTTTATAAGCAGAAGGTAAGAGGAAAAACGTTAAACATGGTTCGAATTTTTAAACTCCAGCCAAACGCGAGCGCTGGTATTTCGACAATGATATTAATTGCGCGTGAAAAAAGGTTTTAGGTGCAAATCAAGTAAGAGCGATTTCACTTTTCGCGTCCGATAATGAAAAAGATATTAGACGGAAGCTATCTTTGGATTATGTTTTTATTATTAAACATAAATATACCTGTCATTGCAATGACTGATAATTATGATCCGCGCGATGAAGATTATAATAATATTAACATGTGCCATATTGTCATTATAATGCAATCGTCTTAAAAGCTATTATTGCGGCAAATACCACTGCTATGCTTTTTTACCCGACTACGGTGAAGTCAAAAGAAAGGGTACTTATATATTAGTCTTACCGTAGATTTTAATAAACGAGAAGTCAATAGATTCGTAATAATACTCTTGGGTAACATCCCTTACCCTGTAATATTATAAATGTGAACGTCCGCTTGTTGGTTAAGTTTTACTATACGAGGTATTTAGAAGTAATATGAACTAATTTTTATCCCACGCGGACGAAGCTTATATAATTATTTTTTTATAAAAAACTAGCTTACCCGTGTGGGCACGTTTAAACCTCCCCGGGACTTCCACGAATATTTTTAGACTAAAAATAGCCGAATCGGTTTAGCCGTTCTCGAGTTTTAGCGGGACTAACGAACAGCAATTCATTTTTATATATAACAAGATATAGTAATTTCGTTTCTCATAGGATCTTAACCTTATTGACAGTCGTAATAACGTGACAACATAGCTCTTATTGCTAGTAAACAATAACTCATTTATTCATTCATTATTTTGTCCCCAGGTCTACGGACAAGCTCAGGCGAAGGTCTCAATAGGTTACGAGTACTCCTCCTGCACGTCTATTGTCTGGGAGACACAAACGGCTACCCTGGCCGGGTTTGATGTGGACATTTCGGACATCGGGGGCTGGGGCCTGGACATCCATCATCATTACAACTTCCACGAAGGGATCCTACAGAAGGGAGACGGGGCTCTGCTTCACCTGAAGCAATATCCTAGGACTGTACAGGTAATATAGTAATCCTCTATAGTAATACTAAGTTGTTGAAAAGCTTAAAATGTTAAGTGTCAAGACTAAGGAACACAAAATACTTTTTTGTTCATTACGCATCCACGCGATACCAGAGCCTACAGAGATATAAAGAAATAACTTAATCACCATAATATTATTATTTTTTTAACTTTTTTTCCATATTCTTTTTTTAATATTCCCGTGCTACATCCCCTTTCACTTCCGACTTTTTTGACATTACAATTTTGCTGTCTCCAGCTTTACTTGGGGAGTGAATCTGGAACACTTTCTACTCCAACATTCAGACAGGAGTTTAAGTAGTTTAAGCATGTTCCTCGGTGACCCCTGAGATCATTTCAAAGGGATTAATTGATTACCACTGTATATCCTGGCTGCAAAGGAACACCAGTAGTACATAGAATATATGATGAGCCATTTGCCCGTAAGATCCTTACGCTAAATAGTTTCTTTGCATTCTTAGGTCGTTATGGGAACCGGACTTCAAAGATCACTGAATTGTCCCGATCACTGCAACGGCAAGGCAGCAGACTCACGCCTATTGACTCCAACCGCGTTGACCTCGGGTCCAGACGGTTCCCTGTACGTCGGTGACTTCAACCTCGTCCGCCGTATAACACCCGAGGGGGTGGTGACCACAGTGCTGCAGCTTGAGTAAGTACTTGCTCACTACACTAAAAAATAAAATAATAGCTCCCCTCACCGATTTCGGTGTCGGTAGCCGATTTCATTGAAATCAGGCCAGCTACGCAGGAGTCATATTATAGTGCCCAAGTGTGTGCGCAATACACAAAGACACTGTCTCTCTTCCTTTTACTCTCGTAACACATTTGGACGGTTACCCGACACGATTGGCGAGAGAACAGGCGCAGGACCGACTTTTTACATGCCCATCCGAGTTCCGACGCATGGATCTTTCTTGTTAGACAATCAGGTGATCTTGCTTTGTCCTTACCAAACTTGAAAACAACATTTTTCCGCCTTCCTCCGAGCTCTTAACCATTAGACCACGGAGGCTAAAGCAATACGTTAAGGAATAAAGAACGTTACTAAATACAGTCCTAGAGATAAAAGCCATGCTCTAAAGCACTGGACCACAACGGCTATAGTTGATAAAAAAACTAGGTTTAAAATTGTATCGTTTTATATTAATTATAAAAATAGTATTTATGTCTTAGTCGTGAGTCACCGTACAGAATACCGGGAAAAGGTTATTATGTGCCGTCACTGCAGAAAACGACAAAGTAGTACAAATTTAATATTTTGTAAACTAATTGACGTATTGAAATAATTATTGGGCGATTTTCATTTTGAACGAAGAATACAGAAAGCTTAAATTTTAATAGTGAATATTCCTAATTGTATAATAGTAATAGGAATATTTTTGGGATGTAGGTACATTTTACATTCGTGAATTTATAAATATTCAATTTTGTTTTTTACAGAACAACGCAAGTCGCATATCAGTATTACATGTGCATATCACCGGCGGACGGATTCCTTTATATCTCAGATTCTGAGAGACACCAAGTCAGAAGAGTTCTCTTATTGGAAAAAGTTCGCGATCCTACCTCAAACTCAGAAGCCGTTGTCGGTAACGGTGACCGCTGTGTACCTGGAGATGATTCGAATTGTGGCGACGAAGGACCAGCAATCAAAGCGAAGTTGGCTCATCCTAAAGGTTTGTTTACCTAGTAATTCCTACCAATAAATACTAAAATATAAGTAAGTTGCATAATCAATAACTTAAATTTCTTAATTGTAGGACTTGCGATTGCTGCTGATAGAACAATGTATATCGCTGATGGAACTAATATTCGAGCGGTCGATCCTAGTGGCATAATCCACACACTGGTTGGACATCATGGTCATCACAACCATTGGTCTCCTGTTCCATGTCGTGGAGCTATACCGCCATATGAAGCTCAATTGCAGTGGCCAACGGGAGTGGCCCTATCTCCACTAGATGGATCCTTGTACTTCATCGACGACAGGATCATCTTAAAACTTACAGTCGACATGAAAATTAAAGTTATTGCCGGCCAACCGTCTCACTGTCGTATCGGAAGCGATGGTAAACCAATTGCCAAAACTACAAATAAAACATCCACAGAATTCCGTGAAGATTCAAGCCTGGGTACCATATTGGCTATCGCTTTCGCTCCAAGTGGTATGTTATACGTCGCCGAATCAGATTCGAAAAAGACAAACACTATAAAAACTATCGATCCATCAGGCAAAATAATGCACTTTGCTGGGAAACTACAGGAGAATCTTAAGGAACTGAGCTGCGAATGTAACTCGTCCATCGCAGCAACAGTTATCCCGACAAATTCACGTGACGACGGAGCTGGTTGTCCTTGCCGTCTGAGTGTTGTAGCTGGTGATGAACCACCCACTAGTACAGAAACACTTCTCTCCTCTAACGCGAAATTCCAAACAATATCAGCACTTGCAGTAACACCTGATGGCGTTCTGAATGTTGTAGATCAAGGTAAGTTTAATTTTCATACCTATAATACGTGATGTTCCTTTAAAAAAACTGTTTATCTTTAATAATATGATTTACGAAGATAAAAAAATTAATAATATTGAATGAAATTGTTTTAGGTTCCCTACACATCTTAGCGCTAAAACATTATTTACCTACCCATGACGAAAATGGAGAATTCAGAATACCTTACCCGCCAACATCAGAAGTTTATGTCTTCAATCGATACGGACAACACATAACTACAAAAGACTTAACTTCAGGGAAAACTAGATACTCATTCTTGTATTCTAAAAATACAAGCTTTGGAAAATTGTCGACGGTGACAGATGCGTCTGGGAATAAAGTACAACTTTTAAGAGACTACAGCAACATCGTTAGTTCTATTGAAAATACACAAGATCATAAATTAGAGTTGAAAGTATCTGGCATTGGATATCTAACAAAGATAACTGAAAAGGGTTCTTCGGAGATCGAGTTAGATTACGATGCTAATACCGGCTTGCTTAATAGCCGTTCAGGGGTAAGCTATTTTAATATTTATTCTATATTTAACTATACATTTCATACCGTTATACAGCGATGTTAATAACTTTGATTATTATTTTTTTCAGGCTGGGGATACGGTTATTTATAATTATGATGAACTCGGAAGAGTAACAAAAATAATTATGCCCTCAGGAGAACAAGTACATATTACTTCTGGATTAGCTAAAAATTATGGACTCGCCGTCACTGTATCCAATCCGACTAGTAGTATACCTGTTGGTGTGGCAAAGAAATGTGAATATGTGCTACACGGCCAGTCATTTAAACAGATAACAGTTAACAATGGAAAACAAATAACGGAAGGGCGCATATTTTCAAATAATACTCTGATTTTGGACACTCCATGGACGGGCAAATTCGAAAGCATAGCAGCTGCCAAGCACCCGTTACTTGAAGCGGCGTTACCAATCGAGGCTGAAATGTTACACATGTGGTCGCACCAGACTACTACGTTTGGAGACGGCTTAGTCAACAAAATGTATTCCTTGTATACTTTAGTGGGTGATGTAAGAAATCCGCAACAGACTTTAAACAGAGAAATATGGGTCAACGATTCACGAGTACTCATTATAGAGTTCGACCAATTTAAGAGTAAAGAGACGTTCTTTAATGCCGACAGAATACCCCTGTTTACTATTGCTTACGACGTGGCTGGTTTACCTTTGTCGTTTACTCCTCACGGTGCGGGTGTACCTCTTAATATCTCGTATGACAGATTTTATAGAATAAACGGATGGAAGTGGGGTAACAGTGAAGAAATATATAGCTATGATCCACATGGAATGTTATCTGAAATCTCTAGCCCTCAAGATGGAACTAAATTTATTTATTACAATGATGGCAATCTCGTGTCTAAAATTACTTTAGCTAGTCAGAGACACTTTAAATATTCATACGATAGCGACGGTGGACTAACAAATGTTATATTGCCTTCCGGCACAAATCACTCGTTTAGTGTGCAACCTTCAATAGGATTCTTACGAGTAACATACTCCCCGCCAGGTTCATCAAAGAAATATTTGCAACATTATTCGCACACGGGAGAACTTCTTCAAACTGTATTTCCAGGTGACGGAGCCAGGGTTATTTACCGATATTTCACAACTAATAAAGTGTCAGAAGTAGTTCACGGAGATGGGCAAACACAAATACACTATTCAGAAAGTAGTGGCCTGCCTTCAGAAATATTGCACGTCGATCGTGATGTAGATTACCGCTGGGAATCCAGCTATTCGGGAGGTTTACTTATGGAAGAAAGGATAGACTACGGCGCTAAAACAGGGCTAAGCAATGCCAAAATAATTTACGAGTATGACAACAATTACAGACCCATTTCTGTGCAAGGACGCATAGGTGGTCAAACATTAATTCCTCACCATATTGTATACAATAGCAACACTGGAGCTCCGGAAACTCTCGGTCAATTCACCGTTTCCAAGCAAAGATGGAATGAAACATCAGTATACGATGGCATCGCAATGTTCTCGCGAACTGTAAACGAACAATTTTTGGAAAAGGAAATTTCTGTTAACATTCACAGAATGGAAGTCTTTAGAATGGAATTCACTTATGACATTCATGGCAGAATTTCTCAAACACGAACACATACACGAAATGTTGGTGTAAATACTTACACAAATCTGAAAAATTACACTTGGGATTGTGATGGTCAACTCACTGGGTTGGAAGCTCAGGAGCCATGGGGCTTTAGATACGACGACAACGGGAATATGCTCTCTTTGACATATCGTGGGAATACAATCCCTATGGAATATAATGACATGGACCGAATAATAAAGTTTGGAGAAGGGCAATATCGGTACGATAGTAGAGGTCTCGTTTCTCAAAATGCACGAGAGGAACGATTCCAATACAATTCAAAGGGACTGCTAATAAGAGCTTCCAAACGGGGAAGATTCGATGTTCGTTATTACTACGACCATCTGGATAGACTATCAACAAGAAAAGATAACTTCGGAAACGTAACACAATTCTTTTACACAAACAAGGAAAGACCTCACGAAGTCAGTCATATTTATTCACCAAGAGAAAACAGATTTATGACACTGGTATACGACGATAGAGGCCATCTTATTTATACTCAGGTAAAATATTACTACAGCTAACTACTACTAAATTAAAAATAATTTAGTTTGTCGAATACGAGAAAAATTTTATTATTATCAACAGCCTTTTAGAGATTTAAATTGTTTTTCTTTTTTGCAGGTTGCTCGTCATAAGTATTATATTGCTACTGATCAATGCGGAACTCCTGTTATGGTATTCAACCAGTATGGCGAAGGAATCAGAGAAATAATGAGATCACCGTATGGTCACATCGTCTATGATTCGAATCCCTATTTATACTTACCTGTGGATTTCTGTGGTGGATTATTGGATCAAGTTACATCTTTAGTGCACATGGCTAATGGAAAAGTTTATGATCCATTAATTGGTCAGTGGATGTCTCCACTTTGGGAAAATCTGATCGAGAGAATACATAATCCCACTCAACTGCACTTATATAGGTTCAATGGCAACGATCCTATCAATGTACGGCCACACGATAAGAAGCCAACAGGTAATGATTGACTATTATTAAGCTTGTGACGAAATTATTAAAATAACAAAGAGAAGATTAATACTTACACTTCCAATTGTTTTTCAGATCATCTATCTTGGTTGAAGCTGCTAGGCTACGACACCAAGAGTCTAGCGCCCCAGCTGTATCCAGATGAGCTGCCTGGAGGATCCGTGTTGCCCAGCATCCCACGTGGTCGTCCGATCTGGGGAACCGCTCCGACTGACGGAAACCCGGGATTGCCATCGGCTATGTCTCTTCTTCCTAGTGTCACCATTGAATCCGGATTCTTGTCACACATGTCCAATAAGAGAATAGCTGACTTTAGAAGCCTTTCAATTCCAGCCATGTCGGCGCTGAAGACCGACTCATTGAACCTGGCTCCTAAACGAATCGGATCAGATTCTGAACCGCCATTCGGACGTGGCATCTTGATCTCACGAAACTCAAGAGGACGCGCCGTAATCACGGCCGTGCCCTCGGCTAATGCTATTTATCGCGACGTCTACACCTCAGTTTTCAACAGATCTCATCTGCTTCCGTTCTCCTTCGTGGTTCACGGAGACCAGCAGGACGTATTTTATTTCGTTAAGGAGGAAACGTGGCGTGCGGCCGACGACAAACAACAGCTGAAACGTATGCAGGGGAAACTGAACGTCACCTTCCACGAGGTGGCAGAGGGAGGGCGCTCCTACGCCGACGTGAAGATACACGGCAAGACGAGCATAGTGAACCTCCGGTACGGAACGAGTGCCGAGAGAGAGAGGCAGAGGCTGCTGCATCACGCTCGCGCGTCGGCCATCAGGAAGGCGTGGCACCGCGAGCGTGAAACGCTGCGGGCCGGCCTCGGCGGATCCCTGGACTGGTCGGCGGCCGAGCTGGACGAGATCCAGAAGTCGGGATCGGCGGCGGGCTACGAGGGCGAGTACGTGCACGACGTGGCGCGCTACCCGGAACTCGCCGAGGACCCCTACAACATCCGCTTCGTGAAGAAGCGCTCGGACCGCGCGGAGCGGCGGCGGCGGAAGCGCGAGGACTGCCGCGCGCCCTGGTGGCTCGCGTGGGACGACCTCTGCTAGTGATCGCCGCCATCCATATGCCAAATCGTGTGAATGTAATCGGTGTGTGTGCCTGGCGACGGACGAGTGTGTACATGTGTGCGTGGTTAAATAAATATATTTTGTAAATAGTCTCTATTAATTGTTAATTGTTGATGTATGTATGTACGGTAGACGCGAATCCCTATCGCTATGTAAATATTTAATTTTGTGTTGCGGGGAGAGAATGGACCTTTTGTGAGGACTGATATAAAATAAATGTATTGTATGTATAAAATAAGATCTATGTGAATATAAAATTATTTATACTTATTTATCGGTAAAAAGCTTCAATTGTGTCCAATGTTCTTATAAAATTTAGATGAAGACTATTTGAAAGAATAATAAAAAGCATACTTTTTTAACCAAATCAACGTGTAGTTTGAATTCATCCCCTTGTCTAGTGTTCAAGTATATAAATGTTATGAACAAAGTAACAAATTGAGCATTATACATAATGCCCGGTCATTATGAAATATTTCCAATTTGAGAGTGCAATTTAATAAAATACAAAGATTTTCTTAAAATTAGCCCGATAGAGATAATTATTATTCATATTGTCCGCATTAATCACCTGGTCCATAACATAAATATATGGTTTAATTAAATCAATAATAGAAAACTTAAGCTCAATTTCCAAACCATATATTCTTACCTAATCAAAATTTTTTTAGGGCGTCTATGCACTATGCAGCTACTATTATATTGCTCTTCCTACTCTATATGATTAGAATATTACTCTATATGATATGATTACTGAACACTTTTCTAAAATATCAATTGCAATTTGCTGGCTAGAACTTTTTACTTATATTTTATAATCCCGACTACGAGAGGAACAAGATGATATTTAACGAACGATCGACTTTAAGATTGATTGGTGAAACACGCCCTTACGGCCGGTCCCAATATCAGATCCTCGATCTTTTTTCAGTGATCTCAGATCGAAATTTCGATCTAAAAATTACAAAACTGTTTCAATATCCAAACCACACATTGCTTTGCCAATCCGAAAATGCAATCTATCTGTTAGAGGGCGCTATTTCAACAACTTTTTGGATCGCCCTCTATGGGAAAAAGTCTGTAATTGGGTTTCAATATAATCGATCTTTTGACTTTCTTTTAATAATTACTAATTGACTAACGGCGAATACTGAAACGATAGTCAAAATAAGTGACACTGAAGTCACATGCTGACTTTGTAACCGTGACAATGACAACCTATGAGTAGGAGGGCTCCTAAATTGATTTACGTTTACGTAGAAGATGGTATATTTTCAATAGAAACAATAGAAAATGTGCAAAAACTCTAGCCGGCAGCACTTACTTATAAAAATATGTTTATTTACTCGTAATATATAGGTAAATGTCAAATATTGACTGACATGGTAGAACAAATTGATGGCACCAGTTGGCAGCACCGACGATGTGCACGTTCCCTACAAAGGTATTGTAAAACAAAGATGTGTAAAAGTTATCATTTATTTATGTTCGAAATCAATCATTCAATCTCTGAACAAGTCGAGTAAATTTATACAATATCATTTATACACAAATAAAGTTAACGCATTAATATAAATTTTATGATACAATTTGTGGGTAAGCGTCACTAGGCTTAATAATTACTTAAAACAAAATATTTACAATAAAACAAACCTATCACACCTATTTGACACAGGAAACTTCATACGGTTAGATAAAATCTCCCTTTAAAAATATACATTATAATAATTGCAACAATAATTCATATATTCGGATAACGTTTCGAGTTAATATTACAAATAATAATTCTTACATATTGAGCTATATTATGTTCATTAACGAATGAGATCAACAATTCCCATAATTATTTAGCTTTACATTAACTACAATATCATGCGGACTGAGCGTATTCGTTTGCTCAAAGTAATGTATTATGTAAATTTATGTTAGATGCTTCCTTGAAGATACTTTTTATATACAAAACCAATAAGTTAATGCTGACATAAATGTAAAATATTCATAAGAAATTGTGTAAAATTACGCATATTTCAGAACAGTACGCACGAGAAAATGGAAAATGCAACAACTGCCAACAATGAAAATAACATTAATGTGTAAACATACAACTGAATATAAAGGCAGATTTATTTTATAGTGTCCTAACATACATATATTGTGTACATATCAATTTCGCAAGCGTGCTATGTAAGTATGTGCGGTCACCGAGAAGATAGAACTTTTTGGTACATGCGTTAGATAACAGATGGCGCTTACAACATGTTACGTTGTGAGTTGTCTATGAACAAGCATGAGGCCAGGCCCAAGATTCAAAATACCATCCATTTTATCGCTACGAACAAAATGTGTGGGATTTGACATAAGCTTCGCTAAATGACATATGAAATCGCTTGTTTTCCCAACGAGTAATGTTTTCTGTGTTTTTCGAAAAAAACGTTAGGAGACACACTATTATAGAATTCGTAATATGATGACATATTTTGTTTACGAACAAGACGTGGATCAAGGCTTACTGATAGTCAGCACACAACGTAACTTGCCTTATACGTACTATAAAAGATAGAGACAGATAATCAGTCGACTCTGTCTTCAAATCTTCATATCAGTGTGTAGACCATAGCAACCAATCTTTCTGCCCTATGTCCACACTACCACTTCTCTAATAAACGCAGACTGAAGAAATTTTTGCACTTAGATACATAAGGCTGCCCGACAATACTTTTTGTCACCGATTAAAAAGTAGGTGAAAAATGTAACATATTGATATCAACAGTGCAACGCACACGTCATATAGAAAGGTCACAAAATCGGTCATATTTGTATGGTAGAACAATCGGCCTACAAAATGTAGGCTGTAAAAGGGCAGCTTTAACCTTACTATAGTACGTCCGAGATAAATTTAACCTAAACGTAAACAAACCCGTCTATGACACAACCAAAGACTAGTCAGTGATGCCAATTGGCCATTATCAATACAATGATTTTTGTTTGCTATGGATCCATAGGCTTATATTCTACAATCGGCAGTGTCAAAATGGCGTATTTTTTCTATGAAAGATTTTCATTTGATGTTTAAACATATTAATTATTGTTTAATTGTTATAAAATGTATTGGATAATGAAGTGTAATCCTTTAACATTCCTGTGAAAGTGTTGATAAGTGTGCACAATAAGTGAATAAGGGAAAATTTCGATGTTTTCGGTTTGTTTACCTTTAGGTTAAATTTATCAGGGACGAACTATACATAATATAGTATAATAATACAACGACTACAATGAAATACCTCAAAGAAACAATGAACACATTTAAGTATATATCTACACAATATACACAATAACTTACTAATATATTTCGCAAATAAAGTTGTGCGTAATTATTATTACATTGGATATGATTAATATATTTTATGTGTACTTATTATTACTTTCTTTCACAACATCTGAACGAAGACACAACATGATATCTTCCTCTTAAATCAATAGCACACTGATAACACTTAGCGACACGAGTGGTTTATTTCAAGCTATTTGTTTAAATTCCACATCAGTTACACCTGTCAGGTAAAGTGGAGTTAATTAGCGCCAAACAAAAGATGTGATGAAGATGATCATGTTACTTTCGCTAATCAATCGAAACCTCGACAGATAAAAAAACGCTTAGTTTCACTTTAAAAGTGAACAACTTTATTAATTTTACATACTACTTTAATTTCTTTTCTTTTTAATGTAATATTCATAATACAGATTATAAAAAAAACATTAAAATAAGTATACTTAATCTATATTTTTACGTTTTAAAAAAGATAAAAAATTAGGTATGTCACAAAAGTAAAGTTCTTCATTTTTAAAAGTGAAACGAAACGTTTTTTTTATCTGTCAAATAGGTCATCCAGTGAGGTTTGGTTAGAGATTGTTTTATTTATACGGACCTTAGAGATTTGACTAAATCGTCTAAGGTTCCACTCTGTAAAACTGTCCCGAATTCACCAACGCCTGTTAGTATTAACGGCTTCTTAAAATACCATGCCTTCTCATTCATTGACAGGAAATACGAAAGGGATAACATGATATTTAATGAAGGGTTAACTTTAACATGTGTTGGTGAAATTTACACGAAGCCTTGAAGGTAGCCATTCCGAATAAAGAGTAACATCCTAAAACTAAAGGCTCAGGAGCACGATTCTCGGGCAGTGGAAAAAAGTTCGAATATTAGTATATCCCGCTCGCACGCGCGCTAAATCTCATTTGCATGAGCGGGACAGACCAATAGTAAAAACTAAGTTCGAGGCCTGAGAATTAGGGCCCTGAAGACAAGCCTATGTTAAATATTATACTACTATGGCAATAAATACGTTTACAACATCTTATTAAATATTATATTATAATAATATTGATCCCTACTAATATGACATTTAGGGCCGATTTTTCAATCGTCAGATAACATTTATCTAAGGAATAAATAAGTGACTTTGGCAGATTTTGTATGGAACAAATGGCAAAATCACATGTTTATTCAACAGATAAAAGATATCTGACGATTGAAAAATCGGCCCTTAGTAGAATGTAGCGTGTTCTTTTTAAGGCACAATTCTGTGCATCGCGATCGATCGCGGCCGCGCGCGGCTTACGAATGTATGATGCGGTTGTCATGGTTGGATATTGTTAACAAATGGAAAATTAATGATTAATTAAATTGTAATGCAACAAAAATCTTGAAAATGAAGGAACGTCGTGGATTTCATGACGCAAAAATGTCTAGGAGCACAGGAGAAAACTTTTGAATAAATATTTGGTGAATTTCAATGTTCTCTCTGGTCGTAGAGCCGCGCGCGGCCGCGATCGATCGCGAGAAACGGAATTGTACCTTTAGGGTGCTATAAAATATTCATGTCATTGTCATGCAGCAGTGTATAGAAATTGGCTTTCACAATATAATTGGAGGCACAATAGATATAACAGACTGTCTAGATATACACATAACGGGTGTAAAAAGAGCAGTCACTATAACTTTGGGATATGATTATACTACCTTTTCTCATTCTAGAAATGTATTTTTTTTCTTTTTTTTTTAACAAAAATAAAATAAAAATTTTTTGGTTTATTGTTATTTTTGCGACAAAAAAATAAGAAATGGTAAAGAGTAAAAAAAATTTTTTTAGTTTTTGATCAAAAAATACATTTTCTAAATGCGGAAAGGTACTATAATCGTATCTGAAAGTTACAGTGACTGCTCTTTTTACACACTGTATACCAATCCTAGTTCAAAACAAATGAAAAATGTTCATTGTATTAAATAGTAACTCTGTGTTCTGATTTAGCTTCGATTAAGTACCACAATGTATACAACCTTCATGCTTTTATAATCATACAAACTTGTAATTATGAATATAATATATGTTATTATAAAAGTTATGTAAAGCATTGCATTCAAAGACGAATATATTCACAATTGGGTGCTTAACTGTAATTTATTTGATTACCTATATGAATAGATAGGACTCTGAAAAATAAGTAAGCTATTTAATGCATTCTTGTGTGTTCTGTTAAGCCTTATACAACAGACAATTTCAAATGTTGCAACGCAATATAAAATATATCTTGTCGATTTACCTTCTCAACCTCGTATCAAAAAAAATCAATGTTTTCTCGATAATATCTAGCTTGTATTAACGTAAAGTGTATAAAACTTATATATACTTTAGGTTAATATTTTTAGTATTATATCTTTGGCTAGATATAATACTTAACTGAACCTCATTTAAATAAAAATACATATTTTACTCTACTGAAAAGTTGTAGTTTTAACCGACTTCCAAAAAAGGAGGAGGTTTCTCAATTCAACCGTTTATATGTTTTTTTTTTTTAATATGAAAGATAAAGCGATGGATGGATGGACAAACTTTTCTAATATCTCCCAGGTTTGTCTTTTTTCATTCTTACCACAGTTAATCCTTAATATTTGTAAGTACACTAATTATAATTAGTATACCAGTTACTATTTATTCGTTAATTATTATTATTTTTAGTATTTTTACTATATTAATTACATTAATTATGTAAAAAATATTTCTATTTAGAAATCCCGGTAAACTTTCTTATTCTTCAGAGCGGTATCCATTAACACAGCTATAATACATTCAACACTCTTATTTTAATATTACACTACGATGAGTCGTCACAACCTAACAAGTGGCAGACATTTTGTATGTAGGACCGATTATCGAATTATAATAATAGCGATATTTGTAATGTACACCGACGATTCATTTATGATCAACCAATAGAAAAAAAGGTCCTATTCTCGTTTATTAACCCTGTGTTCCAGGAGCTGATAGTAAACGAAAATAACGTTTTTTTCGTTCAGATTCGCGTTTCTTTAGCACTTTAAAGAATCATTATGATCGTTTTGAACTGTTCTTACTCGTGTTCCACAAGCAGGTGTCAGCTGTCAAAAACTGTTCAAAACGCTCAGAATTATCCCATCTTGTTTTTGACGTTTACTTAGATTTCACTGATCTCGATGTTATTTTTAAGTTATGGATCGAGCAAATTTATTATAGATTCTTTTATAATGTAGTTATTATTGTTAATTTAAAATATAAATAGAATATAAGAGATAAAAAGGAAATGTTAAATTTTGACATCTGTCAGTCGTTCCACTAGCAGTAAAGTTTGTTGAAACGTTCAGATCGAAAATTTTATTATTGTGCTAAAGAAACGACTGTGTGCGTTATGAATGATCTGAGCGTTCAGTGTAAAAAGAGCGCTTAAAGGAACACGCCCTAAAACTCATATGAAAGAGAGACAAGAAAAAGAAGTCAAATACTCTCTACGTCGATCTTAATTTTACCCAGCCTACAATATATTATCATGATCTAAAATATTTACTTCAGTGAAATATTGCTTTTATTTGAATACATAATGGGAATTTCACTAGGTCAAAAACATTTAAAACTATTATCATAGAACTTGTATCTATACAAATACACTAGTTTTTGTTTTATTAAAAAGGACCAAGTATTAAAGAATTTTAAATGTTTGTACATTAATTTGTTTTTTAATTTTGGCTGGCGTTGGAAAATGACGTCATCACGTCGAGAATTTGAAATTAAAAATCTCTGAAACTACATCGTAATAATTTTTGATACTGAAAGGTATCGTAATAATTTTTTTACACATATTTTTTATTTTCAACACAGTTTACTAGGAGAGCTAAAATCAAAATTAATGAGCATTCCCCATTGGAGCATTACATTTATGTCTGTAAAATTAAAGTTTGTAAAAAGTCTGGTTTTTAAGTGATATCCATGATTACATTTCCTCGTTTGCAACTGAATTTGTTAGAAGTGTACACAAAAAAGTAAAATTCAAAATTAATGTGGCATTATTTCTCTTCATTACTCGGTGAAGTGACATTTAAATTGGTAGCATTATAGATAGCCATACTTAGCTTGTTTACGTTTGGATCACATTGTATCGGAGCGGAGTTCATTATATTTTAGTAAAGTCCAAAAAAATATGGATTTAATCTCAACTGCTTAGTACCGAGTATGTGAATTTTAATTCAATATTTTAAGTACCAAATCCAGGCAGTTAATATACATGCATCACAATATACATTTCTAATTAAACGTCTTATACATACTATTTACAGTTTTTATTATACACTATCATTATTACAAGTATTATACAACAACTATACAAGGTTACAAGGAAAAAGTGAAGACTATGGTGTTTTATAGATTTAGCCAATTGAAAGCAATTTTGAAAATGTACACAGATATAGATTATAAAATAAAAAAGAAGGCAGATTTAGCCCTTTGAAAGCAATTTTAAAAATTTACACAGATATAGGCCGTGTTCGGTGGCTTATTTTTTTACGCATGCATTTGTAAAGCACCAATTGAAAATATTTATTTTATGTTACCCGTCAGCTTATTTATATTAAAATTGACAGGTAATAGAAAATAAAGATTTTTGATTGGTGCTTTACAACTTTTTTTCTACCCTCTAGGACATAGACGTTCGGTGTTAAGATAATGATACACAATTACGAACATAAGAATAATGGAAAATTATACAGGCTATAATATTAATGAGTGATAATACTTTTGGGTGTGTATGGCTCCCGTATATAGTTTACTGTGAAAGTACCAGCGCTAAACGAGGTACTTTTTTTATTATTGTATGGAACAATGTATGATGGGCATTTCTCATACAAACATGAAAGTCAAAAGTAAATCAGCCCTGGTACTTTCACAGTAGACTCTACATAGTAGGCACACACACACCCTAAAGTATTATCACTCATTTTACACCTTGTATTCCTAGTTCTGTTATTTTAATTGTAAGCATAATTTAGTGTATTAAATTCATATGCATTACGAAAGAAAAAAGATGGTAAAGCTTTAATTTCACAATTTTGCATGCAGCCATTGGAAACCAACTCGTATTATACTTATTTTAAAGTGTATATTTGTGACAACTTTTGCTAATACACATTATTTTACTTGTTGATGTCAATAATTTTTCGACAGCACGTCCTTCTAGTATAGGAATTTTGTGTGTGAACATTTTCTGCAAGTCATATCGATTTTACTTCAGTCTTCTATAAAATATTGCACGTTTATTTCCATCCCCAAATATTTTTACCACATTTTTATAAGCTTGCGTTCTACGTATGTAATGGAAAGTGATATGGAATTTGCATATTTATCAAGTAACGATGACAATGCATTAATTTGGTAACCGATTTTCCTTTGAGCGTGTTATTTTTATAGTTTTAAATTAACTATTTTTTTTCTTTCAAGATTTATAACGGGTGTAAAAAGGACAATCACTATAACTTTGGGATAAGATTATACTAGTTTTTCCCATGCTAGAAGTAGTATTTTTATAAAAATATTTTTTGCTTTTTCGTTTTTCCTGCGACAAAAAAATAAGAAATGGTAAAAAGTTAAAAAAATATTTTTTTAGTTTTTGACAAAAAATACATTTTCAAAATGAGGAAAAGTACTATAATCATATCTGAAAGTTATAGTGACTGTTATTTTTACACCCTGTATGTATGGTGCACGTAGCGCCATCTACCTATAAGAAAAGCAACAAAAGTAGTCCTCCAGACGCACTCACAATTTCGCTAACCAACAAATAAATACTAACCACACTACTCAACATTTCACAAAAGCAAATTGAAGCACATTATTTCTTAAATCGTCTTATACTCTATTACAAATCGTCAAAATTTCTCGATTACACTAAAATTTATTGCTTTACAGAGGTATTTTAGTGATCTTTCTATTTCTAGCTGCTAGCTAGCTTTATACTGCACCTAAACACGCTTGTGATGAATAATGTATATGTCGCAGTCATCTGATTGAATCCGCTATTTAATTGAATGACTAGCGCTTTCATTGAATTCTGTTTTTACCAACAAATTTTAGAATCCGAGACTAGGACAGCCATTTAATATTTTAGTTTTAAGCTTCGAAATTTCCGAATGAGTACTAATAAAACGAACATTAAAGTAAATAATCAAAAAATATATCAACACATTGCTATCTGTACGAGCTGTTTGACGTCATTATATAACCGCCTAGTGATTCCATTAAATAACCAGATTCAATAAGATGACTGCGACATATATATCGCCAATTAAGTCTAAATAGCTATTGCATTACGGAGTAAAATGCTCCCAGCCGAGAATATCAATAAGGCATTTTACAGTTATGGCAAAATATTATACAATGACAAATATTTTTATGTGAATACATTTATATCTACATAGTAATTATGTTTCATTAAATACAAGTACACAATTAGTTAAAGTTACTAATCTCACTTCTCCTAAACCAAGTATACGAAAATGCTTGGACAAACATTTTAGGACAATAATATTTAAATCAGATGCAAAAAGCTGATTTCATTCTAGGTTCGGTGATATTTGTATACATAATTCACATTCAAACAAGGTACGTGGATTTCACGCTTATATTTAGCACAAAATAAAATATACTTAAAACAGCACCAATTGTTATTTAGAAACGCAATCCATAAAACGATATTAAAGTTGCTCAATATTTGACTAAAATAAAAATATAATATGCACTACTTTTTATGACTATTGCCTACTTACTATATGCAGTATGTACACGGTATATACAGTGGCAGTGCGCGCTGTGCAGCTTTTACTACGAGCTATGCAGCTTCTATTACGAACTGTGCAGCTTCTACTATGAGTTGTGCAGCTTCTACTGAGCTGTGCAACTTCTACTAAGAGTCAACTTCTATTGTGAGCTGCCCAGCTTCTACTGAGCTGTGCAGCTTCTACTGAGCTGTCCAGCTTTTACTGAGCTGTGCAGCTTCTACTAAGCTGTGCAGCTTTTACTGAGCTGTACAGCTTCCATTATGAACCATGTAGTTTCTACTATGAGCTGTCCGCATTCGATTTCCGCCGCACCTGGTGCACGTTCAGTACTTGAGTCTGCGTCTGCGTTATGAATTGAGTTGTGCCTAAAAATAAATAAATTACGTCAACTCTTTCTACTCGCATAAATGACATTGACTGAAAAAAGTTGGTCCCACGCCTGATCTCTCACCAGTCGTGTAGGTGCCGGATAACGAGAGTGTAGGAAAAAAAAAAAGAGAAAGAGTAGCCATCCAATCATATTTTTGTCAGACAATCCAGTGATCAGCATTCCTAACGAGACTTAAAAACATCATTTTTGTTGTTCTAACGCGGGGCAACGCCGGCGGATGTAACACGTAATGGGCGCGGTGCGAGCGGGCACGGAGTGCGGAGGGGCCGGGCAGGCGAGGCGCGTGAGCCGGGCGCCACGCGCCACCGCCCTTCACGCCGCCCGACATCACCTAGGCTGTAACCAGTACGTACCTGCGGACGCGGCGCGCGAAGGGGCGGGGCGGGCAGGCGCGTGGGCCGGGCGCCTCGCATGCCATCCTTGACGCCGCCCGAAATCAACTGGGCTGTAACCAGTACGTATCTGCGGGCGCGGAGGGGCGAGGCGGGCAGGCGCGGTGGGAACCGCGTGGGCCGGGCGCCCCGCCGCTATCAGCTGTGTTGTAACCAGTACGTACCTGCGGGCGCGGTGGGAGCGGGCGCGGGGCGCGGAGGGGCGGGGCGGGCGAGGCGCGTGGGTCGGGCGCCGCGCACCACCTGAAGCGCGCCGCCGCGCACGCCGCCCTTGACGCCGCCCGACATCAGCTGGGCTGTAACCACAGATTAATGGATATTTAGGGCAGACGCGGACGGCTTACTTTTGGGTACACGGTACACGTAATAATCTAGTATGTATTTTTCAAAGTTGTCTTCAACGATTAAGACTTATCATAACAAATTATATTGCCGTTTTAATTCATAATAACATAAAACTAAATTAAAAAATTAAAAAACCCCCGACTTAGCGTATTACATTCCTATCACACCTAACAAACGATCTGGGGGCCTACTCAAGATGCCATCGCTAATTATCGCTTACAAAGTTCGATAACAAAATGTATGGGATTTGACATAAGGTACGCTAAATGACATACCAAATCACGATCATTTAGCGTAGCTTATGTCAAATCCCATACATTTTGTTATCGAACTTTGTAAGCGATAATTAGCGATGGCATCTTGAGTAGGCCCCCTAATGACCTTGAAGACCAGAACCGATTTCCACCAAACATAGCTAAGAACACTCTCGACTGATATACCTTTCATATAAGTTACAATAAAACCGCATTAAAATCGGATCATCAGTTTGGGAGCTACGATGCCACAGACCGACACATACACATTTAGAGATGTCAAACTTATAACACCCCGTCGTTTTTGCGACGGGGATTAAAAATATGTCTAAAAAGGGACACAATACTTACCAATGGGCAAAGACAGTACGGAGGGTTGGTTGGTGAGCACCACAGACGTCGTGGGCGGCACAGACACCAGTAGACCACTCGGCGCGCCCGACACGTTCAACGACAACGATATCGGAGCCGACAAACCCGGTATCTGTACTTGCACGTTCTGTAAGCCCTGAATACCCTGCAAACTCTGCAGTCCTTGGAGTGACGTCAAACTGAGACCCTACAATGATAAATACACATTTAGGCAATGAGCATTGGAAGTGTTAATGTAGTACTTAATTTTAAGAAGCAGTTGACGTGAATATACCAAGGTTTTTATAGATCGGTTCACGAATAACAATTCTCCTACAGATTGACTGAAAAATGGGATTTTTTCAGTTATCTTTCGTGAACCAATCAGTTACCAATATCACCTTACAGAATTAAGGCTAATACATAGTTAAATGCAATTAAAATGTAAACAGCGTGCTGTTTACATTTTAATGACATACTAATAATTAAAATGCCTCCCACATCGGTGACGGTGGCCGGCGTCATTGAAACCAGGCCAGCTACGCAGGAGTTATTGTATAGTGCCCAAGTGTGTGCGCAATACACAGAATCACTATCTCTTCGTTCACTCTCGTAGCCCAGTGGAACGAGCCGACATGACTTGGGGGCGATCAGGCACAGGACCGACTTTTTACATCCCCATCCGACGCATGGATCATCTTTCTTGTCAGACAATCAGTGATCAGCCAGAAAACAACATTTTTTGTTGTTCCAACGCGGGAATCGAACCCACAACCTCCGGGTCGAGAGCGAAGCTCTGATCCACTAGACCACGGAGGCGATTAATGAACATATTATGTACAATGAACATACTACATACAATACGTCAACTGATCATACATTTCAAATGCCTACATTGTGAGTTGTCCTTCCGTTCATTTACACTATTATTTACCTGTAAATGGCACACTGGTTGTGCCTGTGGTTGCGGTTGCGGTTGCGCCTGCGGTTGCGGTTGGGCGGGGGTTGTAACCGTATCGGCACCCATGAGCCTCTCCAGCAACGCGCTCTCGCTACTCGACACGTTTGTCGATTCATTGTCTCTGGTGTAGCTCATCACCTGGAAAAGTAGAATATTACATTTATATGTACGTTTATTTGCGTGCCGCATGCATAAGAATGTATGTAGTATTTTAAAAAATGTTTGTCGCGACATCCGACATAAGTAATTACTTAATAGAGTTAGCGCCGTGGGATAAAGTGAGAGAGAAGACTGCCTACCACTACCCATGAGATAGCGGTAGACATTCTCCTTTCTCACTTTCTTAAGTCCCATAAGAAATTATCACTACTCGATGCGTGTATATGCGTACCTGATGCGTGTAGGTTGGTATCGTGTGACTGGTAGTGGAGACGGGTAAAAGGCGCGCGCCGGCTCGCCACACGGTGCGTAATTCGTGTCAGTCCGCACCTGATGCGTATCAGTGCGTACCTGATGCGTTCTTGTTACGTGTCGTTGCGTACCTGACGCGTATTGCTGAGTATCATGTGGTGGGTATTGGAGGCGGGTACAAGGCGTACCTGATGCGTACTTGTTGCGTGTCGGTGCGTACTTGTTGCGTGTCGGTGCGTACCTAATGCACGTATTTGCGTACCTGATGCGTGTATGTGGGTATCGTGTGACTGGTAGTGGAGACGGGTACAAGGCGCGCGCCGGTTCGCTGCACGGTGCGTAATTCGTGTCAGTCCACACCTGATGCGTGTCGGTGCGTACCTGATGCGAACTTTTTGCGTGTCGGTGATTACCTGATGCGTACTTGTTACGTGTCGGTGCGTACCTGGTGTGTACCCGATGCGTATATATGCGTACCTGATGCGTGTATGTGGGTATCGTGTGACTGGTAGTGGAGGCGGGCACGAGGCGCGCGCCGGCCAGCGACACGGTGCGCGCTAGCAGCTTGTGAGCGTCGTGCGGTTCGGTGTGCGACATCGCTGCCGGGGCGCTGTTCAGCAAATTCAGTATCGTGGCGTTGCTGTTCGCAGCACTCACTGTTGCCTTCGCCGCGTTCTGATTGGCGGCCGCTGGAAGGAAAAAGTGTAATTATTAGTGCGAAGGCTCTGACTGACTGACCAGTACAATATGGCACGGATTTAATCGCTAGAGCTGGCCAGATTAGGTACTCTGCGAATATATATACCATATTTAACGTCACGTGTTAAGAAAGTTTTGTTTTTCCACTGCTTTTTCCAATAGATAAAGGGTGAAGCCCAGGCACATTCCGGAAACCGCTATCTAGCGCCACTATTGGAAAATTCTAATTACTAATTTCGTTTCGTATCTTTTTCTTAATTAAGGAGTTGAATTTAGCTTAATGTGATGTTATGCTTAAAAAATAGGCTTATCTTTATTTTAATGTCAATATTTGTACTTAATTCGGCATATTTACATTTTATAATTTACAAACGGTAATAGTGGTGACATATTATATTGCAATTTATTTTGTATTAAACATAGATTGTATGGGATGGTAGGCCATGTCCTTACCAATCTTGAAACAACATGTTTAAGTTGTTTAAACTCAGACCCACGACCTTCAAATCGAGAGCCATAAGTAAATTTATTTAATGATACATACGTCGCATTACCTTTACCTTGTTGGAACTGTTGAGCGGAATTCATGAGACTCGTGACCAGCGCGCTTATAGCTGGGTTGGTTGACCTTGGTTTTGTGACGGTCGTCTTCTGTTGCGACATTGTGGTTGTTGTATATTGTATACTCTGTACCTGTGAAAAATTTTAATGGTCAATAAAGTTTCTATCATAGTTGTAATAATATTTATTTTGTCATATAAACTACAAAAAAATACCGTAACATTGGTCAAAAAATATTACTTTACGAGTTTTCTCACTGTGGTAGAGTAATTGAAGACATGAATGGTTGAAAGCGATATGTCGCAAATACCCATAATTGAGTTTAAACTGTTACTTAAACATTTTAGGATGTGTGATAACGTTTTAAGTACATTGATTCTAGAGACGGATCTTTAGATAAATATAAATACGTTACGACATATTCTAAAATGTTTAAGTGACATTTTGAACTCAATTTCTTCTAAATCAGAATTATGCTACATATCACCTTCATCCATTCATGTTTTCATTTTTTTTTTAACTACATAAGAAGTGTGGACGAACTCCGAAACGATAGGATATAACAAAAAATTATATAGTAGTATAAAATTGAAAGCAAAAATATACCTGTGAGGTCCCAGCATTCGACATGAGTGGGTTCTGTATATGGATAATGGCCGACTGCATCTTCTGAGGGTTTAGTGGTTGAGGTGGGTTAGTCAATTGCTGAGCCAGTAATTGGTTCGTGGACGCTTGCGCCGAATGAGCATTATGAACCTAGTACAAACACTTTGTTAGACAACTACAGATAAAAAATACAATTTATTGGCAAAAACAAATCTTAGCACAAGGATATACAAAATAAGGATTCTTGCGCTGTCACAGTTTAATAATGTTAGAATAAAACTTCACAGCAACCTTTTAAAACTTGCGGTAATATGAAAAAATATACCTGCGGGGAAAGCCTGGGTGTGCTAGGCGACGGTTGTTGCTTCAGTGTCTCCACCGCAACCGGGGTTGGCACATTGGCAACGTTGGCAATATTGGCGACGTTGGCGACGTTGGCGACATTGGTGACATTGGTGACGTTGACGACGCTGCCGACGGTGCCAACCGCGGTGACGTTGCCAACTGTGCCAACCGAGCCCACGACAGTGCCAACTGTGGTCACGCCACCCCCGACCTGTTGCAGCTGCGCCTGCTAACGGATTAATAATAAGTCATAAATTTATAATAATTATTAACAAAAAGTCATAATTTGGCTTTCTGATTTGAATTATCATAATACAGAGAAACTTCTAGTACGACCTAAATAATCTTATTTATATAATACAATAAAATATATCATGCCCACACACACACAAACACACACTCACACACACAATTTTACACAAATCAAATCAAATCAAATATTTTTTTATTCAGAGTAAATTTTACAAAAAAATGTTTTCTGAACGTCGTTTCTATATGATGCCTACCACCGGTTCGGGAACTAGCCCAGCAAGAAGAACCGGCGTAAGAAACTCGCATGGGGCCATCTTTTACCAAAAAGATGGAAAATTTCTCTTTTTAAAAAAAGTATAAATTTACATATAAATATGTCAATACTAAAGCTAAATAACATAGAATGTACTATATATAAGTAGCCTTGTAGGGGGCTACTTTATTCCCAAGGTGTGCTATCATTCATATAATCATTAACTTTATAGTAAGCTTTTGCACACAAACGTTCTTTGACTACTTTCTTAAACTTATTAGTTGAAAAATTTTGAACGTTTTCTGGGATCCTATTGTATAGGCGTATACATTGGCCTTTAAACGAATTCTTTACTTTGCTTAGTCTAGTCACTGGAACAACAAGTTTATTCTTATTCCGAGTATTTCTATTATGATTATCACATTTTCTTATAAACAGGTTTACATTTTTCTTAACATATAATACATTAGAGAGGATATACTGAGAAGCTACAGTTAGTATTCCAGTTTCCTTAAACTTTTCTCTAAGAGAAGTGTTGGGGGCCAGCTTGTAGATTGCCCGAACAGCTCGCTTCTGCAGCACAAAGATACTATTTATATCTGCAGCACTGCCCCATAGCAGAATGCCATAGGACATTATACTATGAAAGTAACTAAAATACACTAGGCGTGCTGTACTTTCATCTGAATATTGTCTAATTTTACTAACTGCATATGCTGCTGAACTGAGTTTGTCGGCCAGTCTAGCAATATGGGGGCCCCACTGAAGTTTAGAGTCTAACGTTATACCTAAGAATACTGCAGTATCCACTAGTTCCATACGTTCATCATTTAATAGCACATTGGTTTCAGTTTGCCTCACATTAGGCAATGTGAATTTTACACATTTTGTTTTTTTATTATTAAGTAAAAGATTATTGACACTAAACCAATGTACTATCATTGAGAGAGCATTATTTACTTCGTCATGGCATATATTTTGCCGTTTCATATTAAAAATAAGAGACGTATCATCAGCAAATAATACTATCCCATGTTTTTCATTTATGAGGTATGGTAGGTCGTTTATGTAAATTAAAAATAGAAAAGGTCCTAAAATAGACCCTTGTGGGACCCCCATCTCTATTCTAGAGCCTAAGGATCTTTTTCCATTCACCTCAACCCTCTGAGTTCTATTTGATAGGTATGATTTCAAGAGGGCAAGTGCTGGACCTTTTACCCCATAGTGGTCTAGTTTCCTGATTAATGTTGTATGCTGCACACAGTCAAATGCCTTGGAGAGATCGCAAAATATTCCAAGAGCATCCCGCGATTCCTCCCAAGCATTAAAAATATAATTTAACAAATCGACGCCTGCATCTGTTGTAGAGCGTCCCTTGGTAAAACCAAATTGTTTCTCATGTAAAATATTATTAATATTAAAGTGTGCTAGCATTTGATTAAGAATAATTTTTTCATATATTTTACTTAACGTTGGTAGAATAGATATAGGCCGGAAATTGGATGGATCCGACTTACTACCAGACTTAAAAAGAGGTATTATTTTACTATGTTTCATTAAATCAGGAAAAGAGCCACTTTTTATACAGTCATTAAAAATTGTTGATAGGAAAGGTGCGATAATATCGACTATCGATTTAATAACTTTCGTTGATAGTCCCCATAAATCTGCGGTATTCTTAATATTTAATAAATTGAAAGTTTTTATTATGTCTTGGGGTGCTATTTCTTTAAATCGAAAGTCAACTTCACACTTTTTTACATTTTTTGTAAGAAGCAATTCAGCATCAACAGAAGAGGCAATTAAATTTTTTGTTGTTGAAACTGGAATGTCAGCAAAGAATTTCTCAAAAACTGTAGCAACTTCATTATCGGATTTAATTACTTTATTATCTACATTTAATTTAAAATCTGAGTTGCGAGTGGTGACTCTTCCAGTTTCAGTCGCAATTATTTGCCATGTTGTTTTTACTTTATTATTTGAATTTTTAATTTTATTTTTAATGTGAAGAGATTTAGCTGCAGAGCAAACTTGCTTAAATGTTTTAGAATATAATCTCACATAATTTTTAAAGTCTTCACTTTGATTAAATGTCCTTTCATTATATAATTCATACAACTTGAATCTACTTTTCAAAATACCTGTTGATGCCCATTCGCTAAACTTACTTTTGTTGTTTATTCTTACTGTCTTAGAGGTAAAAATGGTGTCAAAATGATATTTAATTAATTTAAATAATTTATCAAATGCCATATCTGGGCTATTATGATATTCTAACTTTCCAATGTTAGCCATTATTTTACCTCTAAACTTCTCAATACGTTTAACATTTATTGGTATACATGTACCTCTGTCTTTATTTATTTGTTTACAGTTATTGTTCATATTAAAAATTGCTTGCTGTCCACAGTGATCAGAGCTTAGCATGTTGATTATTTCTTTATTAATTGGATCTATGTTGCTAAATATATTATCAATGCATGTTGCAGAGTTGCTACTGATCCTTGTAGGTTCCAGAAATAAATTTGTTAGGTTATATGATTTTAACAAAGATGTGAATCTAACTGTAGTAGAATTACTTTCTAAAATATTTATATTAAAATCGCCACATAATAGTATTTGTTTGTTAGATGCACATACCTTGTTTAGTAATATTTCCATATTTTTTTCAAATGAATCATATAATCCTAATGGAGGCCTGTATACGCTTACAATAATAAAGTCACCCACCTCTACGCAGGCTATTTCAGTTGTTCTTTCTGTAGAGAGGCTCACAATGTCTTTCCGTTCTTTATATTTCAAATTCTTGTTAATTAATATAAGTGACCCACCTCTTATGGCTTTTTCTCTGCAGAAAGAACTCGCCAGCTGGTGCATACTAAAATTGAATATAATTTCATTTTTTTTGAACCAATGTTCAGTAATACAAAAAATATCTATATTGTTATTATTTAAAAACAAGTCAATTTCTAGCTCTTTATTAGCCATACCTTGTATATTTTGATGCACCAGCGTAAGTGTACATAGTTTATTATGTTTAATTATATTATTTGTATTATTACTTACAACTATGGTGCGAGAGACTTCCTCTGTTGTCTTACAGTCTAATTTAAATGATTATTAATTGGAACATATTCCAAGCTGTTATAATAAGTCATATTATTATAACTAGACTGCTCAAAAGAAGCAGTTGTTGTCTTACTAGCCAAATTCTTGGCTGAGTTTAAATATAAAAAATTGTATAGCGTACTAGCTATAAGTCTTGTATAATAAAAAGATAGAAAATATCTATCTAATGTCAATTTACATAATTTATAAGATAAAATATTATTAATGTCAATTACATTTATTTTATTGTCATATTTATTTAATATGACAATAAAAACAATACACACACTCATCGTATTTTTAGTATTTTGTTAATAATAATAATTGATATTTAATATTTATATACTATACTATATAAGTTAATATTCTGTGAGGGGGGGCCTGGGGTACCAATATACAGGCTTTGGCTTAGTTTGGGCTCCATGTCTCCCACAAATTGCTCTTGTAATTTTTGGGAGAAATAAACTAAAATAAATAAATAAAATAAATAATAATGAAGGTAGGCTGATATAATGTAGCAAAATTCAGATTTCGGGAAAATTTAGTTCAATCTGTCACTTAAACATTTTAGAATACGTCGTAATGTATCAAGTACATTAATCTAGAATCAATGTAGTAGATACGTTACTACATATCCTAAAATGTTTAAGTGACAATTTAAACTCAATTTTCAATTAAAAATTTGTTGCTACCTAACTCAAACTCAAACTCTTTATTAGCAACCAAGTACATACATAATAAATCAAAATACATTGAAAAATATATAAAAACTTAGTGCCTTGTTCGGGCGTTTGCTAAATGATAGTACATTTACTTCTCAATGTACCTATCTATTTATTTTAAATGAAGTATTACATAATATATAATATAACATTAAAATACTTACTATAAAGAAAAATATTTTATGAACAATATTTATGTTCTTTTGAAAAGTATTCTTCTAATGAATAGAAACACTTTTTTATTAAATATGTTTTTAGTTTTCGGTTAAATATTATTAGTTGGGTTTCGTTTTTTATGGTGTCCGGTAGTTGGTTATATATTTTTTTACCTTCATACATTCATGTCTTCAATTATTTAACGCGTATTAGGCTTAACTCGCATTGGCACAAGGTCGAAGCGTCGCGATTCACCTATAGCATATGCATCTCTATTTTATAATTATTAAGGTACAAATTATGATTATGCATATAGTGTGGGGCGAGCGTTGTATCGCGCGCTATGTTTTTCATTGTAAGTGTATAGAAAAAGACGCGACGCTCCGACTCTGCGCCAGTCCGAGTTGAACCTTAACTATTTATTTTTTGTTTAGAAAAAGAGTAATGTTCCATCATTTTGCTTAAAAAAATCCGCGCGATTACCTACGTCGGTCCTTCCCGCTGGGCTGGTTTCCGGACTAGTGGTAGGCATTATAATATAGATGTCACAGCCATTGAATGACTAGCGCGTTCATTGAATTATATTTTTACCAACAAATTCAATGAATCCGAGACTAGGAAATCCATTTAATATATTTTTTTAAACTTCAAAATTTCCGAATGTGTACTATTAAAACACACATTAAAGTAAATTAATCATTAAATATATCAACACATTGCTGTCTGTTTGAGCTGTTTGACGCCATTAAATAGCCGCGCTAGTCATTCAATCAAAAAAGCAGATTCAACCAGATGACTGCGACATAGACACAACGTCCAAAAAACATTTTCGAACGAATTTAATATGCCATTTATATCCAGCCTGCTATAATATTGTAATTCAAACTTACCAGTATCGGCAACTGTCTCGTCGTAGTGTGCACATTAGATGTGGCTATTGCAGATGTCCTGAAATATTGTTGTCAATGTATAGTGTTGTCAATAAAAAATACTATTATTTTCTTATTGACATCACTATTCGGCAGTATTTGTTCCTTATTAACTACAGAAATTACATTTTAACTTGTTTTTGTTCCTTATTAAGTACAGAAAGAAATTACAATTAAAAAGTAACGACATGCGGAAAACTTCAAGAATTAGCATAACTATTGGCAATTCTAAACTACATAAAAATTGGAAACTTTAAATGCTGAAGGCTAAATACGATTTCGGAAAATTATGTGTGAAATTGAAAAATAACTTTTTAAGTTATTTAAAACCCTATTCCTCGTCGATAGTAACAAAAACGACAAGACAATTCTTAAAGATATTCTAACATATAACAATATATTAGTTATTATAAAATATGTATAGTACGTCCCAGATAAATTAAACCCAAACGTAAACAAACACACCAAAATTTTCACATATTTATTGTGCACACTAATCATCACTTTCACCAGAATATTAAAAGATCATACTTCATAATCCAATACATTTTATAACAATTAATAATTAATATGTCTAAACATTAAATGAAAATTTTTACTGTAAAAATACGCCATTTTGACACTGCCGACTGTAGAATAAAGTCTAGAGTCTATGGATTCATAGTAGCAAACAATAATAATCATTGTATTAATATTGGCCAATTGGCATCACTGACTAGTATATATGGTTGTGTCATAGACGGGTTTGTTTACGTATGGGTAAAATTTTTCTGGGACGTACAATAAACGCTCGGTGGGTCAACTAGTCTTAGTACAATGTACAACCTTATCAAAGACACGTTTACATCAATAGAAAAAGGTGTAAGCATTAGTATTAAATAGCACAATTATTATTATTAATAACATACACAACAGGTAATGTGGTAGTGTGTGTGACGGTGGCGCTACTCGCCGCCGCCGCTGCTGCCGCCGCCGCCGCCGCCGCCGCAGCTGCCGCATTACGTTGCTGCAGCAAGAGCTGCTGTCCGGACTAAAATCGTAAAATACATGAAAAAATTAAGTCAGTACATACTGAACACCTACCACTGTCGGATGACCAAATTATGATTGTACTGTACCGCGCATCACGCATTGTAAGGTGGCAATTATTTGAAATTTCAATGCTTTTATCATATTAGGTACGTCATACGCCGCAACACATACGGACATACGTCTTCATACTATATTGGGCTTAATATATAATAATAAATAATAGCTCCTCTCACCGATTTCGGTGTAGGTAGCCGATTTCATTGAAACCAGGCCAGCTACTCAGGAGTTATTTTATAGTGCCCAAGTGTGTGCGCAATACACAGAAGCACGCTCTCTTCCTTTTACTCTCATAACCCAGTGGGACGGTAAACCGACACGAATGGCGAGAGAACAGGCGCAAGACCGACTTTTTACATGCCCATCTGACGCATGGATCATCTTTCTTGTCAGACAATCAGGTGATCAGCCTGCATTGTCCTAACCAAACTTGAAAACAACATTTTTTGTTGTTCCAACGCGGGAATCGAACCCGCGACCTCCGAGTCGAGAGCGAAGCTCTGAACCCTAGACCACGGAGGCGATGCTTAATCGCTTCGTTTAATATATGACCCATGAATCATCATGTATATATATACAAACACACACTTTTGAGAAATCAAACAATTTTGTAGTGTATATTTAAAAAAATAATTAACTTACCATTTCTCTCATGCCACCAGTAAAAGATACTCTTGGTAACTGACCAGGTACAATATGTTTAATTCTAACGGACTTACGTCCTTCCTCTGTAAATATTTCGGTAAACTGTTGTATGTATTTATTAGCTTGCAGTCGTGTTCCTGTAATAATGAGTTACAAAATTAAAATAAAATTTATAATAAAAAAAAAATTTAAAATTAAGTTTGTCATGGACAAAAAGCTGTATTTTTTCCACCTCTAAAATATGCCAATAATGATTAACAACGCCTACACATCAAAGATTCCCGAAAGGCAATATCAACTATCCTATACTAGCCTCTATAAAGAATAAACAGCTTACCTAAAGCAAAACGGCAGGCAGCTCCATTTTTCTCCCCCTCTACATGATCTCTGTCAACGTAGAGCTCTCCTAAAAATTCTTGGTCCGATGGCCGCTGTAGTATCGATAGCTTTATGTGGAAGAAACCAGCTCCAGGCTGAGCAGAATTTCTCTCTGTCTCCAGAATATATTCTTCCACTAGCTGCGGCTGACAATCGGGGGTGGGCCTCGGCCGCTCGTAGGCCCTGGCAAGTTTGAGAGGTCCGTTTGGTTCTGAAGGCAACGCTAATGGCAGTGGATCCATTTTTGGAGGTTCGATTGGTTTGAAGACCTGTTTTAATAATCATAAAAAATCTCTTTAGTATGCACACAATATAATATATCTATAATTATTTAATGTTACTTCATTTTAAATGGCACTGTAGAAGGGACAAAATGACAGATTGTTAGAAGAAGTCTATGATTTTGTCTTTATCTGTAGGTATATTCATGCTTGTGTAGATATACAGAATGCATTTTTATGGTGTTCACAAAATGTTTATAGAGTATTGATTTTCAAACAATTGAGTGTATATTTTACATTAATCATATTTACATAGCAATCAAAATAATAATATATTACTTACCTCTGGTGGTTTTTTCGGGAACTTAGAAGTCAGTCGTGTATGAGGAACTGATTGTCTACTATTTTTAGCTCTTTGGCGATGTATCAATTCCAACAATTCTAATCCATGGTAGTGCGTAAATTGGTCTAATTTTCGTTTTCTATTTACAGCCACCTGCAAAGTATTATGTTCACCACTAATAATATCCATTTCAAATATATGTAAGCCGCCATCCAAATTGAATACATATTGAAACAAAAAGTACCTGCGAGAACTTTTTTGCTTGTCTCCGTATTCTCGGAGTATTGAAGAGTCTTGGTGCTGCATGTAACCGCGCAGCGAGCAGACCAATAGCAGGTCGTGGTTCAAGGCACAGCGGTGGAGCCGCGGCATGTACAAGTGCCGCTTCTACTGCCTCCAAAGCCCCTCGCTCTTCACCCACCCACCCACAGCGACTACCGATGCACATTGCATCTGTTATTATACTCTGAAACCAACATTGACAAATAAGTTGTGATATGTTAATCGAGAAGTTCCGACGACTGACTTTCAGCTCTATCAGATCGATCTAATACTCCCCACAAATCTTCATTACAAAAAAAAACTCCCCACAAAATAATTTTTTTTTTTAGTTGTCACTACGACCAGGATAGTCAGCACTGACTACATTATAAATTGTAGACATAGAGATTAACATCCCATCTGCTTATAGCTATATAGCTGATTGCAAGATTAAATTTATAAAAAAAAAAAAGTTGTCACTATGATTTTACGATTGATATGCCATCAGATTCTGATTACCTTATAATTGTACCACCCTCAGAATATCTCCATTGTAATAGAAAAATAATTATTGAATTATAAAAGTATATATACAACGAAGTTAAAACACACATAAAAAATATAGAAATATATTGTCGGATTGAAAAAGCTCCAGCTTTAATGAAAATGTAAAAAATGTTACAATAAAAATTTTAACAATAATATTATTTTACCTGATTTGTAGGCTTCAGCAACACATGATGTGTATCACATAAGAAACTCGGGTATGCTTGTCTATAGTCCCTTATTTGAGCTATAATGCATCCAGAATAAAAAAGACATGAATGCTCAGATTCTAACAGGTCAAGTAACACAACTGGCAGCTCCTCGTTGTCAATGTAACTTAAAAGCTCTTCCTCTTCATACGGCCACCTTGGTGTTTCAATTAATGTTTCATCTGGACTAGAAGAGGCCTAGAAGTAACATCATTATAAACTTCTTACATGTTGTTTGCTGTTTAAGCTATGACATGCAATGCTGGACAATAGCCTTTCCCAAAGTATTTCATGGGGGGTTGCCTATACTCTACAAGGTTGGCAATATTCCCTCTATTGCTTTATAGGACACATAGGAAAAACTAAATGTCTAGAAAGATGGTTAATGGAATGGTTCTATACTTACTCAAGGACACCATGGACGATTATAATGACCCATTAATTCAGAATTTATTGTTATTACATTTTTGAAATAAAGAATTTAATATTGATCACAATATTTTAAGTATTTGAAAATTATGTTTATAAAAGTGATAACAGTACTTTAAATTATAATCTCAATATGTATAATCATGCTTGTATGTATGGTTACAATAGATCCTGTGTTTTACTTTTCCACTTAACTACTATAGATTTAACTTACTGGCTAAAAGATTACTATTGAAGAATGACAATTAATAATAATAACAATTATTGCCGAGTGTTATTTTATTAGAGAATTTCATACAAATTATGAAGATTGTTTTTATTTAAGAAACATTATTTAAAAAATCTACACAATTTAAATATAGGTACATATAAAATTTCAAAAAAATAATAAATTTAATTAACATTAAATTTATAACTTGTATGTGTTTTATTATTTACATTAACATTAAGTCCCGGTTTCACCAATGCATGTTAGTGTTAACGGCATGCCTTCTATAAATTATCATGCCTTCTCATTCATTGATAGGAATTACAAGAGGAACAACATGATATTAAATGAAGGATTAACTTTAACATTGCTTGGTGAAACACATCTTAATGTAATGATACCTCTATATACCTCTAATGAAACTTATAATCATTATTAAGTAATACTTTTTACCTTTAGAGATAGTGAGTAGCCTTTGTTTCCTGGGTATAAATTGATTATTAATGTGTTTAGATTATATGTTGCTAGTAACTTCTCTAAAAGATATGATGTTGTCTTAAGGCCTTGCTGAAATTAAAAAAAAACTCAAGACAAAACTCTCTTGTTTTAAAATTTAAATACATTAATCAACACAGTATGAGGCTTCAAGTTAACCTCTGTGGCTTAGTGGTTGTACATGTTGGTGCTCAAGCCGGAAGCAGAGGGTTAAAACCCACCAAAGGCAAATTATTTCTGATCAAAATCAAAAGGATAAAGAAAATATACATGTATAAAATATATATACATATGTATAAAATATAATAAAAATCAAAAAATATTTATTAAGTCAATATAGATTTTTCCAATGACTGGTACCCGTAATACAAGTTCAGTAAATAGTATAAGCCCAGATAGATGCGGTGTGAAAGCATCCAGATATTATATTGTACATTAATATGTGATAATTTTGTGATTATTTATTATAAAAATACATGTTTAAGCTAAAAATTACAACAACTTACAAAGTTAGCCTGGGAGTCATCACTGTTCAACTCATTATACAACTTGTGAAGTTTCTTGAATAGATCAAACTTTTCTGTAGATTTCCCAGCGGAACTAGCCGAATTACGTTGAAACTTCATCCTAGAATCATCCACGGTTTCGGCTAAATGCATCTTTTCATCAGTCCAAGTCATTTTATGATCTGAGACACCACTGTCAAATTGAGTCAAGTTTTTATTCACATGTTTAGCCCGGTCAAGTATTACCTAAAATTGAAAATAGTTTTAAGTAGAACACAAAATCACTAGTTTCAGTTGAAAATATAGTGGACAGGGTCTGAAAATTTTAATTCTTCTTACCTCTGCTTCCAGTGCCGCGTGAATTAAACCATCCATAATGTCATTAATTGAAACAAAATATTTAAGTGGCAGTAACGTTTTTACACGGATTTTTTCATTTTATCAATTTTGCTTTGAGTATTAAGTCATGATTTAAAGAAAACTAATACGCTTTATTTATGTTTCGCACAGCATGACAGTAAAATAACATGTCCTGTGTCCATCAGAATTTTTGATTTTGACATTTCACATTTCTTGAACATTTTTTTTTATATTTTGGCTAAAAGTCTAAAAATACATTAACATTAAGCCCTACAACATAATAGTACATATTTTTTATTATAATATTGGGGTATTATTATTATTAACACTGACAAACAAATGAAAATAATGTTATGTGAGAGAAGTAATAAGTACCTACGTACAACAGGAATGAGCTCTATCTCACAGATTAAGTATTAGTTACTACGGAACTCTATCTGTGCATCTCATAGCTAAAATCACAGATTAAGTATTAGTTACTACGTAAGCTAAAATAAAGTAAATAAATGCTAAGGTCGTAAGAGTGAGGTAAGAGTCTAGTTGCGTGCAAAATAAAAATGAAGCCAAGTGAGAGTCATCTGTGTCTCAGATCTGTGTCCTTCTAACACTTAACAGTGACTTAGTTAGAGTTGCCACAGTTAAGTTCATTTTATTCCTTTCGTTGTTGCAGAAAAATATTATGTGATAGATGTAATGCAATGAAGTAAAAACATTTACCTACTTCTATAATGGTTATAATTTTATAACGTAATTTATTACAGACATGTTATAGCAATATTATCTGTTGCTACCTACGTAGACAGTAACGCAAAAAATCCTTTGGCCTTCTTTCTTTGCTTTACCTGACAACCCTACATAAAATGTCCGACTCGGACGTTAATGGCGGTGTTTTTTGATTTCGTGATAATCTTAAAGAATATTTAATTTAAAAATGGGGACAATTTGTGTCGTGAAGGCTTGTGAAAGCCAGTATTATCCTGATTGTGGTTCTTCTTTTCACATGTAATAGTTTTAAACCTAATTTGATACTTTTGATAGTGAAGAATTTGGGTGACATGAGATAAACAGTAATACTATTTATAAATGGGTGACCATGCATATCTATCCGATAGTATAGTTTGTTCTTAGACTAGGATTTAGGAATGATGATATTCAATGACTTGGAATTTGGAAACTAATCCTAAGTCATTGAATACGACTTAAACGGTTATGTCGAGTAAACGCCTTTTTTTATTAATGTTTTTATTATGGCATTTACGCTAAAAACGAACATTCACTATTCGTCATACATAATACTCAGTTCCTCCACCGTAAGAAGTTTAGAGTACCTATTGGTTGCGAGATCCATGCTATGCCTAGCGGTTCTTTGTGTGGTCATATAATTATTGATATTATTAGAAAACAATCACATGAAAAGACAATCATTATATCTCACAAGTAACAGGTGCATAATAGTTCAGGATTGTTTAGAGCAATTACCAATCTACTATTTACTTAAAACATGAATTATTTTTAATATAGGTATCACTAAGAAAAAATTTATTTTGGTCTTTTACTTGTTTTTTTTTAATTGAAATTGTTTATTGTATAATATGTTGAAATAGGTATGCTAGAAGATTATGCTTATTATTAATGATTAATTAATAATACAAATCTTGTTATTTTACAATTTAATAGCCTTAAAAGTTAATAAGTATGTTATAAAACAAACTAGTTGTCATTGGATGCCATATGCCTTATTAAATTTGTGATAAATTTATCCACTTTCCGGACATCTTGTTGTACTTCTGTTTTGTACTGAATGCACTGAAAAAAAAAATGTATTTATTCATTTCAATTAAAATGAAAATAAATATACAAGTGAATGTCAATTGACTTCTTTAAAGCAGTATGTTAGTTCTAAATTCAACTAAAACTTTACTACACTAACAACAGTAACATAACTATTAATTACTCCTAAAATTAACAATACAAACATTTATTAATGACTTCCATAAAATTATTTAATGTTAACATAATATAACATATAAAACACTTGCTCAGGTTTCACAATATAATAGGTAGTCCAAGCAGAAACATTTGAAAGCTCCGTTAAGTAAAATTAATGAATAATAATTGTATGAAATACATGACAAAACCAATACAATTGATTACTTTTCTTTATGGAACTTTAAAATTTTCCTGCTTGGCCTACAGTACATATTTAATTTGACAACAAAATAGTTATGGCAATGTAAAATTCAAGGCGAAAGAATACTACTAATTATCAAAAACAATATAGAGGATTAGAAAAACAATAAACGCGTTATTAAAAAAAAGAGGAATAATAAGTTAATAAGTAGGTATGTAACTGTGTTAAAATGTAGTTTTTAAGAACTTTAAGTGATGCATTAATCTATACATGGTTATAATAATCTAAACATTAAATAATATTTATACAATACCTTTTTATTATCCGTAATTTTAACCAAGAATAATCCTTTGGAATGTGAGTATTTTACACTGTATCGTGTATTTATGGGATCTCTAAGATACAACATTTCCGCAGACTTTTCGAATTCTTCCCAATTAGGTATGAAAGTCATTGTAAATGTATGGAAAAAACTTCCTATTTATTTGTTGAGCGTTTAATTTATAACCCAGAAATAAGGCTTTAGAGTGTAGTTTTAATTATTTAATAAATTAATATAAAATTTTAGGAATTTCTTTTTTAATTTCTATTTCTAGCAATCATTTACTATTTTCTAACCTATCGTCTTATGTCAAATTTGATAAGACAAATATTGACAACTCAGCAGTGTCAATTGTGATTGACAGTATGTTCTGTGTTGCCAGTGTAGGTACTGAACAATACCATACTAGAGTCCGACCGAAACTGGTTTTCCGGCCGAAACCGAAACCGAAACCGAATGTTCGGCCGTGGCTTCAGTTTCGGCCGAAACCAAAACCGAAACTCCTGTGGTCAAATTAAAATTCCTTAAAATACTGAAATTTGGTGCATTTTACCCATTAATCTGCATTAATTTGGACATAAAATGAAAACACATTCTAATAGGATGGGGAAAAAGTCTTTTCGCAAAAAAAAGTATGTAAAAATTTTTCATAAAATCTCTTGAGCTATACCAATTGAGTTTGGTATCATTAAAAAAAAATGATTTTACAGAAGTTTTTTTCCAAATTCAAATTAGATAAAATAAATTCAAATATGAGATTTTCATTTGTTTTTCTTATTGTTAAGAAAAAATAATGACTGATTTTAATGAAGAAATTCTACACATTTTAAAATTTTTTTACAATAAAGGTAAAAATGCAACACAAGCCGCGAAAAAAAAATTTAATGTTAATGCAGTATCTGTGAGAGTAGTGCAAATTTGATTTAATCGTTTTCAATCCGGAAATATTGATTTCACACAGGGCGATCAGAGCGACGTACATCTACGTCGCTCTGATCGCCCTGTTGCGGATAAAACTGATTTTTTTTTTTAAGTGGTGCAAGATTGACATATTAGTAGTTACGATGTAGCTGAAGAACTGGGGATTGACCACAAAATGGTTTTGGCGCATTTGAGAAAAGCTAGGTACACAAAAAAGCTCAATATTTGGGTGCCTCATGAGCTAACTGAAAGAAACCTAATCTTTCTTACTTATTATCTACGACGTAATGAAACCGAACCATTTTTGAAGAAACAGATAACTGGTGATGAAAAGTGGATCACGTACGTCAAGAACGTGCGAAAAAGATCGTGGTCAAAGACCGGTCAGGCTTCACAGACTGTGGCAAAACCCGGGTTAACTCGCAACAAGGTCATATTCATTATGAGCTGTTACCGCCAGGCAGGACCATATTCATTATGAGCTGTTACCGCCAGGCAGGACCATATTCATTATGAGCTGTTACCGCCAGGCAGGACCATATTCATTATGAGCTGTTACCGCCAGGCAGGACCATATTCATTATGAGCTGTTACCGCCAGGCAGGACAATAGATTCTGAACTGTACTGCGAACAACTGATGAGATTAAAGCAAGAAGTTGAGAGACAGCGGCCGGAATTAATCAACAGAATGGGTGTGGTCTTTCACCATGATAACGCTAGACCTCACACATATTTAGCCACTCAGCAAAAATTATGGGAGTTTAATTGGGAGGTGTTAATGCATCCGCCGTGACCTTGCACCTACAGATTTCCACTGGTTTTGGTCGCTGCAGAATTCTTTAGGCAGTGTCAGGTTGACATGACAAGAGGACTGCCAAAATCAATAATCACAGCTTTTTCATCAGAAGCCCCAAAATTTTTATAGCAATGGGTGACCCCACCTACCAACAAGATGGCAAAAAGTTATCGAACAAAATGGCACCTATATATGTACTTTATTCAATGAGGGGTTTTCGAAGTGTCTCTTTTAGGTACAAAGACAACCGTAAGATGGCGCTTGCATAATGTAATATGTCAAAAAATCTGTGATCTTTGTTGGGTGGCTATTAGGGCTGCCAGATTATAGCTATATATATATAACTATATAGCTATATAAATTCCTTTCTTAGTCATCTCCTACACTTCCGAGGAAACCTACATACATTATAGCTCGCTGGCTTCAATATCTTTGATTTTTTAAACAAATAATTATTAGGTTAAGAAATTTAAAAAATTTAACTAATTTAAGTCTAATGTCAATAAACTTTATTATTATTTCTTATTGCACGCTAAGATATATTTTACCTCTTGGGGCTCTTGCCAAATGTTATGACGGAGAGATGAAATCTGCTGGCGTAAAGTGAGTTGAACATAATATGAAGGATTTTTTTCTTATAAAATAAAATAAAAAATAAAATAAATTTATTTCAGGTATCTGCGACCCATATCAACAAATAATTACATTACATTACACAAATTCTTATAGTTAATTCTGTTTTTATATGTTTGATAGCCTCTATCCATCTTGATCTCCGAGTTTCATCTTGGGGAAAGCGGTGGTTACCTATATTATTACAAAATTGTACTACGCATGGACTAGCCATGTTTAGTTTAGTTCTCAGGGCACAATTAATAAATAATAAACTATTGCAAGTGAAAGAAAGAAAGTTGAAAGGTAAACAAACAAAAAAACAAAGCGGAAATTGACATTTTACACAGGACTTGACATATTACTTAGGTTTAATGCCATATAACAGCATTTTTCTTAAACTAGTAGAACTGTCAAAATAAAAACCGCTCATTGTAAATGAATTTTATACAAAAACCTTTTGAATTTATATAGAGTAGTGCTAGTTGCGGTTATTCCTCGCCTTAAACTCTCCCTGTGTTCCAAGAGACGCTCTGAACGTTCAGATCATTCATAACGCTGACATTGACAGCTGACAGTGCCTGTGAAAACAGTTCAAAACAATCCTAAACAGTGCTAAAGAAAATAGTAAACGAAAATAACGTTTTTTTCGTTCAGATTTGCGTTTCTTTAGCACTGTTTAGGATCGTTTTGAATTGTTTTCACAGGCACTGTCAGCTGTCAATGTCAGCGTTATGAATGATCTGAACGTTCAGAGCGTCTCCTGGAACAGGCCCAAAGTCTACAAGAAAATTAACAGTAGAATGTGTCGCCATCTGTAATGGATTCTCAAAACTAAGATTTAAAAAAGTTCAACACCAACCAAAGATTATTATTACTAACACCAACTATTATCGCTAATCGCTATCGCTGGACGACAATATTTCGGACGTCAGAGTGCATAAATTGACAAAACGTACATTAATCGCGTTTATTGCTCATGTCTGTTATCGAAAACGCTCATAAAATATCACTCCCCTGCAAGTATTTCTCTTTATGCCTGCAATCTTTGAGATGGAACAATAAAAGTATAAAAATACGTTAGCTAGGGTTGCTATAATTAAAAATAGAATACGGTATTTGAAAATACAAGCATTGAGCGCAATCCAATCGAGATCGAGTACCTACATTGCAGAAAATCAATACAGTGATGTTTCCATTCGTCTTTTTAATTTTAAAATGAGAACGTGACAAAACATTTCTTTTAATTCGAAGAAACCATTTTATTTAAAAATAATTTGAAGCTTGATGCTCTTTTTTTATTTATTTACATAGTGATGCAAAATCTTATAGTTACGGCGTGGTAAGATATTCTGCGTTTGATTGAACATCTTCGCTGAAAATTATAGGTACTAAAGGTTAGTAAAATTCTAAATTGATTTCAATTTATTAGAAACGTACGTTTGTACCCACATAAAATTAAAAAAGATAGACTATCGACCCTCGCCATTGTCTGCATCGAGCATGGTGCATTGCGTTTTTGATATACACGGTTATAGGTAGTCGAGTGTAGTTAAGTAGATACCTTCAGAGCTCAAAAAATATAATATCTTAATTATTTCAGTCTATAAAATGTTTTGCGCATTCTAAAAAACTTGGTATTTTGGTTTGCTATGAGGTAGGTAATACCGAATCGATTTTAAATAATATCCCCTTTTCTTATCCTTCCGTACCTATTTTGTGTACGGTGTTTAAAAACTGCGAACATTTTGATGCATTAATTATTAATAAACTTCGATTGTTATGTAATGCCTTGTATTTAAGTGTAGTACAATTTAAAATAGCTACCAGCAGCAAGACTGGTCCTATGTTCATTTGAAGTAGGTACTTGATTAAGCCCCACAAGGACATTTGGTTGATAACTGTAGCTGATGACAAAATTACAAGCAAATACAGGCATCACTTCTTAAATGACATTTTCTTTCCAGAAAAAATAAATCCATAAGTAACACAGATTTTTAATTCATTACTTTTTTGTGGATTATATTTGCTACCTAGTGCATAAGCCTGATTAAGTACCTTACTACAGTAAGCACACCAAATAATAATTAAATGTCCAGATTTTCACATAACTGAATGCACAAAGACAACTTTTATTTGAGTCTCCTGTACCTTGTTTAGTATATTGTAGTGAATTTTAACATACTCATTTAGTTGTGGTTAACCAGTCTTATTTGAATATAATTCTCATAATACCTATGTATAATAATTAGGTGTGCAATAGTCTAATAGTAATTGTCAAAAGGGTTAAATGAAATAGTACTACAGTAGAATGCATGTTATCCAAATTAATTGGGACTGGGGTGGACTTGTATTATCAAAAATTAAGATAATTCGACATTAGGTAATAAAGAAAAGCTGTTACACATAGAATAAACTTTATTAAGTTTATCAAACACAGTTCCATAGTAAAGCTCACTTGAATATCTCAATCAGTGTAAATTGCAACCTCATCAAGCCTTAACAAAAATACAAAGTATAAAAATGACTTGGTATAACATTTTTATATTGTTCTAAGGATCTGCTTAAAATAGAAAAATTAGTATAATCGGCATTTTGGATAATCAGTGTCCCACTGTGCCGATGTATAAATTCAGAAATTTGTGTGGGTTGGGGTTGTCTGTGAAAGCTTTCTGAAAGCTTTTTGTGCTATTTTTAGGTAATGGGTGGGCTGGGCTGGTAGGGTAAAGGTTTATATTTTACTCTAACTAAATGAACAAAGTAGTTTCATTTTAGTTTCATTTAAAAAATATAAAGACTTCTACTGCATTTTCTGCATAGATGTAACTATTTCTCTAAACTATTTTGATAAAATGTTTAGAGGAATGTCTCTTGATGTTGTTTATCTATGTTGCTTATTTAACTAATGATCGATTGTATTCCTATTTGAACACAATACAGATATGCTTGGTAGGTGATTAAATATTTAATGTTATATGCATTTCGTTTCAGTTGGTCAAAAGATTTAGCCAAATATATTCAAGATTTTGTTACTACAGAACTTAATTATTTTACTTAGTAGTAGACTAACCAAGTACAAAGGATTCTGTACATAATCATTACTTTTCATGTACGTTGAATAGAAGCAACCCCTTGAATATTAATTTAATTTACTTTTCGTTCTTGTTTCAACAGTGATAGTCTGAGTCTGAATTTTAACAACCCCTGACAAAGACTGAGTGGTGTAATAAGTTTGACGTGTCTGTGTGTCTGTCCATGACATCAATTTTAGTTATTTTTTTTTCAAAGCTTTGATCAAGATTGTTCTTAGCTATAATTTATCAGCAGTGAGCAAATTGATTGCTATAATTTGGGGGTTAGTTAAACATTTTAATTTGGTTTATATTTTACTTAGGGTCTGAAACCAAAAGAACAAGCACCAAAGATGCTATTCATTATGAAATTGTCAAACCATAAAAAAATTTTTTTTGCTTTCAGATATTTTGTTTATAGGAAGTTAGAAAAAAATACAAAAATATCACTGTAATTGTAAGGTAAAATGGAAGAATTAAACGGGGAGCTTTACGGGGATGGCCTTCTTAGTTTGGGAGATGAAGGTTCTTTAGAATCTTCTGATAATGGAAAGCAGGATCAAAATTGTAAAATTTGCGAGTAAGTCTTCCACTTAAAAAATAATATTAACAATATAAAATGTGGAACAACACATTGTGTAACAGTGATTCTGACATTGTTTTATGTATTTTAGCAATAAATTGTGCAGTCCTCGAGTATTGTCTTGCCTTCATGTATTCTGTGAAGCATGCATCGACAAATTAATGGTTAATGAGGCTGGTGATTCTCTAAAATATGATTTGGCTGTGGAATGTCCTTTGTGCAAACAAGAAACTAAGGTAAGTTAATAATAGTTTTATAATTATAACGAATATATTTTCATAATTTATGAAGCTCTACTGATGTTAGTCTTGTGTTCCATAAACAGATGCCTAATGGCGGAGCTGCTTCTCTGCCATCTGATTACGTCGTTACCAACATCTTAGACGTCTCGTCTATGGATCAGTCTGTTGTTTGCACTTGCTGCAAAAGTAAGGAACCTGCCGTTGCTAGATGCACTGACTGTTCTCATTTCCTTTGCGCCAACTGTAATTCGGCACATGAGTTCATGCGGTGCTTCGAAAACCATCGCGTTGTCCCTTTCGATGCTCTGAGATCTTCTAAAGAAAAGGCGGCTGTGCATAAACCAATATTTTGCGCTCGCCACGTGGGCGAAAGCCTCAAGTTTTATTGCTGCGAGTGCGAGGTCGGCGCATGCACAGAATGCTTGACGGTTGACCACAAAGTCGGTGAACATCGCTGCGAGCGCATCGTGGATGCCGAACCGAACTTACGCGCAGAGCTTCATAATTTTATCAAGGAAGCGAACGCGAAGGCCGTCGCCGCTGGAAGCGCTTCAGCCAAGCTCGACGATGCTCTCGGAGAGCTCCAGCGTCAACGCGACGACGCGGAGAACCTAATCAATGAAGCTTACCATTCTTACATGGCTGCCCTCGGAAGACGCAGAGACACGGCTATCGAGGAGCTCGAACGTCTGCACAAAGAGAGGGAGCTGAAAGTGATGGATCTGTTCGACCGCGTCGACAAAACCGTTCAACGTATAGATTGTGCTTGCAACTTTGCTGCAAGACTTCTGCGCCGCGGTGATGGAACCGAGATCGTGATGTTGAAGAAAACTGTCGCATCCCAATTCGCTCGGGTCATGGAAGATGCACCAGAGTTCGATGTGGACTACTCGCTGGAATTCGTCACCAATGTGGACAAATTCGACGCCATAACCGAGGAGACCTTTGGAGCGTTTCGCACCGAAACGACGAAAGCGGAAGAAAGGAAACGGGCAAGCGAAGCGTCCGCCATCGTATCTCTGGCTTCCAACTGTCATTCGCCTGCCGTTTCTGTGACCAATGCTCCAGTGTTTGATGACTTTCCACTGGGCATGCGGAGAGTGACCGGTGGCGTGGGGAGCCTGGTCGGGGTTCAAAACGTCAGTGTGCCGCCGATGGGAGTTGGGAGCGTGCCCGGCACCAACAACAGCGTTATATCGGGGGTCAACAACGTGTCTGGTGCGGGGGTGCCAGCTCTGCCATCGATGGTGGAATACAACTTGCAGCAGCTGGCCAGTATCGCCGAGAAGGAAGTGCCGCCTCCGCCCCACGCGTCTCCAGCTCCAACGTTCACCCTCGCGGAACTGCTCGCTGGAGATCTGAACTCACCGCAAGCATATAACAATCTGCAGGCCCTGGCGAAATTGGGACTGAATGCGGGTAAGTTTCTACCTGAATTATTTTTTCTATCTGACTGCGCCAGAGAGGAGGGTTTTGTTTTCGTAAGTCTGTATGTATGTATGATTGTTTCGTACGCTTTGCAGCTGGAACAGCTCTATCGATTTTAGCTTGAAAGGTATATCTAAAATAAAAACGTAGTCGGTTTTTTTAATGAGTCATTTTTATTTGTTTAGGTAACATACTCATTTATAAACATTAATAAACTAGACCTACAGGCCGGTTTCGGAAAGGCTTGTCAAATCAGTGATCAACTAACATGGCATTCAAGTTAACAACCCATATTGAATGCTATGTAAATTAATCATATATTTGATTAGCCTTTTACAAACCGACCGTCAGTATACAATTTAACATTCAGTAGTTGTGACATAATTAACCTTAACCTTACACAATATAAAAACATGTTTACAGATATTGAGTCATACAATTTTACTTTAACTCTCTTAACTTGCTATATTATAGGTATATAATAGTAATACGGATTCACCGTCGCAATTGAGGTTATATGGAGTCGAAAATGGCCTAAACTGTTTTGGAAAAACGATGGTACGGCCGTGCTCAACTTGGCGAGGGAACTGCCGTGCCCGATAACATAAAATTTCATTGAATATTTTTATCCTACTGAATCAGGAGGGTTATTATTTTCCTATGTATGTATATGTATTATGTATAATTTTTTGGCATCCTGCAGCCTGAACTGCTCTATGGATGGATGTGTCGTTATATTCGTGTTTACTATGAAAGTGACAATGGGGCTAATCAAACTTAAAGATAAACAAAATTGCAGATCAAAATGTTTCTTTTAGTATTTTTTTATTTAAAAATTACACTAAAATAATAATAGTGTAACGGGGTCTCTGCGTGTTGGCTTCGGCCCCACACATGCCTTCCAAAGATCCGTGACTTAATTCTTCGTAAGGAAAGCTAGATAGGTAGTAGATACACATACATAATATTAATAATATTATTATTAAAACATAGTTGTTTTTTTTTTCAAATAGTTTGTTCTGGTTAAGTCACATGTATGCGACTCTCTCAATCTAATGGCAATTCTTATTTCCAGACGTGAATGGCTTCGGTGGCGTTGGCAGCGTAGGCGGTATGGGGGGCGTCGGGCCTCGAGGGGTTTCCCCCGGGAGACCCCTCCTGACGGCCGTGGAAGAGGCGGCCCTGGTAACACCGCCTGCACCGCTGGTTCGAGCTACCAAGGCCACGCCGATGCACATACGGTTCAAGTTTGGACAACTCGGCGGTGGCAAAGGCCAGTTCAACTCACCCCACGGATTCTGTCTCGGCAACGATGAGGACATCATTGTGGCTGACACCAACAACCATCGGATTACGGTATGTAATATGTAACTAACTAACATTACAGGAGGCCCACTCAAGATGCCATCGCTAATTATCGGTTACAAAGTTCGATAACAAAATGTATGGGATTTGACATAAGCTACGCTAAATGATCGCGATTTGGTATGCCATTTAGCGTACCTTATGTCAAAGCCCATACATTTTGTTATCGAACTTTGTAAGCGATAATTATTTTTATTGGATTTAAAGGTTTTGTTTATATAAATTCAATATTGGTTCGGAACGGAGTATACAACTGTCACACATTTAGGTTAGTCTTGCAGCATAATAATTCAATTCAATAATTAAAATTCAATTCTAAACAATATCCATAAATGAGCAAGTTGGTCGTTATTGAATGAACATTAAATTTATTTACTTTTGCACCCTAAATCAAATATATAAGCACGATCCAAAATAAGGATTAGGATAAGTTTTAATTAATCTATGTCTTTCTCGCAAAACGATATTTGTACGCAGATTGGTGTAAAGTCTGAGTAACATTTGTTTACGGGGGGCTGTTATAACATCAATTAAAAAAACATTCAAAATATGCCATCACTACTCTAACATCAATGACCAATGTCAGAGAGTCCAGTTAAGTAGGCAAGACACTTTCTTCTGTTGCTGTGTGTGCTCGGTAGGCTGATTACATATCTCGCAAAAACAATTCGATATAAATTGTACAATTGTGTACAATATCGCTGTCAAACGGTTGTACAATTAAGGCCGGGTTTCCACTGACGCGGAGCGGGGCGGAGAGGATCTTGCGGTGCCCGAATTGACCAATCAATATGCTCGAAATGTCCGCTCCGCTTCAACGGAAACAGCACGAGCATAGTGATTGGTCAATTCGGGCACCGCTAAGCTCCTCTCCGCCCCCCTCCGCGTCCGTGTAAATCCAGACTTACGCCTGTCGAATTGCTATTGCGAGATACATAATTAGTCTGCGGGTTTCAACTGGTAACCTAAGGCCCGGCGCCCATTATCGGCATCGGCAAGGAAAAGGGTCCTTCGGCATCCTACATGCAAGCGCACACTATCGGGAATTATGCTTTGGCATTCTGCAACGTTCTTAGGGATGACGAGGCGTCCTTAAAGATGCCTGTAGCTTGCCGAAGCGTCTCAATATCATATAGCATCATCAAGAACAGTCTCAGAGTACGCCGGTTCAGTACGCCGGCGGCGAGCCGAAGGATGCCGAAGCATCCCGAAGCATTCTCAAGGCTGCCGATACAGCAGCCTCAAGCATACCGAAGCGGTATTTTTGTTATTACGACCACATCACGGAAATTTCTACTTTATTGCCATTATGTTATAGTATAATATATGTGTATCTGCATGTTAACGAAAGAACAGGGTCTCCAAACACAGGTTTATACTTAAATGGAGACCCTAGCCACTTATTAAGTAATGTACAAACAAATGTGTAATGTGTAAACAAGATACTGAATAAAGATTTTTCATTTTTTTTTTCATATTGCTATTTGCCACCTAAAATCCTCAGTCGTGCCGATGCCGGTAATGGGCGCCGGGCCTAACTGTATTTTCTTTTCTGTGATTGTAGGTTTTCGACAAGTGTGGCAACCATAAATTCAACTTTGGCGTCGCGGGAAAAGAGGAGGGTCAGCTGTGGTATCCACGCAAGGTAGCGGTCGTGCGCGCCACGGGCAAGTTCGTGGTGTGCGACAGAGGCAACGAGAGATCCCGCATGCAGATATTCACCAAAAATGGACACTTTCTGAAGAAGATTGCTGTAAGTTTATTCACATTTATTCGATACACCTACAAGGAATGAACATTAAATGCTAAAATGACATGTTAATTCAATATCTAGCATAATTTGCTGTATCTTATCTTTAGAAGAAACGGGCACTTAGAAAATACTTATTGAAGGGGGGATTCCACGAATGAAATTTAACGCGCTCAATACGCTAAACTCGCTTTACGCGTTTAAACGCGCTTAAGACTCCAACTTCACCAACAAAAACTAAACGCGTTTTTAGCTGAGCCGAGTTTATAGTTCTGAGCTCTGGATTTCGTTCAAGAGCTGTCACGCACCTTATGTCGTGAGATGACCGTTGTGACTTGTGATTGTTGTATTATAAGATTTAGCATTATTTGTGTTAAATTGAATTGCAATAGCTATTACACGAAAATAGTTAAAAACACTTCTGTGTAAAGGTATTTTACATTAATACTATTTTAACTCAGAATTTGTAATCGCGCTTAGCTTTGAAACATGGTGAAATCCGTTTGAGTTGTGTGTTAATTTGCAAAAAGTATTAAAAACGTAATAAAGTGGAAAAGTGTAAATAAATAAGTTGTGGGTGATTAATTTGTGGTTATTAAAAATAAATTTGTGAACGGAGCTACAGTCGTTTCTTAGATTAGAGCAAACACTCTTCAGCTTTATCACGAACTAGCTGACCCCCTGCCCACTTCGTTAAGCATAAAAAATAAAAATAAACTTTTAAACATTCCCTGAACTTCCATGAATATTTTTAAGACTAAAAATAGCCGAATTGGTTCAGCCGTTTCGAGTTTTAGCGAGACTAATGAACTGCAATTCATTTTTATATATAAGAGAAGAAGAAGATATAGATTTGATGTGGTTCCCAGGTACGGTTCATAGACATCGTGGCGGGTCTGGCGGTGACTGCGGAGGGACTGATTGTGGCGGTGGACAGCGTCACCCCCACCGTGTTCATCCTCTCCGAGGAGGGAGACCTGCTCAGCTGGTTCGACTGCAGCGAGTGCATGCGGGAGCCCTCTGATATTGCCATCAGCGGTGAGTTGCATATTGGACTGACTGCATTGATGTTATTCTTTGGTGATTGCAATAAAATTAGGTTTAAATGCACGGCCATTTGATTGATATAATATGTACAATTTATACATGTGCTTTAGGGGGAGACCCATTGATTACGTGTGGCGTTTTTGACGATTATCAACACACGAAAATTTACACTAACTTGCACAAGAATACTTTGCGTATCCTACTGAACATCTCCAACCATAATCAGGGGCTTACTCTCCAAACTGATTTGATTTTGATTCAGATCGATCGATCCTGCCGCGTACTTCCTTATAAATTGACGTTTGTTTATTTTGATTCTCACTTCTCAGTCAATTGATATGATCGGGAGTACAAACAGTTACGATCTACCGATTTTATTTACCCTGGTTAGTTTCAAAGTAATCCACCAAATAAAATACCAAAAGCCGTTGAGATCGAACTGATTCGATTCTCGATTGTGTCGTCTTTCAGGCAAGGAGTTCTACGTGTGCGACTTCAAGGGCCACTGTGTCGTCGTGTTCGACGAGGAGGGCCGGTTCCTCCGCCGCATCGGCTGCGAGAACGTCACGAACTTCCCCAACGGCATTGACGTGTCGGACGCCGGCGACGTGCTGATCGGCGACTCGCACGGCAACAAGTTCCACGTGGCCGTCTTCTCGCGAGACGGCGTGCTCGTCACCGAGTTTGAATGCCCCTATGTCAAGGTAAGCTTGCATCATTGTTATCAACATTAACATTAACAACATTAACAAGAACCGAATACTCCTCCTCACTGATGCGGAGCGGGGCGGAGCGGAGCTTGTGGTGCCCGAATTGATCAATCACTATGCTTGAAATCTCCGTTTCGTTTCAACGGAAAAAGCACGAGCATAGTGATTGGTCAATTCGGGTACCGCTAAGCTCCTCTCCGCCCCGCTCCGCGTCAGTGTAAACCCAGCCTAAAACATTTTACGATTTGCGTAGCGCAGTGGTTAAGCGCGTTGGTGCTCGAACTGGAGGGCGCAGGTTCGAATCCCGCCAAAGAAACGATAAAATTTATGTGTTCCTGTGACATTGATGTATATTAAATTTATTGTGTATAATATAACAAAAATCTTAAATATGTGTATAGTATTAAAGTATTAAATATATTATTTCCGTTGTCTGTTACCTGTAACAAGTTCTTTTTATACTTAGCACAGGCCCATGTTGACAAGGTGTAAAGTGTCCATAGATATTATTATTATTTTATATAACAGGCCTCTATGATGTTGTGTTTATTCACATGAAAGTTAAATTACCTAATTATTATTATTATTAAAAAAAAAAGGTTAAAAATTTCTGTCATATTCTATTGTAATGATTATTAAGATAAAAACTTATTGATTTATGATGAAATTTGTTTTCATCATAAATCAATAAGTTTATTAATACTTCAAATGTAATGTTTACTTTTATGTAAATAATTTACAAAAATATCTTCAGGTGTCCCGCTGCTGCGGTTTGAAGATCACCTCCGAGGGCTACATCGTCACCCTGGCTAAGAATAACCACCACGTTCTAGTCCTCAACACCCTGTATATTGTCTGAGGAACTACTCGATGGCTGTAAGTCTGCATACTACAAGATCTCACATTTATTCCCTATATAATTATATTTAATTGCTGTTTTTACAAAGCTAACATTTTTTGCTAAACCAGTATTTGACTACTTATTGTTGTTTTGTGTTTATTTTCATGTAAGTCGTAATGTCCAATTGCAGTGGATGTGATCCTTGTACCTAATTTTACTATTTTATAATTACACACTCTCTCCTAGTGGAAACTTGGAATTTAACAAATTTATAATATCTACTGTACTGATTTCGCTGCTTTTGGATATGAATATTTTTATTCCCAAAGTACTAAAAACATACGTTTTTGGTTTGTTTAGTTTCTCATTTTTGTGGTTGCATTTAGTTGTAATGAACAGAAAATCCAAAGTTTAGGCTATAAATATACAATATTTCGTTTAATTAAGTTTAAAATCCAGTCGTTGAAGGTGGTATTTAAGATTTTATGATAGATATATCGAAGACATAAAAACTGCTTTCGAAACAATTCAGTAACGCTATGTTTATTATGTCAATAATATGCAGTTAAAGTCCATCTTTTTGTCAAGTATTATTGAGTTTGGCAAAAGTAGTCTCAGGCGCTTGAAAGTGAATGCGAAGTATTGAAACATCTGTTATTTTGCGATTTACTGCGACCCGTGTGAAGTTACTCACGGACGATATTGCCGAGCGTCGCGCACCGTCTGCAACTTCACGACGGTCGCTGTGAGTCGTGCGCGTGATCGACGCTCCAACGACTGGTGTTATTGTTCATTTTCTAAATTGAGCAGCTGGTATGGTTCCTAGTTCGAGTGAAGTTTATAATACATGTCAATTAGGGGTTTGCGTGGAAGTGTCGCCTCAGTAGACGATGTTCGTTGCTCGACAATATTACTATCTTCTAGGGATGTGCTTAAAGTCAAGTCAAATTCATATATTATAAGTTTTTTTAGCATTTTAAGTAGACGCGGTTTTGCGTTTGCGGCTTTTTATCGTAACCACTAGGTTTGCTTGTAACGAATTTGGCGACAAACTCCTAGAGCTAAGAACGTAGTGTATGTACGCACAATTCTGTTATAATGATACTTACCCAGTTTCCTATTGACCAAAGGGGCGACACTAAATTTACGTGCCATCTAGTTTAGGTTAATCGCGTATACAATATTATATATTGTCCGTTGAATATATTTACCATTTACAGAATTCTTGTGTCTATACAAAATGTTTTTTCCATGTACTCTTGTTTTGAGAGCCTATTTAAAGTTTTTTCATGAGTAGGCTACTATGATAATGATATATTATACGATTTGGTTAATTTTAAAAAATTCTGATACAGAATTATATTGGGACGCCATTGTTATTTAACTAAAAGTAATGTTTACTCGTATTTAGAAGGAGTGGAAAATGTAACTGTTTCAAATGGCACATTTATGTAAACAATATTAAACGTTAGTTAATGGCATAGATCGGCAAGGTCACAAAATTAATGATTACCCATTTTAAGTATTATACTCTCATTCGGTGTTGCGTAAAAGTGCCATTGCGAACATTTTACTACAAAACTATGTATTTTATTTCTACATAACTATATGTATACAGTACGCCAAATTATATATTTATACGGTTATATATTTATCCACAATATTATTCCAAATTGAAGTTCATATTAGGTAGTCGAAAGAAGTTGAATGTTTAGAGTTTCTTATTGAGATTTCCTCGGCTTACTGTCGCCGGCTGTACAGTTGTGTATTCAAATTAGCACCTGATAATAATATGGTTTATGTTCGAGACAATAACTGTTCTGCTTGCGTATTAAATATCATCGACACTGTCGTCTTCCATACGAAAAAGCTCTAATTTGCTAAATCAAAATTTACTCGATTACAGCGACTTGAAATGTATGCTACGATGGTAGATTTTATTTAGTACCTTCTCGAATTTAATACGCAAAAGATGTACTTAACCGAACCACCTGAGTCGTGTGATATTTTGTTGGTAATGCAATTTTTGTCTGTGCTCTCTAGATCTTTCAAACACTGAACTGCGTTCGAAAAGACAAGGATTGGAAAGTACCACTGCTTTCGACCGTTTCAGTTCCTTTACTAGCATAGAGATGACTATTTTAAGAGAATATTTCATTAGGCGTTATTTACTTTCGGAGCCATATTATTATCATTGAACAGTAAATAATATAGGTACTCATTAGTGATTATATCTGAAGTATGTACTTAATTAGTAGTATTATATTCGTTGCCGTTTCTCAGCCCGTCTGGATGCGACGCGGGCGTAGGGTGTGGAACTGGGCGCGGCACGGCTCGGACGCAAGCCAGTTTGAATCCAGTAATTAGTCTTTTGACATTTTACTTCGTGAATCCTCTATTTTATTAGTGATTAATATTTTGGGTTGATGTTTCTTGTTTTTAAGTTATTTTGTTTCAGGATTTTTGTCCCGATAGTATTAGGGAATTTTATTTTCATTTTTTTTAAATACTTAGAATAAATTTCGTCTACACATTGTAGTTGTAGGTTCGAATAATACTCGGATTTTTAAATTTGTTTTTCTTTTGTTTTATTATTATATATGGCCTACGTCTAAATAGTATTTTGGGCCGGAGGCGGGCCAATAGTGTTACGAATTTTACTGCCAAAATTATTTTCTTACGATGTTTGTGCATGCACATGGTAATTATTTCATTGTAATTTGTATTATATTGTGTATAATGAGTTACTAATTGTTGCCAATTTTATGTTTTATAATATTCAGGGTTTTATAATATTAACTGTTCATTTTTAATTTGTTATCCAATATCAAAATTTTTGTGTGTTAGTGACGTAATATACCGAAATAGAAGTTAATAGGAGCCCCAAAGGGAGCGTTTGACGCTATTAATTAATATCGCTTTAGGGTTGCATAAAATTATTAAAAAAAGTGGTGTGATAAGTTTTGGATAATTTTACAAATTATACTATTTTATGTGTGAATTCAATAAAAATTCGAGGTTATTATATAATATTGATTATTGTAAAGTTTCAATGCACGCCGGCTCCCTATTCGGCCGCGTGGAGTATTATGATTTCTATGTTAATTGAATGTTACTTTGAATGTTTAGTGATGTACGATGTTTCCTTTGCTCTTGCCATGTATCTAGTAGGGAAGTAGCGGTTGTGTAGGGGTTAGTATTTTTCAATCGATTTACAAGCGACAGTATCCCGTTCGCTCCGGCCGGCGGGTTTTCGCCGCGCCGCTCGGCTGTATATTCTTGCTGTAGCAAGTAAGCACTTAGTGAGGTTGACGGCGAGTCGAATGGTATCTATTGTCCATTGACGTCGCCCGATAATAATTGTATCATTAGAGTACATTACAGTAGCCTTTCTCGGGAATCTTAAAAGTTACCTATATACACTTTGAGGCAATTTTTTGGTAAATATTATATTTCTCTCGAATCTATATTCCCTTATATGTATGCAGCAATAAAAATTAATTCAGTAGACGTAGTTGTCGCATTGCGTGGTGTTAAAACGAACTTTTCTGTGTCGTCACATTAAATATTTAGCAATAAGGGTCTTCGGAGTGGGAGTGCCGGTACTGGGTAGCGGGTTTGTGTGTTTAATGCCAAGCGATGCGATGGTAGGGGTTCGCAGCGCACAAGGTGAGCTAATGTTACCCTCCCTATTGGAGGTGGGCGTATTGCCTATGTTATGGCACCGAGCACGGCTCGACGGTTACAAATGGAGTTGACTGAGATGTGGCATTACGCCGCGGCCTGACGAAATCTCGGCGGCCGTGCCGCGGTGGCCGCAGCGACGGTGGGCCGGGCGAATTGAAATCGAACGTCAGTTGTATTGGCACTGTCGCGCTTATTATACGATTGATATTCGATAACTTCTCTTTTACGGATATTTCCAATGTTCCCGCTTGGCCCACGGACGGTGCCTCGAGTTTCACTCTCGAGCACCGCAGCCTCAGTTCCTTATATTGGCTGGCGCGCCACCGCCCGTGCACCGTCAAGATGCCCGTCAAGCCGCGTCGATATTTCGAGGGTTTGGTCTTGCGGGATTATTTTGACGCGAAGCCGAGTTGCGCCTGAACTCTATGTCGTGGAGTTTCTCCTCGTACCCTAGAGTCCAGGTGCGAGCGGCGAGGAGCGAGCTGTACCTTTTCGCAGTTTGCATCGTTGTTGGAATTTCAAAAGTCGTTCCGCCAGAGCGGAGTCTCGGAGTCTGTAGGTGGGGTTCAGCCGATTTAATTTGATGTCTTAGGCCTCGTTCCGGTTAGGGCACAGTCAGCTGATCACCGGCTTGCCCGACGAGTAGTGGTCGATCACTTAGGTCCCCCGATGCCGCTCGAGCGTCGGACGCAACTTTAGTTCGAACCGATTATGTATGGTCGTGTTGTGTATCTGTAGAGTCCTGTAACTTCACCCACCTAACACCGACGTCATCACTTGTCCACTGTTCGTAAACCGACATATAAGGTTGTGAGCTCTATTCCGGTCGGAATCTTAAGCCACATGTGTGCTTGTGCAATAAATATCACAGTTTGGATCTAGGCTTTTAAATTATTATAGATTATATACATTGTTGAGCTGATTATAAAAAATTTAATATATTATTATACCTTTTAATATTGTTAAAGAATTCTAATTGCATTCCACATCTAGAGTGAACGAATTTGAGATGACCATTTTCAAATCTACATTATACAAGTTATTTTTTTTACAATCGTAGGATTATTAGCAGTTGCCAATGTTTTTCCTTTAGTCAGTAAAAGTACAAATATTTTAATATACAACTCTTGGTATTTACGTATTGTAGTCTATTATTTTTTAATTCGTTTGATTATTATAACTTAAGCATAATTTTTTCCAAACTAGCGGCCATTTAGTTTTCGAGAGTAGCAAATTGTTCAGTAAATTGCAAGACATATCATGATGAATCTTCGTCTCGCACTACGCCATATTGTGTGGATCGCAACCGATTCGACAGACATTAGACACCGGAGCCGATATTGCATGAGGCATATGTTTTGTTTAGCGCACGGTACGCGGCGCCACTGGCCGCGCCTGACGTATTGTGTGAATGGTTAGTGTTGATGCTACACTGCTTTTTCCTCTCGGCTTAGATTTACGTTAAAATGGCTTTTGTTTTTTTTTGAAATTAGATTTAAGTATATTATACTAGTTTACATTTTTTAAGTTGTCGTCATTTTACATTGATAAAATTGAACAAATTGTACGAGTTCGAGTGAAGGATGCATGCGAAATGCATATTTTAATTTTTATCCAAAGATTTCCCTAATTCTTATTAATTTTAAAATATAATTTTTAATTAATTTACATTACGAAAATGACATTTGTGGAGTGTGCATTGGTATTTGATATTAGGATTACAAGATTTTTGTCGTAGAGGTGCAGCCGAGCAAATGTCTATTATATTCTCATAAGAATATATTGCTCAATGATTTTATTCTGTTAAAGTATTTTTAACTTAGGTATAGTCCACGTGGGGTACGCGTTTAGTGGACTCCGGACACGAAATTATATCTGACAGACAATACCCTCCGCGAACATGTAAAGTTGATGTTTTATTAGGTGTAGAGTTGTTTGGCTTGCGACCACGCAAGTTGTACGGGGCGCCGCCCGCGCGCCCGACCCGCCCGAACCGGAAAATATTGACTGTTATCTGTATACAATTTTTATTTGTTTTTTTTTATTATTATTCAGTGATCGATATTCTAGTGTTTCTTACGGTAGACCATCCTAAATTTATTACCTAGTGACCTATTTTACATTCCAAAATTGCTAAGTCATTATATCTATACAAAGATCGTACCAAAAAAAAAGGAAAATATATCCCACCAAGTCACGGTTACTATACGAATCTAGTCGCGCCTACACGAGGAACGCTTAGTATTATTTATGTTGTCGTTCACGTGGCGGTTCGGACGCGGTCGGCCGCGCGGCGGCGGGACGAGTCGTTTTGCCCCGCAGTCAACGAAGTTATTGTTATCCATACAGGAGTCTCTGCTGCATTGTGCCTAGATCTTAGAAGTTAACGGTATCGAGGTAGATTTAATCTCAAATATTTTGGCTCTTTGAATATTCCATGATATTATTTTGTTTTCATGAAAGTGTATTTACATTATTATACATTCATACACGTAGCTATTATTATTGTATACATGAATAATATACATTGCATAGTTTGTAAATTGATTTTATTGTAAACGAAGATGGTCAACTGGCTACTCGCGTCGCGGCCGGGCGAGCCAGCGCGTGTCGTAGCCAGTCGACATTTTCCTTGACCAAATTTATTAGCCGCCGATGTTACCTGAGAATTTGGACAATGTTAATCTCGTTATTTACGACGAGAACAAATTTCCACGTGACGTTGCGGCGTTTTAATTATTAAGTTTTTGTCGTGAAGTGTGGCCAGGATAACAACAGCACAGAGCAGTGTAATTCAGAGCCTGCCTAAAATATATTTTTGTCATGATTTTATTTAGGTATATACATGTTATTATTCACATATTACAGTTTTCTCAATATTAGCTTGTATTTTAATTAAGAAATAATCATATTTAACATTGCCAGGTGATCAGCAACCTGCACTTTAATATTTTTGGAAACTATTGAACTTAAATTGTACTGACTTTATAAATATATTTACTTCAATAAAGATTTTCCATGCCACTAGAAAAATATTTTATTTCATGGTTCCTATGTCCCTTTTCAGATGTTTCAGATGTAAAAAGCCAGCAAGTTTTGGATAGATAACACGAAAGGAATTTCTGGTTAGGCAAATAATACAAAACTCGCAAAAAATTGCAGTCAATAGTAATATATTATAATAAATGGTAAAGTACGCATTTATGCGTATATAGTTGCTTCAAACATACAAAAGTATAACATAAAAAGATCATATCACATTTTATCACAATCATTGTTTTGTGTAAACGCACTCTCCAGATATCCAGGTGGATAACACTTGCAAAGTCTCCGGGTGGAGAATAACAAAATCAGCGTCACAGCCAAAGTTGAGGTTTCCTTTCCTGTCTTCTATGCCCAGTGCTTTGGCAGGGTGCAAAGATGCAGTCTCAAGAGCATATTCTAGAGAACAATCTGAAATATTTACATACAATATTTAAAAATGAAACAAAAAGGGGGCTGTGTATGACTGACACAGCTATATTGAATATTTATAAATTACATTCTCATGAATAGCTTTAACACTAGTCACCGTTTTCACTTTAAAAAATAATTATTTTAATATTTTTCTGTAATCTATAATCTGAATATTACGATATAAAAAGAGAAGAAATGAACGTACTTTGTAACATAACTAAGTTGTTCACTTTTAAAAGTGAAACGAAACGTTAAACATCAAATGGGTTCTCAAGTGAGGTTGGGTTTGAGACTTCTATATTAATACGGGGTTAGAACAAAAGTCTGCCCGTCAAATTACAATCCCGAATCCAATGTCAATCCATCTTAATTATATTCCAGAGGAAACCTACAGAGTTCAAAATTTCGCAACATCATTGGAACATAAAAGGAAAAAATAAAAACAATCACCTGTAGATTCTTTGAAGATTTTCACACATTGGTCCAACCCCGAAGTGCTTCCACAGAGTACTTTGGTGCCAGAGACATAAGCTCGTCCGCCTTCCACGGTGACAGTTTGGGGTCCGATGTGGTAGCTGCCGTCTGCTAACCCTTGGGCGGCCACGGCATCACTGACTAGGACTAAGCCTGGAATTGGAAGTATTGATGTAGGTAGGTACGTATGCGTCACGATTGATCGCCAAGTTATAAAACTGATAAAAATGTTCGTCCAAAATTTTGACGAAATCGAAGGGTTCAAACCAAATCTCAGGAATTATGAGGTTTAGAGATCTAATTCTCTTTATAGTATGAATATTTCTACACTAATATTATAAAGCCAAAGAGTTTATTTGGACGCACTAATATTATGAGCTACTCCGATTTAAAAATTATTGCAGTGTTGCATAGCCCAATTATTGAACCGGTGGCAATTTGTTTCTTTTATTGAGTTTCCGAAAATAGCTTGTTAAGTTTCATTTAGAAATAAAACGTTTTTTATTTTATTTATTTTATCTAGAAAGATTAGTCTATAATATATTAATCACGCTAAGATCGATAGGAACAGAGCACTAATGAAGAATGCATAAAAAAGGGGTTTATTTCATCATATTTTATTTAATTTGTTTTCATTTTGTTCCGCATAAACCCCTATCAGAAAAAATATCGATTACCCCTTATTAAAATATGCTCCCACACTGATTTCAGTGCCGGTGGCAAATTTGGTTGAAATTAGGCCAGCTATCCACGACTAGTATTTATAATGCCCAAGTGTGTGTGCAATATAACAAAGGCACTTTCTTTTACCTTCATAACCCAGTGGGACCGACACGACTGGCGAGAGAACAGTTGCAAGATCGACTTTTTAAATGCCTATCCGACGAATAGATCTTAGTCAAAAAGGGGATCAGCCTGTATTGTCCTTTTTTTTTCGCCAAGAAATGTTATTTGCCGCATCCCGTGGAGGACGGGGATTCCTACCACGGGTATGTGGGGCTCGCTGCGTCCGTTAAGATGGGAAGTGGACGCAGCCATACCCACTACAACTCGGCGGTACTCCGACAGAACCGCCGCCCACGGAGCCACGGGATATATAATACAACCGCGACAGCCTGCATTGTCCTAAACAAAGTTGAAAACATTTTTAGTTGTTCCAGCTCGGGAATCAAACTACCGTTGCTGCGCCTTTGATAAAAATATGAAGTTCATTCACCTAGGTGAATGACCCTTTTTCCGTTCATAATAACGTTCATAATAACCCTACAAAAGTAATATAATGTGTTTACGACTCTAGAGTCGTAAACACATTATTTTACTTTTGTAGGGTTCCGAACCCAAAGGGTAAAAACGGGAAGTCTCAAACCCAACCTAACTTGAGAAGGTATTTGCCAGTTGTAATTATTTCGTTTCACTTTTAAAAGTGAACTACCTACTTTATTCATGTTACATACTACTTTAATTTATTTTCTTTTTATACCGTAATAATCTTAAAAGTCTTAAAACATTAAAATAAGTAAAATCTATATTTTTACGTTCTAAAAAAGAAAAAAATTCAAGTAGATATGTAAAATTTGAAGTAAAGTTCTTCATTTTTTTTCAAATAGGTTCTCAAGTGAGGTTGTGTGTGAGACTTCTTTATTAATACGGGCCTTAGGCCGTGTAAGTGTTTCACCAAGCAATGTTAAAGTTAACGCCATGTTAAAATACCATGCTATCTCATTCATTGACAGGATATACGAGAGGGATAACATGACATTTGACATGGCGATTACTTTAACATTGCTTGGTGAAACACGCCCTAGACTCAGCTGTCCGTACGTCACCGGACTGTATCTTATGAACCGTGGTAATTTAAGAATAACATATTTAAATAAACTGCATAAACCACGAGTAAACTTATCATTAGTGTCTAAAAATTCATATATAATGTGTATAGATATATTTAACCATTTACCAGATAAATTTAAAAATATATCTTTATATAAATTCAAAAAAGAAACCAAAACATGGCTGGTAAAAAATTGTTTCTATAGTATTAAGGACTATTTAGATTTTAAAGAAAATAATTATATTTAGTTGTGTTTAGTCTTATTAGTTAAAGTATAAAAATGTTTGTTATTTAGTTTTAAACGCACTGCATGTACACCCGTAAGGGTAGACTTTGTATTTTGTGAAACGTCAATATGCAAATAAATATTTCTATTTCTATACTCGGGTACTTGAAATTTTCACAGATATATTTCTGTTGCCGCTATAACAATAAATAAAAATATATTTAAGCGCAGCTCGCTCGTACAACATTTGTTAATTTTTCTTGTCTTGTACGGAATCCTTCGTGCGCGACCCCATTCGTACTTAGCCAGTTTTTATACGCCAATAACTTTTTAGGTTAATGACCTTACCTGTTTGCATTGTAAACACTGTGCAAGGATTCCGAAGGTCAATTTGGAGTGGATTTGGAATATAAATTGTTAGCTAACCTTCCTTGTTAGTTCTGCACGCTATTCTAAGCGCTGCCGGGTGTGTGTGTATGCCGTCTGCTATGATGCCGTAGTATACTTGCTTTTCGGTAGTAGACGCGAGTAGACCGACTAATCCTGGGTCTCGGTGGTGGAACTAAAATAAATAATGGTCGTTTTAGGGAGACTCTGAGAAGACTAACAGAAAACCCAAAAAAAACCGCAGAAATTGTTTTGTAATTGGTTGGGCTTGTTTTATAACGATAATTGGGCTTCGGCGTGTGCTGTAGGTTATAAAATAAGGTAACTTAATTTTAATGAAATGGACTCTCTTGTTATCATAAAGAGACTACACTTTAGTCGTCTATCCAGCGTTTGAGGCTTATTTTATAATGTTTATCAGAATTGCTAATGTATCAGATGAAGCGTCCGTGGCCGTGGCCTAGTGGGTAGACCTTTGATTAGCACTCGAAAGGGCGCAGGATCAATTCTCAGGTTGTTTCTCAAGTACATTATATGGACGCTCTAAAGGTGAAGGAAAAAATCGTAAGGAAACCCGCACATGGTGGGCCCAGATGTATTGACCAATAATTCCTCTGGACAAGGCCGAGTGTGTTGTGTAAATGCCGTAAGTGCTGGGCAACCATGCGACACTCGCCTGTTCCTAAAAACTACAGAAGGCTTCGCTGAGAGAATATTGTATATTCATATATTCCAATTACGGATGCAAAGGCCTTTTAGACCAAATCGAGACTATATTGAATCTGTATTATTGCAATATTGAGATAGCAGAATATACTTGGGAGTTATCGACAATTCCCGTTCGAAGCGATTTCGAAAACTTCGCGATGATTGGTCAACGCCAAGCGCGGTAAGCGTTTATTTGCTGTTGCGCCAAAAAAGTCAAATCGGAGTCTTTGAATCAGGCTTCTGGTCTACCTAAACTACAAATGAAAGAATATGAAATAATGAAAGAATAAAAGCATAGACAAAATCTGGTGGGATTACTTACAGGAAGCATAGCGTTAAATAGATGTGTTATCAGATTGGCGCCACTTCTAATGGCCTCTTCGCCTTCTGCCAGACTAGCTGTGGAATGGCCAACAGCTACTTTCACGCCCATTTTGGCAAGACCATTTATGGCATCTATTGCGCCTGGCAATTCCGGTGCTAATGTTACTATAATGACATTATCGATTGACCCGTATGTCTCTAATACAGTACTCAGGCCCTGAAAAAAAACATACTTATTTGTAACTGTATGATATAAATAATTATTATCAGTTTGTTGGTGTGAAGCCTCAAGTCCTGATTTCACCTTTTAAAATACCATGCCTTCTCATTCATGTGTTGCGAAACTGGGTCGAAGGCCGTGTTTCACCAAGCAATGTTAAAGATAACGCCATGTTAAAATGCCATGCCATCGCATTCATTGACAGGAAATATTATACGAGATTGATAACATGATATTTAACATGGCGTTAACTTTAACATTGCTTGGTGAAACACGCCCTAAGTCTTTCTGTAGCCCAACTACATTCTTCCAGCAAAAATGGTTCCAACATACTTTTTTTTTATTTTAGCTTTTACTTTTAAACTGCTGAATATTTGTATTTTTCTTCCATAAAAACGTACCTAAATAATTATCATAATCAGTATTTGGAATGGCTTATTAATGTTAATGTTACTGTTATGTTTATTAGGTTAATTTTGTTATGTTAATTTACTCTATTTAATATAGAGTACATGATATTTAACTTTAAAATACTACTTAAAATTATAAACACTAAAGTTTATAAGTATGGATAGATGTTTGTTACCCTTTCACATAAAAACTGCTGAACCTTAAGTACTATTTTTGTAGATATACTGTTAGTACACAATATCTGATAGAAACTATTTGTCCAGTACTTGTTTATGTATAAAACACAAGATAATAATATTATAAATAAGAAATAAACTAGGGCACTGATAACAAGTTCATTGCCCCAGATTGTTTATGTTAGTTGATGATACTGCTATTTATATTTACTTTTAAATATAATACAATACTATACCAATGTTTATTGACCATAAGAGAAGACTAGTATCAAAGTTAAATAAATTTTTAAAACATACAATTGCTAATGACCCTTAGCAATATTTATTTTTTATGGAATTGATAGATGGGTCATTCTAAGTTAAGAGGTACTTTCGATGGCAACAACAAAAAATATCTTTTTTTTTAATAAACTTCGTAAATAACCTAATTATCACTTAGAACTAAATGATTTCAACGTGGTCACTAAAATTTATTGCAGAAATGTCTCTCCCCTGGTCTGTCCCACAACCGATTTTATTTGTAAATCAGTCATTATGAATGTATTAAAATTTAATAACTACTTTAACATCGTTAATTTTATAAAGACAGTTTAACTTATTAATAGTTTCTCACAAGTATAAGTGCTTATATTCCAATTTAAAAAAAAAAATAGTAACACCGAAATTTGTCCACCGTGTTTCGTGTCTGCTCATCAGTTTTGCTTTTCTAGTCTTTAATGGTTTCGACCTTTAATGCATAGTGCATATCGTGAAGTTAGCAGCAAGCGGCGCATTAGCATCCGGTAGTAAAATATTGTTGGCCATTTCGATCACGTGACTCGCTGGGCGCAGAAGTGTTTACTGAATACAGTCTTTCCCCTGGTAAGTTTTTCTTTGCAATTATTTGTTAAAATACTAATTTATACTTAAATATTTAATATACATAGTGTATACATTGTTACGTTTGTTTGTGAATTACGTGCGAGAAATACTTTTGCGGCTATTTCAGATTTCTATCCAAAATGTATCTCCCCTGGCGTCTTTCCCCTGGCTCTTTTGATGGTAGGGGAGATGCTTAATGTCTACATTTTACGCGTTTCCATTAAAATGTCTCGTTTTCTCTAAACCTTTACTTGGCGTTATGTCTATCTTAGCTTAACAATACTATACAACGTTTTTTTTACAGAAAAATGACACCTTTCAATGAATCCGTCGATGTCTTTGAACGCGGCTTTTAGTAAGAAAAGTATTTTTAGATATCTACCTTTAAAATTTAAAATGTTTTTATAGTTTAAGCACAAGCAAAGTTTAATACTGTTATTTAAAAGGGATATAATACTGATATTTTTTAGTTTCTGTTTGTTTTTATTATTGCTTTTTATGTATTGTACCTAGCGCTTAGGAAACATTTAATTTTATTAACAAAAAAGACTGCTAAGAAATGAAAAGTCTGATTATAAATACATAATTCATATTTAAAATAAATAAAGATGATTCTTAAAAATAAACTTGTATTTTTTTGTGTATTTCATAAAGTATCCTGTACACCTTGTCTCTCCCCTGTACTGTATATCTCCCCTGGTCACTTATAAAACGAGATAAAACCAACAAATTGACTGGCCACTTTGTAAACATTCCATTTCCATTAAAAAAAATGTATACTTAGGTAAAAATATATTAAAAAAACCGTGCCGCCATTTCATACAACGAATTACCTCTTAACTAAGAACGACCCAGATAGAGAAAAGCAATTTGCTAAAAGACAATGATCATTGTTGTTTTGCATAGAGAAACCAAGTTGCTAATGACCCTCAGCTATTATGGAAAACTACCAGCTGATGTACTAAGAATCAACTATTGCTGAAACATAATATTTAGATTATGATAGTAGTTTGTGCAAGTACTATTTTTTATGTACTTACATAAGTAGTTTATTATATTTCTACATATTTAATTTACTTGGCAGAATTTTAAGTACAAATCTTACTATAAAAAAATAAAAATGGTAGCACCTTATTACTTAAATGTCAGAAGATTACTGTAAAATATAAATTACCTTTTCAGGATTTTTTATGAAGACATCAGCATGAGCGCCCTTCTTGTTTTTATTAATGAAAGGTCCTTCCAGGTGCACTCCCAGAATACTTGCACCATGTTTACCTCCCTGCTTCTTATGGATACGTGGCAGTATTTTTGTATATTTCTCAGTGTCTGATGTTACCATGGTGGGGCAAAAAGATGTGATTCCATGAGCCAAAAGCTGCTTAGCCACTTTGTCCACCCCTTCTTCAACATTCTCCGAGTCAAATGAAAAATCCACTCCCCACCCACCTATAAAGTATGATGCATTTAGAACTTTGTAAAAACTTGCGTGTGAAAATAATATAAAAGAAATAATATGCTAAACTTTAGCAGCTAAAGAGTTCTGCGAACCAAACAGTGAGACCAGTCTAAACTGTATATCTGTGTATGTATGTAGTGTCACAAAACACCTTACTTTCATAGGCAACGTGTACTGTAAGTTTTTAAGTGGTTTTTATTGCGTATGCCCACTACATATATATTTAGCCCCAGGGTTTTTTTGACAAAGCTCCATCTGCACTGTTTTGTTTGATCTGAAGTGACTATATAATATATTAGCTGTGACTGAGTAAATAGTTGCTTACCATTAATTTGAATGTCAATAAAGCCTGGAGCTATAAGCAAATTTTCGACATTAACACTGACATCTTCCTCCACTTGTTCTATGTAGAATACTTGTTCAGGATTCACTATTTTTCCATCTCTTATCCACAGATCTTCCTTAAGAATTTTACCGTCACGCAGAATCATACAGTTATGGAATCGTGTTAAACCTGATTTAGCTTTCATGGTGTACTAGATATGTAAGGAGCTAACTTTATGTATAATAAACGAATAATATAAAATTTATATTAATTGATTTTAAGTACATTCACTATTTTGTACGAGCGTGTTTCTAGTCAAATATTCGTAACACCGAATGGAAGTTACTTGTCGGTTAGCACTCACAGTAAAAATGAATCAAACTTGACCTCATTAAAGTGAAGCCGCTTGCTGCTTTTCAAATAAAGTTGCGAATTTATCGCAAATAAAAAATAAACAACCTCAGCTGTGAAGTGTGAACTGTCAGATGTCATTTTGTCAGTGTCAACTGACAGAAACTGTCAGCACGGTGTTAGATTTTATTGTTTTTTTTTAATTTATTAACATCTGGATACAAAGTTATTTTCCCTTAAAATTTTGTTTTGAGAATCCAAAATATTAAACCCTGTTTTTAAATCTCGGTCAGTAAAATGACAGGCAAAAAAGAGACATTCTGTCTCTGCTAACTGACAATGGAAGAAAGAGAGGTGATGTGCCACAGAAATGTAATTTTACTGACTGAAATTCTAAATCAGTGTATGTGTCGCAGTCATCGGGTTGAATCTGGTGTTTAATTAAATGACTAGCGCGTTTACAAAATGAAGACATTTAATTAAACCTCTAAAGGACAAATGGTCTAGTTATAATGTTCAACGTCTTGACTGAACGTTCTTTAGCATGAATGAGATAAACCTAGTATGACCATACCTTCGCTATTTAAAAGGTAACTTACTTTAAATAACAAAAATGAGAACATGATATTAAGTTATTAACACACCAAAGAATTATCTATTTATAATATAAATTCTTAATAAGGTGTGTCTTGATAAATAGAAAGATTAAAAAGAAAGATAGGCAATACTAACTGTTTTTAACAAGTAATTTAAAGAAACAAATACTAGCCATTTCATATTTTATTTTTAAACCTCTAAATTTCCGAAAGTTCATATTATATTGTTTCAGACAACTAATCATAAAAAATATCTTTACAGTACTATCTGTGCGAGCTGTTTGCCGCCAGATTTGTTTTGGAGACTACTAGCATCACTGCTAGTAGTCTCCAAAACAAATCTCCAAAACAAGTCTGGACAAAAATTTCGATCACTTGACTGATTACAATCCGCTAACTAGTTGAACGTTGTGTGACGCTTGTGCAATCAACGTTCGGCCTAGTCAATCAATGAAATGTCGTCATTCAATGAACGCGCTAGACATTTAATCAAACAGCTGATTCAATCAGCTCACTGCGACATATAGATTGCGACTCTTATGGTGAGGTTGGGTTTGAGATTGTTTTGTTTATACGGGCCTAAGGTATTAATAAAATTATCTCAATCTCGGTCTCAAGACTCGCGGTCGTAACTTCTACTTGAGAACCTATTTACAGATAATACAAAATACATTAACAGATAATACAACTTTTCGTTTCACTTTTAAAAATAAACTTTTAAAAATAACTTTGCATATTATTTATATTAGGTACATATTTTTTTTCTTTTTTAAACGTAAAAATATAAATTATAGTAATTTATTAATAATTTACTTATATTATATTAACCTTATGCTGTCCAACGTAACATCAACGGGTTCGATTAAAATTGTTGGTTTTTTTAAATTAAATTTATGCAGTTTTATATCTTTTGAAAATCGAGCTGGAGCCTTCTTCCTTGCCAACTTTTTTCTAACACAAAGTTCTGAACTTCGCCATACAGGTCCATTTAATTCTTTTAACCTTAAAAATAATAAGTACTACAATGCATATCTAAGAAGGTATATATTTTTATATACCTAAAATATACCTTCTTAGATATGCATTGTAAAATAATACTCTGTTTGACTTCATACTAACTACTAAGTTATCATTATATTTCTTTTCATTGGCCGGCTATTTGAACTTGGGGCTTAAAATAATCTTTGTCTTTTTAGCAGTCCAGAAGAACAATGCCCTTTTATATTCTTACTAGCTGACTCCTGGCCACTTCGTTGAGCATACAAACAGTTTGTGATGAAATTCAATAAAAAAAAAATCCCGAATACAGAACCTGCATCCCGGAACCCGCAACGCGGAACCCGCGAACCCCGAACCCGCAACACGGAACCCGGAAGCCGCAACCCGCAAACTCGGAACTCGCGAACCCGCGAACCCGGAACTTTCAACGTGGAACCCGCAACACGGAACCCGCGAATCCGGAACACAATCAAATGTTTCCTCTTTATAATATTAGTATAGATAACATTATTCGTGCTTTAATGAACACTCTATGCACGTAGCGTTCTTGCAGTGAGATCTCACTCTATTGAGTTACAAACACAACAAAGTAAAGGTGATCATACTACGCTATACGGTATCGCTTATGCCGACGATTTCATCGCTCTTATGTCGATGTTGACTGACTAGTCAATGTACTGCTTTTATGTCATAAGAGCAGTACATTGACTAGTTTTGTTATCGCGATACAGCGCTTAGACATACATAGACCTAGAGCCCAGAGCAATCAGACATAACTTATTTTCACACGAATGAAACCTGAAGTTTTCAGTAGCGTCTCGTGTGCCTTGAATACCTACGCGCTTTGTGTAACTTGCCGAGTGACACCTGGGCAGGTACCAGGTGAGAAAGGTAACTAAAAATAAGAGTTATTTAACTTAAATTCACATGGCTGATTTTTATATATGTTATGTAGAATATTGTTTTAAAGTAATATTATAAGTGTCTGACACTTTTGATTGACCAGAGCTTTAGTCAGACGCTTTTAAACTACCCAAAAAATAAAATATGAACTTTACTTATTTTTACACGTCTGATTTTTTAATATTCAATCAGTCAGCCAGAAGTATGAGGGCGAGAGCACTATGCGCATGTGTCTCAAAGTAAAAAAAAATAATGTAAGTACTAAGAATACTTACTGTTTTGAATCTGAGATTATATATATATATTTCAACAAAATTAACATTAACAAGGAATTTATTTATAGTATTCTCCGAAGAAATATTAAAAAAGTACAAAAACATTTTAAAACAGCGAATAATCCATAACCTCAAATTCAAAGATGTTTCACGGGATGACTTGTATGACAGTGGTTACGATCGAGAATGTTATAAAAATTTTACTGCTCTGCCAAAAAAATACAATACAGTACAGTGATGGGATGAACGATGAAATCTCAAATAATTTCTCTCGATAATTATGATGAATAAAAAATGATAACCCCAAATATATGCTATAAACTTATTTACTTTAATATTTTTTAATTATTTCCTTGTTAAAGTTAATTTTGTTGAAATAAAGAGTACCTATTCACGATTTAAAGACACATGCGCATAGTGCTCTCGCCCTCATATTTCTGGCTGAATAATTTTTGTCTTAGGGGATGTTTGGTCACTCTAATTTGTCTGACTGATTGAATATAACTTTTAAATAAATACTTCAATAACATATCAAAAAATCAGACGTGTAAAAATAAGTAAAGTTCATATTTTATTTTTTGGATAGTTTAAAAGCGTCTGACTAAAGCTCTGGTCAATCAAAAGTGTCTGACACATATAATATTACTTTAAAATAATATTTTACATAACACTAGCTGTCCCGGCAAACTTCGTATTGCCTTATTAATTAATTGCTTGACATACTGACTGCAGCGCCACCTATCGGTTCCAATTGTAAATCTAAACCATTCTCGAATCTCCAAGAACACACACAAAAAATTTCATCAAAATTGGTCCAGTCGTTTAGGAGGAGTTCAGTCACATACACACGCACACAAGAAATATATATATTAAGATATATAAAAATCAGCCATGTGAATTTAAGTTAAATAACTCTTATTTTTAGTTACCTTTCTCACCTGGTACCTGCCCAGGTGTCACTCGGCAAGTTACACAAAGCGCGTAGGTATTCAAGGCACACGAGACGCTACTGAAAACTTCAGGTTTCATTTGTGTGAAAATAAGTTATGTCTGATTGCTCTGGGATCTTAGTCTAACAGTGACGCATTAACCAAGCGAGGGCTCGTAGCAAATTCTCTGACCTGCATATTATACGGCATACATTTTGTAGAGCTGATTATTATTAGGTCTACTGAAATTCTACAAACAACTTTTTGTAGAACTAATGCGTTTACGGTATGAAATTCTTTACGCCAAGGAAATAGTCGGGTACCTAGTGTCTGGCGTGGATTGACTCAATGAAAAGTAGCAACGTTTCACGTTTTTGTGAAATATATTAATAAGTTTCAGGCAAAGGTGTGCGTTAAATATGTGGGGACCCTTTCGCGCGGGGCCGTAGCAATTGCTACTCTTGCTATGTGGTTAATCCGGCACTGTATACATATGACATAATATCTATGTACCAATATTACCAGTTAGCTGTTACACTAGATTGGTGATTTCGTCTTAGAATAATAATAATAATATCTATGGACGCTCCACACCGTCAATCTGGCCCCGTGCTAAGTATCCAAAGAACTTGTGTTACAGGTACCAGACAACGAAAATTATACACAAATTTAATATAGATCGATATACGAATACAAAAAAAAAAAAACTTAAAAAAAACCGACTTCAACGACAAAAACTTTAAAATAATATATTTTTTTTAATGTAGTTAAAAATATTATTTTATACTTTTTAGTTTTTGAAACGTTATTTTTTTACTTTTTAGTGTCTCTATCTAACTATCTAACTACAGTAGGATAAATTAGTTCACCCGTTTGGTAGCTACGATACTTGATTTCCTTTCTAGTAAATATTTAAATTGAATTAATTGATAATATGTAATAATATTAATTGTATAATAAATAATTTCACGCACCATTTAAATGGTAGAATGGAAGTACGAATTACATTTAAGATAACACCTCTGTAAACTGCATTCTGTGAATAAAATATTGAATTTAATTTTCAAAAAAGAGAAAGACACACACATTCCATATTATTTATAACACCATATTTTCGTGTCGAGGGTCAAATAAATGCGAAAGTGAGATACTCCTAAATAAGCCGTACGAACATCATCCATGTACAGTCGGCTGCACTAACATGGATACATCTACAAATTTGCAAAAATATGTCTACGTTTAATTTTCAAAAATATCGTCACCTTATTGCATTCAAAGCGATGTAACCAGCAAAGTGTTTCAAAATTATAAATACATTATTTTCATAATGAAGTAAACAGCAGTATTTCAGTGAATAGTATACACACTTAAATTCATAATTATGAATACGCGACAAATTTCAGTAGCATTTAACCATTGTTTATTTCATTATAATGTAAACGTTAATTTTGTGTTTCAGAAAAGGCTGGTCAAAATTTCATTACATTGCAATATGTACAATAATGAATTCTATAAATAATAGAGGTGATATATTGACGGGTATTATTATTGACGGTTATTTAAAAATCACACATACATTAGAATATCGATTATATTCTTTAGTGTAATAGGTATAACTCTGATACACGCGAACGTATATATTTCAAAGATACTTTCATCGGTTTTTATAGTCTACCCACAAACTATAATATGATCAAAACTAAACAATGTTAATATCGTTCTATATTAGTAATATTGTAAATATAAATAATATAAACTAACACGGGCAAACATCAAACATGAAAAACATCCCATATTTTAAAATAATAAAAATTGTAGTTTTAAATGACTCCATTTGGATTACCTAAACTTAAAAACAAAAAACAAACCAAAAAAAAAAAATACTTAAAGAATATTGCGAAGTGCGAACGATGACTGTAAATTAACTCTCTTGGACAAACTCGTGAATAAATATTTCTGGTTTCGTTATCATCATATTATGTATAGTTTGAGGGTAGAAGTAAAAACCTGATAAAAACAGTCTCTGAAATATAATATTATGTTCGCGTAAAATTTCTGATCGATTGCAATAAATTGGATAATTCTTGTCTTTTCTTGTTTTTTTTTTGGTCAAAATTATTTTTTTAACTAGCCCCTGAATAGTCAAACAGTGAATGAACTGATGACGAATTATTGCGATCTCGTCAGCTTTGAATAAAAATTAAAAAAGTATATCAAAATCGGTCCATCTATTTAGTAGTTACGATGCCACAAGCAAACAGACGAACATACATAAATAAACGTCAAACTTATATCATAGTGTAAGTTTATGTAGTTTGCAGACACGCAAGCTAACATTTTGTATGATAAACAAAATTAATATAATATTAAAAAATCATAGATATAGTTTGAGGGTAGAAGTAAAAACCTAACAAAAATAGTTTCGGAAATATATGTTTAGGCCTGATTGACTGTAATAAACTTCACCATTCTTTTCTTTTCTTTTTCTAGTCATAAAAGTAAAATTATTTTTTAAGTAATACTCGAATTGTTCAGCAGTAAGCAAATTTATTTTGTTGAATCATAGCTTTAGTGTTTTAACATGACCACGTCAGCTTTCAAACAAAAAAAACTACATCAAAATCGGTTCATCCGTTTGGGAGCTACGATGACAGACATACAAACAGACTCGAAAAATCCCTCTGTTTTTGTCGGAGGTGCAAAAAGGGATTTTTTACGAATTCAGTAGTCCAAATTTCATGTTTCTACCATTTGTAGTTACGGCTGTGCGAAAAGAAAAAGAAAAAATGAATGTATACATCTTATTGGAACATACCACGAGTACATTTTTGTGGCATTTAAAACATATTTGCAGAAAAGTGAAAAATGCTAAAATTTTATAAGTGTATCCATATTATTGATACAATTAATGTTTACATTGTAATGAAGTAAACAATGTTTACATATTATTGAAACATACCACGAGTACATTTTTGTGGCATTTAAAACATATTTGCAGAAAAGTGAAAAATGCTAAAATTTTATAAGTGTATCCATATTATTGATACAATTAATGTTTACATTGTAATGAAGTAAACCATGTTTACATATTATTGAAATTTGTCGCGTATTCATAATTATGAATTTAAATGTGCATACTATTCACTGAAATACTGCTGTTTACTTCATTATGGAAATAATGTATTCATAATTTTGAAACACTTTGCTGGTTACATCGCTTTGAATGCAATAAGGTGACGATATTTTTGAAAAACTAACGTAGACATATTTTTGCAAATTTGTAGATGTATCCATGTTAGTGCAGCCGACTGTACTACATCATAAAACGAAAATGTTCATAAAATAAAAACTACAGCACCAAACTATGTAAAATTTAGAGCGCCAATTGGCAGTTATTTTGCGTCAAATTGTAGGAACACAGTGCTCAAATTGTAGGTCAACACATTGAAGCGTAGGTAATCAATACATAGTATAAAACAAAGTCGCTTTCGCTGTATGTCTGTCCGTATGTATGCTTAGATCTTTAAAACTACGCAACGGATTTTGATGCGGTTTTTTTTAATAGATAGAGTGATTCTTAAGGAAGGTTTGTATGTATAATAAATGCATAATATAGTAGAGAAACACTGATAAATTTAAAGGTTTCTAATGTGATGTCGTAAATAAGCACGTTTTTTTGCGCTTATATTGTAAATGCTGGCTGAACCCTACGAGATAGACCAAAATAATGTTCACCTTAAAAAGTTCAACAAAAAAGTCCGCGATGGTATATGTCTATCTCTTAGGGATAACCCACCATAACCATTTTTATCCTTTACTAAAAAATGGTTATTTACGAAGTGATTTTAAACAATACAGCATTAATCCTTATCCAATTAAGTACCTTAAATAAATTGTGCATTTATTATAGATCAATATGCTTTTTACAGCATGTAATTTAAGTTAGTCTCGCTAAAATTCGAGAACAGCTGAACCAATTCGGCTATTTTTGGTCTTGAAATATTCGTGGAAGTCTAGGGAAGGTTTAAACGGTTTCTATGCCCAACGAAGTGAGCACGGGTCAGCTAGTATGGTTATAAATTAGAGTAAACACTTTAAATGCCTTGTGTATGGCCCGTATAATTTGTAAGTCCTTAACACAGTCGCAATACACAATAGTTCAATTTGTAAGTCCTTAACACAGTCGCAATACACAATAGTTCAATTTCGTGTCTTTACTCACTGTTTTATTAATATTCCCTTCTGAGAAGGGTCTTTAGGTTAATACCAAAATCAATATAGTATTTCTTACTCACAACCTAACTAGTGTAAATATGTGATTCTCTAATTAAAACCTAAAGAATAAAAAAAGAATCACGAAAATCGGATAATTAATCTCCGCGTGATCAGAGTACAATTCATAAAAAAACGGATTGAATTGAGAGCCTCCTCCTTTTTTGGAAGTCGTTTAAAAACTAAGTTACTGTATTAATAAATTTACTAACATTTGAAAATCTTCTTAATTTCGCTGCCCGTTGCTGAAAAATGACATCATCGCGGCGAGAATTTGACATTAAAAATTTTGGAAACTACACTACTATAGTGTGTATTATTATATTGAAAAATACCAAGTTTATTGAATTTACATTCTTTTAAAATTAATGTGATAGATATCCCCATTAATCACACTTAAGATTTCAACTCTTTTCTGTTCAATCTGTCCTTCTTTGGAACTCCCTTCCCACTTCTATAAAACAGGCTAAGACTTTAAATTCTTTTAAATCTCTGCTAAAAAAGCACTACCTTAGTATGTGTCCAGTGTAAATTTGTATTATGCATATTGTATTGTATTATATTGTCTAGATATACTTTTAGCACAATACCTGATATTATCTAGTGATTTGATCCTTTCTTTCAAAGGTTGTCTGGAAGAAATTGCTATTGTAGTAATAAGGCCGCCTTTGTGTACTATTGTGTTTTCTATGTGTTGTTTATTTTTATGTGTGTGTGTTAATTCTGACTGTGCACAATAAAGTATATTTTCATTTCATTTCATGTGTGGGAAAATAACGCTATCGATAGAAAAATACAAGAAAGATGATCCATGCATCAGATCGGGCTTGATAAAATTCGGGTTTACGCCTGTTGTGTCGCCAGTCATTCCAGGTTGAGAGTAGAAAATAGAAAGAGTGAGTCATTGTGTATTGCGCACACACTTCGGCACTACAAACTACTCCTGCGTAGCTAGCTTGGGTTAAAAAAACACACCAACGACACTGAAATCGCTGTAAAAAAAATCAAAAAACAAACCTTGAATAACTGAAGAATTATTATCTGAAATTGAGGGGTGGGATTAATTTACACATGTACAATATATGTCGGCTTACGAGGTACGATAAAGACTTAATAGAACAGACAGACGAATGCCTAGTTTTGCGTCTGCGCGGACTCCGTAGAGAGCTCGTAGCACCGTAGCACGGCGCTACATCAGTCGTAGCACTTCTCTCGCTACCCGCCTACGTTGCTTCGGTCGCGCGTAGTTTCAACTCGCTACGCAGTTTTTGCTACTTCGCTCCGTACTTCAGTGCCAATTGTGGATTTTTATATTGTGTTACTTTATTGAACATGCTCCATGTTTTTGTGACCGAATGTAATGCATATGTTGCGAATAAAATCGGATCAAACTTGTGGTAAGTTTTAAAGTTTTGTTGCCTTATTCTTGAGTTTCAGTGGTAAGAATGTTTTAATTAAGAGATTCCTAATGTTAACAAGCTATTCTTTTGTGACTATTCTAAAATAATTAGTATCAAAAAAGAGCTAATTGCTCTTTAATTTTGTATTTGATCGACTCGTCTTCTACAATCGGAATTGTTGTCAATCGTAATTATATTAGCTAAAAATTCTTGCTGTTTACGTGATATTAACCTAAAATTACAATAAAAATACAACATTTGTTCTGCTTAATGTTTGCAGAGTATATTGACTACAATTTATTCATAGTAAGTTTGATTGCTTTAATCTTTCCTTTTTTTAGGATGCCCCATACTTAAAAATAACAAACGAAACCCTTAAGGGATCACTTTGTTGTCCGTTTGCCTGTCTGCCTGTCTGTATAATATAATATGCACCTATAACCCTCGGTACGCGAGTCTGACTCGCACTTGGCCGGTTTTTGTTTATTAATGAAATTAAATGAAACAACACGTTCAGAATGAAACTCGACACGAGCTTATTAGATAGCAATTCAAAATTAAACTTTACTTTCTACACAAAAAGATATACATTGCAAAATTCCTAATTCCTACGACGCTGTAATATGACGTGTATCTTGTTATGTAGTGCATAAAGTTCAATTTTGAATCTTAAAAACTGCCCACCGCCCTTGTTCTGACTATACAGTGTGTAAAAAGAACAGTCACTAAAACTTTGAGATACAATTATCATCATTTGAGATAATATTACCTTTCCTGATTTTGGAAATGTATTTTTTTTGTCATTAAGTAAAAATTTTTTTTTTTACTTTTTACTATTTCTTATTTTTTGTCGCAAGAATAACGTATGAGAAAAAAAATCTCCTAGAATGAGAAAAGGTAGTATAATCATATCCCAAAGTTATAATGACTGTTCTTTTTACACCCGTTATACTTGCGATGACGCTTTGTTACATTTAATTTAATGTATAAAATATTAAGTAATGATAAGACAATCCAACACTCTAGAAGTAATTTATCATTACTCTCTACTAGACAATCCAACACACTAGAATACAAATAAGTTATGGTTTACTTCAAAAATTTAATTTTGTAAAAAAAATTGCTTCAACATTTGAAGCAATTTTTTTTACAAAATTAAATTTTGTAAAAAAATGAGACGTCTGTAAGCTGACTCGAGCGGGTACACATTAGGCGCTTTCAAACGCGCGCTTTGTCAACGCACGTTTTGAGAACCAGGAGTTCTGTACAGACAGTGAACTCTGTACATACTCAAAAGTGCGCTTTGTCAACGCACGTTTTGAGAACCAGGAGTTCTGTACAGACAGTGTACTCTGTACATACTCAAAAGTGCGCTTTGTCAACGCACATTTTGAGAACCAGGAGTTCTGTACAGACAGTGTACTCTGTACATACTCAAAAGTGCGCTTTGTCAACGCACGTTTTGAGAACCAGGAGTTCTGTACAGACAGTGCACTCTGTACATACTCAAGCGCGCGCTTTTTCTTTATCCAAAAACGCACATCAGCAATCAATAAGTGCCTAATGTGTACCAGCTCTAAAAATGTAATCTTCCTAATTTTTCAATTAACTGTTGTCTAGTCCAAATCCAAAAAATCTTTTCCATTGTAACTCGACAGGAAATGTGTAATTCAAATATTGGCTCTTGGCGTATTTGTCGAGGAAAATGTGTCGAAAGTGGTGAGCTCTTGGCACACTCAAGGAGGTTTGAGAGGTCGTTGACTCTGCCATTGTAGCTGGCACGTGGCACGTCATAACCCTATGTGGCGAAATATGTTTAAGTTGCTGAAAACAAAGTTTGGAAGTTTTATAATTTGTTTTCTAAAACTTTATACAGGGTGATTCATGGTTCATATATTAAGCCGAAGTGTGAAGAGAATGATGCGTAGAGCATTTTTTGTTTTGCACCTCATATAAATTTCTTATTTAACGCGACAAATCACGATTAAAAATCTCCATAAAGTCAAAAAACAGATGAGTTTCAAATCCCGGTCAGTTCTTAGGTCAACGACCTGTCCTCGACCCCCGGCATAGTAAGATTTACTCCTTGTGATCATTTTAGACATTTTTTTTTTGAGTTATATTAAGTATTATAATTTATATTATGTGCCAAAACAAAAAATGCTCTACGCGGTTTTCTCTTCATACTATATATGAACTATGAATCACCCTGTGTTCTATTATAACAAGCATTTATTTAGTTTCATGCCCCATGTGTGTGATAAAATCTTGCACGTTGAATTTGACCCACTTCCCGTACTTCGATTGAATTGAAATTCCGCTTGCAATTGTACGTTGTGTGACAATGCAATATTACGATGGATAAACCATTATTTGTATTTTTTATTCGTACCCAAAAACGAGGCCCTAAGTAAGACTCCGCTGTCCGTCCGTCATCAGGCTGTATCTCATGAACCGTGATAGTCGGATAGTTGAAATATTTGAAGATGAATAAACTGAAAAAAAAAAGAAAGACGAGAAAGATTTTTTATAAAATCTCCGAATTGTCAAGCAGTGGCCGAGCTGATGGAGGTGAATTAAAGCTAAGAATACTCTAGATCATGTCAGTTTTAAAAGAAAAAAAACGCACAAAAATTACGTATGTTGTATTGTAGCTTCCCTTAAACATATTTTTGCGTTGCTATAATAGAGACAACATATTATACATCTTCTTCTTATATATAAAAATGGATTGTTGTTCGTTAGTTTCGCTAAAACTGAACCGATTCGGCTATTTTCAGTCTTGAAATATTCGTGGAAGTCCAGGGAAGGTTTAAACGGTTTGTATGCTCAACGAAGTGGGGACGGGTCAGGTAGTTATGTGTAAAATTTCAACTGTCTTAGTAATAGGGTGGCGATTTTACACTTTGGGTAAGGAACCCTGTAAAGTATAGGGAAGAACAGTATAAATATATCGCAGGTACAAACAGCCTGTAATTATAAAAAATAAAAGAATTTCGCACCGAGCTGCCGTTTTTATAACAACCAGGTAATTACTGTTATCTTCCTCGTTATTTTGTATAGGGTGTAATAATCCAATCTTAGTTAAATCCTCTTGATTCTTGTTTTGATTTAGAGTTTGTTGTATATTTTACTTGTACATTTATTTTATTTTTAGTATTATCTTTAAAATTCTCAATTTTCTACCTATCACAGTTCATAGGATACATCCTATTAGGTTAACATAATATGTTATTGAATGTACTGTAGGTTCTTGATGGAAATACATGTTACACAGTAATAATACACAAATTACTTGCACTTTTTCCACTTTATTCAACTAATGTCTACACTTTTTTTAATAAATCATAACTAATTAAGTGGAAAAAGTGCAAGTAATTTTTTTAATATTTAAAATAAATAGCACATTGTCTTGGAAATCACACTAAACGATCTGATTTAATATGTATCACTTGTGCGATTGCCAATCAATCAATTTATTTATTTAAAACATAAAAGATTATATTATTCATAATATTGAATATGATCACTATAAGAGGTTGTTAGACCGACCGACTAACCCCTACTTGGCATAACAAGTATCTCACAACTTTTTACGATAGAATAACTAAGTAGCGAGACTTGGCACATTTTACAAGTTATATTTTTGATGGGATTATTACTGTCTTTTAGGTTAACTCTCATTTATTCTGAAATCTTATTTAAAAAAAAATAATAATAACAAAAAAATCTTCTGAAATTGAAATTTGACAATTCGTAATCTTGAACATGACGCTAATAAGTTGGTATAAAATTGAGTGTTGACTTCTCTAGCAAGAGCCCATTTTATTGTGTTTCATCCAGTTTGTATTTTATAGCTTAATCTACAATTAAATATGTCAGTTTATTTCATATTATTTTAAAACCTATTTACTTCATAATTTAATTGATTTTTACGGTTTAAATCATTCAACGTGATGTTTGTAATTCTTCATATTGTTATATGTTACTTGATACTGTTCTAGGCTTCATGATTCTCGGAAACAAAAATCTATTATAAACCTACAAAAAATTCACAAATGAAATATTTGTATATTGTATACCTAGAAGCCCAATTATTTTAGAAATCCTACCTGTTCGACTTTTTTTACTTTTTCAAGTATAACAACAATACTTGTTTGTATTTGAAGTGAATCTCCAGTCGGATAGATAAAATATACACTCTGCATACGTACAGTTGGAACCGAGGGAACGCGCCGTTCCAATCCGCGCTAACCGGGGGAACGAGGAATGCGTCAGGTGACGACCTAACACTCGATCATAATATTCGAATGATTATAAGATAAATACTATAAGTAAGAGAAGTATAACATTTTTCAAGTGTTAGTATTGTATTGTATATTATATTTAGCGTACTATTTCTTTTTTGTTTGTGATTAAGTGTAATGTCCAAACCTAATGAATAAATATCTTATATTATTATTCTGTTGAATAAACATGTGACTTTGACATTTGTTCCATACTGAATCTGCTAAAGTCACATATAATTCTTTAGTTAAAAGTTATCTGACGATTGAAAAATCAGCCCTAAATCTCCTGAGCAAGAATATATTAATAAAAAAAAGCTCCGCTCCCCAAAACGATAGGGAAAATGCGCGCGGCTAGCCGCGGCATGTTGACGACAGCACTCTAGCCACAGTAACCCCGCGCAACTTATTAATTAGCACGACGGTTCGATCCACAGGCCAAACCGTATAGATTGCGTTGTGGTTTGGAACGCAGTCCAAAGTTTCTTACGCCGGTTCTTTTCCGCGGATCAGCTAAATTATCGCCGGACCGCGGATCGGACATGAAAAAACAAATGAACGTAACAACTTTTTCTCGGCACATTAATAGAAAATGGTACCACCATAGAGAAAAACTTGTTACGTTTATTTTATTTTTTGATTCATTTTCAGTCTGATCCGCGGTCCGAACTATGCCAATTCAGGCCACTATTATACAATGTATAGATAAAGAAAAATGTTATAATGGTATATTCTTCTTTGACAAATATACGTTCATTATAATGGATACAGTGAGGAGGATAATGTATAAATCAAGTTGACAAAAGGTAAGGATAATACGTTTCCTCGAGATGAGTAGCCGAAATATATCTACTTACGCGAAGATCTCTGGCTTGGAAAGTTCAAATGTTATAAACGTGCTTTCCAGTTTATTCTGCATTTGGGTGGTTAGGAGAGTCAAGATATTTCGTCGTAGAATATCTAGGCCATGTATTTTAAGGGGTTCCAGCAAATATGCTTAAATTCTATGAGATGGTTGGATAGATATTGTCTGTAGAAAATATTTTAAATATTACTATAGAGGGTGTAAAAAGAGCAGGCTTTGATAGGTATACAGTACTAAATGTGGAAATACTTTCGTCAAATAATATAGGGACATTTATTCAGGTTATGGAATCTGTGCTGGTTATAGAATTGATAATACGGAAAGAAAAAAATACAAAAGAAAAAATTCTAATGATCGAATACCAAAATAACAGCCGCTATAACTTTGGGATATGATTGTACTACCTTTTTTCATTCTTGAAATATATATTTTTCAAGTTTTTTTTCGTCAACAATTTAAAAACTTATTTTTTTGTCACAAGAATAACGAAAACAGCAAATATAAAATTTAAAACATTTCTTGAACGAGAAAAGGTAGTATAATCATTTCCCAAAGTTATAGAGGCGGTTATTTTTATTTATACTAATTATATTAAGATTAAAAAAAAAATATTAAGTTCGATAACCAGCGCCTTCCACGATAGAGTGAAAGATGTGATTTTAATTATAACTCTAAAGAAATTTTTGAGAAACCCTTTAATATTTGACGAAAGTATTATCACATTTAGTAATGTATTTAGTATATATTTAGTTACCTATCAAAGTCACGATCTCCCGAACTGCATGATCCGTCCACTTATGAACTTTCAGCTATTACAAAATAACGAAGGTTCGCGGGTTCTCATTCTATTGTGAACTCAGAGATTGTCGTAAAATTACTTTTATGAATCTTCTCACGGTTTTTACGGACTTAGATACCCGACGATACGGATATTTTCCGTCCGGGTCACCGGTTTTCCGATAAGAACCGGCAAAGTAGTTTTATAATGGACCGAGATCTCAGGTCAGCCAGACCTCTCTTATACAGGCTATAATATTAATGAGTGATAATACTTTACGGTGTGTATAGGTCCTGTATATAGAGTTTACTGAGAAAGTACCAGCGCTGAAAGAGGTTAATTTTTTTTATTATTGTATAGGAAAATGTATGATATTGGGGCATTTCTCATACAAACATGAAAGTCAAAAGTAGGTCTTTTATCTCTGGTACTCTAACAGTATATTCTGCATGGGAGGCACATATAGGTACACTTTATAAAGTATTATCACTTGTTACACCTTGTATTTTAACTGATAAAATTTACTTTTGCGTATTAGTGTGTACAGTGAATGAATCAGAATGTTAGTAAAGTAACTACAAATTTCCGTAACTCAAGTTAAAGAACTAAAGCATCTTATGCCTATTAATGGCCCTCGACACAAAGTAACATAAATAAATACTACAAAATTATATACATTTTATAAATAAAAATATTAGGGTAGTCTGGCGGATCTGAGATCTCAGTCTAAAAGGTTTCCGGGCTCTTGCTCTATAGTGAACTCAGAGATTGTCCTAAAATTATTTTTATAAATGTTCTCACCGTTTTAATGGATTCAGATACGCGACGATATTTTCGTTTGGTAGTCCAAGTTCCGTAAAATAAATAAGTGATATAAATCGGTAGTATAATAATAGATGTCTATACTGAGCATTATTTACATTGAGACCGTTTTATTGTAACGTTTTTGGGCGAAAAATTGGTCGGCACGGAAAAGGAAAACTCTTATGACTCCTTACTATATGCATATTGCATAATCAATAAAGCGCCTCCGTGGTCTAGTCTAGCTCTCGACCCGGAGGTCGTGGGTTCGATTCCCGCGTTGGATCAACAAAAAAAATTGTTTTCAAGTTTGGTTAGGACAATGCAGGTTGATCACGTGATTGTCTGATAAGAAAGATGATCCATGCGTCGGATGGGCATGGAAAAAGTCGGTCCTGCGCCTATTCTCTCGCCAGTCGTGTCGGTTTACTGTCCAACTGGATTATGAGAGTAATAAGAAGAGAGAGTGTCTTTGTGTATTGCGCACACACTTGGGCACTATAAAATAACTCCTGCGTAGCTGGCCTGGTTTCAATGAAATCGGCTACCGACACCGAAATCGGTGAGGGGAGCTATTATTATTATTATTGCATAATCATAGTTTGTATCTTAATTGTTAACCAATATAATGAATATGCTATGGAGAACAAACGAAAAAAGCAACTCTTGATTCTGTGCCAATAAGTTGAGCCTTACAGACAGAATAATACCTTGCAATCCTTCAACTGAGATTTAGGCTTGGTCGGTTATTAATTTGATTTCATTTCGAGGTCATATTATGTTGAGAATTCAAGAACTTTTACAGTCGCACCAAGTACTATATTATTTTTGTCTAAATGTCTTATTTCAACGAAGTTTTACATGTACCTATTTAGTGCTAGATACCAGATAGTTTTATATAAATTTTAATATTCTTTTTATAGTATAGGTAATTCATTTGTTATAAAATTACAAAATATTTATGTGGCAACCTAATAATAGGATTAAAAAAACTAAAAATAATAATAATATATCAAAATAATAACTAACCTAACCTACCTTTAGAGCGTACTTACTCTATAAATAGAAAAAGCCCCCAGGTCGTCCTCACTCTGGCAGAGTACCTAGCAAACTGACAGCATTGACGCGTTGGATAGCAATGGCTATCCGTTGTGCTAGGTAGGTCCCCGCTTTTTGTTTCTTCGACGGGATTCAAACCTGCTACTTCCGACGACATTTGCTTTACAACTGCGAGAGTTGTATTTACTATTTGACTTAACGTACATTGGCGTAGAGTTGAAGCGAATTTTTTTTTCGTAAAGCATAATAGTCATCTCTTCGATTTTATCATAAATTGTGCTCCAATTTGTTCCCTAGATGTTTAAGCATACCCGAAAAGCTGGCCATATTTTTTCACTTTTTAGGCATTCATATCTATTTTAATAATGAATTTATGATAAAAAGGAAAAAAATATATACGCACTAATAGTATAAATATATATAGATATTCAGGAAAAATAATGTTACTCTAGTGGCTTTATCCAGGGGGGTCATAGGGGTCGCGTAGAGCAATGTTTCTCTATGGAAAAATGGCCGTCGTGTTTCCTCTTTAAGTACAAATATTATTTATATTAGCATAATAGCATTATGATAACGAGCGTCAAAGCGTCTTTGTTTGCCAATTTTCTAAGCATATAAATAATGAAAAAATTTGAATAAATATTGTATCAGAAAAAACATGATTCTTCGAATCTACGCCAATGAAAGTTGAGTCTTACATCTCTCGCAAGGCTTTTTATACTCAGCTTTATTAACTGGCAGTAAGCTCCTCATATTGATATGGCCGACAGCAGAAAGTCTGCAACAAAGGAATTTGTAAGATAAAAGAAGAACCACTAGTATGCTAAAATATTGTATATAGTAGATTTTTCATTTTATTTTCAAGTAGAATCTCATTATATATATAAATTATAAATATTAACTTTTTCGAAACCGGTCATGTATTATAATAAATCTAATGTTTAATAACTAATAAAGTGTAAAAAGTGCTAATGCCATTGCGGATTGCCATCAGTTGTTGGGGGGAGTGACCTGGATCTGGCAAACACATACCATTCCTTTTTTTTTCGCAAGGGAAATACATTACGCGTCCCCCAGGGAGGGTCGCGTACCTCTAGGAGTATGTGGCACTCCCGGCTCGCTACGGCCGGCTTACCCACTAAAACCACTAGCGGATTATACACAGATCACTCCTCCCACAACGTGACCAAACATACCTTGACCAATCGTAGTACTTTGAAGACTTCCCTCCCCAACTAGTCACGTACTTCGTTAGTGACCCCTAATGTGGATTAGTATAATAATCAGTAAAAACATAATATGAATGTAATTTAAATACATAGTAACAAAATGATTAAAACCCACCAGTTAACGACAAATAAAGATTTAAATACTGTAAATGCAAGCTTCGAAAATTAAACATAAAATGAGATTCACAGGAGTTGGGGCCATTTATCCAGTTATGAAGCGACTGACGACTCGCGACTCGCGACTGGCGACTCGCAACTCGCGACTAGCGAATCCCGATGCTCACTAATGCTGTTTGGAATAAAGCGGTGCTCATTATGCAAGAAATCGGTGCAAAGGATTATTCGAAATTCAAATAAAACGAATGTTCCAGCTAGTGCTGTACTTATTCAACGGAACGATGCAAAATTAAATGCAAACAGTTTGTCTATCTATACTAATATTATAAAGAGGTAACGTTTGATTGTTTGTTTGTTTGTTTGTTTGTTTGAATGGAATAGGCTCTGAAACCACTGAACCAATATGAAAAATTCTTTCACCGTTGGAAAGCTACATTCCTAGCGCTGAACATAGGCTATATTATATGTTTAAAAAAAGTAGGGTTCCTTACTAAAACCCCAAAAATGTAGCCCAAAGTGTAAAAAAACGACCTCCAAAATTTCTTACGTCGTGTGCGCTTCGACAACGGCTTGACCAATTTCGCAATTTTTTTACGGTATGTTCGTTATTGTCACGAAAAGGTTATTATGAAAGAAAATGTTGAAAAAAATAAGCAGAAAATTAGAAAAAAGAAGAAAATACGTGATGGTCACGCGGGGTTTGAACCTGGGCTCAATCGATTCACGTCGTTGCCAGTTTATATGACACGGGTGTCATGGTAACGACATTGTTTACAAATGGAAAATAAAAATTATGAAATGCTATAAATAACGTATTAACATAAACTTAAACTATTTGGATTCATTAAACTATTTGTCTACCACTAATAAATAGTCGGGTCATTTTAATAGGTAACATTTGACATTTTATCAAAAATGAGCGACGTAACGTTGTAACGACGACATAATAAAATAAATATTTTCTTTTTGTTAAAACTGCAGAATTTACTAAACTTTATTTAATAATTATTAGATATTTATTGTCAACATAACCAATATGAGTTTTTTTACGATTTGCTTTCACTGATAAACGATCTTAAATATAATATACAAATTATGATTTAATGAAATAAACGTCGTGATAATGTTACGTCAGTTAACACTTTTTCTTATTAAACACTAGAGACTTACTCAAAAAATCGATTAATCTTTTAACAACTATAAATATACCTATTTTAAAAAGTACTTAACTTATAAGTTGTAATAAGAATATATTATAAATGTTAATTTAAAAATCAGATCGAAGGAGTTAGATCCATGGTCATAATTCACGAACAATTAAAAAAAAAATCGAAAACGTCATGATAAGACGCCACTATGTCTTTTGTCGTCATTTGTCTTTGTGCGAAGTTAACGTCTGTCTGTTCTGTCTTTTTTTTTCTTGCTACTGAAAACGAAAATGCAATTAAAAAAAAATGTCTGTCTGTCTGTTAGCGTGTCTCTTTGCTCCGGCTAATCTCTGGAACGGCTGGACCGATTTTAACGAGACTTTCACTGGTAGATAGCTAAAGTTATAAGGATTAATTTAGGCTTCTTTTCATCATCATCATCGTTATCTAACTAATGATCACCGAATCGGCTGGACCGACTGTGACGGGAGCATTCACCGGGCGTTAGCTTATGTTAGTTCCATCTATACATCAGCTATTTGTATTAAAGTAAGTCGTGTTAGTTAAATTATTTATAACTCAAGAACGGCTTTATCGATATGGTTGAAAATTGGTGAGGAAGTAACTTAGAGCCAGTAGACGGACATAGGATACTATTTATTCCATTTGACAGCGCAGAACCAGCAACGTTCACGGAAGGGTTTGGCGTTGTGGGTTCCGCGTTGCGGGTTCCGGGTTCCGGGTTCCCGTGTTGCGGGTTCCGGGTTCCGCGCCGCGGGTTCAGGGTTCCCGTGTTGCAAGTTCCGGGTTCCGCGTTGCGGGTTTCGGGTTCCCATGCTGCGGGTTCCGCGTTGCGGGTTCCGGGTTCCCGCGTTGCGGGTTCCGGGTCCCCGTGTTGTGGATTCCGGGGTTGTTTTTTTTAGTTGAATTTCATCATAAACTGTTTTTATGCTCAACGAAGTGGGCAAGGGTCAGCTAGTATTATATAAACTCATTACACGTTTGTATATATTAAATTATTATTCGTGTCGGTTCGACGGAAAAAACGGACGCTTAGGCCGGGATTATAATGTGATCCGGAATCTGCAAGACCGGAGGAAAGGGCACTGAAAATAGAACTCTAGACAATACAATAGAGCTGAATATTTAGCTGAAATTCGTGTGTTCGTGAGCTCAATTCGCGGGTGAAGAATAATAGTAGCGTAAGGGCAAAATTACAACTTTACAGGAGAGCCTAAAAACAACTCAAATTCATACATTGTTACATTTTAAGCCCATTTATCGCAAAAACTATGGTACTTAGATGTTTCATATTTTTTAATAATAATAATTCAGCAAAAATTAGGCATTACATTACATTGAGTACACACAATAAAACACTTAACAATGAAGAAATAAGAAAAAGTTACATGTAAAACAAGACAGATTACAGCATGAACAAAATACATGATATTTTTCGTGATTTAATATGTAAATTTGAGTTGTTTTTAGACTCTCCTGTAAAGTTGTAATTTTGCCCTTACGCTACTTATTCTTAACCCGCGTATTGCATTAAGTTATTTTTCTATTTTCAATGTTTCGAATTTTCTCCGTGGTTTGTTTTCTTAATTAATTTTACTTCATCAATCAACGTTTATGATTTTTTTACTGTCAGATATTGACTGTTATTAGGCATTAACAATTAAAAAAAAATAAAAATAAATAACCTTTTTAATAGGCAACCGAGAAACAAACTTTTAAATATAATCTTAGTCCTCTCATCTTGTCAAAATTGTAACAAGTAGGTATATATATACATGTTAAATTTACGATTAATTAATAATTACCATAGGTACTAATTATGTATTATATAAATAACTGGTTGTCCCGGTGAACTTCGTACCTTGTATTAACAATATTGGTGACATTAAATAACAAATGATGTATGCAGTACAAACATACTAATCATTATGTTTGCAGAATTATACAAATATTTGTACTCGGCGCATCACTAATTTCATGCTGCAACTTATGTATTGGCATGTAAAGGATTTACGGAATCTTTAGCTCAGTGGAATTTCTTGTGTACTCTAGTGGTACGTGATCTGCCTGCAAATACAACAACATCAAAGTTACTATAAGTTAAAGAAGTAGCATTACAAACACAAATTTTATGTAATCTTATCTTCTAAGACACATTTTTATAGCAAACTAGCTGTGTCCGCGACTTCGTTCGCGTAGTTGTCTGCAACACTATGGCGATTATCTTTTAATTGCTCACGTTGGTTTTTGTTATTATGAATATTAAAAAGGAATAATTCTTTCATACACATTTTTGAGTAACTAAAACCGTTTATGCAGCGCACACAACGAAAGTCCTCAAATGTGAATAATTTTCCCCGTTTTTGCAACATTTCTCACTGACGCTTCGCTCCTATTGGTCGCAGCGTAATGTTGTATAGCCTAAAACCTTTATATATAAATGGAATATCCAACGAAAACAAGAATTTTTCAAATCGGACCAGTAGTTCTTGAGATTAGCGTGTTTAAACAAACAAACAAACTCTTGCGCTTTATAATATTAGTATAGATACTTTTGCACTAAATTCTCTAAACGCGCCAACTACATTTTCGTCTATTATACTAATTACAGATTGTATAATATATTGCCTGCGACTTCGTAAGCGCCAAATGATCATAGCATATGTCCTTCCTTATGCCTAGTCTATGTCAGTGTTTTATCAAAATCAGTCGAGTAGTTTCAAGCCTACTCAATGCAAAGCAACTGAATATAAAAATTAACTTAATATGATTTCAAAAACTAACGTAGAAATACTATCTAAGAAGGAAAATACTCGTAATCTAAGTTCCACGTTGTTTTATGTAAAGAATTCCAGTCAGTGCTTTAAATATTTGCTGAAATCGCCCGAACTATGGAATAAAACACAAAGCAAAGCACTTGGAAGAAACAAAATTACTTTTTAGTATTCCGCGAGAAGTGCAAACACAAAGAACAAATGAAATACCAACAAAAAGAAACTAACCGACAGTGGACCTCAAATATTATATAATGTTCCAAATAATATCTCACTTGTTTAACGAAGTGGAAAGGGTGTAAAACACTTTTATTGTTTCGTCTGTTACTTTGTTAAGTCTCATATTGTTTCATGTGTTAATTTATTGTAAAATTATGATTTACTTTATTATTTCATAAGTTTTGTAATATCTAGTCAAATAACAAATATCGTAGAGGTGTAAGACTTAAATCACATTGGTAAGTCGAGCGTCATTTTTTAGCTACAACGTTATAATATAGTCTTTATTGTACCATTATTTTATGATCGTCTGTGGCTTAGAGGGTAGACCGTTGATTAGTACTCAAAGAGTTCAGGTTTGATTCCCATATTGTGGCATGTACCAATGAGATTTTTTAAATCTCAAGTACCGCTCCGAGACGGTTAAAGAAATCATCGTGAGGAAACCCGCACATGGTTGGCTACAGACGTATTGACGTGTCATTCCTCTATTCCTCTGGACTACGCCGTATGTTCTGGGCAACCATGCGACATTAAAACCACCGGTTTTGTTTTGGCACCTCACATAAATTACTTAATATCACTCAAAAGAAAACGAAGGTCTAAAATGACCACAAGGAGTGTCTTACTATGCTGGGGCTCGCGGGCTCCTAGTCTATACACACGAACGCACTGGTCGTTGACCTAGACCTGATCAGGATTGATCTTTAATCGTCATTGTGATAAATAATTTATTTGAGGTGCCAAAACAAAAAATGCTCTACGCGTCATTCTTTTCACACTTATTCGGCTTGATATATGAACCATGAATCAACCTGTATTATAATTTGGTGATAAAAAAGTCTACCGAAAAACATAATGTAGTGACGGATATAGAGTATTGATCAACCCATTTGAAATCAGTGCTCGATCTTATGATATAAACTGTAACTTTCGTTGCATTTAAATCTGAATCGCTTATCGTAAGCGCATGTCATATTAATATTAATGGCCGTTCAGTAATCATCGAAGGCGAAAATCTGGCACAAAATCTGAAATACAACGACACGAGAATGACGTATACCGCACACGATTCCCAGCCGACTTTCCGATTTATGCAATTCATTCCATTGAAACGTTGCTCATAATTTATATGATGGTCCATTTTGTATTCTGGAGATTAAAATACAAACGTCCAAGATATTTTCCCTTTTATTCTCGCCAGTCATTTGAATAATAGCGTTATTAATTTTTATATCATGATACTTGGGCTCGGTCGGTAAATAAAGCGTTTTGTAGGGGATGCTTTACATAAAACAATAAAATGTATACTTTGCGATCTTTAACAACAATCTTAAACGAGAGTGAGGTTTTATTTGTTTTTGTTAGTTTCATGTTCGATGTATATTTAAGGTACAAGATATTATACGGAAATAATAATTGTTGTTACAATGCAAAATGTAATTTCATTTAATACATTTTATTATATTGTACATACAATTTAAACATTTGAATAAACTAATAAGTTTGTTTAATGTTTCGCCGGTGGCCGATGGTTGCGCACACCTGGGTCTGAGCGCGGCGCAAAATGACGTCACAATTTTGTAGAATCGCGTTTTCATAAAACGCCTGTAGCGATCGTTTATCAGGTGTTGTATACCTTTGGGACAGAGCGTTTTACAAAACATTTATTTTATCTGCAGTGAGTATTTACGGATGCGCGACACGAATTAATCGAGTATGTATTATGTTCTCTCGAGTAAGTCTCTTTGTTTAATCATGTATTGAGTTTATATTTTCAAATTCAATATTCTTAAGATTCAGAAAACGGTGATTCATCAGGGCAAGTTCTTAGTATTGATTTTCATATTTCTCAAATGATTTTAAAAGGACAAATAATTCGAATAATAATTATACAAATACATACAGTTACAGTTACAGACAGACTGTCAAAATCCAAAGAAAACATCAACACACACTTGATCATATCAAAGGTTTTTTGTGGTGGTTTGTCACTGTCAATTTTGACAACACAGGAGCCTCTGCGCCAAATCTGTTTAAAAATATAATATATATGATCTTATATATATGTGATCTAAACGTAAACAAATAATCGTAATTCGACAAAATGTATGTGTCATTGTTTTTGAGGATGGCATGAATAAGTGACTTTTAAAAATTGGTAGCATTTTAGCCTTAATGAGCTTTGTTATGTTTTCAATCTAATAGTTGCTGACGGTGCCAAATCATTATCCTTTTTACGTCGTTTTGGTTAGATAAAAACAGTAGAATATACTTAATGAGCGGTTTTTTATGAATTCAGATAACAGTGAAGTGGCCGGTCGTGGCGAGATAAGCATTGTTCGTTTTCCTCCTTTCAATTGGGGTTCGGCTTACAACAGCCACATACACCCACTTATAACACTTCCGAGTGTGTTTTTTATCCGACTACGCCGAAGACAAAAGGAAGAGTAATGATTTTGGCAGTATATATAAGATGTATAAAAAATTTGTGATAATACTTTAGGGTGTGTATGTGACTCCTATGTAGACTTTACTGTGAAAGTACCAGCGCAGACTTGCTTTTGACTGTCATGTTTCTATGAGAAATGCCCAATGAAGCCCATACGATAAGTAAAAAAAAAAAAACTCTTTCAGCGCTGGTACTTTCACAGTAAACTCTATATACGGGAGCCATATACACACTAAAGTATTGTCACTCATTATTATTACAGCCTGTATAATATGTATATTTGTTCCTTCGTATGGTCTACTGGATTAGATTTTAATAATGAGGTGTTAAAAGATCCGTAATAATATTAACAAGAAGCTAATATTTTATTTTTGAACTTGAGACTAGAAACTTGAACTTTCGCACACGTTTGCCTCTTATGTCGTAGGCGTACGAAGGAAGAATTTTAGCACACACACGGGCAGAAGTTTAATTTAAGTTTAATTATGTTATCACACAAGTGGCAAAAATTTGTATTTGATGATAATAAATTTCCTAAAACCAAAAAGTGTTTTAAGTAATGTGTTCCTATTCTCTTCCAACTACTTAGCTTCCAACTCTACGTGTACTTTTAAATTATTGTGACACGAAAGTCCACAGCTGATTGTCCTGCTCGGCTGATAAGTGCTCTCGTTCTGTCGTGAAGTTTCCGACCCGTCTGTTCGAAACCGAACCGAAACCGCAGTTGCGAGTTGAAGATCGGTTGTCCAAGAAGTATTTAGTGCTAGATTAAGTACTACAATTTCTGCGTGAAATAGATACCTGTCTGTCTGTCTGTCTGTCCGTATGGGAATATTTGTCAACGCATCACGCGGAAACCACTGTATGGAATGAAATGAAATTTGGCAAGCAGGTAGTTTATGACCTGAAGAGCATTATTGGGAATTATTATCCCGAAAAACGAAAGGGTTCCCGGGGAATCTTCAAAAAATTGTAGCTACCAATTTGACGGTATTTCGGCCAAATTACTCCACGTATTTAAATAAAACTTGACACAAAGGTAGATTGTAACATGAATTAACCAACATAATATTTTTTGAACTTCCTACTCTCTCAACTCTACGTGCACTTTTAAATTATTGTGACACAAAAGTCCACAGCTGATTGTCCTGCTATGCTGATAAGTGCTCTCGTTCTGTCGTGAAGTTTCCGACTTGTCTGTTCGAAACTGAACCGAAACCGCAGTTGCGAGTTGAAAATAGGTTGTCCATGAAGTATTTAGTGCTAGATTAAGTACTACATTTTGTGAGTGAAAAATAAACCTACGGGAAGCTTTCCCGTGATAAAAAGTGTATCGTATCCTTCTTGCTAAAAAAATCGGTGTAACCAATTTTTGATCACCAAAAACAGTCCAGTATTTTTAGACTATTCTATGTTTCATATGTATATTACCTACTAGAATTTTTTGAAAAAATCCTGGAACCTTGTTTTCTGCGGTATAGAATGGTCTTTGTCATTCTTTGTAATCAAATTCGATAAAATCGACTCAGTGGTTCAGTTTCTAAGTTATGGAGCATATTCAAACAAGCACACAAATATTTAATCTGTAAAATAAATATATTATATCTCTCTGTTCAAAATCAATACATATCATCTGTCTGTTTGTACGGTATTCTTAGAATATACAAAGCCGATTTAAATGCGGTTTATCCCAGTAGATAAATCGAGAATCGTGAAAGGTTCATGTATATAATTTGTTTACAATTTTTGGTAAATAACTAAACAAATTCAAGTTAAAAAAACTTGATCACAAGTAAATCTGTTTTAAATATGCTCAACGAAGTGGGCATAGGTCAGTGTTTTATAGTTTGTTATTTTTTTGTATTCTTGGTAGGTTGTTAAATGGTATTTATGTTTTGTTTAGATAAGTTCGGCGTTTCATATTTAATTTTGATAGAAAAAATTAAAGTAAATAGAAGACAATAGAAGATATGTACAAGCTTGTTCATTTTTACTTTCCTAAGCGAAATTTTAACTTCAAATGTATTGTTCATACATATTTTATTATAATCTGTGTACTATGTAGAAGATTACGACTTATGTTGGTAGAAACTAGCATTAAAATGTATTCTGTACACACTACGGACTTTTTTATTATACATCTTGTAGTTCTTCTACGTGGAAAACATAAAATAAATTAGTGATAATACTTAAGGGTGCCTCCTATGTAGAGTTTTTTTTTCCTGCCCTTATCCTACTCTAGATGGGGTCGGCACAACATGTTTTTCGCTTCCATTCATCTCTATTATTCGTCATCTCAGCACACACATTCTTATCACGCATATCTTTCTTCACACAGTCCATCCAAACCTTTTTTGGTCTACCTCGACCCTTGTATCCTTCCACATCCATAGCCATGACCTTCCTTCCAATGTAGCTTTCATCCCTCCTCATTACGTGTCCATACCACGACAACCGTTTATTCCTCAACTTTTCAGTCACAGCTGCTACTTTTAAACTTCCTCTAATATAATATATTCGTTCCTAATCCTGTCCATTCTTGTCACACCTCACATCCATCTCAACATTCTCATCTCCGCCACGTGTACTCTTCTTTCATCGATTTCTTTTGTTGCCCAGCATTCAGATCCATACAGTACGACAGGTCTTACGACGGACTTGTAGATCTTGCCCTTGAGTTTTAAGGGCATTTTCGGATCGCAAATTGCTCCTGAGACATGCCGCCATTTCATCCAACCTACATTTATCCGGCTCTTTACGTCTCGGTCAATACCATCGTCGTGTTGGATAAGTGAACCCAGGTACCTAAAGTCGGAACAGACCGGTAGAAATACACCGTTTAAGGCGATGTGAGAGAAATTAGTTATACCGCCGAAGTCGCAGAACAGATGTTCAGTTTTGGTTCTGCTTATCTTCAGGCCAACACTCTCTAATCTCTCTCGCCATATTTCCAGTCTGTTCTGGACCTCGGGAGCATTTTCTCCGACAAGAACAATGTCACCAGCGAACAACATACACCAGGGTGCCTCCTCCTGTATGTCCGATGTCAGTGCATCCATAATCAGGAGGAAGAGATATGGGCTTAGAGTCGAACCCTGGTGTAATCCCACTGACACATTGAACTTGTCCGTGGTACCAGCTTTGGACCGGACTTGTGTACTCGCGTCTCTGTACATAGCGCGGATAAGCTGCAGGTATTTCCCAGGCACTCTCTTACCTTTCATTGCCCACCACAGAACTTCCCTGGGTAGTGGGTACACGGTCGTATGCCTTCTCCAGATCCACGAACACCATGTGTAGGTTTCTGTGTATCTTTCGCACAATTGGCGAAGTGCAAAGATGGCATCCGTGGTTCCTCTCCCAGGCATAAATCCAAACTGATTCTGGGTCACATCACTCTCTTCTCTTATCCGTCTCTCTATCACTATCTCCCAAATTTTCATAGTATGTGACATGAGCTTTATCCCTCGGTAGTTGCCACAATCTTGCACATCACCCTTGTTTTTACCCCACTTCGGCGAAGCCAAAAGGAAGGGTAATGATTTTGGCAGTCTATGTATGTATGTATGTATGTATGTATGTATGTATGTATGTTTGTATGTATGTATGTATGTAACCCTCGTAGCGGTTAAACTACTGGTCCGATTTTAATAAATAAGGTGTCAATCGATTCGTAGTGGTCCCGCGAGTAACATAGGCTATATAATTTTTCGAAAAGTTTTGGATTTTGAAAATTATAGCTCATAAACTATCTCCAAAAAAAATTAAATTAAGATAATTGTATCGTGTTTGGTATCCAAAAATAGGTCTTGGCAAGCACATTACAAATATGTATTTAAAATTTTAATTGGCTATTACATTTTGTTGTTAAATTCAAAATAAGGGTTTAAAATGCGGTCGTACAAATTGTATCTAGGAGTTGTTTAGTTACTTTCTATGTGTTAATTTAACGTTAGTTTAGTGAACATATAATGTTATAGTTCATGTGGAAACAGAAAAATGTAAAATAAAATAAAAGTTTAAAAAACTATAACCCGACTTCGCAAAAAAGGGGTCTAAAAGGGCTGAAACAAGAAAATAATTCAATTTGAAATCCAGATATGCATAGGTACAGATATGGTCAAGGTAGAGCCGTGGTCGTACCCGCTATTGGGATTGTATATTACAACAGCAGACGAATATTATAGATTTGTTTAGCGGGTACGAATATGGGAGTATATTTAATATAAATTTGAATCTGGGAGTATACAGTGAAAATACCAGCGCTGAAAGATTTACTTTTGACTTTCCTGTTTGTTTTTTTTTGTAAGTATTATCGTTCGTTAATATTATAGCCTGTATAGGCATTAAGGGAACCTTCATAAGTTGCTGGAATTTTTTCAATACTTTCATTGATTATATTTATAGCTTGAAATGAGTTTTAATGGTGATATAATAATGATTAAAGAGTTCATAATCCGAGCTGCACGAGCGGCGGGCGGCCAAGCGTGTTTGATGCATGGCCGTTTTTATAGCTATTTAACTATGAACTAAATTATCCCGGCGATGGGATAATATGTGGTCCCATTTCCTTTATCCTGGTATAAAAAAACGGTTATTATCAAGACGGAGTGCATATTAATTTACTTTTCTATTTACTTATATAATTGTGTTTTTTTTTCCATTGATATAAATTTTTACCTAGCTAGTAATTTATTCTTAACTAGCTGATTGCTCACTTAGTTGAGCATAAAAACAGTTTGTGATGAAATTCATCTATAAAAAACCAAAATCCGAACCCCGAACGCGTAACGCAGAACCCGCAACCTGCAATTCGCAACTCTTAACCCGAAACGCGGAACCCGCAAACCCGGAACCCGCAACGTGGAACCCGTTTCTTCTCTCTAGTCTGATTCTTATTGGTTATACCACGTTTGTGACTGATGTTTTATGTCAAGTCACACAGGAACGCTGTCGAATGGAATAAATAGTATCCTATGTCCGTCTCCTGGCTCTAAGCTACCTCCTCACCAATTTTCAGCCATATCGGTACAGCCGTTCTTGAGTTATAAGTGGTGTAACTAACACGACTTCCTTTTATATGTCGGGCCACGAATTAGGATTCCGTTTATGACTAATTTAATAGTTTTATATTTCTATTATTTAAATATTTTAAGCCTATTTTACAAGTTGTAAGTAATAAACTAAAAATGTGTTCTAAGCGGTTACAGTTTTCCTCATGACTACGACTCATCATGATGAATTGGAGTACCATACACACACAACCCACTTTATGTGTTGAGGAGGACCCAAATAGTGTTTTTTTCACGAAAACCACAAAAATATTTTTATTTATTTCATTTTCATCACTTTCTCGACGTAGTGAATACACCCATGCAATTTTACATATTTCTAGCAATAACCGTTTTGTTTGACAGCAAGCCGGACGTAGGGCAAGACGTATAGACGGTCGGACTGATAGACGAACAGACGCAATGATATAGGGGTTCCGAGTCGTAACTGACGGAACCCTAAGATGTTTTTAATTACATTCACCCAGGAATATTTAATTTCATAATTCATATTAAAATTGCAACATATAATAAAAAACTTGTAGTAATTATTAAGCTTTTGTCTGAGGATATTTTGCATCCACGTTTAATTAATAACTCGGCTTTAGAGCGACCGGACTGGCGCGGGAGAATGAAAAGCACATTTCAGAATTAGTCTTCAAGTAACGAAGTTGGGAAAAAGGGTCCGTTTGTGATGTAAGATTCAAATGAAAACACCCGACCGGAACCGCCCCAGAATCCTAGAATAATCTTTACATCGAATAAAATAAAGTTGTAAAAAATCCTGTAGTACATTATTCATACATCTCTTCTATCTACACTAATATTATAAAGAGGAAAGATTTGTATTTTTGTATGTAACGACTTAACTCAAAAAGAACTGGACCAATTTTAATAATTCTTTTTTCATTAGAAAGCTACATTATCACTGAGTAGCCTTTGGGTATATAAAATCAATTGCTGTTCGTTAGTCTCGCTAAAACTCGAGATCAGCTGAACTGATTCGGCTATTTTCGTTCTTGAAATATTCGTGGTCCCGGGAAGGTTTACACGGTTTCCATGCTCAACGAAGTGGGCACGGGTCAGCTAGTTAGGTATAAAGATAAATATTTATGCAAAGAATTCATAGTAATCCTTTATATCTTCTTCTTCATCTTCTATCTATAAAAAATGAATAGTCTCATTAAAACTAGAGAACGGCTGAACCGCTTCGGCTATTTTTAGTCTTGAAATATTAGTGGAAGTCCAGGGAAGGTTAAAACGGTGAGAAAATATTCCGCGGGTTCCCCGTTGCGGGTTCCGCGTTACTGGTTTCGCGATGTAATTGAATTTCATCACAAACTGTTTGTATGCTTAACGAAGTGGGCACAATATTATGCCTCCATATTATAAACTTATATTTTGGCTCCTACATTTTAGAAGCGATTAAGTGACAAATACATAAAAATATATACAACAATTATTCGCATTCAATTCAATATCAATAATATAAATAATATTTAATTGTAAACGTTTTTGTAAGTAAATTTATTCTAGCGGAATTTCCTTTGATCTCATTATTAAAAACATTAAACACGGTACGGAATTGTAGGGGAATATCGTGTCGGCATGTACACATAATGATATTAAAAAAGGTTCCATTATGTTGAGAAGTCGAAAACGTTACATGTTTATATATTCATAACGTGAAACTCAGGGTGGATTATATACGTTTTAATTATAAGCCCACGTGGAGCCGAGCTACCTCAGGCCCTGAAACTTGAAATAGGGTTAAACCTATTAAGTATACAAAGTAGGAGGTGTCCCTGTGTCTGTGTTTTGTGTCGATGTTAATATTATACTTTATAGGTGTTAAAATATAGGGTGCATAGCTCCATTCTCGCAGAGCTGGCACAGACGAAGCGCCTTTTCAGAGTTTCATACCGCTTATGGAAAAACGGAAAAGAATCACTTTGTTTTCCATCTGTCTGTAGGTCAAGTCCCATTTTTAGGATCACGTGGATGCGTTAAGCAGAAAACTACTTCAAATACTCAGCTCTACAGTCGCTTAAAGCTGTAAATAATAGCTGTAGGTAAATCTTAGCCAACGAAATAAAAAGTTACAGCCTAATTTTCGTCACTCGAAAGGCAATCAAAACCTAAAAGGAACTTCCTGTTAACTCAGAATCTTAAAAAATTATAACATGTTGATGTAACTAATAATTCAGGGTTCCTGCAACTTTTTCTCATAAAAAACGTTTTATAGTACGGATAAAGAAATTAGTTACATCATAATATGATTTTTTTTATTTACTTCTCGTTAATTTTTAGAGACCGTATAAAATTGAAAATCATCTAAGTCAACAGGTTTGTATGAAACCCTCAGTGCGTGAGTCTGACTCACACTTGCCCGGTGACTTCATTTCTATTACAATTACTAAGGTACTTAATAATTATGCATGTAGTATCAAAATCAAAAATCAATAATTTATTTATTTTCTCTCAATCACAATCTTAGGTAAATAAATTAAATACAGTTTTCTGTGATGTGCGACAACATGTGATGAGAGACTGGTGTCTGTGCTAGGATCTACCTGTGTTACAGATCACCAGGCTCTCGTCCTGCCGGACTCAAAATTTTAATCTAAATGTCTAGTATGGAGCGAGCGACTCCTAGTGATTGTAAAGATAACTCTGCACCAGTCTGAGTATTGCTTTAGAGTGATGAGAGATAGCAGATTGCAGTAGCAGTCCCATTGGGAGGTCTCTGGCTGAGCGAAGTGCTATGTTCGGTCGTCAGGCTGTAGTTTTTACATGTTGTATGTATTGCGCCGAACTGTACAAACTTCGATAGCGCGATTCAGGTTGTGGCGCTAATTGATCTGTAACAAAAATAAAATAAATAAAATAAAAAACGTTTTATTTCCAAGTGAAACTTACAAAGTTATTTTCGGAAAGTCAACAAGAAAAACAAGCTACCACCGGTTCAACCCTAACCCGCCGAGAAAAACCGGCGTAAGAAACTCGAACGGGGCCAACTTTTAGCAAAAAGATGGAAAATTGATCTTTTTTAACAGTATATATTTTTTACAATGTAACTTAATCTATAGCCTACACATATTATATACACATATAACAAGATTAGTGATTCGCGAAAATTTATTATAATGCCGTTTATGATACTGCATAGCTTAGATTATAAAACTTATTCATCCTTTGCGTCGCGAAGTCCAGTAAAAAAATTCATAGCAATTTAAAAATTACCGCCTGTTATCAATTATATTACAAGCTAAAGTTCAATCGTATAAATCTTAGTCCGATTGATTTTTAACGTCACTGTTTCATATGTTAAGTCCCGATTTCACCAACGCATGTTAGTGTTAACGGCATGTTAAAATAACATGCCTTCTCATTCATTGATAGGAATCCAAATCAAGCAATGTTCGCTGAATGTCCGTGGTGTTGGGGACCTGGTGATCAGTAACTCAGGCTACTGCCTACAGACACCAGCTCCTCACATAAAACATGTATTTTTTTTGTACACTAGCTTATAAGTAAACATTGTGAGGAGAAATAAATGAATATATTATTATTATTAATTACGAGAGGAACAACATCATATTTAACGAAGGATTAACTTTAACATTGTTTGGTGAAACACGCCCTTATGCTTATATGCAATCACGATGAAATTTACACTTATAAATTGTTCTCGGGCGTGATTCCATAGCTATCATAACTTACGAAGTTCGAAAACGTAAGTGATAATAGCGAGTAGCGAATAGAGTACGTAAAAAAAATATAGAAATTGTATAGTGTACCTATATAGTGTATATATGAGTAGCGAATAGAGTACGTAGAAAAATAAAAAAAATATAGGAATTGACATAATGTTTGCTAAATGACAAGCGAATTCGTATTTCACTTAGAGAAGCTTATTTCAAATCTCATTCATTTTCTTTTGTCGACTTTCTTGAGTGATAATAGGGCCATCATCATGAATTCGGCCCTGTTTATTAATCTATGTTTGTTACTTCTTCACACGCTAATGGCTGGACCAATTTTCCTAAAATTTGCTATGCAGGAAGCTGACAATCTAAATTAACACATAGGTTGTATTTCGACCCGAAAGAAAATGTTCCTGTGGGATACTGTACTTACGCGAGCGAAGTCATGGGACCTATCTATAGATGCTGTGAGTCCAGAACGTGTGCATTACAAGTTCACATAATAAGATAAAACTAGCATTGTTTAAACGTTATATGCAAATAGCTTAAGGCTCAACGCAGACTAGCGCCGACTGGGGAAAATACTATATGCATAATTATAATTGAAGACATGAATGGAGGAAGGTGATATGTCGCAAACAAATTTTACCCACAAAATTGGGTTTAAACTGTCACCTAAATATTTTAGGATATGTAGTAACGTAAAGCACATTGGTTCTAGGGATATTTAGATTACTGTACTTAATACGTTGCGATGTATTGTAAAATGTTTAAGTGACAGTTTGAAATAAATTTTCTCTTAGCTAAATCAGAAATTTGTTACATATCACCTTCATACTCATGTCTTCAATTGGTACCATGTTAAATTATAATAATATTTATAATTGTTTTTATTACTTTTAGGATTTAAATGTGCACTAATAGGTATTTTATGTCCAATAAAAATGATACCATGATAGTTGAAAAATAGAGATGAATATTCTATGGGGAAATCTATACTATAATATTATAAAGCGGTAGAGTTTGTTTGTTTGTTTAAACGCGCTAATCACAGAAACTACTGGTTCGATTTGAAAAAAAAAGGAAGGAGCGAAGCGTCAGTGAGAAATGTTGCAAAAAGGGGGAAAATTATTCGCATATTTAGAGGGATTATGTTGAGTGAGCCGCATAAACGGTTTAAGTTACTCAAAAAATATGTATAAAAGAATTAGTCCTTTTTAATAATAAAAAAAAGTCCTTGACAGATAATTTTACTCAGAAAACTTAAACGCACCAAATTTATTCAACGAGACCCGACTTCAAATAAAATTCTTTCGCAATAACGTGATGATCGTTGCAACAATTTTGACTGTTCCGAAAATATAATCGCGAATTGTTTCCGAAAACCACGCGAACGAAGTCGCGGGTACAGCTAGTCACGAAAAAAAGCGACGCTTCAACTGTGTGCCAATGTCAGTTGAGCCTAAGGTAGTTCCGAAGTCCATTCTACGACTACGTGCGGGCTTTTATTCTGCACAGGGTATTGTTACTGTACTATAATACTCTACTGGTAACGACTAGAATACTAATCGAGGAATATCCATTACTTGTTCTATCAATACACTAAAATCAACCATTTTTTCGGGAATGTTCACTACGGGCCTACGATCCGATACAATCTATCTTTAATACAAAATTGCAATAGATGTCACTACTATTAACGTTTGTAAATTATAAAATGTAAATATGCCGAATTTAGTACAAACATTGACATTAAAATAAAGATAAGCATATTTTTAAGCATAACATCCGATTAAGCTAAATTCAACTCCTTAATTAAGAAGAAGATACACAACGAAGTTATTAATTAGTATTTTCCAATAGTGGCGCTAGATGGCGGTTTCCGGAATGTGCCTGGGAATCGAAGAAAACAAAAATAGCCAGTCGAATTGCCAGTATTAGGGTGATACTATTTTCTAGTATTAGGTGGTGTCTCTGTTATATATTTACTTTGTGCTATGGGTACCTATATAGATTATGTTTCCTAATGGATTTAACGCAAGCGTGTGAGATAAACTGGAATTGAGACTGCGTTCATCGATTTTTGTTTGAGTACAAAAAATACATGTATACAGGGTGTAAAATGAACAGTCACTATAACTTTGAGATACGATTATACTTACTACCTTTACTCATTTTGGAAATGTATTTTTTTGTCAAAAACAAAAAAAAAAAATACTTTTTACTATTCCTTATTTTTTTGGTCGCAATAATAACGAAAAAGTAAAAAAAATACATTTCTAAAATGAGAAAAGTTAGTATAATATCCCAAAGTTATAGTGACTGTTATTTTTACACCCGTTATATAACCGTATATTCTCCCACCATATAAAGTAGCCCTTTGTATAATATAATAATAATATCTATGGACGCTTCACACCACGTCAATCTGGCCCTGTGCTAAGTATCCGAAGAACTTGTGTTACAGGTACCAGACAACGGAAATATATTTAATACTTTTATACTATACATATATTTAAGATTTTTATCATATTATACACAAATTTAATACACATCCACGACCCAGGAACATTGAAAACTTTTTGTTCCCACGGCGGGATTCGAACCCGCGACCTCCCGTTCGAGCACCAACCCGCTCAACCACTGCGCTACGGAGTTCGTCAAAATCGTCGTGTATGCGCTATATCTGTGCAAAACTTCAAATCTGCCGTGTAAATCCGGATCCTAGTTAAGCCTAGTTAATGCAAAGAAACAAACAAATTTAATATAAGTTTAGATTAAACACACAAAGGAGCAGTAGAGAAAATGTCTGACTTTCAGACAAAAATGATTCCTCACCTCTATACTTTTATTTGTCTTATCTGTTAGTCTCTTAATAGCCATAATGCTGCATCTTAGTTGCTTTTTTCCCGTTTTTATAACAAAGAAGTTGATTTCGTTTTCCTGGAATTGAATTTTGTGAAGTGTTTTAGTTTTTAATGTCACTTTTAGGGTTCCGGATCCGTAGGACCCTATTATTGTCGCGGTTGTATTATATATATCCCGTGGGCGGCGGTTCTGTCGGAGTACCGCCGAGTTGTAGTGGGTATGGCTGCGTCCACTTACTATCTTAACGGACGCAGCGAGCCCCACATACCCGTGGTAGAAATCCCCTTCCTCCACTGGAAGCGGCAAGAAGCATTTCTCGGCGAAAAAAAAGGACCCTATTATTAAGACTCCGGTCCGGTCGTCTGGCTGTATTTTTTGTACTGTAACTTGAAATTGTCACATTTTATGTAGATTGCCATTACTAATACAAGATGTACTAAAAACATAATGAAATAACATGTATTTCCATCAAGAACCTACAGTTTTAAATAATATATAGAATTAAATAAATCTATGCAAATATTGTAAAGCGGAAGAGTTTGTTTGTTTGTTTAAACGCGCTAATCTCAGGAACTTCTGGTCCGATTTGAAAAATTCTTTTTTTGTTGGATAGTCCATTTATAGAGGAAGGCTTTAGGCTATATAACATTACGCTGCGACTAAAAGGAGCGAAGCGTCAGTGAGAAATGTTGCAAAAACGGGGAGACTTTCGTTGCGTGCACTGCGTAAACGGTCGCTCAAAAACCACGCGAACGAAGTCGCGGGAACAGCTAGTTTATTATATTTAAAATTATTACATAGTTTGAAACTAATTACATATTTATTTTAGCCTATAAACTCTTGCCTAGTTGGTCCAGACATAACGTTCTCAAATACATAATTTAATTAAACACCAAATGTTTAAGGAGTATAAAACAAGCGGGTTGTTGCTGCAAATCCCACGCGCACTTGGATGGTTTTAATTTTTTTGTTTTCTTCAAGCTTCAAGTCCAAATATAAAGAAGACTAATAAATTCACACTACAAAGAAGTAAACACTTTTTTTTTATTATTTGTTTAGTGTACAAAGTAACTTAATTAAAAGTACGTGACTTTATATACAACTTTTAGGTTCCAAATGTACAATTACATGTACAAATACAATTTCAAAATTCTCTTTGAAATATAACTGTATTCCTCTTATGAATACTTTCATAAGTATTTACGTACTAATACGAGAAGTAGTAACAATTATTCGTTTAATTTTGTTACAGTTTTTTTGTCAATTTGTTTTGTATAATAATTCATTATTGAAATGTTTATTACAATGACAAAAATTGTACCAAATTCATGGTAGTGCGTGAAAATAGTATGTATCTATAAGCATACTAGCTGACCCGTGCCCACTGCGTTGAGCATAGAAACAGCGGGCCTACTCACACACAATCGAGTACGGAATCCGTTCGATATCAGCGGTTTTTCGTACTTTATTTGGTGAATTACTTTGAAACTAATCAGGATAAAGAAAATTGGTAGATCGTAACTTTTTGTACTCCCGACCATATCGATCGACTGAGAATCAAAATAAACAAATGTAAATTTATTAATAAGTACGCAGCATGATCGTATCTAAATCAAAATCAAATCAGTTTGGAGAGTAAGGCCCCAGTTTGTGATAACCCTTCCCGGGACTTCCCGGGATATTTCAAGACTAATATTTTTAGTCTTGAAATATTCGTGGAAGTCCTTATCGATTCAGCCGTTCTCGAGTTTTAGCGAGACTAACGAACAGCAATTCATTTTTATATATAAGAGAAGAAGAAGAAATATGAGTTTTTAAAACTCCTCCTCCATAAACTTTAACTGTGCCAAAAGCAATGACTGATTTTTCGTTTCGTTTCGTGTGGTCATCAATCAAAGCTTCAATTTTGGTTTTAGATTGATGTTAGGAATCAAACTTGTTACACCCTTTTTTCTCTAAACTCGGTATGAACACGGGTATTAACGATTAAAAGTCACAAAAAAGTTAAAAATTATCACCCTTTGTTAATAATAGATCCTCTCACAGATTTTGGTGTCGATAGCCGATTTCATTGAAACGCAGGAGTTTTTCTATAGTGCCCAAGTGTGTGCGCAATACACAAAGACACTCTCTTTTCCTTTTACTCTCATAAGTCATAACCCAGTGGGACGGTAAACCGACACTGGCGAGAGAACAGGCGCAGGACCGACTTTTTACATGCCCAGCTAACGCATGAACTCAAGACAAGAAAGATGATCATGTTTCAGACAAACAGGTGATCAGCCTGCATTGTCCTAACCAAACTTGAAAACAAAATTTTTTGTTGTTCCAACGCGGGAATCGAACCCACGACCTCCGGGTCGAGTGCGAAGCTCTGAACCACTTGACCACGGAGGCACTTCACATCACAGGAGACATTCACAGCTGGACATAAGCCTCCCCCAAAATATTTCATGGGGGGTAGACTCGAACCGGCTGCTGTCAACGTACATGTCAGCGTCATTATCTATTGAGCTATGGTACTATTTACTTAGACTGCTAATAGTTTAATCCTTATTCATAGCGTGATTTTACACAAGACAATTCAAACTTCAATGTTAACGGTCTAAAAAAATTTTTTTAATGAAAATGAAATGAAATTATATACATAAACCTTTCTCGACTCCCCCTTTATCTACTGGTGTAAATAAACTAAAATGGTAATCAAATATCCTTTGTTTGCCTTGAATTATTATATTAACAAAATTAACTGGTTTGGTTAAGGCATCCAAGAAGGCCTACTCCATATTTAGCCATGTGCTGTGGTCGCGTGCCGTCCGTGTCCAGGCGGCGCCCGCCACCGCCACGATGTCGTCTCTCCACCTGGCGCCTGGCCGGCCCCTGCCGCACGCATCATCTCGGGGGTGCCAGTGGAGGATGAGCATCCTACTGGTGCAAATCGCATTTAAATCGGCTTTTTATCTTCTAAGATTATCCCGAGCAAACAGACAAGGGAATTCGAAACACTTACTTTTATAATGTTTTGTTGATAGTTGAAACATAGTTCGAAATCATTTAATCTGCTCGTGAGCCCTTTTTAAAAATGTAAAGCGGTAGAGGTGAGAATTTTCATAACGTTGGTGCATTAATTTTAAATCTGGGCTTTGTTGGCGTTGTTAAAAGTTGCCGGGCGGCCGCGGGGTTCAAGTTGCGAGCTCGTGTTAATGCCAACTAATTAATTAGCTCTCCCGAATATTCTATAAAAATATATGCATGAGTAAATATTTTATCTATACAAATAAATAGAATTGAAGTGTCTGTTTGTAACTTTCAATTAGCAACGTTTTTCTAAATGCATATGACATTTTCAACGATACTGAAAACGAAAATGCAGGTTCCGCGTTACGGGTTGTGGGTTCCCGGGTTCCGGGTTCCGCGTTGCGGGTTCCGCGTTGCGGATTCCGTATTACGGGTTCTGCGTTGCGGGTTCCGCGTTTCGGGTTCCGCGTTGCGGGTTCCGCGTTGCGGGTTCCGCGTTGCGGGTTCCGCATTGCGGGTTCCGCGTTGCGGGTTTCCACGTTGCGGGTACCACGTTGTTTTTTTTAGTTGAATTTCGTCAATGTACTATCCAAAAAAAAATGTACTATCCAAAAAAACTGTATTTTTTCAAATCGGACCAGTAATTCCTGAGATTAGCGCGTTTAAACAAACAAACAAACTCTTCCGATTTATAACATAACATAAGTATAGATTTGTTTACCATATTTTTTGTTTTATAATAAAGTGGAAAAAATTGCAAGTAATTTGTGTAGTTCAAGAACCTACAGTATTGTCACAATTTGTATACAATTTAATTTACTCGTATTGAATAGACGACATACAGTCTCAATATAATTCATCAATCAATCACAAATTTAATATAACAATGATCTTTACATATACAACGTGTAAAATATTAGTTATATCCGTCACAGTGTAACATCCCTTTTTTGTGGAAGTGGCAATACTGAATGAGTTTCTTTTGTAATCTTCAAAAGAACAAAAATGTGGCCATCATCATCATCAGCCTGAAGAAGTGCACTGCTGAACATAGGCCTCCCCCAAGGACTTCCACAACGACCGGTCGTGCGCTGTCTGCATTCAACGGCTGCCCGCGGCTCGACCAGATCGTCGGCTCATCTTGTGGAGGGGCGCTCACGCTGCGTTTTCCAATCCGTGATCGCCACACGAGAACTTTCCTTCCTCGTCTGGTGTCTCTTCTCCGAGCGACGTAACGTGGTTTATATTTGTCCACTATCTATTTTTTAATTTCTTCAATCAAGTTTGTCTACGCACCTCTGTCCGTATCCTTTTTTTCTCTTTATCACACTTGGTTCTATACCAAGGAAAGCGTTATTTATTTTTATCTATTTATAAGTTGTCCATCACGCCGCTGACGTTTTATTTTTCAAAGGTAGACTTTATGTAAACTTATTATGAAAAAAACTATTAATCCTTTTCCTTCGAGAATTATATAGGATAGGTTGATTTAAAATTCTATTGCGAGATCACAGTGCTGCGTCTAGGTGACTTCTTTTATGGAAATGATCTACATACCTCAAATCGAATTCATAAAAAAAGAAGAAATTGGTTTATTAGGTTGGTTTTGGACTGATACTATATTAATTGGAATATTCCCATCCGTAAAAAATCACTGAAAAAAGAACTCTGAGCTAATATAATTGAGATGAAAATGAAATACACACGCCTTGAGGTCCAAAGACCAAAGGTCAATATTAGATGTGACAACGCGACACTCATGTGGTTGTGTCTTCGATTTTAAACTCTATTTTATTACCCCCGAGTTCCATTTTCAGTTATCTGACTTTACAAATAAAGCCGTGTTGACCGCTGGCGCGGTTGGATTTGTATGCAAATACCTAAGTAGCGGTATAAAACCCGCGGATATAAAATGGGGATGTGATAAACGCGTCCAGTGACCTCTCCATTGCCCGTCCCGACCCCAAAGTGGCCAATTCACTAGACTGTCATACCCGCAGTCATGTCTCCTAATATAACGTGACCATTTTTGGACACAAAACGGGACATTGGTTTATTTCAATAATTATTGGTAGTCGGTGAAAAACGTAAAATAAACCAATGTCCCGTTTAGTCCAACTTTTTAAGTAAATTAAGTCCAATTAGCACTTAGCCGGTGTGGCACTTAGTGCGAGTTGGACTCGAAGGGTTTCAGAGAAGGAAGGAGGAGGTGGAAGGGAACGACAAAAATCACGTTTGCTGTATGCCAGCCCCCCCTAAATATTTATTTTATTTTTACTATAATTACTAGTGAAGTATGTACAGTGTACACCTTAGTATTATTTTGGCTACAGCGTGCAATCAATTTGGTCGGCTGTCTATTTTTTTTTGAGGTTTCTAAAAACGGGATAATTGTGCGTCCCACAGTTCATTTCGGGGACACCGGGACTCGTAATTGTAAAAAGGGACAGGCCCGTTCAAAACCAGACGTCTGGTCACTTTACTATTGTAGGCATGCTGTTGCTTGCGGTATATCCGGGTCTGTGCAGTGTATTGCTGTTAACGGCCATCGGGTCGTCTGCCGGACCCGTTAGTAGCAAAGCCTGTCGGACATACCTGTCGGCCTGCAGGCAAGTCCGTCTAGTGAATTCCCCGCTTACTTAACTGTAAAACCAGCTATGCTATGCTATAGCTATGACATAAAAAGTACAGTTCGAAATAATACTAACTATGTACTTAAAAGACTAGTGTCGTTTTAGCGGTAAGCGGTATGAGCTAGAGGCCGCCCCGGGGCACTGGGTAGACAAAATAAGAAAATATGCTGGAAACAACTGGACAAAGAAAGCTGCCTTAAGAAATATCTGTAAGATGTTAGAGGAGGTGACCCGGGCCCTTAATTTAAATGATTACTTTCAAATGGCTCGTAATTTTTTTTGTTCAAACTTTGTAAATTTAAGGAAAATGAAGGCGCTTTATTATTATTATTGTTTTAAGCTGTCATGGCGGGCGTGCAGCTAGTAGAGACATGAACCGGCCGCCCGCTGTAATTTCGGTGTGAATCAGCCCTTATGCTCATATGTCAATAGTTTATAACCTGGTCCAATTAGCAGCGTCAGGAAGATTGTTCGTTAGGCAGTATTGTGTTTGTGTACGTTAATAGTAGCTTTACACCGTTAATGGTGAGGCCCCATTAGTTTATTTATTTGACGACCTTCGTAACGCAGTGGATGAGCGCGTTGGTGCTCGAACGACAGGTCGCAGGTTCGAATCCCACCGTGGGAACAAAAAGTTTCCAATGTTCCTGGGACATGAATGTGTATTTGATTTGTGTATAATATAATAAAAAATCTTAAATATGTGTATAGTATAAAAGTATTAAATATATTTTCGTCGTCTGGTACTTGTAACGCAAGTTCTTCGGATACTTAGCACAGTGCCAGATTGACGTGGTGTGAAGCGTCCATAGATATTATTATTATTAGTTCGTTACACTGCGTCCCGTCGTTGCCACTGCCTCGATTTCGATATATTTCCTATGATACGGCCCAGCGGGCCCACGCCCAAACGACGCAGCGTTGACGCTGCGACGACGCAGCGTTGACGCTGCGACGACGCAACGCTCAAATGGGGCCTTGCTTGCAGTTGCAGACTCGTCATGCTTGGCGAATCGGGGTTGGGCTAGCTCAGTTTTAAGATAATAACTATGTCCGCAGAAAATGCAAACATTTTAGGATATACAATTCCCTCTGTCACCTCTTACGACACCCACGGGAGAAATGAGGTCCATGGAAAGGTGCTATTTTTACTCTGGTATCCTTCGGTAAACACACCATCTTGTCAGGGTTTGTCAATAAACCCTTCATGTTAAGGAGCTCCTGTGTTTCCATTACTTAACCCAGACTGGCGCAACCTCGCTTAGTAATAATTTATTAGTAAACTAATGTATACATTAGAAACAGGGCTGCTACTAAAATCATAAATTATCAAGTGGGCAAACCACTGCGCCAAAACTTCGTTAACTTACTAATCTCTGGCGCTACTTAATTGTTCCACACAGGGAACTGTACGTTATAACTTACTATGATCTTGTAAGCTTTGTATGCCATTTGTATTAAGTACCCCTTACTATGTACCCTTACTTAGTACAAAGGAGTACTTAAGTAGCTTAATCGTTTTGATTCAAAAATACTTTTTTTAAAGGGAGTTTTAAATAAAGCCTTTATTATTAGATCCCTAATACAATAAAAAGAATACTTAAAATAAGTTTTTTGTAACACCTTTATTATCAGTCCCTGAAAGATGAGTATTTTGTCTCTATATACCAATGAATGATAATGAATAATAAAAATGTTTTTTTTTTATTTCTAAATAAAACTCAACAAGTTATTCTCGGGGTGTCAACACAAAAAACTACCACCGGTTCAACCCTAACCCGTCGAGAAGAACCGACGTAAGACAAACTACTCGTCTTCAAAAATGTTGCCTGCGACTTATGTGCGAATAAAGAGATCCCGTAGGAACCTACATTTTTACCGCGTTATTAAGGTAACCTATGTCCTGACCTGTTATTAGGGCTGCCATCTCTAAAACCTGCCACCCAGTACCGGAAGCGTAATTTCCCCGGATTTTGGAGCTTTCGCCCCGGACATTTCAAAACTTTTTTTATTAACTTACATATTGTTTAAAATCTGGGGGTACGGGAGTGCTCGTCCGTCCGGGTTTTACCCGGACTACAACTTAAGCCCCGCCCGGACGGCCTCCAAACTAGGACAAATCCGGGGAAACCCAGACGGATAGCAGCCCTACCTGTAATCAACTCTAAGTCTGTGTAATTGAGTGAAGCCTTTTTAATACAAAATAACATTAATGTTACTAATAAAAATAACAATGTTACTACTTCTCTACATACTAGAAATTTACGTAATTTACTAGGTATTGCTTCCCATTACCCATTAAATGTAAATGTACTTATATTTACAAAAAAAATACCATCCATTTCGAGCACACAGTATTGGCCAAACTAACCAATTTCACGATGGCCAATTAAAATGCTATGCATGAAATATTTCGACGAATACAAAATATAATGTGGAATATGTTAATAAATTGTAAAAGAAATAATGGTAACATAAAAACATTGTATAACAAGCAAATAAGAGAAGACTTTTATCATAAAAAGTTGCATAAACTAATTGCAAACTTCTTGTTTTTAAAAACAAACTAATAGCGTAATGGAGAGTATAATTAATGAAAAAGTATACAAAAATCAATATTTTCAATGAACAGGAAAACACTTTTGTGAAATGAGTATCGTAAAAACGCCCCATACAAAAGTAGAACTTGCAGGTGACGTTATACGTCGAAATTGCAGTGTCCATCCTTATAACAACTATACTAATTACAATTGAAGACTTGAATGGATGAAGGGGATATGTAGCAAAATTCTGACTTTGAGAAAATTGAGTTCAAACTGTCTCTTAAACATTTTACTTATTGTGCTTAATATACTTAATACTCGTAACGTATTAAGTACATTAAGCAAAATATCCGTCTCTAGAATCAATGTACTTAATACGTTACATACCCATGAACTAAATGTTTAAGTGACAGTTTAAACTAAATTTTCTGGGTAACTTTTTTTGGACATATCACTTTCATCCATGTCTTCAATTATATCCTGATTTAAAAAGATCCACTATTTTGTAACATTAAAATGAACCTGATTACAAAACCCACTTAATTATTACTGTGTGTAATTTAATATTTAAAAATACATAAAATCTCAAGTATGCAAATATACAAATGAGTATTGCCATAAATGACGGGTGTTATATTATTTTGATGTTTCAAGAGCCTACATTTGTACGTTTAAGCCTCTTGGAAGCGACTTAATCAGCGCCATGTTTAATTAAATGAATCCCTAGTTGTACATAAAATATAAACTTGTCTACGTTACGGTTAGCTATCGTTTTAATTTGCTTTGTTGATTGTGTTGTTGTGATAATTCATCAGAGCATTACCATCCAACATCGTAAGTTACAATTGAAGTTTCTCACCTCAAATATGGCTGTTCTAACCTCGTTTCATGTTACAGCTTCGGTACAAAGTGTTAGTAGTCGGTGCGTAAGACGAGCTTTGAAAGACAAAAAGTCTTTCGTGATAAGAATTCTGATTATATAATACTAGCTGTGCCCGCGACTTCGTCCGCGTGGTTTTTGAGTGACTTAAGCCGTTTATACAGCGCACGCAATGAAAGTCCCTAAATGTGAATAATTTTCACCGTTTTCGCAACATTTTTTACTGACGCTTCGCTCCTATCAGTCGCAGTGTAATATAGCGTAAAGCCTTCCTCTATAAATGAACTATCCAACAAAAAAATATTTTTTTAAATCGGACCAGTACTTCCTGAGATAAGCGCGTTTAAACAAACAAACAAACTCTTCCGCTTTATAATATTTTATATAATATTATTTATTACGATAAAGAATATTCTTTACATTATTCCGAGAACTACCTTAACATTTAATATATCTTAGATACTTTAATACCCGGTTTCTGAATAAGTACCTTTTGTATTCAGAAATCCTTTGGTGCGCTTTTACCGGTTCTCAGAAATTTCAGAAGAGGCTTTGGTCAATTATGAAATCCCTCTATAATAATATCTATGGACATTTCACGTCACGTCATTTGGTTTCGAGTTTAATATCATCGGCAAATGATAAATATTTGAAGATGACGAGTGGTGAGCCCTTTACTTAATCGTGGCCAAGCTTTCTGATCATTGTTGTGTGCTGTACGCAACCAAATGTGACCAGGGGCCTTACTCTCCAAACTGATTTGATTTTGATAGAAATACGATTATGCCGCGTAATTCCTTATAAATTGACATTTGTTTATTTTGATTCTCAGTCGATCGATATGGTCGGGAGTACAAAAAGTTACGATCTAACAATTTTCTTTATCCTGATTAGTTTCAAAGTAATTCACCAAATAAAATACGAAAAGCCACTGATATCGAACGGATTCGGTTCTTGATTGTGTCGGGAGTAAGCCCGCTGCTCTAGGCGTTAAAAAAATGTATATTGTTACAACTAGATATTGCCCATTACTCTACCTATTACCGTTCGCGTAAAAAGACGTTCCGAAGGAACTGTACGTTTTATGTGTTATTTATATAAACTTACCAAATGCGGTTCAGTAGTTTCTACGTGAAACAGTAGCAAACATCCATCCATACTTACAAACTTTTACGTTTTTAATATTAGTAGAATACCGCTAATGAAAAGATGAACTATTGACAAAACAACTTAGAAAGTGGACAATAAAAAATACCTTATTTTATTATCTACTCTCGCATAAAAACAGGTGGGCTGTAATATATAAAAGTGTTTGTATCTGTAATTGCGTGTCATATCTTTAAGTCTATTGCGCTCCGCAAAGCCAAGCTATATGTCTCCCGGAGCAATATGAACTTGAATGAAACGACTTAAGGCTACATAAGCCACAACATTTTTAAACTCGCTTATGGAACTTGTTGATGTATAGCTCGCATTTTAATATTACAGTTGGGTGGAGACAGCTCCTCATCGTCTTCCCCTTGGGTTTTGTAAAATGGGATAGAGAATTTAAACGGATGATCTGAAAGCTCCGCTCGCCAACCAGCCTGCCAAGCGTGGCGTAAACACTTTGGAGGAGGCTAAGTTAGATTAGGTTAGCCGAGTCCTCCCACATACCCCTTGCGAAATAAAAGAAAGTCGTCCTAAGCTGCAAAGACGAATAATGATTATGTAATCTAACAGTATTTTGGTCACGATTTTTTTTGACAACGGACAAAATACGCCCAATGTTTTTTTTCTTAAGTAGTTAAAAATATTTATGGTAAAATAAAGTTTATGGTAAAATACGATAAAGTTTATGGTAAAAACACAACTAAGCCTAAATACCCTACTTAACCTAATAACCCTTTTTAACTTTTGGGTTAAGGAACCCTAAGAAATAGGGGGCATGCTATAGGTAATTTCTTAAACAGCACGTTCTTTGTAGCACGTATTAATGTACAAAGTACCATAAACGATCTGCGCTACGCACTTTCGTAGCTCGTAGCTCGTTAGCTACGCTGTAGCAGTGCTACGATTCAATGATGTAGCAATACTACAAAGCAATGCTATGCTTTAATATATTATTGATTATTGAATGTGCTTTAGATTCTTGGTGGAAATTGATGGTACACAGTAATGATACTAAAATTAGTTGCATTTTTTTCACTTGATTAGTTATTTAACATCAAATTTATTAAAACACGAGCGGTTTCGAGTAACCTGTAGACCTGGTGATGACTTAGTCGAAACCGGTCGTGTATTGAAATAAACTTGTTAAGTAACTACTAAAATATAAAAAATGCGAGTAATTTGTGCTATGTCAATCTCGTTTGTTAATTACCTTGCTAAAGTTATTTGAAGCTCGATATCAGTTCATCTCACATAAATTGTCACAAAAATATTCGTTAATTCTATACCGTAGACTGTTTTATAATAATAGGTCTTATATTATTTTCTAGTCCTACAACTATTAATTTGTCCGTGGGTACCGGAGAAAGAATAGGACCTCCCCATCAATCACCCTTCACGTGGGTGTCATAAAAGGCGACAAAGGGAAAATAACGGGTGTAAGAAGACAGTCACTGTAACTTTTAAAATATTATACTACCTTTTCTCATTCTATAAATGTAACTTTTTTTTCAAATGTTTCTTTTTTTTTACAAAAAAAAAAAAAAAAATTTTTTAGTTTTTGACAAAAAAATAAAAAAAAGATACATTTCCAAAACGAGGAAAGGTAGTATAACCGTGTCTCAAAGTTATAGTGACTGCTCTTTTTACACCCTGTATATCCGGAAATAGATTTTTCCGCGGACATTGTTGTTACATGAAAATTGCGCTTGTCGAGCCGCCTGCCATTCATGACGAATATAAACAAATACTTCTTATGACATACTTTGGGAAGCTTATGTCCAGTAGTATGACGTCCAGTTATAGCGGAAATGATGATGATGACTACTATTAAAATATGAAAAATTGTGAGGATGGAGATAGGGATGAAAGAATATTATTAAATAACAGTTAGCCGAGAAGTAGGAGCACAAGTTACATTTAGTGACAAATCACTACTAGTAAAATTGGAGAGTTTGCAATAAATTTCGTATTACCCAAAAAAAGTTCTCTACTACTTACAACTCTGCCCTAATGATTAAATAATTAAATATGAATGTGTGTGTATCATCAGTTTTGAAACCGTTTTTTCCGACTTACAGGGGCCGTAATATGATCTTTTACAATACCAGCCTGGTTCCAGGCAATTCAATAATACGGTCTTAAACTGCCTTGTTCTTTTTCATATTTTAACGACATGTTATTCTGAATGGATCCACCATAGTTTGGTTGTCTGAAAGTGACATTCGGAAGCAAGTCAAGTGTCACGTGTCCGCTGACTAGCTGTCATAATGCAGTTATTATTCCAGGCAGCCATGTTGTATGGCGTAAACTGGCTGGAATTAAGAGCTTGTGTTGCAGGGGGCCTACCCCCTCCTCTATTAATTACCAGGGCAGAACTATAAAGTTTACATACCGTAAAGTCCGCAGATTACTGACAGAAATACCTTGACAACATATACTTTTGTATACAGAGATCTGCTTCCTCCAATAACAGTCCAATACTTGCGTAGTTTGCGGCATATTCTCATCGCGACTGACCTTTGCTTTGACAGGGCGCCGCCCGCCCGCCCGCCCGCCGCCGTGATTGATGACGCTCCGACGGCAACCAATTAAACTTGTCCACTACACTGAGCACCGTAAATTGGAACACTATTTGTTATACGGTACCGAGATGTCGGCATTGATGAACTTGAGCCCATAAAATCAATCTTATTAATGTCATAAATAGGAGGTGTTCTCAAAGTACTTCGAAGTATTGTCAATGCACCGTGGTTTATAAGAAATGATAATCTACACAGAGACCTTAAAGTGCAATCTGTCGCTAGCGAAACTAAAAAAATTGCTGCAGCTCACGAAAAACGACTTCATAACCACGTTAGCTATTTAGCTCTTGGACAATACAGACATAGTCAGAAGACTAAAAAGGACAAAACCTTTTCAGTTAGTTTATTAGTGTTAGTGTATAGTATATCCTAGTGCAGTGAGACTTAAAAAAAATTACACGAACAAAGTGACTTCCCCTTAATAGAGACAATAAGTAAAGTGCTGATGGACACATTCTTAAATTTGTAAACATACCAATAATTAGTAATTTAAGTTATAAAAAAAATACTCATTAGTCTTAAGGCTAGATTGTACTTTTATGTTGTTACTATGCATTAGAAACATCATACAAAAAATATATAAAAAATAGGAGGTATAAAAGTAACGGGTTTAGTTTTATTACGGGCTTAGTTTTATTCGATAACGTCAGTGGGGAATTTTCGTTACAGACAGAGTTACAGATGGTTTAGTATACTTAAGTACTTAAGTAGAGCAATCTAGATAAGATCCGGCGCAAGAGAGATTGCATTCTAAACTATAATGCATTAGCTTTCACAATACCAAAATTCACCCAAATCGGTAAAGTGGTTCAAGAGTTATAATAATAATATCTATGGAAGCTTTACATCATCAATCTGGCCCCGTGTTAATTATTAGAAAAACTTGTCTCACGGGGTCCAGGCAACATATTTAAGATTTTTATTATGTTAGATGTTTAGTACACATTTAGTAAACATCTATGACTCAGGAACACAGATTTTTTTTATTCCTGCGGCGGGATTTAAGCCCACGCCCTCTGGCTGGAGCACAAGCTTATAATGTACTAGCTGACCCGTGCCCACTTCGTTGAGAATACAAACCGTTTAAACCTTCCCTGGACTTCCACGAATACTTCAAGACTAAAAATAGCCAAATCGGTTCAGCCGTTGTTTTAGTTAGACTAACGAACAGCAATTCATTTTTATATAAGAGAAGATGTGATGTGATTAAAATTATTACCAAAACCATATTTTTTACATATTTTATTTTATTGAGTGTACTGTAGGTTCTTGATGGAAATACATGTTACACAAATTATTTGCACTTTTTCCACTTTATTAGTTAAACATAAGATTTATTGAAATATACGACCGGTTTTGACTAAGTCATCAGGTGTTATATATGTCGCAGTCATCTAATTGAATCAGCAGTATAATTGAACGACTGGCGCGTTTACGAAATGACGACATTTAATTGAATGACTTTAGGACGTCCTTTAGCATATTCATTAAATGGGATATAGCATACTTTGTAATGTTTGGTAGATGGTAGATTTGTTAAGTTCGCAACTTAAAAGGTCCTCAAAATGAGTACATGATATGTTACACCAAATTTAAATGAAAATATCAACTATGCAGGTATATGTGCGAGCGGCAACTATATGTGCGAGCCATATTTGTTTTAGTGACTACTAGCGCCACTGCGGGTAAGAATTAACTAAATTTCAATAACCTGACTGATTTTACGTCCGCTCTGTAAAAGGGGCTTTGTTACAGTCCGCTGACTAATATAGAGTGACGCTTGTTAAATCAACGTTCGGCCTAGTCAATCAATTAAATGTCATTCAATAAACGCACTAGACATTTAAATCAAATAGCTGATTCAATCAGATGACTGCGACATATCTATTTTTACATAATATTATACTCGAACATGAAGTGAACATATAACGTGTTTATTTATTTAGAGCTATTCCCTCGTAATTCGTGAACATCGTTTAGTGTGAAAGCCCGCGCCGCACGCGGCCGTAATGGCGCGCCGAGCGCTCGGGGACTCTCCATACGCCTCGCGTAATCATACTCCTGCAATTTTAACTTCACATCTACCCACATTATTCAAAGCGAAATTTACTTGAAATACGATGTGCGAAAACTGTTTATGTGTTAATATTAGATACTTGGTACAAGTAGTGTAGTTATCAAAAATATTTAAAAAAAATTGTATTTGATTCAATTTGATATTTGGTTACGGGTTGTTCTCGATAACAAACACTCGTATCGAGAGTAAACAATCGCGAATCTGCTCTCGACTTTTGTGAGTGGTGACCCTTGTTTACACGATAATATTATAATCAGTGGTCGAGAGGACTCACTTCAAGTGACACATACTTCAACTTCAAATCGAGAGCCTCTGTTCGCACTTTTATTTGGTCTCTATAACTTTCGTTATTGGACCATGTTGGATATTCGCATACGTGTGTGACAACTTGATCTCTTATACTATTTTTATTACAAGTAATAAATCACCTTATTATATTTTGTGTCTACCTATTTGATACAAAATATAATAAAGTGATTTATATAATATCTGGATCTTATAAATATTTATATTAAATTGATGACACGATTCTTGTTATATACATTTTACAATACGAATATTTTATACTAATATTATAAAGCGGAAGAGTTTGTTTAATCTAAGCGTGCGCTAATCTCAGGATTAGCGCGTTTAAACAAACTGTTACAAAAAAAATTCAAATCGGACCTACTGGTCCTGATTACTATTCCTGAGAATTACTGGTCCGATTTGAATTTTTTTTTGTAGGATAGTCCATTATAGAGAAAGGCTTTAGGTTATATAACATTACACTGCGACCAATAGGAGCGAAGCCTCAGTGAGAAATGTAACAAAAACGGGGAAATTTTTTCACATTTGAGGACTTTCGTTACGTGCGCTGTATAAACGGCTCTATATGAAAAATGTATGAAAGAATTATCCCTTTTTAATAATCATATGAATAAAAACCAACGTCAGCAATCAAAAGATAATCGCGATAGTGTTTTTGACAACCACGCGAAGTTTTTTATATAAAACTAAAACTAACCTCTGAACGACTACTTGAGTGGATTAAAACATTTGACGAAATAAACGATATGTTTAAACATGTATCTTGTATGCTAAATGTTACCGACTTAATTTATCATTTTGGGGTATGTAGTGCTAATTTATTGCATAAATACATTATTACATCATTAACAGGAAGTAATTATGCATAGACTCTGTAAACAAATTGCGTTGTCAATGCCATTATAACAAATCGACACAAAATTATTAGTAGATCATCCGTATCATCGTCAAACAACGGTTTTATATTTGGAAATGTATCGTCTATTACTGTCATTTGTGTGTATCACTTGATAAAATTGAGCAGTAAACAATTTGCTTTTAATCTAAATATAATTCGGGTCGAAAATCGTGAAATGTGTATCAAGCATAACATATCATATAAATTAATCCAGAGCATAAATGCATTTATGCTCTGAATTACTAGCTTTACCCAGCATCTTTACTGGCGTTATAAAAGATAATACACCCTTCTTTATAACCAATTAAATTTATAATATGCTCGCGCGAATTTTTCTTCTTCATAACTCATAATATTTTAAGCTATGCGGTGTAGCTAATATAATATATAATATAATATATTAGCTACACCGCATAGCTTAAAATATTAATAGGTTTGAATAGCTTAAAGTGATTACTTGAATTTGCTATGGTAAATATTTTCTTATGTATTCGTCTGAGTATCTGCTTAAAATACTACATAATAACAATATGATGATTTTTTTAAAACAATAGCTCACTTTACTGTGGACTAAAAAAAATCGTATCCTACATAGTTTTATTTTATCTTTATCGAAAAAACCTAATGCAGTGGTTTTCATGGAAAACTCCTAGGCTCGATTTCTTACCGACATCTGCATCTATAATCACTATATTAAATCAGCCAATTTTAACATAACACATGTGAAATTTAATCCTTCAATAAATATAATGTTATCCCTCTCGTATTTCCTGTCAATTACTGAGAAGGCATGGTATTTTAACAAGCCGTTAACACTAACTTGCGTTGGTGATATCGGGACTAAACCTTTATCAGAGACCATTCTGTGAATAAACGAAAACTGCATGAAAATCCGTCCAGCACTTTTTAAGATTATCACAAACATGCGGAAGAACGCGGCGGGGACTCAAATTTATAATATTTAGTTAGGACTAGCTGACCCGTGCCCACAACGTTGAGCATACAAACCGTTTAAACATTCCCTGGACTTCCACGAATATTTCAAGACTAAAAATAGCCGAATCGGTTCAGCCGTTCTCGAATTTTAGCGAGACTAACGAACAGCAATTCATTTTTATATATAAGACTAGCTAACCCCTGCCCACTTCGTTGAGTATAGAAAACTTTCAAACCTTCCCTGAACTACCACGAATATTTCAAGACCAAAAATAGCCGAATCGGTTCAGCCGTTCTCGAGTTTTAGCGAGACTAACGAACAGAAATTCATTTTTATAAGTAAGATGGATGATGTAGAGGGTTTTTAATGACTACTTACCGTGCGTAGGTAATAAGGGGAAGTTTTAACTTAATTCATATTACGATCCGGTGTGAGTGAATGGACGGTGGCTACAAAACGACGTCCTAATGAGCGCCGCGGGGTCGCGTACAACTGTAGCGACTGCGGTCGGCGTGGCCTATTTATTTTAATCCTGTACGAGCACGGACAGTGGAGGACATATTAATTACTTACTTTAAGCTGGCAAGCATCACAGCTGGTAAGAATTTTCATAGGATTGTATGACACTCATCATCATCATTAGCCTGAAGACGTCCACTGCTGAACATAGGCCTCCCCCGCGGACTTCCACAACGACCGGTCGTGCGCTGTCTGCCACCGACGGCTGCCCGCGGCTCGGACCATATAGTCGGTCCATCTTGTGGGGGGCCGCCCTACGCTGCGTCTTCCAATCCGTGGTCGCCACTCGAGAACTTTCCTTTCCCATCTGGTGTCTATTCTCCGAGCGATGTGGCCTGCCCATTGCCACTTCAACTGACTAATTGATTCTACGAGCTATGTCAGTTACTTTAGTTCTACTGCGAATATCCTCGTTTCGGATTTTGTCCCGCAGAGAAACTCCGAGCATAGCTCTCTCCATAGCTCGTTTAGTGACTTGGAGCTTGGAGCTTACGCATAAGACTAATATGTATGAGACTAATATGCTTTAAATGGGCTGTAGGGCAAGTAACAATTTAATCATAATATGTATATTGTATAATTATGTGACTCCGTGGTCTAGTGATTCCCGCGTTGGAACAACAAAAATGTTGTTTTCAAGTTTGGTTAGGACAATGCAGGCTGATCACCTGATTGTCTGACAAGGAAGATGATCCATGCGTCGGATGGGCATGTAAAAAGTCGGTCCTGCGCCTGATCTCCCGCCAGTCGTGTCAGTTATCCGTCCCACTGGGCTACGAGAGTGAAAGAAGAGATAGTGCTTGTGTGTATTGAGCACACACTTAGGTACTTTAAAATAATTCCAGTGTAGCTGGTCTGGTTACAATGAAACCGGTCACCGTCAACGAAATCGGTGTGGGAGGCATTGTTATTTATGTGTCTATCGCAAAATAAATTTTCCATTTCAAATGTGAAACAACTTAATTAATTAATATTAATATGTATAGTAATATATAGATAATATTTCAATATAAATAAAATTAATGTGTTTAGTAGATATTGTTTAAGTACAGTTGTAAAATTAATTGTAAATAAATTTCTCGAGATTGCTCGAGTACTTTCATCAAGTTAAATAGGAACGTTGTATTAAGCTCTCTTCAGAAATACGCTGTCTTCAATAATAATGTACGTTTCATAGGTGTACTGAGTAATTGCAGATGAATTTACGATTTCTTCGGTGAATAATTATTGACAGTCAATTTATACCTTGAATATATTGACTGCAATAGCTTTAATGATGACGCAGATTATATTGTACTAAACAATAACTGTGGCCCGTGAAGTGGAGTAAGAATAGCCCTCCCCCCTAGCCATCTTCTTCTTGAAATAGCTAAAAAATTATAATGTATGGTGTAGAAATAAATGTTATAAAGAAAAAAAGATACGGATAGAACTCTGTAGGCGTCAGTTGATTATACAATAAACAAAACACTTCTTTCCCGTGGGTAATAAAAGGCGTCAAAGGTAATCCGGAAGTGGGCAGCGTTTCCGCGGATCTTAAAATTGCGCTCGCCAACCCGCTTTCCAAAGGTGGCGAGTATAGGCAACTACCCCATGAATTACTTTCGGAAGGCTTATGTCCAGCTGTGCACATCATAGCTGAGACGATGACGATAAACAACAATTATACCAACAACATTTACCATTAAACATTAGTTTCAATCGGATTTTGTTTTTTTTTTTTACTTTATTTTATTAAGGCCAAGATTCAACAACATTACAAATTAAAATTAGTTAACAATATTATCAAGATCTCTTAAATGTAAACTATGTATTATATATATGACTTATCAATCTATCCCTTTATTCTTCTCCTATCTTGAAATCAGAACTTGCAATATTATTCTATATCTTATTGTTAATGCTATACAAAATGGCGGAAGCTCCAGCGACATGAACAAAACTGGCAAATGAAGAAGAATATATAAATAATTTCTAATTACGTTCAATTTACAATAACGATAATAATAAAGTAGATACTAGAGATTGAATTTTAAAAAAGCCGAATAAATTCTAAGAATACTTTCAGGGCTCAAATGTTCACGTTTTGCCTTCGGGCTTTTTGTTAATATTTCGGTTCACTTTGATGAAAAAGTGCTCGTAAAAGAAGTTGCTTTTGAAGAAGACACATTGGAGAAGACCCATCTTGGGTCTCAGAACAATAGTCTATAATATTCGTGGTATTTTAAATATTTATTGAAAATCAAATAATTGTATTTCTTCTTTTACCCAGGTTAATAATGTATTAACGTACTAGCTTACCCGTGCCCATTTCGTTGAGCATACAAACCGTTTAAACCTTCCCTGGACTTTCACGAATATTTCGAGACCAAAAATAGCCGAATCGATTCAGCTATTCTCGAGTTTTAGCGAGACTAACGAAAAGCGATTCATTTTTATATGTGATATTAAGAAGATTTCCGATATTAAGTGACATACTGTAAAAAACTTTTTAATTAACAATCGACTTTGTATTTTTTATAATTTTCTAGAACAATCCCGATCACGTCAGGTTTCTAAAAAAAACTAGATCAAAATAGGTTCATCCATTTGTTGCTACAGACAGACACAAACTTACACATACACATCAAACGTATAATATGTGCCTTTGTCGGGTGTTAAAAGGGTTATAGGTTGATACATGTTGCATAAATTATATCTATGACAAGTTTCATAAAAACTTCCAAATTAATCACAGACCACACGGTAGGTAGATATGGAATATGCTGTATAGGGAATATATATGCCTTTCGGTTTTATTTAAGGTATTATAAAAACCTCCTTATTAAAGAGGTTACAATATTTTTATAAAACTGTAACAAAGATTCCTTGTGTATATAGTCTTGAATACAAACAGGTTCTTTTAAAAACTCATTAAGGTAACAAGCAGTGTTATTGGAATTTTAGAAAAGTACACAGTTTTTCCTGCAGGTTTATGAAAAGACTTCAATATAATAAATTTTAAATGTTAAGTTATAATAACAGATAAAATATGTTAAGTTATAATAACAAATATAAAATGTTAAGGAAGTGGTCGGTTGTATTCAAATTATTAAAAAAAGTTTAATAAGGCTACAGGCTAAGCTGCTCATTTTCTTTAAATTATGAAGTACTTTAGTAAGAAAATCTCTAGATAGAAAAGCTCCACATTTTATATTCGGATTTTGCTCGTAATTATATTTTGTAAAAGTATTTCTACAACTTGGATTAGATTTAATTTTTTATTTGTATAAAATTACTTCTTAGTTTACTGTGCTCTACCTCTTCATACCGCGAAAAGTATTTATTTTGTCCCACCAATATAAAAGTTATAGTATACAATAAGTTTTGTCTGCTGCGTCCATCCTAAACATTTGTTTCAAGCCTTCATTGGTCTGGTAGTTTTTTTTATACATGTTATTTTTATCTCCCGTAAAATCTCAACGCGATGACGTCATCTTCCAACACTCTAAATTTACAAGAGCTTGAAATATCTGTAAATTCGTTAATACTTGGTATTATTCAAAGAAATGAAATAAGTGTTTTTTTATACAGTACATGTGAAAAATTATTACGATGTCATGTAGTTTACGAGATTTTTATTTTCAAATTCTCAACGCTATGCTGCCCTTTTCAATGAACGGCTTGTTTTCAAATACGGGCCGCAAAATTTTCAAGAATTTCAAATGTCTTCTTAATTTGTGATCTTTTTCTTTTAAATAAAAACTAGCGTATTTGTATAGATACAAGCTGCTCTACTAGGACAAAAGTTTCAAACGATTTTGTATACCTAGTATAGTAATATTCTACTTTGCGTTACATAGTTGAACCTTAATAATATGGTAAATTATTTAAATTACAACTTTATTACAGGCGTGTTAGAGCTCGTTGTTGAACAAACTCTTCAAGGGTAGTGAAGGTTTATAATAATATGTTAATATTGTTTAGAGATAGTTTGAGTTAACTCGTTCAAGTAATTATTAAGACCTTGGCTTCGTCTAGACTGTAGGTAATTTGGATTTCAAGTAGGCGTTATATGAAAGGTAGTTTTAATACCCTTTCGCTAAGGACGCCTGTTACTTCTAAATTGCATAAAATTGTTAGTTAATTTACGAAAAGTGTTTTAATATATTATTTAATTTTATAGTTATAATATATACTAATATTATAAATATTTGTTCGATTGCATCGAATAGGCTCTGAATTCTGATACTGTGAAAACGATTGATGAAATTTTCTGCAGATATATCGATCACTCACCTTCGATTTGCCGACGACATAGTAGTCATGGCAGAATCGCTGGAAGATTTGGGGCGCATGCTCGGTGTTAAAGGTGCAAAGGTAGTTTTAATACCCTTTCGCTAAGGACGCCTGTTACTTCTAAATTGCATAAAATTGTTAGTTAATTTACGAAAAGTGTTTTAATATATTATTTAATTTTATAGTTATAATATATACTAATATTATAAATATTTGTTCGATTGCATCGAATAGGCTCTGAATTCTGATACTGTGAAAACGATTGATGAAATTTTCTGCAGATATATCGATCACTCACCTTCGATTTGCCGACGACATAGTAGTCATGGCAGAATCGCTGGAAGATTTGGGGCGCATGCTCGGTGGCCTCAATAGAGTTTCTCAACAAGTGGGTCTTAAAATGAACATGGACAAAACAAAGATCATGCACAATGTCCATGTTCCACCCACCGCACTAACTGTTGGGAGCTCTACTCTTGAAGTTGTTGACGAATACATATACCTAGGGCAGGCTGTCCGATTAGGTAGGTCCAACTTTAAGAGAGAGGTCAGTAGACGGATCCAGCTCGGCTGGGCAGCGTTCGGTAAATTACGTAACGTCTTCTCGTCTAAAATACCTCAGTGCCTAAAGACAAAGGTATACAACCAATGTGTGTTACCAGTGATGACTTACGGTTCTGAGACGTGGTGCTTCACGAAGGATCTTTTCAAAAGGCTTAATGTCGCTCAGCGTGCTATGGAGAGGGCAATGCTCGGTATTTCTCTACGTGATCGAATCAGAAATGAGGAGATCCGTAGAAGAACTAAGGTTGCTGACATTGCCCGTAGGATCAGTCAGCTGAAGTGGCAATGGGCCGGCCACATAGCACGAAGATTGGACGGTCGATGGGGCAAAAAGATCCTAGAGTGGAGGCCACGTACTGGCAAGCGCAGTGTGGGACGGCCACCTACCAGATGGACCGACGACCTGGTGAAAACTGCCGGGTCACGTTGGATGCAGGTGGCAATGGACCGAACACACTGGAAATGTGTTGGAGAGGCCTATGTTCAGCAGTGGACTCTAAAAGGCTGAAACGACGACGACGAACGACGATATCGATCCCAACAAAAACATAAATGTGAAATGGGAGAACTTTAAACTTTTTAAGACGAAAATAAGTAATGTCTAAATGAGGATAGGTGATCCTCATATTTATGTATATCAACAAAAAATATTTTATAATAACTTTAACTTTAATTTTTTCTTACAACTTAAAATAATATATTGAAGCCCAATGCTGAGTAGGCTGGCCATCAGTTTTCTTCAAACTTGGCTGGACATAATATTGTCTATTTCTTCTCAGGTGTTTGACCAAAGAAAAGTGTAACGGCGTAAATAGGGAAAATTGTTTTTGTTACTAAATTTACATCTCGTATTATTAAATTTATTTTTTCTATTTGGCAAATGCATCCCCGCTCCAACCGCAAAAACATACCAATTGAAAAAGGAAGTCGCTTAAAACAAGTAGGTAATGCGATCAGAAATCTTGCAGTAGTTCAGAAGCACTCCACGTACGCTATCTCAAAAGTTTGAAGTGGCAAGTGCTAACGAGGTCACCTGGCTGAGCGGCTGGAGGCGAAACGATGATTCGTTACGTATAGACTAAGATCCGCGGTCTGCCAGACTACCTTTATATGCTTTCTGATAAAATGTATATTAGTATGTACAAAGCATACTTGCTAGTTGGTACCGTATGCCAATGTTTAGGTATTAGCTGTGCTAAAGTCGCGGAAAATTGTACTTACTACTAACATGCTGATATATTAATTTAATATTTTGGTTATATAAAACATTTGGTTATGGAACAAAACTTATGAAAGTACTTTTCTCTGTAAACTTCATAAGAACAGAGATGTAAATGTTAGAAGTTTAATGATATTTATTTCTACATAATATACTGAAGCAATTTTTATTTTTGCTAAGCTGCAACATAAAAATAAATAATCGGTGTAAATTTATTATAGTACATTAACACGAAAGAGTCATTTCAGAGTCTGAAAAAAATTATCTTCTTATTCTCCTCTTTATCTTTGTATATTTGCTGTAGCTAAGAATTGACCTATGGCACAAATTACCAGGTATGCATTGTACATAATAATATTACAAAATTACATACATTATAAAAATAAGCATGTAAGGGAAGCCTAGCGGCCGTGCGATCTCAGTATTGTTGCAAGTGTTGCGATACGACCTCCATTGGACCACGCTCGCGCTGGCCGATAGCTCAATCGATAATCAACTGAGATTTCATTTTCGATTTGTTCCGTTGGAAATATTTGTTGAAAGTATCTCTCAAAACATATCCAATGTCGACTCGAAAAATGCATTGAATTTTACAAATATATTTTATTTGTTCAACAAGTTTATTTTGCCGTTAAAATAACGAATGCAATAATAGCTCCCTCACCGATTTTGGTGTCGGTAGTCGATTTCATTGAAACCAGGCCGCAGGAGGAGTTATATAACGCAGGAGTTATTTTATAGTGCTAGTAGTCTCTTCCTTTTACTCTCATAACCGACACGACTGACGAGAGAGCAGGCGCAGGACCGACTTTTACCTTCCCAACCGACGCATGGATCATCTTTCTTGTCAGACAATCAGGTGATCAGCCTGCATTGTCCTAACCAAACTTGAAAACAACATTTTTTGTTTTTTGAAAAAAGCAAATGCAAATGTGGATCTTTTCTTTCTATTTTCCATCTCCTGGTAGAATGTTCAGAATATAATACCGAAAAATGTTTTTATAATTTACCTAGTACTTTAAATGAATGTTTGAATAATGAAAATGGATGTATTGCAACTTTAAAGTTTCTAAAAATTATAAATCTTTATAAATTAATTTATGTTACTTATAGTATTATATTAAAATGTATTCTATAGTGGTCGCTAATGACCCAGATGTTAAAGCGACATTAAATAAATAAATAAATAAAAAAAAAAAAAAAAAATTTTTTGTTGTTCCAACGTGGGAATCGCACCCACGTGGAGGTCGAGAGCGAAGCTCTGAACCACTAGACCACGGAGGCGATAACGAATGCAATATACATTACACAAGAGGTAGATGCTAGAATAGAACAGCAGTAGGCACTGTCCACAAAGTTGCCGCTCGACCAAGAATAGGACGGAAATCGTTTTACAGCGTCGTTGAATCGTATGGACGAACATAGTCAAGTGTAAATACGTTAAGTTCATCCATGTCAGCCGGTCACTGTTGTGTTCAAACATTTTGAGGTGCCATGTTCCATAGTTATCTTATTTAACAAGTTGCTGTATAAATATATATCTATATATATATAAATGAATCGCTGCTCGTTAGTCTCGCTAAAACTCGAGAACGGCTGAACCGATTCGGCTATTTTTAGTCTTGAAATATTCGTGGGAGTCCAGGGAAGGTTCAAACTGTTTGTTGCAACGAAGTGGGCACGGGTTAGCTAGTATACATATATAATTCATTGTTCCCAACATTGGACAAATCAAAAGGCACACAGACACTGAACAAAAAAATTTGCATCCGTTATTGGATGATTTACATTCGATACGATAATGCTACCAATTTAAATCGTCACATATTCATCGCGCAATTCAGAAATACACCACATTAATATGGTCGAATTAAAATTTATTATTTACGTTCAATTGCAACAGAATATTAATAGTGTGTAATAAAAAAAGTTAAAAACTATAACCCGGCTTCGCAAAAAATGGGTCTAAAAAGGCTGAAACAAGAAAACAATTCAATTTGAAATCCAGAAATGCATAGGTACGGATATGGTCAAGATAGAGCCGTCGTCGTACCCGCTATTGGGATTGTATATTTCAACAGCAGACGAATATTATAGATTTGTTTAGCGGGTACGACCACGGCTCTACCTTGACCATTTTTGGTATTTTACAAAATTTTTGGTGGACCATTTTTGGTATTTTTTAAAATCAGTATTTTACTACATATCCTATAGGATATGTAGTAAAATACTGATTTCGAGAAACTTGAGTTCAAACTGTCACTTGAACATTTTAGAATACGTCGTAACGTATTAAGTACATTAATCTAAAGATCCGTCTCTAGAATCAATGTGATTTAATATGTTACTACATAATATTATCCTGAAATGTTTAAGAGACATATTGAACTCAATTTCTTGGATATTTTTTTTGCGACATATCACCATTTATGTCTTCATTACTACTAACGCGTTACACAAGATTTTTGAATACTTAGTACGGGACTAGCTTGACGTAGTGTGAAACGAATATTATAAAAGTAACATAATATAAAGAGCCATTTCATAATCGTTTTTCCATATAAAGTTACATTTTATTATGAAACGGGAGGCAAAACAAAGTTGCTTTACGTGGTGTATCACCGTGAACGTCGTGTTTTGTATTCATAACATTAAACGTCAAATGCAAGATAAAATATAGGACACCTGTATGTAGGACGGGAGCGAGTAGGATTATGAAGCTGTTGATATTGTTTAGAGGAAAACGTGTTTACTTCGAATAATCCTATCGTACTTTTACCATGGTTTAGCTGGAGTCATGGGTACTCATTATGATGGGGTCTTTTTGTAATAATATATACCTACCTATAATTTGGTAACGTGTAATATGTTAAAACTAAAAAGTAATGTAATTATTTGTAAACAGGTTATAAAATTTCAATAATTTTGACGTTTATAAGTGTTGCTGTGTGCATAAATGAGTTTTGATTTGATTTCACTTGAGCCTGGGTTCCCAGATTTGAAGTCATCAATCAAACCTTCAAATTTGGGTTTAGATCGATGTTAGGAATCAAACTTGTTCCCCGCATATTTTTTACGTTACTTATTTTGGGTGTCTTTGCCGTTTTAAGTGTGAACACATTTGCTTTTTCAACAATTATTAAATATTTTTGCCATGTTTAGTAAATTATCTTCAGTTTCACTATTAATTAGGTATGTATTTTAATTATGAGATAGACTACAAAACAATAATTCTACACTAGACAAGGGAAAAAATATAAGTAGACATAATATAATTTTCGATTTTACACATGACTAATTCTATTTACAATTTTTAGATAATCTTTTTTTTAATAAGAGCCAACTTGAGGAAAGAAATAGGTTTTCGTATGCAGTGATTACATACTTATTAGAATAAAAATCTGTTTGTTTTAAACGCCACGTTATATTTTTTTTACAGATAGGGTGCAAAAAAGCTTTCGTTTACATATTTTCGTGTTCGTTAAAAATGTTTGCCAATACAATTGAGCGGTGAGTTATTTATACACAAAAATTAGTTTGGAACAAAATGCAGACCGCAGCAAACACCAAAATTTGTTACTGTCTTTTGGAAACGAGATAGTAAATTATACAGTTTTATTGAATAGTTTTTTATATAATTTAGGAGGAAACGACCAAAATAATGGTCATTAACAATTGAAGACGTGAATGGATGAAGGTGATATGTCGCAAAAAAAAATTACTCAGAAAATTGTGTGAAAACTTTTTTACGACGTATTCTAAAATGATTAAGTTGCAGTTTCAACTCAATATTCTCTAAAGCAGAATTTTGCTACATATCACCTTCATCGATTCATGTCTTCAATAATTATCAGGACCATAATTTTGCTCGTCCCCTCCTATATTGTCCACCGACACCAAAATCGTGGTGCATGGGTGACGGATTGCCGTCGTCAGTTTTATTGAAAAGTTTTTTTAATATAAATTAGGAGGAAACGAGAAAAATTATGGTCCTGATAATTGTATCAAAAATTTTAAGTGACATAATTAGCGATATAAAATCAAGGATTGTGGCATGTGTGGACGTTGGCAGTGCTCCAAGCAAACTCAATGAAATAACAGCTCACTTTTCAGGTGACCTGATATTTGCCGAGACGGATTTCTTGAGCTGACACGATATCTAGTGTATTGATCGAAGGCTGAACATAATAAACCCCCATCTTAAAAGTTGGTTAAAAATGTCAGTATATACAATACGTTGTCAATTAATAACAAATTTCGCATAATCGCAAAAAGGCTTGCTTTTGGCTCGAAAGCAGCATAGCAAGCATATTAATGAATATTTTTCATCCGATGTATTTATCGGATCGCTCATCGTAATTGACAACCTGTTAAAGCCCAGGCCATAATGAGGAATGCTATTGTCACGTGTGAGGCCAATATTCATTAACTTGCGTAATGTGTATGATTAAATTATTACGTACACGTTGATTAATAAACAAAATTGAATTCTAATAGATGTAAATAGAGCTCTGGCTGTTTACACCTGACTACGGCAATGCCAAAATAAACGGCTTTTGGCTGAGTATAATTTGTTCCACCGTAGCGCCTAAACTACTGATCATAATGAAAGAGGTGACAATGTTTTCGTAATAATTGCCCGGCTAACGCTACGTAAATTGCGTTGATAGTAAAACTACTAGATTTTCTCAATCTATTTTTTAATCTCAATGTATTTGTTAAATTCTCAATGTATTTTGTTTTTTACAAAAAATTAAAATAAATTTATTTGTTCTATAATAAATTGACGAATAAAAAATAATAAACAGTAAAAAGTAGGTTAATTGTTGACAAAAAAAAAGTTGAAAAGAAAAAAACAGTTCCAGAATGAGAAAATGTAGTATAGTCATATCCCTAAGCTACTGCAAGTCTTTTAACATCCTGTATATCAGATATCCACCTGTATATTGAAGCCCAGAAAATCGAAATTACTAGATTCGATACATTGCAGTGTCGGTTAACTTTCCATTTGGATCAAAGAATCTGGAAATGTAAAGGAGCGCAAGTGTCGCGGAAGCGCCAGGTGTCACGTGACGGGAGGGTGCACAGAGCCAATAGAATTCCATCGATGGAATTATTTAATAACGCTCTTGAATCTGTGGAAAGTATCAATATTATATATCCGACATCCGTATTAAAAATATCAAAGTCAGTTCATTAACACAGACAGGACTCGATGAGAAATGGTTTTATCTATATCTATACTTATAATAAAACTGTAGAGAGGTCAATTCTGTACATTGAATATTTTTTCAAAATACATATTGGAGGATGATTGGCGATCGATACTGATGCCAAAAATGCAATTAGTAAAATTTTTGTCTGTCTGTCTGTCTGTCTGTCTGTATGTGCACGATGGGAACAAAAACTACTTAAGGGATTTTAACCAAACTTGGTACGATTGTAGCCCATATTCCTGGGCAGGTTATAGGCTATATAACATAACGCTACGATACATAGGAGCCGAGCAGTGACGATAAATTGGAAGCAAGTCGGAGGAATTTCGCGCGCGCGGGCTGCGGACGAATGGTTCATGCGGGGGGGCGGGGGGATCGCTTACACAGTGACGCGAAGCAATAGAATGTGGCACTAAAGTAGATTAGAACTTGAAATAAGTACCTAACTAACAGATTTTTTTTTCTGAGAAGAGTGTTTCCACAGTGTCATAAGTCATAATAATATAAAAATTGTATTTTTGAACTTGCTTCACAAATTGAAATAAATTATCATTTATTGTATAAATCAACTTAATTAACTGTATTATTAAAAGAAAGCCTTTCGCGATAATCTAAAAAAACGGGCAATTAAGCGGTTTTTGGTAAACTATTTATACCATCACGGTATTAATCCTTATCATTTTTAATACGTTAGTTGGCTTAAGCATTTCATGAAGACTATATTTGCCCTTTATACCTAGCAAGTATAATTAATAGTTTAGGAGATAATATAGCAAAATTAAAATCGTTTCGCCGTGATTCGACCGCCGCATCGCGGCGCCGCGCGATACAGGCTGATGAGTGACGTCTTACATCCGAGTCGGGGTGTAGTGTAGGTATCAGATGCTGGTAGGTAGGAATTTTGGCGAAGGTCAACCAAAGGAACTCCACCCCACTGCTGGGTAAAAAATACTATTAAAATGTGCTAACAGGCAGTACCGGTAGTATGAATTTAACCACGCACAGCCGCTAACTGTGCCCCCAGTAATAATCGTGTTAAAAGTACGGCGTATAGCGTATAGATGTCGCTTTGATTTGAAGATATATGACAATAAAAAAAAATACTGGACGTTTGTATGAAACGCGGCGGGAACCGCGCTGCTTCAAACATTCAAATTTATTCTTTTTTTATTTTATATTTTGTTTAAAACAAAATTTCATTTATTTATATTATTATTATTATACTTAGGGTAGGTTATAAAAAACGCTACTAAAGCCGATCGGCGCGGCGCGCCGAGCTGGGGCCTAACTCTCCAAACTGATTCAATTTTAATTCAGATTCGATCGTGCCGCATACTCCCGAAGAAATTGACGTTTGTTTATTTTTATTCTCTGTCGATTGATATGGTCTGGTGTACAAAAAGTTACGTTCTAACGGTTTTCTTAATCCTAATTAATTTCAAAGTAATCTACCAAATAAAACACCAAAAACCGTTAAGATCGAACTGATTCGATTCTCAGTTGTGTCGAGACTCGAGAGTAAGCCTGCTGGATCCTCGGCGGGGCGTGCCGCTGCGCCCATGTCTAACCGAGAGTTCCGTTTTAAAGACCTTAGTAATTGCAATATAAGTTTAAATTTAATAATACTTCAAAACATTAATGACAAAAACGGTAATAAGTTAAGTTAAGTTAAGAAAATATTTTTATGGTTTCGCAATTTATCCTATGTCGTTTAAATTTGATATGAAGCAACATTTTAATAGTGCATTAAGATGTTGCTTCATATCAATTTTCTATTCCCGGGAAGTACCCTTTAGGTTTTGGTTCCCTTTGGCGTGTCGAAAATTGCGAAAATTAGCGATATAAACGGCTGAATCTTTGGGTAGATGTGGCCAAGATGCCTGTTTCTTTTCACAGCCAGAAGGGACAGTAGAGCTGAGTTTTTAATATGATTTTTAGCTTGATACCTACACGTGTTAAAGTTTTGACACCCAGACAGACAGACGGACATCGAAGTTAAATACTTTACTAAATTAACGTGAAAAATTGTCTGGGTCTATACGGTGCATTCGAATAATATTATCCTAACTTCGAATACCTTTGCTGACTTCTACATATTGTTCGAAGGCCTACTTCTTTTGCCGAGCTCCGAAAGGATAGTAATATACATATTATTATTATACCCTGCATACCAAGAGGCTTGCCGGGTACGTGACTTGCTGGATCGGGATCAACACTGGGATGCACTGGGAAGTACCTATTAGCGAAAGTTCTCAGCGGTTGCGCCAATAAACTAAAAATAAATTTAAAAATACTAAAGTGCCCTAAATCACTGTTCCACGCGTACGAAGTCGCGGGCACAGCTAGTATAGTAATAATACACTAAATACTTGCACTTTGTTCCCACTTTATTAGTAATTTAATAACTATTTCTTAAAATACGCGACCGGTTTCGACATGGTCATCATCAGGTCAAACTATGTCGAAATAATTTGTAAAATAAAAATTAAGAGGAAACACCACGAATTTTTTTCCATACAAAAATAGAGGTCTAGGGGATTTCTATTTCCTCCCTGGATAGTACCTCTAGAGTAACTATTTTTTTCCTGAATATTTATGGATATTGTTTGTACGTCCCTATTTTTTCCTTTTTTTAATAAATTAATTATTTAAAGAGATATGGATGTTTAAAAACCTTAAAAAAATGGCCAGACTGTCCGCTATGTTTAAATATCTAGGAAACAGATTTGGCTACAATAAACAATAAAATCAAAAAATAGGAACCTAGCTCAATTCTTTTTTTAGCTAATACAGAAAAAAATATTTAAATTGGTTAAGATTTGGAGGAGGAAATAGGAATCCCCTAAACGTCGATTTCTGGTACTTTTAATAGGTAATTTCAGTCCAAGTTGCAGTTGTCTCTATCGCGCTAGTGCTGGCTAGCTAAGGCACTGCAAGACAGCAATAGATTTTATAAATACCTATTTTGTATTTCTCTCAACCGTGGTGTTTCCTCTTAACAATTAGCAGGGCGTGCACAATTCTGCAATTGCCTGATATCTCTCATGTAATTTCTCTCTGTAGGTCTGCTGGAAGAAATTTATTTTAGAGATAAGTAGTCCTTTTGTGTCGTATTTCTTTATATGTTATCTTTTTGTCATTTATGTGCACAAAAAATGGTTAAATAAATAATAAATAAATAACTAATAAAGTGGGAAAAAAGTGCAAGTATTTAGTGTATTATTACTATATAATAATATGTATTTCCATCAAGAATCTACGGTATATTCAATAACATATGAGGACAGGTTTGGATAGGTATAAAGCTTACACTGGATTGTACATACTGGATTTCCAGACTCATTGTCTACAAACTACAAAACACCAAAGTCGAAAACTCGCGTATATACTGGATATTAAAGCATCGATTGATTAATGCAAGCGGATTCGTATGTCACATAGCGAAGTTTATGTCAAATCCCATACATGTTGTTTTCGAGCTTCGTAAGTGATAATACCGCTGGTGTTTTGAATGAAGACCCCGGTGTACTATTCGACCTTACTACTTCGCAATAGGGTAACTTAAAAGGGTCCAAAAGTGGTACACCGGCTTAGGACTGTACAATACATATTTTATAAAATTAAAAGATTGCCAATAATTTAAGAAAACTTTTAAAATAATTACACACATATTATTATGTCCATAGAAACCAATATATGTAATAGATATTAAGACAAATAACGGTATTAATATTGTAGTAAAGACAATTACTACAAGAAATATGTAATGAAAAAATAAACGTTCCGGGAACAGACGTTAGTATTTACGAAAAATATCAGCAGATAAAATGTCTTTATTAAAAAGAATATTAAGCCCAACCCCCATTCTTAGACGCCGAGGTACAGTTCTGTGGAAATGTGCTGCTACTTTTAATAGAAGATAACGAGTCTTTTGGGTCGCAAATTGCGGTCAGACCCATTGTCCTGGCTGTTAGTTACCTATTACGGTACAATGTCTAAGCTAGTTACTGGGCATTTATGGTAATCATCAACATGTGATGTATTTTGTGAGCATTGTTGTCAATGTAATAATACTTAAGTGTGTCTATGTGCCTACCGTAGTATTGAGAGAGTGCCAGCGCGAGAAATGGCCCAACATCATAAATTTTCCCATACAATAATAAAAAAAAATATATATGTCGCAGTCATCTAATTAAATCTGATATTTAATTGAATAACAAGCGCGTTCATTGAATTCTATTTTTATCAAAAAATTCAATGAATCCGAGTTTAGGACAACCATTTAATATTTTATTTTTAAACTTCAAAATTTCCGAATGTATTATTGTAACTATTATAACGCACATTAAAGTAAATTAATCGAAAAATATATCAACACATTGCTATCTGTATGAGCTGTTTGACGCCATTATGTAACCGCGCTAGTCATTCAATTAAATAAGCAGATTCAATTAGATGACTGCGACATATATAAAGATTATAGTTGTGTCATACAAAAAATACTGTCACTACGTTGTCATCGTTCCAACGAATCGATGGGGTAATCTAAATCGTAAACCTTGTACTTGATAGAATATAAACTATGCAATTCCAACATATCGTAACTATCGATCGAAGGTGGCTCTATGCGATACACGATGCGACTTAATCTCTCGTAATGATCGCAACATCGAGTAGATCTAACAATCTTAATAGTCACGTAACGTCTCCTGTTTAGGTTCATAGGATTTTCCTGTATCTAAGGTTGAAATTCAAAAGATGTTCATTGCCATATGAGGGGTATAAAACCAAAATCCGCTATAATGCTACTGAACCGAATTTGTGTTAGTAGCACCGTTGGAAGGTTTTCAACGTTTTTACCAAAACCCGCTAAAAATACAGAAATCTGCCCACCAAAGATAGATTAAAAATCAAAAGCCCCTGTAACAGTCTTCTATAATAACTAAACATACCAGTATCAAAATCCGATTAAGCTTAAACGATTTTTTGTATCCTGTGATATTTTGAAAAGTGCGTTTTAGTGGGTTTTGATATTATACCCCTCATTTATCGATAGAAATTTTAGTCATAGAGATGGCAGCTACAGCTTACAAGATGGGTAAACATAACATCCAACGACCGCTAACCACATTTTTTTTGTGTAAACAGACGTAGAACATTTTGTTGTTCTGTTGTTACTAAAAGATAAAAAAGATGCTCTTGTTCTAACTCTAGTTCCTTGTTCTTTGAATCTACACTGAGAAGGCCTTAAAAGGCCGCATTTGGTAATTCCAGTTATGAATTCCAAATATTTATGAATTGTAATCTATTATTTAGGAATGGGCGGTCACTCTAATAGGATACAATTCAAAAGCGGTAACTAATATCAAGAATCGCTGAAAGTGGTCTTTGCACTGCCTCAATCTAGATTATACTTATTTTAGAATAGGCAATGCCAGTACGGTGATCAATGATATTACTGCAGTACCACAATTAGTATCTAGCAGTCGCAGCGTAAATTCAGGCCTACGTGATCTGGACTTGATTGGGCCTTATTGTTACTATCTGAACGTAAATGCTTTTTATTAGGGGTATTGTAAATTAATATTGTAGTAATTACAATACTGTTACTTAACTATAGCAAGTACAGAAGTAAGTTAACATTGCCAATCCCAAAAAACGTTCAAAAATGTTCTGTAAATAAACTTTAAAAAGTAGGTAATGATATTTCTGTGCTAAGCCTTGGGAATAAGGTGCCTCTATACTAGACTGTTACTTATTACACTTATTTTTTAAATTAAGTTTCTTATGACATACGTATACATTTTCTGTTTACATGTTTTCATCTGTACAAGTAATGCATCTACTTATTTTTATTTCTAAATCACCTAAAGGTTGACTGGTAGATAATGCCTTAAGGCAGTAAGTCCGCCTATGTACAAATGTGCAAATAAATAAATAAAAATAAAAAGAACAATTCTCCCATCTTTTTGCTAAAAGATGGCCCCGCGCGAGTTTCTTACGCTGGTTCTTCTTGCAGTGGTTCTTTCCGAACCAGGAGGCAATGTACAATGTAGGACAATTCTATATGTATAATTTAATACTCTACATAGAAAAAGAAGTTTCAGTTTACAATAAAATTTTCTAACTCAGCGTAAATCCATTTTATTAGTTGTACTTGCGATCCTCAATTAACATTACTACAACATTAACTGGGATGTATCTGTGGTTAGAAATTGCATGCAAAGTTTTTAATTAAAACAATTAATAAGTTAAGAATACAATACTCATGTTGTGTATTCTTTTCTTAGTATTCTATCTAGAACGTAAGTATTTTACAGTCAGTACAGTGCTAATATGTTGAATAATATAATATTAAAGTTCCATGGCATCTCGACTATTAGATATTTTTATACAAATGTTAAGAAGGGTTTTGTTGGGTATCTTTATAAGTTTACTTCTAAGGTAGTATAATAGTATCTTAAAGTTATAGTGACTTTTTTTACACCCTGTATATTAATATCGTATTTTCTTCACCCAGGCTGGAGTAAGGCGTGAGATGGAAGTCCGCAGGTAAGGGCGGACGGCGGGCGTGTTGCCCCACCCGCGCCCGCCCATGGCACCTGCTCTACATATACGGTAAGTTTAAACATTGCTTATGTAACATTCTGTCATTTTAGTTAATGGAATCAGGCGTTACTTTGCGGAAATCCATAGCATAAAATTAAAATATATTATATCTAGCAATGTCCCGCGAAACAATTATAACCACAACCTGCAAGCAGATGAGTGAGTGAGTGTACGCATAGGCATGCGTTTGATGTACACTCACTCATCTGCTTGCAGGTTGTGGTTATAATTGTTTCGCGGGATATTGCTAGATATAATATATTTTAATTTTATTCTGTCATTTTGACATATCTCATACAAACATGAAAGTCAAAAGTAAGTCTTTCAGCGCTAGTACTTTCACAGTACCTACACTTTACATAGGAGGCACATAATATACACACTAAAGTATTATAACTCATATATATCTTACTTGTATAGTTTCATTTACTTTCATTGTATTAGTTAGCTCAAGAAACAATTCTTAACAGTGTATCAAGCTAGGTTATAAATAAATAAAATATGTTTATTCTACTAAGCTCTGTAGATTATGCTTAACGTTGTGAATAATAAAATTAAATGAGAGAAAGTAAAGTAAAAATTTATGAAAAAGTAAAATGTATTCGTTTTTACCAAAATGACAGAATGTTACATAAGTCATGTTAGAGTTCCTGAGTTTATGTATTTCTACTATAACTAGCGGGTTCCGCGTTGTTTTTTAAGTTGATTTTCATTATAAACTGTTTTTATGCTCAACGAAGTGGGCACGGGTCAGATAGTCTTATATATTATACTAGCTGTGCCCGCAACTTCGTTCGCGTGGTTTTTGAGTGACTTAAACCGTTTATGCAGCGCACGCAACGAAAGTCCCCAAATGTGAATAATTTTCCCCGGTTTTGCAACATTTCTCACTGACGCTTCGCTCCTATTGGTTGCAGATATCGTTATATATCCTTCCTTTATATATGGACTATCCAAAAAATAAAGTTTTTTTGAAATCGGACCAGGAGTTCCTGAGATTAGCGCGTTTAAACAAACAAACAAACTGCTCCCCTTTATAATATTAGTAGGTATATAGGTACATGTAAAAAGTCAGTCCTGCGCCTGATATCGCGCCAGTCGTGTCGGTTATCCGTCCCACTGGGCTACGAGAGTGAACGAAGAGAGAGTGCTTCTGGGTATTGCGCACACACTGTGGCACTATAACATAACTACTGCGAAGCTGGCCTGGTTTCAAGTAATTATTTACTTCTTTTGATCAAAATATAATATGCCCCAACCCTTTCTTTTATCTGGACTATGCAGATGTCTGCTACAGTGATCTTTTAAACACCAGCAATACATAATGGCAGCTGAAGCTCCGCGAGGGCTGGTTAGCAAGTATATTAAAATATTTACTACTTTTTATAAAAGTAGTAAATATTTTAATTACTTTTAATAGTTAATAAACTTTTAATAGTTAATAATCTAAAGTATACGTATAGTATAAAACTATACGTATACTTTAGATTATTAACACATCCATGATCCAGGACTATAGACCTGAACCCGCGAGCGCTAGCTCCAACATCTCAACCACTGGGTTATAGAGACCGTCTAAATTGAAGTCATATCGAAGTAAAGAAGTTACTAACTTAAAATAAATAACAATTAAAAAAAAACTGAAAAAACACAACTATACAAAATTGTTCTCGAATTATTGCATTGGTCCTTGCATGCCTAACAAAAATGTAAAATTTCAAATCAGTCAAACTTCTGGAAATTGGTGAAAGTTATGCTCAAAGATTCCGTTACATACATACAAACAAGCTTATATAAGCGTGCTAAAAGTGAGTGAACATTTAGTGATATGCAATTTAGTATACTCAGTTCCTATGGCATCCAAACGTAAACAAATGGCTATGCTCCAGTTCAAATGTCACTTCGCAATCTGTTTAAACAATGAACCAGTCATTTTTGCGAATTTTTTTTACCTTCATCTCACATTGAATCGAAAGTCAAATGACCTTGTCACCCTGCTTCAGCCAGAAATACGTGACAAGCTCCCGCGGGATCAGCGACACGCGTGGGCATGTTTTTTCCATTACGGCACATTTTACCCTTACAGCTAGTTTCATAGAAACCCGTTCCAGCCAGTATAATAAAAATTATATGTAAAAAAATAACCCCAGACTAAGGGCGTGTGTCACCAAGCAATGTTAAATTTAATCCTTTGTTAAATATCATGTTGTTCCTCTCGTAATTCCTATCAATGAATGAGAAGACAAGGTTTTTAAACGTGCCGTTAACACTAACATGCGTGTGTGAAATCGATTGTGTGTAATATTCCTATCATATCTAACAAACGACCTGATAACCTTGAAGACCTGGGCCCTAATTCTCAGGCCTCGAACTTAGTATTTACTATCGGTCTGTCCCGCTCATGCAAATGAGATTTACGCGCGTGCGAGCGGGATATACTTATATTCGGAACTAAGTTCGAGGCCTGAGAATTAAGGCCCAGAACCGATTTCCAATAAACATAGCTAAGAACACTCTGGACCTTATATACCATACCATACCTTAAAAAAACGGATTAAAATCGGATCATCCGTGTGGGAGCTACGATGCCACAGACTGACACATACACATTTACACAGACACGTCAAACTTATAACACCCCGTCATTTTTGCGTCGGGGGTTTAAAACTAAGTAAAATTGGGTTATTGAATGAATATTACAAATTAGGACTCATTACGCAGAGAATAAAAAGATGAACAAAATCTGAAGTAAGAAAAGATGCCAAGGATGCCTTGACGCATCTAGTACTTGTAGCGAAATGCCCGCCAACACCTACCTCATCACAATTTTAGGACAAGCCTCTCTGCAGACTGAAACGGAATAATCTTCTACGTAGTTTGGGCTGCATGACTTAAAACTTAAAAAAATTAAGACTTTTATCATTATTATTATTCTTAACACGTCGTCTAGTCCTGCGCAACAGGCTCGCCTGTTTTGTGAATTTATTTTTGCAACTCTTATGGCAGTTATTCTTATGATGCCTAAATGTATGCGCAATACACAGAAGCATTCTCGCTTTCATCACCCTCGTAACCCAGTAGGACGGAAAACCGATAGGACTGGCAGGAGGAGATCAGGGCAGGCGCAGGACCAACTTGCCCATCAGCCTGCATTATCTTAAACAATCTTGATAACAAATTCTTTTGTCGTTCCAACGCAAGAATCGAACGTGCAAGTCAAGAGTCAAGCTCTTATACCACTATACCACGGATATGTTCTTTTGTATTATCTATACTAATATTATAAAGCGGAAGAGTTTGTTTGTTTATTTGTTTAAACTCCCTATTCTCTGGAACTACTGGTCCGATTTGAAAAATTGTTTTTTTGTTCGATAGTCCATTTATAGAGGAAGGCTTTAGGCTATAACATTACGCTGCGATCAATAGGAGCGAAGCGTCAGTGAGAAATGTTGCATTTAAAAAAAAAATATATATAATTCTTCACACAATATATAGACGCTTCACACCACGTCAATCTGGCCATGTGCTAAGTATCTGAAGAACTTGTGTTACAGGTACCAGGCTAAATATATATTTAATACTTTTATACTTCACACAATATATTTAAGATTTTTATTATATTAATACACAAATTTAATACACATCCTTTTTTGTTCCCTCGGCGGGATTCGAACCCGCAACCTCTCGGTCGAGCACCAACGCGCTGATCCAATGCGCTACAAAAGTCGTCATAAAAAAACAAAAAACAAAAAAACGAGGAAAATTATTCACATTTGGGGACTTTCGTGCGCTGCTTATACGGTTAAAGTCACTCAAAAACCACGCCAACGACGCGGGCACAACTAGTGTGTGTATATTGGTTGAAATATACTTGAACTTGATGAAAAAATTGTTTTCATCAAATTCAAGTATATATTTATCCCAAAGTCAGTTTATGATTTCAGAAGATTAATTAACAATTCATTGGAAGTTAATTGAAAGTCTGATTAAGGGCTTGTACACAAAACTGCGATGCGACGTCGCATCGCAAAAATCTGCGAGCTACCTCTACGCATCGCAAGAACTTGCGAATTGATTCGCATCGCACATTCCTGCGATGTTACGTCACACTTGTTGACCCCATTTTTAGTTCGCTCAGGGACAGCGTGTGTGCAAGACGTGTACCTACTTTAAAAATGACAGAATACGACGTTGATTTTTTAATATCACTGATTGAGGAGCGCCCTGTTCTTTGGGACACTAGTAATGAAGATTATAAAAACGGTCGGTTTTCAAAGCTTTATATTTTAGAAGAAAATAGTTTCCATCGGGATTCATAATAGTAATAAATGGATGAACCCAAAATCTTCTTTGTTTCTTTTTCCTGTATCTCCTAAGCAATAATAAAAGTGCACACTTCTTTTTACGATCCATGTCACGACCTAGTTTTTAATTCAAAATACGTTTAGTACGGTTAACGGTCGTCGAAGGAATGGTCACCCTGGGAGACACCTTGCCGCACGAAATCGCATCGCAGCAATTCGTGTCGTAATTTTCTGCGTTGCGAATTCGCATCGCGTCGCATCGCAGTTTTGTGTACAAGCCCTTAATACGAGATTTGGATTTTCGATAAAAGATAAGGTACAATACTAATCTTTACGTACTCTATAAGTTCAAAACCATCTTTGAAATAATGTAGCAAGCCTACATTTTAATAGTTCAAAGACTCCATAAGGTCAAAAGTTGTTTACAAAAAGCACCTCTATATCAATTACTACCACTCTAAATAGGCCCACGCCAGTCTGAGATAAATCAAAACTCGGAGTTGGGTAATTATTTTCATTTATATTAAAGCTTAGCCCTTTAGTAGTAGCTGTAGATTTCACACGACACCGCTGCTGCCGCGGTGTCATGTTTCAACTACTTAGGGTTTATTATTGTAACCTAGACATATGTACGAACGTTTAGAATAGCATAATATAGGCCCGTTTAAAAAACAATCACAATCAAGCGCAACCTCTACTTAGGAACCTATTTGACAGATAAAAAAACGTTTGTTTCACTTTTAAAAGTACACAAATTTATGAAGTTTAAATAGTTCTTTAATTTTTTTTCTTTTTGAACCGTAATATTTATAACTAACAAACATAACAAAAATAGGAAAACATTAAATTAATATATATTTTTATAACCTTTATTTTTACATTTTAAAAAAGAAAAAAATTCAAGTAAGTAACATAAAGTAAAGTTATTCATTTGTAGAAGTGAAACGAAACGGTTTTTTATCTGTTAAATAGGTTCTCAAGTAGAGGATGCGATAGAGATTGTTTTATATATACGGCCTTAGTAGTATAATGGCGACACATTCCTAAAGATATCATTGTGTCTGAAGCCTGTCTGTAAATGGTAGGTAAATATTAAATATTTTATTAGACTGAATTGATTGGTCCCGTTTAATATTAAACTCTGGCGAGGAGCCAAAGTCTCATCGAGAGGCAATTTAGGAAAGTACAGGCCAACTGCAGCTTCATTTATGTAATGATAAAACTTAACATTTTAAAAAGTTTCATCAATATCAATAACTTTAAATAGCATTATTGAAAATCTAATATTCGAAGTAATATCAGATATTCTAGAAGTTTCCCCGGTATATGAGTCCGATATAATACTCTCAAGTTTCAACTTTATTGACTCTATTCCATTTTCAACTCGCAACTTTTCTAACAAGATATAGTAATGTTGGTACTAAGTTATAATAATATCATACACATTACAGATAGCAAATAGTTTCTAGATTCTAATGAGCACTATGTTAATACTTACTTTAGATATATTTACTATGTCTAGATTCCACAGTTGCTACGAGTTTCGTAGCAGCTAATAGATATGTGACGTCATTTGCAATTACGACTTTTGCGTTTTCCTACACTGCACTATTACAGTACAATTCACCACTAATGAGATGGTCGGACGACCTTATTAAAACGGCTGGACCAAACTGGATGCAAATTGCTAGAAACAGATATAAGTGGCATTCCTTGGAGGAGGCCTTCACCTGCGGAGGGTCCTTGCAAAATAATAGTAATAAATAAATGTAAAAACTTTTATAGTATGTAGTAGGCAGTATATCTTATTTAAGTTACTCGTAAGTCACAGAATGTTTTTTATTGCTAGGAATAAAAGGCTTTTTTATTTTATTATTATTTATATAGTATTATTGCAGACCTTGTTTTTCCATCCTCTCACGAGAGTCTCATGATTTCCGACTTCTGTAAACTAAATGTTATGTAATTTGTCCAGATGGCTGGTGCACTGTGTGGTCGCGTTCTCGGCGTGGACGGTAATCGGGCAGGCGAAGCCGCTCACCTCCAGCCTCGTGCCGTCCTGTCCCACGGAGTGCATCTGCCTATCACAGTCACAGGTAACTGCATGTAATGACGAGGGAGTAAATAACATAAAATTAAAAAAAAAACTCCCGCCTTAGGGTTCCCACACAAAACCGCGCGATACGGTGTCGCATTTTTTTATTTTACACTCGTTTAGCATCGATCCGATCGCAAATGCATGCGATGCGATGCGATACGAATTCGCAATTGTGTGAGAGCCTTTAGCGTGTATTCCTATCATACCTAACAATCGACCTGATGACCTTGAAGACCTCAACCGATTTCCACCAAACATAGCTAAGAACACTCTCGACTGATATACCTTTCAAACAAAAAAAAACGCATTCAAATCGGATCATCCGTTTGGGAGTTACGATGCCACAGACAGACACATACACTTTTACACAGACACATCAAACTTACAACACCTCGTCGTTTTTGCGTCGGGGGTTAAAAATAACGTCAGCTCTACTTAATTTGGTGCAGCGTCGACCCATAATGCTTGAGCCCGATTTCGCGTTATCGAACATCATAATACAGTGTGTGCCACGGTTCATATACTAAGCCGAATATAGTGTGAAGAGAATGACGCGTAGAGCATTTTTTGTTTTGGCACCTCATATAAGTTACTTACCCGCGTTAAAAAATTCAAAGGTCTAAAATGACCACAAGGAGTGAATCTTACTATGCTGGGGATTGCGGAACGCACTGGGCGTTGACCTAACACCTGACCAGGTTTGAAACTTATCTGTTTTGTGGCTTTTATAAAGATATTTAATCGCCATTTGTCGCGTTATGGCAAGTAATTTATTTGAGGTTTAAATACTAAAGCCTTGACCTATGTTCCTATGCTTTAATTTTATCATTAAAATGTACTCCAATTTGTGTCCTGGATGTTTAAACACACGAGCCGAAAATCTAAACTCAGGAAAAAATTGTTACTCTAGTGGCATTATCCAAGGAGGAAACAGCGGTCCCATGTTTTTGTATGGAAAAATGTTTCCTCTTAATAAGTTGAAACCTATTAAGAGGAAACACAACAGCCGTTTTTGAACTGAAGTTCAAGCTCCTATTGCCTCTATCAGTTTGATCGGACAGTTGCAGGACAGCAACACAATTTTGCATTTGTCTATCCCGTGCTTTTTCCTCTTAAGGTACGCCCAGTGCCATTAGGAGTGTTCCGATCAAAACCATTGTTGTCTGCGATTGTTATTTTAGCGGCAATATACATCATCTTTACATATTATCTCAATGGTGTTGCTATCCTGGTGACAGGCAGACAGATGAACAGCGTAGTCACAGCCAAAGCCTCAAAAACGTAGTAAAGTTAATTCAAATCATCGTATGAATTTAAATTATGAAATGCGGAATCATAATATTAATGTCTATCAAACGTCCCGCCCGGAACAAACCGTAAATAGAAATATCTCTGTGACCCAAATGGTCACATTTAAGTCATCTGTTACTTAATTAGTATGCAGTTCTTTTAATAATTAATTTGTAGCGCAATTTCCTTATGTAAACTTTGTTATTTTTAACGTCCAAAAATGGAGGAGGTTATAAATTCGGCTAGTTTTTTTGTATGTACATCGATTACGCTGAGATTAATGATCCGATTTTCGTGATTCTCTTTTTATTCGACGCAGAATAGCTGCAATTAGGTCACCTAAAATTTTACATAGCCCTGTAGTTTTAATTTTATGACCTGACCAGGATTCGATTCTGGTCAGGTCTTTGGTGATTTGTCGCATTATGATAAGTAATTTATATGAGGTGCCAAAACAAAAAATGCCCTTCGCGTCATTCTCTTCTCACTTTATACGGCTTGATATTATATGAACCATGAATCATTCTGTATAAGTAATGTAAGTGCTCTATCGTAATTCATATTAGTCATGAACCATAAGTAATTTCAAATAAAAATTACTCCTAAAAATATTTACTTTGACTGAGTTCTTACTAAGCTTTCACCGTGATAATAAATTAAAGTCATATTTTGCAAGCGAAAGTATGAATCTTCAAACAATAAGCCGGCAGAAATACTCTCATCTTGTCGGACTCCAGACTTGTATTGATCTTAGTCACATCTGTTTTGCAGAATTACATTTTACGAGACTTCCACTGTTTTTTTTTCAGTAAGTCATTTATCGTTATTATTTATATTAGGCCTGTGTGTGCGCACACAACATTAACGATAAGCTGAAAATCGCAGTACTTTAAAACCTTATTTCTCAATATTGAAAAATTGCCAATAGTATTTATTTATGTTCATTACACATTAAATCAGAAGATTATCCTTATATAAATTTAAATTTTGTTTTAATACAGCTTAAAACATTATGCAAAGTACACACTTTTTTAACGTTGAAACATTTTTTTCCTTTATGTTAGACCTTTGAATATTTTTTACTTTAGTTATGTTAAGTAATTTATAACTGGTATCATAGGTTCAATAAACAAAAAAAAACGCGTATATGGTTGTTTACATTTTTTATTCCTACTTAAATCTATTGGGTACCTAATAGTAGAAGTAACCTAATGGTATTAAATTGTTATCAGTCTAGGTATCAAACCCTCTACATTTCTTATTCAATGAAAATAAAATCTATCATCTATGCTTGGGTTTGCGACACTAGGGATTTTCCTTAGTCAAAAAAAAGGATCATAAATTTAAAAATAAGATGAGACATAAAGTATTTTTCATTAAAAATGGAATCATTTCAAAGGAAAATGTTAAGAAACTGGTCGAGAACTTTGCTATAACTTTGTATATATATTCTCGACCAGTTTCTCAATATTTTCCTTTAACGCATCGACTGCAGAAGTAGTTTAAGTCTGTAAGATACACGCGAGAGTATTCTTGCGTGCTCGCGATTTTGGGCAAACGCCTGATCGAGCGGCTAATTGTTCGATAGGACTCTCAATGAAGACGTGAAAGAAGGATTTATTATTTTTATACTTTATTTTTTTTATGTGCTCTGCAATTTTTTTTCGAAAAAATTACACGTGTTGTGCAATGTTTTGAACACACACTTAGGGTGCCGATCCACTAGCGATATTCGATGTTCGACTTATTGTAGGTGAAAAATATAAATGCTGATTAAAATAGTATCGTTATACGTTATACAAAAAATATGAAAGTCAAATATTTTTATTCAGATTAAATTTTACAAAAAATGTTTTTTGAACGTTGTTTCTTCTATATGATGTAGACATCATATCTAGTACCTAAACCGGTGGTAGACCACTTCCGGTTAAGGAACTAGCCCAGCGAGAATCGGTCAGTAAAACCTGTCCGATTATCGGTTCTAACAAAAGTGACATACTTTTGTAAGTGGGCATCCTTAAGATACACAAACATGTCTGGTTTTATTATAATTAATACTGTTCTGCTTTATCTTTCAATTCACTGGGAGCGATAAACCGTGTCATTTACGATTACATACACCGAGTGATCAATTCGGTCGCGGCGGAATTGCGTTTATATTGTTTGATTTAGCAATAAATTTAATCTCCAACCTAAAATCCTCGGGCGCGTTGATACGCACGGCCATATTTTGTTTGAATACGGATTTAGGAATCCAATAATAAAAATATTAATTCGATTTCACAATAGGATGTAGATTAATCAACTTTACACCATGCGAATGGGGACGCGTTACTTCGTAGTACCATATTGTTTTACTTGCTAACTTAATGTTTTAAATTTATATTTGATTAATTCTGTTGCTATACATATAGTTTTAATAAATATAATCTAACAATAAACTACATAATAATGGTTAGTGGCGGTAGTTTATATGTATTACATAACATTTAGTGCGACACAGTATGATTCGGTATCAATTTGGCCACAACATTATACTTTTTACAAACTCATGTTAAATATTGCAAAACATTTCATTTGCTGGTAAATATTGACAAATCACGTTAACCAAAATTCATGTAAACGTTGCAACGATTGAATTAAATAAACAGGAACATTAATTTGATTTATATTGTGCGACACAGGCGGTGTGAATTGTGCACAGTGTAGTAGAAGCGTAATAACTATGAGGGATTGTTTTTAGGTTGTGTGCACCGCGTAGTGTGTAGTATAGCAGGCGGTGTGCACTGTGTAGTGTGTGGTACAGCGTTAATGACTATGGTGTTTGCAGGTGGTGTGCAACAGCGCGGCGCTGCGCGGCGTGCCGTCGGCGCTGGGCTCCAGCGTGATGCAGCTGTCTCTCTCCCGCGCGGACCTGCGCGTGCTGCGCTCCGACGCCTTCGCACACCTGCGACAGCTGCGCCGCCTCACGCTCGACGCCTGCAACCTCACCCGCATACGTCCCTTCGCCTTCCGCGGCCTGCCTCGGCTCAACGAGCTCTACATACAACACACCCCCCTCGCCACCGTCGACGCGTTCGCGTTCGCGGCCCTCCAGAACATCTCCACCATCGTCCTGACGCACAACAGGATCGCCCAGATCGAAGGATACGCGTTCGCCGGCACCAATTTTATCAAGCTGATATCGCTCCGCAACAATCCCATTAAGAGGATTCTAGCACACGCATTCTCCGGGATGAGCGAGGTCACTCAGATAGAACTGCCATCCGGAATTCGATCCATCGAACCGCAAGCTTTTGCGGGGCTGGAGGGGGTCGGGGTGTTAGAGCTCGCCTACATGGACCTGCCGGCCCTTCTACCCGACACCTTTTTCGGGCTCCTCCGCGTGGGTCGCCTGTCACTCCGGGAGTCCGACCTCGGGATAGTAAAAGTGGGCGCTTTTGACGGACTGAGACGGGTGGAGACCCTCGAGATGTGCAACAACAAAATAGACGGCGTCGAGGAGCTGTCGCTGTTGCACAACAACAGCGTCACCACTTTCAAGATGACCGGAAACCATATGCTGGAGAATCCGGAGCTGGTCGTGTTGGAAGTGGAAAATATCGTAATACGAGGAAACCACTTGCCGTGCGAGTGCGGGCGCGATCCTTTGGCTAATCCGCTGGCGCTGACTCAGGACTTTGCCGAGGAGAATCAGTGCATATCGCCGCTGAAGGTGCGCGGGCGCAGCCTGGCCAGCGCGACGGCGGCGGTGTGCCGCGGGGAGGTGGGCGGCAGCGCCCGCGCCCGCGCTTCCGCCGGGGCCGCCCGCAGCGGTCCCCTGCTCGCGCGCAGGGTCCTCCTCGCCCTGGCGACCATCGCTTATCTCGCGACCAGCTAAGTGCTGCGCTCAGTGTTCCATTGTCGTTCTTGTATGGTTATGTAAATATTGTAATATAATATATAAGTGTAAATGCGAAATTTTACATTGAATGGTTCCGTTCATTCAGTATACGCAGGACCATAAATAAAATTTGCCTTTGGAATACATTCTTTTTATTTATATACGACCAGTATGTAAAAAGTTTATTAAAATTTGCATATCACCAATAATTCTGAAATTGATATTATTTGGTAATTAGAACATCTTTATACATACTTAGTTGCTGATACGTGTAAAAAGAAAGTCACTATAACTTTGGGATGTGATTATACTACCTTATCAAGAAATGTATTTTTGGAAACTAAATCAAAATCCTTTCATCCGTTTGGTAGCTACGATGCCACCGACAAACACACACAAAGATAAGTCAAATAATATTCCTTTGTTGTATAATATAAAAATAGTCCCTTGTGTGTCTCACGTCCTACTTTTTATATCCCGATTGTACCGCAGATTGTTCCACCATACAAATGTAATGACCGATTTCGTAATCTACATTTTGTATGACGCGTGCGTTGCTCTATCGAAATCAGTATGTTTTTCATTTTTCATTTAGAAAAAGTCGGTCCAGAAAGTATGCCGTTTTGCCAGTACGATTTTCCAAAAAAGTACGACTGTCACTTTGAAAAGGTACGGACTTTAACTCTAAAGTACGGTTTTCCCAAAACATTAAAATGCTATAGTTTACCAATAGTAACCCTTTTATAGAATGAACTAGCTTTTGCCCGCGGCTTCGCTCGCGGATTACTCAGGTATGTCGACCAAGATTTGGATTCAACTGATGACGATGATGATGATGAAAAGTAGCCTAAAATACTCCTTATAACTTTAGATATCTACTAATGAAAGTCTCATCAAAATCGGTCCAGCCGTTCCAGAGATTAGCCGGAACAAACAGATTTTTGTTTTAATCGTTTTAATTCGAAAATTAAATTGCATTTTCGTTTTCAGTATCGTTTAAAATGTCATATGCATTGAAAAAAACGTTGCTAATTGAAAGTCACAAACATACACTTCAATATTATTTATTTGTATAGATTAAAACTTGAACTACTAGTATACTTCATAAGGTATATTATAAAGCGGAAGAGTTTGTTTGTTTGTTTGTTTAAACGCGCTAATCAGGAACCACTGGTCCGATTTGCAAAATTCTTTTTTTGTTGGATAGTCCATTTATAGAGGAAGGCTTTAGGTTATATAACATTACGCTGCGACCAATAGGAGCGAAGCGTCAGTGAGAAATGTTGCAAAAACGGGGAAAATTAATTACATTTGGAGACTTTCATTGCGTGCGCTGCATAAACGGCTTAAGTCACTCAAAAACCACGCGATCGAAGTCGCGGGAACAGCTAGTACGTTATAAGGTACGAAAAACCGTACTTTTTGGTAATTTCTGGCAACACTGGCCGTGGGGACCCTTCAAAGAATTCGTATACGATTTATCGATCGAATTAAGATCTTCTTTACATTCAACGACTGAGGAATTTAAACTGGGATTACGGATAATAGGCGTAATCTTCACTTCTGGTCAATTAGCGAACGAATCTGATAGGGGGTGAGTAATGTCGCCACGTCGGAACTGCGGCGGGCGGGCGGTCGGGCGGGCGGACGCCGAGATATATCACCAGGTTTGTACCCACTGACTCGCAGTGAAATTGTTCATGAAATTAACTGGCTTCAAAGTGTTTTGATTACCGGCTTAGTGTCCTACTTTATCATGTGATTTGGAGAATATGTGTCACCACAGAGTAAGATAGGAATAATATATCTATGGACGCACAGGAATGGCGTACAAGTCGCGAGACGATCATAAGACTATACAATCTAATACTTGATGAGATGACACACTTGACTACAGAGTACAGAACCTAGTGAAGTAATTATGGTTGTGTTCTGTCTTCGATCAATGATATACTAGTTATCGTGTCCGTAATCCGTCTCGACCAATATCAGCAATTGAAAAAAGAGCTGTTATTTCATTTAGTTTTCTTGGATCACGCGCACACGTGCCATAATGATTGAAATTATTACACATTGCAGTGTTAAAATTAAAATAATAATTATTATAGAAGCTATTTCAAATCATCAAATCAATTTTGAAAAACTTTTGTCTCAGCTCGTTATTACACAAATGTAGCTTTATTAGCACATAGAACGTGTCACAACGATGGAAATCATTACACATTGCATTGTTTCAATTTAAATAAAAAAAATTTAGTGACATAATATCGATTTCCAAAACATTAAGGGCCGATTTTTCAATCGTCAGATAACTTTTACCTATGGAATAAATATGTGACTTTGGCAGATTTTGTATGAAACAAATGTCAAAGTCAGTTGTCAGTTTATTTGACAGATAAAAGTTATCTGACGATTGAAAAATCGGCCCTTATTAATCAACTTTGAAATGTTTTGAAACTTTGGTTTTAGTTTGTTATTAAACAAATGTAGCTCTATTGGTATATACCACGCGGACAGTATTTTAGCCTTGTGTTTGTATGGGACACGTTATCCAGTTTATTGTTGTGTTCTGATGAGTTGACTTTAGTTAACGTTCATGCAATATTATATTTACTAATGATATAGACATTTCTTTTTCTTGACTTTATTTAACTTACTTATCTTATAATTACGTATACAGTGGGTAAAAAGAACTTTGAGATACGATTATATTTTACCTTTCCTCATTTTGGAAATGTGTTTTTTTTTAAACTAAAAAATAAATATTTTCCGTTTCTTTTTTTTTGTTGCTGGTTCGTTTGGTTAGGACAATGTAGGCTGATCACCTGATTGTCTGACATGACCTGGGCATGTAAAAAGTCGGTCCTGTGCCTGTTATATCGCCAGTCGTATCGGTTTACCGTCCCATTGGATTATGAGTGTATAAGGAAAAGATAGTATCTTTGTGTATTGCACACACACTTGGGCACTATAAAATAACTCCTGCGTAGCTGGTCTGGTTTCAATGGAATCGGCTACCGACACCGAAATCGGTGGGAGGTGCTATTAATATTATAGTGAAGCACGCGTCACGTGGCAGCTCATCCGCTCATTAGTGTGATATCGATCCGACTGCCGCCGACGATTTGCTCAAATCTTGCACACCACCGCTTAATTCTGTTTAATGCTTTTAATTACTTTCAAAAGAATCTTCGAGCGAACCATTGATGCTTTGTGAGCGGATGAATGGTTGTATGGTGTCTTTTAAAATAATATAAAAAGCTCGTTCACAAAATCGTCAACATTCTACAACGCCTCTTGAATTAACGAAGGGAACATTACAATTTCATTCACAGGTTAGTCTTGTAATTTGACACGTTTTTGTACAAGCAACTATATTCGCCTACAGACAAAAAAATGTGCATTTTGTTTTTTAGGGTGTCTTACCCCCGGTTTTCCAAACGCTATTTAAATGAATTTACTAACATGGCATTCAAATCAATAACCCGTATTGAACGCGATTGGTGGGATATTATCAGACAGAAAGGAATTCACTAAAGACACCGATTACTTGACATACCATTTGAATCAACATTGCCTGAGAAATTTTAACCAATCTCGCAAGTGTGAACGTGACGTAATTATAAAATATCTGTCCGTTCCTTTCTGTCTGATAATAATCTTTCTACCAATCAGCGTTCGATATGGGTTGTTGATTTGAATGCCATGTTAGTTGATCATTCATTTGAATAGCGTTCGGGAAACCTAGGGTTTATCTTATTAGTTCAGACTGTGAAATATCTGTGCAGAGACGAATGCTTATATTGCTGGCTTAATAAACCAATTATGCTTTTAAGTCAATGCGGTTTACCTCAATACATAAAGGGAGAATCAAGAAAGGTTTATGTATATAATTTTTTTTTACAATTTTTGGTAAATAACTATACAAAATCTAGTTTTCAAAAAAAAATAACTTGATTACAAAGTATAAAATTGATTAAAACTGTTTGTACAATATACAGGATGTACAAAGAACAGTCACTATAACTTTAAGATTATATACCACCTTTCCTCATTTTGGAAATGTATTTTATTCTGTCAAAAACTATTTTTTTCTGTCGCAAGAATAACGAATAATCCAAAAATATATATATTTTTGGATTATTGTAAAAAAAAATTTAGAATGGGATAAGGTTGTATAATCAAATTCCAAAGTTACCGTGACTGTTCGTTATAACGGGTGTAAAAAGCACGGGTGAGTTCGTTTACATTTTTATAGCTAAAGATAACTCTTCTACGAGTATTGATATACAAATCACTGAATTGGCAACACAATTAACAGTGTAATAACTTTTAAACAACATTTGAATTCGCTCAAAGAATACTGTGATCCAACAACGGATGCAAAGCGCCTAAGTTTATCAAACTGTAACATTATCAGCGAGCTTATAAAGCAGTCAGGCGAGCTAATAAAAGTTGAGAGAGTGTAAGTGGGAGTAATAAGATGAGCCTGGCATCTGACGGCTGCCATTATACTCGGAAGGGCAATCCTCTGATCCTTTTCGCATCAGTGGATTAGCTAAAAGTGTTTTATTTACGTTTATCTTCGCATCGTATCGTATATAAAAATATTTTTCCGTTTATTTTGATGATTTGCGTGGAAATTGTGGGCGCGATAATCTTTTATGCGGGGTAACGGTTGTTTTGTATATTTTGGCTATGTTGTACACATTACAGTATATTGGTCGTTTTACCCGACAAGTATTCTATCTATATGGTAAATAATAATAATTATATTTTTTTACTATGTATAATTTAGTACATATTGATCTCTCTAATGTAATTTCTAAGTCTTACCAAGTTAATGGTGGTAAAAGTGCGAATCGGAAAATCGTTCGGGCTTTTACCATTCAGAGTAGTTTGAGCTTTTACAGTAACATATATGTCAGAGTGGAAACGTAAGGCTTGCAAAAGCCTAGCGAGTTTGGTCATATTTAACAAAGGGCCTATTTCGATTGCCATAAACAAAAGAAGAAGTAGAAGACATGTGTCACCTATGACAGACTCGGGGAGAACATGATTCATGGCGGGCCTTGAAAAGAGATAGACTAAATTCGCTTACGTTACATAGTTCCATAGTTATCAACGTCAGCTCTCATTTAAAGTGTGTTTTATAATTACTTGAAAGTTCATAATATAAACACGTTCAGCTTGGTGTTATGAATACCTCACTCCATTATATATGTCGCAGTCATCTTATTGAATCTGGTTATTTAATTGAATCACTAGGCGGTTATATAATGGCGTCAAACAGCTCGTACAAACAGATAGCTATGTGTTGATATATTTTTTGATTAATTTACTTTAATGTTCGTTTTATTAGTACTCATTCGGAAATTTCGAAGTTTAAAACTAAAATATTAAATGGCTGTCCTAGTCTCGGATTCTAAAATTTGTTGGTAAAACAGGATTCAATGAAAGCGCTAGTCATTCAATTAAATAGCGGATTCAATCAGATGACTGCGACATATACATTGCAAGAGAAAACGCAAATATAACTTATTTATAATCAAACTAGCTGGCCCGTGCCCACTTCGTTGAGCATGGAAACAGTTTAAATCTTTCCGGGACTTCCACGAATATTTCAAGACAAAAACAGCCGAATCAGTTCAGCTGATCTCGAGTTTTAGCGAGACTAACGAACAGCAATTGATTTTTATATAGCCTATGTTACTCAGTGATAATGTAGCTTTCTAATGAAAAAAGAATTATTAAAATCGATCCAGTACTTTTTGAGTTTAATCGTTACATACGAAGTTTAGAAAAAACCTATGTTATCCAGAGATAGCTATCAGTTATCACGCTAAGGGCCGATTTTTCAATCGTTAGGTATCTCTTATATGTTGAATAAACATGTGACTTTGACATTTGTTACATACAAAATCTGCCCAAGTCACATATTTATTCCTTAGATAAAAGTTATCTGACGATTGAAACACGGCCCTAAGAGTGAAAGAATTATCGAAATAAGTTCAGTACTTTTGAGTTCGTAACAAACAATATAATGAATAAAATAAAACGTAACATATACTTATATACAAAAATACAAATATTCTCTTAATAATACTTTTGGCCGCGGTTTCGCAGGCGTGGAATGAAAAGTAATCATCATTGGCTACTTTTTATACTTCTATTACCTATTCTTCTATTAGTATACCTCCATTGTTGCGCGTAAGTGCTCCATAATACTTACCAAATTTTGACGACCTCTGTAGCGCAGTTGTTGAGCGAGTTTCTGCTCAAGCGAGAGGTTGGGGGTTCGAATCCCGAAAACAAAAAGTTTTCTGTGCCCCTGGGTCATGGATGTATATTGAATTTGTGTGTTAATATAATAAAAATCTCGACTGTTTGTTATAGTACAAAAGTATTAAATATATTTCCGTTGTTTGGTACCTGTAACACAAGTTCTTCGGATACTTAGCACGGGGCTAGATTGGCGTGGTGTGAAGTGTCCATAGATGTATAAAAAGCAGTGTCTCCGCGGTGCTATTTCGGGTCCAAGTCGCAGTTATGATTCGCGCGTCATGTGGATCCTGAAGTTTGCATTAAGGTATTAATATTATAAGATGCATTTTATTTAGCAAATGGCAGAATAAATTATATCGTTAACAATGATATAGTTACGTGTTATTTCACACCAGATCCCGACACCTATTATATACAGTGTGTAAAAAGAACAGTCACCATAACTTTGAGAAAAGATTATACTTCTTTCCTCATTTTGGAAATTTATATTGTTATATTTTTTTTGCAAAAACATTTTTTTCTTTTTTTTTGTCGCAACAATAACGAAAAAGCAAAAAATACCTTCTTTTTGTAAAAAATAATTAAAAAAAATACATATCTAGAATGAGCAAATGTAGTATAATCATATCCCAAAGTTATAATGACTGCTCTTTTTACACCCGTTATAGCTTTTAGAACTAATATCCATTAAATCGTAACACTTTCAAGAATTCGAAACGAAAGGCTATTTCTGACCACGTTATTTTACCCCTCGTACATTTGAAAGTGACCCTTATGTCGTTGGCATAAAGGTCCTGGCCTCTGCCACTGCCAAAGTTACTCCGAATGGAAGTCCTGGAACTAAAAGGGAATGCTTTTTTGTGAAAGTCGTCACTCGTCAGATTGGAATATGAAACAGGTATTAATGACGGGGATACCTATAGATTGATGAGTGTAGCACAGCACGCTGGGTACATGATCCGGAATCTGGAAGGAAAAAGATAGTTAGAAGCTAATTTAGTCAAGTCATAGATGGAAGTAAATGTTCCTGTTCCTAGTTAGGACAAAATAACGTGCTGTGTGGGATCATCGATCTACGCCCACAGGAATTGTGTCTTCTACTATCATTCTTCTACTATTAAATAAATAAATAACCTTTTTTTTGTATTTATTTATTTCAATATAATATAGAAATTAAAAATAAAATTGCCAAACTGCGAATCAGTTTGTTGGCAATAATTGCGACGCTGCTCTTAACTACTATTACACAAACAAAACAAAATATTAAAGCTTAAAAATAAAATAACTCATATCATCATCATACGGACGCCCGACGCCGAGACGACGACGTCGCGACGCCGCCACCCGACGTCGCAACGACGCCGCGACGCCGAAGCTTGACGCCGCGACGCCGAAGCTCGACGCCGCGATGCCGAAGCTCGAAGCCGCGAGGCCGATGCCAGACGTCGCGACTCAGATGCCCGACTACTACGCCCGACGGCGTGACGCCGCGACACCGACGCCGACGCCGCGACACCGACGCCGACGCCGCGACGCCGAAGCTCGACGCCGCGACGCCGAAGCTCGACGCCGCGATGCCGAAGCTTGAAGCCGCGACGCCGGTGCCGGACGTCGCGACTCAGATGCCCGACTACTACGCCCGACGGCGTGACGCCGACGCCGCGACGCCGACGCCGATGCCCGACGCCGACGCCGACGCTGCGACGCTGATGCCGACGCCCGACGCCGCGACGCCGATGCCGACACCGACGCCAGACGTCGCGACGCCGCCACGCCGACGCCCTATGCCGCGACGCCGAGACGCCGCGACGCCGAAGCTCGACGCTGCGATGCCGAAGCTCGACGCCGCGACGCCGTTGCCGGACGTCGCGACGCAGACGCCCCACGCCACGACTCCGATGCCCGACTCTGACGCCCGACGCCGACGCCCAGCGCCGTGGCGCCGCGACGCCGATGCCGACGCCCGACGCCGCGACGCCGACTCCCGACGCTGCGATGCTGAAACTATATTATATAGAAGTGAATTGCTCGTTAGTCTCGCTAAACAAATTCGAGGAAAGGCTGAACCGATTCGGTTATTTTTGATCTTGAAATGTTCGTGGAAGTCTAGGGAAGGTAAAAAAGGTTTCTATGCTTAACGAAGTGAGCACGGGTATTAATATACACACTACACAGCTAGTATAAACTTTATGGTCTAAACAGCAATTATTACGTGTATGAAATTATTTTGTATTGTTGCAACGCGGGAATTGAACCCCGCACCCCCGAAGTTGAGAGCCAAGCTTCGTAGTAAGAATCAAGTAATTTGGTTATTTTCGACCTGCAGTACAATCGTCAAATTATAAACTTATCGTTACATTAAAATTTCTCATTTTTTTTAATTCAAGGGTAAAGAAAGTAACTTCTTTGTTTACGATGTTCGCGGTTTTGTCGTCACGGTTAGAACAGCCATTGTTCTGGAATGGTTTTCATTTATTTTTTCTTATGATTACAATTGTTTTGTTCAAACCCCAATAGCGCTATTAGGTCGAGTGTATAAATGGTAAACAATAGAACTGCACTGATTTATAGTTTCATTAATTTTAACCTCGCGAGCTCGGAACAGTTCGTGTCAGAAAAAATACTAAATATGTAATGGCTGTTTAGCAGTGGTGAACCTGTTTCCAGAGGGAAGCCGTATCCTATATAAATAAAATAAAAAAAGCCTTTTATTTCTAAAACATAAATAGTATAACTAGTTAAATATTTGAATTTCTTTTATTTATAAGAACCTTTCGTTCTCGAAGGCCTCCTCTAGATATTTCCATGTTTACCTATTTTTTGCTGTCTCTGTCCATCGCTCGCTACCTGCACTATGTCGAAAATTCGAAAGACTTAATTAACATTGTTCGCAGAGTCTACATCCTGAGGATGTAGTAGGATGTAGGAGGGGGTCGGAGCGAAACGCGCGTCGAGTTTTGCAACCTGCATGGTGGTGGGGCTTTGCACGATCGTGTTAACATTATTGCTTGTGTGGTGGTGGTGTTTTCATGTTTTTGCTTGCGAGTGTGGAAGGAGGGAGGTGCTTCAAAAACATGCATATGCATACACTCACTCATCTGCTTGCAGGTTGTGGTTATAATTGTTTCGCGGGATATTGCTAGATAAATATATTATTATTTAAATTTTCCTTTCCATGCTGTTACCATTTGGATCCATCTATTGTCCTTCAGTCTCGCTATGTGTCCCACCCAGCGCCATTCAAGTTTTTTACACTGTTGTAGAGCGTCAGTAATTTTTGTTCTTTTTCCTATGCTTGTATGCGCTATTTTGTGGGCTCTTTTAATATGTAAGAGATTTCTCTCCATTCTTCTTTGACATGATCTGATTTTTAATTATCCTGTATAATAAGTATAAATTCTGATGAGAGTCTTCAAAAGGTAAGGGGTAAAGAAACCCGATAAGAATTGAGTTATAACACACCCCACGCCACTACTGTCTAGAGTCTGCCCTGAGTTTTCAACTTGTCTACATTGTACAGAATACTCTGTACACAATAATCATTGTAAACTCAATTTATTGCAGATGTTTAACTTAAAAAAATACATATTAATTACACACGCAACCTTTAGGCACTTTTAAATAATCTAAGAAACTAACTGATCGTTGGATAGCAAAGATTAAGCGCCTTTTCATGACGGATTCACGCCCAAATTGAAGCCTGGTTCTTCCACGAAATTATTTAATTACGAGGGAGATGAGAGGATATTTAAATTTTAGGCCATGCTTATTTAAGACTTGACATGTCTTGGAGCTAAGGGCGTACGTAATACATAATATTTTTTTATTTATGGGAGGGTTGAGGAACCATTATGAAAATCCTTTGTATGGCTCGTATTACGCGACTGTGTACAGTGCAAAACTATTCAAGTTTCAAACTGTTTTTTTTTAATATTATTAACTATTACATAAAATGTTCCACACGACAAAATTTAAAAGTGGTTGTTACATTGTTTTTTCTATTCCGTGGTATTTCCGGAGTATATGTGCGGGAGAATTAAATAAAATTTGTCCGGGGACGATAAACTATCTGCGGCCACGAGAGACGTCACCTGCACGCTCGGGGCTCCGGGTTACCAACGGGTACTTGTGCCCGAATAATGTAAAATTTCGGTAAAACCGTCTGAAGTAAGACTCCGCACAAACAAGCGACCGACGTAAGTTAGTTTTCACACGACACCGCGGACCCGCTGCATTAATCTCCTTGGGATTTGGAGCCTAACGCACTACGCCGTAGCGACGCGATTTTATGCCGCGGCAGCAGCGACGAGCGGCATCGCAGTTAACTCAACTTGTACGGTTTGGTTGGTCGCTTACATATACATATGTATAAAGCTATACAAAAATTATTCGGACAAAGGAGTAAGAATTAACTCACTTAACTGTAGTAAACTCTAGAGAAGGAGTGCCAAAAACCCTACCATGTGGAAATTTGAATTATGGAAATAATATGATAGCTTAACAATGGGAAAATAGAGATCAATATTGCTACAGATGAAAAACGCGACGATTCGTCTGCGCGACAGTGTGAGTTAACCGTGCGGTTCGTCTGTAAACCAAACCCAAACTTCTAAAAGTGATACACCCTATGGTTTATAATTATTCAGAAGGTTGCCGAATTATTATTCAGCCTTGAGAGTGATAAATTTATGTGTAAAGTTTCCAGAAAAATAAATGAGGACTGATTTTCGGGTGAGGGAATAACTTTTATTTGTAATACCCTAGAGCAATTTTTACTTTGTTTACAAATCAACTTGCCTTTGAAGTTGAAAAGAAAAACCCTGCTTTGAAAGAGGATAGGTAAATCGATTTATGCAAAACAGATACCGCTTTTTGTATGTAAATTCTTGTTCATTTTACACAGATTGAAATGGTTGTATCGCGGAGTGAAAATATTTGAGTTGAAATATGAAACAATCCCGCTGTAACGATGTTTTATTTATGAACATCGACAACTTAACTTGAATAATGTTTTTATTTAGTTCGTGGTGTATAAATATTAGCATTGACTGTATAAAAAGTGTGTGTGTTTATTTTTATGAATTCTGAAAGGTTGTATTGTTTTGTAGTGTATATGTATCACCTCCCTATATATTGTATGCATGTTAGTAATATAAGTTAGTTATTAAACGACAGTCGGACCGGAAATACATCTTTCAATTAGTCTCCCCAAGCCTGCACATTGCATGGCGACCCTGCCAGTGCTGCCTCGTGGCAGCGCTGCGCAGATGGGACACGAAAAGTAAAAGCGTGAAAGTGAATAAAAATTGGACAAAATAAAAACTACCTGAGTAATGTGTGAGTGAAAAAATAATATAAACTATGAACAATTTAAAAAACAAAACTATGAACTATTATTTTTTTATAGCCGGCGTGTGTGTAGCTTTTAAATAAATAATAAAAGTAATATTAAAATAAATATATACTTAGTGGATAGAGACAATACAAATCTGTTAAAATAAAAGAACAATAATTACAATATTAGTGAAAAATAAACAACAATATTAGTGGCGCTGATGAGCTGCAGGAAGCTGAGAGTTGGTCAAATTAAATAAGTGGAGATGATGAGCAGGCAGCCGGGAGATGTAGGAGTCAGATGGTTGGAGATGATGAGCAGGCAGCTGGGAGATGTAGGAGTCAGATGAGTGGATATGGAGAGCAGGCAGCTGGGAGATGAAGGATTCAGATGAGTGGAAATGTAGAGCAGGCAGCCGGGAGATACTCGAGTCGGAGGTGGACGCAGCCGGGAGATCAGCGACCCAAGGACACAAAAAGACGTTTTGTAACGTAACATTTAGATAAATTGTAATATCCACTATATAATTTTTTCTGAATCTATATTTTTTCTCAAAATTATTTATAGCATGTGTAATTTATAATTTCTTTTCCAATTTTATCCTGTTTGTAATCTGTGTGTAAAAATCTATATTTCGAGTTAAGAGATTTTATAGTATTTTTTGTAATAAAATGGCTAAGGCCAAGGTATTTTTTTTAATGGTTTAAATGAAAGAAAAAGTTATTAATTTTATAAATAATTAATATAAATGGGTGTTGACGATGCATTTTAAATAATATAATAATTACTACTATATACTTGCTTGTGTACGAAAAATAAGTTTAACTCAAGTTATAAAAAAAAAATATGTAGGATAATAATAATTTATGTCCATTATTTTGGTATAATATTATGGAAAAAGGAATACATAGTAATATTAATAAGTCATAACTAACGAAGTATTAGGCGCAGTTGGTTAAATAGTTAGGTAGCATCACAGGTAAGTTTCCAAGGTAAGTAACGCCTTGCTGGAAAAAGCGTCAAATATCAGCGGTGCCAACGCAGCGCAACAAAATGTAAGTAGAAACTTGTTAATCGAAGCTAAGGTTGTACAAAAAATTTAATTTACAGATATTTTTTTTGATAATAGGATTTTTTTTTGAAACATAATAATATAACGTAAATATTTTTTTAGTTTTGTATGTAAGTAACTAAAAAGTAATATAAATTTTGGTAATTTAGTTTATATAGTTTAAAGACAGAAGATTTAAGTTAATAATATATTTTCGTATTGAGTAGTGAAAAATTAAATTGAATAATATTAATAGAGACCACCCATGGTCTATGTTATGAGATCATCAATAGTATCGCATAACATATCATATCAACTTTTGCTATACCATTTATGGTGCGAAGTAAAACATTAGCGATGCATAGCCTTAAATGCAGTATGCATCAGAAAGTATCAAGTAAGCGTTTTAGAATTCCAGTAGTTAACACGTGCAAAATATGGTGTTGCAATAAGCAACAGTAACTTTCCTTCAAGGACAAATACTTATAACAATAATAATATTATGTTAATGTCGCTATGTAATCCAATGCAATCCAATTCAAGTTAGTTTTGATTAAAAGGTTTTTTTTTTAATAATTATTTAAATTTAATTATCTTTATCAAAGTATAAAATAGATAGGTAAAGGAAAATAGTATATGAAGTTAATATTTATATTTAATTGGCATAGTAGAACGTAGGTAGTAATGCTTAAAAGAGACATTATATTTCTGGGATATGTATTAAAATTCTTTTTAACTACATTAATGTAAGTCGATGAGCTACATTTTCTTAGAATAATTAATACTGGATATGACATACATACACGGATATGACGAAATATAATTGTGAAGGATTAGGAATGTGATATTTTGTTTTGTAACATAGCTAGCTTTATGCTTTATGAAGGAATGTAAAGAAAAGGTTAATTTGAAGTAAAGGATATTGGTATTTAGTTTTATAAGAAGGTATAAGATTGTAATAGGATTGTCATTTATAAGTAGATAGGGATTCGCCGATGTTTCGAAAGTCAAGTAGCTGTTGGCCTGATCATCCAATAGTGCATGGATATTTTAGATGTTGAGTGTGTCAATATTATGGGTTGTGTTATTTTGTTAGGATTTTGGATAGATTTAGGAAGAAAATGCCATAGTGCATAAATTCAATACTAGCTAAAATGCTATGTTTATTGAAAAAAATAAATGCTGAATGCATAATTATTTAATAAAATACGCAAAAGGAATCCTTCATTCGATCATGGTGTAAACGAGTTTTCTCTGTGAGAATAGTTGGAGGTCATGTAGCCTTAAAACAAATCCTTTAGTATTAAATATGGTACAAATATGGTACGAGAAAATATAAATGGTACTTAGAGCATGCTCGGCGGGAATAATCCTCCACTTAAACAAAATGGTTGGAGACATTTTTTTTTTGTTTTTTTTTGTTGGTTAGTCTTAAAATAGGCCCCGTTATATGTTGAATAATAAAATGAAGTATTGTACCAAATAAAGTGCGCACATGAAGTATGTAAAAAAAAAAAAGTACCATAATAATAAAATAAAGAGTCGACTATAAATAAATATAAATAAAAAAAGGAATAAGGTACCTATGTAGGATGATGATGATGATGTTTATTGTAAGTGACTATGGCCAGATCACTTATCAAGATGTTAGTAAAATAAATGAAATGATAATAATATGTGAAATGAAAATATTTCTATGGAAGGGTATAAGAAAAGTATAATATTGAAAATGAATTGTCATAAATAAAATGGAGTTTGTTTATTATTTTAATGATTTTCATAAAGTTTATTTTATGTTAGAAGAGCGACATAGAAGAGATATGAATAATGATACCTACCTACTATTTAATATTTGTAAATTAACGTGAATCTGTATTGAAATTAAGCAAGTAAGAATTAAGTTTTGGAAATGTAAAAGATTAAAATGAAAAGATAATTTAAAATAACATATTGTAATTATATTCTATTAAAACTAGTAAATAAGTTTCAGGTTTTCTTAATATAATAATAACGTCGTCAACAACCCATCACTATTATTAAAACAGGTTTTGTGAATTAAAAAAAAAACATTAACAGATTTGTATTATGATATCTAAGTATTTTCTATAATAAGTTTATAACTAGTAGTTAGATTATATTATTTTGAGTAGATATAAGTAATTAAGTAAAAAAAAAATTTGTATTAATTTTTTTTCAAAAATACGGGGGAGGTGTAGTGTATATGTATCACCTCCCTATATATTGTATGCATGTTAGTAATATAAGTTAGTTATTAAACGACAGTCGGACCGGAAATACATCTTTCAATTAGTCTCCCCAAGTCTGCACATTGCAGTTTGATATTTAATCATTACTTTATTGTAGAATCTTGTTAATATAATATATGAGTTCCTGTGACTACCTTCATCAGAATCATACACTCAGCGCATGATTTTATTTAGTGAGACATAAAAAAATGTTAATAATATGTGTACAAGGTGTAAAATAAATTATTGGCAATACTTTAGGGTGTGTACGTGCCTCCTATGTAGAGTATACTGTGAAAGTACCAGCCCTGAAAGACTTACTTTTGACTTTCATGTGTGTATGAGAAATGCGTCAACGTCATAAATATGTCCAAACAATAAGTAAGTAAAAAAAAAAGTAGCTCTTTCAGTGCTGGTACTTTTACAGTAAACTCTAAATACACCATAAGTTTATGGGGATATAGAGTTTACTGTAAAAGTCCCATACACAACCTAAAGTTTTATCACTCATTAAAATTACAGCCTGCATAATACCTAGTATTGGTTTGATGAAAACATTTTTATATAATTACTATAAACAAAATAAAAAACAAAAAAAACCTTAAATTGTCAAATAATTCGTGATTATGTCAGCTTTCAGACAAAAAGAAACTATATTAAATTCAAGTTATCCGTTTAGGGTCCTAGGTTGGCACAGACAAACCCGTCTAACCTAAAACACCTTTTGTTTTTGTCAGGGGTTAAAAATAGCCCCTTATAAACTTGATAGCTGCAGCCTTGCTACGGTGGAAAATCCATACAAAATCTGCCGCGCCGCGCGCGACGAATATCTGCGGTGTGTAAAGGCGCTTAATCTTATTTTATCTTCAAAGTAAAACATTTCTAAGGTTTATCTGATACCCGCACTTATTGCAACCACAATATCTTTGAAAGATTTATCCGAAGACACAACAGAATACGGAATAAGGAAGGATTTTGAATTGTAACTATGTGCCGGGAACACCTGTAAGTAGCAGGAATATTTCAGAATGTTAGGCTCAACTCACATCCGCACAGAGCCGTCGCGTTTTATCGTGTTTTCACCAAACTCTATTTACTAATAATTGAAATACAAATTATGATATGCATCTATTTGCATAATAACAATTTGTACCTTAAGAGGACCACGGTCTAGAAAAATGCAAAATTGGTATTGGTAATATCTATTGTTGTCCCGCAACTTCCCGATCAAATCGAAAGAGACAACTGCAGTTTAAACTGAAATTACCTATTAAAAGCACAAGAAATCGACGATTAGGAGACCCCTGTTTTCTCCTCAAAAACTTAACCGATTTATTATTATTATTAAAACACTTTATTGCTCACATATTACACAGCAAATAAACAAACATAACAATAAAAACGATTTTACAAAACGTGGGCAAAGGCGATCTTATCGCTAAAAAGCTTTCTTCTTTTTATACAAAAAATTTTAGGTACTTTCTTCTTTTTATACAAAAAAAGGCTTGAGATTTGCCATTAAGCAGCCGAAATCTCTTTTAATAATTATTTTATGAGAAAAAAGAAAAAATATGGACGTACTAATAGTACTCAGAAATATGGTTACTCTAGTGGCATTATCCAGGGAGGAAACAGGTGTCGCGTAGAGGAAACGTTTTTCCATACAAGTTTTTGCAAGGAAAAACGTTTCCACTACATAATACAAAAACAGCCGTTTCCTCTTAATCATGGCGTTATCTATGTAGTGAGTGTCGCGTCGCGATGCGTCGACGCACATTATGTTTTTCTAGTAAATACGTAGGATAATGCGACCTTAAAGTACCTTGTCGATACAAGTAATATGATTAAACGAATTCAAAATTACAAAAGGCAATTTAATCTTTAGAACCCTAAAGTTTGATGGCAGCGAACATAACCCCCCGCAGGTTAATTCCACAATGACTCTTGGTAACGCAGAGGGACTGATAACGTTTTGTATACTCATAAAAAATAAACAACTCAATAAAGTGTAAAATCGTGTGGCAAATCACATCGTCCGTTTTACGATAACCATCAAGTTGTACATAAACAATACATAACCGTTATGTGTTTACGGCCCTGTTTGCTTTATAAATTCTTTTTTTATTTATCAAAACATGGCGCCAACGAGCGGTCTCCTGATTTCCCATTTTCACGCTTTTCTGATTGAAAACGATATTTATAGCGTGATTTAATAGCTTAAACTGTTGAAATAGCCAAATTTGCTGGTGCGGACGTTTGGATAACTAACTGATTGAGTTTATTACAATTATAGTTCTGAGTTGATTAAAATCATCTGAATGTTATGATATTTTAATGTGTATTTAGATAATGTAATGAAAATGATCGCGTGCCAGCCACCGGCGATGAATTACTACAATAACCTTTCTTAATAAAGTTTATATTGTACTATTTATATAAAAGAAGTGGAGATGGTATAGATTTTTTCCGATTATAGCGAAGCCAAAAGGAAGGGTTATGATTTTGACAGTCTAGATGTATATGTCGCAGTCATCTGGTTCATCTATTTAATTGAATGACTAGCGCGTTCATTGAATCCTGTTTTTACCAACAAAATAGATCCGATAGACTAGGACGGCCATTTAATATTTTATTTTTAAACTTTAAAATTTCCGAATGAGTACTATTATAACGCACATTAAATTAATCAAAAAATATATCAACACATTGCTATCTGTACGAGCTGTTTGACGCCATCAAGTAACCGCGCTAGTCATTCAATTAAATAAGCAGATTCAATCAGACGACTGCGACATAATAATTGTATAATATGTGTTTATTTGTGTCATTGTATCGCCTAGCTTCTGATTTTAATGCTTTTATAAGGTGGTGTCAATAGATTCGTACAAATACTTGGGTAACATAGGCTATTATATAATTTAAGTAGTTTTTTATTTGTTCAGAAAACTTACAGCTACTTCAACAATTTAGTCAGGCAAAAGATTTTATATATTTTGCAGTAATAGGCAATGGGCTATGTAGGAACAATTTACAGCAATTATACATACATAAACGTATTCATAACGCTATTGTAATTAAATTACACCTGTATGTTTGCTATTTTAGATATATTTCATTATATAGATAGGTTTCATTCAATAAGGCTAACCAATGCCTGGTCGTTGGAGTATGTGCGAAATATGTGCTGACTTCACGCATCTGCCCATCTTCGTGATAATTTACTATATTTATATAGTGCTCAAAACTTCTTACGGTTTTTAAATCCCGACGGCCCTTTGTCAACAGGTCATCGCTATTACCATTTACGAAGTTAGAAAATAAAATTGTATTGCATTCGTTATTATGAAAGAAAGAAAGTCACATACGAATTTGTGTGTTACTTAGCAAATCTAATCGCTAATATCAGAAATCTTATCTCTAATATCAAGGGCCTTACTCACCAAACTGATTCGATTTTGATTCAGATTCGATCGTGCCGCGTAATTCCCAAAAAAATTACCTTTTTATATTTTGATTCTCAGTCGATTAATATGGTCGGGAGTACAAAAAGTTACGATCTAACGATATTCTTTATCCTGGTTAGTCAAAGTAATCCACCAAATAAAATGCCAAAAGCCGTTGAGATCGAACTGATACGGTAATTGCGACTAGGCATTGTGTAGTTATTTATATCTATGGACGCTTCACACCACGTCAATCTGGCCCCGTGCTAAGTATCTGAAGAGTTTGTGTTACAGGTACCAGACAACGGAAATATATTTAATACTTTTACACATATTTAAGATTTTTATTATATTATACACAAAATTAGTACACATCCATGACCCAGGAACTTTAAAAACTTTTTGTTCCCTCGGCGGGATTCGAACCCGCGACCTCTGGGTCGAGCACCAGCGCACTTAACCACTGCGCTACGGAGGTCGACAAAGTCAAAGTTGATAAACTACAGCGCTATTCCCATTATAACCTTGAACGAAATGACGAACTGAGTACCTACTCAGTTTATCCAGAATCTAGACAGCGAAGTCCATGTTCGGATGAGCGAGTCACCGTAGTCATCGGACCCACCCCGATGAACCACGAAATTATGGACTTTACTGGTCCAGCTAGAGTCAGACATTTCAGTAATTTCCGTTCCCATTTGAATCCAACGAACAGCGAGACGGCTTTATTGCAAAACTGGCTGCCTGCGACTTCCTATACATAGTGATTCATGGTTCATACACTAAGCCGAATATAGTGTGAAGAGACGCGTAGAATATTTTTTGTTTTGGCACCTCATATTAATTACTTACCATAACGCGACATATCACGATTAAAAATCTCCGTAAAAGTCAGAAAACAAGAGTTCAAGCCTGGTCAGGACAAAACAAGAGTTCAAGCGTCAGGTCTTAGATCAAACCGGTGCGTTCGTGTGTATAGACTAGGATGCGAGCAGCAGTATAGTAAGTCCTTGTGGTCATTTTAGACATTTAATTTTTTTTATTATCTAATTTTTATGAGGTGCCAAAACAAAAAATGCTCAACGCGTTATTCTCTTCACACTATACTAGGCTTAATCTATAAAATGTACATTTATCTCCATCTTCGTAAGGGCCAAATTGTGAAAATATTATAAAAATGTAACAACTTATGTAACCAATTTCGTATAATAGAGTGAAATAGTGAAACGAAACCCTCGATTTAAAAACGTTCTTCATTGGTGTTCTCTATTGGTCCTGGCGTGACGATATAACTTTATAGCCTTTTCTATAAATAGGCAATCCGACTTTGAGATAGTATATCAAATCGGATCAGTAGTTCCTGAGATGAGCTCGTACACAAACTACATTATACACTAGTCATCATCATAATATTAGTATTGCTTTTTTTTGTTTACTTTTGCTTACTATTTGATTAAAGTGTGGGCAGAAAAGTCGGCTTCAGCGTACCAAGTTACGAATAGTGGTTAATGAATTATTGACGACCTCCGTAGCGCAGTGGTTGAGCGCCTTGGTGTTCGAGCGAGAGGTCGCGGGTCCGAATCCCGCCGAAGGAACAAAAAGTTTTCAATGTCCTGGGTCATGTATGTGTATTAAATTTGTGTATAATATAATAAAAATCTTAAATATGTGTATAGTATAAAAGTATTAAATATATTTCCGTTGTCTGGTACCTGTAACACAAGTTCTTCGGATACTTAGCACAGTGCCAGATTGACGTGGTGTGGAGCGTCCATAGATATTATTATTATTAATTAATAATTTTATTTATATAGAAAGTGTAATTATATCTACATGTTTGTAACGAGAAGAAAATTCTTATTACGATCGTCAAATATTTATTTTTGCTTTAAGATCACTCTGTATAAAATAGCGAGTAATGTAACAATATTTATATATTGTTATATTAAAATATAGCATGGCACTTACACTGTCGTAATTCGGACGCATTAAATTGAAAACGTAATATTTGAAAACATGCAATGACGGAGTGGTATAAAATATTTAGAGATTGCATTGTGATATGCATGAGTGGAGTGATTTATTTTATACGAGTAGTGAGTGATGATATTCTCACCGTATATTCGATTTGTAGCGAGCTGGATAGCATTAGTCAGCCGTCTGTCGGACTGTCGGGAAGAAAGTAGACGCTCCACCGGCTACAGCGCGGGAGACGACGCGATTTATTCTCAGAATTGCATTGTTCGGCCGACACCTGGAATTTGGATTCGGTTTGTACTCCTTTCGAGGGGATTTGTATTTTCGTGTAGAAAGAAGCGCGAAAGTAGAACACGAATGATGAAAATTTACATCTGTGTCGCCGGCATATAGAATTTTCACATTATATACGATTCATGGTTAATATATTAAGCCAAATATTGTAAAGAGAATGACGCGTAGAGCATTTTTTGTTGTGTCACCTCATAGGTATTGTTTAATGTGATTTGATTTACATGTATTTATAATACATCTCTACTAATATTATAAAGCGGAATAGTTTGTTTGTTTAAACGCGCTAATCTCAGGAACTACTGGTCCGATTTGAATTTTTTTTGTTGGATAGTCCATTTATAGAGGAAGGCTTTAGGCTACATAACATTACGCTGCGACCATAGGAGCGAAGCGTCAATGAGAAATGAAAATGAAAATGAAATGAAAATTCTTTTATTTCCAAATAGGTTAGTTACTAACACTTTTAGAATTGTCCTACATGATGACCTACCACCGGTTCGGGGACTAACCCGGCGAGAAGAACCGGCGTAAGAAACTAAAAATGTTATATAATATAGTAAAACACTAACTACAGTGTTTTACTATATATAACATGAATTTCCACCAAGAACCAACAGTACATTCAATAAAATGAGAAATGTTGCAAAAACGGGAAAATTTCTTCACATTTGGGATCTTTCGTTGCGTTGCATAAACTGTTTAAGTCACTCAAAAACCACGCTAACGTTTAATATATTAGGATTCATTAATTAAAAATAGTTAGGGAAAGAGGGTTGATAGGTGTTATTCCTTCTCCGGAATTTCTTCTTTCTTCCACGGATTTAGCCTCTGTGGATACAAATTGGAGTTAAATATCTAACTCTTATTTGGTACAAGAGGCTCTAAGTTAACTCAAGAATAATAGCTCCCCTCACCGATTTCGATGTCGGTAGCCGATTTCATTAAAACCAGGCCAGCTACGCAAGAGACAGAACTTTACTCTCATAACCCAGTGGAACGGTAAACCGACACGACTAGCGAGAGATCAGGCGCAGGACCGACTTTTTACATGCCCATTCGACGCATGGATCATCTTTCTTGTCAGACAATCAGGTGATCAGCCTGAATTGTCATAACCAAACTTGAAAACAACATTATTTGTTGTTCCAACGCGGGAATCGAACCCACGACCTCCGGGTCGAGAGCGAAGCTCTGAACCACTAGACCACGGAGGCGATAAATAAACTCAAGAATAACATATTACCTGCATAACAGTATAAACAAGGTAGGAGGAAAAGCTATTTTCTTATTTTTCTAATTTGGAAATAGTAGGAAATGCGTTACAGCGTAGTTTATGGGCGTCTGTAGCTTTATCGTTTTGAAACAAAGGCAGGTACAATTTATAGACCCTCGATTAGATAAACGTCTATTGACCAACGGACGTACATTGTTTTATGGAAATCCTCAGATTATTATAGGCAAACGAACAAAAACGTCTGTAGGTCAGTGGTTCAACGCGTCAGTGCTAAAGGAACAAAAAAGTTTTCTGAGGTTCTGGTTCGTGGATATATACATATGTGTATAATATAAAAAAAATATAATATTATGTGAATTGTATCAATCTGGTCTGGTACCTGTAACACAAGTTCTTCGTATACTTAGACTTTACTATCGGTCTGTCCCGCTCATTCAAATGAGATTTAGCGTGCGTGCGAGCGGGATAGACTAATTAATATTCGAAACTAAGTTCGAGGCCTGAGAATTAGGTCCCAGATCGGAACACTTACATAATCTTAAGTATGAGTGCGCGCGTTAAGCTGAAAATTGAATTTATTTTTTGGTACTTTGAAACCTTTTTTTTCAAAATAGAATTTTAGAAAAATCACAAAAATATATTTAACAGTCTTCATTATGATTTATAAATTGATATTTCTGTCTTTATATAGCTTAAAGCAAAGTAATAACCTTTTTTTATATTTTAATAATTCGAGTGTGCAAATGACTTCAGTATTTTAGGTACGTGACTATCGTTTGAGCTTTTGAAAATTTATAAAAGAGTTTTTATACGCTCTAGTCGGCGCGATACTCCTTTATCGCCAAACAAATAATCGTTTAAGGTCACTGTCGTTATACAAAGTCAAAAGTGCTTTTCACCATCATTTGACTGATGAGTTTTAACCGATATGCAGTAAAAAATATTTTTGACTGGTTAACAGTTTTGAGTGGAACATTACATTGTTAGGAAAAATAATAATTTCCCCTCTGTCATACAAAATGATAGCGTTGGATAATTTTGCTGAAAGAGGTACTTTTAAAAAATATATTGTATGGGAAAATTTATGATGTTGGGGCATTTCTCATACAAACATGGAAGTCAAAGTAATAATAGCTCCCCTCACCGATTTCGGTGTCGGTAGCCGATTTTATTGAAATCAGGCCAGTTATTTATTGTTCCAACGCGGGAATCGAACCCACGACCTCCGGGTCTAGAGCGGAGCTCAGAACCACTAGACCACGGAGGCGATAGTCAAAAGTAAGTCTTTCAGCGCTGGTACTTTCACAATAATATACTCTTTATAGATAATTTCGCTTTGATAAACTCCACATAAATAGAAGTTAATGGTATTCAGCAGTCGTACAGTGAAACGTATTATAAATTGAATTATAGCGCCATGCCGCTGCAAGAAGTGAATGCAAATACTGCAAAAAGAGAAGAACAATGACACTTTTATCTTTAAAGAAACGTTCTCTGGCATCTTATTTATTTATGTAACGAAATTGATGTATAAAGCTTGTCTTTTAACGAGTCTGACGTCTGACATCGAGCTAACTTTCTATGGATGCTTCACAAAATATCAAAAGAGCAATCTGGCTAATCCTCGGTTTCTGAAAGGCTGATAAAATCGTCGATCAGCTAACGTTTAAGTTAACAAGTTATTCTGAACGCTCATTTTTGAACATCACTCGCAACAACTTCACTCGCTACATAATCCAATAAGCGTTCAAAATGGCTTGTTAAATTGATTTCATCAGCTTTTCAGAAGAAGATAAGAATCCTAAAAACTTGTGTTGCAACACAGTATGCCGATTGATAAAGGCACGAGACCGATTTCGGCATGATTAGTATGTACCTATTTAATGCTATTTGAATTACTTACGACATGTCATAAAGCCTAAACTATCGGAATTAAAAATGGTACAGATATAAGTTGAATGACTTTATAAAATGACTGATGTAATGAAAACTGGTCAAGTCAAATATATACTTTAAGATCTCACATTATTCAAATAATAGCAATTGTCAAATGAAAAAATGTCGAATGTTTTTGTAGTCCTATAATACCAATTTTGGATTTTGCATAGAACTGGGCACTCATTTAGATCACCGTTCCTTTTGAGGCAAAGCCCACCTTGTATTGAACCTGAATCAAAATCGTATCAGTTTGGAGAGTAAAATCCCCTGGTTTCAAAGAAACGGGACATTGAGCTATTATTATCACTGTTAAAGTCCCTTGCTAATTAGTCTATGGTGGCTTATATGAGCTCCATCGATTTAACATTACCGTCGAACGAAGTCTAGCGTAATCTAGCTAATCCCAATCATATGCTTCGAGTGATGACTTCCCAAGTACGTGCTCGACGTAGATAAGGGCGGTTAATGTATAGCAGTATTATAGGCCGATTAGCATAAGCAGAATGTTACAGATATTGATGAGAGCGGTGGTGAATAAATTAATACTTACGATGTCTAATTGATGGAGATATAGATGAGTGTGATATTGAATAATTGAATACTTACGATGTCTAATTGTTGTAGATATTAATCAGTGTGATATTGAATAAACGAATACTTACGATGTCTAATTGTTGTAGATATTAATCAGTGTGATATTGAATAAACGAATACTTACGATGTCTAATTGTAGTAGATATTAATCAGTGTGATATTGAATAAACGAATACTTACGATGTCTAATTGTTGTAGATATTAATCAGTGTGATATTGAATAAACGAATACTTACGATGTCTAATTGTTGTAGATATTAATCAGTGTGATATTGAATAAACGAATACTTACGATGTCTAATTGTTGTAGATATTAATCAGTGTGATATTGAATAAACAAATACTTACGATGTCTAATAATTGATGGAGATATTAATCAGTGTGATATTGAATAAACGAATACTTACGATGTCTAATTGTTGTAGATATTAATCAGTGTGATATTGAATAAAGATTACTTTATTCAATATCACACTGGTTATTTTACAACCGACTTCTAAAAATGGAGGAGGTTCTAAACTGGTTACGTTACTTAGACAAATGAGGTGTAAAAGTAAAAGTATCGTTATCGAATGATATTATATGAAAAGTACATAGTAGGTATTAACCTACGATGGAAAATTGTTGGAAATTCGTTTGATACTGTTGAGAGATATTGATGAGTGTGATATTAAATAAATTGATACTTACGCTGTCCAAGTGTTGAAGATATTGATGAGTGTAATATTGAAGAAAGTAATACCTATGATGGAAAATTCGATACTATTGAGAGATAATGATGAGTGTGACATTGAATAAATTAATACTTACAATGACAAACAGGCCGTTGGATTGAACCCCGCGTTGGAACAGTAAAAAATGTTTTCGTGTCTGGTTGAGACAATGTATGCTGGCTGACAAGAATGATCCATGCGCCAGATGGGCATTTAAAAGTCGGACCTGCATCTGATGTGTCATAATACAATGTAAAACATTTCCAGTAGTCCAGTGGTTCAAAATTTGGCTCTCGATTCGGAGGTGGTAAATTCAATTGTTGTTTCTAGTTAGGACAATGCAGGCTGGCTGATAAGAAATATCCATGCATCGGATATTAAAGTCACTTCTGGCCCTGTTCTCTCATCAGTCGGGTCTGTCCCCCCCCCTCCCCCCACTGGGTAATAAGAGTAAAGAAAGAGTGCGTGCTCTTGTGTATTGCAGCACTTGAAAATAACTCCTGCTCAATAAAATCAGTCACCGTCATCAAAATCGTTGTAAGCTATATATTATACTTATAAAAATGAATTGCATTTCGTTAGTCTCGCTAAAACTCGAGAAAGGCTGAACCGATTCGGCTATTTTTGGCCTTGAAATGTTCGTGGAAGCCCAGGGAAGGTTTAAACGGTTTATTTGCTCAACGCAGTGGGCAAGGGTCAGCTAGTCTTATATAGGTATATAAAAATTAATTGCTGTTCGTTAGTCTCGCTAAAACTCGAGAACGGCTGAACCAATTTTGCTATTTTTGGTCTTGAAATATTTGTGGCAGTCCAGGATATGTTTTAACGTTTTTTTATGATCAACGAAGTGGGCACGGGTCAACTTGTACAAATATAAATATAGGTTTTTGTTCAAAAAGGATTTTCCCAAATTACCGATATTAAAAATAGGTACTGACCGCAGCGGCTCCGTTGTAATTGGATGAAGTTTGTATATATATCCACCCCTAAGCTTTATATTTGATGCAGTGTGTTTATGTAGGTATTTAATTGTTTTTTTTTACTTTATTTAAACTAAAACAAATAAGTAGATTAATCATACTGTGACAAATAAAAATAGATATTGGATAGATTTAGTTGGCGGCACGCCACTGACTTCGTACGCATAGATTTATAGCACTTTCATAGTGAACGCTATATATATACAGGTTGTAAAGACAGCAGACACTATAATCTTGACATAATATGATTATACTACCTTTTTTCATTCTAGAAATGTATATCTTTTTTGTCAAAAGTATTTTTTTTTTACTTTTTACAATAGGTAAGTATATTATAGTATATTTTTTGGTCACAAGAATAAGAAAAAGGCAAAAATTTTTTTTTTTTTGTAAAAAATACATTTCTCTATTGAGAAAAGGTAATATAATTATATAGCAAAGCTATAGTGACTGTTATTTTAACATCCTGTAATAAACACAGCCTTAAATATTATCACATTTAATTACATTTTTTTGGAAAATGCCCCATATAAATCATTCATTTTATAACACTTACACATAAATCATTTAGATTCGAAGATAATTAGCTCGATCAGCTAAAACTTGGTTTCATCAGTATCCTCATTAACAATTTCATGCGCAAACTCCTTCCGATTGGACCTCAATATTTAATGAACTCATGTAAATCTCCTCTAATTAAAAACACGTAAGGAAGGTCGGGATAAAGCGCTTATAAATAATTCCAATCTTAATATCCTCCCTGCTCCCCCGTATAAAAACCCGCCGAGTATGAATATTAATTATTTCAAACGATATACATTTTGAACGGCCAAATTTCATCCAGGTGACCCCAATTTTCGCCCCGCTTAAATTAACACGTTATACATAAATTTGTAATGTTTTACACAATATTAGTTTAGCACTTTGCAAACTTTTGCCTCTTAACCGTTTCGGTAAGTTTTATTACGAAGTTTGTTCATTTTCATCTCTTTTATACGTACTTATTATTATTATTTTTCAACTGACTTCTAAAAATTATAATAATAATAACAATATAATAATATCTATGGTCGCTTCATACCACGTCAATTTGGCCCCGTACTAAGTATCCGAAGAACTTGTGTTACAGGTACCAGACAACGGAAATATATTTAATACTTTTATATTATACACAAATTTAAGATTTTTATTATATTATACATGAATTAAATAGACATCCATGACCCAGGAACATTTGAAAAAACTTTTTGTTCCCTCGGCGGGATTCGAACCCGCGACCTCTGGTTTAGCACCAACGTGTTCAACTACGGCGCTATGGAGGTCGTCAAATTATGGAGGTTCTAAACTGGTAACGATAATTAGACAAATGAGGCGTAAAAGTATCGTTATCGAATCATATATAAAAAGTATGACAACACAATTATCATTCGATAACGTTACTTTTACTGCAGGGTATACATTCTACGATGCATGAGCGTAAACAATGATACTTTTAGAAATGTATACCGTATCGGCCCGACCCTTGCGATAATTCAACCCTTATTTGATTCGCCCTATTGTTAGGCATGGTATCACCTCCGGTGTACGATGAAGGAAACAGCATTTGCGGCCCCGATGTAGGCTTATTCACATGTGTTTCACGCGTAACAGCTTTTTGATTTGACGTTATTTCTCCAAAATATTTTTGTTTTATACGTGGAACAAACGTAATAGTCAGGGTTTACCCATACATTGTTTTCACTTGATTGATATCAAGCTAATTTTTCTTGAGCAGCTTCATTTTGATGAGACGTACAATAATTTCTTGGAGGGAACTCTCGATTGTGGTAGCTAATCTATAAGCCCGCCAACGTCATATATTTGTACTCAGACAGATTTTTCCTGTACATTATTCCTGATGGAATATATGTATGGCATGCGCAATTGAAATCAGTATTTCTATTTTTTATTGCAAAAAATCGGTCTCCGAGTATCGCATGTGAGTGGAAAATGGGAATTTTAATAGATAAATCCTTATAACCCTAGCTACCACAGTGAAAGTCCCATCAAAATCTGTCCAGCCGTTCCAGAGATCAGCCGGTTGTTCCGACTACAAACACGCCAACAGACAGACATACTCCATGCAGAATCCATGCATCGGACGGGCATGCAAAAAGTCGGTCCTGCGCCTGATCGAGTCGGTTATCCCTTCCACTGGGCTACGAGAATGAAGGAAGAGAGAGTGCTTCTGTGTATTGTGCACACACTTGGGCACTATCAAATAACTCCCGCGTAGCTTTCAATGAAACCGGCCACCGTCACCGAAATCTGTGTGGGAGGGAGGTGTATTATTATTAGACAAAATAAAATCATTTATTAAATGACTGTACGGAAAACAAGAAATATAGGTGTTGGCATTTAGTCATAAAATTTTGTTGGGCTACCTGATGATGGACTGAATTAATTATAATCGGAATATGTTGATGACAGTGCAAATATCCTATAATGGACGTTAAACAGGCTATAATATTAATGAGTGATAATACTTTAGGGTGTGTAATGTGTATGGGTTTACTATGAAAGTACCCGCGCTGAAAGCGGTACTGTTTTTTTAATTATTGTTTGGGAAAATTAATGATGTTGGGCATTTCTCATACAAACATGAAAGTCTAAGAAACAGTAAGTCTTTTAACGCTGGTACTTGCACAGTATACTCTACATAGGAGGCACATACACACCCTAAAGTATTATCACTCATTTATATTACACCTTGTAGATCTATTAATAATAACTAATAGTTAGCTGAAAGTTAATCTGCAAAGCCTTTTATAGTATAATGTTTTAAAATAATAAAAACTACCGTTAATGAACTGGCCTTAAATAAAATATCCAGTATTAAACTTTATTGAAATACTTAAATATTTTATAGTTAATACATGCATAATATTTGTGTTTCTTTGGTGCCTGAACTTGGTTTTTTTTCACTCAAATAAAACAAAAAATAAATATAATAAATATACTATTAATTAATATTCGTAAAGAAATTAAAAATACACATTATTAGTTTGTATGCTATAAATAAAACGTTCTTAACTGTAATATAGTAGGTATGTGTCGTTTAATTGCCTGATAAGTGATCTTTCTCATTTGTTAATTAACATTGGTTAGAAATAATTGAGAGTAATAATTTGTAATATGTAAAAGCTCACAAAAGTAATAATTTGTAATATGTAAAAGCACACTAAAGTAATAATTTCGAAATTTGACACACAGAGTATATTGGCGTACCTAAACCCTACATGTACTTGAAACGTACGTGACATTTTAGACTTAGTCCTGAATTGAATTCCAATGGAGGAATATAATTCAAATTGTATTTCAAAAACAAAACGACAAAAAGAGGAAACATGAAAATCGGTGCATCGTATTCACAGTCGAAAGTATTGAGGAAGTTTATTCGTGTTTTACTTTATTTCGACTAAGGATTTCACGCTAGAGGGACACAGCCGACACAGGTCCGTCGGTCAGATAAAGTGCGCTCAAATATAAAGTTTCAATTTACCGCGCGGAAGCTACGGGCGACGTAGTCAGTCCTGTGACCCGAACGAGCGGCCATTTTGACGACCTCGAGGAGTTCCAGCGAAAAGTCGCGGGTTCGAATCCCACCGAGGGAACAAAATAAAAGTTTTCAATGTTTCTGGGTTATTTATGTGTATTAAATTTTAGTAAAATTCGGCGGGATATAATAAAAATCCTAAATATATTGTGTATTGTGTCTGGTACCTGTAACACAAGTTCTTCGGATACTTAGCACGGGACCAGATTGACGTGGTATGAAACGTCCATAGATATTATTTTATATTTTGGTCTCTCAGGTTAAAACTGTATTTTTTTTAAATTTGTATAGATTTGTAAAAAAACATAATGAAAAATCTTTATTTAATATATTTTAATTTTCAAAGTAACACAGCAAGACGCGAGTAGTCTCCTTTTAAGTACATTTATGTACATTACATGAGTATGTAAAGTCAAAGGAAACCTACAAGCCCCATTCTTATTTAAAGTATACAGAATTTTTAATAATATTATCATTTTAGACGAAATCCTAAACTATAGGACATAGTCACATAATATATGAAAAGGCGTTACAATTTCAACAGTACTCGTAACTAAAACTGCATAATTTTCGTACGTTCTGAATATATATAAAAAGCTGATTGACTGATGTATCACTGATTGAATGTACTGTTGGTTCTTGATGGAAATTAATATTCTCAATAATAACATACACATTTTTATTTACACTTTTGTTTCGATTGCATATCGTGATATTTAATCGATATATTTTTGTGAAAGCTATTAAAAACGTAATGAAGTGGAAGAGTGTAAATAAAAAGTTATGTGTTTTAAGTGCTATATATCAGCACCGGACAAACCTTGCTTGTGACTGATGTATCAACACACAGGACAAATCCTTCTTGTGACTGATGTATCAACACACAGGACAAACGCTTCTTGCGACTGATGTATCAACACACAGGACAAACCCTTCTTGCAACTGATGTATCAACACACAGGACAAACCCTTCTTGTCACTGAAGTGTCAACACACTGGACAAACCTTTCTTGTGACTGATGTATCAGAACACAGGACAACCCTTCTTGTAACTGATGTATCAACACACAGGACAAACCCTTCTTGTGACTGAAGTGTCAACACACAGGATAACCTTTCTTGTGACTGATGTGTCAACACACAGGACAAACTCTTCTTGCGACTGATGTATCAACACACATGACAAACTCTTCTTGTGACTGATGTTTTAACACACAGGACAAACCCTTCTTGTGACTGATGTATCAACACACAGGACAAACGCTTCTTGTGACTGATGTATCAACACACAGGACAAACGCTTCTTGTGACTGAATTAAAAAATTAATTAAAACCATTAATTTTAATTCACTGAAGACTGAAGTGTCAACACACAGGATAACCTTTCTTGTGACTGATGTGTCAACACACAGGACAAACTCTTCTTGCGACTGATGTATCAACACACATGACAAACTCTTCTTGTGACTGATGTTTTAACACACAGGACAAACCCTTCTTGTGACTGATGTATCAACACACAGGACAAACGCTTCTTGTGACTGATGTATCAACACACAGGACAAACGCTTCTTGTGACTGATATATCAACACACAGGACAAACGCTTCTTGTGACTGATGTATCAACACACAGGACAAACGCTTCTTGTGACTGATGTATCAACACACAGGACAAACGCTTCTTGTGACTGATGTATCAACACACAGGACAAACGCTTCTTGTGACTGAAGTGTCAACACACAGGATAACCTTTCTTGTGACTGATGTGTCAACACACAGGACAAACTCTTCTTGCGACTGATGTATCAACACACAGGACAAACGCTTCTTGTGACTGATGTATCAACACACAGGACAAACGCTTCTTGTGACTGATGTATCAACACACAGGACAAACGCTTCTTGTGACTGAATTAAAAAATTAATTAAAACCATTAATTTTAATTCACTGAAGACTGAAGTGTCAACACACAGGATAACCTTTCTTGTGACTGATGTGTCAACACACAGGACAAACTCTTCTTGCGACTGATGTATCAACACACATGACAAACTCTTCTTGTGACTGATGTTTTAACACACAGGACAAACCCTTCTTGTGACTGATGTATCAACACACAGGACAAACGCTTCTTGTGACTGATGTATCAACACACAGGACAAACGCTTCTTGTGACTGATATATCAACACACAGGACAAACGCTTCTTGTGACTGATGTATCAACACACAGGACAAACGCTTCTTGTGACTGATGTATCAACACACAGGACAAACGCTTCTTGTGACTGATGTATCAACACACAGGACAAACGCTTCTTGTGACTGAAGTGTCAACACACAGGATAACCTTTCTTGTGACTGATGTGTCAACACACAGGACAAACTCTTCTTGCGACTGATGTATCAACACACATGACAAACTCTTCTTGTGACTGATGTTTTCACACACAGGACAAACCCTTCTTGTGACTGATGTATCAACACACAGGACAAACGCTTCTTGTGACTGATGTATCAACACACAGGACAAACGCTTCTTGTGACTGATGTATCAACACACAGGACAAACGCTTCTTGTGACTGATGTATCAACACACAGGACAAACGCTTCTTGTGACTGATGTATCAACACACACGACAAACTCTTCTTGTGACTGATGTTTTAACACACAGGACAAACCCTTCTTGTGACTGATGTATCAACACACAGGACAAACGCTTCTTGTGACTGATGTATCAACACACAGGACAAACGCTTCTTGTGACTGATGTATCAACACACATGACAAACTCTTCTTGTGACTGATGTTTTAACACACAGGACAAACCCTTCTTGTGACTGATGTATCAACACACAGGACAAACGCTTCTTGTGACTGATGTATCAACACACAGGACAAACGCTTCTTGTGACTGATGTATCAACACACAGGACAAACGCTTCTTGTGACTGATGTATCAACACACAGGACAAACTTGAAACACAACAGACAACTTGAAACTTCATACACGGCTTTTAAAATATCCGCAATAAGTATTTATGAGATTCAACTCTCAAGAAGATTAGCGATTGTTCAATCGTATGTTCCATTCTAGATCCACGGAGATTTTAGTGTTTGTTTTTTTCTTTTCAGTTTTTTTATTATGTAGGTACGTAGTTTTTTTTTCACTTTTTACGCAGTTGTGTTTTATAATCTGTGGTGTGTATCAACAACTTCTTCCATGAATAATTCCTAAGTAGAAAATAAGCGGAAAATTCAATCCGCGAACAATGGAATCGCATTAGCATACAAAAGGTCTCACATATTTCACGAGATCCGATATTTTGACTTACGGGTATCTCACAAAAGTGAAGGCTTATCGTTGACCCGCGAAACATGAAATTTTATATTACCATGTATTCGAATTCACGTTTTAGTTCCTTTATGACGCATTTTTCAATCCCCGACGACCAGAGGCAAGCAAAAGCAACAGATTGTTATCGTGTATTGAACACACATTTGTGCACTATCGTTTGTAGGAAGCTTATTATGTTTAGAAAGAGAATTTAATAGTAGTGATGATACTTCATTATGGATGTTTTTCTGTATAATTGAATTATCCGACGCTGCTGGTTTTTTAAGGAAATAATAATTTAAGTTACAAGGAAAATAAAAAGTAACCAGGAAGATATTTCACCCGTAGGTCAATCGGATAATAAGTTGAATTGAAAAGGTAACATGGTGATCGTCTAAAATAAGGTTTCCATTAGGGCAAAGGAGCCATTAAGGTATTCAATAGGGTTGGTATTTGTAAGCTTTCGAGTTCGACCCTCACTTATAAAATCTGTTTTGATAAGAATAATTCACAACCCTTCTAATCAACAATATTAAACGTAATTCGTACTAAGCTTTTACCTGTATAAATGCAGTATCCCACGGGAACATTGTGCCGTCTAAAAAGTAGCCTATTTATGCAGCTACCAGTATACCGGATTTTATCAAAATTGATTTAGCCGAATGCTGATTGTGAAGTAACAAAGAAACATGATGGCTGCTTGACTGATTTTCTTTCATATGATTCTCTGACACTCACTGATTCTGTCCTTTATCTTCTACTTCTTCTTATCTCGTATACATAAAAGTGGATCATTGTTCGTTAGTCTCGCTAAAACTCGAGAACGGCTTAACTGATTTGGCTATTTTTAGTCTTGACATATTCGTGGAAGTCCAGTGAATATTAAACGGTTTTTTTTTATGCTCAATGAAGTCAAAGGACGGGTCAGCTACTACATAATTATTGTATGTACTAGCTGACCCGTCCTTTGGCCTTCGTGGACTAGTGACTCGGACCTCTTGGGTTTGAATCCTGCGTTGCAACGAAAAGTGTTGTTTTCAAGTTTGGTTAGGTGAACGTAGGCTGATCACCTGATTGTCGGACAAGAGATATCCTTGCATCGGATGGGCGAGTGAAAAGTTGGTCCTGCGCCTGTTCTGATCCACTCGGCTACGAGAGAGAGACTGCCTCTTTACGCACACCCTTGAGCACTATAAAAATAGGTCCTGCGTAGCCCAGCCTGATGGAAACCAATCACCATCACCGGAACAGGTATAAGAGCATATTAGTGTGATGATAAATATACGTAATAGTAAATTCCTATAGTAGATAAGTAATACAATCTACAGGGTATAAAAAACATTCATTATGAATTTGGGATATCTTTACGATCATTTTTTTTTGCTTTTTAGTTATTCTTGCTCTTGCGACAGAAAATATAAATTGTGTACGGTAATTTTTTTTTTGGTTTATGACAACAAAAAAGTAATCTAGATTGATAAAAGGTTGTACAATCGTATCCCAAAGTTATAGTCACTACTCATTTCACAGCCTGTATAGGTAATAAATAAATTAGATAAATAACCGCTGAAGAAGTCCCGCGATATTCCGCATCATAAGTTTTATTATGCAGTTGTAACTCAAACTGAGAATTCTTGATTTTTCAATAAGATTTCTAGTTCATCAGTTTGAAAGTTTGCCTTTTCAAAGTTTCCACAAGTTCTTAACAAGACTGAGATATTTACTAAGAGACATTATAACTTCAGCAGATAATATTGTTTGCAAAGCAAACTGTTAGGAGTTACGAGTTCTTACAGAAGATGAATTTCGACTTACTGGAAATAGTAATAACCGGATAAAGAGGAATCGAATTATTCTTATTCGACATTTGACAGAGAAAGTTGAACCTCGTCGAAACGCAGAAAGGAGAAAGCTATGAAAAGTTTAGGATTCTTAGAACATTGAAACTACGAATAAAGCTGAAACTTATGCAAGAATATTATATACCCAGCACCAAAAAGAAAACCTACCTAGAGCAATGTATTATTATTATTATGTTTGTGTATAGCTTCCTTGCTCACGGGCAACTAAATCCCGGACCTTTGGAAGGCATGCGTGTGGCCGAAGCCAACACGCAGAGGCCCCGTTACACAATTTTAATGTAATGTGACACTAGCCGGCGACTCTCCCTGTACGCACCATGGGAGTGCGCCCACGGAGACCCACCGCTTAGTGTAGGACTATTATTATTATTAGCCTAAACTGTCCCACTGCTGGGCAAAGGCCTCCCCCAGTATCCTCTAGGTATTTCTTTCCTGCGCCACCGCTGGCCAGCCTGGGTGGTATGCGTCCAGCTCTTCGCGCCACCTTGTTCTGGGCCGGCCTCGGCGTCGTCGTCCATCCTCTGGTACCCAATCGGTGCAATGTATACGCCTATACTATAAAATCCCAGAAAACGTTAAAAATTTTCCATTGATAAATTAAAAAAAGTAGTTAAAGAACGTTTGTGTGATAAAGCTTATTATAAGATAATTGATTTTGTTAATGATCGCATACCCGGGGAACAAGGTGGCCAACCATATTGGTGGCCTCATATTTATTTACTATGTGTATATGTGTAGTAATTGTAAAAAATATCAATTCCATCTTTTTGCTAAAAGAAACTCGCACGGGTTAGGATTGAACCGGTGGTAGCATGTTTTTTTGTTGACTTTCCGAAAAAAAGCTTGTTAAGTTTCATTTGGAAATAAAAGGTTTTTTAATTATTTTTTATTTATTTATACAAATATAAGATTTTTAGAACCACGAATCCACGAAGAAAAGTAGTTTGTTGAACCTAAAAAGAAAGAAAAAATGACTATGCAAAAGTATTTTTTTAGAACCTAGAACCCACAAAGAAATCGCCTATTCGAAAGTTTGTTTTCTTAGAACCTACGAAGATGACCTATTTTCATATTTTTTAACTTCACATTAATACGGCTTTACAATAGATTACACCTAAGGCGATTCGATATATTTCTACATGTAAATTTTAGTACATAAACACACAAAGTATCTCCATACCAAATTTCATCAAAATCTGTTCAGTGGTTAAAGCGTCAAAAGGTAGCAGACACTTTTCCATTTATAATGCTTTTATATGAGATACCTATATCTTTCGGATGACAGAACAAAGCATAAAAATATATATCGGAATATTAACTTTTGTTATTACAAGTGTCTGTCCCTTGTCAGGAATTATTAGACCAAACTGACGATTGAAAAACCTTCACAATTCTAATCAAATTGTTAGAAAAAATCTGAAATTGTGTTTGGGCCGTGGCTCACACATGCGAAAATAACAATGAGAAACATAAAAAAAATCTATAAATTTGTAATCTATATCTACAATGTATAACATAAATTTGTGATAATACTTTAGGGTGTGTATTATGTGCCTTACAAGTGAAGTTAACTGTGAAAGTATCAGCGCTGAAAGATTTACTTTTCCATAAAAAATGCCCCAACAAATTAAATTTTCCCTTACAATAATTGATCGAGCGACAGAATAAAATATAATTCGGAGCGGAGGTATTTTGTGGGCGTCATTTTATAGGATCAGGAAATAATAACACCAAGCTGAACGTGTTTATATTATGAACAATCAAACCTATTGCTACAAGTACTTAATGCAAAGCAGACATTGAACGTAAGCGAATTTAGTCAACTCCTTTTTTTCTCAAACCCCGCCATCCTATCGCGCCCCTCTGACCAGTCATCGCTGTCATCGGTGACACACGTCTTCTCCTTCCTCTTTTGTAAGCGGCGACAGGCCTCTTGGCAAATATGACTAAACTTGCTAGGCTTTTTTTTTTTTTTGCAAGCCTTACGTTTCAACTCCGACACGTCCTCGTGTGCTGCTCCTGTAAAAGAGAAAACCAGCTGCAATATCACAAGTCTTTTGCTCGGCCTAACCTGACTCTACAATTTCAGACCAATTTGCTAGTTTATTCTCTAATAGTAATCTCAACAGATACTTTAACTTCTTTAATGCACAACAATAAACTACGCAAAGTCTCAGGTAATGCCTATATGACCAGGGCTCTTTAGTCGAAATACGTTAACCGCGTAACACGACGTGTTCTTCCCACGGCTAACACGTGTGCATCACTCATTGAATACACATCATGTGGTCTGTGAAGACCCCAACCTCCAGCATCACACGCCAGCTGCCCACCACGCCCTACTTGAGTTGCCCCAAGAGATACCGACTTCCAACGGTTGCTGCTGCGAAATGATGCCTGGTAGGTCAAATACTTCACATGCACAGCGTATGGTCTGTGAAGACCCCGACTCCGCCAGTATCACACTACAGTCAGTAGATAAACAATTACGCTTACCAAATAATTTTGGTTTCGAATGTGATACTTCAACGAAGTACAGACGCCGCCGCGCCACCGCGCTGCGCTGCATCGCTCGCCGCGCTCCGTCGCGTCGTGTCGCGTCGCTAGCGTTGCTCGAAGCTCGATCCACTGTACACAAAATGAAACAGCACAACAAAATGTTCAGACTATCTAAAATTAAGTTCCTTTAGGGATTTATTTACTAAGACTTCGCTGTGTCTGTCTGTCTTTAATCAGGCTGTATCTCAAGAACAAAACTATCGCGGTTTAAATATCAGAAACAACAATGAGATTGAAATGTTAGATTTCACTATGCAGTAAAATGAATTTCATTTCCTTTCAATGATCTAACTGATTGAATGAAAATAAGCTATTACTTTAGAGTCACCCAATAACAAGTGATCAGATTGCACTGTCCTCACTAAACTTGACAAAAATAAACATTTTTAGTTGTACTATCGCGGGAATCGAACCCACAAAGTCGAGTACTAGGTTCTAAACCTCTGGACCACAGAGTCGTTCATAATAATAATAATAGCTCCCTTCACCGATTTCGGTGTCGGTAGCCAATTTCATTGAAACCAGGCCAGCTACGCAAGAGTTATTTTATAGTGCCCAAGTGTGTGCGCAATACACAGAAGCACTCTCTCTTCCTTTTACTTTCATAACCCAACGGAACGGTAAGTTGTCGGTAGCCAATTTCATTGAAACCAGGCCAGCTACGCAAGAGTTATTTTATAGTGCCCAAGTGTGTGCGCAATACACACAAGCACTCTCTCTTCCTTTTACTTTCATAACCCAGCGGAACGGTAAGTCGACACGTCTGGCAAGAGAATAGGCACAGGACCGACCCTTTACATGCCCATACGACGCATGGATCATCTTTCCTGTCCGACAGTCAGGTGATCAGCCTGCATTGTCCTAACCAAACCTAAAAACAACCTTTTTTGTTGTTTCAACGTGGGAATCGAACCCACGAATCCAGGTCAAGAGCTAAGCTCTGAACCACTAGACCACGGAGGCAATTCATTCGTCATTCATAATACCTGAGGATTCGCTAGTGCGTTTACAACCTTTTACAAAATCACCAAGTTGGTCGAAGCTAATTGAAGTCACTCAATGAACTTTCTAATCTTCCACCGCATCAGTGGACTGCCACGGCCTCTGAGACTCTTGGACCGTTGAGTGTGTGATGCCTTGTTCACCATTAGTACCAGCTTACATACAGTAACTTCTGAAACATGAAATTAAAATGTGTTAATTCCATAAAACTCATATCACAAACAATATTATCCTGTTCGACGAATTTTAAACTATTCCATATCGCATATTGTTCTAAAAAGTAATCTAAATTGTTCTAAAAATAGTCTGATAAATCTGTAGGTAATATGTATTCCAAATTTACTTTAACAGCTTTTTTTTTTTGCCAGCATAGGAATAAATAACAATGTACAAGACATTATTTAAAGATACTCTTTTTTTTTCTTTGTTTTAAACTCACCAATGAAAATTACATTTAAGTATGTAGTTTCAACCTACTTATGTTAACCCTCAAGACCCCATGATCAATTTATTGATTTATTGACTACTCTTAAGATTTGTTGTAGCTAGAGATTTGTCAAGCACTTGACTTTAAAACGGACTTCACGTAAAAACTAGGGGATGACACATTAATTGCATCCCAAGATTAATTATGACCAAAGCTTTGTTTATTTAACACACATGTCTTGTTGTATTTTGTTTCAACTATTGTAAAGGCTCTGCATGTTAACCCTAATTAAGTTTTAAACTTTAATAAGTTGTAACTTTAAATAAATTTTTAATTATTTTTGAATCGTCTTTCTCGCTCCCACAAACTTGTCTACCTACTTACTATCATGTAAACAATATTTACAAAGAACATGTCAACATGTATAAGCCTGTTTGTTTACAACATGCGCTCACCTGCAGAGATAAGACCTTTACTTGTTGTGTAGTAATAATTATTATCATTAAAATCAAATTTTGATTTCTTCTTTATAAACGGTGTTGATTTCACTCTATTAATTAGAATATAGCTTGTATAATAACAAGTTTCAAAACTCACATAATTTAATTATCAAAATACTGTAAGATCTTTTACTTTGAATCTCTTTTCTGTTACTAATACTGTGATTATAAAACCAGACTAATTCTGAACTTTACAATGAAATAAGTAATGATACTCATACAACCAGTTCACATCTTTGCGAAGCAAGTAGAATAGTCCATAAGATACACAATGCTCATCTGCGTTGGTTGGTTACCCAGCAAAGCTCGTTCTATGCATCGGGCAAGCATGCAAGCTATGCAAGGCTATGCATCGTCCAGTCAAGCACTATCCCAGTGTATTGTCCATCTACAAATAAAACAAAACAGCAATACAAAGGAAAACTAAACTTTAAAGTTTATTTAGATTTTTGGGCTAGCAATTTCATGGAAACTTTGAAATTGTATTTACTTTGAAGGCTTCCAAATTATTACGAGGAATAAAAAGATTGCTACCACCTGTTACCAAAGCCACCAAGCTTATAACCAAGACCTGTCGTTGAGTAGCCACGTCAATGTTGTCATAATATCGTGGTTCTATTGTAAATCGTCACGTTCCCATTGTCAGCACGTTACCATCGTCAGCCGCGCTGTAATCCCATCAATCATCTTTCTGCTATGCATATACCATGCTGCCTTAGGTAGTGGATGCTCCGTAATATAATCTGTTCCGTCTCAACGTGATCTGAATGTCCGCAAGGCCATATCCAATCCAACAATTTGTAGGTACCCTGTAACCATCTATCTTGATTTTGCGGGTAAATCCCACTCTGAATTCGGAGCGGAGGTATTTTGTGGGCGTCATTTTATAGGATCAGGAAATAATAACATCAAGCTGAACTTGTTTATATTATGAACAATCAAACCTATTGCTACAAGTACTTAATGCAAAGCAGACATTGAACGTAAGCGAATTTAGTCAACTCCTTTTTTTCTCAAACCCCGCCATCCCATCGCGCCCCTCTGACCAGTCATCGCTGTCATCGGTGACACACGTCTTCTCCTTCCTCTTTTGTAAGCGGCGACAGGCCTCTTGGCAAATATGACTAAACTTGCTAGGCTTTTTTTTTTTTTTGCAAGCCTCCGACAACAACTCCGACATATATATGTTATGATGGTATATATGGATGCGACGCCGACGTCGCGACGCCGACGTCGCGACGCCGACGCCAGACGTCGCGACGCCGACGCCCGTCGCCGTGACGCCGACGCCCGCCGCCGTGACGCCGACGCCCGACGTCGCGACGCCGACGCCCGACGCCAGACGCCAGACGCCGCGACGCCGACGCCAGACGTCGCGACGCCGACGCCGACGCCGACGCCGACGCCGACGCCAGACACCGCGACGCTGACGCCCGACGCCGCGACGCCGACGCCAGACGTCACGACGCCCACGCTCGACGTCGCGACGCCCCACGCCCGACGCCGACGCCGACGTCGACGCCGACGCCGACGCCAGACGTCGCGACGCCAGACGCCGAAAGCTGACGCCCGACGCTGCGACGCCGACGCCAGACGTCGCGACACCGATGCTCGACATCGCTACGCCCCGCGCCCGGCGCCGACGCCAGACGCCGCGACGCCGACGCCCGACGCCCGACGCCCGACGCCCGACGCCCGACGCCCGACGCCCGACGCCCGACGCCCGACGCCCGACGCCCGACGCCCGACGCCCGACGCCCGACGCCCGACGCCCGACGCCGCGACGCTGACGCCCGACGCCAGACGCCAATCATTTTTGAGGAGTTCCCTCGATTCCTCACGGATCCCATCATCAAGTCACCATTTTGGTGACAATGGAACCAAATTTTAATTATACCCCACACAACACAAAAACAATATTTAAAATCGGTTCATAAACGACGAAGATATTCGCGAACAAACATAAAAAAAAAACATATATACGGTTGAATTGAGAAACCGCCACCTTTTTTGAAAGTCGGTTAAAAATACTGTTTCCTATTGCTTCACTTCGCTGTGTACTGTACTGTGTAGGGAGATAAGCGATCGCCCCGTGCGTTACTTCAAATTTATAGTCACTACTCGGCTCCTATGTGTCTTAGCGTTATGTTTTATAGCCTATAACCTGCTCAGGAGTATGGACTACAATCGTACTACGTTTGGTTAAAATCCCTTTAGTAGTTTTTGTTCCATGCGTGCACATCGCGACAGACAGACAAAAAATTTATTGATTGCATTTTTGGCATCAGTGTCGATCACCAATCATCCTCCAATAAGAATTTTTAAAAAATATTTAATGTACAGAGTTGACCTCTCTAGAGTTTTATTATAAGTATAGAAGATATAGATGACAATAATAAATATAACGGTGCAATATTTTATAATATTTATTATTTCCTCATGATTACTCATTCTGTAATAGGAGTATTGTTTGTATGATATAATATATCATACAAACAATATATACAAATTGACGTGTTCAAAAAGGTTTACGACAAAAGTATCATACAAAATGCGCATTTGCTCAACCCGTTGTGATTTAACAAACAATATAAACATGGCTAACGAGACAAGTTATATCGTGACTTAATTAATGCTCATGTTGATGGAATGGTTGATCGAATGATCGGTCAGAACGCGAACCTTGATTGAGACTACTGAACGTAAAATTAAATTGCCGCTCAAAACGTTTACCGAGAGTACTTCACGTGAATTCCAATTGCTCGTTCACTTTACATAATTTATCAGCTATATTATTGCCCTTGTTCATTTGTACATACTTGCTCCAGCTTCTGTCGTTAGTTATATCGCCTCTGTTTGTCTGAGCTCAGCTTGTTTTGGAGGTCGTGGGATCGAGCCCGCGTTGAGACAACAAAGTATGTCACGTATACTCGTACAATCGAGAATCAGTTCGATCTCAACGGTTTTTGGTATTTTATTTGGTGGATTACTTTGGAACTAATCAGGATAAAGAAAATCGTTTGTAGTCTCGACTATATCAATCGAATGAATTTCAAAGTAAAAAACACCAATTTATTCGCGAGTAGGTACGCGGCACGATCTAATCTGAATCAAAATCGAATCAGATTGGAGAGTAAGGCCCAAGATCAGTACGCAACGATAAGATTATAGCAGAAGTACATAGTATGGTTTTTTAAATGGGTTCCTGCAATAGGCTAGGTCTATCCTGCAGATAACCAAAATTTTTTACCTATGTTGCGTGGTAAAATATTTAAAATTAACAGCTTTAAATGGTATTTAATTTTAAAACAACTTCTGCATGGCTACGCAGGTTTCATTAAACGAGACTAATCAATGACACTGGCCACAGTTACTACCACGATCGGTTGATGGGGCCATGGGTTGGTTGAGGGATTTGGCCACCGTTACTGAAATCGGAGAGGGGAGCCTATTATTATGTCGTCAGCGTATTACTTGTGTATAGGCCTTTTCTAATTAAAATAGCTGTGTTGCTAAGGACTAATTTATTTTTGCCGTTGTCTTAACTGCTATACGAGCAGAAGGAGAAGCAGAAAATGTTGCCAAGACCAGTCTACATAACTTACCCTGTGAAAAAGTTATCAGATCTCATGTAGAGCCAAGCTTTTTGATCTATGCACCCTTACTTTACCAGGCTTTACCAGCGAGAACCACTATAGCCATTGGTGAATACAGCATGAAGATTGGTCCGCTGTCTTTTAGTTTATCACGAATAGACAGACGCGACGGTTCCTTTGTTTTATAATATTATATAGTCCTTACCTACATAACTGGTGTCATTGCCTACCATCCCATGCTATCTATGTTTAATAAAAAAAATGCAATAGATATCACTACTATTAACGTTTATGAATTATAAAATGTGAATATGCCGAATTAAGTACAAATATTGACATTAAAATAAAGATAAGCATTTTTTTTTAAACATAACATCACATTAAGCTAAATTCAACTCCTCAATGAAGAAGAAGATTCGAAACGAAATTATTAATTAGCATTTTCCAAAAGTGGAGCTAGATGGCGGATTCCGGAATGTGCGTGGACTTCACCTTTTATTTATTGGAAATCGAAGAAAATAAAAATAGCCAGTCGAATTGCCAGTATTAGGGTGATACCATTTTCTAGTACTAGGTGGTGTATCTGTTATGATATATCTATTTTGTGCCGGTGTTAATATCGCTATAGAGTGATATCAGTTATAAAACCCCGGTTAAAACATTGACGATCGACCGCGGAATGAGGAGCGCAGCTGCAGTGGCCATTAGCTTAATGCGGTAAATATTCACGTACGACGCCATATTACAATGTCATCGGAACGTCGACTGATCAATTGCGAATTAAGACTTGTTAGTTTAAGTTTCATGTCACAGACTTTGAGTTTGTGTGCGACATAAATGTGCTGTCTCTTGGCCCGTTTTCCAGCGATATTCGAACGGAGTAATATGTTTGGATGTTGTAAAAATGTATAATATAGCCACAACTTTTCAGAGCCCCTTGACTCAAAAGAGATCGTGTTTAGGATTAGTTTTCAGCTGATTGTAAACTGCTTTGTTGATTTTAGAATGTTCAAAGAAAGCGAAGAGAAAACCCGAAATATTAGGTAATGGGTGTAAAAAGAATGGTCACTATAACTTTGGGATATGATTAATGATTATACTACCTTTTCTATTTCTAGAAATGTATTTTTTTAGATATTTTTTTTTTGATTTTAGAATGTTCAAAGAAAGCGAAGAGAAAACCCATAATATAACTGGTGTAAAAATAATAGTCACTGTAACTTTGGGATATAATTAATGATCTAATTCTAGAAATGTATTTTTTTTTAATTTTTTTTACAAATAAAATGCTTACGAAAAATGCTTTTTTGTTATTCTTGCGACAAAAAAATACGAAATGGTAAAAAGTAATTTTTTTTTTTCAAAAAAAAAATACATTTCCAAAATGAGGAAAGGTAGTATCGTATCTCAAAGTCATAGTGACTGTTATTTTTACACCCAGTATTATTAATAAGCATGGATTAAAAATGGGTGATAGCCACTGTCTGTATTTATTGCACGAAACATTTCCAAAGAAATATCCCCGCTGTCATACAACGTATTGCAATTTGCATTGTATGTTTTTCTTTAGTGGTTGATTCAAAAATGTACAACTGGGTATTCTACTATTATTTTTTGCAGTAGAAGTGTGATGAGATACCATCAAGTGTTACAGTCAAAGGTCGATATGTAGTCTGTTCCCGGAATCACTACTAGCCTAGACTTTGAGCTTTCGGGTAGCCACGAAATAAATTCCAATTTCGACCTTTGACTAAAAGTATTTTTAGTATATTCTAGGAATTCCATTTTAGCCAAACGTCAGAGGTAACGAAGGTATACTATATCTGTTCACTTAACCTTCCATTATTTACTTAATTATGAATTTAACCTATATACTCGTATTCTATAATATAAAAATGGATCGCAAAATGTGTTGGGAAGCGCATAACTCAAAAACGACTAAACCGATTCGGCTAATTTTGGTCTTAAAATATTCGTGGAAGTCCAGTAAAGGTTTAAACGGTTTGTATGCTCAACGAAGTGGGCACGGATCAGCTAGTTAGTAATAGAATTAAGAAGGTGATTTTGGAATAAAGACTCATTTTCATTTTAGGTCCGGATTTTCCAAAGACGTTAGATCGCGTTAATTACTTGACCAAATACAGCGAAGCCAAGGTATTATGGCAGTCTTTGTATATATGATGTTACACAATAGCTCTTAGACTAATTCCATTTATAATAAATGAGGTGTCAACAGTTGTAATAAAAAACAAATTAACATAATAATGTATATAAAAATGAATCGCTGTTCGTTAGTCTCGCAAAAACTCGAGAACGGCTGAACGGATTCGGCTATTTTTGGTCTTGAAATGTTCGTGAAAGTCCAGGGAATGTTTTAACGGTTTGTATGCTCAACTAGTATGTCAGCTAGTATGTTATACAATTCACGTATTCAATAGTGGTAAAATAATTACAGTTTTCAACATTCTATTTCCCTTCCACCAGTTAAGAAAGAATTATGATGTTCCCAACAAAACAGCCATTTGGTAAAGAAAAATACGTGTTCCTATTAAGGAAGACGAAATAGTTCAACATTATTGATCGCCACATCGCAAACCGCACCAACTTTCAAGAAATAATCGCAAACTTTTGTAACGATTGTAGCTTCGAGCCTCTATGGCCTTTGCGCTAAATATTTATTATGGACATTAATCATTTTGAAAACCTATAAAGTTTTAAGTATGAATAATTGATTTCCGACTGCTGGGGGTAATTCATGTTGTGACGTTACTATGTTTAGTTATGGTCAATGGAAACTACTAATTATACAGGGTGTAAAAAGAGCAGTCACTATAACTGACATACGATTATACTACCTTGCCTCATTTTGGAAATGTATTTTTTTAAATATTTTTTTTTGTCAAAAACTATTTTTTTTTTTACTTTTTACCATTTCTTTTTTTGTCGCAAAAATAACAATAAAGTAAAAAAAAATGTTTTTGAAATTTTTGTAAAAAAAAATATAAAAAAAGTACATTCTAGAATGAGACAAGGTAGTAATATAATCATATCCCAAAGTTATAGTGACTGCTCTTTTTACACCCGTTATAAATATTTTCTTGTTTTTTTATATTTTTTTTATTTGGTATATACGTCCTACTTTTACAACAAATATAATAAACATTCATGACCCAGAAATACTTTAACTTTATTGTTCCTTCGACGGGATTCGAACCCGCGACCTCCAGCTTGAACACCGAAGCGCTCAACCACTACGTTATAGCGGTCATAAAATTATATCCACGGACGCTTTTACGCGTCTTCATACTACGTGCTCGAAGAACTACTGTCACAGGTACATACACTTATTTGATAAGTAATACACAATCATGGCCCAGGAACACTGAAGACTTTGTTGCTAAATGGACGGGATTCAAACCCGCCACTTTTATCTCTGACGAACTCAATCATTGAGCTATGCCAATGTAACAAAGAGATACAGATAGTTGAGTATGAAACACTTACTAATTGATTGCCAAATGTTTAATTCTGAAAGAATGAATGTTAACCTTCCTAATACACTACAAGATTGTTTTTCTGACTATAAAAAGACTGTACAATTTCTAAAAGTAATTAACTTTTACACTTTGATTTAACTCTATACAATTTTGTAAATGTTATATAATAAGTAGTCGTTAAGGACCATAGATGTTAAAAGCGACTTTAAATAAACACTATAAAAAAAAAAAAAAAGAGATACAGTAAATAAGTACATAAGGTAATGCAGTACCCAATTGACTAGAAACTGTAAAATCCCTATTTTTCATCAGCTTCACTTTTTCACACTTTGAGAAAAGCAAGCGGACTGTTGTTTTTTGCAAAGGGGTTACGCTTTTGATTACAAAAATGGAGCTGTAACAATGGCTGCTTTCATTTTCAAAACACGCCCTCGTTCCGTTTAGAAAAATGACAACACAATATGATCTCTGAAGTGTAAACCGAAAACAGACCGAAAAGCTTGCGAATATAACCGGACCGCGAATGCTTATTACAGTCAAAGCGGAGCTCGCTAATGTTTTAGTTGCAATTAGTAAATAGCAGAAATGTAATAACTTAATGCTTTGTCCTATTTACGTAGTATATAATATGAAGGCTTGATTACAGGCGTAGAGACGAAGAAGAATATTTATTAAATGTATATTTAGGCCTTCTCATCCGTTGTCGCGGTTGTATTATATTTCCCGTGGCTCCGTCTGCGGCGGTTCTGTCGGAGTACCGCCGAATTTTAGTGGGCATGGCTGCGTCAACTTACCATCTTAACAGACGCAGCGAGTCCCAAATAGCCGGGGTAGGTATCCCCGTCCTCCACAGGATGCGGCAAATAGCATTTCTCGGCGAAAGAAAAAAAAGGCCTTTTCATCCGTTATTGTATGATTCCTACGGGTTTCTCTGAGCGAAGTAACAACTTTTTAAACATTGTAGTGCCTGTGACACGTGGCTTTTAATGTCGCCTTATATTTCCATAAAAGTCACAAAACAGATGAGTTTCAAAGCTGGTCAGGTGTAAGGTCAACGACCAGTGCGTTCAGACTAGCCCGCGAGCCTTAACACAGTAAGATTAACTCCTTGTAGTCATTTTCAACTAACTTCCAAAAAAGGAGGTTCTCAGTTCGCAGTTTTTTTGTATGTACACCGATTATTCTGAGGTTGATGATCCGATTTTCGTTATAATTTTTTTATTCGACGCAGAATAGCTGCTATTTAGTCCCATAAAAATTTCACACAGTTAGGCGATGTATTTTTTATTTTATGAACATATTTCATCAAAATTTTTAACGAATCAACAACTTGTCGATACATTTTTATTATGACTTGATTTGTATGTATTTCAGTGCGGCTAATCTGGGAGGAGTTATTCACTTTCGCATTTATAATTGACTCTCCATACAACAAGGGGGTGGAAATTATAAATATGGTATCTGTCAGTCTGTAGCATCGTAGCTACAAAACGGATTTATCTTTTACTTTGACTTGTAGACACAAAAAAGTAAAAAATAAAAAAGAAACTACGCTTAAAAAACCGACTAAAAAGCATAAAGTAACACTTTTTCACAATTAATGTTACTTTTGGAGTCGGTGTCCGCTAAAAGTACTACATTCTAAAGTTGCTGACTTGAATATCACATTAGCTGACACCGACTTCAATAATAACAATAATTAAAATACATTATAAAAGTGTTATTTTATTCCTATTAGTTGTTGAAGTCGGTTTTTTAAACGTAGCTTCTTTTTTTAACCTATGCAATTTTTTTATCGCGTTATGGTAAGTAATTTATATGAGGTGCTAAAATAAAAAAATACTCTGCGCGTTATTCTCTTCACACTATATTCGGCTTGGTATATGAACCGTGGGACACACTGTATATGTCGCAGTAATCTAATTGAATCAGCTATTTGATTAAATGTCTTGCGCGTTTATTGAATGACATTTAATTGATTGACTAGGCTGAACGTTGATTGAACAAGCGTCTCTCAACGTCCAACGTTCCTTATGGTCAAACCTACCCTTACCCCTACCAAACATTCAACGACTATGCTGGACGTTCAGTCAAGACGTTGCAATAAACAACTTGAAGAGTTGTCCTTTAGTCATTTAATTAATTGTCGTCATTTCATAAACGCGCTAGTCGTTTAATTAAACTGCTGATTCAATCAGATGACTGCGACATATATTATATTCTGTGGCTAAGACCAAGAGGAGCGGCGCACTAATGAAAAATTGGGATATTTCGCATGGACAAAGTCGCGGGTACACCTTATATTATGTATAAAAAAAGCAGCTTTGTGCTTTTCTTTTGAAAGAAAGCACAAAGCTAAGCGTCGAGGAAGTATTTGTATCTAATTACAGGTTCCTAAAACAAAGCGTGTACGACGAACTTCAGCATGTATTATTAAGTTTAAATTGAGTCAACACCTTAAATGTAATACACCTTTATATTCTGTATTTCGAGCGGGTCTAGAGGAGATGTAAATAAGTGTGACATGAGAAGGGTCCACGAACTCGCTAACTTAATTCATTACAGAGGCGTGTTTGAGTTTTGTGAGGCGCCTCTCGAAACGGGAACTAGTAGGTACGTTGACATTCAATCGAACTGAGTTACCTGGTTTGGAGTTTATAGTGTTAGATATATTACTAATAATATTACAAACAAAATGTATATTAAGACTAGCTGTGCCCGCGACTTCGTTCTCGTGGTTTTTACCCGACTTCGGCGAAGCCAAAAGGAAGGGTAATGATTTTGGCAGTCTATGTATGTATGTAATGTATGTTTGTATGTATGTATGTATGTTCCCTCGTAGCGGTTAAACTACTGGTCCAATTTTAATAAATAAGGTGTCAATCGATTCGTAGTGGTCCCGCGAGTAACATAGGCTATATAATTTATCGAAAACTTTTTGGATTTTGAAAATGATACCTCAAAATCTATCTTCAAAAAAAATTTAATTAAGATAATTGTATCGTGTTTGGTATCAAAAGATAGGCCTTGGCAAGCACATTACAAGTATGTATTTAAATTTTTAATTACATATTATCTTTTGTTGTTAAATTCAAAATAAACGTCGTATTCAAAATAATGCGGTCGTATAAATACATAGTAGTAGTAGTAATAGTAGTAATAGTAGTATTAATTTCACGTTACTTTAGTGAAAACATAATGTAATAGTTTAATATGTGGAAACAGAAAAATGTTAAATAAAATAAAAGTTAAAAAAAACTATAACCCGACTTCGCAAAAAGGGGTGTAAAGAGGCTGAAACAAGAAAATAATTCAATTTGAAATCCAGATATGCATAGGTACAGAAATGGTCAAGGTAGAGCCGTGGTCGTACCCGCTATTGGGATTGTATATTTCAACAGCAGACGAATATTATAGATTTGTTTAGCGGGTACGACCACGGCTCTACCTTGACCATTTCTGTACCTATGCATATCTGGATATCAAATTGAATTATTTTCTTGTTTCAGCCTTTTTAGACCCCTTTTTGCGAAGTCGGGTTATAGTTTTTTTTAACTTTTATTTTATTAGTGACCGTTTATGCAGCGCACGCAACGAAAGTCCCCAAATGTGAATATTTTCCCCCGTTTTTGCAACATTTCACACTGACGCTTCGCTCCTATTGGTCGCAGCGTAATATTATATAGCCTAAAACCTTCCTCTATAAATGTACTATCTAACAAAAAAATAATTTTTCAAATCGAACCCATAGTTCCTGAGATTAGCGCGTTTAAATAAACAAACAAACAAACTCTTCCGCTTTATATTATTAGTATCTAAGATAAAGTTTTCTAGTTGATGGGATCAGGCGTTACTTTGCGGAAATTCATAGCATAAAATTTAAATATATTATATATTTTTAGCAATATCCCGTTTTTCGCGGGATATTGCTACTAAACGCGCTAATCTCAGTAACCACTGGTCCGATTTGAAAAAATATTCATTTTTCATTTGCGTTCAATATGGGTTGTTGATTTGAATGCCATGTTACATAGTTGATCATTCATTTGAATAGCGTTCGGAAAACTGGGGTAAGTGACATACGAATTCGCTTGTAATTTAGCGATCCTTATATCAAATCTCATACATTTTTGTTTTCGAACTTCATAAGTAATAGCGATGGCATCTTAAATCAGGGCTCCGTAGTTTCGGAGTGAGGGAGAGGAGAGGATTACTTTTGTACCCTTTTTGCGCGTTCGATTCGCACTTATCAGCTCTTTTACATCCTTATGAAAGCAATTTTACAGACGTGTTCACGTCTGAACTCCTACAAAGTATAATGAAACGAAAGTGCTCTTGTATTAATATTGTAATTTCACTCGTCACAGAGACATGAGGCGAGCAGTTTTCAGGTGAGCCGGTTTTCAATTAAGCACGGTCTAGAGCTTCACACTTTTGCCGGACAGTCCGGGAAAGCCCGAAGCGCAATGTGCAAAATTTGCTTTTCATTTATATATAATATAATACAAATCTATAAAGTGTGATTTGTTTACAGTAAATATAATATAATTAGCAAAATAAAGTGAGCCACAGTAATACACTAATTGCTTGCACTTTTTCCACTTTATTAGTTACCAAACATTAGATTTATCGAAATACACGACCAGTTTCGACCAAATTATCATCAGGTGTAGTCGAAACCGGTAGTCGTGTATTTCAATAAGTGTAATGTTTAATAACTAATACAGTGGAGTGCAAGTAATTTGTGTGTTATTACTGTGTACCATGTATTTCCATCAAGAACCTACAGTACATTGAATAACATAAATTGAGCCATCCTAAAACATCATTCCGTGGGGTGCCGGAGAAAGAATAGCACCTCCCTCATCATTCCCAAAGACGTCAAAGGCGACAGATGGAATATTTAACCGGAAAAGGACATCAGCGTTTTGGTGGACATTGTTACATTAAAAAAACTGCTTTCGCCAACCCACCAGAGGTTTTCCGCGAGGTGAAAATAGAAAACTGGTCATAGCTGTTGACACTGTTTGAGAAAGGCTTACCGTCCAGTGTCCACTACTGGACGGTAAGCCTTTCTCAAACAGTCAAAGCTGAGATCATGATGATTCCGTGCTTAGAAACTGTTAGATATTAAGTAGGTAAGTATGTTTTAATATTTATATTTGATAGTTCATAAGTATCTGTTATTGTAATTGTACGCAATGTATGTACAAGGTGTAAAATAAGTCGGTGATAATACTTTAGGGTGAGTATGGGCCGCGTATATAGAGTTTACTGTGAAAGTACCAGCGCTGAAAGAGGTATTTTTTTATTATTGTATGGGAAAAATTATGATGTAAGGGCATTTCTCATATAAATATACTCTACATAAGAGGCACATACACATATAAAAGTATTATCACTCATTTATTTTACACCTTGTAGTAGTAATATATTAAACGCAGCAAGCGTGCCTCCCCCCCCCGCGCCCGTGCACCTGAACAGCACATCTATGTATTCGCCAAATATACGAGTACGATAGTGTGAAATTGAATTGATAAATAGGCATGTAAAAAGTCGGTCTTGCGCCTGATCTCTCGCCAGTATTGTCGGTCGTGGTGGCACGTTAGATAGAATCGTCCACTTAGTGACTACAGTAAAGACATTTCTCTCGTGTCTTGCGCACACTCTTGGACACTTCAAAATAATTCTTGCGCAACTGGTCTGGTATCAATGGACACCATCACCAAAATCTGTGTAGGTAGTAAATCGGTTTAGGGAGAAAAAAAAGTTATGGCAATATTATTTTACAATTCAGTACCTAGTTAATATTAGTTCGCGGGGTCCCATATTTCATAACTTGTTGACTATTTCTCGCTCGCTCGTGCAGTTTTCTTAATTTTCAAACTTTTCCTGTAAAATATACACTGTAACTATTTATTAAAAACTGAGATCCTTCCTTTCGTACAAAACATAACAAAATTACGTTACTAAATTTTTATTACAAAAATGTCTGTTACACGTTGTAATACGATAAATATGAATTATTATTAATTACCACACCCACTGATTTAATGTATTTTATTACACGCGACGAATTGTTAAGTTCATTGATATCTGGATGTTTGCCAGCAGCCCGTTTCTCTGTTTCAGCGCAACAGAAATTAACTTCCTGAAATAGCGAGGCGCGGATTAAACTGACAATAATATTAACGTAATTTTGATTGAATTGCAGAAACGAGTCGACCCGTTCCAGTCATTCTAGTTATAATAACAATGCCTCCCACACCGATTTATGTGACGGTGGCCAGTTTCATTGAAACCAGGCCAGCTACGCAGAAGTTACTTTTACAGTGCACAAGTGTGTGTGGAATGCACAGAAGCACTCTTTCTTCCTTCACTCTCGTAGCCCAGTGGGACGGATAACCGACACGACTGGCGGGAGAACAGGCGCAGGACCGACTTTTTACAACCACTTTTACTTTAAAGCGCTCTCCTGTAAATTTTTGTTTTTGACCGTTAGTAGATTTCAATTAGGGACAGCCAGACACTCTTTCTTTAAAGTCTATTTAGTATTTTAAAAAATCATACTTTTTCCATCTGCGCATTTTTCGTAAAACTACTCAGTTTGTGCTTCTCGTTTTTCAGTGTAAACAGTTAAGATAAAACCATATTAACATAAAACATTTTAATGGTGGAAATGGTATACTAGTTACTAAAAATTATTTCTCACATGCAAAAATATATAAGTGCAACCCAGTGGTAACACGTAGTGGCGGTGAAAAGAAAAAAATCGCGTAGCAATTTCAGTCAGATAGTGTTCAGAATGCTGGCTGCAACGAAAGACAGAAACTGGGTCATATCAGACGCTATTTGCTTCTACGTGCCATAATAAGAAGGTTTTTCAATCCTAGCGTTGCATAAAATTATAATGATAATGCGCAGCCATTTTATAACACTTTTTATTAATACGTCGCGGTTTCCGACTACACAGTCGAGCTTACATACACGTATTAGAATAGGAAGTGTACACAATAGCTAACAGCTTGGTCTGCTATGAGTCCGCGCTATTAATTTTATTTTTCTTTACAAGAGATAAATAACAGAGTTCATGATGAATCTTAAAAAACTAGGTCTCACATTAAATATGCTATAACATTACGGGAAATATGCGTATTATTAATATGCTACAACATTACTGGAAATATGCGTATTATTAATATGCTACAACATATAGTTACTGTTCTGGGAATTTGGATGAGAATCTACAAAAAAGGTATGTTTGTTTCACCGTAGCTAATCACTGGTCATATTTTAGTTAAATATTCAACAGAGACGTAATAACAGCCCGGATATAAGGGACAAAATAATATACAGGATGTAAAGAGACTACTCACTTTAACTTTGGGATATGATTATACTACCTTTTCTCATTCTAGAAATGTATATCCCAAACTTATAATGACTGTTCTTTTTACAGCATGTATACTCAATATTGTTATTTGTTTGCATCTATTATTCCATTGAATCGAAAAGGAGTATAGTTTGAAGTCACAACGCCACTTGAAACACTATTGTTTCAAAATTCTGCGGCGGTGTCGGCGGGGCTATTGAATAAATTACTCTCTTCAAGTTCACGTTACGGCACGTCAATTGCAAAGAATCCGCGTAATGGAAACAAGTTCCCGTCAGTTACGGCTCCAAGTGAAAACAAAACAAATTCTCAACTTAAATTAACTCTCAAACCAAAGAATGTTCAGTTTAAGCTAAATTACATTCGCGATTCGGAATCACTGGAATTCATTGGGATGAAAAATGAAAATGGACGATCTTTTTTTAAATAGCTTTGATGCTCTTTTAAGGTTTATACTAAAGGTTCGGGAACAAAAGGCTAGAAACGCACAGAGCCACCGTGTTCTAAAAAAACAATCATGTTCATCACTATGAAATTAATTTCACTGACAGACAGAGAAATTAGATATACCAGTGATTAGACTTAGCAAAGTTAGTAAATCTTTTAAAGGTCAATGTTTACGCCTATACAATAAGACCCCAGAAAACGTTCAAAATCTCTCTATAAATAAATTTAATATATATATATATTTTTTTTTTAAAAGAACAATTTTCCATCTTTTTGCTAAAATATGGCCCCGCGCGAGTTTCTTACGTCGGTTCTTCTCGCCGGGCTAGTTTCCGAACCGGTGGTAGGCATCATGTAGGACAATTCTATAAGAGTTATTTAATGACCTATATGAAAATAAAAATATTTTAGTTGGTTTGCCCCACATATATTCAGCACCTATTTGTATAGAGAACAAGCTACATAAACTAAATTAAAAGTTTAAAAAACTCCGACTTAGCGTGTAACATTCCTATCACACTTAACAAACGACCTGATGACCTTGAAGACCTGAACCGATTTTCACCAAACATAGCTAAGAACACTCTCGACTGATATACCTTTCAAACAAAAAAAAACCGCACCGGATTATCCGTTTAGGAGCTACGATGACACAGACATACACATTTACACAGACACGTCAAACTTATAACAGCCCGTCGTTTTTGCGTCAGAAGTTAAGAAACCTACCAATTCATAGATGCGAAATTAAAATGCTATTCTATTGATCATGTTTACGCGAATATTCTTAATTGTAAATTTAATCACTTATTGATAGTGCCGCGGTTATTTTCTCTTTCTACCGTTTAACTTTCTACCAACCATTGTTCCGGGAGGACTGAGATGACAAGAGTCAAATTTGTTAAAGTTGTTTAAAGTACCCGAAACGACGGGTAAGATAAATTAACCCCGACACTATCCGTAAGTGTCTAATTTACAATACTATTAGCATCTTTAGGTGCTTAGAATCTTACACCCAACTGGTTAATGCCAATAAAACCCAATCGACCGGCAAAAGCCGCGTCCGTATCTGATAGCTTCAATTAATTGAGATTACCTTTGACAAAGGTACCTAACGAGGTTAATATGAGCTAATGATTTTCATAAGGCATATTAAGGGCGTGTTTCACCAAGCAATGTTAAAGTTAACGCCATGTTAAAATACCATGCCATCTCATTCATTGACAGGAAATACGAGAGGGATAACATGATATTTAACATGGCGTTAACTTTAACATTGCTTGGTGAAACAAGCCCTTAACCTTGTTCAACAAATCCGTATTACCCTACCTTTGAATAAAAAAAATGTATCCTCTACTTGATTACATAGTTGATAGATAAATTATGTAATTTATAGAATACTAAACAATATCACCACAATTTTGAAGTGAAGACTGAATTTAGCTGCGTTGAGCAGGGCCCTAATTCTCAGGCCTTGGACTTAGTTTTTACTATCGGTCTGTCCCGCTCATGCAAATGAGATTTAGCGCGCTTGCGAGCGGGATATACTTATATTCGAATTTTTTTCCACTGCCCGAGAATCGTGGCCCAGTTTTTGGAATAGTAAAAAATGTGAAACTTGCTACAGGTCACGTGACCTGATCGAAAATTCATAAGACATTCCTAAATAGACGGCGCGGCGTAGGAGAGAGGCAGGGAGAGAGAGGTAGGGAGAGAGTTCTATTTCTACCGCACGGCGAAAAGCCTGGTCCTGCTGTTTCATTTTCCGTCGACACTCTCAGAGTGCACATCGTTTTTATTAGACTTAGCAAGTATAAAATAGTTGGCTCGTCACGTAAACCCCATGAAAGCTGTGGGGTGATAAAAGGCGTGTTTGTCTACTACGTCTACTAGAGAGACGAGATAGAGACCGTCCTGATGGCGAGAGACTTGGCATGTTGTCGCACAGTGTGCTAAGTGCGAGTGTTGATCAATGATCATCGAGAAGTAACCATAAAAAACATTCATACGTCGACTCTCTTTAGGTACTATTGAAAATTAAATATTGCTAATTTGTAATCTATACTTCTATACTAATATTATAAAGCAGAAAAGTTTGTTTGTTTGTGTGTTTGTTTAAACGCGCTAATCTCAGGAACTACTAGTCCGATTTTAAAATTTTTTTTTGTTGGATAGTCCATTTATAGAGGAAGGCTTTAGTCTATATAATATTACGCTGCGACCAATAGGAGCGAAGCGTCAGTGAGAAATGTTGCAAAAACGGGGAAAATTATTCACATTTGGGGACTTTAGTTGCGTGCGCTGCATAAACGGTTTAAGTCACTCAAAAACCACGCGAAAGAAGTCGCGGGCACAGCTAGTATATTATATTTTATACTTATTGAATAATCATAAAATAAATATCATATTTCGTTTCTTTAAAATAAAATAAAATCGTATTTTATGTAGCAGCCGTCTACGTATTTGACACTTATTGTGCGCTTTTGCGGCGAAGCCTCTAGTGACCGAATAGCATTTCCATACAAATGAGAAACTGTACAGCCAAAAAAAGGCTCTTAAAATGTTTATTATGCATTCTCTGTCCCACTTAGCTTTACGATTGCCAATTATAGCGATTCCTGCAATGACAATATTACCCATGTCCTGCCTCTTGGTTCAGTTTTAGAGCTTGGCTCTGTACTCCAGAAGTTGTGAGTTCAACTACTGCATTGGTATGATAAAAAATAAGTGTGGCACTCGGAGACTGCCGTGGTAAAGCTTTTGCATAGCATCTTTTTATCAACTTATCCGATACAAGCTATGCAATAGCTTAAACCCTGTTTTCAAGTATTGTTAGGATAATAAAACAAGGTGACCCTGATTGTCAGAGAAGAAAATAGTCTACGTGTCGGATGCGCATGTCAAAAGTTTAGCGCCTGACCTCTTGCCAGTAATTAATTAAAATAAGTAAGTAAGAGAAAGACTCTTGTGTATTGGGCACACACTTAGACATTAAACTAACCAGCCGCTATCGACGAAACTGCTTAATGAACTAATATATCGCAATCGACTCCGAAATCGAATGTTTCGTAGAATCATAATTTTACTGAAACTTGAATTTTTAAGAAACTTTTGTCATCATATTATACATTATTTCTTTAGTTACAAAGATGGTAAGAAAATAGGCATAATATATGAAATATAAGAAAATGGTTTAAAAAAACATTACATTATAAATGAATTTCAAATATTTGAGTCTAGATTGTATACTTTTAACTAACAAAAGTATCCAGAGGAATAGGTTGTCATTTATTTCAGACTACCCACATTTTTGCATTTCTATCGATGCTGTCATTTGTGACGTTTGACACAAATTAATTTGTCGACCACGCTTGATTCTAGATTAACGTTTCAATTTATTTCTTTCAAGTTATTGGAAATTACAAAACACCCTTTCTTGTATTGTGAGAATGAGATAGGCAATGATGAACAGTGTGTGTGCAATAGGTACTGAATAATGATGCACAAAGACCATGGCTCTACCTTGATCATTTTTGTATGTAGTATATAGTTAGATTTCTATCTGAATTAATTTCTTGTTTCAGTCTTTTTAGACCATTTTTTGCGAAGTCTGGTTTTTAAACTTTTTTATATAACCAATAACTAACTATTATTCATTTATTTCATATGAAATCAGTCAACGTAGTATATTGATTCCTAAATGTAACACGTCTCGAAACATATAATGTTATGTAAGATTTCGAAGAGCGTTCCAATTTTCGAATCACTTTCAACGAATTCTTCCTATTATTCCAACCGAATAACGATTGAAAAGCCTCATCATTAAATGAGGGGTAACCAAAACCCACTACAATGCTTCTGGACCAAATTTTGAGTTAGTAGCACCGTTGGAAACCTCGTAAAAATTTATTTAAAATGCTTGGCTAGTTTCGTACCAAAACCCGCTAAAACATACAGAAATCTGCCCACCGAAAATAGATTCAAAATTAAAAGCATAACAGTGCATACCAGTATCAAAATCCGATTAAGCTTAAATGTTTTTGTATCCTGTGATATTTTTGAAAAGTACGTTTTATTGGGTTTTGATACTATAGCCCTCAAATCATAAAAACACTTTGAGGGAGGCTTATGTCCAGCAATGGATGACATGGCAAAAACGACGACGACATGTTGAAATATTTTACGTCGGTGAATCAAAAATCGTCTGACATAAATGTTTTATTCAGATACTAGCTGTGCCCGCGACTTCGTTCGCGTGGTTTTGAGCGACTTAAACCGTTTATGCAGCGCACGCAACGAAAGTCCCCAAATGTGAATAATTTTACCCGTTTTTGCAACATTTCTCACTGACGCTTTGCTCCTATTGGTCGCAGTGTAATGTTATATAGCCTAAAGCCTTCCTCCATAAATGGATTAAAAATGAATTTTTCAAATCGGATCAGTAGCTCCTGAGATTAGCGCGTTTAAACAAACAAACAAACAAACTCTTCCGCTTTATAATATTAGTATAGACGAGCATGGAAGTATTAAGTACTAGTTGTATGTACGTAGTCGGTACTTAATACTTCCATGGAGATATGAGTTTTTTGTTGCTGAATATTTTTTATAATATTATATTGCATTCATATGAATATACTTATGATGAATTTTGACGACATCCGTAGCGCAGTGGTTGAGCGTTGGTGCTCGAGCGTGAGAGAGGTTCGAATACTGCCAAAGTTTTCTGTGTTGCTTGGTCATGGATGTGTTAAATTTTTGTATTAATATAATAAAAATCTCAAATATGGTTATAGTATAAAAGTATTAAATATATTTCCGTTGTCTTGCACCTGTAACATAAATTCTTCGGATACTTAGCACGGGGGTAGATTGACGTGGTGTGAAGCGTCCATAGATATTATTATTATTAATATAGTAAGTTCTCAACGGTAGTTTTTTGACTTGAAACCAGATAGGACGTTATCTTCTAAGATATAACAATTCAAGTTGTTAATCTTAGGATTCAAATATGAAACGTTTCTAAAAGATTCCAGCACCTTTAGGGCGTGTTTCACCAAACAATGTTAAAGTTAACGCCATGTTAAATATTATGTTATCCCTCTCGTATTTCCTGTCAATGAATGAGATGGCATGGTATTTTAACATGGCGTTAAATTTAACATTGCTTGGTGAAACACGCCCTTAGTTATACTACATATAGTAGGTCATTTATTTTTGATTTGATATTTATTATACCTAGATGTATTTACTGTTCCGTATCTAAAAAGGAAAAAACGGAACCTTCATAGGATCACTTTGACCGGTTTTTTTATGCCGCAGGAAAGTTAAAATAATACACTATAGTAAGGGCTCTACATATATTATGTACTGCTATTACATTTTGGTATGCTTAAGAATTCCTTTAGTGCTTCGGAATTGCTGATGTTTAGGAACTGGGATTTAGTAGTTTGTATTTAATCGTGTATGCAAAACACATTTATCTCTTAAATATGTGTAATATTATGTGAGCTTCCGAAGAGCGTACAAAATTTTCACGAATCACTTTTAATGAATTCCACCTTTTAGTCTTCTAATTATGTGTGTAAGAAAAACACATTTATCTCGTAATATGTGTAATATTATGTGAGATTTCGAAGAGCGTACAAAATTTTCACGAATCACTTTTAATGAATTCCACCTTTTAGTCTTCTAATTATGTGTGTAAGAAAAACACATTTATCTCGTAATATGTGTAATATTATGTGAGATTTCGAAGAGCGTTCCAATGTTAACGAATCATTTTTGAATTCCTCCTTTTATTCCTACCGTTATTCCCAAAGGAGTTCCAGTTTAAACTACTTTAAACTCTACTTAGATTTTATCCCTGACGACCCTGTTGAATTGCCTTCGGGGTTTCGGGTGTATCGTCGGTCTGAAGCCAAAACAAAACTGAGCATTATTAAGTTATGTTTGTTCCACTAACTAAAATCTTTCCGTATTGTGAGATAAAGGTGAATCCTCCCGGGAAATTATTGCCGAAATCTCAAGCCTACAGACAGTTCAACTCTTGTGTGCTTTGAATCAATTCCCGTAACCTATCTGCATATTTTATAACGTGAGACGGCGGCTATATCGAGAGTTTGTTACTGAAGTATTCTGTCTCAGGCAGTGTTGTAAACTCTCCAACATGTTTTTGCCTAAACTTTGGCGAAAACCCCGAAAATATAACTAATACCTGAAGTTGATCACAATATGTAATTATACATACAGTAATCTTACACATGTGACTTATTGATTGAGCGTGATGAGTATTCGATTCGCGTTCCAAAAATATATATAATATATGGCCTTAATTTTTGATCTTTTGAATATTTAATCAATAGGATAATATATCCTATTGATTAAATATTTTTTATACCGCGACGTGGTGGCAATCGTCTATTCAAAAAAGCAGCAGCGCCCGCGCCGTCGCTGAGTGCAAGTCGTCGCACATAACACATAACGAATCGAGTTTTTTTAAGAGCAGGAGGTGCGATGAGGAGGGCTTCACACTGGTGGAGAGAAGAAAGAAGAGGAAGCCCACTGTCCGCAACCACCGCGGCACCGCACCCTGCGGACCCGAGCAGCGCCTGCGGTGTGAAATACCCACCACGCCACTGTACGTGTCCCGCCTGCACTGGTGCACGAAGGTCGAGGATATTAGTGACATCTATTTCATTTTTTATTTAATATTAGTGACATCTATTTCATTTTTTTTGTATTAAAGAGAGATTGTATGGTATGGTAGGCCATGCCGTACTAAGCAAACATTAAAAAATGTTGTGTCACAAATGTTTTATTCAGATACTAGCTGTGCCCGCGACTTCGTTCGCGTGGTTTTGAGCGACTTAAACCGTTTATGCAGCGCACGCAACGAAAGTCCCCAAATGTGAATAATTTTACCCGTTTTTGCAACATTTCTCACTGACGCTTTGCTCCTATTGGTCGCAGTGTAATGTTATATAGCCTAAAGCCTTCCTCCATAAATGGATTAAAAATGAATTTTTCAAATCGGATCAGTAGCTCCTGAGATTAGCGCGTTTAAACAAACAAACAAACAAACTCTTCCGCTTTATAATATTAGTATAGACGAGCATGGAAGTATTAAGTACTAGTTGTATGTACGTAGTCGGTACTTAATACTTCCATGGAGATATGAGTTTTTTGTTGCTGAATATTTTTTATAATATTATATTGCATTCATATGAATATACTTATGATGAATTTTGACGACATCCGTAGCGCAGTGGTTGAGCGTTGGTGCTCGAGCGTGAGAGAGGTTCGAATACTGCCAAAGTTTTCTGTGTTGCTTGGTCATGGATGTGTTAAATTTTTGTATTAATATAATAAAAATCTCAAATATGGTTATAGTATAAAAGTATTAAATATATTTCCGTTGTCTTGCACCTGTAACATAAATTCTTCGGATACTTAGCACGGGGGTAGATTGACGTGGTGTGAAGCGTCCATAGATATTATTATTATTAATATAGTAAGTTCTCAACGGTAGTTTTTTGACTTGAAACCAGATAGGACGTTATCTTCTAAGATATAACAATTCAAGTTGTTAATCTTAGGATTCAAATATGAAACGTTTCTAAAAGATTCCAGCACCTTTAGGGCGTGTTTCACCAAACAATGTTAAAGTTAACGCCATGTTAAATATTATGTTATCCCTCTCGTATTTCCTGTCAATGAATGAGATGGCATGGTATTTTAACATGGCGTTAAATTTAACATTGCTTGGTGAAACACGCCCTTAGTTATACTACATATAGTAGGTCATTTATTTTTGATTTGATATTTATTATACCTAGATGTATTTACTGTTCCGTATCTAAAAAGGAAAAAACGGAACCTTCATAGGATCACTTTGACCGGTTTTTTTATGCCGCAGGAAAGTTAAAATAATACACTATAGTAAGGGCTCTACATATATTATGTACTGCTATTACATTTTGGTATGCTTAAGAATTCCTTTAGTGCTTCGGAATTGCTGATGTTTAGGAACTGGGATTTAGTAGTTTGTATTTAATCGTGTATGCAAAACACATTTATCTCTTAAATATGTGTAATATTATGTGAGCTTCCGAAGAGCGTACAAAATTTTCACGAATCACTTTTAATGAATTCCACCTTTTAGTCTTCTAATTATGTGTGTAAGAAAAACACATTTATCTCGTAATATGTGTAATATTATGTGAGATTTCGAAGAGCGTACAAAATTTTCACGAATCACTTTTAATGAATTCCACCTTTTAGTCTTCTAATTATGTGTGTAAGAAAAACACATTTATCTCGTAATATGTGTAATATTATGTGAGATTTCGAAGAGCGTTCCAATGTTAACGAATCATTTTTGAATTCCTCCTTTTATTCCTACCGTTATTCCCAAAGGAGTTCCAGTTTAAACTACTTTAAACTCTACTTAGATTTTATCCCTGACGACCCTGTTGAATTGCCTTCGGGGTTTCGGGTGTATCGTCGGTCTGAAGCCAAAACAAAACTGAGCATTATTAAGTTATGTTTGTTCCACTAACTAAAATCTTTCCGTATTGTGAGATAAAGGTGAATCCTCCCGGGAAATTATTGCCGAAATCTCAAGCCTACAGACAGTTCAACTCTTGTGTGCTTTGAATCAATTCCCGTAACCTATCTGCATATTTTATAACGTGAGACGGCGGCTATATCGAGAGTTTGTTACTGAAGTATTCTGTCTCAGGCAGTGTTGTAAACTCTCCAACATGTTTTTGCCTAAACTTTGGCGAAAACCCCGAAAATATAACTAATACCTGAAGTTGATCACAATATGTAATTATACATACAGTAATCTTACACATGTGACTTATTGATTGAGCGTGATGAGTATTCGATTCGCGTTCCAAAAATATATATAATATATGGCCTTAATTTTTGATCTTTTGAATATTTAATCAATAGGATAATATATCCTATTGATTAAATATTTTTTATACCGCGACGTGGTGGCAATCGTCTATTCAAAAAAGCAGCAGCGCCCGCGCCGTCGCTGAGTGCAAGTCGTCGCACATAACACATAACGAATCGAGTTTTTTTAAGAGCAGGAGGTGCGATGAGGAGGGCTTCACACTGGTGGAGAGAAGAAAGAAGAGGAAGCCCACTGTCCGCAACCACCGCGGCACCGCACCCTGCGGACCCGAGCAGCGCCTGCGGTGTGAAATACCCACCACGCCACTGTACGTGTCCCGCCTGCACTGGTGCACGAAGGTCGAGGATATTAGTGACATCTATTTCATTTTTTATTTAATATTAGTGACATCTATTTCATTTTTTTTGTATTAAAGAGAGATTGTATGGTATGGTAGGCCATGCCGTACTAAGCAAACATTAAAAAATGTTGTGTCACATTATTAAAATTATTCTGTAAACACTAGTTGATATTGCAGTGGAATAGTTTAAATGAATCAAAATAAAACCTAAAATACCCCAAAATATTTTCCCCTGAACCCTACACATTTTCCCGCTACGAGGGAAATAGTTGGTAACACTGCGAAGCATATCCTGTTATGTAAATACCGTTACAGAGTCTCGCGAGCAAAATATGGTATCTTTGTTACGTAATTAACTTCTTAGCATAAAGTATTTTGGTTTGTAGTTTCATATTAGATCGAGAACTTGTAAGGTACAAAATATTAAAACAGAATATTATTATTTATAGTGTGGAGCAGGAGATTTCGGTGTCGGTAGTCGATTTCATTGAAACCAGGCTAGCTACGCAGGAGTTATTTTATAGTGCCCAAATGTGTGCGCAATACACAGAAGCACTCTCTCTTCCTTTTACTATCATAACCCAGTGGGACGGTAAACCGACACGACTAGCGAGAGATCAGGCGCAGGACCGACTTTTTACATGCCCATCCGACGCATGGATCAACTTTCATGTCAGACAATCAGATGATCTGCCTGCTTTCTCCTAACTAAACTTGAAAACAACATTTTTTGTTGTTCCAACGCGGGAATCGAACCCACGACCTCCGGGTCGAGAGCGAGGCTCTGATTCACTAGACCACGGAGGCAGAATATTTGTAGGTGATGTGTGAGTATTTTGCACGTAATGGAATCTTAGATTTTAACTATTCTTCTGCTATATTACTGCTAAACTAAAAATGGTAACATTTCGCTCTTGGACCCCATAACTTCATAATACACAAAATTTAAAAGCGGATTTCATATTTTTTGTAAAAGTAATATTCAATTTATCATACTACATACAACACATTCATAATTTCTTCTGCTCAATAAGTTACTAAGAATGAAGATTAAACTTACTCCCGATACAGGCTGTAATATTAATGAGTAATAATACTTAAGGATGGGATGGGTCCCGTTTGCGGAGTATAATGTGAAAGCACCTAGTACTGTGACAATTACTTTTTTTTTTTAATTATTGTATAGGCAAATTATTGTATAGGCAAATTATTGTATAGGCAAATTAATGTATAGGCAAATTATTGTATAGGCAAATTATTGTATAGGCAAATTATTTTATAGGCAAATTATTGTATAGGCAAATTATTTTATAGGCAAATTATTGTATAGGCAAATTTATGATGTTTTGGCAATTCTCAAATAATCAAAATTTAAAGTAAGTTTTTCAGCCCTGGTACTTTCACAGTAATTTCTATATAGTGGGCACATACACACCCTAAAGTATTATCACTCATTTAATTAACACCTTGTATAATACTTTGTTGCCCGGAATCCTTTTGTCCAGGGAAATTTCAGAGTGTTGAAACTATATATATCTTGGGCCTTACTCTCCAAACTGATTCGATTTTGATTCAGTTTCGATCGTGCCGCGTACTCCCGAATAAATTCACGATTGTTTATTTTTATTCTCAGTCGATTGATATGGTCGGGATTACAAAAAGTAATGATCTAACGTATCCTGGTTAGTTTCAAAGTAATTCTCCAAATAAAATACCAGAAATCGTTGAGATTGAACTGATTTGGTTCTCGATTGTGTCGAGAGTAAGCCTGCTACGCTGAAACAATGCAGTTGATAATCGAATACACGAGTGGTGTGTTGTCAAATTTCAGCTCTATTGTATTAATCCCAAAGTTCTATTATCAGTGCAATTTACTTCGGACTTCTGCATGCCGGATCTTATAGTCCTATGTTAGTGTGTACTTCGTAAAACTTAGTCTTGTGACTGACTTGCCTCATTTCTCGAGACGCGTACTGAATGTAAATGTTTTATTGTTTGTGCGAGGAACAAAGTAGATACTTTGTTCCTCGCCCGTGTAGACAAAGGCCAACTATATATTCGATAGTGAAGAAGGTTCCTCAACGTGATTGTGTTACATGCTCTATGGTTACAACATTTGAATAAACCTGAGGAAATTTTGTTACAACTGTACAAAAATATACACTTTTTAACCCGCTTTTATAAGCTTGGGTTGTATGCATGTATCTATTATCGGCATTGATTATTCAGTCAGATTATTATCCTCTCTATCTCGTAAGCCTGATATTACTTAATTAAAAGAAAAACCTTGAAACACATGTTCTATCATTGTATTACCACAGTGTATTACCAAATTTGAAGTTAATCGACTCAAAAATAAACTCAAGTGATACTAATTATAAAATCTCTATTTACCCCTTCTCAGTAGACTACGTACGTCACTAGATACGTCACGAAGGAAGCCACGGTCCAAATATAACTTTTTAGTATTAGGTCCTTACATATGAAATTGGCGTTTTGTATGAGAGAAACATAAAGGCGATTTTTTCATATTAAAATATATTTTATTAATCAAAGTATGTACAATTGCTATCTATACACTTTTGCCATCTTATAGGTAGTTGATTGATCCCTTCACTAAAAAAACCATTCGGACGGGAATCAATGAAATCTTTGAAAGCGGTTTGGACTGCCTCATCGGAATTGAATTTTTTCCCTTGCAAGAAGTTATCCAAATTTTGAAAAAAATGGTAATCTGTTGGAGCAAGGTCCGGAGAGTACGGTGGATGAGAGACTACTACGGTGGATGAGAGACTTAGACATTCCAATTCAAGCTCCTCTAATTTGGTAGCCGTCTATTGGGCCATGTGTGGTCTAGCGTTGTCTTGAAGCAGCAGTGGCGTAGAGCGATTGACAAGTCTCGGTTGTTTAACGGCGATCTTTTCCATCATGGTTTGCAGTTGCTGACAATAGACATCAGCCGTAATCGTCGGACCAGATTTAAGAAAGCTATAGTTTACGACACCGGCACTAGTCCACCAAACGCTTACAAGTAACATTTTTTGAGTCAATTTTCGCTTGGGGCAAGACTTTGCTGGTTCACCAGGGTTCAGCCATTGCGATGAGGATCGTACAGGATCCACATGTAATGATCCGATTTAAAATTCCTTCATTATTGTGCCGGTTGAGCAATGCAGTCTGCTCAGCAGTCGACGCGCGTTTGTCGGTTTGCTTCACTCAATTCATGAGGTACCCACCTTTCAAGCTTTTTCACCTTCCTAATTTGCTTCAAGTGGATTAAAACGTCATCATTATCGACCGGTTTTGGAATTGGTCTCCAGCCGTCCACGGGGCTTGTTCTGCAGGTCGAAATTTCGAGAACGCACCGTGTTTTCTTTTGCGACACCACCCCCATACACATCATTAATCCTTCGAGCCGTTTCTGCAGCACTGGTGCCACGGTGGAACTCGTACTCGTAAATAATGCGATATTTTAAGTTTTCCATTTGAAATGAGTGACGCAGAAAAAAAAGCAAAAGAGAAAAAAACAAATGAATTACGGTTTTCAAAACACAAATGCATGAGTAAATTAGCTGTTTAAATTTGAATTTGGAATTCCTAACCAAAGAGGATATATTTAAGATCAAAGTGGCCAGTACGACAAAACAACAATTTCATATGTAAGGACCTAATATTTTTGCCACGGTTCCAATATTTGGCTTCAGTAGTTACGCCTAGGTGTTGATGAATCAGTCAGTCAGGATGAGTCCTGACTCCTGATTATGAACTTATCTCCATACCAAAATTCATCAAAAGTTATAAGACAGACAGAATTACTTTCACATTTGAAATAATATTAACTATGGATAGTTTTTAGTAAATGTTATACTTATTAAATTATTTAAAAATTACATAAATAAATAAGAACTAGTTAAAATAAATAAATAAAAGTACTTACTATGCATAGTTAAAATTATTCTTCTATAATTATATGCTCAGCCAATCGCAAGAAATGTGGTATATTGTTTGCACAGACAATTGCAAATTCGAACGCAGATATTGTGAAAGTAAGTTTCTTCCCCCTGAACGTAATATCAAAATAGATTTCACTGGCTAAAAAAATGTTAACAATTTACACTCGAAGGAAACTCTTAGTTCAAAGAGATCTTGTAATATGGTTTTTTGCTATTCCGCTATTTTTATTTATATTATGATAATAAATATATTATTTTTGATTTTTTTTATATATAAAATAAAATTAATCCTTAGCCTCCGTGGATGTTAATGGTGACGCCATGCTTATATCTAATCTTTATTAAATTGTAAAAATAATGTACAATGTGATTTAGAACACAATTCAGAAATTACATTCTGAATTCAAGGAAAACAAGGAATAAAATCTGTGCCTATGTTTAAAACATAATATTAAATAACAACCTGCTCTAATATTTTGTAACATGTTTCCACAATTTGATGGGAGCTATTCATATTTTGATCAAAGCAATTTCTAACCATGATCATAATATTTACCACAGTAAATATAAATAGCTTCGTAGATGTAGGTCGGTAGGAAGTTAGGGAGATGTATTTTTTTATTTATTTATTTTTATTTATTTAACCATTTATTGCACACAAGAAATACATTTACAATAGAACGATTTACAAAGAAAGACGACACAAAGGTACTGCTTATTTCTTAAAAGAAATTTCTTCCAGCAGCCCTGCGGAGAGATATGGGATAAAAGTTAGCAGATAGGGCGTGCACAATTAAAAACATGATATATATACATACTTAAATACATACATAATATATATACTACATATATATATAATATAATAATAATAATATATACCTATACATAATAATACTTGATACAGTAAATAAAATATATAATAATAATAATAGTATGCATAATATTGTATAATATAATAATTCTACTTATATGGATTGAGATACGAAGTAATGCTCTTTCAGGCGTCTTTTGAATACAGCAATAGTGGGACTGTCACGAACAGTGGGAGGAAGCGAATTCCACAGTCTGACTGCATGAACGGTAAAGGAGTAGGAGTAGAAATTGGTGCGATGCGATGGAATGGAAAGAGTCGTTCTAACTTTAGACCTACACGGGGTATCAAAGGATCGAGAAAAATTAAATCTTTCGAGAAGATATGAAGGAGATAGGGGATTATACAGGATATTATAAAGTAAACAGAGGATATGGGAGTTGCGACGAAGGCGAATAGGGAGCCACCTGAGTTTCAATCGAAAGGCTGATACATGGTCGAACTTTCTAAGTCCAAACACGAACCTTATGCAGAGATTCTGCAACCGTTCAAGTTTTGTTAGCAGCTCTTCGGTGATATCCAGGTAGCAGGAGTTAGCATAGTCAAGGATAGGGAAAATGAGTGTCTGGATAAGGAAAATTTTGGTATTTACGGGCAAAAAGTTTTGGAGGCTCCTTAAGGTGTGCATCGAGTAATAAACTTTTCTGCTTACTTCACTGACTTGTGAATTCCAAGAAAGATTGCTGTCTAAGATTAAACCTAGGTTTTTGGCAGTGTTGGTATAGGCGATGACAGTGCCATTATACATGACCCTAGGCACATTATGTAACCGCTGAGTCATGTATTTACTGCCTATGATCATGGCCTGTGATTTATTCGGATTGACCAGCAGACCAAAAGAGTTAGCCCAGTTTGATATGCGCTGGAGATCAGCGTTAATTTCGGTAACTGCGGAATTAATATCATCTATAGCTGAATGACGATATATTTGCAAGTCGTCTGCGTAGAGATGGAAATTAGATTCAATTATTTTGGAAATTGTGTTAATAAAAATGGAAAATAAAAGGGGAGAGAGAACGCCACCCTGGGGGACACCCACTTCGATATCACACCAATCCGAGGTAGCCTCATCAAGGCGGACACGTTGCGAACGTCCCCGAATATATGATTCGAACCAGTCTACCGCTGAGGAAGAAATGTTGAGAGAGCGAAGAACGGAAAGGAATATGTCAAAATCTACAGAATTGAAAGCACTGCTAAAGTCAAGTAGGACAAGAATAGATACACATTTATTTTCCATTGCAAGACGGAGGTCGTCAGTGACTTTTAGCAGTGCTGTAACTGTACTGTGACCAGGACGAAAGCCGGATTGGAAGGAAGAAAGCAATTTATTTGAGGATAAGAAATGAGAAAGCTGCTTGTGGACAATGTGTTCAAGGATTTTGGATAGGTAGGGTAATATGGAGATTGGCCTAAATTGAGATAAAGAGGGATTAGGAGTTTTAGGAAGTGGAATAACATTGGCATGTTTCCATGCCGTAGGGAAAGAACTCAGTGTCAATGAATAATTAAAAATGTGTGTAAGTGTTGGCAAGAGTTCAGGAAGGGTGAGGGATATCATGCGAGGGCTCAGACTATCGTTGCCCACAGCAGTAGAGTTGATATCCATGATATGGCTCTTTACTTCATCCTGAGTGACTGGTTTAAACTGAAATGGGGAACAAGACGGTAGAGTAAGGGAACCAATATGGGAAATCGTGTGTGCTTTTGTAGCCTGGTCGACAATTACTGGTGGGACAGAGAAATGAGCATTAAGTTTATTTAAATTCACTGAAGTGTCAAACCTGTTGGAAGACTTGCCAATGCCGAGTGTTGAAAAAAACTTCCATAGTTGCGAGGGATTATTTTTAACAATTGAGGAATGTATGTGGCGTCTTTTGGCATCCCTACACAAACGACCACAACGATTCCGCAGAAACTTATACTTGGCTAAATTTTCGTCTGTTGGTCGTTTCCTGTATCGCTGCATAGCACGGTTGCGTTTAGCCATCAGAGCGATTATGTCTTTCGACAGCCAAGGTGCCGGTGCATGCTTAATTTTAACTTTTTTGACCGGGGCATGTATGTCAAAGATGTTTGTTATGGCATCAGTTAGAAGTGCTACCTTTTGGTCAATATCAGTGGCCGAGTATATAATTGACCAGTCGTAATCAGTTATGTCGCGCTTAAGAGCCTCCAAATCAATGGCCGTAATGCTACGAAGGAAAGTATATCTAGTTTTACGACGGGGCGGTCTGACTTTAAAAGAAAGGAAAATAAGGTCGTGATGTGAAAGGTTAGATGGAAACTGACCACAAGAATCTATTAGATCAAGTGACGAGGAGATAATGAGATCTAAAAGTGAAGGAACACAATTTGGAACATGATGGGTTGCTGAAAGTGGGAGTATGTTGAGGTTAAGGGAGGATAGTAAGGTCCGCAGTTTAAACGCACGCGAGTCAGCTTTCAACAGACAAGTGTTGAAGTCACCAGCAAGCAAAGTATGGTCATAATTGGGGCAGTGTGTGGCTAACAAAGATTCTAAATCGTTAAAATAGTCTACACGTAAAGATGGGCTATAGATTACACACAGCAGGACTTTTTTGTAATGCAGGGTGACTTCAACACACAAGTATTCGACTGACCCGGAGTAGCGGCTAGGTGAGGATGCAACAGTTTTGCTTACAATGTCACCACGCAGATAAATAGCCACACCACCGCCGCTTTTACCCACGCGATCATTGCGAATCAGTTTATATCCCGGCAGAGCGTAAGCAGTCGACGAAAGTGATGGCTTAAGCCAGGATTCAGATACCAGAATGGCATCCACAGGAGAATTACTAAACATGTCAAGGAGATCTGGGTGATGGCGTGGTATGCTCTGAGCATTGACATGGACAATGTTAAAGTTGGTGGGAAAAGAGGAAAAGGCCCTATTTAAACGTTCAAGAGCAGAAAGGGAAGCCGAACTGCCGTCGTCGCTATCCACACTAAGGAAACTGTCAGACGAAGAAGAGCATGAAAAAAAGGCATCATACCCAATATTATTGTCAATCAAATCCATATATATCAATATAATATTATAAAATATACCTACATAAACAATATAATATAATAATATATATTAATAAGATAATATAAAAATAATTCTTATCTTACAAAGCAATCAACAAAACTGTATCCTACGTATAAAATAAAAAAATAAAAACCCCCATCTTAGCTCACCGTATTGAAGGTTGAAGAAAATTACACACTTAATATAAAAAAAAATACAGTCATTACATTAGAACCAATACACTACAACCGAAACACAAAAGTTTTATTTTTTATTTTAATTAACGTACAATATAACTAATCATTTTTCACTAGACTTTATTCTAATAAACTAAGCAAAAAAATAAAGTTAGGATTTTACTCTGGCAACTACATAATACAATTTACGAAAAAAAAACAAACAAAACAAGGCAACCACTATGACAGTTGACATTGACATTTATGCCAAGTTATTTGTCATGTATTTGTCAATTGCAAAAAGAGTATTTTATAATTTTAATTAAAATAATAACGGGTGATTAAATATAAGAAAAACGGTACTACCTTAAATTCGCGACATACACAAAATAAAAGTGAGAAACAAGTTAATATTAGACGAACAGAAAATAAATAGATAACCTTAGCAATAACATTTACAAGACAATATACGTTACGACAGTGCCTCAGACTAAATCCTTTTAGTACGACGAGAGGTAGAAGCTGCTCTGCTAGAGGGCATATTCTCCTTGGTGCTAGGCTTTGAGATGGCTCCAGGGGTACTCTTGTCCGATGAAGGAGGGGCTGCCTTGGGATCTTTGAAAGCAGGGAATGAAGCCATCAGTGTTTTGAGCTCCTGCATGGATTCTATCTTTCGACGTGATTTGTCAGGCAATATGATCGCAATCTTTCCCTCAGTGGACCAACAGCTACGTACTCCGAAGTGCTGGCGAGCAGTAATAAACACCTGATGCCTTGACTTAGTTAGAAACTCGGAGATTACAATGCCTGTGCTCTTGAGTGTAGTCTTTGCGTCCCAGACCAAGCGCCGCTGCTCAAAGTCCCGGAATCTAACAAGGACTGCACGGGCTTTAGTGTTAGGAGATCCAAGCCGATGACAGGACTGAATATCATTACAGGTAAATTCAATCTGCATTTTGTCCGTGATGGTATTAGTAATGATATTGAATAAATTTTCATCCTTTGTTTCAGCCACTCCATGGAACAAAAGTATTTTCTTGCGAAGGAATGCCTCATGCCTGTCCAGTCCCAAAGATAACAAATCTATTTGTATTTTCAATTTGGATAGTGTTTGCCAAACAAAAGTTTTGAAGTCAAGGAACTCACTGCTTAGGCTGGAGAGGTCTGGTTTTGAAGGTGCTGATGCAGCGTCGTATTTTCCATTATTTACTATTATATTTAAGGTGGCTTTCAAGTTGCTTTAGAAATTATAAAATATAGATAGGATTTTGAATGATCATTATTGAACATAGGAGGTAGACACTTGTTATTTTCCATACTGATAATTCTGCTTTAGGAATATTATTTTGGCCGTAACAGAAAAATAACTATTAACTTTTTAAGTGATAGTTAAGAAAATGTGGTAGAAAATGTTTATATTATTGCGTCGCAATTTTCCATTATGTATTGCCAATTAACCCTTTCCTGAACTTTTGCTATTAATTAAATATCAAAATAAGTCACTCATCAGTCATCGTTTTAGCGAGATAAAAAAAAAATGAAGAAGATATTTTAAATTATAATTCTCAAAACCTATACAGTTTTGTTTCTGTTACGCCCAAAGCTTGTCTGGTAGAGAATGCCATACGGCATTAAGTCCACCTTTGTATATTTGTTTGTGCATTAAGTTAATTAAATAAATAAATAAATAAAGCCATAGTCATCGTGAAACTTTATAACCTGCGTTTGAGTTGGAAAATATAAATGACACCATAATTTTTAATTAAAACTACAACGTAGATGCTACACCTTGCAACAAACAAAAAAATCGATAAAAAGTTGAAAGTAGATTACGAGAACAATCTAGAAAAGAAAATAGTCGGTACTCGCCGCAGTGTTTATAGAGCCGTGAGTGGCGGTAAGTCCCGAGGCGTAGTGCCGTGGTACCGAACGGGAACTTTCGGGAACAACGGGGGTCGAGACCGCAATAGGATTACCAACAGACCTAGAAGCTCGCGCCGGCTAATTCAATTTTATTGTCAATACACAACTTTTTTAAACCTTTAAACTTTGTTTTTAAATGTTTTATTGTTCAGTTCAGCAGATTAGATGAACGCTTACATCATATAGTATGGATAAGCCTTAGGGATGATTTCCTCTCTAGCCGTGGTACAAGATTAAAAATTATAAAAAAAATCTAGCGCATTCATAAAAACTAATTGCGGAATCGATTTTAACCATTCAATCAGTCAATACAGTATCGCAAGGATGTCCATGACTGTTTCACTAAAAAGTAAAAACCAATTAGAGCTGTTAGTTTCTGAAAAAATTAGCCCAACATGTCGAATTCAAAATATAATCTTTCATTAGTGTTTTATTCAATAATTGTATATTTATAATAGAATTGTAAGTAAAATATTAAACCACAATTTAAAAAAGGGGGTGCAGCTGTGTTACAAATTATCGATTTTAAAATAATCGAATACTAAAAAAATATTTTGTCACGTCCCTAATTAAAACGCTCGAATGCATCCAGAACGCAAAGTATCGGAGTGTCACTCAACACACGGGTATGCATGAAGTGCGAATAATTTCGCGGTTAAAAACCGGGTTTTTTTGGACATTGTCATAAATTGAAAATGCGTCCAAATTTTTTCACTTTATCTTTACGACGGAGTATGTTGTGCATTTAAGGGCTATTAAACTTCTGTGATTCGCCTTTCGAGACTACATAATATTAACAAGTAGTAGCACGCGTAGCGGGCGCCATCTATACACATTTTAAAGTAACACATTATTAAAAAATGACAGCTGTCAGACTCGGTATCCGGTGTATCATACACGTTTTGTGTGGCGGCCATCTTACACGCTATTTTTTCTTTTAGGGTTTTTTGTTACTTTTTTCTTATATAATTAAGATGGGAAAACGGAAAAGAAAGGATGAAGTGTACCTACTAAGGAAAATTAAGAAATTGGAAAAGAAAGTGCAAAGTTTTCGAAGAAAACCGCGTAAGTACACAAAGCAGTTCGAGTGAAGCGGAAAATTCTAATTCGAAAAACTTCTACAGTGAGAAGAAAGGTGATCTTTCCGAAAGGAACGTTAGTTTTTATAGTAAGTCACCCGCAACAACAAGTACTTACAGGTTTAAGTGCAAGTCTCGAGTCCGGAACGCGATTCCGTGACCTTGACAAGATTCATGAACAACTTTTCTTCCTACCTACATATTATATTTCGTTAATGTGTTAACGGCACAAACAAATCAACATGCACAGTGCAATGAGTATAATCTGTAAGATTATTTCCTACCTAAATAATATACTTCAGTACAACTCTAGAAGTTGATCGTCGTATATTGGGTGCACAACATTATAATACCTAATTACCTAGAGTATAACTCGGGAAGCTATACCAGGACAGTGTTTTTTTTTTTTTTTTTTAAATATAACTTATTATAGTCGTATAATAATATAATACAGATATTAATTTTTATCTGATATTACTTGTAAACAATGAACAAACAGTTTTATCAATAAATTCAATAAAATATCTATTTAATAATAGATGGCGCTGAATGAATAGTCTGAAACAAAGAACCAATGTTGAGACCTTGAATTTCAATCGATTTACTATTATGGCCGATAGATGGCGCTATCACGCATTGGAATATTTTATAGTACAATAATATTATAACATAATATTGTATTGTACAACAACAATCGGGAGATAATTGTCGACTACAAATATTGTATAACATTATGTTGTGGTTCTTCTTACAGTCGCTCCAGTCACTAATATTACAATTTTAGTAGGAGGAACCAGAGGAGGGCCAAAGATTTGGATTCATTATTCACGAAGATATTGCCAAAAGATGGCCAGATATACTGATTAATGGCCTTAAAGATAACATCAAAACAGAAAGTTTTAAATGTCATGAGGTCCCAGAGAATTTGAAACTTGCACAACCATGTTAGCATGTGTAATATTTTGTACAGCGAATATAGATACAAATATAATTTCAACTCAGGATCATTAACGACAGCAATATCCCGAAACTATTAGTGATACAGGCCGTATATTGTGCCATATTATGCACTTCATGGAAAGTGTGACGAGAAGAATGAATGGAATTAAAATTGGCTCTGATCTACAAGACAAATTAAATAGTTTAAAAGCAATATTTAAAAAACGGTGCCGAACTAAGAGCAGTCTTAAAGTCAACAACAACAAAGCCAGGCGAGCCGTCAGGGAGATCTTTAAACAGGAGGGGCCCGCCGCAGCCGCCGATGCCGACTCGCCGCATTCCGGCGACAACGGCGAAACCGAGTGCGACGAGCGGCGCGTGCTACAGCTATCGCCAAGCAGCGCCGCCACCGCCGCAGCCCCAGCGCCGCCAACCTCCGCCGCCGCCGCGACGTGCAGCGCCCTCCCGCTGAATATAAACTCCGCAGATGAACAGGCTGGTAGAATTATATATTTTTATAATAATTGGACTCGTGTGACTAAGGACCCAGTCGTATTATCGTGTTTTTCTGCGGGCCCTACTACGTATCCCGGTTACAAATGTCGTTCAGCACTGGATTATACACTCGATATTGGCGCTATTGAGCCATCGCCTCCGTGGTCTAGTGGTTCACTGTGTTATAGTGAATAGTGGTTCAGAGCTACGCTCTCAACCCTGAGGTCGTAGGTTCGATTCCCGCGTTGGAACAACAATAAATGTTGTTTTCATGTTTGGTTAGGACAATACAGGCTGATCACCTGATTGTCTGACGAGAAAGCTGATTCATGCGTCTGATGTGCATGTAAAAAGTCGGTCCTGCGCCTGTTCTCTCGCCAGTCGTGTCGGTTTACCGTCCCACTGGGTTATGATAGTAAAAGGAAGCGAGAAGAGTGTCTTAGTGTATTGCCCACACACTTGGGCACTATAAAAATAGCTTCTGCGTAACTGGCCTGGTTTCAATGAAATCGGCAATGAGAGGAGCTATTATTATTATTATTGAACCATGTGAGCTGAGTTAAGGGACAGTACCTGTCTAGCTAGCGTTTTATCGGAATAGGTTTATCATTAATTTAAAAAAGTTTAATATATTTGTTTTTGCACCACACTTTAAACTAGAGATGAAACGGATAGTAGTTTGGCCGGATACCGGATACCGGATATTCGGCAAGCTACTAGGCCGGAGCGCCGGATATCCGCCTGCCGGATATTCGGCCGTTTTGATAATATATAATAATAAGTTTGATTTGAGTATGGGCGCGTTGAACGAGATCTTAAATATTCAGGCGCATTTGCAGGGTCGCACGTAACCGGAGATCGGGTCGACTCGGGGGCGTTCGAGTGTTATCGCGTAAAATTTGGTTCATTACAATTTGCCACTTGTTAATTTTGAGTATTAAACTAATAATTAATAAAACAAACATTTTTGATGTGCGGTTATAAAAATAAACGGTGTCCACAACCTATTGGAGTATGATTTGCCTTTATAAAATAATAAGATTTTTCAAAATTTTACTATCCGGTATCCGGCCGGATACTGTATTACTATCCGGTATCCGGCCGGATAGTGAAAACAAGGCCGGATATGCCGGATGCCGGATAGTTACCGGATATCCGTTACATCTCTACTTTAAACTTGAGGATTAACCCGTAGAATCGTAGCGAAATTATTATCTAAAGATTAAGATAGATACTTTCATGTACACGTTGGATTTAAAAAATGCTTATCTTTCTCTCCCGATACATGTAGACTCAAGAAAGTACTTACGTTTCTACTGATTTGAAAAACTTTACGAATTTTCGGCTTAAACATAGCTCCTTATACATTTACAAAACTAATGCGCCCTGTCGTACAGTATCTACAAAATACAGGCTTTTCTATTATATACTTGGACGGTATTTTGTTAATCAGCGAAACATAATTTTGGTGATTGAAATATAACAATGTTTTTACAATCAGGGGCCTTACTCTCCAAGTTGATTCGATTGTGATTCAGATTCGATCGTGCGGCGTACTCCCGAATGAGTTGACGTTTTCTTATTTAGATTCTCAGTCGATTGATATGGTCGGGAGTACCAAAAGTTATGATCTAACGATTTTCTCTATCCTGGTTAGTTTCAAAATAATCTACCTAATAAAATACCAAAAGCCGCTAAAATCGAGCTGATTCGATTCTCGATCGTGTCGGGAGTAAGCCTGCAGTTTGTTACAATCACTGGTTTTTACTATTAATTTTGATAAGAGCATATAATATATACCATCTAGAACCGTCCAATTTCTAGATTTTCTTTTCGATTCCTCTTCATATTCCATAGCTATTCCTAAAGACAAAAATTAAAAAAGGAACTCTTACATTATCGTTCACTAAGAAGATGTAAACTACGAATTTTCGCTCATCTTATCGGACTATTGATTTTAGTATGTCCAGCAACAGCTGTGGAAACAGATAAAGCACGACCTTGACCAACCAACAACAAGGGTACCTTATTTTCAAAAATCCATGAGTTTCCAAAACTTTGATATTGCAATCTTTTCCAGGGTTATTGTCTTCTCTTTACAATTATAGCGAGCATCAACTACACAAAACACTTACCCTGGTAGCCAGAATTGTATCAGGGAAGGATTCGTGAAGCGAGGCCCGCCCCCGGAGGCTGCCCAACTGATGCTAGTGTCAGTTACCGAAAACACCATCAAACAGTTTGATATCTGCTTCAAACAGTGGTATAAATTTTGTTAAACAAATAATTTTAACATTTATTCTGCGTCAGTTGACAATATTCTTAATTTTTTAGTGTCCTTGTTTAATAGAGGATGTAAATATGGTACTATAAATATTACGAAACCTGCTTTATCGTTAGTATTAGAATCTAAAATTATAAACCACTGTAGCATAAAAAGATTAATGAAAGGAATATATAAATCTAGGACTCCTTTACTAAAATATATTATTAGTACATGAATCGTTCTAAACTATTTGAGCTGTATGTTTCCAAACGAAAACGAAGCCTTATCACAAAAGCTATGCATCCTATCCTGCTAGCTTTAACAACTGCACACCGGGTACAATCATAATCCTTGAAAATAACTGTTAATATACTATCGATCGGCAATTAAAATAAATAAATAAATAATTAAATAAATAAATTTAAAAAAAAAATTACATTAAAATTCGCGTTAAAATTAAAACTTCAAGAATTAATAGTTTCCAATCTACTTAAACACTTCAGTTGTCTTTAAGAATTTGTCTAGCCTAATTATAATTACTAATAAAATATACTAAGCTAATTCATTGTGTGTGCTAGTTTGATATATCTGTATAAAAGGACATCTGATTGTAATTTTTAATTTATTACTCTTAGAAAACTTCTCAAAAATGTATCTTCTCAGACACTGAGTCGGTGGATCAAGATCACTGTGGAAATGAGTGGGATCGATACATACAAGTATCTTTAGCGCTCATAGTACAAGACCTCCTCTACCTCTACCTCGGCTGCCAGGCGCGCGGAAGTCAGTATCGACCTCATAAAGAGGACCTCGGGCTGGACAGGTAGTTCAGCTACATTTGCGCGTTTTTTATAACAGAGAAGTTACGTCCGTTGATGCCGATGAGTTTGCTCGCTCTCTGTTCAGGGTGGTCTCGAACCAAAGCTTTAATTTAAAAGTAGTATGTAATAATAATAAGGTCTATTATATAATATATATTAAAATGATGGTTATATATTTTAAGTAATGTATTTTTAAGTATATCTCCTGATTTGAGTCATCTACTAGAATATAGATGATGATATATATAATATGAAACTGTTGTTTCATTAAGATACCATCAATGTCGATTTCTGCTATTTCGTGGGGCTTTAAACATCTACTTGTTAATATTATGTAGTCTCGAAAGGCGAATCACAGAAGTTTAATAGGAAATCAAACGAACTTACCTGTAAGTGACGTTCGATGATTATTAAACGATGTGATTCGCCTGAAGAGACTACATTCCCTCCCGTACCCAAACTGCATCTCTTAGATGTCGTCCCCAAACGTCCACGAAATAGGAAAGATGCCGCAGGGGTAAACGTGTATGATACACCGGATACCGAGTCTGACAGCTGTCATTTTTTAATAATGTGTTACTTTAAAATGTGTATAGATGGCGCCCGCTACGCGTGCTACTACTTGTTAATATTATGTAGTCTCGAAAGGCGAATCACATCGTTTAATAACCATCGAACGTCACTTACAGGTAAGTTCGTTTGATTTCCTAATTTGCTACAGATTTGGCTTTACTGCGCTAGTATGAATTGACCCTTAATGTTTTATGAATTGCTTACATTTGTATTTACCTCGAATTTATATGACAAGCTTGTAAACTTATTCCTGTACAACAAACTTTTAATGGCAAAGCTCATATTTTAGGAAAATGACGTAATTCTGAATACTCGTATTTACCTTGTTACTTGGTAGGTGTATAATGTTATTATAGCTTTTGTCCACGACTTTGCCTGCATTATATTTGTTTTATATTCTTTTATGATAAAAAAAGCCTAATTGTAACTCGGGAAGCATTCTAATAGCGAAGGAATTATCGAAATCCATCCAATAGTTTTTAAGTTAATTTGTAACAAAAATCATTTCTCTTTATAACTAAGTATAGACTAGCTTCTGCAATCCACGCACGTTACTATAAATTTCTCCTTATCACACAAGCTGTCGAACGTATATAACGAAGATGGCTGTCTGCAATTTCGTTATTGAAATGGAGACCTACCGTAAAATTCACAGACAAGCTTAAATGGTTTACGAGTTATCACAAAAAGAATTCACAGTCGAACGTTCAATTCTATCTGACTTCGGCGTACCTTTGAAACTGTCGGGGACTGGCGATTTGTTTCAGTCTACTACAGCCAATCAAAGGTTTTTCAATTTCAGACGGCCATCGAATGAAATGTGAAACAACAGGCGCAATGGAACGCTCTGGCGGCGAGACTCTTCTCGCTGCTCGGACGAGTTGCGAGTTTTATTTCACAAAACTCAAATGGAGCGCTATATTCCGCTTTTGATATGGCAGGAAATGCAGCATTAAAAGATTTGATAAAATGTTTCTGTTTTATGTAACCGCTTGCGTAATGCGTATGCTATACGTGCCACTTTTTACTCACCCTCAGGAGACCCTCATAAACGGGAGCATATTCTACCAAAGAGGCTACGGTGGTTTTATTGACGATTGCACACCTTGGGAATTAGATGGCCAGATGGAAGGCTACCGTACTTTACTATAATAATAATATCTATGGACGCTTCACACTACGTCAATCTGGCCCCGTGCTAAGTATCCGAAAAACTAGTGTTACAAGTGCCAGACAACAGAAATATATTTAATACTTTTACATATTATGTAAGATTTTTATTATATTATACACAAATTTAATACACATCGATAACCCAGGAACATTGAAAACTTTTTGTTCCCTCGGCGGGATTCGAACCCCACAATGTGACAAAAACCTATACTTATTTCGATTCAAATATCAATTTCAGAGATCAAGTGTTAATGAAAGCTAGTTAAAGATGTGAAACTTTATTAAATGAAAATTTTAATCATAATTTTTAAGAATTGAAATTATTATTTTGGTCTGGCGTATACTGTGAGTTTATTACTCAGCTCAAAGCGAAAAATACAAAATGTTTTATTAAATAATTTTTGTTGGTATAATTACTGTGTTTTGTATTATAATTTACTTTTAATATTGTAATGTACTTTTTTAAATTATACATACTCGTATTTGTTTATAGTTATCACCTATAAGTTTAACTAGCTGCGAGTTCAAATAAAATCAGAGGTGGTAGGCATCATAATATGAATAAATGTTTTCTTAATAAAAATATTTGATTTAATTTGAGTTAACATAACCCTCCTTTTTTCGCCGTAGTCGGGTAAAAAGAAGAAACAATAACGCTATGTAAAACACGATAAATATAATATGTCATAATATATTTTCTATTGCGGTTCCGAACAAAAGTAGGTTTATTAGATTCGATTAGTAGTTTTGAGGTTCGCACGTCGGACAAGAAGTTTTCGAGTTGGAATCGGCCAAGTTGGTCGGCCGGTTGCATCTAACTTCGATAATAGAAAGAATCCAATACCGAAACTTCCCTGATAAAGACGTTCGCAAACTTTATAGAGTTCTCCACTTATTTTGACCGACCAATATTTAAGGCTCTAGCAGATAATTGGTTTTGTTGAGTGGTTTCCATAAATATCAATAGACATTTGGGGATGGAGAAGGTGAGATAATGCAAGAAGCTTTATCGAACTAGGTTATGAAATTCAGAGCCAAAGACAAAGTAAATAGCACCTACATTGTAACTAAGTAAAGTTAATTGGTTACGTTGTAGGTAGCTGATTCTGATGCTGATTCTGCCACTGACGTTGATGCTGATGCTGATGTTGATACTGACGCTGATGCTGACCCTGAGACTGATGCTGATGTTGACGCAGATGCTGATTTTGATGCCGATGCTGATGCTGGTGCTGATTCTGATGCTGTTGATGATGGAAATGGTGATGCTGATACTGATAAGTTGATGCTGATAGATAGAATGATAAGGGTATAAAATGTAAATAATGAAACCCCTGTAATGCTTAATAACGAATGACACACCAACATACCGGTATACTGAACTTCAACGATGTCTGAGTACACTACAAACATCACAGTACACTTTGATATATATTCTAGTGTTAGCTGCAATAGTCTTTACAGTTACGCTGTGTTGTCTGTTTTACTATATAAGACGGAAAAGAAAAAACAAACAACATGTAAAGCGTGAATGTAGAAAGGAGAGATTATTAGTTAAGATATTAGAACATTATACCAAACTATCCTTTAGAACATAGATGGTTACCAACTTTAAAAACCCTTTGATCTCAGGGGGTGCCCGAGGGACATGCTAGATCTGTCTTGGGACCCGCAACGAAATTAATCAGAAGAATGAAGGAGGAGTAGGAAGTGTTCAAGTTTTAGTAGGAACTAGGAAAATATATTTTTTTTTATCTATGGACGCTTCACACCACGTCAATCTGGCCCTGTGCTAAGTATCCGAAGAACTTGTGTTACAGGTACCAGACAACGGAAATATATTTAATACTTTTATACTATACACATATTTAAGATTTTTATTATATTATACACAAATTTAATACACATCCATGCCCCAGGAACTTTGATAACTTTTTGTTCCCTCGGCGGGATTCGAACCCGCGACCTTTCGTTCGAGCACCAACGCGCTCAACCAACTGCGCTACGGAGGTCGTCTAATATAATTCACACAATATTATTTAAAGCTACTATTTATTTGAATTGAATGCATATGACCTGTGACAGGTTTGATAGCAATGCGAGTGTATGATAGTCAAAGTCAAAGTCAAAAAAAGTAAAAAAAAATTATTCAGAACTAGCTGTGCCCGCGACTTCGTACGCGTGGAAAAGTGATTTAGGACACTTTTATATTTTTAAATATATTTTTAGTTTATTGGCGCAACCGCTGACAACTTTCGCCAATAGGTACTTCCCAGTGTATCCCAGTGTTTATCCCGATCCAGCAAGTCACGTACCCGGCAAGCCTCTTGGTATGCAGGCTATAATAATAATATAGTACCATCCTTTCGGAGCTCGGCAAAAGAAGTAGGCCTTCGAACAATATGTAGAAGTCAGCAAAGGTATTCGAAGTTAGGATAATATTATTCGAATGCACCGTATAGACCCAGCCAATTTTTCACGTTAATTTAGTAAATTATTTAACTTCGATGTCCGTCTGTCTATCTGTCTGGTTTAATATAACTTTAACACGTGTAGGTATCAAGCTAACAATCCTATTAAATACTCAGGATCTTCTGTCCCTTCTCGCTTTGAAAAAAACAGACTGCTTAGCCACATCTACCCAAAGATTCAGCCGTATCTCTCTAATTTTCGACACTCCAAAGGGAACCAAAACCTAAATTTGATACGAAGCAACGTCTTAATAGTGCCGACATAGGATAAATTGCGAAACCATAAAATTATTTTCAATTTTTTTGAACTTACTACCGTTTTTGTCATTAATATTTTGAGATATTAAATTGAAACATAATATATTGCAATTATTAAGGTATTTAAAACGAAACTCTCGGTTAGACATGGGCGCAGCGGCACGCCCCGTCGAGGATCCAGCAGGCTTACTCTCAACACAACCGAGAATCGAATCAGTTCGATCTCAACGGATTTAGTGTTTTATTTGGTAGATTACTTTGGAACTAATTAGGATAAAGAAAACCTTTGGAACGTAACTTTTTGTACACCCGACTATATCAATCGACATAGAACAAAAATTAATAAACGTCAATTTATTCGGGAGTATGTGGCACGATCGAATCTGAATCAAAATCGAATCAGTTTGGAGAGTTAGGCCCCAGCTCGGCGCGCCGATCGGTTTTAGTAGCGTTTTTTTATTAACCTACCCTAAGTATAACAATAATATAAATAAATTAAATTTAGTTTTAAAGAAAATATAAAATAAAAAAAGATTAAATTTGAATGTTTGCAGCGCGGTTCCTGCCGCGCTTCATACAAACGTCCAGCATTTTTTTTAAATTGTCATAAGTTTTTTATTTATGAACCGATTGAGATGAAATAAATGTTAAGTCAAGATTACTACAAATATGATTGAACTACATCTAAATCGGATAAGCCGTTTCTGAGATTAGCGTGCACAAATGCACCGACAAACAGACAAAAATAATAAAAAAATATTGTTTTGGGTACTATTGCATAAATAAAAGTCTCCTATAATAACACAGGCACAGTTAGCACATTTTAATAGTATTTTTTACCCAGCAGTCTACACTACACCAGCCCGCCTCGGACGTAAGACGTCACCCAGCAGCCTGCATTACGCGGCGCCCGGTCGAATCACGGCGAAACGATTTTAATTTTGCTATATTTCCTAAACTACTCATTATATTTGCATGGTATAAAGGGCAAATATTATAGTCTTCATGGAATGCTTAAGCCAACTAACGTATTAAAAATGATAAGGATTAATACCGTGATGGTATAAATAGCTTTCCAAAAACCGCTTAATTGCCCGTTTTTTAGTTTATCGCGAAAGGCTTTCTTTTAATTATACAGTTAATTAAGTTGATTTTATACAATAAATTATAATTTTTTTCACTGAAGGATAATACTATAGAAGAACTGCTTCAAGAAGAAGACAGCGGAGAAGAAAGTGTGTCGGAAGTAGGAGATTTTGAGGAAAAAGTGAGGAGGAAGCAGATAACTCTGATTCAGACAATATTCTTGACCAGATGCCTTCAGAATCTGATCCAATAAGTCAAGAAAATGATGAGCTACTGTCAATAGATGAAGAATATTTAGAAGATGTGCCACTGAAGTACCTTAAGCGAGGGCATTTTATTGGAAAAGACTTCTGTCTTTTTTAGTCCTTCTGGACTCAGTGGAAAATTTGTGAGCCATCACAACGTGTTCGTACAAGATCTCATAACATTGTTTATCATATACTGGGACCATTTAAAGAAGCAAGGTCTTGTTCATCTATGTTAGGAGCCTGGGATCTGCTATTTTCAGTAACTTTTCTGCAAAAGATACTTACAATACCAATTTGTGAAGAGTGCTTCGACAGATTAAAGTAGTTTCATTTCGATTTGGATTATGATTACCCTAAAGTTGTTTTTTTTACATAAATGTGCCACTATTTTGTATTGATTCTATAGTGTAGATAACCTACTAAGTGTATTTTTGATTTTTATCTTAATTTTGAATTATTCCAAAGAAAAATATATAGTTTTGTAGATTTTTCTTAGATTATAACAAAACAAAAAGTAAGAATTTTGTTAGTTAATTTGTTGTTGCTTGCCAATGTTTGTTTATTATAAATGTGTGTTTATTTGGTAGTGTTCTTAGTTTATTTTTGATATCGATTACAATTTTTAATAATTCTGAAAAAGAAATATTATTTTTGCTGATTTTCTGAGACTATAACGAAAAAAGTAAAAAAAAATGTTACTTAATTAGGATAAGCTTAAATTTCAAATAAATCGTTATTACAACTAGTTTTTGCAGTTTTATTTACAAAAACAATGTCAAAAACACAAGTGCATTGTACAAATTTAAAAAACGCAACCCTTTTTTTAAATAGCGTCAATTAGATTCTGTGGTATTTTCTACCCGGTAGCGAGTATTCGTGATCGTAAATACCTAGCGAGTACCGCCGGGTTAAAAAAAAATATATGTATATATACCTACAAATATGTAAAAATAAGATGACAAAGTAACAAATTGAAAAGTATCTCTCAAGCCTAGTATTGATCTTGTTACTTAATACAAAGCCTTAGAAAAATAAAGGAAAGCGGTGAGACGCTAAATATAAGAAAATAAAAATTGTCAAAAATATTTACACCACGGATGCTCAATCAATGTTGCTGTCTTTGTCGAATACATTGGAAAATACTTTTGCCATAGACAACAATAGACACAATAGAGTAAATACGATATTTCTAATAGGATTGGAGGTGCATAAAAACGTGTAAATATAAATTACATTCAAAATAATATAAACATTAAACACTATATCCATCCCGCCGCCAACAAGGATTTTTAATTTTAATAAAATAATTGGTACGAAAATGATACCTGTTCTCATTAATTGCTATAATACATTGTATTTATTAAAGCCCGAACACGGTACATTTTGTATTGTACGATAAACAATTAATAAAACAGAAACAATGGTTGACTTTGCAGCAATAAACAAGTAAACACGTTAATAAAGTGTTTACTTGTTCGGCCGGGTGAAAATATTGCAAGCCAAACGAATTTAAAATATTTATCTTCCCTTCCTTTTTATTATTTTTGGTATTAGCAGGTACGTTTTATCATTGCTAGGGGATAACTGTCATTTGGTGTGGCTATTCGCTAGATATCATTTGTTGTAACCCCACGGAAACAGAGGTGTTATAATGTTCACGTGTCCGTATGTTTGTGTTTGTCCGTGGCATTGTAGCCTCAAAACGGATGAACTGATTTAAATCTTATTTTTAGGCTTCCGTAGCCAAATGGCAAAAAATGGAACCCTAATAGATTCGTCATGTCTATCAGACGGACCGTATGTCACAGCCACTTTTTTCCGAAACTTAAGAGGAAACACTACGAATTTTTTTCCTTAAAAAAATAGGGGTCTAGGGGATTTCTATTTCCTCCCTGGATAATAGCTGTAGAGTAACTATTTTTTTCATGAATATCGTATTATTTGTACGTCCCTATTTTTTCCTTTTTTTAATAAATTAATTATTTCAAGAGATATGGACGTTCAAAAACCTAAAAAAAAATGGCCAGACTCTCCGCTATGTTTAAACATCCAGGAAACAGATTTGACTACATAATAAAATAAAAAAAATAGGAACCTAGCTAAATTCTTTTTTTAGCTAATAAAGAAAAAATCATCTAAATCGGTTAAGTTTTAGAGGAGGAAACAGGAATCTCCTAAACGTCGATTTCTGGTACTTTTAACAGCTGGTAATTTCAGTCCAAGTTGCAGTTGTCTCTATCGCGCTATTGCTGGTTAGCTAAGGCACTGCGAGACAGCAATAGATTTTATAAATACCTATTTTGTATTTCTCCCAACCGTGGTGTTCTCTTAAAGAACAATACCGGATTTTCACACATAAATAAAAAATAAAAAACAGAAACACATTTTTTTTTCATTAAATGTATACAGTGTGTAAAAAGTTGTTAGTTATAAAAGTTCTAAGTCTCATTTATATAATTTTCCATTTATTAGACACATTCTAAAATGTCTAATAATTAACAGTTTAAACTAAAATATCTTTCGAGCGCGTGTGCGAATTTATACGAAATAATGAAAGCTGCTGAGCTACATTTTAAAATTCTGTTCGCTTACTTTTTACAATGGAAAATAGAGCTTCGTTAGAACTTCAAATGATACCTAATTGCTACATTAAAAGCATTTAACGGTTACGTGAATGCTTTACGAAACAGAGTGTTTAGTGCGAATTTTTGTTGCTTCTCACCGCGAGGAAGTGTGTGTAGTGGCAAGGTATGGGCCAGATTTTTCGCTGTCTTTAAACATCAAGGAAACAATGCAGTCAGCATTATACATACAATAAAAACAAAACACAGGAACCTAGCTCAAACCTTTTTTAGTAAATCTATTGCAGTCTCGCAGTGCCCTAGCTAGCCAGCACTAGCGCGATAGTCACAACTGCAGCACGAACTGAAATTATCTATTAAAAGCACAAGAAATCGACGTCTGAGGGACCCCTGCTTCCTCCTCCAAAACTTAACCGATTTAGATACATTTTTCATTATAAATTAAAAAACGCTTGAGCTAGGTTCCTATGTTTTGATTTGATTGTATAATGGGATCAAATTTGTTTTCTGGATGTTTAAACACGGAGATAGAAAAGTTCGGTGACGGTGGATAGTTTCATTGAAACCAAGACGCAGGATTTTACAGTGTCCAAATGTGTGCACAGTACACAGAAGCATTGTCTCTTATACTCGTATCACTCTCGTAGCCTAGTGGGACGGATAACCGACACGACTGGCAGGAGATCACAGGCCCATTATGATCAGCCTGCATTGTCCTAAAAAAACTTGAAAACAACATTTTTTGTTGTTCCAACGCGGGAACCGAACCCACGACCTCCAAGTCGAGAGCTAGGCTCTAAGCCACTAGACCATGGAGGCGTTCATAGCTAGTAGTAGTAACGGACCCGCCACACATTCCCACCATTACAACTCGTAACCAGGATCGACAGTGCTAACCTTAAGAACCCTTTTGCTAGATGCTAGATCTGTCTGACCCGCTGCGAAATTAATCAGAACAACGAAGAAGTAGGACGAGCTATTAGTAGTAGGCTAATAGTTTAGTAGTTTGCACCTATGATAACGATGGCATCTAAACTATGCTGTACCGCCGAAGTTGCCGACTATAAACTGCCAGTAACTTAGTATAGCTCGTGCATACAGCTATTTGTCAATTGATTTAAGTTTATTGTTCGCCGGAGTTGAGACAAAGGTTTCCTGAAGTATATCGCTCTAGGGACCTAGGCTTTCACCATAAACTACCTACGCTAGATAGATGTGATGATTATAATCGTTCAGAGATAAGCACACCTTAGATTTTATCGCCTCCGTGGTCTAGAGGTTCAGAGCTTCGCTCTCGACCCGAAGGTCGTGCGTTCGATTCCTGCATTAGAACAACAAATAATGTAGTTTCCAAGTTTGGTTAGGACAATGCAGGCTGATCACCTGATTGTCTGATAAAAAAGATGATACATGCGATGGGCATGTAAAAAGTCGGTCCTGCGCCTGAACTCCTGCCAGTCATGTCAGTTATCCGTCCCACACGGCTACGAGAGTAGAAGAGAAAGTGCTTCTATGTATTGCGCACACACTTGGGCACTATGAAAATAATCGGTGTGGGAGGCATTATTATCATTATGTTTGTGTATAGCTTCCTTGCTCAAGGGCAATTAAATTCCACTCTGACCGGCCGGTTAAGGCAAGTCAGAGGTAGGGGCTGTTCTTCCTCAGTGATCACCTATTATCATTATTATTATTATTATTCTTACCCCGGTATCTCACGGACAAACATTTATTATGTATGATTGCGTGGGTCTCTTGCACGTAGCGTAACTGGCTTCAGTAACTATCGGCTAGACGGCTTCAGAATATAAGCGGACCTGTTTACCATAAAAGATAAAGCTCAGATAAAGCTTTTTTGCACTGTGTCATAATTCACTTTGCATAATATTTTTAAAATTTAATTTTGTACACTCATACCAAAAAAAGTGCAGACGGAGCTTTGTGAAACAATTAAACTTTCGAAGTAACCTTCGAATTGTGATGTTAAGTGATGATGATAAATAAGAAAAGCATCCCATTTTTTTTCCGTGGGTGTCCTTAGGTAAAGAGGGTATGTATTAGGAAATTGGCAGCAGCGTTTTCATTGCATTGATATTATTATAATACTGCGTTCGCCAAACCGCCTGCCAAGCGTGGCGAGTATAGGCAACTATCCCCCAAGAAGTACTTTGGGGGATACTATGTCCAGCTGTGGACGTCACGAGAACAGCAATACTATTACGGCTGGTATACAGGGGGATTCATGGTTCATACATATAATTCTAGCTGACCCTTGGTCACTTCGTTTACCATAGGAACAGTTTGTGATAAACCGTTTAAACCTTCCCGGGACTTCCACGAATATTTCAAGACTAAAAATAGCCGAATCGAAGCTAGCGAGACTAACGAACAGAAATACATTTTTATATATAAGAAAAGAAGATGTGTACATTATGTATATTTATCTGCAATTATTATCGAGAACGAAGCTCAAACAAAGATATTCAAAGTTATCAATCATGATTCATTACTGATGGTTGTATGACGGAAATACCAAATGTGCATGAGGGAAGAGCCGGTTAGTTGCCACTTTAAAAAAGTCTGTACGACACAAACAGAGAGAGCGTTATAAGTTTGATGAGAATAGATGAGATTAGAAAAAGAAGAAACTTGGCGTTGGTGGAGGGGTTTTTACATTTTCTTAAAATTTATCATCATAGACTTAAATCTGTTGACTTTAACTGCTTTAAGTAGGCTTCTAAAAAGCAGTTAAAGTCTTTTATGAGTTTTAATATAATCCGGTTTTACTGGATCTGTAAAAAAGGGGATACAGTTACCTAGCATTCTTTTCTATTGCATCTCACTCTTTAATAACATAAATAAAATGTATAGTGATTTTAGTTCTGAAGCAACGGTAGGACCTAAAGCAACTGTCCGGTTTTTACCCTATGCATGAATGAAGTAAAACTGACACAACCTTCCTTTAAGTATGGATTCTGCACGTTCAGTCTCCGGTCTCGTTTATCTTCTACAGTAATTGTAAAGTGTCGTTATGTTACCCATCAGTGGCATGGGGCTCCTATAATTGCTCTTTTTTACTATATTTACTTACCATTGGAAGACCCTCATTCAAACTCTTTTATCCCACGGGTACCTTTGTATTTTTTATGTTGTTCTAGGTTACTTTTATATCCTTTCAAAAGAACCATTCCGTAATAAACAACATAGCCCTAATAATATATTCTACAAACAATATTTTTCACCTTATTGTTAATGTTTAAATTCAAAGCGCCGACCATAAGCAAATTAGCCGCTTAGATATCTTGTGTTAATTAAGCAGCCTCTTGATTATTATTAACCAAATTTATTAAGATTAAACTTTATGATGAGAAATAAGAATATTAATTTACTGTGCTTTAACAAACACGGGCATTTATGTTAATGTGGAATATTGAACTTATTCAGTAACATAATATTAATAATTAAATAATTTTCAGTCCTCTGTTTTCTAACATAAGGCAATAAAGTCATAATATTATATTGTTGTCTTATTTATTATCAATGGAATTTGAAAGAAAATTTGTCAAACCTACAGCTGTTATTATTAAAACAGCATTTTTAGTATTTTCCACTATTTTTCTATACAGAGTGTAAAACGAATAGTCACTATAACTTTGAGGTATTGTAATTATATTACCTTTTTATATTCTAGAAATGTATTTCTTTTAAATAGTTTTCGTAAAAGACTAAAAATAAGGTTTTTACTTTTTACAATAATTGTTTCTTTAGTCCCAATATAGGTACATACATATAAAAAATATTTTAATAAGAAAAGGCCAAATAATCTTATCTCTAAATTACAGTGATTGTTCTTTTTCCATTCTGTAAAGAGAAAGAGTGGAAAATCTAAAAATACTGTATAAGCCATAAGTGTGCGAAATTACGAAAAGGTACCTTTTTACGATAATTCACGAACGGAGAAGTATGAAAATTCCCTATAGTATAGCCTATAGTTTAGTTTATAATATAGAAAATGAATTGCAGTTCGTTAGTCTCGCTAAAACTCGAAAACGGCTGAACCAATTTGGCTATTTTTAGTTTTGAAATATTCGTGGAAGTCTAGGGAAGGTTTTAAGAAAATATTCTATTTGTAAGCTCAACAAAGTGGGCATAGGTAGTATTTATTAAAAACATACATAGTTTTTAATAAATACAAAGAATTTATGTAATATAATTAATTACTTAATATACGGCGGATTATAACCATAGGTACAATAAAGACATATCTAATTGTAGGTATACTATACGTCCATTGTCCATCAGCAATAATCCACGGGGCTGGAAATTAATCGCTACAGCATCAGTGCTTGTTGGATTGCTAATCTAATCAGCGCTAACAGCACATTCCGGCTGAGTGATCCGGCATTGTCGGCCGGTGATCGATCGCCGTCCGATGCCCGATGTGAATCCATAATGCGTCATACATCACCGATACAGCTGTCGCAGATTAAAAATAATGAGCCTTTATATGAGCTATTGCAAATAGCATGCCATTTACTATACAAGGTGTATATAAATGAGTGAAGTACCAGCGTTGAAATGCTTACTTTTCACTTTCATGTTACATTTTCAGTAAGTACCTATAGCTTACTTATCAAATAAGTCCTCATGACATTGATATGACGATATAATCGTCGTATTACCTTCACAACCTATAAAACTTACCTTCACAATCTATAAAACTACAACTTTTCAGTACAGCCGAGAACTTCATAATTTTAAATTTTATAACGACATGGATTTTGTTTTAAATGAGGTTTAGTTATACAGTATACATCCAAAATCCATGTCATAATGAAATCTAAAATTATTATGTTTTTTGACTCTACTTAAAAGTTGTAACGAGGTTGTGAATGTAAACCGACGATATAGCCTTGCTAAGACAATTATGAGCGAAACACTAATGCCACCAAAAACATTTTCATGTAAAAATGTTGCCAAGACGACTCTATATAGCTTACCCTGTGAAAAAGTTATCAGATATCGTATAAAGCCAAGCTACTCTACTCGCCTTAAATCTACCAGCACCTTGATCAAAATCTATCAAAAAGTGGACAAATCCCATGAAGAACCAAAGTTCTTGATCTATGCGCCCTTACTTTACTAGGCTTAGCTTCACAGTATAGTAAGGGCGTATAGATCAAGAACTTTAACTTATAAAATTTTTTCATGCGCCAATCAATTAAAAGTCGATTAAGTACTTAATTTATGGTCACAAATTTCTTTGAGTATCGAAGTTTTTACAATTTAGACTACAAAAAATTTACGCATTTGGAGTTTTATGTAACGTTTGTTTTTCGTTTATTGTTATCATTATAAAACGTTACCGACTGTTAAATGTTTGTGTTTAGATGTTTCACAGTTCTAAACATAGATGTCGCTGTTAGGCACCTGCATCGCGCTATCGAGGTGTCGAACGATTTTTATATAAGTTATACGGATATTACATTAAGACTGACGTTAGGTTAATAATCATCTAACATCATCTAACATCATCTAACATCATCTAACATCATCTAACATCATCTAACATCATCTAACATCATCTAACATCATCTAACATCATCTAACATCATCTAACATCATCTAACATCATCTAACATCATCTAACATCATCTAACATCATCTAACATCATCTAACATCATCTAACATCATATTGTTGTTTTATTTAACAACAGATGGAGCTTGACCGGACTTTTTCTATACACCGACAGTTATATTATCTCCTGTGTGACCGACAGCAATTTACAACTATTAGCTGCCTGCATATTCGCGCTATTTTAAATAGGTGGATAAAACAAATTTTCCTCTCATAAATAATATTATAATAATATATTTTTCATCTTCGGTAAAAGTCGGTCACCGATTAATAATTGGCGACCGACTTTTTGTAGATGAATAATAGAATATACTGATTGCAGTAGTGCAACGCACTCAACATACATACAGTCGGACATAAATTGGAGCAAAACTCTGAACGATTATGGGTCCTACAAAAAGTAGGTCGTAGGTTATTTATGTACTTGTATATTATATTCCTTTTATAAATTAAAGATCATCAGATCCTTATAATAAACATCCGAATATGGTGATCCAGCATGGATTCAAAAGCCCAGCGCCGCGACGCCAAGCGCCGCGACGCCTACCGACTCCCAGCGCCGCGCGCTGCGACGCCTGCCGACGCCCAGCGCCGCGACGCCTGCCGACGCCCAACATCGCGACGCCTGCCGACGCCCAGCATCGCGACGCCTGCCGACGCCCAGTGCCGCGACGCCTGCCGACGCCCAGTGCCACGACGCCCAGCGCCGCGACGCCTGCCGACGCCCAGCATCGCGACGCCTGCCGACGCCCAGTGCCACGACGCCCAGCGCCGCGGCGACGCCTGCCGACGTCCAGCGCCACGACGCCCAGCGCCGCGACGCCTACCGACGCTCAGCGCCGCGACGCCTGCCGACGCCCAGCGTCACGACGCCAAGCGCCGCGACGCCTACCGACGCCCAGCGCCGCGACGCCTGCCGACGCCCAGCGCCGCGACGCCTGCCGACGCCCAGCGCCGCGACGCCTGCCGACGCCCAACATCGCGACGCCTGCCGACGCCCAGCATCGCGACGCCTGCCGACGCCCAGTGCCGCGACGCCTGCCGACGCCCAGTGCCACGACGCCCAGCGCCGCGACGCCTGCCGACGCCCAGCATCGCGACGCCTGCCGACGCCCAGTGCCACGACGCCCAGCGCCGCGGCGACGCCTGCCGACGTCCAGCGCCACGACGCCCAGCGCCGCGACGCCTACCGACGCTCAGCGCCGCGACGCGTACCGACGCCCAGCGTCACGACGCCAAGCGCCGCGACGCCTACCGACGCCCAGCGCCGCGACGCCTACCGACGCCCAGCGTCACGACGCCAAGCGCCGCGACGCCTACCGACGCCCAGCGCCGCGACGCCTGCCGACGCCCAGTGCCACGACGCCCAGCGCCGCGACGCCTGCCGACGCCCAGTGCCTTGACGCCCAGCGCCGCGACGCCTGCCGACGCCCAGTGCCACGACGCCCAGCGCCGCGACGCCTGCCGACGCCCAGCATCGCGACGCCTGCCGACGCCCAGTGCCACGACGCCCAGCGCCGCGACGCCTACCGACGCCCAGCGCCGCGACGCCTGCCGACGTTTAGCGCCGCGACGCCTGCTGACGCCCAGCGTCGCGACGCCTGCCGACGCCCAGCGCCGTGATGCCTGCCGACGCCCAGTGCCGCGACGCCAAGCGCCGCGACGCCTGCCGACGCCCGGTGCTAATATTAGCTAATACCAGCTAGTATTTTCAACAGTACCTTATATCCAATAGTAGTAGTGATGATGGTAACTAGCACAAGGAATTCTATAGAATATTTTGAGTCACTGACAAGCTAGTTTCTTACAAATCATGCTAAGCATACAAAGAACTTTACAGAAAAGAAATTTAACAACAGATGGAGCTTGTGCCGGACCTGTTCCATACACCGACAGTTATTTTGTGACCGACAGCAATTTACAACTATAATTAGCTGCCTGCATATTCGCGCTAATTTTAAATAAGTGGATATAAAACAAATGTTCCTCTCATAAATAATATAATAATATATTTTTCATCTTCGGTAAAAGTCGGTCACCGATTAATAATTGGTGACCGACTTTTTGTAGATGAATAATAGAATAAACTGATTGCAGTAGTGCAACGCACTCAACATACATAAAGTCGGACATAAATTCTATGGAGCAAAACTCTGAACGATTATGGGTCCTACAAAAAGTAGGTCGTAGGTTTTTTATGTACTTGTATATTATATTCCTTTTATAAATTAAAGATCATCAGATCCTTATAATAAACATCCTTTTGAATCCAAAATGGTGGTCCAGCATATTGGATACAAAATGGCGGCATTTACATTTTAATAATTATTTTGTTGGTTTTATAGCAATAACAGCTTACATACATAACTTCAGCTTTCTAAGATTTCCGGAAGTAACCTAAGAATTTTGATGATTTATAAATGAGTCAGTGACGAAATCAGGGGTTTTTACACATCGATAAAATCTAAAGTATAGTAGCTACGATATTCAAACTTTGTATAATTCATGTATTTACTGGTGTCATTATATGTTGAAATTTTCAACTATTTAGCATCATCGAAAGCAAAGTTATGGGAGTTCAAAAAAACGACGAAACCTTTCGAGAAAAGGTAGGTAGTGCCCTTGCGCTTCGCTTGGCTCGTCTTGACGGGGGCACGACCGTGCCCCGAGATAAAATAATATCGAATATATTTTATACATTTTTTAATGTATCTCTTTATTTATTTAAAATTTCGCAAGCACTTATAAGATTCTCTTTTATATTCCTGCGCTGTTGCCTTGAGTAGTCTGTCTTACGCCTGGCAACAAAATCGGATCCCCAGAATATCTGGGACTGTGGTAACCCTCAGTCATTAACCTGAGTGGACTCCTTTTCAGCGGTTTGAGCATACTACCTACACCATAGCATTTTGAATTTTTATATTTTGATGCTTATCGTATTTTTGCTTTGTTGCTTTATTATTTTAACAGCTCGTTGCATGATTATCTGTGTAAAACTTTCTTATGTTTATGTGTGTATCTCTTTATTCTTACATCTTTTAAGTGTAACGTTTTTTTTAACCGAAGCCTAGCTTTGTCAGGATATGACCTCGTGTAATGTAACGTAGTGTAACATCCAAATGTGTTTGTGAACAAATGTTTATTACAATTATTATAATGTAACAAAGAAAATTCGTGAATTTTATTTCTCTATTTTACGTGGATGAAAACGGGGACTTAGCTAGTAGTATATGCATTTCCATTTAGTGAATATAATATTGTGTATCGTCTCTCGTATATATTAATCCCGCTATAAACGGGATGAAACCGCATTAGCGTTTGCGTCATTTTTGATGTGACGTCGGAAAATAAAGTTTAATATTAGCGTAACGATAATAAATAAAATACGAGAAAGTATTCTCCCGTTTCACCTCAACTTTGCCGCACTTTATTATTTTAATAAAAATAAAATCTAACATATAGGGTGCCCACGCACGGCCTTTTTTTCGTAGGACCGATAATCGGCAACTTTCCTCCATATTAAAATTTTTTTATACAGACATTTTGTATGACGTGTGCGTTGCACTGTTGCAATAAGTACCTAGGTATGTTTTCAACTACAAAAAGTCGTAAAGTAAGAAATATTTAGTAGGGTACACATTAGGCGCTTACAAACGCGCGCTATATCAACGCGCGTTTTGAGAACCAGGAGTTCTGTACAGACAGTGTACTCAGTATATACTCAAACGTGCGCTTTGTCAACGCGCGTTTCGAGAATCAGAACTTTTCTTTATCCAAATACGCGCTTCGTCACTGAGGCACAGGGCCTACTTTTTAGAAACCAATTTTGACACCGATTTTACCTCAGATTGCTAGATATGCTAGATATATGAGATATGCTAGAGCATAATATTATAAGTCTAACCGATTTTATGACCGTTTTACCCGACTCATTATGATTTTAATTGTAGTGATGCGTTGACATCAGTAGGCTTACTCCCGACACAATCGAGAATCAAATAAGTCTGATCTCAACGGCTTTTGTTATTTTATTTGGTGGATTGCTTTGAAACTAACCAGGATAAAGAAAATCGTTAGATCGTAACTTTTTGTACTCCGACCATATCAATCGACTGAGAATTAAAATAAACTAACGTCAATTTATTCGAGAGTACGATCATATCTGCCTCTGTAGTGCAGTGGTTGAGCGCGTTGATGCTCGAACGAGAGGTCGCGGGTTCGAATCCCGTCGAGGGAACAAAAAGTTTTTAATGTTCCTGGGTCAAATTTGTGTATAATATAATAAAAAAATCTTAAATATGTGTATAGTATAAAAGTATTAAATATATTTCCGTTGTCTGGTACCTGTAACACAAGTTCTTCGGAAACTTAGCATAGGGCCAGATTGACGTGGTGTGAAGCATCCATAGATATATATATATATATATTATATCTGAATCAAAATCGAATCAGTTTGGAGAGTAAGGCCCCAGTATGTTCTATTTTCACCTACAAACAGTAGACCGTGTACGGGCACCCTATAGCTAACAAAATATTTTCCAAGAATACCAATGCAAGAATTCCTCCTCGGCGGGCGACTTTGTGTGTTTTATTCTCCTCGGTCAAATTAAAAAAGTTTATTTCAAGTCGTCCTTTTAATTTACAAGTCACATATTTACCTGGGCAAGTTTTGTATGGAGTAGATTTATGTCTTTGAAGTTTCCTTAAAATAGGTCTTTTTAGAAATTTGTCTACATTTTATTGAAGCAGTATATTTCAAGGTTTTTATTTGTCCATCCCCTGGAACAGAAACCATTTTTATCCTTCACAGGGACCTTTTTCATTACATCTTGATTGTCTTCGATACCTTCTTAAATAGCTCGTTGATTTTTTTCAGATAATATACTACAAAGAAAAAAATACACAGTATAAAAAATATTATGTTTGTCGTAATATTGAAATTAACCAAATGGCTAATTTACAAAAGAGAATAAAGTATTTTGCACACATTCCTGTAGGTTTTAAGGGTAGGTAGTAGGTAATGGAAATATTATGTAAAAATAAATATAAAATCATAAATCTTCCATATCAATTTATTGATTAAAGTAACGGCTAGTCACAAACATATTATAACCGTAAATTTAACTTATGAATAAATCACAACAAGTATCAGCCGGCGAAGCGTGACCACCGTAGAAATAAGTATACTCTACGGAAGAATAGACAAAATTATATACGGTAGTGAATGAGAATCAATGTATGAGATTGTTGGAAACATTCCTACCATAGAACGTCAAGAGAATACAACACTTTTTTAATATTTTTTCTTGACCTTCCTAAACAAAAACACTTGGTCTTGATCTGCTATATCTATTTCTTCGAAGAATAGACAGTAGATCTACAGGCATACTAAGCCGGCTGGTCGAAGTAATATAACCCATAACACTCGTAGACGAAAAGGCAATAAAATACATAATAGTTGTCATACAAACTATTAGTATTTTTATTTCGTGGCGTGCATATTGAGATAAAACATCTATAGTCTGGGCCCTGATTCAAGATGCCTTTGCTATTTATCGCTTACGAAGTTCGAAAACAAGACTTATGGAATTTGACATAAGGTTCGCCAAATGACAAGCGAATTCCTATATCATTTAGCGACGGTTATGTCAAATTACATACATCTTGTTTTCGAACTTTGTAAGCGATTAATAGCGATAACTTAGCTAGTTTTGAATTTCCGTGTCTCATCTTACTGTGTCCGTCCAAAAGACAGCTAACAGCCAAATACAGAAATGTGAGTAAAATTAAGTGGCACTCAAGTCACACGCTGTCCTTGTCATTCCGCCAATCAGTGAGTGACAGCCTGTGAAAAGAAGGGCTACTTGTTTCCGTATTTAACAGTTAGATTCATATATTTTCGTACATCTCAATTCGCGTTGAATAGTCACATTTTCGATATCGGACTAGCGACTAAGATTCAAATGCCAAGTTTGTCCGATCCCTAAACTTGCTCTGCTTCAACTTACTGACAGAGTTTCGAACTCATCCGCAGATGCTCCACTACGTCCATTAAACAATCATAATAGTTTAATAATAAATTACTAATCATTTAAAGCTTAACATAAATAATAAATAAAACTGAGGCGATTCACACACGGCACCGCGCACCGCTGCGGTAGGTTGCGGATATTGATGCGCCGCGGGGTAAAGCGGTACGCGTTTTTGGGGATTGATTTAAGTAGTGGAATTCATATCGCATTCATTTCTTTTATCCACTATATTATCGGACGGTTACATATACGTGTTTTTTTATATAAATTTAACAACATACTACAAACCAGAATAAAAAATAAATTAAACCAGATATAATAATGATGTAATTGATTAGGACATTTACATTTTTTCTACAATTATATTATAATTGTTAAAAGTCCATGGTATACGTGTGTTTGGTATCAGCGGTTTTAAAAGTCTGATGCGATATGAAATTCGCTTCACCGCCTACCGCGGCGGCGCGCGGTCCCCTGTGTGAATCGCCTGATAGCTTAAGCGATCTCTCAACTATCACAAGGAGTTAATCCATATCCCTCATATCAACTAAGCTTAAATCATATCCTTTTCCGTAGTTTGAGATGAACACCGTTTTTGGATTCGGTGACGATCCGGTAGGCGAACTGGGGTTCCAAGCCCGGGGAGCCGGGGAGGACCTCGTACCTTCGCAGCATATGGGAGAGAGTGGACTTCATCACCACCCACGCGTAGCGGAAACCTGAGGAAGAGGATACAAAGTTAGCTCATAAATCGTTACAAAATGTATACCTGATCCGTGCCCACTGTTGAGTATATAAACAGTATTTTCTGACCATTTAAACCTTCCCTGGACTTCCACGAATATTTAAAGACTTTTTTAGTCCTGAAATATTCGTGGAATCGGTTCAGCCGTTCTCGAGTTTTAGCGAGACTAACGAATAGCAATAAATTTTTATATACATAGAAAAAGAAGATAGAAGATAGATGCACTTTTGTGTATGACCTTTATGAACATACTCGTAATTTCACGTTTCAATCAATTTTACGTTTTATACAGTATTAAATTACTTATGTTTCATCAAATTATGAACAATGTAGAGAAAAATAATGGTTACATTTCCTGCCAACTTTAACGACGAATGGATACTCTTCGTAAAATATACAGTGCTTAATGGCGTGTTTCACCAATCAATGTTAAAGTTAATCCTTCGTTAAATATCATGTTGTTCCTCTCGTAATTCCTATCAATGAATGAGAAGGCATGGTATTTTAACAAGCCGTTAACACTAACAAGCGTTGGAGAAATCGGGACGTTGGAGAAATGGATACGCAGCCATAAGGTCATACGCCCGCGGCAGAGTATAGGCCGCGTGTTATAAATATAATTTAAGTTTACAGGATAATCAGATAACAATTTAAGGTAGTAAACTGATTAGATCTTTAATAAACTTTAGATCTAAGACCATAATAAAAATACTATTCAAATATAATTGAATATTTTAAAACAATCTCAATTCATTTCAATTGAAAATCAAACGGAATACAATCGTTAAATGGCTTGCACAAGTACCAGGTTTACTTTGTATAAGTGGGTTTTCTACTGCAATCTTAATTAAATGCTTTCTACTAAATAGCCAATAAAGCGCCAGGATTCTAAAGCTGTGTCTTTTCATTCGTTATCGTTTGCAGTGATTCATTTATTTCATTAGTACTTTGATATTTTAATGCACAAATAATTTAGTCTTACTAGAATTAATTAAAATAATCAGAATTTCAAATTTCTTGAAGTTTGAAAACAAAATGTCGTTAATAATATGTTTGTAATGTAAAAAAAACAAATCCCACCAAAAACATTTTCATGTAAAAATGTTGTCAAGACGAGCCTACACAGCTTACCCTGTGAAAAAGTTATCAGATATCGTATAAAACCAAGCTCGACACTACACCTTAATCAAAATCTATCAAAAAGTGGTTAGATCTCATGTAGAACCAAAATTCTTGATCTATGCGCCCTTACTTCACCAGGCTTAACTTCACCTACGCTACATTGCAGTTAAAACGTGATGCTTGGCCGTTTTATTTCGCACAAGATTAATGAATTCGTATGAAATGTTCGTAACGGTAGCAAAACGGTCAAGTATCACGTTTTAACTGCAATATAGCGTAAGTGAAGTTAAGCTTGGTGAAGTAAGGGCGCATAGATCAAGAATTTTGGTTCTACATGAGATCTAACCACTTTTTGATAGATTTTGATTAAGGTGTAGTGTAGAGCTTGGTTTTATACGATATCTGATAACTTTTTCACAGGGTAAGCTGTGTAGGCTCGTCTTGACAACATTTTTACATGAAAATGTTTTTGGTGGGATTTCATTTATTTTTGTAAGCTGGTTAATGGACTTTTTTTTAATTTAAAGATAAACTATTTTGACCCCTGTCCTTTACTTTACTATAATGGCCTAGTGACGCCTAGTGACGTCGACTGATGTCACCGTCAATATTATACCGTGTACTTAATAAACTTTCACCGCAATTTTTAAGGTAGAGGCGGATTTTCAATTAAATGTCTCGTCCATATTTCTTTATTTGTTATATTATTATATTATAATTATATTATATATAAATATAAATATAAATTATAAAATATACATTATTTTATTGCTGGAGTGAAACTTCTTATTTGGATATATTCTAGGATGCCACTAGTATAAATTCAACACTGATAATTCGAGAATTTGAGAATTACTTATAAATACGAGGGAGATTGCCTTTAATAAAGCATGTTGATACTTATTAAAATAATACGGTAAGTCTATAATAATATTGTATGTAGACGACGGTCACCGCCATCTGTTGGTCACTAGAGGTACTAATTCTTGTACGGCTCTTATAAACTTATGCTAAGTGCATTCACCGTTTTCTTTTGATTATGGCCATCTTTAAACGTCATGACGTGACGTGTTAAAAATCATATTATTATTATGTTAATAGTCATAAGATTAAACATTAAAATTATTTATACATTGATCGTGTAATATTTTCGTTTATTGTTATCATTATAACCTTACCGTCTAAATGTGTTGATAAAAATATGTGTTTAGATTTTTCACAGTTCCAAACATAGATTGCGCTGTTAGCTACCTAAATCGCGCTATCGAAGTGTCGAACGGTTTTTACATATGACTCCCTCTAAATTCAATATTTACTGTAACCATAACAAATTACTCTAATCTATGACTGTAACATCAGCGGGAACATAAGCCGGACCGATTTCAAGTGATCGACGTAATATTTTGTTCATAAACACTGACAACAAATTACTACTTGCCGCCTGTTAATTCTTACCAAATTTTTACTTACTAAATAAATAATACCTAATTTTAAATAAGTGGATAAAAAACTAATTTTCTCATAGATATATTTTTCATTTACAAAAAGTCGGTCACCGATTATTAATCGGAATAAAATAGAACATACTGATTGCAGCTGTAGTGCAACGCACTCAAATAAATAAAGTCGGTTAGAAATAATATGGAGCAAAAATCTGACCGATTATCGGTCCTACAAAAAGTAGGTCTTATTTTTTTTATGTACTTGTATAATATTGTATAATATAATATTTCTTTTATGTATTAAAGATCATATCCGTATAATAAACATATTAAACATCCATTTTGTAACGTCCACCATGTTGGATTCAAAATGGCGGCATTTATATTTTAGTAATTTTTTTGTTGATTTTGTAGCAATAACAGCTTACATAAATAATATCAGCTTACTAGGACGTCAGGAAGTACCTTATGAATTTTGATGATCTATAAATGAGTCAGTGACGAAATCTGGGGTTTTTAGACATTGATAAAATCTAAAGTATAATAGCTACAACATTAAAACTTTGTATGTTTCATGTTTTTACTGGTGTCATTATATGTTGAAATTTTCAACTATGTAGCATCATCCAAAGCAAAGTTATGAGAGTTCAAAAAAACGACGAAACCTTTCGAGAAAAGGTAGGTAGTGCCCTTGCGCTTCGCTTGGCTCGTCTTGATGGGGGGACTCCCGTGCCCCCAGAACTAAACATTTAAAGTAACCCTTATTGTCAAGCAGTAAGCGAGAGATAATAGTTCCCCTCACCGATTTCGGTGTCGGTAGCCGATTTCATTAAAACCAGACCAGCTAAGCAGGAGTTATTTTATAGTGTTCTTTTTCTGTTTTTTTTTGTTTTAGTAATGTTTCGTTACTTCAGGAATTTATAATTCCTGAAGTTTTGTGATTTTATAATGTTAATCTTTGTATAATGTGTAATGGTGTTAACGGGTCAAAAAAATGTTTTTTTTAACAGAAAAAATAATACCTATGCAGTTCCTCGGTCCCGCGCTGAAGGGCACAAACGCGAATGTATGCATGGCGCCCAAAAATCTTTCCGGACTGTATTTTTCCGGTTCAGGGAATAATTTGGGGTCCGCGAACATAGCTTCGTAGAACACTATGACGGAGGTTCCAGCGGGAGCGACGCGGCCATCTGTTAAAATAATGTTAGGTTTATACACCTTAGAAAATATTTCGCTTACTACGAGTAAATAAAATTGTAATCTTTAGTTTAGCTTGGAGCTAAATCCACTATGCCTGTACAGGGTGTAAAAAGAGCAGTCACTATAACTTTGGGATAGGATTATAGGACCTTGACTGATTCTAGAAATTAATTTTTTTCATTATTAATTTTTTGAAAAAAAAAATTTTTTTTGCAATTTATTATTTTAGTCGCAAGGCTGAACTGTTTGGAACAACGTTCTGCATTAAATTCTTAAATTATAATTTTTTCCCTAGTACGTAATAAACGTCTTACGCGTGCTATTGACCTCTCAGCGTAATCAGCTGATTATTTGACTGTGTTGCGCACGTTGTACATTGCCTATTGAAATATTTTAAATTTTTAAAACAGTGGATTAAAAGCAAATGACTAGTACCAATGGATATATCTCTTGCCTGATTAATACCCCACGAAGTTATAGTGACTGCTCTTTTTACACCCCGTATATACTAGTATTATAAAGAGGAATGTATGTATGTCTGTAAAGAATTGCCTCAAAAAGTAATAAACCTATCTATCTCTATTGTGATTAGCCTAGAGTTATTTTTTCAGTGGTCTGAGTTATTTTTTATTCCGGATTATTGTCCCAGACTTAGTAAGTAAATTATTATTATGTGGGTTACATGTCAGAACTATCAATTCTCAAGTATCTACTAAGTATAATATTCAATTTAAGTCAGGATTAAATTTTATTTACCTTTGAATTTAAGGTCATGTTTCAACTGTCGCCCAATCTTGGTGACAGTTGGTATAACCCTAATGCTTTCTTTTATAACCGCCTCCAAATACTTCATTTGATTAAGTTCTTGGCTGGTTGGGTTCCTGCTTAAGTCGTTGTTCAAGATCTGCTTCTGTTCTTCTAGAACTTTCTTCTGTATTTCTGGATACTTGGCTAAACAGTACAGTGTGTGTGCCATCGTCATCGTAGTCGTATAGTGACCCTAGAAAAAAAACAAAATTGATTCATCCGTTCGGGAACTACAATGCTACATGCAAACATATACCCCTTACTTAACACCCCGTTGTTTTTACGTAGGGGTTAGAAATGATTACGGAGTTTTAAAAGAGGTTTATAAGAATTTTATATAAAGCACTGCTGCATTATAATTATAATATCATTACAGTACCACCACTTCAAAGTGTAAATAACACAAAGTGTTATTTAAAAGCAATTATTTTGCAATTGAAAGTATTTTCGAGTGATTGAGCGCGTTGGTGCTCGAATGAGAGGTCGCGGGTTCGAATCCCGCGTTGGAACAACAAAAAATGTTGTTTTCAAGTTTGGTTAGGACAATGCAGACAAAATGCGTCGGATGGGCATGTAAAAAGTCGATCCTGCGCCTGTTCTCTCGCCAGTCGTGTCGGTTTACCATCCCACTGGGTTACGGAGTGAAGGAAGAAAAGGTGCTTCTCTGTGTTGCGCACACACTTGGGTTGGCAACAGTTTTTGTTGTTCCAACGCGGGAATCGCGGGACCTCCGGGTCGAGAGTGAAGCTCTGAACCACTAGACCACGGAGGCGATATAAATAATATACTCACAGTGTAGCAAACAAGCGTCACTTCGTCGGCGATCATGTCGTCGGGAACGGGCTCCCCCTTCGAGGTTGTGCCGAGCAAGAACTTGTCCAGCAAGCACGCGTTGTCATTGAGTTTCTTCTCCGCGTATTCTGACACGTCGCAGTCCAAGTTGTTATTTATCAGGTCCTCTCTGATTTGCTTCAGCTTCTCCCTTCTTTTGTCGATGATCTGCAATATAATAATAAGGTTAGATTTGTAAAACTGTTTAAGATATTTGTTGATTAAATTATGTTATCTGAATCAGGGTGCCAGCCAGATCTATTTAGAAATTTTTAAAAGTAGCTAAAAATATTTGTGTGCTAAAGCTTATTATAAGATTTTGCAATTTCGATGCTACTTCTTTATACATATAGTTTGGTAAATTGTGATTTATGTTAAGTTATACAATTGTATTTTTAACAATTTTGCGATTTTTTTGCTAAAAAGCGAGAAGAACCGGTGGAAGGTTAGCATGTAGGATAATTCTAAAAGTGTTAGTTTCTAACCTATTTGGAAATAAAAGATTTTTTATTCCATTTTCATTTAATTTACTAAAAATATATAAAAAATAATAAGCTTTGAGCAAAAAACATTATATTTAGAGAAATGATTAACTTGAACTTCTCTTGAATGATTACTGTAGATACGAATATATTTATTGATTACGTCTTAGATTAATATGTCAATGAATTAATCGATTAGTAGAAATCACAAAAAATCAGTTAACGCTTTATCTGTTATTGTAACGAAAACAAGTGAATGCGCTATAAAAATATCGATGAGCCGATTCGTCGGATTAATATAACTTTATGGTCTCCGTGGCCTAGTGGTTCAGAGATTAGCTCTCGACCACGGGTCATGGGTTCGATTCCTTAACAACATAAAATATTGTTTTCAAGTTTGGTTACGACTATGCAAGCCGATCACCTGATTGTCCGACAAGAAAGATTATGTATCCATGCGTCGGATTGGCATGTAAAAAGTCGGTCGTCGGGTCCGTCTACTGGGTTATGAGTGTAAAAGGAGAGTGTTCCTGTGTTATTGGACACGAACTTGGGCACCATAAAAATCATTGCGTGATTTCAACGAAAAAGATCACTGACACCGAAATCGGTGTAACTTATTTATTTTATATTAATATCTATTTTGAACGCAGTATATGTTATTTTTATGTGATATAAAGGCGAAAAATTTGAGTGTGTAACATACACTCTTATTACTCTTTCACGTAAAAACTACTGAACGGATTTTGATGAAATTTAGTATGGAAGTACTTTACATGCTGTACTAACGCATAGGCTACTTTTTACGCTAGCAAAGAGTACAACCGAAATCCTGGGGAACCCCCCAGGAATTCGTGATGCGCGTACGAAGTAGCGGGAAACACCTAGTGTAAGAATTGTCAATTGTAATTTTATTTATGTTTTTGTCAATAACATATCTGAATTGATTACTGATTGGTTTAGATGATAGACAGTGCGTTATCGATAACGTACATGTTATCATCAATCAATTCGATTTAATGTCATACATTAATTTTCCTCAAACAACGTCAGATTCATTTACGTCAGGCGAAGTCATTCGTATTAGGCACAAAGTAGATAATAGATATAATGGGTGTAAATTGAGCAGTCACTATAACTTTGGGATAGTTTTATACTACCTTTTCTCATTCTAGAAATGTATATTTTTCACTTTTTTTTTACAAAAATAAAAAAAAAAATTTTTTTGCTTACTTTTATTTTTGCGACAAAAAAAATAAGAAATGGTACATACAAAAAAAATTTTTTTTGTTTTTGACAAAAAAAAATACATTTCCGAAATGAGGAAAGGTAGTATAATCGTATCTCAAAGTTTTAGTGACTGCTCTTTTTACACACTGTATAACAGAGACACGACCTAGTACTAGAAAACGGTATCACCCTAATACTGGCAATTCGACTAGCTATTTTTGTTTTTTTTTTATTTCCAGGCACATACCCGATCTAGCGCCACTATTGGAAAATACTAATTACTAATTTCGTTTCGTATCTTCTTCTTAATTAAGGAGTTAGATTTAGCTTAATGTGATGTTATGCTTAAAAATATGCTTATCTTTATTTTAATGTCAATATTTGTACTTAATTCGGCATATTTACATTTTATAATTTGCAAACGTTAATAGTAGTGAAATATATTGCATTTTTTTGTATTAAACATAGAGTATGGGATGGTAGGCCATGGCATTAGTCATAATAAATAATACTTCTATCACGATCACTAGATATCGTGTCAGCAGTAAGAATCCGTCTCGGTGAATAACATCACATTACAGTGAGCTGTTATTTCATTAAGTTCGTTTGGAACACTGCTAACGTCAGTCGTCAACACGTGTTACGATGCCACAATGTATGTTCAAATTTAAAATAAAAATAAAAACATCACGAAATCAGCTATGAAATGTTTTAAAACTTTTGTCTCTGCTCGTTATTCTACCAATGAAGCTGTATTATATACCTCACGGATACATTTTATATTTGTTTTTTGTATTGGTATCGTTATCTAGTGTATTATTCCTGATCGGAGTAATAATGATATGACGTTTATAAATTATATGAGTTACTTAGGCTTAAATCACTATAATAATATGTTATTCACTACACTTCACAATCCTACAAAATAGTATGCCATGGGTACGTACCCTTACATGAAACTATTTGTCAGTTTCTAAGAAAAATTTCTAATTTGGAGATAATAATTGTGTGGATTATAAGATTAGCCTAATCATATCAATGAGGCGTAAATATCAAATCAGCATTTTAACCTTTGCAGATATAAAGTTAATCGAGCATTTTGTTGTTTGGATGTTCCAAAAGTAACAAAATAACGATGATAAGGCATCACGCACACAGATTAAAGTATTTCAGATCAAAATCACCTATTTCAAATATTTTCCATGTTTAATAGTGATAATAACAATTAATAATATTGTTTATCACCAAATTAAAACGATCGATACCATGTATGTACCACTGTATGCGTCAGTTTACACCGAACCACAAAGTAGATAATAAAACCGAATAGAGATACGAAATTAATCCTTATATTATAAGATATATATATAAGCGCATTAAGCGCTTTGCAGTTCGGTGCAACTTGAAATTTGTAACGTGTATGTATCTGCTTCTTAAGTAATTAAAATTCAATTTTCAATCGCTTCTGAATACTTTGAGCTGGCCCTAAGAATGAAATTCATTCTTAGGGCCAGCTCAAAGTATTCAGATGAATTTCATAATCATAATAATTACAAATATAAAGACAACACTGATTGACGGCAGATTTCTGAAAGGCTAATCAAATCTATGATCAACTGACATGGCATTCATGTTAAATACGCATATGGGTCAATTTGAAACATTTGTCAGAGAAAGAGAGGGATTATAAATATTATAATTTACATCGTTCGCACTCCCAAATGTAATTTCCAAATCGTATGTCAACTAATCGATGCCTTTTGGTGAATTAAGTTTATCTCTGGCATTTTAACCAGCGAGACCAAACATGATTTAATTATTTTTATAATATCTGTCCCTCACTTTCTCTATGATAAAAGTTTCACTAATAAGCATTCAATCCGAACTTGAATGTCAAAGATCAACACCAAAACTTTTTATTTCCATGTAGATTAATAAATAACACATAATATAGAATTGTCGTACTTACATGATGTCATAATATCACCGGTTCTTCTGGCTTTTTATCAAAAATATATCAATTTTTTTAATGTAAGTTACATTTTATAACTTGACACAAATTGAACTAGCCTGGCGAGAAGGACCGGCCAAAACATTTTAGTTAATCAACGATTTGATTAGCCTTTCAGAAGCCGGCCCGTGAGAGTTTATAATAAATTAATCGACTTGATGAACATAATCTTTGGAATTCCCCGCCGTACAATAAAATGCCATTTCAGATTGTAAAGTATTTTCCTAGAACATGGCAAAAAGCGTTCCCGTAAACAGTCCATTGTTATTCCGCATTGATACAACACTTCATTATAATGCAACTGCTGTAAATCATACGCTTAAAGGCGCTCCTGGGAAGCTCTAAGCTATGAACGTTTATGAATTACGTTTACGCCTCCGTGGTCTAGTTGTTTAGAGCATGACTTGGTCATGGGTTCGATTGCCTAAACCAAAAATGTTACTTACAGGTTTGGTTAGGACAATGCAGAAAGATGAGCGTGTAAAAAGTCGGTCCTGCAACCCAGTCGATGTCAGTCGTTTCGGCTATCCGCCCCACTGGGCTACGAGGATAAAGAGAGTGTGCTTCTATGTTTGCGCACACACTTGGGCAATGAAACTGTCTACCTAGTTTCAATGAAATCGGCTACCGTTACCCTAAACCTAACCTAAAACGTATACAAGGGAACCGTGGGGTGCTGAACTGAGAAGATGTCCTTTGAATATATTTCCTGTGGGTGTCTTTAAAGACGCCAGAGGGGATTTGTATCCAGAAATATGCAGCAGAGTTTCCGCGGAAATTGTGCTGACGCTCGCTAACCCGCCTTCCATGCATGGCGATTATATATACATAGGCATCCCAATGAAATGCTTTGGGGGAGGCTTATGACCAGGACCCTAATTCTCAGGCCTCGAACTTAGTTTTTACTAATTGTCTATCCCGCTCATCCGAATGAGATTTAGCGCACGTGCGAGCGGGACATACTAATATTCGAACTTTTTTCCATTGTCCGAGAATCGTGCTCCAGTAGTGCTATTCTCTAAGATTGTTTTGCGTATATCGACAGCTGAATCCGCGGTGAGTGTCAAATTTCGAAGTTCACCGCTCGATATTCGAAAACATTCTTACAGAATAGCACTGCAGCTGTGGACGTTGTGGTGACCACAATCCTGCATGGCGCTATGGAAGTTTTCTAACTTTGGGATATGATTATACTACCTTTTCTCATTCTAGAAATGTATTTTTTACTAAAAATTTTTTTTTCGTTATTCTTGCGACAAAAAAATAAGAAATGGTAAAAAGTTTTTTTTTTTACTTTTTGACAAAAAATACATTTCCAAAATGAGGAAAGGTTTAATCGTATCTCAAAGTTATAGTGATATTTACACGCTGTATAGAAAACATCTGAAAACTACTACAGTGGATTTCGGGATGACCGAGGATACCACCCCCTCGGTTTGAGATCTCCCATTGGGGCTCCCATTACACCAGGGGGCTGATTCAAGATGCCATCGCTAATTATCGCTTACAAAGTTCGATAACAAAATGTATGGGATTTGACATAAGGTACGCTAAATGACATAGCGTAGCTCGTCTAACGTCATAACTGAACGGAACTATTTACGTACGTAAGTGCTGGTGTCTCTAATGGTCTTGATGGTGTCCATCATTTCGATGTAAATGGGCGTCAGCACGAATATGGGTCGGATGTTCCTCCAGTAGGAGAAGAAGTTTTCTGTCACGATCCGGATTACTCTACAAACAAAAAGGAATGGATTAATAATCTTTATTTTTACTAAGCCAAAAGGAAAGTAATTTGAGCATATACAGGATGTGAAAAGAACAGTACCTATAACTTTGAGATTCGAGTACCTTTCCTCATTTTGGAAATGTAGGTACTTGTTTTTTTTTAACAAAAAGTAAAAATAGATACCTATATTTTTTTTTTAATATTTCTTATCTTTTTGTCGTAAGAATGTCGAAAAAGTTTTTTTGTAAAAAAAAAATCTAGAATGTGAAAAGGTAGTATCTTGGTAGTAATCATGTATGTTCTTCTGCCATAGCGCCCAAACTAATGTAGAACATTTGACAGCTCAGTAAAAGTGTAGTTATATGATGTGTCAAAACATGGTATGTTGGTTTAGTACGGTACTTACTTTGCTCCAGCGTCCAGATATGGATGATCTAAGTTATTTATCAAATCCGTTTCCACACCCATCAGCGACTCTAAAAAACATAAAAAATGCAGTTTACATTTATTAATAAAAATATAGTTCATATAATGCTAATTAATTACTATCAATATTATGCGATATTGCAGACAAGTACGTAGTCATACAGACTGGAGTAGGTATGGCTTAATTAATCCGACTACTATCATCTATACATATAATAAATCTGTAGAGAAGTCGTGTCTGTACATTGAAGATATTTGAGAAAAAATATTATAGGGGACATTTATTTACGCAATATTACCCAAAACAATGATTTTTGGAATTTTTGTCTGTTTGTCTGTTTATCTGTTTGTCTGTTTGTCTGTGGGTTTGTGCACGCTAATCTCAAAAACGGCTTATCCGACGTCAATGTACTTTTTACTAATATATTGCGGCAAGCTTCACTTAACATTTAGTGTTTGTTTCATGTAAATCGGTTTATAAATAAAAAAGTTATGACAATTTAAAAACATCATGTCGTATTTGCTGGACTTTTGTAGGAAGCGCGCCGGGGCCGGGAGCCGCGCGCTGCTTCAAATTTTATTTGCAGCGAACGTACCGGGAGAGAATGGCATTCGATAAAAGTGATTTTCATTTATTTATATTATTTAGGGTTTGTAAATACAACAATTATTTTTGTATAGGCGTAGGATAGTTTGTTTTCAAGTAAACTATTATACTACTAATATTACATACCCAATAAATATAATTTTGATTTACACAATATGTTAATAGTTAAAGTAAAAAAGTTAGGTCAATATAACTTAGATTTCTTGATATTTTTATTTCTTAGTTTTTATACTAGGTAGGGACAAACTAAGTTTTTTTTCTTGACTTTCTTTATTACGAAAGTTTTTTGGATAAAATCAGTTAGTACCTAGGTACTTTTGCTGTAAAGTCCTTTGTGATAAGTACTGTATGTACCTACATATTTGTTAGCGTAAGTTAGTAATAAGAATATAAATAAATAAAAACTGGTCAAGTGCGAGTTGGACTTGCGCACCGAGAGCGCAATACATTTTGATTTGATTACAGCTTGAAGATATAGAGTATTTATAATATTATAAGATTCAATTTAATAAAACATTCATGACAAAAACGGTAGTGTAAGTTCAAAAAAATAAAATATTTTTATGTTTTCGCAATTTATCCTTTGTCAGCACTAATTTAAAATGTTATTGCTTGATTATCTCTAAAGATTCTGAGTTCCCGGGAAGTACCCTTTAGGTTTTAATTCCCTTGAAAGTGTGGAAAATGATAAAAAGTTTCGACATAAACGGCTGTATCTTTTGGTTGCGGTGGCTAACAAGTACTTATGATTTTTTCACAACTTCAAGGGAAAGTTATAGATCCTGAGTATTTGATATGATTTTTAGCTTGATACCTACACGTGTTTCTGAGATAAAGGGTTTTGACATACAGACGGACAGATGGACCACGAAATTAAATCCTATACTAAATTAACAAAATAAGTGGCCGGGTTTATACGGGGTATCCGAATAATATTATCCTAATTAAATAACACTGCCCTAAATAATTTTTCCACGCGTACGAAGTCGCGGGCACAGCTAGTTATAAATACGAAAGATGGCACACGAAGGGTGGACGGATGGATGTATGTACCCAAGTGATGAGGTAATAAGATAACTAGGATATAGTATTAAGACCAAAAAGTATTCAGTTTAAGTCCCAATTTCACTAACTCCTGTCTTCTCTTTTATTTTTAGATAAATTAAATTTAATTCATCACATTCAAACATTAACTTTAAAAGGCGTTGGTGAAATTTAATCTACTGGATGATTCAGGGTTCATATTTTAAGCCGAATAATAAGTAATAAGAGAATGACGAGTAGAGCATTTATTGTTATGGCACCTCATATAAATGACTCAAAAAAAAAATTATAAAAAAAATTTCAATGGTCTAAAATGACCACAAGGAGTGAATCTTACTATGCTGGGGCTCCTAGTCTATACACACGAACGCACTGGTCATTGACCTAAGACCTGACCAGGATTGAAAGTCATCTGTTTTGTGACTTTTATGGAGATCTTTAATCGTCATTTGTCGCGTTATGGTAAGTAATTTATATGAGGTGCCAAAACAAAAAATGCTCTACGCGTCCTTGTCTTCACACTATAATCGGCTTGATATATGACCAATGAATCAATGTGTATATAATATTATGTATAAAGTTGATTCACATCAACCATAGGGTTAGAAACTCTAAGTCCCGATTTAACCAATGCATGTTAGTGTTAACGGGGTTTTAAAATGTCATTGGTAGGAATTACAAGAGGAACAACATGATATTTAACGAAGGATTTACTTTAACTTTGCAAGGTAAAACATCCCCTAAATTTTGCATACGACCTTAAGCATCCACAAATGAAGGATTTTTCAAAATTGACCCCCCAAGTTGGTGAAACAGAGAGCAAAAACTAGTGAAACACTTACCGCATAAAATATCGAACATGTACGGTTTCAAATACTTGTACATATCTACGTCGTCATCGCCCACCAACTTGTCGAGATGTTGGAAGAGATCCACGACGTGCGAGTTGACGTCATCGACTCTCTTCTCCAGGGTGTTGAAGTGGAAACTGGGCGTCATGAACTTCCTGGTTGTACGCCAACGATCACCTGAAATAACGTTACTTTTACAGCACGAATGCAAGTTTCGTTGTGTGTGCCCACCAAGCGATAAATAATTAATCGCTGACCGATTTGTAGGTGAAAAATAAACTGAATGCAAAAGTACAACAGCCATAAAAAGGTCGATCAGAAATAACATGCTCGATTATTGGTTCTAAGACAACAAGAAGTATTTTTGTAGGTCCGATTTTGACCAACTGACCGGCCGTTGTCAGTTATGAATGATCAAACGACCGTTTTTTTTCACTCTGCCAGAATATAAAATTTTCTGTCCACATAATATTTAGAACAAGAATTGACGAAAGCTTTTTAGCCTCCAGAAACCCATTTCGATACAGTCCCGATATGTTGTAACATCAAAATAGTATTCTCATATTGGTCGTTCATTTTTTATTATTATTCTTTAACATTAGAAAAGTCCCTATACTCCGTTCCGATTTAATGTCGTAAAAATGTAAACAAAATTCAGAGTGACTATAATGCTACAATTTAAATATCACTTATTAGCGCGCGGAGTAAAAAATGATATCTAGTATTTTTCTTTACTTACATTTAAAGTTCACATTGTGTATGGAAGGAGTGTACATTTTTTGTTTGTATGTAACAAATGTATATTTCGACGCATACGTCGAAATACGTCTATATGTACCTATATTGTATATATACAAAAACAATACCACTGCGTTGTAACTGGTCTCAATTTATGTTGTATGGTCAGTTAAACGGAAGCTTAATGGGTACATTAAGCAGGCCTATAGAATGTAACGTCTGCCCATGGTAATGGCAGTCGTAATGTAGATTATTGTTACAGCTAATGATGAAAGCCTCTGATAATACACTGGCAGTCGGTAGAGACCCTAAGGCTGCGTTTCCACTGACGCGGAGCGGGGCGGAGAGGAACTTAGCGGTGCCCAAATTGACCAATCACTATGCTCGTGATGTTTCCATGGAAACGGAGCGGAGATTTCGAGCAAGGCACCGCAAGCTCCTCTCCGCCCCGTTCCGCGTCAGTGGAAACGCACCCTAAGGCTTGACAAGCTCTGTGTGTCCCTTACCCTAAAATAAACTTATTAACGAAAATTTTAGAATGGTATAATCACACTAATATTATGAAAGTTTGTTATTGAATGTTTATTACTTCTTCACGCAAAAACTAGGTACTGAACGGATTCTGATGTTTGGTATGGTAAAAGTTTACATGCGGGATTAACACATTATTACCGCAGCAATAGCAGTAGTATTTTTTAATAATTTGTAAAAAGAATTGTCAAAATAATTTACGATTAAAATAATGCTTAGGCTCAACGCACACTGGCACAGGGTTTCAAAATACTAACTATTTATTTATGTAATAAAAATGATATACAATACCCTATTATTCATAATATTTGTTGGTAGTAAGTAAGGCATTTCCAACACTTAACAATTAGATCTTTTAAAATTCCTTTTTTGAATGATAACAATTTTACTATTGTATTTAAATTTTTATAAAACTACTGATTATTATAGCAATTATTCGGTTTCTGTATTTTGATATAGAATATACCTACTAACATTGAATTCTTGGAGAAAATTGTACAAAAGTGTGAATGTTATAGGTATTATAAGTAGTAATTATTATTATTAATAACAAAAGGTCTTTCTAAGTATAATATAAGTCAAACAATGACATCGTAATATTATTTACACAATACATAGCGTAAAGCAATCTTATTTGGCATGCTATAGGCACAGTATCCATTCGCGGCGCAGAGGTCATATGCTACGCTGACGACACTCTGGTCGTCAGTCGTGGCAGGACCTACCGCGAAGTGGTAATTCTGGCGACTGCATCGGTCGCTCTTGTTGTTCGTCGGATACGCGCCCTGGGTCTAAATGTCGCTCTCCAGAAGTCCGAGGCCCTATGCTTTCACGGGCCGAGGAACTCGCCGCCGCCGGATTTGTCCGTAGTGGTCAGCGGGACCCGGATAAACGTCGCTCCATCTCTGACGTATCTGGGCCTGGTTTTGGACAGCAGGTGGTCCTTCAAAAAGCACTACCGCCGGCTCACTGAGAAGGTCTCCAAGTCAGCGGGAGGTCTTGCTTCTCTCCTTCCGAATCTTGGGGGCCCGAGCATCGGGTGCCGGCGTTTGTATATGGGGGTGATCAGGTCAATGGTAATGTACGGCGCGCCGATTTGGGCCGACCGTCTCTCACCCCATAACCTGATGTTGTTGGGAAGATCCCAGAGGGTCATGGCGACGCGGGCAGTGCGCGGGTATCGCACCATCTCTAAAGATGCTGCGTGTCTGCTCGCGGGAAGCCTACCCTGGTACTTGGACGCACGAGTTCTTGCCGACGTATACTGGCGTTGCGCAGCGGTCCGTGCAGAGGGCAGCAACCCCTTACCGGACGCCGTACGTCGGTGGAGATCCTCGGCGGAAGAGAGGGCAACAGAGTTGTGGGCAGGGCGACTTGAAGAGCCGACCGTTAGTGTGGCACTAGTCACGGCGATCCGCCCCGTGTTCAGGGAGTGGATACAGCGTAAGCACGGTGCCCTATCCTTCCGCCTCACACAGATACTGACGGGGCATGGCTGCTTTGGCCGGTATCTGTGCGAGATAGTAGGAAGCGAAGACACAGCGGAATGTCATCACTGCGAAGACGACCGGGACACTGCTGAGCATACAACGTCAGCCTGTCCCGCATGGAATATACAACGAGCGGCCCTAAAAGCCGCCATTGGCGAAGACACAGCGCTCCCAGCACTAATAAGTGCTATGCTGGAGAGCGAAGAAAAGTGGAGAGCAGTCGAGACATTCGCGAACGAAGTCATCTCGACCAAAGAAGAGGCTGAGCGCATGAGGGAGCGAGGAGCGCTCGACCTCCAGCGAAGAAGGCCAAGGCGAAGACGTAGGGTCAATCACAATGACCGCTTCGTTCCGCCATAAACCGGGAGCTCGGGGTGACGGCATGGGGAAGCCGTCGCCCACTGCACCGAGTCCCCGAGAGGGTCGTGATGCGCACCGTACTCCTGCGCATCGCGACACACGAGTTGCTAGGCCCATGCAAGCCCTTAGGGGCCTCTGTTCGGCCTAAGGGGCGCATTTGCGCCCCCGCAGAGACGGGCCTGCAAGTCCCACAACGCAGGCAACCGTCGGCGGAGTCGCGGAAGTCCCACGATGTCCCTGTGGCTCCGTCAACGGCGGTACTGTAGTGGAATACCGCCGAGTTTTAGTGGGTAGGGCTGCGTCCATTCACCATCTTTTCGGACGCAGCGAGCCCCACATATCCGTGGGAGGAATCCTCAACCCCCCGCGGAATGCGGCAACAGCATTTCTCGGCGAAAAAAAAAAAAAAAAAAAGGCACAGTATCCATACATTTTAGTTATGTGAAATTGCATATTTTAAATGTTATAAAAATATTTTCTGCTGAATTCTGCGCACAAAGGACTTAGGTGACGTTAGTAATTAACAATTTATTACAATTATAATTATTATAATACGGAGACAAAATTAAGTTACTTTCCACGCGACTATCGTTTTTTGAATTCTTTAAATCAAATGATATTTATACTTATGAGGAAACAACACGGTTGAGAGAAATACAAAATAGGTATTTATAAAATCTATTGCTGTCTCGCAGTGCCTTAGCTAGCCAGCACTAGCGCGATAGAGACAACTGCAACTTGAACTGAAATTACCTATTAAAATTACGAGAAATCGACGTTTAGGGGATTCCTGTTTCCTCCTCCAAAACTTAACCGATTTAAATATTTGTTTTCTTTATTAGCTAATAAAAGAAATGAGCTAGGTTCCTATGTTTTTTAATGTAGTCAAATCTGTTTCCAATATGTTTAAACATAGCGGAGAGTCTGGCCATTTTTTTTAGGTTTTTGAACGTCCATATCTCTTTAAATAATTAATTGATTAAAAAAAATAAAAAATATGGACGTACAAACAATATCCATGAATATTCAGGAAAATAATTGTTACTCTAGCAGCATTATCCAGGGAGGAAACAGGAATCCCGTAAACCCCTATTTTTGTATGGAAAAAATTTCGTGGTGTTTCCTCTTAATATTATTAACTTTATTATAGTTGTTATGAATGAAGACGCAATCTTGCTCCATACAAACCAGACTGTCGCTGTCTGAAAGGAAACGCCAATATGTCTAGTGGCATTTCCAATATTCCAGCATTAGCACCTTCGTGGTCTAGTGGTTTAGAGCCTAGCTCTCCACTCGCAGGTCGTGGGTTCGATTCTCGTGTTTGAACAACAAAAAACAAAACAAGTTTGGTGAGGAGAATGCAAGACTGCACCTGAAGTTGGATGGGCATGTAAAGAGTCGGTCCTGCGCCTGATCTCCCGCCAGTCGTGTCGTAATAATTTTTTTCCTGAATATCTAAATATATTATTTGTACGTCCCTATTTTTTCCTTTTTTTAATAAATTAATTATTCAAAGAGATATGAACGTTGAAAAAAAATTACCAGACTCTTCGCTATGTTTAAACATCTATGAAACTGATTTAGGTGTAAAACAGTTATAAACAATAACAAATATATTGTATTTTAATTATATTTCATATTAACAATTCCATTTAACGCCATAAAATCCCATAAATGAACGGTAAATCTCGTAAGCCGTAATGGGCGCTAAAACAATGTGCGTTTTGCGGTCACCGCCGCCGCTGCGGTGTCACCGGCAAACAACGCGTATTTTATAACATTAGCCTGCGGTTAAACCTTTCATTAGCGAAAGCTGCCGCGACGCTTTATTACTACGGTGCCCACGTCATACTTTTGGTAGTATCGATATTCGGGTACATTTTTAATCCATACTAGCTGAATCCGACTTCGTTGGGCATAGAAATCGTTTAAACCTTCCCGGGACTTCCACGAACATGTCAAGACCAAAAACAGCCGAATTGGCTGAGCAGTTCTCGGGTTTTAGCGAGACTAACGATCAGCAATTCTGTTTTATACATATACTAGCTGATATTTGCCCACTTCGTTGAGCATACAAACCGTTTAAACCTTCCCGGGACGTCCATGAACATTTCAAGACTAAAAATTGCCGAATTGGTTTAGCCGTTCTCGAGTTTGAGCGCGACTAACGAACAGCAATTCATTTTTATGTATAAGATTATTTCTGTACATCCATGGGGAGAAATAATAGCACTCCAACCCTACGAAATACTTTGGGGTATGCTTATGTCTAGCGTTAAATATCATAGCTGAACTCACATTTTAATAAATAAAACAAAAAAGTCGAGGACCTCCGTACCGCAGTGGTTCAGCGCGTTGGTGCTCGAGCGAGAGGTCGCGGGTTCGAATCCCGCTGAGGGAACAAAATGTTCCTGGATCATGGATGTGTATTAAATTTGTGTATAATACAATAAAAATCTTAAATATGTGTATAGTAATAAAATTATTAAATATATTTCCGTTGTCTGGTACCTGTAAGACAAGTTCTTTGGATTAGCACTGGGCCGGATTGACGTGGTTGAAGCGTCCATAGATATTATTATTATTAAAAATTACCTTCTGAGCTCGAGACGGAGTTGCCAAAAAAGGGTTTCATCGCAGTATTCCTTTCCAAAGGCTTCGATAACTCGGACGTGTGGTTTAAAATAGTCTGAAAGTAAAAAAAATCCTCTGATGTTTAACACTTGCGATTAATCCCCAATTCTTTTAGGACTTTCGGTACCTAACCTCACTCGGAGAAACACAACTTTGTCGTGCCGATTTCCTGTGAGGCCGTGTTAGTTATCCGGTCAATAATAGCTCCCCTCACCGATTTTGGTGTCGGTAGCCGATTTCATTAAAACCAGGCCAGCTACGCAGGAGTCGTTTTTATAGTGCCCAAGTATGTGCGCAATACACAGAGACACCCTCTCTTCCTTTTACTCTCATAACCCAGTGGGACGGTAAACTGACACAACTGGCGAGAGATCAGGCGCAGGATCGACTTTTTACATGCCCATCCGACGCATGGATCATCTTTCTTGTCAGACAATCGGGTGATCAGCCTACATTGTCCTAACCAAACTTGGACAAACATTTTTTTATTGCTCCAACACGGAAATCGAACCCACGACCCCCGGGTCGAGAGCGAAGATCTGATCCACTAGACCACGGAGGCGAGTTCCGGTCAATCCGACATATAAATGAAACATGGTATTCTCATGAAAAATAAAGATCTTAATGTATTTAGCTTAGCATTTAATAAATCAATGGTATGTTTGACTTTGAGTCAGTTATCGATCAAACGCATACAAGCCTATGCTTGTGCAAATTTGAAATTGGAACTGCGTTAGAGTATGACAGTTGGTCGCGACACTAGCGCCAAATTATTGATGAAATTCAGTGTCGATTTCAAAGAACGATTTCAATCCAATATGATCGGTGTTGTTTTCAAGTAGCACATGACTTGTTTTTTTTGTCTGGACTGATCTTGGAGAAACTTATTTCAATTCCGAGGTCGTGGAGGTCGGGGTTGTTGACCCGAGGATTTCAAATTATATTAAAAGAAGTAATCGAATGTACCTACTACCTACTGATTAATGATCATTCACTATACAACCGCTACGGTGTATATATACAGGCTTATCAATGAGTGATAATACTTTAGGGCGTGTATGGGTCCCGTACGGATGTATTCTTTCAGCGCTAGTACTTTTACAGTAAAATCTACATAGAGGCATATGCATACCCTAAAGTATTAGCACTCACTAATGTTATACATTGTATATAATTTATTCCACTGATCCTTTTGGTTTCACCGTAGTTGGATAAAAGTTCTCCTTTTGGCAAGGTCGGATCTGGCTTGTTGGTTTAAAAGGGTACGGGCATTAAGTCTGTAGTTTGTTTCATATAAATAAAATTTGGCCATTGACGTTGCCAGACTGTGTCATGCCGTTTTTCGTCACGGCATTCAAGTAAACTTTTCTGCCAATCCGCTCCAATAGATGTTGCATATAAACAAAATTTGTCTGTGGCTGGACGCCGCAGATGTGAAATACGACAGAGTCACACCGTTTTCCGTCACGGCATTAGAATACATTTTAATGACAATTGATTGTTCATATTTAAATAAGGGTGTAAAAAGAATAGTCAATATAACTGAGATACGATTATACTACCTTTCCTCATTTTGGAAATATACTTTTAAGCTATTGCATAGCTTCTATCGCGGGCCTTGAGCGTGGAGACCGAATCCAGAAATTCCGTAACGAAAATAACCTAACACCTCCCACTCCGACCGGATACTTTTTATTGCCATCTATCGATGAATAGCAGAACTTTTAATGACTTTTTTTTAAATATCACGCTTGTCTCTTTAGTTCAACAACTCGCCTCTTATAGGTGGCATTGGTTGTATCGGATAAGTTGATATGCAATAAGTAAGTAAGTATGCAATAGCTTTACCGCGGCAGTCCCCGAGTGCCACATGTCTTTTTTTATATATTTTTTTGTCAAAAACTAGTTTTTTTTAACTTTTTACCATATTTTTTTTGTCGCAAGGATGCGAAAAAGCAAAAAAAATTTTTGTTAAAAGAAAACATATTCAGAATGAGAAAAGGTAGTATAGTCAGGTCCCAAAGTTGTAGTGACTGTTCTTTTTACACCCGATATATCGTGTGGGCTGCCACCTACCCCAACATCATCAGCGTTTGAGAGTAGAATCCAGTCTTCGGAGCCGACGCTCATGCGGAAGTTCACCTTTCCGTGCTTTGCCCACAGCGCCATTAGTTTATGTGATGACTCTGCAAAATATTAATTAATGTAACTTTTAATAAATAATAATAAAATTTAAATATATTATATCTAGCAATATCCCGCGAAACAATTATAACCACAACCTGCAAGCAGATGAGTGAGTGTACGCATAGTATGCGTGCAAAGCCCCACCACCATGCAGGTTGCAAAACTCGACGCGCGTTTCGCTCCGACCCCGGAGCATCCTCAGAATGTAGACTCTGCGAACAATGGGGCTTTGCACGATCGTGTTAACATTATTGCTTGTGTGGTGGTGGTGTTTTCATGTTTTTTGCTTGCGAGTGTACGCATAAGCAGTGTGGGAGGAGGGAGGTGCATCAAACGCATGCCTATGCGTACACTCACTCATCTGCTTGCAGGTTGTGGTTATAATTGTTTCGCGGGATATTGCTAGATAATATAATATATTTAAATTTTATGCTATGGATTTCCGCAATGTAACGCCTGATTCCATTAACTAAATAATAATATTTATATTATTCTGACAGGCGCACAAAACACTAAATGGCAAGGAATAAAACTATATGGCATAAAAATCGGAAGGCCGGTAAAAATTAAAGCTTTTGACAATTCCACATTTATGCGATTTCGAACTCTATTGTTGAGCCTAGAGTTCTTTTTTAGAGCTCTCAAAATCTCTGGTCTTGGGGATTCCAGAATATTTACCAGCCTAAGAGTAGATTAGATCTTTCGCATGTCCAAGTGATTTGCATAAAAACAAAGCGCTGATAAACCGTATTAACTAAATCAATGAAACTTAAAATAAGAATAAAATATAACAAAAAAAATATTAATCAAAACGAAATCTCGTTCACAATTTCATTCAATATAGTATCAGATTAGTGACAGATAAGTGGTATTGGCTAAATTCGAAAAAAGATAGTAAATATTTTTTTATTCAAAACGGATGAATAACACTAAAATATTAATTAAAATTCTAAGACTTGTAGATAATGTGGAAAATGCTGATGGTATATAGTATCTACTTAAATACCTAAAATTCTTTAGGAATTTTAGGTATTTAAGTAGATACTGTACTATACAAGGAAAATAAAAATCGGCTCACACTGTATATTTTGATGCGTGACGAAGACGCTTGCTCGAAATATATAGATAATACAAATTTGTACTTTAAATATATAGATAATACAGGTAAAGTCAGGGTTCCCCCATACATTGTTTTCACTTGATTAGTATCAAGGTAATTTTTCGTGAGTACCTTCATATTGATGAGTCGCCCAAGAATTTCTTGGACGGAACTCTTGTTTGTGGTAGCTAACAGAGATAGCAAGGATAAAAATATCTCAACTTTCGAGCGTAGGAGCGGGATAACGTACCACGCAATTTGTAGGACAATTATTATGTCTGTTGAATTACATTCATATTAACTAAGTAAATGTATGGGGGGAACCCTGACTTATATGAATATTATGTTGCAGGTGAAAAACATTTTTTTAAATCATCCTTTTTTCTTGCAATCTGCCCGTTGCATGGCATTTAGCTAGAGGTTATGTGTTTTGATAGTGACTTGAATGAATCTAGCCCAATAGCTAGTTCAATATGCATACTATAAATAGGTGAAAAAAATGACGCTTCAATTCTGGGGCATTGTGAGTTGAGCCTTACTTGTGCATCAAAAAATTATTGCAAAAAAAAACCGGCCGAATTGTGAACTTCGTAATTTTTTTTTGAAGTCAGTAAAAAAATCAAATGAAGTAATTTTATGATTATGACGGTAAAGGTCAGTTGGGACAAGAGGGGCCAAATTATTTTTCCGGGTTAAAAGGTTCATACTTTTTGTATTGCAAACCTTGTCCTACCACAACTGACATTTAATTATACGATTTTGCCATTGAAACGCAATACGTTTCGAATTATTTTGTAGTTGCTTGATTATTTATTTTTATTAAGATACCTTTGCCATTGATGGCATGTCAGCCCCAGCATAACACGGCAAATATTTTAATTATTAATTTTGTACAAAAATTTTGCTGGTTAACTCGCAGGTGAAGCCAGAATGCTCATGAATAAACAAAAAAATACCTAATTCGCATAGATATATGAAATTTAAATTTAGAACTAGTAGGTATTCCATTTCCCTCTAAAATGATTCAAAACTTTAAAGGAAAGCTTATTTCTAAATTTTTAATAGGCTTATTTGTGCTATTAAGCATAAATAAAATGTAGTGTTTCTAAATCCCATTCAAGTTATGCTGGTATGGAACTTACAAATGAATTAACCTACTACTTTAACTTTACATCACGTCAATATGTTTCCGTGGACCAGGTAATATCTACCAATATCCAATACTTTTAAATTTAAGATTATAATTATATTATACACATCCATTACCCAGGAACATTGAAAACTTTATACTCACATCAAATACAATGTAATCCAAAAGTAAACAAAGTTTAATAGGCCAAGCTTGTCTATTCGTAAGCTCCCTAAAAGTAACGTTATCGAATGCATGAAAAGCATGACAGCGCCAATACAATTGTCATTTGATAGAGCTACTATTACGGAGTTTTTAATGTTACTGCTTAGCCTATAGTAGGGACGGCTACTATAGTTTAAATGTTAATTATTCACCGCGCAATGAATAAATACTTTATATTAACCATAATAAGAATAAAAACTTTTTTCAAAAAATCTTCAATATTATCACAATATTTAATACCCTAGTTACCCTTTATCACCAAAGAGACGAAACAGAGATTATGGGTTACTTTTTATTATTTAATTACTTATAGTACTATTTTGTGTTCTTTTTTTAGTTTACAGATAATAATTTACTTAAATCAATTTTTAATTTGTTGTTATTTTTATATTGTTATACATAAATAATTTTTAAACTTATCGTTTAAAAATCATATAACTCACCATCAGAATCGAAGCCCAGCTGCAGAGCATTCCCTACGAGCGGCAGCGGCCGGTCTCCTGGAAACTCACTCAACTTCTTCCACCTGTATCCGCACTTCTTCAGGAAATCGTGCATCAACACCAAACAGACGACCGTTATCAGCAGAATGAAAATCATTTTGATTGTATTCGTTAATCGTAGACACTTAATTTTTGATTTATTCGTTTCGTGTCAGATCAGTTCGCGAATTATAACCGCTAAGCGTTGTGTCGCGTCTTTTATACTAATCCTTATCGTTTTTTGACGCTCACACACGCTCAACTGATTTTGCAATGGGCAACATCTGTACTGTCTGGAGCTTATATACAGATGCAATTAATATGATGAAGGAAAACGTTACCAGCGATTATCACGCTCGTTTTCCCCTCTCGATTTGTCTTAAGGGTATTTCCCTTAGTAACAAACTGCACGCTGGGTTACTTCATGTGACGTCATTTGACTTAGTTTTGCTGAGTTTTTTAATTTGGCCAATAATAATTAGGTTTAGTATACTTATGTCTGATTTAATGTGCTCTAAATGTAGAGACTAAAATAAAAATTCGAAATTCGAAATTTCAAACTGTTTCTAATTTCAATGCTCAACGAAGTGGGCACGGTCAGCTAGTATTATAATAATTATAATAATAATTTAATGTGGTCTTAGGCCCGTATTAATAAAGAAGTCTCAATCCCAACATTACTTGAGAACCTTTTTGACAGATAAATCAACGTTTCGTTGTACTTTTAAAAGTAAGCAACTTTATTATTACTATAGATCTGGTGGCACGGGAGTGCCCCCGTCAAGACGAGCCAAGAGAAGCGCAAGGACACTACCTACCTTTTCTCGAAAGGTTTCGTCGTTTTTTTGAACTCTCATAACTTTGCTTTGGATGGTGCTACATTGTAGAAAATTATCAACATATAATGACACCAGTAAAAACATGAAACATACAAAGTTTGAATGTTGTAGCTATTATACTTTAGATTTTATCAATGTCTAAAAACCCCAGATTTCGTCACTGACTCATTTATAGATCATCAAAATTCATAAGGTTCTTCCTGAAGTTCTAGTAAGCTGATATTATTTATGTAAGCTGTTATTACTACAAAACCAACAAAAAAATTATTAAAATATAAATGCCGCCATTTTGAATCCAATATAGTGGACGGTACAAAATGGATCTTTAATATGTTTATTATATATTATATTATACAATATTATACTTAAAAAAAATAAGACCTACTTTTTGTAGGACCGATAATTGGTCAGATTTTTGCTTCATATTATTTCTATCCGACTTTATTTATTTGAGTGCGTTGCACTACTGCAATCAGTATGTTCTATTTTATTCCGATTATTAATCGGTGACCGACTTTTTGTAAATGAAAAATATATCTATGAGAAAATTAGTTTTTTATCCATCTATTTAAAATTAGGTGTTAATTTTATGGTAAGTAAAAATTAGTTAAGAATTAACAGGCAGCAAGTAATAATTTGTTGTCAGTGTATCATTGTAATAAAAACAAAATATTACGTCCATCACTTGAAATCGGTCCGGCATGAGCTCCCGCTGATGTTATAACAGCATGTTATATATGTCGCAGTCATCTAATTAAATCAGCTATTTCATTGAGTGACTAGCGTTTTTATCGAATGACGACATTTAATGAAAGACTAAAGGACAACTCGTCAAGTTGTTTATTGTAACGTCCAATGTCTTACTGAACATTGATTGAACGTCATTTAGTCATGTAGTCATTGACTGAACGTCATTTAGTCTGATTTTTTAACCGACTTCCAAAAAAGGAGGATCTTTCTCAATTCGATGAATAAGTAGGTTTTTTTTATGTTTGTTAGCGAATAATTTTCCGATTTTTTAACCGACTTCCAAAAAAGGAGGAGCTGGAATTTTTTTTGTATAAATCCCTCTTAATTGGTGGGTGGAGAGAGGGGGAGGAGGGGAGGGGGTGAACCCCCCCTACCACTCCCACCTTTAGGAGACTACTAGTTTGGAAGATATTTATGGTTGAAGTTTTGAGGTTATGTCTGTGTTTCCAGGATATTTCCAGGAGTAAAACAGGGGAGAAAGGTGGAGACGGCGGTAAGGGGACAAAGGAAATCCCCCCTACCCTCCCCTCTACTCAGCAACCACTAGTTTAGAAAATATTTACAGTTGTAGTTTAGAGGTTATATAAAACAGACAAGTTCTACGTGGAGTCGGAGTTGATAGATTTGTTTTTGGGACAATGTCGGTCGGTCACGTCTCCGGCGCTGCGGGAAATGCAGCCCCTTCGCCCATGCGTAACGAATGACAGCAACCAACACTCGCCTTAGGCAGCTCCGGCTTTCTAGTCACCTTCGGCGACCAGCCTCCGCCGCCACGGCGAGTCCTGGTTTCTGTATTTCGTTACGGCGGGCGGGGGCTGCTCTCCCTCCGCGCCTCCGCGCTTAAATATACACTCTAGGGGTTGACAGACAAGTACTACGTGGAGTCGGGGTTGATAGATTCGCTTTTGGGAAAATTCAGTCACCTGACTGATTTTATGTCCGCTCTCATATAAGGGCTATGTTACATTCCGCTAACTAATTGGACGTTGAGTTACGATTGTACAATCAATGTTCGGCCTAGTCTTTCAATTAAATGTCGTCATTCGATAAAAACGCTAGTCACTTAATGAAATAGCTGATTTAATTAGATGACTGCGACATATATATAGGGGGTATGAGAAACTTACATACCAATGTTAAATTTCCATACAATTTTATGTAAAAACCGTTCGACACTTCGATAGCGCGATGCAGGTAGCTGACAGCGCAATCTATGTTTAGGACTGTGAAACATCTAAACACACATTTTATCAACACATTTAACACTCGGTAACGTTATAATGATAACAATAAACGAAAATATTACACGATCAATGTATAAATAATTTTAGTGTTTAATCTTATGACTATTAACATAATAATAATATGATTTTTAACACGTCACGTCATGCCGTTTTAAGATGGCCATACTCAAAAGAAAACCTTAAAGCTATTTTTCAAAATAAAAATAAGTACTTTGTTTTCCTTCAAAAATGCTAAGTTGCACTTAGGTGTATGCACTTATATGCTTTTATTAGGTATATGCATAACTTTATAAGAGCCGTACAAGAATTAGTACCTCTAGTGACCTACAGATGGCAGTAACCGTCGTCTACATCACGATATTATTATAGACATACTGTATTATTTTAATAAGTATCAACATGCTTTATTAAAGGCAATCTCTCTCGTATATATAAGTAATTCTCAAATTCTCGAATGTTTATTAGTGTTGAATTTATACTAGTGGCATCCTAGGATATCCAAATAAGAAGTTTCACTCGAGCAATAAAATAATGTATATTTTATAATTTATATTTATATATATTATATTAATATAACAAATAAAGAAATATGGTTACTACCTCTCTTCCTCTTAAAAATTGCGGTGAAAGTTTATACACGGTATAATATTGACGGTGACATCAGTCGACGTCACTAGACTGACTGTTCTATTTTCCGTAAGTAAAGACCCGGGGTCAAAATAGGTTATCTTTAAATTAAAATAAGTCCATTAACCAGCTTACAAAAATAAATGAAATCCCACCAAAAACATTTTCATGTAAAAATGTTGTCAAGACGAGCCTACACAGCTTACCCTGTGAAAAAGTTATCAGATATCGTATAAAGCCAAGCTCTACACTACACCTTATTCATAATCTATCAAAAAGTGGTCAGATCTCATGTAGAACCAAAATTCTTGATTCACCCGCCCTTACTTCAACAGGCTTAACTTCACATACGCTACATTGCAGTTAAAACGTGATACTTGACCGTTTTGCTACCGTTAAGAACATTTCACACGAATTCATTAATCGTGTGCGAAATAAAACGGCCAAGCATCACGTTTTAACTGCAATGTAGCGTAAGTGAAGTTAAGCCTGGTGAAGTAAGGGCGCATAGATCAAGAATTTTGGTTCTATATGAGATCTGACCACTTTTTGATAGATTTTGATTAAGGTGTAGTGTAGAGCTTGGCTTTATACGATTTCTGATAACTTTTTCACAGGGTATGCTGTGTAGGCTCGTCTTGACAACATTTTTACATGAAAATGTGTTTAGTGGGATATAGGTTACATAGTACTTTAATTTCTTTTCTTTATAAACCGTAATATACATAATATGATAGATTACAGATAACATAAGTTTAATCTTTATTTTTATTATCTTTATTTTTACGGTCTAAAAAAGAAAAAAAAAAGAAAATACGTAACATAAGTAAAGTTCTTAATTTTTTAAAAGTAAAACGAAAATATATTTTTTTATCTGTCAAATAGGTTCTCAAGAGTGGTTGGGTAATGGGTTTCAGACTTCTTTATTAATTTGGGCCTTAGTTTTTTCATTTGACCAATTATAATTATAGTCAGAGTTTCCTCATACATTGTTTTCACTTGATTAGTATCAAGCAAATTTTTCGTGAGTACCTTCATTTTGATGAGTCGCTTAAGACTTTCTTGGACGGAACTCTTGTTTGTGGTAGCTAACAGAGATAGCAACAATAAAGTTTGTGGATTTGGTGATGCCAAAATATATTTTTTTTTGATGAATCTTAAGATAATGATATAAATTATCCTACAAAATATTAGTCCTAAAAAATCTATGGTTTGATGCAAAGGTTTACTCTTGCCAACTTGTATCGATAACGAGGTCATCTTAAACTATTAGTAACCAGCTGATTTTGTTTTTATTACTTAGTTAATATTTATGTAATTCAGCAGACATAATTGTCCTACAAATTGCGTGGTAAGTTATCCCAGGCCTACGCTCGAAAGTTGAGATTATTTTTTTATCATTGATAACTCTGTTAGCTACCACAATCGAGAGTTCCGTCCAAGAAATTATTGGACGTCTCATCAAAAATAAACTACTCAAGAAAAATTTGCTTGACACTAATCTAGTGACAACAATTTATGAGAATATTAGGTCTAAATGTAGAGACTAAAATAAAATTCGAACAAATTAATGTGTAATTGTTTTTCTATACTATGAGTAGTATGTATACGCTATAACACATCCAAATTAAATGTCACTTATAAGTTATAATTGGCATTTAAATTTGAAGTATTATAATAGCTGCTCATTCTGAGCTTCTTGTCATTTAGGTCACGTTGAATCGTATTTGAGTGTAGGTACTATTCTAATTTTACAAATGAAAACACACAGCAATATCTTCAAAACCGGACAGGAAAAACTTTTTGTGCTGTTACTAATCATAGTAGCGATCTTAGATTTTCTTTATAATTTAAATAATTAGATAATTTACTCCGAATATATAATCGTTATGTTATAAATAGATTTAGGGGCATTTCACGACAAGCAGCCCAGAAAAATAAAGTCAGATCTTGGATATTGTTCATTATTGGATCAACTGCACTTCCATAGGACCTGAATAAATGTACGTCCTTATTTTTCTTTTATTACGCATAGTTACGAATTTATGCGCCCTCAAAGAATCATCAAAATTTGGTTTTTTGTTTCTTATAACCTGCCAAGCTTGGCGAAGTATAGGCCACTAACCCCCCCTCCATGCCCCCATGAAATACTTTGAGGGAAGCTGTACAGCAGTGGGCAGCTGAAACCAATACTAGCAATAGAGTGGGAATAGAGTGGGGGAGGTGGCGTCATCGGTTCAGTTAGTAAATATAAACAAAGCCACTTGTGTAGTAATTATAGAACACTAGGGGAAATCTATTACGGTTTACGATACTATGAATATTCATATCTTATATCATAGATACGGGCTTTTTAACGATACTTATGGTTTTACACATTACTGTATAAGATTGACGCATTCATTCATAACATTTAAGGATAATATCATGTAAAATTAATCTAGACTTTAGGTCTAAGGAGAATCCCGCGTGTTTGAATAGTCTTCGTTGTTTCAGGTATTACGTCCACGGTTTTTTTATAATTAGTAATAGCAGTATTTTTTTTAAACAGCCACGATCACATCATCTTTAAATAACAAAAATATCGGTTCATCAATTTGGGAGCTATGTCGCGGGATAGACATACAATCAGATACCGATAGAGATTTTGAGTCACGTGAGTGGCGCGGCTAATACTATAATAAATATTTTCATAATCATTAGGTATTATTAATAATTGGCCTCAAATTAGCACGCAAATTGTTTGATGATAAGCGATTACTGCGTATTCTCCGGATGGATGAAAAGCGCATTTCCGTTGCTTTTTTTTTTAAAGTCTTTATTCAAAACAAATTATTATAGCTACATAAAAGTAAGTGACAATATTTATATCCTATTCAAAAACCATTTAGGTTTACCTGCACGGGGGAGACGTTCTAATATTTATTACTAATAAAATAAAAGTGTTAAAAACTATAACCCGTCTTCGCAAAAAAGGGGTCTAAAAAGGCTAAAACAAGAAAATAATTCAATTTGAAATCCAGATATGCATAGGTACAAAAATGGTCAAGGTAGAGCCGTGGTCGCACCCGCTATTGGGATTGTATATTACAACAGCAGACCAATATTATTATTTTTCAAGTTCTATTTTTCTACCATAATTTGGTGTGTGCTGACGCTTAGATTTGTTTAGCTGGTCCGGCAGTGTTTCCGGACCGGCTAGTGTAAAAAGTATGCAAGTTTCTATGCACATTTAATCGTTGTAGAATGTAGATTACATTATAATTGATTGGGTAACAGAATATGTAAACAAAGTTTCCTTATGTGTGTCTCGGTGGGATTATTAACTCCGTCATTAGATCAATGGAATGAGTCAGGAATCTCTATTGAGCTATTGAGAGGTAATCGCATGCGCGCGCACATGTTAGCGGTTTTCCTGTTGCCACGTGCTGAGATCGTGCGCTACTAAGAGATGAACACTAACTTGGCCAAGAGCGTTTCTGGTATTAGGAGGGTTCCGTATGTGTCAACTCTTTTTTTTATTTCGAAACCATTAAGTTAAAAAAAAGTAAAAATTATTTTCAAATTAAACTTGAGAAGCGTTTTTCGGAAAGTCAACTAAAAATGGCTACCACCGGTTCAACCCTAGCACGCTGATTAAGTGGCGAAAGAATCTCGCACGGGGCCTACTTTTAGCAAAAATATTGAAAATTGTTCTCTTTAAAAGTATAATAATATATATTTTTACAATATAACTTAATCTACTAATAAAATATACTTGGATTAGAAATACCTCTTAGTTCTTGAAAAATACTAATGTCGAATTTTTTTATGGAACTCTACTGTATTAACCAAGAGTTCTATCTTCAGTGATCTGACGGGTATGATTTTCTCCGGACCGGATATTCAGAATAATATAGTCTTATAATTTTGAAAGTTAACTGAAGTTTGTGTATAATTGAAATTCGAAACCCTAAAACTATGGTAACTGATACGATTCATACAAATGATGTGGCTAACTTCTCACGGCGGTGTGTCGCTACACTAAGCGTTAAGGGTTGCTTGTAGTACTACGGGACTCTAAAGCCGGGAAAGCCCCCAACTAACTATGTCAATACCTTTCTTATACATGCAGGCATAAAATTATAACCACATTGTTTGTAACAACATTTTTTATGCCACAGTGTTTATATATAGTTCGTCCCTGATAAATTTAACCTAAAGGTAAACAAACGGAAAACATCGAAATTTTCACATATTCACTTATACAATATAGTGTACACTTATCAACTTTCACAGGTATATTAAAGTATCATACTTCTTTATCCAATGCATTTTATAACAATTAAACAATAATTAACATACGAGTATTTAAACATCAAATGAAAAAATTCCATACCATCTCATTAATTGACAGAAAATAACTGAAACACGCCCTTAGGCCATGTTCCACGTCAATGAATTTCTATTTTTTGTCAATGAATGAGACGCTTGGTATTTTCACATAGTGTTAACTTTAACATTGCTTGGTGAAACACGGCCTAAGTCTGAGATAAGTTTAACCCATACGTAATCAAAGCCTTTTATGACACAACCATAGATTAGTCAGTGATGCCAATTGGCCAATATTAGTGCAATGAATATTGTTGGCTACATGAATCCATGTGACTATAGACTATATTCTACAGACGGCAGTGTCAAAATAGCGTATTTTTACTGTGAAGGTTTTTCATTTGATATTTAAATATGTTAATTATTGTTTATTTGTTATAAAATGTATTGGATAAAGAAGTATGATCCTTTAATATACCTGTGAAAGTATTGATAAGCGTGCACTTAGGTCTATTATATAGCTTTAACATTGCTTGGTGAAACACGCCCTTACTATAACAAATTTTTACCCCCTTTCAATTATGACTTCTTTTCATTACAATTTTTCTGACTTCCGCATTGCTTGGGGAGGTAAACTGGAATCTACTCCTATTTCATTCTTCTGATTAATTTCGTCGCGGGTCTCAAGACAGATTTAGCATGTCCCTCGGGCACCCCTGAGATCAAAGAGTTTTATTTATTTATTTATTTTGCGTATGTGTGTTACATAAGGTCTTACAATAAGTTAGGTTGCAGCACATAGGCCACTTAGGGCATGCAAAAGTTACATAAGAAATATAATAATACCATTAAATACATTCAATTATTAATACAATATCCTAACAATAATAATTCCAATTAACATTCATTTATTATATTACTCACAAAATAATAATAATAATAGGCAATAATTATTATAGTTAAGAAATAATGTCAGTATATAAATAATAATAATTAATCATCCGTATACCTAATATTAAATAAAATTTATGTCATCTCTTAAATAATCTCTTATATGTCATAATATGCTTTTTCGAGCAAAGCTGCCTTAACAGTCTTTTTAAATAGTGGAATAGAATTTATCTCTAGTATACTTTTTGGTAGTTTATTGTATAGGCGAATCGCTATGGCTAGGTAACTCTTATTAAGTAAGGCAGTTTTGCTACTGGGATAACATAGCTTATGGTTGTGTCTAACGCTTTTAAAAGTCTCATACTCTTGCAAATTACATTTAATGAATAATACGCTTTCTAAAATATATATACATGGAAATGTCAGGAGTTTCAATTTTATACAATATGGCTTACAACTGTCCATCACTTTTAAGTTACAGATTGATCTCACACATTTTTTTTGGGCTTTAAATACCGAGTCTTTTTCAGTAGAGTTGCCCCAGAATACTACACCATATCGCAACAATGATTCTACTTGAGCTTGATATGCCGTTATTACAGTTCATATATCAACAATTTTTTGGAGCATGTGTAATGCATATGATAACTTATTAATTTTTCCGCGTATATAATTACAATGTTGTTTCCAATTTAATTGACCGTCTACATATATTCCCAGGAACTTCGAAACATACACTTGTTTAATTTTATTATTCATGTATTCTACTTCTGTATCTACATTGAGCTGTTTATAATTTTTAAAATACATAAGATTAGTACTAATCTAAATTAATTTTTAAATGATTTAAAGTTAGCCATTGGAGAATATTGTCAAGAGAATTTACTATGTCCGTATCTAGATTAATTTTATTTTTCGACGCATATAATATTGTGCTGTCGTCAGCAAAAAGCACTATTTTTTCCTTAAGTGCTCTAGGTAAGTCGTTAATATACATTAGAAACATAAGTGGCGCTAGAACTCCACCCAGTGGAACACCTGTTTCAACTACTTGGGTTGGTGACATATAGTAAACTTCCATAAGTCTACGAGTACAAACTTTTTTGATTTGTGTAATTTGCTTTCTGTTACTGAGATATGATTTCATTAAATTAAGTACATTACCCCTTTCTCCGTATGAATACAGCTTATCGATTAAAATTTGATGATTGACAAAGTCAAAAGCTTTTGAGAGGTCCATGTACAGCGCACAAATATTATTTTTTTCATTTAATTTAGTCAATATAGTTTTTAAAAAGTCATGAAGTGCATAATTTATTGATTTGTTTTTCCTAAAGCCCATTTGTCCCAATTGTGCCCAAGTTCTATCGATCTTGACTACACACAGGAGTCGCAGTGGCGGGAATGTGTGGTGGGTCATTTGCGCATTAAAACTCCTCTGAAATTTAGACCCCTTTTGATGAAATTTTACAGCAGTTAGCTCCTTGAATGGAAAGTCTCTGGAAGGTATTATGTTGGTTGTATAATTTATAGTAATTGTAGGTTGTTATATTCGTGTGTGTAGAAACTGCATGTGTATTATATATAATTTATTAGCTGACCCGTACCCACTTCGTTGAGCGTACAAACCGTTTAAACCTTCCCTAGAGTTCCACGAATATTTCAAGACTAAAACAGCTGAATTATTTAATTAATAATAATTAAATTGACTAGCTGACTCGTATTAATTTATTCCCGTTCATAGCATAGCAAGTAATTATTATTGGTTAGGATACAAAAACTTCTCTCGGGTCAGCTAGTATTGTAAACTTTAATTAAATGTAGCACAAAAAATACATCGTTGGTCCTTGCTATGGAGTCAGTGCTTTAGATAAAATTATCAATCTAAAGATTGCCTGCTGCCAGTAGCTATCTAATCACCATCCCGCAAAACAATTAGCTGTATGTATATTATGTTAAACCTACGTCCTACACAGGTAGTTGAGATTGCATATGAGGCCGGAGGCACAGACCCAAGCCCTTAATAATTAAACTGAGGGTTGCTAAATAGAACAGGATACCACAACATGTTGCTAGGGTCAGGTCAAATCGAGACGCGATGTGGCGCGAATTTGAGGTAGCGATGCAAAATTGAACTTTATTTCCTTCACAAAAATACACATTATACAGGTTATTGAAATTTAGTTTATTTATTAATTTTTTTCCGCAGTGGCGCGGGTAGTCACCAAAACAAATATGGCGGCAAACAGCTCGCACAGCTGAAAGTACCTACATAGTTGATATTTTCATTTTCATTTGGTGTGACATATTGTCATGTTCTCATTTTGAGGACCTTTTAAGTTGTGAACTTACAGTCAAACCTACCCCTACCAAACATTACAAATTATGCTATATCCCATTCAAAGAATATGTTTAAGGACGTTCAGTCGAAACATATAAAGTTACATTAAACAACTTGACGAGTTGACCTTTAGTCATTCAATTAAATGTCGTCATTTCATAAACGCGCTAGTCGTTCAATTGAACTGCTGATTCAATTAGATGACTGCGACATATCCATATATTGCGTCCAGCAGCTATGCGCGATTCTTAACTAATGCGCGTATCGTACTGAATTACTGAAACACGCGTAAAATCTTACTTAGTATAAAAACTGTGGTAGTTTGTATACTTTTTCCAGAAGCTGTACGCACGCAAGTACCGTCGTGGTTTCAGCAATGACATCCACAGCTGGACATAAGCCTCTTCCAAAGTATTTTATAGTTGTCTATACTGGGGCCTTTTGGAGTAGCAAGGGATAGGGAAATATGGAAGCGGATGGGGGAGGCCTACGCCGAGGAGGCGACTACATTTTAAATAGGTGGTGGATCTCTACTGAGATAAACATTATAATAATAAGCAAATTGTAAATAAAATGTTAGAATAAAGGCTTTTTTTATTTTTATTTTTTTATACTGGGGCCTTACAGCTGGTACACAATAAGCGCTTCTTGACGCGCGATGCTCGTTTTTGGATAGAGAAAAAGCGTGCGCTTGAGTATGTACAGAGTTCACTCTCTGTAAATAACTCCTGGTTCTCAAATCGCGCGTTGACAAAGCGCGCGTTTGAAAGCGCCTAATGTGTACCAGCTCTTACTCTCGATTCGATTTTGATTCAAATTTGATCGTGCCGCGTACTTCCCAATAAATTGACGTTTGCTTATTTTGATTCTCCGTCGATTGATATTAGTCCGGTCAAAATAGACATTCAAGGTTACATTAATTCGCACCTAGATAAAAATTGGCATGAATGTTGGGAACCCTATTACACACAATTTGTCAATTATCCACATCAATCCCAAGAGTGGAAAAAAAGTTATTCAAGGTCAAATGTTGCAAAAATTGGCTTTTCAAGTTTTCCAGCTAAACGGTAGTTTTATCGTGAAAATAGGTAAGACGAAAATATTCATCATGCAATTATCTATATAAACTATTCATACACTTTTTTCCTAAGAATCACCATTTCTGAGATATCGATGCAAAATGTGGAAAAAGTTGTGTCACTCATAATATGCATACGTTTCCGCGCCACCCGTGAGGTAGTGTACATGGCGCGTTTTTACGTGGTTTTCCCGGAAGGCCTATTCGACGATCTATTGTGGTTCTGTTGAATTAAAAAAGCTATTGAATTAAATTGAAAATGGTAATATTGTAAATGACAAGAGCGGTGTAAGTAATGAGTAATTTGAGAAAATTATTCGTCTGATTGATACTCTTTTCTTCTAATGGAATATCATCCACTGTCTTGCTTTTCTTTTCCTTCATCTTCTTTCTGCAGGGTACAAATAAATTGTTCAAAGAGCGATGCATCAGATGGCTCCTCGCCTATATCGTAAGAATCCTCTTCTACTGGCGATTGAACATAGGAGCACGATTGGCCTCGACAACTGATACATGCTTATGAACAAAACAACCCAACTTTTTACAGCCACATTTAGTATTACAACACGTTTTGCAAACTGCTAAAATTTAATTGAGGGGTCGGGATATAGTCGGGAGTACAAAAAGTTACGATCTAATGATTTTCTATCTCTTGTTTAGTTTCAAAGTAATCCACCTAATAATATACCAAAAGCCGTTGAGATCGAACTGATTCAATTTAGGCGGGTTGGGGTGCGCTCTTTTCAGATAATATAGCGTTTATTGTACTAGATACTACAGTAGAAGCTGTATGCACATATGTAATTTGTCTTTGGACAAGGACTAATAAGGCAGAACCATTACTATGAAATATGAATAATTTTATGATATTCACGCTGTGTATATACATCAAGTTAGTGATATATTCGTAGTTTATTAAATTAATAAAATTTATGATCTTTGAAGTATGCGATGAGATATTTTTTTGGGTATTAAATTGCTGTATTATGTAAGTCACAAAAAACGTAATACTGACTACATTTTTAAGTAAAAACCTCAATGGTGGCGTTGTTAAGTTTTTGGGGAGGGGAAAAAAATGGTAAACTCGCGTCAAGACACGTGACCTGATTGAAAATTCGTAAGACGGAGGAAGAGAAGAACGCCCGCGCTGGCGCGGCAGAGAAGAGAAAGTAAATAATATCCCTCTTTCTTTCTATTCAAATGTATGCCAGCTGCTGCTGTTTTATTTTTCTTCTACCGGCTCGGAGCGCAACCCGTTTTTGTTTTGGGATATAATTAAATGCATTACTTACACAAAGTATAAAATGTAATATGTAGAGACAAAAGCATTTTTTACTAATACAAAATTTATTAGATGATAATTAAACTATTATATAACTTTATAATTAACTTCAAGAAATTTATAGCTACTTCTGAAAACAAAACAATTCCAAAATCTTGTATCCACTAAATTATTGTAGGTTATATAATGTTCAAATAGTAGTTTCAAATTAAACATGTATGATATGTATGAATGTCAGTAATGTTATGTACTTTGTAGTATGAACTCACTGAGTCGTATTGCAAATATTTGCATTAAGAAGTAAAGCAAAAACTGGTCAAGTGCGATTTAAACTTCCACACGAATGTTTCCGTACAAAACGCAAGCATGTTTGTTGTGTGGAAGTCCCAATTGAATATTTATTTATTTTGTTTTTATATATTCCGGAAGCCATATTGGCGGTCGCTGATCAGCTGGTGCTCTTCCAGGTAGCCCATGAGCTGGCGGTTGATTATGGATTCCATAATTTTGGAGAGTAGGGAGGTGATAGCGATAGGCCGGTAGTTGGACGGATCTGAGCGGTCGCCTTTTTAGGGATCGGGTGTACTAGAGCCGTCTTCCATGAATGTGGGACAACGCCGAGGACATAAGAGTGTCTGAATAAGCGCGTTAAAACCGGTGCCAGCTCTGGAGCACACACCTTCAGCACAATAGGAGATACTCCATCGGGCCCACTCGACTTGTTGACATCCAGGGAGAATAGTGCTTTCCGCACAGCACACTGTGTGAAGCGGACGTCCGCCATTGTGGTTTTACACTTCGGGATGGTAGGAGTAGTGTTCCCCCTGTCGTCAAGAGTCGAGTTTTCCGCAAAGATAGAGCCAAGAAGATCGGCTTTCTCCCTTGCGGAATAGGCCAATGAACAATCCCCCCCGCGCAATGGTGGAAGTGTCGACCGACAGAAATTACCCTGGACAGCCTTGGCGAGAGACCAGAACGCACGAGAACCAGATGGCAGGTGTGCTAGTCTCTCGCCAATTCTCCCAACGTAATTCGATTTTGCCAATGCAATTTGCCTCTGAAAGAACCTGGAAGCAGAGTTGTACTTCTTGAGTGAGTCAGAGTTTACATCATTAGCGGCCTTTGCCCTAGCCCAAGCTTGGTAGCATTCCCGCTTGCGACGTTGTGCGTCATGGCAGGACCCACCAAACCAGGGCCGAGACCTGCCACCGACGGGCACCGCTGAGTTAGGAACAAACAATTCCATGCTATGCAGCACGACGCCGGCAACCAAATCAGCGCAGGTGCTAGGATCCTCTGACTTGAAGCAAATCTGCCCCCATGGGTAGGATGCAAAGAAAGAGCGCATCCCGTCCCAGTCTGCTGACCTGTAGTGCCAAACACGTCGTCTACCAGATGGAAGTGGTTGTGACGAGACGGTGAGAGGCACCACGCTCCGAACTAGGCAATGGTCCGATGAACCGAGAGGAGCATCCGAGGGGCGAGAGGTCAGCAGAAGGTCCAGTAAGGAAGGTGAATGGTCTTCCACATCCGGCATACGTGTGGGAGAAGGTTCCATCTGCGTCAGACCATTGGCAATGGCAAAATCGTGAGCAGACCTTCCCGCATGGTCAGTACGTGTTGACCCAAGCCAGTCAGAGTGGTGGGCATTAAAGTCGCCCAAAACCACAATTTTTGCGGTAGGAATCTGCTGTGTGGCTAGAATTCTGTCTGTGGACACCTGCAGGTGCTCGAAGAGCCGGTCAATTTCCGGATTTCCGCTATGAGACCTGTAAAGACTCGCGTAGACGCGAATGTGATCCTCACAATCGACGCGCACCCAAAGGATCGACAGGTCTCTGCCTTCAAGACTGCTGAGCCAACGGTAACAAATTTCCTCCCTGACGTACACACACACGCCGGCGCGTGGCACAAAAAAGTGCTCCAGGCTATAGGCCGGGTACTTTAGATATGTAGAGTCCGTCGGGGAGGAAATCTGCGTCTCCGTCATGAAAAGCAAATCCGGCCTTTCCGTCTCGAGATGGTAGTGAACGGCATTTAAGTTCGAGTGAAGTCCCCTGATGTTAGAAAAATCCACTGCTAAAGTGGAGGGGGACTTCCTCGTGATTGGGCTCAGTTTGCATCCAGCAGCTGTGATAAACGACGCTTGATGTGCCCTCCCAGAATACGATGGGCAGCCTGAACCACAGCGAGATGATAGCATCTCTCGCTCTCGCTCAGGGAGGGATTCTCCAGTCTCTAAGAGACTGGTACCCTCCTGGGGTATTTTATTTGTATCACTCGTCGCCATCACAAAAATAGAGCATAAGGGGTGGGGAAGGAAAGGGAAGGAGATAGGTCACAGAGGGTGAGGAATTGCGGGACAGGGAGTAAAAAGACATGAAGGGGCCAACTGATACTCATTCCCACACGCAACGCAACAGTCCCCAGAAAATCTGATGCGATACGTGTAGTATAATGAAAGTGCCAGTTGCTGCAGTGCAGTTTGGGCCCCGAGGTAGAGGGATAAGGGCGCCGGGACTCTCACTCACCAGTCGAAACGCGGTGGCCTCTAGGAGGCCCCCACTTCACGCTGATTTTCTGTGAGAGGGTAGTGTTTCACCGGTCGATCCTGCCCACCTACGTACTATAGCGAACTGCAGACTTGGATGTACTACATATTAAATTATGTAAAAAGTATAAGTCGAATAATTTAGTTTTAATCGAAATCGAGCTTGCAGTTCCTTTCCGTATTTTTCGCTATCTCCTATATAATATCAAAATAGCGTAGTGGACTATATGTTTCGGATATCGCCCACCACGCTTTTTACAAGATTCGCCATGTATACTAAGGCCCATATAAATAAAACAATCTCAAATCCAACCTCACTTGAGAGCCTATTTCACAGATAAAACAACGGTTCGTTTCACTTTTAAAAGTGAAAAACTTTATTAATGTTACACAGTGTTTTAATTTCTTTTCTTTTTATACCGTAATAATCATATTACAAATTACACAAAATCATTAAATTAAGTATAGTTAACCTATATTTTCATAATCTTTATTTTTACGTTTTAAAAAAGAATAAAATTAAAGTATGTAACGTATGCCAAGTTCTTTATTTTTAAAAGTGAAACGAAACGTTTTTTTTATGTCAAATAAGTACTCAAGTGAGGTTGAGTTTGAGATTGTTTTATTTATACGGGCCTAAGACAACCTTATCTATTATCTATACTGATATTATAAAGAGTTTGTTTGTTTAAACGCGCTTATCTCAGAAACTACTGGTCCGATTAAATTTCATTGCGTGCGCTGCATAAACAGTTTAAGTCACTCAAAAACCACGCGAACGAAGTCGCGGGCACAGCTAGTTTATAATAGCTCCCCTCACCGATTTCGATGTCGGTAGCCGATTTCAAAGAAACCAGGCCAGCTACGCAGGAGTTATTTTATAGTGCCCAAGTGTGTGCGCAATACACAGAAGTACTCTCTCTTCCTTTTACTCTCATAACCCAGTGCGACGGTAAAAAGCGGGTAAACCGACACGACTAGCGAGAGAGCAGGCGCAGGACCGACTTCTTACATGCCCATCCGACGCATGGATCATCTTTCTTGTCAGACAATCAGGTGATCAGCCTGAATTGTCCTAACCAAACTTGAAAACAACATTATTTGTTGTTCCAACGCGGGAATCGAACCCACGACCTCCGCGTCGAGAGCGAAGCTCTGAACCACTAGACCACGGAGGCGATAATATATATATAGGCGGAGCTAGTTTATATATATTATGTATCACTATATTACAATGATATTCAGTGATGAAAAGATCATTTTAATTGGGACTTGTCAGACATGTTGGCTTCTATTGACGAGCACCGCATGCATGCACATTGTCCAGCTTGCAGCCAGCAGAACAATTACTGGGCTGCCTGTCATGTATTGATTTATATGCCTTGGTTTATGTTGGTAATTAAGATATTCATTTAAATTAGCTTAAAAAATTATGGTAACTATCTAAATTAAATACTACAGGACGCCATGTTGCTTCGTCCAAAAAACTTCATAACTAATTGGTAAGTAAAATTTTTTTTTACCCTATAGACATGACTACCCTAAAGGATAACTTAAAAAATTATAGCATACATTAAAATATTTTAAGCTACGTTATAGTTCATGATATTTTAAACATCTAGGAGATTCTATAAATCTTTCATCATCAGTCTTACTTTCTTCTCCTACTGAACAAATCTCCCCAAAACTATCTACTAATCAAAATCAAAATCAAAACATTTTATTTCCATATAGGTAGGCTAATAAACCACAGCTTCACTAATAGATGATGTGTATTCGTTGGTATCCAATTTCCAATTCGATAACTTAAAACTAATCCTTGCCTTTTATACAATCTAGCTAAAATTTCAATATTTAAATTCAAAAATTAAATAAACTTGACATTTATAATAAATCAATTATAAAATCTTTATAAAACATTAAAAAAGGTTTTAACACCTACAGACACTATATTTTATACCTGCTACTCCAAAATCATTGAACGAAACTGAATAAATACATTTTAAGTTAATAAGATAAAACTCCAAAGTATATTTCAGGTCTCAACTAATCAGAAAAATTCAATCGAAGGTTTCGTGACAATTTTGTTATTTAAATCACGTTTATTTTCAATAAAAGCGGTAGACACCCTTGTACTTTTGTGACGGTTTCTTTAAAAATCAGAATAACTTACCAATTGGACTTCTAATAATAATCATTTTCGGGAATTCGAGTTAAATGTTTCCCAGAAATTTTGGTAGAATCCCAATCGTTAGAAATACCGAAAAATCTGTATGATAGAGCTACTGTTGGGGGACTTTGTATAAAAGTAGAAAGGAAATTCTGTAGATTATCTACAATAAGTCTGCTTCCTTATCTTCTTTTGGTTGCTTACCTTCGGTTGGTATTAAATTTGTCCTAAAAATGATGTCTATTTTAAATCTTAAATTAGTCATAACTTAGCCAGTTTATTTTAGACAGACCACTACGTCTTTTATTATGTATTCTTATATACTTTTTAGATGAAAACTAAGTCTTTCTCACTAAATAGATGTGTGATGGTGGACCTTAGTTACCAAGATATTATGCTATGTTGGGTCATCCTCATAAGTTTGCTTCTGTGGCGTGGAGCCCTTAACTCTATTTCTATCGGCTTCACTTACACCCTTTGAAAACCCTTACCTAAATTCTTGCCTATAATGCATGCTAGGGCTTTTCTCGGGAGAATCTGCCATCGCCACTGCTAGGGCTTTACCTACCTTCGACATAAATACTACGATGTCATGTAAGACGGAACTATTAAATAGTAGCTTCCTCGGTGCCAACATAAATGATACGTAATATAATTCCAAATGGCTTGAAGACTGCCAGTCCAGTCCGTCAAATAGCGTTTGACATTGTTGCTTGTTGAAAAATCATACCCTGTCACATGTGATAATTAATCTTGTATGGGCCCTGAAACAAGTTGGACATGTTAAATATCTTATAATAGTTTTGTTTTTTAGGCTTATGTATTCCTGTATGTTTTAACTTTCTTAACTATTAAATATTTGTACGTAATACTTGACGAAGGTGGAAATGTAGTGAAACTAATATGTTATATATATGTATTTATGTAATAAACCTATGACATTGTAATTGTATGTACCTGCATTTCACAAATAAATATTATTCTATTTAACGTTTTGAAGACCCTCATCCAATATAATATACAGGCTATAATATTAATAAGAAGTACTCTTTAAAATTATTGTATGGAAAAAAATATGACGATGGGGCATTTCTCATACAAACATGAAAGTCAAAATTAAGTCTTTCAGCGCTGATACTTTCACAGTATACTCTACATGGGAGGCACATAGACATCCTAAAGTATTATTACTCATGTATTTTACACCTTGTATACAGCCTAAGGTTTCTCTTTGAATGTGGACCAGCCGTCGCCATTAGTTTATGGGACAATTCTGGGGTTGCTTAAAATTTTGAATTTAGTTTTAGTAATTTAATAGTATTATGTAAGGATATAATTGTTGTTTCCAACACCGGTCCATGTTGTAGGCGGTGCGGCAAATGCGCACATTGTGTAATACACGTCAGTTAATATTCCACACGATACATATGGCGAGCGTGGCCGGCGTGCGGGGGCGTGCGGGGGTGTGCGGTGACCCCTGATCACCTGCAGGTGAAATACATCGCCATTCCTGGTGGGACACACACCGAAATGCTCAAATTTCATAATTATAAAATATTATATTATACACTGAGGGATATTTCTGAGAGTATCATAATATAATGCATACAAATATAAATGTTTGAAAATCGAGGTTTGATTTTTTTAAGAGCTTCCACTTCGTGCTGTGCATATATACTATAAAACGCATGCGTTGTGTAACAATTTCACAAATTTGTCACATAAAAAAACCTTGGATGTCAAAGAATCTTAAAAAAGTTGATGAACTATAAAATTTGGAATATGGTCAAACTTGGACCCTAGTATGGGCTGTAAGATTTTTGGAAGACTTATTGTAATTAATGATGGCTAACTCTTCCCCCATTGAGTTAAGGCCTCGTTACAGTATAATGTGAGCAATGAAGTTACTCCTAAGTGAGACGTGATCGCGCCCAGCGCCGGCGCTAACGAGACGTACAGCTTGCATACATAACGCGTGCAGACTTCATCGGTTATCCAGGGATAAAATGGATATAGAATTTTGGATACAGATATGGTAATGGATATTAAAATATTTAGGATTATCCGTTGCTTTCGGATAATTTTGTTTTCGGATATTAAATTGTACTTAGTTTCTTTTTTACAATACCAATATTTTAATTTCGGATCCGGTTTCAGATTTTTTTATCGGATATCCGTATAGTTTCCGTTACGGTTACGGAGCTCCCTGACACCCCATCTATTGTAACTAGGGATGATGATGATTTTAGCAAGAGAACCGAAACTATCGGATATCCGATATAAAAAATTATCTGAATCCGAAATAAAATTTAATATAAATACACTACAATTTAATATCCGTAATCGCAATTATTCGAAACAAACGGATAATCCGAAATACTTTAATATCCATATCCTATACTTGCCCTTGCTAATAAATAGGTATATTTATACACTTTATAATAATAATAATAAAAAGATATTTATTCAAGTATCGTACATTACACTAGACAAGATAAAATATACCACCGAATTTTGATGGACAGTAAGACAACATAGACATAGATAACATTTCTACGACCTCCGTAGCGCAGTGGTTGAGCGCGACGGTGCTCGAGCGAGAGGTCGCGGGTTCGAAACAGCGACGAAACAATACAAAATAAAATTTTGAAAAAAGTAATATAAAACTGTATACTGTACTGTAGTTTTCTCCTTGTCTGATACGTTAGAAAGGTCACTTCACATACAATTGTACAATTAAACATGGAATTAACAAAATAAACAATCTAAAATTTTATTCATGTATAATTGCCTCTTAATAATATTACATACTCATTGTATAAAGATTTTTCATTGTGTGTTTCCATTTCTCCGGAAATAGTATCGGTTTTTGATAGAAAATGGTACTATATAGGATATAAATTAAACCATGGAGATTATAAATAAAATAAAATAAAAATAAAAAACGTTTTATTTCCAAATGAAACTTACAAAGTTATTTTCGGAAAGTCAACAAGAAAAACAAGCTACCACCGGTTCAACCCTAACCCGCCGAGAAGAACCGGCGTAAGAAACTCGGACGGGGCAATTAACATAAAAGGCAATGTTTTGTATGTATGCAATGTACGATTTCTGCAAAGCTTGCAGAAATCGTACATTTTGTAAAACTAAAACGAAATACAGTAATTAAAATAATATTATGTCTAGCTACGAACTACAAACAAAAATAATAAAATAACTAGGTATGTATGAAGAAAACACAGAAGGCTCAGTTTCCTCGCTGGATGGCGATGCTAACTCAAAATGCTCCGTAAAGTAACGTTAACGAATAATAATTGATTGAAAAGCATGACAGCGTCAGTACACTTGACAATCGATTACTTTACGGAACTTTCAAATGTTCCTTGCTTGAGCTTAATCGTTTCCTAGAATTAAAAGCGTTAAAGGTACTCCGACCGGTTTTCCACATTTGGACCTTATCGGTATGGTAATAAGGCCGAAAAGTAGTAAAACGAATCTATCTACATCTGTTATTTAAATTTGGCCTACAGGACGAAATGAAGACATGAATCGATGAAGATGATATGTTGCAAAAATAGAGATTAAACAGTCACTTAAACATTTTAGGATATGTAGTAACGTATTAAGTACATTGATCTACTAAAAATAGCCGAATCGGTTCAGCCGTTTTCGAGTTTTAGCAAGACTAACAACTTTTGGACTAATTACGAAGAAAATGAAAACCTCCATTTTGATGAGTCGCCCAAGAATTTCTTGGACGGAACTCTTGTCTGTGGTAGCTAACAGAGATAGTAAGAATAAAGTTTGTGGATTTGGTGATTCCAAAATATATATATTTTTTTGATAAATCTCAAGAATGATCTAAATTATCCGAAAAAATATTTGTCTTACAAAATTTAAGGTTTGATCAAAGAGTTCCCTCTTGCTAACTTGTATCGATAGCGAGGTCATGTTAAATTATTAGTAACCAGCTGATAATGCTAAACAGTTGTTTACTAATTATTAGTAAACAGCAGTCAATGAATATGAGTCTAAATCCCATTTCATTTTCATGAGAAAAAAATATTTGAGCAAGTAATTTTTTCTTTTTATGTTGTACAGTCAGACTGGGGTAACTTTGGCCCTTAATTCACTGTTAATTGCCTATAAATTCCCTACTAGTGAAAAGAATTTGAAGTTATATGCGTTCTTAGTGGCATCCAAGGTTGCTTTGTCAATAAATATATTTAAGATTTAGTCAATTAAACTAAAAATAACGAAAAAGCCGCCTAAGTATCAAGGGCCAAAGTTACATGGATAGTGGGGTAACTTTGGCTCTCGTTAAAACTATACAAGAAAATGTGCACTTTTTCAACAATAATCTAACATAGGCTTCATTTTACATCTGTCAGATTACTAAATGTCATCACTAACAAGTCAGTCGAATTAGCCAATCATCTCTATTTTGGGGTTGTTATTTATGTATAGTATAATAACTCTAAAACCACTTTTTAAATACACTTATTTTAGCGCAAATTTCAAACGTCAAAAGAAAATAAACTGACAGCTATAGCTTAGACTAACAACTCAGAACACGTTAAAAAACTTTAAAAAAAACAAACGATGCCTAATTTAGTTAGATTGCATGCATTCAGAAACTTAAAAAAATATATTATTCAATAATGTATAATCAGTGTCTTGCGTTGAGTGCTACAGAACGGTCGCGCTGCGCATTACACTACGTAGCAAAATTTAATTTAAATTTAACCGCCGCATGTCACCATGGCGCTCGTGGTCAACGAGTTGCTGGCGTTCATCCAGCACGCCATAGACACAATGGACGAGCTCAGCATAATGCAGATCTGCAAATCTTCTTTCACCAGCGAGGAGATTTGCTCAGGCAAGCAGTTGCTGCCCGAGACGCTTGGCCAGAGGGCGAACATGCCATCGCGACGGAGAGATGGAACAGAGAGAAGCGTGCAGGATATCATCTCCCTGCTGAAGCAGACGGATCCAGACGACGTGCCGGCCTTTGTGGCGAAAGATCTCCACAAGCTGCCGGTGGTGACGATGGACCACGTCGACGTCTCCAGCCTGTTGAAGAACTTCAACAGTATGAAGGCAGAGCTGGACGAGATGCGGGGTAGATTGGATGCATCGGAATCTACCATCAGTGACTTACGTAGTGAATTATTACAATTAAAATGTAATAATTCATTAAGTGGGTCACCCGATCATTCAACTGCCTACGTCAACACACGTCGTGGTGGCGCGCGCGCCGACACATCGTTTTGCGTGTCAGCAGAATCTGATGCGTCAGCAACCGCCGCCGCCTCTGCCCGCCTTCCCCTCCGGGTCGCGCAGTCGCCGAGTGACCAAGCAACTCAGCAAAAAAGTTTTGCGAGTATCGCCGCTCACCCCGCACCTCCCCCGCGGGCGAAGACAGAGGGGAAGAAAAAGAGCCACAAGGCTACAGAAAGCCGCAAGGCTCAGCCACCGCAACCTGGCAAGGACGAGAGCAGGAGGTGTGATGAGGAGGGCTTCATACTGGTGGAGAGCAGGAAGAAGAAGCCCGCCGTCCGCAACCATCGCGGCACCGCACCCTGTGGACCCGAGCAGCGCCTGCGGTGTGAAGTACGCTCCACGCCGCTGTACGTGTCTCGCCTGCACTGGTCCATGGAGGTTAAGGACGTCGTGGACTACATCCGGAAGAAGACGTCCCTCCCCTTGAAGGTTGAGCGTCTGGAGTCTCGCCACAAGGTCAACTTCGGTTCCTTTGTAGTGAGAGTACCGACGCATCTTCTATCGACCTTTGAGGCGGAGGAGTTCTGGCCGACGGGTGTGGTCTACCGGAGGTTCCGGGGGAGACTCCGGAATGAAGCGCGCTACACGTCGCCGACAACACGTGTAGTGTAAGTGTAGTTTTTAAGTATATTTTGTATGTATGTTAGTCTGTAAGGTATTTATAAAATGGGCCATGTAGTCTGAAAAAAATGGTTTTTATTTGGTTTTTTATTTTATTTTTATTTATTTAATAATGAAGTTGAGGGCCAAAGTTATATTAAAAGACAAAGTTACCCAGTCCGACTGTACTCAATATATTCTACTAGTTTATTAAATCCTATAAGGTCATATATTTAATAAATGAATGCCTTTGTTTGGCCAATAAATGATACGAGGACGGGGATTCGGGTATGTGGGGTTCACTGCGTCCGTGAGCATGGTACATGGACTCAGCCATTACTCTCTAAAACTGCAGTACTTCAACAGAACCACCGCCCTGGGAGCCATGAGATGTACTCTACAACCGGACAATAATAAATGCCTATTAATTTTAAATATTTGTCCAGTGTATCAGGACCATGGTCCGATTGCCTTACTGTAAAGGTTCGAGCACATTATGCCGGGCCGCGCCGGAGCGGAGCGGGCCGCAACGCAGCGTAAAATGCGTACATAGCACATTTATGACGGGCCGGGCCGCATCGCATTGACGGATTTTGAGTGCAGTGTACTGCCGGAATTTGCGTGCAACGGTACGTTAGTATGGATAAATCAGCTTGCTATAGCACACTGTTGACGGGGCGCAGCGGGGCGGGGCGGGCCGCATAGCACTGACGGAAATCCGCCGCGCATTAATGCGAGCCGCTGCGGCCCGACACAGTGTGCGTTATTTCATACAATTTGTATTGAAGCAATTTGAGCGGATTTTTGCGCTCCGCCCCGACAAGCTGCGGCCCGGCATAATCTCTTAAAATTTATTTTTATGTTTTATAATCAAACTAGCTGTTCTCGCGACTTCGTTCGCGTGATTTTTGAGTGACTTATGCCGTTTATGCAGCGCACGCAATGAAAGTCCCCAAATGTTAATTTTCCCCGTTTTTGCAACATTTCTCACTGACACTTCGCTCCTATTGGTCGCAGCGTAATGTTATATAACCTAAAGCCTTCCTCTATAAATGGACTATCCAACAAAAAAATAATTTTTCAAATCGGACCAGTAGTTCGTGAGATTAGCGCGTTTAAACAAACAACTCTTCCGCTTTATAGTATTAGTATAGATAATCAAGTAAGTCAAGTTTATCTCTAAATTCGAACTAGTATTTCACGTATTCTTGAGCTGCATCGCGCTATCTGGGGGCACGGGAGTGCCCCCGTCAAGACGAGCCAAGCGAAGCGCAAGGGCACTACCTACCTTTTCTCGAAAGGTTTCGTCGTTTTTTTGAACTCTCATCACTTTGCTTTGGATGATGCTACATAGTTGAAAATTTCCACATATAATGACACCAGTAAATACATGAAACATACAATGTTTGAATGTTGTAGCTATTATACTTTAGATTTTATCAATGTCTAAAAACCCCAGATTTCGTCACTGACTCATTTATAGATCATCAAAATTCATAAGGTACTTCCTGACGTCCTAGTAAGCTGATATTATTTATGTAAGCTGTTATTACTACAAAACCAACAAAAAAATTATTAAAATATAAATGCCGCCATTTTGAATCCAATATGGCGGACGGTACAAAATGGATGTTTAATATGTTTATTATACGGATATGATCTTTAATACATAAAAGGAATATTATATTATACAATATTATACAAGTACATAAAAAAAATAAGGCCTACTTTTTGTAGGACCGATAATCGGTCAGATTTTTGCTCCATATTATTTCTATCCGACTTTATTTATTTGAGTGCGTTGCACTACTGCAATCAGTATGTTCTATTTGATTCCGATTATTAATCGGTGACCGACTATTTGTAAATGAAAAATATATCTATGAGAAAATTAGTTTTTTATCCACTTATTTAAAATTAGGTATTATTTATTTGGTAAGTAAAAATTAGGTAAGAATTAACAAGCAGCAAGTAGTAATTTGTTGTCAGTGTATATAAACAAAATAATATATACGTCGATCACTTAAAATCGGTCCGGCATAAGCTCCCGCTGATGTTATATTAACGTAATTATTGTGTTTAGAGGGAATCTTATGTAAAAACCGTTCGACACTTCGATAGCGCGATGTAGGTAGCTACCAGCGCAATCTATGTTTGGAACTGTGAAACATCTAAACACTCATTTATCAACACATTTAACAGTCGGTAACGTTATAATGATAACAATAAACGAAAATATTACACGATCAATGTATAAATAATTTTAGTGTTTAATCTTATGACTATTAACATAATAATAATATGATTTTTAACACGTCACGTCATAATGTTTAAAGATGGCCATAATCAAAAGAAAACCTTAAAGCTATTTTTCAAAAATAAAAATAAATAATTTTTTTTTCCCTTCAAAAATGCTAAGTTGCACTTAGCATAAGTTTATATGAGCCGTACAAGAATTAGTACCTCTAGTGACCAACAGATGGCGGTGACCGTCGTCTACATACGATAATATAGACTTACCGTATTATTTTAATAAGTATCAACATGCTTTATTACAGGCAATCTCCCTCGTATATATAAGTAATTCTCAAATTCTGGAATTATTAGTGTTGAATTTATACTAGTGGCATCCTAGAATATCCAAATAAGAAGTTTCACTCCAGCAATAAAATAATGTATAGGTATTTTATAATTTATATATATATATATAATATAATTATAATATAATAATATAATAATATAACAAATAAAGAAATATGGACGAGACATTTATTTGAAAATCCGCCTCTACCTCTTAAAAATTGCGGTGAAAGTTTATACACGGTATAATATTGACGGTGACATCAGTCGACGTCACTAGGCGTCACTAGGCTAAGGCGCTGACTGTTCTATTTTCCGTAAGTAAAGGCCCGGGGTTAAAATAGGTTATCTTTAAATTAAAAAAAAGTCCATTAACCAGCTTACAAAAATAAATGAAATCCCACCAAAAACATTTTCATGTAAAAATGTTGTCAAGACGAGCCTACACAGCTTACCCTGTGAAAAAGTTATCAGATATCGTATAAAGCCAAGTTCTACACTACACCTTAATCAAAATCTATCAAAAAGTGGTTAGATCTCATGTAGAACCAAAATTCTTGATCTATGCGCCCTTACTTCACCAGGCTTGACTTCACTTACGCTTTATTGCAGTTAAAACGTGACACTTGACCGTTTTGCTACCGTTACGAACATTTCATACGAATTCATTAATCGTGTGCTAAATAAAACGGCCAAGCATCACGTTTTAACTGCAATGTAGCGTATGTGAAGTTAAGCCTGGTGAAGTAAGGGCGCATAGATCAAGAATTTTGGTTCTACATGAGATCTAACCACTTTTTGATAGATTTTGATTAAGGTGTAGTGTAGAACTTGGCTTTATACGATATCTGATAACTTTTTCACAGGGTAAGCTGTGTAGGCTCGTCTTGACAACATTTTTACATGAAAATGTTTTTGGTGGGATTTGATGATACATAAAAAGAGGTTTTCGCGCGCCGTTTCGCGTCGAAACACTTCGCCTTAAATAAAAGTTCTCGTACACACGAGTGTTGGCAATGTAATAACTAGAACTGATCATAACTTTCAATCGAGGTTTATTTTACTTCCATGTTTACATTTGTCTTGCGAAGTTGCGAGCTAATCATTTAAAACCGGTTTTACCTCTGGCTAGATACTAGCTGAACTAACAGTTAGACAAGTATTAATATAGCAAGATTTACTTTGAAGTTTAAAATCTGAATTAACGTTGTAGATACACTGAGTAAACGTTTTACCTGAATTTGGCGAAGCCAAAATAAAAGATAATGATTTGAACAGTTACTATTCAGTGTGTAAAAAGAGCAGTCACTATAACTTTGAGATACGATTATACTACCTTTCCTCATTTCGGAATGAATGTATTTTTTTTCTAAAACTAAAAAATATATATTTTTTTCTTTTTACCATTTATTTTTTTTGTCTCAAAAATAATAATAAAGCCGAAAAAAAAAATTAAAAAAAAACACATTTCTAGAATGAGAAAAGCTAGTATAATCACATCCCAAAGTTATAGTGACTGATCTTTTTACACCCGTTATAGACTATTTGGCCGTGATTCAAGATGCCATCGCTACTATCACTTAAGAAGTTCGAAAATAAAATAGCATAAGCTTCGCTAAGTGACATACCAATTCGCTTGTCATTTACAGAACCATGTGTCAAGTCCCATACAATATTTTCGAACTTTGTAAGTGATAGTAAGTAAGCGAAGGTTCAGGTTATCATATTCAGATGCCTCAGTCGTTTACAACTTACGAGTATGAGTTCTTTCATAAAAATAAAAGTAAAGTTTAATTCTTTCATAAAAATAAAATGTATTTAACTTTTACTAAATTAATGTTGTATTTATTAAACTTACTTTTTTTTCGGAATGAAAATACACAAATATATAAAAATACTAGTTGACCTGTGCCCACTTTGTTGAGCATACAAACAGTTTAAACCTTCCCCCAGGACTTCAACGAACATTTCAAGACCAAAAATAGCAGAATCGGTTGAGCCGTTCTCGAGTTTTAGCGAGACTAACGAACAGCAATTCATTTTATATATAGAAGAGAAGATAACAATTGCGCAGAATATTAGTGCCATAACCGTCTCTTGATTAATACATAAGATTTTGTAAAATTGTCAATAATAGTGTTTATAAGACTTTATATGTAACCATATTATTTTGACTACAGTATTATTCAGCAACCTAATCAGTAAGTGTAGTGCTCGAGCTCAGTAAGCTAATGACGAGAAGCTAACTGGTATGTTAAACGAGCTAATGCATCTTTTGATTGCATGTTAAGCGGTCTGTAAAGCAAATACGACGATATATAGAGAAAATAATTAATTATCGAGTAAGTATGTGGAATATGCCCGCTATAGACGACGAAGATTAAACTGCACAGTTTGGTCACAATAGACAATATATTTTTATGGTTTTAGACCGTTAGGAGAATCTGTTTTTTTTTTCTTTAATAGGATGTAGATTTTTCATACATAGATATAAAATATAAAAGGGGGCGCTGGTCCATATCTTTATGACTAAAGTATTTAGTTCGATAAGGATTTCTATTGTATCGGTCTAGAAGGCGTCGACTGAGGGTCACTACTGCCAAACAAAGCTATTTAAGTCAATGCCAAATAAATTGTAGTTAGCTTCTTCACGGCGAGCAGTGACGAAAACTCGCACTAATCACTTACCACTCTGTGCAGTTTTATCGTTATCGGCAGCGGGTTGTATGTGAATATTTGGAGTGTAATACTCCAAATATTCATTTATTTCCTTGAAGTCTCTGTCACCTACATATTTCCTTCGCTCTGTCAATTAGTTATTATAATATCTATAGACGCTTCACACCACGTCAATCTGGCCCTGTGCTAAGTATCCGAAGAACTTGTGTCACAGGTACCAGACAACGGAAATATATTTAATACTTATATACTATACACATATTTAAGATTTTTACTATATTAATACACAAATTTAATACACATCCATGACCCAGGAACATTGAAAACTTTTGGTTCCCTCGGCGGGATTCGAACCCGCGACCTCCGGGTCAAGAGCCAAGTTCTGAACCACTAGACCACGGAGGCGTCTATTTTTAGTTATTATACAGCGTGTCTCATGGTTCATATACCAAGCCGAATATAGTGTGAAGATAATGCCGCGTGGAGAATTTTTTGTTTTGGCATCCCATAACGCGGCAAATCGCAATTAAAGATCTCCATAAAAGTTACAAAACAGATAAGTTTCAATCCTGGCCAGGTGTTAGGTTAACGACCAGTGTGTTCGTGTGTATAGACTAGGGACCGGCTCCTAGTAAGATTCACTCCTTGTGGACCCAAACCTTTGTATATTTTTTATCGCGTTATGCAAAGTAATTTTTATGAGGTGCCAAAACAAAAAATTAGAGATGTAACGGATATCCGGTAACTATCCGGTATCCGGCCTTGTTTTCACTATCCGGCCGGATACCGGATAGTAGTAAAGTATCCGGCCGGATACCGGATAGTAAAATTTTAAAAAATCTTATTATTTTATAAAGGCAAATCATACTCCAATAGGTTGTGGACACCGTTTATTATTATAATCGCACATCAAAAATGTTTGTTTTATAAACAAGTAGCAAATTGTGATGAATAAATAGGTACCAAATTTTGAGCGATAACACTCGAACGCCCCCGAGTCGACCCGATCTCCGGTTAGGTACGTGCTACCCGAATGCGCCTGAATATTTCCGATCTCGTTATTAAGTTCAGTTAATATTCAAATCAAACTTATTATTATAACGGGTGTAAAAAGAGCAGTCACTATAACTTTGGGATATGATAATACTACCTTTTCTCATTCTAGAATGTTTTTTTTTTTTATAAAAATTTAAAAAAAAATTTTTTTTTTGCCTTATTGTTATTTTTGCGACAAAAAAATAAGAAATGGTGAGAAGTTAAAATTTTTTTTTTAGTTTTTGACAGAAAAATATAAAAAAAAATACATTTCCAAAATGAGGAAAGGTAGTATAATCGTGTCTCAAAGTTATAGTTGCTCTTTTTACACACTGTATATTATCTTAAGGCCGGATATCCGGCAGCCGGATATCCGGCGCTCCGGCCTAGTAGCTTGCCGAATATCCGGTATCCGGTATCCGGCCAACCTAATCCGTTTCATCTCTACAAAAAATGCTCAACGCGTCATTCTCTTCATATAATCGGCTTGATATATAAACCGTGGGACATACTGTAGAAAAATTAATGCAAGTTCACAAAAAAAAAATGAAAAAAAAAGTAAGATTTGTACACACTGCCCGCCGACTTGTGCAGTTAATGTTGTCGTTTGCGGCGGGCATGCCCCACACGATCGAGTCGATCACGGCGCGTCGCAACTTCCAAACACTCATTTATTTCCTCGAAGTCTCCATCGCCCACAAGTTTCCTTCGCTCTGCCAATTAGTAAGAAATTACTTTCGCTACATTATGTCCATGAATCATGAAGGCTTCATGTTCATGGAATTAGCAAATTGTATAATTACCCACATGTCGACCGACATCTTAAATTGTTTTAGCGAGTGTTAACTTTTACCCAACCACGGCGAGCGAAATGAAGGAGCAATGAGTTGCTATATAGCATCTTAACTACCACCATAGAGAAGTGGTTGAGCGCGTTGGTGCTCGAGCGAGAGGTCGCGGTTTCGAATCCCGCCCAGGGAACAAAAAGTTTTCAATGTTCCTCGGTCATAGATGTGTATTAAATTTGGGTAAAATATAATAAAAATCTTAAATATGTGTATAATAAACAAGTATAAAATATATTTCCGTTTTCTGGTACCTGTAACACAAGTTCTTCGGATACTTAGCACGGGGAAAGATTGACGTGGTGTGAAGCGTCCATAGACATTATTATTATTATAAAAAAACTACTCTCAGATCTCGTTAGATACAGTGACTATTAATTTTACACTCGTTGGTGTAAAATGAATAGTCACTGTATCTTTGGAATACACAGAAGCACTCTATTGTGATACCTACTTTGTGGTTATACTAAGTACTTATACTTATTACTTTTATAATAAAAAAAACTTACCAATCTTTAACGTAACCTAATTTTGAGAAACAACATTCCTGTAACAAACATTTAATTGAAACTACTCGTATTTAATTCAATAAAAATGTATTTCTTCAAAGTAGTTTAACTTATTAACTAGTATCAATGTGAGGCCTTGAGCTAGCGGCGGTAAGTGGTGTAAGTACTGACAGTCGCTAAGGCCAAATGATGTTGGCCTGCACAAAACTTTTAATCGCATCCACTCGACTTCCCTACTCGACTGCCGCATAACTTCCAGCATAATAATTTATTACCAACTTCAAGTAAACTCGCCGATATCCTGACTGATAGTTTTACTAAGTGTTACTTTTGAACGCCGTGGTCTAGTGGTTTAGAGCCCAGCTCTCGACTCGGGGGTTCGATTCCCGAGTTGGAACCAGGGATGTTAGGGAGCCGTAACCGTAACCGAAACTATCGGATATTCGATAGTAAATATTATCCATAACCGTAACCGGATACGAAATTAAAGTTTTGCTACAGTAAAAATGTAATATCCGTAACCGAAATTATCCGAAACAAACGGATAATCCGAAATAATAATATCCATATCCGTATCCGAAATTTCATATCCATTTCATCCCTGGTTGGAACACCAAAAAAGGTTTTTATCAATTTTGGTTGGGACAATGCAGGCTGTCTCCGATCGCTTTACCACATTTGGACCATATAGTAATAAGGCCGAAAAGTGGTTAAACGAATCTGCCGGCGGCCGTACATATACAGGTTGTAAAAAGAGCAGTCACTATAACTTCGTGGGGTAATAACCAGGCAAGAGATGGATATATCTGTAGCGACCCCATTGCTATAATTAGTCATTTGCTTTTAATCCATGTTTTAAAAATTTTCAATAGGCTATGTACATCGTGCACAACACAGCGATCAGTTGATTACGCTGAGAGGTCAATAGCACGCGTAAGACGTTCGTTACGTACTAGGGCAAAAATTATAAAAATTAAGAATTTAATGCAGAGCGTTGTTCCAAACAGTTCAGCCTTGCGACTAAAAATAATAAATTGGAAAAAATAAATATTTTTTCAAAAAATAAATAATGATAAAAAATCATTTCTAGAATGAGAAAAGGTACTTTAATCATATCCCAAAGTTATAGTGACTACTCTTTTTACACCCTGTATAACATATACTAACAGGTGAAGGAACAATATGGAATCAAAATATCAGCTTAGGTAGCTTATTTTTCCTGTTGACTTTCCGAAAATAGCTTGTTAAGTTTCATTTGGAAACAAAACGTTTTTTTTTTTATTTCAGTGCTAATTTCCACCTTAGGGTGCTCCGTGGTCAAGAGGTTAAGAGCTTCTTGACCCGGAGATCATTGGTTCGATTACCGCTTTGGAACCAAACAAAAAATGTTGTTTTTAAGTTTGGTTAGTACGATGCAGGCTGATTATCTTATTGTCTGACAAGAAAGATGATCCACGCGTCGGATGGGCATGTAAAAAGACGGTCCTGCGCCTGATCTCACACTATATTCTATGAACCATGTACCACTCTGTATAGTAGGATACTACAAAAATATCGTGATATCAATAGTCCTTCTATGACCGGTAACTCTTCTTGATAGTATGTACTTTGTAGTAAAGTACATACAATATTACTAAAAAGTAAGAATAATAAATGTTGACCTCTGTAGCGCATTAGTTAAATAAGTTCACTATCCGGAGGTCGCGGGTTCGAATCCCACTAAAGGAACATACAGTTTTCCGTGTTCTTCGGTCCTTAACGTGCATTAAATTTGTGTATTAATGTAAGAAAAATCTTAATTATGTGTATATTATAAAATTATTAAATATATTTCCGTTATCGGATAGTTAGCACTTAGCACGAGGCTAGATTGACGTGGTCACGATTATTAATACATAGTATATAAGGTGTAAAATGAATTAGTGATAATACTTTAGGGTGGGTATGTGGCTCCTATGTAGGGTTTACTGTAAAAGCACGTGCTGAAAGACTTATTTTTGACTTTCATGTTCCTGTGATTAATCCCCCAACATACAACATACAGCGCTGGTACTTTTACAGTAAACTCTATATACCTGACCCATACTCACCGTAAAGTATTATCACTCGTTAATTTTAAAGTTTCATATTTTATTAATAGTATATTATATCTTCTTCTTATATCAAAAAAATAATTGCTATTCGTTAGTCTCTCTAAAACTCGAGCACAGCTGAATCGATTCGGCTATTTTTAGTCTTGAAATATTCGTGGATGTCCAGGGAATGTTTAAACGGTTTGTAACGGTACTTCGTAGGTACGGGTCAGCTAGTTGTGTATAAATATTATTTGCTCTTTTTGCGATTTTCTCATTTTGCTTGTAGTGCTAATTTAGAGTTTTGCACCAAAGGAAATTAAATCTATACATCTATACATATAATAAATCTGTAGAGGAGTCGTGTCTGTACATTAAAGATATTTGAGAAAAAATATTATAGGGGACCTTTATTTACGCAATAGTACCCAAAACAATAATTTTTGAAATTTTTGTCTGTTTGTCTGTTTATCTGTTTGTCTGTTTGTCTGTGGGTTTGTGCACGCTAATCTCAGAAACGGCTTATCCGATTTAGATGTACTTTTCAGTAATATATTGCGGCAAGCTTCACTTAACATTTAGTGTTTATTTCATGTAAATCGGTTCATAAATAAAAAAGTTATGATAATTTAAAAACATCATGTCGTACTTGCTGGACATTTGTAGGAAGCGCGCCGGCCCGGGAGCCGCGCACTGCTTCAAATTTTTAACCGACTTCAAAAAAAGGAGGAGGTTCTCAATTCGTCTGTATGTATAATATTTTTTTTTTTTTTTTTTTTTTATGTATGTTCACCGATATTTTCGTCAATTATAGACGGATTTCAAAAATTTTTTTTTTGTTGGATAGAGTTCACTTCTGGGGTGGTCCCATTTTCACCAGGTCAGGATCTGATGATGGGATCCATGAGAAATCGAGGGCAACCACCAAAAATTGTATGCTCGTATGGTGTTTTTGTTACGTAATTATGTCTTACTCAGGTATATGCTTCAGGGTGTCAACATCTGATGCTGCTGTGCTGATGATGAAGCTACAGTACTCCTTAACGGTTAGGAGTTGGAAGGCAGTACTGTAATTGGTCGATGGAAACTATTTAGTAGTATGTAGGGCTAACATGTTGCTTGTGAGGTATGCTTGAATTAACATCTGATGCTGCTGCGCTGATGATGAAGCTACAGTACTCCTTAACGGTTAGGAGTTGGGAGGCAGTACTGCAATTGGTCGATGTAAACTATTTCGTAGTATGTAGGGCTAACATGTTGCTTGTGAGGTATGCTTGAATCAACATCTGATGCTGCTGTGCTGATAATGAAGCTACAGTACCCCTTAACGGTTAAGAGTTGGGAGCAGTACTGTAATTGGTCGATCGAATGTATTAGGTTACATATGAAATTGGCGTTTTGTCGTTCTGGCCACTTTGATCTTAAATATATCCTGTTTAGTTACGAATTCCAAATTCAAATTTAAACAGCTATTTACTCATGCATTTGTGTTTTGAACACCGTAATTCATTTGTTTTATTCTCTTTTGGTTTTTTTTCTCGTTTTCATTCATTTCACAAAATGGATAACTTAAAATATCGCATTATTTACGAGTACGAGCACCGTGGCACCAGTGCTGCAGAAACGGCTCGAAGAATTAATTATGTGTATAGGGGTGGTGTCGCAAAAGAAAACACGGTGCGTTTTTTGGTTTCAACGCTTTTGTTCTCGAAATTTCGACCTGCAGAACAAGCCCCGTGGACGGACGGAGACCAAGGTCGATAATGATGAATTGAAGGCTATTGTGGAAGCAGATCCATCGCAAACCACATCAGAGTTAGCTACAGGCTGCGGTGTTAGTGACAAAACCGTTTTAATCCACTTCAAGCAAATTGGGAAGGTGAAAAAGCTTGAAAGGTGGGTACCTTATGAATTAAGCGAAGCAAACCGACAAACGCGCGTCGACTGCTGTGTTACATTGCTCAACCGGCACAAATGAAGCAATTTTAAATCGGATCATTACATGTGATGAAAAGTGGATACTGTACGATAATCGTAAACGCTCATCGCAATGGCTGAACCCTGGTGAACCAGCAAAGTCTTGCCCCAAGCGAGAATAGACTCAAAAAAAGTTACTTGTAAGCGTTTGATGGACTAGTGCCGGTGTCGTACACTATAGCTTTCTTAAATCTGGTCAGACGAATATGGCTGATGTCTATTGTCAGCAACTGCAAACCATGATGGAAAAGCTCGCCGTTAAACAACCGAGACTTGTCAATCGCTCTACGCCACTGCTGCTTCAAGACAACGCTAGACCACACACGGCCCAACAGACGGCTACCAAATTAGAGGAGCGTCAATTGCAATGTCTAAGACATCCACCGTACTCTCCGGACCTTGATCCAACATATTACCATTTTATTAGAAATTTGGATATCTTCTTGCAAGGAAAAAAATTCAATTCCGATGAGGCAGTCCAAACCGCTTTCAAAGATTTCATTGGTTCCCGTCCGAATGGTTTTTTTAGTAAAGGGATCAATGAACTACCTATAAGATGGCAAAAGTGTATAGATTGCAATAGTTTTGACTAATAAAATATATTTTAATATGAAAAAATCGCCTTTATGTTCCTCCAATACAAAACGCCAATTTCATATGTAAGGACTTAATATGTAGGGCTAACGTGATATTTGTAATATACCATCCAGACTCACGGCGAGAAATCTCACAGAGAAGTCTCGCCGGGCCTTCTCGCGAGAACAAGCATTTTATTCACACTCTCATTTGAGATCTGTTTCCTATGCAGTATGGACGTCATTGATGGCTGGATCGCAGCAGGTTTGGCTCTGTGTGCCATTGCATATTATAACTTTGTCAATGTCGTTGGGTCTACCTATGATAATAAAATATATAAATACCTAATATGTAATATCAAACTGTTTCAAGTACCTATTAATAATAATTATAGCTTCCTAAAAATATGAACAATTCGTCAAACGGACGTTGTAATTAGTGACTATAGGTATATAATATTAAATAAACTGAAACCCTTGAGTAAATGAACTAGCATCTATTTAAGTTCACAACGCATTAGCACAACTAAAAATCGAGAAATAAACTAACTTTTAAAAAAAAAATTAAACCGACTTCAAAAAAAAACACAAACGACAAAAACTTTAACCAAACAAAAACAGTACCTACATAACTAAAAAGCGATAAATAACCTAATTTATCTACTTAATGCATATTATATATCTACAACTATTTAAATATTTACAACTAAATACCTAATACTATAACAAAGTCATCTTTAACTATTTAAATATTTACAGTTATCACTTATTTTTGAAGTCGGTGCCAGCCTGCAGCCTAGGTAACGTAGTCTGTTGTGTTGTTTGAGAAGCCACACACACGGCAAAATACAATCTATACTAATAAATTATAATGCGGAAGGGTTTGTTTGTTAATTTAAACGCGCTAATCTCAAGAACCACTGGTCCAATTTTAAAATTCTTTTTGGAAAATTTGAAAAATTTTAGTGTTTTCTTAATTAAATTTATTTGTTTGGCTGGCACCGACTTCAAAAATAAGTGATAACTGTAAATATTTAAATAGTTAAAGATGACTTTGTTATAGTATTAGGTATTTAGTTGTAAATATTTAAATAGTTGTAGATATATAATATGCATTAAGTAGATAAATTAGGTTATTTATCGCTTTTTAGTTATGTAGGTACTGTTTTTGTTTGGTTAAAGTTTTTGTCGTTTGTGTTTTTTTTTGAAGTCGGTTTAATTTTTTTTTATTCGCAGCGAACGCACCGGAGGAGAATGGCATTCGATAAAAGTGAATTTCATTTTTTCATATTATTATTATTATTATTATAAAGGGTTTGTAAATACAACAATAATTTTTCATTTTGTTTTGTTTTCAAGTAAACTATTATACAATATACCTAATAAATAGAATTTTGATTTACACGTACTATAGTTAAACTAAAAAAGTTAGGTCAATATAACTTAGATTTATGTATTTCTTGATCATTTATTTCTTAGTTTTTATACTAGGTAGGACAATCTAAGTTTTTTTTCTTGACTTTCTTTATTACGAAAGTTTTTTGTATAAAATCAATTACAGTAAACGGTAGTAAGCTCAAAAAAAAATTTTTATGGTTTCGCAATTTATCCTTTGTCAGCACTAAATTAAAACGTTGTTGCTTCATTTATCTTTAAAGATTCAGAGTTCCCGGGAAGTAGAAGAGTCCCTTTAGGTTTTGATTCCCTTGCAAGTGTCTAAAATGACAAAAATTTGCGACATAAACGGTATCTTTAATGTATCTTTTGGTTGCGGTGGCTAAGAAGTCTGATTTTTTCACAGCTTCAAGGGACAGTTATAGATCCTGAGTATTTGATATGATTTTTAGCTTGATACCTACACATGTTTTTGAGATAAAGGGTTTTGCAATACAGACAGACAGATGGACCACGAAGATAAATCCTATACTAAATTAACGAGAAAAATTGGCCGGGAAAATACTGTGTATTCGAATAATATTATCCGAATAACTTCTCTACTATCTACATGTTGTTAGGGGCCTACTTCTTTTGCCGAGCTCCGAAAGGATGGTAATATACCTAACATATCCTACATACAAGCGGCTTGCCGGGCATGTCTCTAACTGGATCGGGATCAACATTGGCAAGTACCTATTAGCGAAAGTCCTCAGCGGTTGCGCCATTCGTTTGTAGTCATGATGGTGTTCTGTGTACTTTTTGATGCTGAGCAGTTATGTCTGACTATTCAAGATATAGTTACATCTATTGGGGGTAATCCTATGTCTTCATATGGCATGTCCGAGCCGTTATTTGACAGTAAACTATTATTATTACTTCATCGGCCTACTTCTTTTGCCTATGCACGTCTATTGTTAAAAATGTATGTTATTAAAACAGATTATTATAACACTGTCCTAAATCACTTTTCCACGCGTACGAAGTCGCGGGCACAGCTAGTGTTCAATAAATATGAAGCTCGATTTAGCATTAATGACTCGTAAATATTATCAGTTTTAAATTACCATGTATTAATGAGCCGTGCATTAAATGTTGTTCAACTGACACTTGGATAACACCAATCTTGATTAAAGTAAGCCAAGCAGCAACGATTGACAACTGAGTATTCAGAACAATATTAAATCTATACTTATAAGTATTATGAAACGAAAGAGTTTGTTTGCTTGTTTAAACGCTCTAATCTCAGGAAATACTGGTCCGATTTGAAAAATTTTTTTTTGTTGGATAGTCTATAAATAGACTATCCAACAAAAAAAAAAATTTTTTAGCTTACATAAGATTACGCTGCGAGTTGCGATGCGACCAATAGACGCAGGCAGAGCTAGTGTAATATATGAGCGCTGTCATAATTTCCATACAACTATCTTTCGATAACGTTGCGAATACGTAGCTATCAATTGCTCTTGCTTAAGTGACTGATAAAAAGTTACTCACGTTTCTAGTCGATACTTTTAATTTGATAAATTATTATTACAAAAAAACTAAGATAATATATACCTACTTCTCTAGTTTACCTTATTGATTAATCATAATAATAATAATAGGTTGGAGAAAAAGTCTTTTCGCATTATAGTATGTATGAACTTGTCATAAAATCTCTCGGGCCAATTGTATCTGGCTGATTTTGGTATCATTAAAAAGTTTTAAGTTTACAGAAGACAATTCCAAATACAAATTAGGTAAACGTGAGATTTTCATTTGTTTTTCTTATTGTTAAAATTAGTGATTGTAATGAAGAAATTCGAGACATTTTAAAATTTTATTACAAAAAAAAGGTAAAAATGCACCACAAGCCGCGAAAAAAATTTGTGATGTTTTTGGACCTAATGCAGTATCTGTGAGAGTAGCGCTAATTTGGTTTTAGCGTTTTCAATCTAGAAATTTTGATATGAAAGATGCACGTCGCTCTGGTCGCCCTGTTAGGGACAAAACTGATGCCATTTTTGAAAAAGTGGAACAAGATCGGCATATTAGTAGTTACGATGTAGCTACTGGGGATTGACCACAAAACGGTTTTGATACATTTTAAAAAAGCTGGGTACACAAAAAGGTTCAATATTTGGGTGCCTCTTGGGTGTGGTTTTTCATGATAACGCACACATCTTTAGCCACTCAGCAAAAATTACGGGAGTTTGGGTAGGAGGTGCGTCCGCCGTATACCTAGTTCTGACCTCTAGATTTCCACCTGTTTAGGTCGCTGCAGAATTCTTCAGGCAGATGTCAGGTTGACATCACACTGCTAAACAGAAGCCTCAAAAATTTATAGCAATGTCCCTACCAACAAGATCGCAAAAAGTTGTCAGTTCGTTCGAAGTCTGTTAAACTTAAACTTTATAAAAAAAAAAATACAAAAAAATAAACTTTATAAAAAACCATTTCAATTTTTATATAAAATGCGAAGAAACTTTTTTCCCATCCTAATACATGTGAAATATATCAAAGTATATATTTCCGTTGTATGGTACCCGTAACACAAGTTCTTCGAATTCGGAGATAGATTGACGTGGTGTAAAGCGTCCATAGATAAAATTTGTTTTTAGATATCGGTGGTAGTTTGTTTTTCTTGTTGACTTTTTTTTTTGACACGTTTCTGAGAATAGCTTGTTAAGTTTCATTTGCAAATAAAACGTTTTTATTTATTTTTATTTTTTATTTAGATATTGCATTAAATCGAATCGAAGTATAAAAACAGTTGTATCAACAAATCGGTAACGCCACATCACGGATGAAGTGCGGGCTAATCGTTTAAAATAATCCATCCGTTTCCGATTATCCCGTCCGTCACACGATTATAAAGTTCTCGCCTCGTTGAGTACATCGCAAATGCTGCGTATAATACGTGATTTGCGGTTGTTTTCTACCATATTGTGATATTACGTAATTATCATAAACAACGCACATGCTTGAAGTACTTAAGAAGTACTTGTCATATATAACTTTCGAGTAAATCAAACAAATTTTTTTATATTGTTTTTTGAATTAGACGACCTCCTAGCGCAGTGATGAGCGCGTTAGTGCTCAAACGAGAGGTTGCGGGTCCGAACCCCGCCAAGGGAACAAAAAGTTTTCAATGTTCCTGGGCCATGGATGTGTATTAAATTTGTGTATTAATATAATAAAAATCTTAAATATGTGTATAGTATAAAAGTATTAAATATATTTCCGTTGTCTGGTCCCCGTAACACAAGTTCTTCGGATACTTAGCATGGGGTCAGATTGACGTGGTGTGAAGCGTCCATAGATATTATTACTATTGAATATTTTTGCTTGTTGAAAATTGTGCGATATTATATTAAAATATTTAGTTAATTTGAATACGAGTATATTGAATAACGAAAAAAAATTAAGACGATTAAACGTGAACTGCTATTATAATTAACGTATGTGTGATAATTGCGTTGTTTATGTCTGGGAAATTCGTCTTTATGGCTAGATCTATAATTATAGAGACACAGATGAGAGTGTAAAGATAATAAAGTAAATTGGCGTGTGATGATGAACCCACTTTGTTTGAAAGTTAACGGGATCTAGAGTGTGCTTATTTATGATTATCAACAGTGAGCGAACTGAGTTTACCAGTCAGTTCGTCGTGTGTTTTTTACATTTTTTTTATTAAGGCACTAGATATAACAATGAAACTTGCATAGCCAGGATTTGTTGAAACCGGCAACAGTCACCGCAATCGGTGGAATTTCACGATTATCCTCGATATTTTTTATATATCAGTATTGACGACCTCCGTAGCGCAGTGGTTGAGCGCGTTGGTGCTCGAACGAGAGGTCGCGGGTCCGAATCCCGCCGAAGGAACAAAAAGTTTTCTACGTTCCTAGGTCATGGATGTGTAGTAAATTTGTGTATAATATAATAAAAATCTTAAATATGTGTATAGTATAAAAGTATAAAATATATTTCCGTTGTCTGGTACCTGTAACACAAGTTCTTCGGATACTTAGCACAGGGCCAGATTGACGTGGCGTCCATAGAAAAAAAAATTTACATTCGATGATCAGTGAACTCTGTCTTCACTTATTTATTTGATCTGAGTACATTACATAAGAAAATTGCTAAATAGGCCACTTTTGGCTGTTTTTATGAGAGTTAATACACCATAGGATATAGAGCTGTAATTAAATCCCAATAAATTAGTTTAATTATTTACTTAGTGCTTTAACCGATTACTTTGTTGAATAAGATCTTTGTGTCGTTGTAAAATTATTGTTAAAAAGAGTGGCGCTAGGTAGCGGGCCTACAGCGCCTTAAGTAAATTTTATCTTTTCATTTTGATAATAAAGGGAAAATAGTACAACGCACATGTCCTACAAATAGTAGGCCACAGAATCGGTCATATTCGTATAGTGGAAAAATCGACCTACATGAAGTATAAATTAGTCATAATAATTGTTTAGGGTGTTTAAGTGCTTCCTATAAAGAGTTTACTGTGAAAGTACCAGCTCTGAAAGAAAGACTTGACTTACATGCTTCTATGAGAAATGCTCCACCCAACATCATAAATTTGCCCATACGATAATTTTAAAAAGTAACCGTTTCTCCGCTGTTTCATTAACTTTATATACACATAGTATTATCGCTCATTTATTTGACACCTTGTATAGCAATTGACAAACCATTATGTATGACGCTGAACACAAACAAGCCTTGCGCAGTTAATGATAACTTAATAATCATACATCGCACATATTCAGTTGAATTTGAGATACACCGTCAAATAATATCAAGGACCTTGTCGGCGGATTTCACCGAAACATCCAAATTAATATAACATTCCCCGGATTAAATCGACTAGAACACTATCGTTGTTAACATTTGATTGCGAAATGTAGGATCTATATTGAGTAGATTCAATTTCGAATAGCTGTACATGGATGGAGTGCTAAAATAAAAGCCGTAAGCTGTCTCACAAAACATTAACAGTACAAATGAGAGTGAAAAGGAAAGCCATATTTTTTCGTCATTCGCCAACTCCAACTGGAGACCAATTTTACGACATAAGTGTTGTAATGTCCCTGTTGATTTGGTTAGAGCCCACTGCCCGGGCACACGTCCAATGATATAGACTTGATCACTTTATACATTATTATAGAAAGAGTGAGAATCCCCAAAAGTTAATAATTTCCCCCGTTTTTGAAAAATTTCTCACTGACGCTTCGCTCCTATTGGTCGTAGCGTAATTTATATAGCCTAAAGCCATCCTCTATATATGGGCTATCTAACAAAAAGAATAATTTTTCAAATCGGACCAGTAGTTCCTGAGATTAGCGCGTTTAAACAAACAAACAAACTCTTCCGCTTTATAATATTAGTATAGATTTATTAAATAATATTATATTATACATCTTATACTAGGTACATTGTTTTACTTTTATAAGTTTTATACTATCTGGGACGACTGATATAGACTATCTTAAGCATCACTGTCAAATGTGTGACATTACATGCATTATTTTAAATCTAATTCACAACAGTATAATATCTACTAACAGTAAGTACCACTTTGAATTACTAGAATTTTTTATCATCCTTTATGTAGGACAGCTAATCAAAAGTCAAAAACTAAAAAAATTTATTTTCTTTTTACCATTTCTTATTTTTTAGTCGCAAAAAAAATAATAAACCCAAAAAAAATTCTTTAATCATTGGAAAGCTTTATTCACATTCACCACGAGTAACATAGCCCATAATATTATAATTAAAAAATCTTATGTCACTTAGCAAACTTGACCTGTCTGTGACATCGTAGCTCGAAAACGGAACGATCCGATTTCTTTGTTTGAAAGGTATATCAGTGGAGAGTTTTCTTAGCTATGTTTGGTGGAAATCGGTTCAGTTGTTCAAGGTCGTCAGGTCGTTTGTTAGGTGTGATTGGAATATTACACGCTAAGTCGGGGTTTTATTTTATTTTTTATGTAGTTTTGTAATATGTTGTTTCTTCGGAACTCTCGGTACGCAGCCCGACTCGCACCTGGCCGGTTTTTTTAACTCAATTTGTGCCAAGGTGGAGAGGACAGGGAAGGATAATCGGTCATTAAGGATAACGTCTGTTAGCGAAAGCTTTCAAGACGATCGATACCCAGAATTATTTAAAGCCGGATACACACTTGTGGCTTCCGACAGACGCTGTGAGTACAGCCTTAGCCACCATTATCAAATACGTCTTGTGTTTTCCGGTCGTAAGAGCTAATTCTGACTGTCTCACGATTACACTCGAATGAATGAGCTGCTCAGTAGAGATTTTGGCAGAAAATGTGTCAAAATACCTACTTCATCACCATTATTAGAATGAAGACATCCACTGCTAGCCTCCCCACAAGGATTTCCACAACGACCGGTCGTGCGCTGTCTGCATACAACGGCTGCCCGCGGCTCGGACCAGATCGACGGTCCATCTTGGGGAGGTGCCCTACGCTGCGTCATCCAACCCGTGGTCGCCACTCGAGAACGATCGTCCTCCATCTGGTGTCTGTTCTCCGAGCCATCGCTCGGAGAACTGTCCTGCCCATCATTGCCACTTCAACTGACTGATTCTACGAAATATCTATTTAAAGTAACATTATTATCCCCGGTTTTTGTTAGATAAATCGACACTCTAATTTGACGACCTATGTAGCGAAGTGGTTGAGCGCGCACAAGGAGGAGGAGGAGGGTGGGTTCGAATCCCACTGAACAAAAAGTTGTACCTGGATTACTTATGTGTATTACATTTGTGTATTCATAATATAGTCTTAAATTTGTGTACAGTATAAATATATTTCTGTTGTCTGGTTTATTTTGATATCTCCATCATTATAAATATTATTTAAAAAGTATTTTTTATACACTTTTACTTTTAGGTTACATTATATTATGTTCATCCTGTGTTCTTAACATTTGAGTTTCATAAACAATATTAATTAAGATAAGTAATTAACTATCCGTAGTTCTGCTCTTGTATAAAATTACAAATGTGTGCTGAGCTTAAACATAGATAGGTAGTCCTGTCAAATTACAATTTGTACACTGAAATATTGCCGCTCATAAATTAGAACTAAAAGCATTGAAATCGGAAAACGGTTTTGAGTGAACGTAACTCACATTTTATTTAAGAAAGCGTTAAAACTTTTGAAGAAAAATTGTATTTTTTTCGAGACGTTAAGGGTGTGTTAACACATAAGTTGCCTGTTACTCCAGTACATTTTTCGACCAAATGAATCTAAGCCGTAGAAAACTATTAGTTGTCACAAAAATATATTCCTTTATATTAAACTAGCGACTATGCAGTTGGATTATCTAGATAACTAGACAGAAATTCCAAAATTGTTAGGTTTTTCCTTTATTTATACACTAAACGTTACTTGTATTCCAAATTTGAAACTTCTATGTCTGCTAGAAGTGCCTAATACTTTTGATGATCGGTCAGTGAGTGAGTGAGTAAGTGGCAAAACTAAGAAGTTTGACAAGTTATAATTCTTAAACTTCTATTTCAAATTGAATAAAATTTTAAATATACCGCGTTTATACAATGCTTACTTAGTAGCTTAAAAATGCAGGCTTCTAGTTTAACCCACAACAACGTTATAAGGGGTTGAAAATGGCCTGAACTGCTTCGAGAAATGGATGGTACGGCAGTGCTCAACTTAGCGGAAACACTGCCGTGGCCCCAGATCAAACAACACATTTTCTAAACGCGTCTTTAAGATATACATAGTCTGGCCATAAATACTGTTACAATTAAAAATAAATAAAATATTCGATTTGAATTTGGAATCTGTCATTTTTACGTGATTATTCATTGTGTTTTCCAAAAATGCAATTTTTAAAACTCTCAAAACGCCTGGTATAAGCAAAATGCTTGTGTACCGGGCTATTAATAGATATACAATGAGACCTCCTCTGTTTGTGACAGAAAAAGATCTGGCCGTCCACGCTGTGTTCGTACGGAAAAGGTGGTTAAGGCAGTAAGAGAAAGAAGAAAGGCGAGATGAAGACAGCCCCTAGAACAATGTCGCGTATTTTAAAAGACGAATTCAGCATATACGAGACGTACTGGTCATTTTCTAACTGATAATTTAAAAAAGAATAGGGTGCTAAAATCAAATCAATTACTGAGGCGGTACGCAAAGGGATGTACAGAAAAAAATTGTTTACTGATGAGAAAATTTTTACAATTGAACAACATTTTAACAAGCAAAATGACCGTATTTATACTCAAAGCTTCCCAATTGGTTGAGAGAGTGCAACGTGGGCACTATCCGACGTCAGTGATGGTTCGGTGGGGTATTAGCTATGAAGGAGTGACTGAGCCATACTTTTGTGAAATAGGTATCAAAACGTCGGCACAACTGTATCAAGATACCATTCTTGAGAAGATAGTGAAACCCCTTAGCAAAACTATATTAGATAACCAACAATAGGCACCGGCTAGGATCGTCCTGGCTTCCGTCGCGCGCGCACGTCGTTACGCTGCCCGATCGTCGCGTCGCGATGCTCCTTTGCTGCGGCAAAAGAGCGGTAGAGCGGTAAAGTAGCGAGGCTGCTGGACGGTGCGCGACGCGGCGAGGCGGCTTCGCGGGTCCACGGCGGCGTGACCGGGAGTCAGCCCAGGCAGGGGAGTGTTGTCCACCAGCGTGGCGGGGCCGGGACACATCGCCCCCCCCCCCCCCCAAGGGGGCGAGTTCGCACGGCGCGGCGAGGCCGACGGACGCGGCTCAACCCAAGTGAGGCTCGGCCGCCTCAAGCGGCGAAGCGGAGCCGGGCAGCAGCGGTGGTTGGCACTGGTGGTGGTAAGGTGGTGGTGAGGCTGCGGTGTGCAGCAGTGCAGGCCAGGTGGACTGCGGTGTTGACGGCGGCGGCAGGGCGCTCACCGGTGGCCGGGAAAATGTTCCTCGGCGGCAGGTGCGGCAGGTGAGTCTGCCGGACGTTGGGCGGGCTCAGGCGGGGTGCCTGAGGGCGGTGGTGGGTGGCTGCGGCATGAGGCGCAAGCCACGAGGCAGCGCTGTGTGCGCTGCGGCGAGTCCGTGAACTCCACGGCTGGATGAGCGGGATCCAGGACGCGTCGCAGGTCTCGGCCGGACATTGGGGTGGGGGGCTACCACAACCCCCCCACGAGAATGCCGACGGGGGCCCGGAGCGAACGGTGTCCACTCCATCACAGCTAGGCACGGTACAGGCTCGGTGGTGTCACAGGTGGCAGCAGGGCGGCCACGGGACACGGCAGGCCATGGTCGAAGCGACGGCACGGCGGTGTGACATCAAGCGGGAACGCTTGATGAAGCTGGCCTCCCGTGACCACAACGCTACGATGTGCAGCGGGGCGGGCGGGCAGTTCGACTCCCCGGCAAGGCGACAATCCGCACTCGGTTCGAATGAACCAAGCACGGATTGCCGGACGCCATCAGGAGGTGCTGGAACTGCTCCAAGAAGGTGGTCGGCACGGACGCGTCACGAACGAGACCCGCGCCAGCCTCTGGACATCCCTGCCATCCGAAGGTTCCTTGAAGGGAAGGAGCCTGCAAGATTGGCGGGGATCCTATGGCGGCCCCGGACGACGTCGCATACACCGCACGGTCGAGCGCCACCTGCCGCCTGCCTCCCGGCCTCTGGGGAAGGCTGCACGGCCCGCGGGCGCGCACCCGGCGCTCCCAGCAACGCCTCACGGCGTTCACCATTTGGCATCCTTATGCCCCCTTCCCCCCTTCATGGCTCCCGGAGCCCCCCCCACTCCCTGGATCGGCTGGGTCCGCGAGTCGCTTAAAGATCGACTCGTCAAAGTCTAGCCCTTCAGGCAGTCGCACATTAAATAAAATGTAATACAGAAGGTTTTTCCCTGCGCCCTGACGCGGGGGTTTTGCCTTCAAAAAAACGTCTTGTCGTGTCATTCATTTTGCCCCCACCTTGTTAGGGCTTTGGTCCGCGGGACGATGAGAGGCGTGGGAGGAGTGGAATCACACACGTTCCCCGGTCTCAGGACCGGGGCCTCACACGCCACTTGTCGTCTCGCCATTCAGGAATAAGCCTCTCAAGGCTTCTTTTCCCTTAGCGCCATGGTTTCCCCCTGCGTTCTGCCGCGGGGGGTTTTCCCTAGAAAAACATAAAGTATAATACGGCTCGGTATCTTCAATACCGGGTCCTTCGACCCCACGTAGAGGGGCTCATTAGCCCCTGGTCGTGGTTCCCCCGCTCCCGGCCACTCTGGCCAGGTGAGCGTGTGAAAATCATAGGTAGGCACCGGCTCATAAAGCTCGCTCTACGCAGTCTTGGTTGGAAACGAACGTTTCAGACTTCATAAGAGCTGAAGATGCCACATCGTCTAGTCCCGATCTTAATCCGCTGAATCACGATTTATGGTCAGTTTTAGAGAGTATGTCTTGCTCTAAACGCCATGACAATTTGGAGTCCCTGAAGCAATCCATACGATTGGCAGTGAGGAATTTTCCCATGGAAAGAGTGCGTGCGTCTATTGATATCTGGCCTCAACGTTTAAAGGACTGTATTGCAGCCAACGGCGGCCACTTTGAATTTTGAAATTTGAACTTTTCATATTTTAAATACCTTTTTATTTATGAATAAAACTAACTGTAAAAGAAATAAATTTTAATTGCAATAGAAAAAAATATATTTTTCTTTGTATCAGTATTTATGGCAGGACTAGGTTTAATACGCTTAACAAGCACATGACAATTTCTCATACAAACATTTCTCCGAATCATGAAAATTAATCACGAAAATGTCCGTTAATTAGCTAATATTCGTTTGAGTTTATCCCAGCACTTGCATCGCGTCAGTAAATGTGAGTACATAGGCTGAAGTTTGTGTCGGAGTTGGTTCCGTAATTAAATGAGTTTTACCCGGGTTCCGTGAAACCCTGGAAACACCAATAAAAGTATTATCGTCAGTGTAATGAAACTTGCAATGCAAGAGTCCCTTTTTTATATTATATTATACCCCTACCCAAAAATAGAGATGTTATAAATTTGACTTTTATCTCCCGAAACGATGATGCGTTTTATATTTAGTTTTTTGTAGATATTAAAGGTAATTTATGTGCGAGTGTTCTTAAGGCCCGTATTAATAAAGAAGTCTCAAACCGGGACTCAAGACGGTTCCCCTACTCGAGTACGGTTAGCTTCTCAAGGTGGTATTTGATTAATAGTCAGATCTCAGCTGAGACTTGAACTGGGTTTAGGAACGCTGCCTCAACTAGAAACGTCACCTCACCTTTGAAAACTGTTTTTTTTTAAATTCGTTCACGATGAACAGGCTAAGGTCGTAGACCATACTGCCTAGTTTGAAAACTGAATTTTTTTATCTATTACGTTAGTCAAATACCGTTTCATTACTATGTACTTTTAAAAATAGCCTAAGATTGGTATAAACATTTTTTCAAAATTTCTTGACATAAATGTAACATATTTTCTAGTATAAATATCAAAAAGAAACATAGTCTTAATTATTGTAGTGAAAAAACTGTTTTTCGTTAATATTTTGGTAGAAATATAACATTATTTCACTTAATATCATAGATAAGAGTAATAAATACATTATTATCCATGCATAATATCCGTATGCGGAATGTTCGGAATTTATAAAATCTAATGTGTATGTAAATGTACTAGAAAAAAGATTTCCTGTCATGTCATTGTCAATTTACCGCCAATACTTCGAAAGTTATTTTGTGATAGCAAATTATCTTGACTGTATCGTAAGTATTTACATTTTAATATTAAATCATAATAAGTACTTATTATGTGGTACTTTTATTATTCATTCTAAATATTATATACAATTGCAATGTTTGTGTTTTTAGAATATGTTTACACAAAAAAAACACATCTTTTCGGACATTGAAAAAAAAACTTTCCTAAGTATTTTAAAGAACTACTCCCATATAATAGAAAACAAAAATACCGATGGGGTATCTTTAAAACGTAAAAATGAAGCTTGGGAAAAAATAGTTGCAGCATACAATGCTAGTCCCCACTCATATACACCGGTAAATATTTATTTTAACTTTTGTTTCTTATCTATGCTAGTTATTAAATTATGCCTTTTCAACTAGGTATCTGTAGAACTAAAATAGAATCATTTAGAGTGATGCTTGTCTGTCTTTATGTTATTATACCAGAGCAGATCATATGTGATTCACAAATGTGAAGGAATAATCTTATTTAAATTGTTTTAGGTTCAAAGTAAACAACTGCGTCGGCTTTGGACGAATTTAAAACAACGTCAAAGAGACGCATTAGCCAAAGAAAGGGGGTATGTAATGGCGACAGGGGGTGGACCGTCCACCAGCAGCGTCACAATTGACGCAGATGTGGCACAAATTGCTCCAGCCCTAATTATTGGTGTGGAGAGTGCCATAGACTCGGATGCATGGGGTTTGTTTATTATAGAAAATATGTATTTTTTATTCTTGACAAGAACAGAGGGGTGTTTCAAAATGTTATAGCTACCAAATGAATGACCACCAATTTTTATCAGATTTTTATGTTTAAAAAGCTTTAATTGGGCTAAATGATGTGTGCTAGTTACCAGACTGTGTCAGAAGGAGGGTTATGTTTTTTGAAGTATGTATTAAAATATATATAGGTAGGTATAAATTGTTAGGGCACTGCAGCCTTATTTTATTGGCCTGAACGACTCAATGGTATTTTGTTGGAGACACCTACAATACAACATCTTGTTAGATTTGAGTTAACACTGAGTGTGATACTGGGTATATCTGATTAAAAATTGCTGTTGGGTTTTCAAGTTTTCTTCACATTAACAATAAAATAAAACTATAGTTTGAATGTCTGTACATATAATAATTATACACAACAGATTTCAATATTGAAGAAGTAACCGTGGAGCCACACATTGAAGATGTTGGAGACACTATGGAGCCAATGCCTGTCTCTGACACAACTGAAAACATCCTAATTCCTCCACAACCTTTTCCTCACAACTCCACACCAACCCAAACACAACATTTACAAACACCAACTCCTCGCCAACCTACACAAAATTCCATACCAACACCAAGTCCACAACAACCGCTCCCCAACTCCTTTTCCAGATTAAAAAAAAATATATTAGAAATAGAATACAGAGACCGGAAGAGACGGGCAGAAGAGCTCCATGAGATGGAACTGAAAATATCTAATGAAAGATTAAGAGAAGCAAGAGCGAAAGCCGACATGGCTGAACTCTTGCTTCAAAGAGCAACAGGTATCCTCCTCCTCCTGAACTTAACACTCCTATACTAACTCCTGAATCCAACTAATTCCTACTACTAATATTTAAAGTCCAATGTTGTTCCTTCCCTCCATTCCCTAAAAAAGGTGGAGTATAATCTCGATAGTGGAAGATATAACTTTTATGATCTATCACACAAGATATTTAGAAAACATGTTCTAACTATACTTTTAAGCTGTTTATTTTAAGCATTGAAATAGTATTTAGTTTCTTATTTTATACTTTTATACAGTTTTTACTTAAATGATTTTCTCTTAATTTTTTCAGACACAAATTAACCATTGGACACTCAATGAGGAGGAGGAGAACTTCCGTCACATCACATACACACTGGTAGATTGACTACTCCTTATAGCAAGCAGTATTGACACTATTGGTTTAAACCTGTTCATTTAAAAAAAACCATTATGTTTTACTGCATGTGTGTGTATGTATATTTGTGGTATCATAGGATCCCAAAAGGATGAACACAATTCATCTAGTTTTTGAAGCTGATGTAATTCAGTGTTTTCAGCAATACTTATGTTTCAGATAAAGTTAACACATGTGTGCTTGACAATTCAGGGGAGGTAACATTTTTACATTTGTTTATTTTATGATAGTAAAATAATTCACATTATGAATATGTTATTTTATTTCTCTTAATGGCCTATGATAATAATATGGATAGCAGTGTCATGAGGTTCTACAACTACATTCCTATTAGATGTAATTCACCCTTTCTTTATGAAGACTTTGTCCAAATTCCTGCCTATTGTTCATACAAGGGCTGAAGGTGAACCAGCCATCACCACTGGTGTTAGATAGTAGTAATATTATTAACATAATAATTATTTAAAATATATTTCATAACTAATTAATTGTATTGTTATAAAACATACTGTAGGTTCTGGGTGGAAATTCATATTACACAGTAATAATACACAACTTCCAATTTTACCACTTTATTAGTAACATAAGTTTACATATTATGTTAAAATATTTCTTTAAATAAGGAGGAGGTTAAGAAGATAAGTCTGTTTTTACAGGATAATATCAGTCCCAGAATGAGCCCTTCAAGTCTTCAGTAGGGTACTATGTACAATCAGTAACGATCGATTCGTTTTTCGGGACAATGTAAGTCTGCCATGCACCTGATGCAGCTCCTTTGTCCTTACGTAACGATCACAGAAACCAATACTCATATTATGAGTAGCTCCGGTTTATTGCAGGAAAACTTATACTTTGCATTATAATTATTTTTACATTTAAAAGCTTGAAAAATTAATAACACAAAATTCAAGTGAAATTGAACTAAACTATTTATTGTTTTCTTCTTCTTTTATTATTACCTTTTATAGTAATTTTTAATAGAGGATTATTACTATTGAGTGTTGCCTTTCGTAATCCGTTTGACGTTTATATTTATTTATTATTTATTTATCAACATTTTTGGTAATGTATATGTTAACACTTGTCAAATGAAAAGAAGTCAGAAATTGTGTTCACTATTTTATTAATATTTTATTACTTAGGTACCTACTTAATCTTAATATATATATTTCTCGTGTGCGTGTGTATGTGACTGAACTCCTCCTAAACGACTGGACCAATTTTGATGAAATTTTTTGTGTGTGTTCGTGGAGATTCGAGAATGGTTTAGATTTACAATTGGAACCGATAGGTGGCGCTGCAGTCTGTATGTCAAGCAATTAATTAATAAGGCAATACGAAGTTTGGCGGGACAGCTAGTAATTTTATATTAAAGAAATATTTTTATAAAATATAGGTACTAATATTCTGTTGGCATAACAGTAAGACTTTTCATGTAATTGTCAACCAGCGAGAAAAAAAGGTGGCGGTCGTCTGACGTCTCCTTCTTCTTTATCTTGTTGATCTGAATAAACAAATAAAATTACTACAATTATTATTATAGATACTTTAGTAAGTATTTAAATTATCAGAGTTTTATTACAATTCTAAATTCTGTTAAGTGTTAATAAACAAAATGAGGATCGAGACCGAGGAGGTATACATCAAGCAGCTCTAGACCAGACAAGCAAATGGATGAAATCAATTTGTTGTCCGGTTAATCATTTAACAAAAATACTCCGGTGCATACACCAAGAGTAAATTGTTGTCATCATCATCATTATTTCAGCAATGACGTTCACTACTGGACACGAGTCTCGTACGTATTTTATGATACGGAGGTAGTTGCCTATACTCGCCAAGCTTGTCAGGCGGGTTGGAAAGCCCAATTTATAGATTCCCTCTGTCGCCTTTTACGACACCCACGGGAAAGATTGTTGTTAATGGGTAGGTAGGTAGTGGTAGGTAAACTAGGTGAGATCTCCTGCACCCCATGCATAGTATAAATTGCAGTATTTATAGTTAATTAAATTACAAGATAAATTACATTTTATTATAGAATATAGTATTGATTAGATGGTTTTTGTTTTTCAGGTCCTGAATCAGTAATTGTTACAGAGAACAAAAAAACTTCCACTTACTGAAAATGATTTTCAATCAGTATATTTCTAGTCAAAAATCCAGAATTTGAGCTTGGAAGAAAACTCTCCTGCTCCTCATCTTGTTCCTCGCTTTCATTATTTGCAGCCAATGATAACTGATCATTCAAAATTAATGATAAATTATGTAGTACTGCACATGCTACTATAATATTTGACACTGTAGATAATTTATTGCCAAGGCCTCTTGTCAAACATGGAAATCTTCGTTTCCAAATGCCAAAGGTCCTTTCTACAATATTCCTTGTTTTGATTTGTGCTCTGTTGTACCGAATGGATGGAGCATCCTGTGGGGTAGGCCTAATCGGTGTTAATAAAAATGGCAAGGTTGGATATCCACTATCACCAACTAGTCTACCTGTCTGTATATTTTGGACATACTGCATATGGACCTTTGACATTTGGAATATTCTAGAGTCATGCATACTGCCAGCCCATCTGGCCACAATGTCTAGTATCTCTGAACGTGGACCAACAATGACCTGGACATTTATTGAAAAATCTGATTTTCTGTTTCTGTAAACTTCGTGATGCTGACAGCCTGGTGTCGATACAATTTTTATGTGAGTACAATCAATTGCCCCATCAATGCCAGGCAGTCCAGGCCACTGTCCATGTCTTCCTGATTCTCTAAATAATTCCCTATTTGTAGTTTCTTCATTGCCTACAGGAAACTTAATATATTGCCTGTGCAATAATGCCAGTAATTTTGATACCTGGGAAATAATATTTGAGGCTGTAGGTTGTGATACCCTCAGTAGATCTCCACAAACAATCTGAAAACATGTTACAGGGATATAATGTGATACAGATTGGTTTAAGTTTCAATAGTTATTAGACTATATAAGGTAAAAATATTTTGTAAAACGACTGGATTTTTTTAGTGGCGTTGTTGTATTTTGTACCCACAATAAAGCTATTTTATAATATATTTTATATAGTATTGTAAGTAGAAATAAAAAGTAATAGTTTTAAAAGTTTGTTTATTTTCTGTCTTATTTCATAGTTATGATACAAGTATTTATAAAAATCGTTTCTTTTAAATAACATTCATAAAATGAATCCAATGAGTTCAGCAATGTTAGCATCAAATGAATCATTTCTTGAATGTCAAAGTCCTTAGAAGTATATACATTATGATATTAAAAAATCTCTGCAGTATAATTATTGTTCAGTTTATTTGGCCCAGTATTTGATGATAATAATTATGTATGCACTTTGCTAATTGATTATGTTTTCAGATGTAGTTTATTGTTTCTTTCAAACAAATATGGCTCTGTAATGGTGTGATATATTTGAATCAACTGACATTTAACTTCTAAAATTATTTAGGACCCTTATTATGAATTAGCAGCCAGATCATAATAGTCTTTCCTCGCTGAGGAGTAAACAATAAGTTTAATTTGTAGCCCATTATTTGCACAATATTTAGCCAGTGCAACTTATTAATTTAATAGGTTATGTATTGTGGCTCTTGTTGTGAAGGCTTCTCTCTCCAATATTTTCATTTTGTTGTCAATCATAAATGGCACATTGTATAAAATACACTTGCTGTTATTCGTCTTTTAAGTTATTAACCATAATAATTACATAAGTAATGTCCACTAATTTTAATTCATTTCTTTAGGCACCCACATTAAAATAATTATGGTCTGACTGAACGATTTTCTGCCTTATAATTCCCCACAGAGAATGATGCTAATAGTAATCCGTTTCACTGGACGTTCTAACAAAATTTACCATACATATTTAAAATAACTTTCAAGCAGGTCCGCTATTCTGCCTCTTAGCGAATCATCGCTTAATCATATAGCTCTGGCAGTCGCCAAGTAGACTACATCGTGCTCGTTTATCAGTGTTCAGGTGCCAAAATCGTAGTTTCACAGGTAAAACAATATCCAAAACACATTTGATTTTGATGTTATGATAGAGTAGGTATAAGTTTTGGAAAATTAAATAAACTTTTTTATCAGTTTAGCACAGTCCAAAAAGAAACGCCAAGGTAATGGAAAAACAGGTGAAACGTTGAAAACTTGAGAAAAAAACACGGAATTCAGATTTCAGAAACACTATAACAATTAATGACAAAACAGATATGTAGGTACCTACCTATCTAATATTTATGTCATAAAATGTCACCTATTACAAGACTTATTGCCATCAATAGAGTAATAGAATATTTTACATATTGCAATACTATTATAAACAGTCGCATAAACTGTAGGGCCTACGTAGGGCCGGTCCCGTTAATCATTAAAATAATTATTCTAATCTATGCGTTAATCACACAGTGAGTAAAATAAGAACTAGAATCGCACCTGAAATGATGACGTAGCATAAAATCGCAATGTCAATAATACTGCTAGTTCAGGACTAATCGGCAAACCTCTGTTATTCACTTTTTCCATACCAGGTCTTATCAAATTTGTTATATAAAAAACAGAATCCTGCGAAAATCTGTATCTCTTTTTAAATTCTTCTACAGGCATTTCAAAAGGATTACTGGCATCTCTTATGTACGTTTTTGGAATACGAGTTGTATCCGGCCAAAACAACTCTTCATGTTCTTCAATCCAGTCGTAATAGTAAATTTCATTAATCAATTCCATCACAAAAATATTGTTTTCAACAAAGTAAAAACAAAAAATAGCAGATTATAATATCCCGAACCTCAAATCAAGACTCAAGTCACGGTTAGACGTCAGTGACGTCACTCACTTAAGTTGACGTATCCAAGTAGCAGTTTGTCGTGTGACGTCACTCACTTAAGTTGACATATCCAAGTAGCAGTTTGACAGCTGTTGACAATGCTCGCCCCGGCTGAGACACCTTTCTTGAGCTAGGTGCTCAAGTAATGTCTATTAATTCGAACGTCATCTCAAATGCTGTCTTGAGTTTGACGTCTTGGTTGAGATTTCTTTATTAATACGGGCCCTAGACAAGTTTAATGAAAATCGGTAGAGCCTTTTAAGAGTTGTGGGGGTGAATCTGGGGAAGAAAAACGGGATGGTCTTTAAATATACTCGAGTAGGATCTCAAATAAAAGTGCATTATATGCACATTACACCATTTTGTATATTTATTTATTTTACGACCTGCGTAGCGCAGTGGTTGAGCGCGCTGGCGCTCGACCGAGGGTTCGAATCCCGCCGAGGGAACAAAAAGTTTTCAATGTTCCTGGGTCATGGATTTGTATTAAATGTGTGTATAATATAATAAAAATCTAAAATATCTATATAGTTTATAAGTATTAAATATATTTCCGTTGTCTGGTACCTGTAACACAAGTTATTCGTTAACTTAGCGCGGGACCAGTTTGACGTGGTATGAAGCGATATATTATGTATTATTATTATTATTACTAATTAATTAAATAAAAAAAAAAAAGAAGATTATTATTACTATAACTATATTTGTGAATAAGTACCTTATTCATTTTATTTGCATGGAAATTATTATTAATAAAGTGTCTTTATAGTTAAAATATATGTTGCAAGTGAAAATAAAGTGTAAGTTAAATACGAGAATCGCTAACTAGGAGGCTGGACTCTGGAGGCCCCAGCTGCTATTATCTAATGACGCGGTGACTGCCCAATTACGACAAATGCTGGATCCACGTTTTTAGTTCCGCTGAATCGAACACCGCAATTGCTCGGTTTAACAAACTTTTAACATACTTAATCCGCTTGTTAATACTGTCTATCCTTTGTTTATTTTTAACCCCGACGAATATAGATAGCTATAAGTTTGACGTGAGTGTGTTTGGCATATTACTCACAAACTGATGAACCGTTTTTTTTATTTTTTATTTGAAAGATGATATAAAATACGAAGACATGAGTGGATGAAGGTATATACATATGTCGCAAAAATTTTCTACCTACAAAATTTACTTTAAACTGTCATTTAAAGATTTTATGATATGTTGTAACTTGTAACGTATTAAATACATTTATTCTAAAGACGGATCTTTAGACTAATTAAATATTTTAAAACTTTTAAGTGACAGTTTGACCTCAATTTTCTAGAAATCAGTATTTTGTGTATATCACCTTCATCCACTCATGTCTTCATTACCTAAGTTGTTAACTTAAGTTTTTAGTCATCATCAATTCGCCCGGCGCCTAACAATTTGAAACATATTTAGCTATTCACAGGCTGTCTCTATCACTTTTTGTCGGAATGGCCCATGGCACTTTATTTGACTGCCATGCTGTTCATACTTACTATTTAGCTATTCACAGGCTGTCACTGTCACTTTTTGGCGGAATGGCCCATGCCACTTTATTTAACTGTCATGGTTCTTCAGTATTCAGCTGTAAGGGTACTAATATCGCATCTCGATTTTCATGCAGAATCAGATTATTGATCAATTTAAAGGCTAAGTGCATATTAATACAGCGGTCATTCTGTAGTCTGTACGCTTTAATGGATCGGAGCTCTTATTCTAAATGCCATCGCTATTATCACTTACGAAGTTCGAAAAAAAAATGTATGGGATTTGACATAAGGTTCGCTAAATGACAAGCAAATTCATATTATGTTACTTAGCGAAGTTTATGTCAATGAGAGTTCTGTATTCTTGTGTATAAATGAATTTGATTTTAGAGTTTAATATTAATTAGAAAAATTCTGTATTGGGCTGTACTATAATGAATAAGTATTACACACAATATGTAAAACTTAGTTTTTTATCTTCTTAGTGACTAACGCCCGGTTACTGAACGGATGATCAAATTGATCAATTGATCAAATCAGTTAATCTGAATGCTGATTAGTGAACATCACTTCGCAGTCACTGTTTTCACCAATGAGCGTTCAGATTAGCTGATTTGATCAATTGATCAATTTGATCATCCTTTCAGTAACCGGGCGTTAGTGAAGTAATAATTGAAGACACTAATGGATGAAGGTGATATAATATAGCAAAATTATGATTTCGAGAAAATTTAGTTCAAACTGTCACTTACACCTTTTAGAGTATGTCGTAAGTCGTAACGTTTTAAGTAATAATAATAATAATATCTATGGACGTTTCACACCACGTCAATCTGGCCCTGAGCTAAGTATCCGAAGAACTTGTGTTGCAGGTACCAGACAACGGAAATATATTTAATACTTTTATACTATACACATATTTAAGATTTTTATTATATTATACACAAATTTAATACACATCCATGACCCAGGAACATTGAAAACTTTTTGTTCCCTCGGCGGGATTCGAACCCGCGACCTTTCGTTCGAGCGCCAACGCGCTCAACCAACTGCGTTACGGAGGTCGTACAGTACATTAATATAAAGATACGTTTCTAGAATCAATATACTAAATACGTTATGACATTAATATAATAATATAGGTATATAGTATCCTAATGACATTTTAAACTCAACTTTCTGGATATTTTTTTTGCAACATATCACCTTCATCGATTCATGTCTTCAATTATAGTATACATACTTAGTGAAGTTAAGCAGAAGCTAATTTAGTAATTAATATTACTTTAAAAATATCATTAGGTATTTACAATTTACTTAACTAACAACATACCTTACGCACACTAACATGCATTGTAATAATGATAACAGTAGTTTGACATAAATGACAATCGTTGTTTCACTCACTCAGATTAATAACTAAAGCATCATGAAGTTGCTGTCTCTTTTACTCTCATGAATCTTTGCATTTCAAATTTGTAAGATAGATCGCTGTTTTTAGCTCTACTATTAGTACTCCTTCTATGTATATCCTACTTCTATGGTTTCAGATTCTATAAGTAATATTTTTAATTATGGTCGAATTTCACCCCTAAGGAGGCCCCTACATAACTATAATATATATGCGATAATGTCGAAAAAATTTTACAAACTTATATAATTGAATATCAAAAAACATAGTTGTGTCTAAATACCGGAACGGAATTAGGCACAACCGACAATGATAATGAAACTGAAAAAATTTCATGATTTTCAAAAATAAAATATTACGGTCGATAATTTTTTAAGTGCTAAGATAAAACTAAATTTAAAAAAAAACCCCCGACTTAGCGTGTAACATTCCTATCAGACCTAACAAACGAACTGAAGACCTTGAAGACCTGAACCGATTTCCACCAAACATAGCTAAGAACAGGACTTCTTAAACCGTTTATACAGCGCATGCAACGAAAGTCCCCAAATGTGACTAATTTTCTCCGTTTTTGCAACATTTCTCACTGACGCTTCGCTCCTATTGGTTGCAGCGTAATGATATATAGCCTAAAGCCTTCCTCTATAAATGAACTATACAATACAATACAATACAAATATACTTTATTGTGCACACAACAAGTTACAAAAAAAACAAAAATAAATATACATTACAAAAATCAGACATGCACACAAAGGCGGCCTTATTACTAGATAGCAATTTCTTCCAGACAACCTTATGGTGTTAGAGAAAACAATGCTAGAGAATGGGAGTTGCGCAAAAGTATATTTAATAAAATAAAAGTAAATAAAATAAAATAATACATAAACACAATAAATATATAATATATGTATACAATATAATATAATATATATATCTATATATATATATACAATAGATAAACCTACATGATATTTTAATTTATAATAATAAGTGTTAGTTACATAAGTTACGGGTTGACACAATATGATTCCAGATCTATCTATCTGGAATCATATTGTGTATATATACTATCCAACAAAATAAGATTTTTTTTTAAATTCGTTTAGTAATTTCTGAGATTAGCGCGTTTAAACAAACAAACTCTTCCGCTTTATAATATTAGTATACCTATAGATAGATATAAAGCAAAAATATACCCGATAATCGGTCCTACAAAAAGTGCGCCGTGGGTGGGCACCCTAATCCACAAACTCAGTGTATGGCTTTCACAGCCACTATTAAGTGCTTAAGTGTTACAAGAAGCCGAAAGCTCATTATGTTAGCCTAGCTGTGACACGGACTCCATACATTTTCAGCTCAAATTAGTTAAGCGTCGACTTCGCAAACAAAGCGAGAGAGATGTTAATTTAATGTTCGCCGGTGTCAGTCGGCAGTCGACGCGGTCCTTTATTCAAAGGACCAGACGGCCACAGATTCTCCATTATGTAAATTCTCGCGTAATTTTCTCGAGCGCTGCCCAGTCTTTGTAACCTGAAGCCGGTTGCCGCCTCGGTAGCAGGCTTGGACATTTTTAGGGTTACTTAGTCCGTAACAACGGGACCCTATTGCTAAGGCCCGTATAAAAAAATCTTAAGCCCAACCACACTTGAGAACCTATTTAACAGTTAAAACAACGTTTCGTATCACTTTTAAAATTGAACACCTTTATTCATGTACGTTAATTTCTTTTTTTGCTACCGTATTATTCATAATATTATAGATTATAGAAAAACATTAAAATAAGTGTTATCAATATTTTTATAACTTTTATATTTTCGTTAAAAAAAAATTAAAGTATATAACATACAAAGTGAAACGAAATGTTTTTTTTTTATCTATCAAATAGGTTCTCAAGTGAGGTTTGAGATTGTTTTATTTATACGGACCTAAGACTATGCTGTCTGTCATATATCTCAGAAACCTCACAAGCCTGGGCATTTTTTGGCTTCCTTTTTGGGTTCCGTGGTCTGAAACTACGGGACCCTATTACTAAGACTCTATGTCACCAGGCACTCAGAAACCTCGCAAGCTTGGACATTATTAGGGTTCGTTGCCCACAACGGAACCCTATTACTGGGACCCCACTGCCCATAATAATATGTCAGCGACCACATTAAAATTATATTTACAAATAAAAATACCTATAAATATTTATAAAATTCTTTCATTGATCCTCATACAAAATGTAGAGCAGTTTTGTAGGGCATGGGTAGAAAATACCAGTGAGATACAGTAACTTTAGAATATTATTACTTTTTCTTATTCTGGAAATGTTTTTTTTTTTCAGAGCCTAAAATATGTGATTTATTTTTACCAGTTTTTTTCGCAAGAATAACAAAAAGAAAAAAAAACATTTTTTTTGGAAAAAAAAATCTAGAGTGGGAAAAGGTAGTAAGTATACTCGTATGTATATTATTATCACAAAGATATAGTGACTGTTTTTTTACTAAAATTTAAGTATTAATACTGTTTTATGCTACATGTTAAACTTTCTGATGTAAAACAAAATTAGAATAAGAACATTAAGTCCTGATTTCCCCAACGCATGTTAGTGCTAATGGCTTGTTAAAATACCATGCCTTCTCATTCATTGATAGGAATTACGAGAGGGATATCATGATATTTAACGAAGGATTAACTTTAACATTGCTTGGTGAAACCCGCCCTTAATGTCTAGTTAAAAACCAATTATATCTCTGTTTTTGATTATAATATTGTTTAGACAAAAAAGTTTTGAGAGTATCTTCAAAATTCTAAAAATGTATATAGTATAAAAGTATTAAATGCTAGCTGTTCCCGCGACTTTGTTCGCGTGGTTTTTGAGTTACTTAAACCGTTTATGCAGCGCACGCAACGAAAGTCCCCAAATATGAAGTTCCTGAGATTATCACGTTTAAACAAACAAACAAACAAATTCTTCCGCTTCATAATATTAGTATAGATATAGATATTTCCCTTGTCTGGTACCTGTAATACAAGTTTTTCGGATACTTAGTACGGGGCCAGATTGACGTGGTGTGAAGCGTCTATAAATATCTATAAATAAATAATGTATTTCTATATAATCTGTAATAATTTTATTCCTATTGTAGGTACTATGTAATCTTAAATTAATATTTTTTTTTTACTATTTGCTATTTCTATGTTTAAATAATTTCATGAATTGTAATGACATTTTAATTGATTATTATTTCATATAATTTATTGTAAGAGTAATGCGTCAAATAAGAATTATTATTGTTAGTAAGAGAAAGTAATTATATATGTATTTTTTTTATTGTAAATTATTAGGAGCCCTATAAACTTGTAGTTAATGTTTAGTAATAGATATTTAATCAAATGTTGTGTATAGTAGTTATAGGATAGCAGTGTAAAATGCCTTTTAATGATGTTTTTTCTTATATTATGTACCTGCACTGTTGTCTGTTACTGTACCTAATGAATAAAATAAAAATAAATAAAATAGATATAATAACCTATCAGCGCCTTTCACGTTACAATAAAGTTGTTCTTAAATTAAATCAAAACAAAATGATCTTCAAACAAACACTACATAAAAGAGAACAACGATTTTATCTCATTAAAATATAAAAACTTCACGTTGCTCGATGTAAAATCTCCTTTATTATATATACGTACAGAGAAACTCACTATAAATTTTTCATTATAAGTTAGATTTTTCACAGAAGCCAGGGCAATGCTGAGAATGCTAATGAGTACATTTGTAAGAAGCACCGACTAGTGACTACGGGTCGACTTACGCCTAGTAACTTAATTTCCTTCACCGTATTTAATAAGCTGGCGAGCTTACTCAATAGTCTGAGATCCATGTCCCACCAGAGTACCCTTAGATTCTTAGCAATGTACGTATTGAACTAATTGAATGTATGTGTCCTCACCTGACCTACTCTTTCAAATTAATGTCGTCATTCGATAAAAACGCTACTCACTCAATGAAATGGCGATTTCAATTAGATGACTGCGACATTTGCATATTCGCAGGTTTACGATGTAGACAATTTTTTGGTATAAGGTTGCGTAAGTTGCATCCACTTTTTTAACATTTTTGTGAAGTATAATTTTTTGGTTTAAGAATAATATAAGGAATAGAACTTACTTATAGTATCTAACTTTACTGTAATATTTTTTTCAATCAGCATCATATAATGCCTCCCACACCGATTTCGGTGGTCGTGGCCGGTTTCATTAAACCAGGCCAGCTACAAAGAAGTTATTTTATAGTGCTCAAGTGTGTGCGCTATACACATAAGCACTCTCTCTTCCTTCATTCTCGTAGCCCAGTGGGACGACACAACTGGCGGGAGATCAGGCGCAGGACCGACTTTATACATGCCCACCCGACGCATGGATCATCTTTCTTGTCAGACAATCAGGTGATCAGCCTGCATCGTCCTAACCAAACTTGAAAACAATTTTTTTTCTAAGAGTTGGACATAAACTAGGGTAGATATTTATTACAATATTCAAACCGCATTGTACACAATAATACCATTGAATGATATACATTTAATCATTAAGAAAACAAGATAGTCTAGGAAGCCTGGGATCTCAGGCTACATAAAGATATGTCACGTCGCGTCGGCACTAAGTAGGTACGTAGGTACTTCATTTATATCTTTTGTCGCACATTTTAAAAGGACGAGAACTTCATATTTTTAATACTTTTAGAAGCCGAGAGACATAATAAAGTATTTAACACAATGTAACTCAAAAAGGTTCGGTATATAACGGGTGTAAAAAGAACATTCACTATAACTTTTCTATATGATTATACTACCTTTTCTCATTCTAGAAATGTATTTCTTTTTATAAAAAAAAATTTTTTTTGCTTTTTCGTTAGATATTCTTGCGACCAAAAAATAAAAAATATTTTTTTTAGTTTCGTCCACTACTAGACTTTAAAACGACTATTTTTGCTGTGCGAACGACACACGACCTCCGGAGCAGAGCACTAAGCCACTGGACTAGTGACGACTATTAGTAAATACTAGTGTCAAACCCTCATTGTGGTCTTAATCCATTTGACACATTGCCTATGGAACAAACAAAAAAGCGCCATTATTTGAGTGAGTTCGGTAATCTCGACTGTCAAAATATTCTCTAGAAAGTTCGTTTCGTAAAGTAGGGCACATAAAGCGAAAACCTAACGGGTACTAATCCTTGGATGAGCCGCACAACATCTGCGGCTGCACGGCGAAACAAAAACGAAATGAGAAAGGTTCGCGGAGTATTGTGGTAAGTTGAGATGAAGCAAGGTTTCGCTCCATTGTTTTCCACCAAATATTTCGACAGAACGCTGACTTCGGTTTTCGAATGAAAGCCTCTTTCGCTTGTATACGCAAGCACAGGTCAATTTAATTTCGTGTATAGTGTTAAGTTTATATAAACTTGAAGTATAATTATAAACCTTTGTCTGAATTGTTTACTTTGTTTTTTCTACGTAAAATAATATACAGGCTTTATGGAGTGATAATACTTAAGTATTATCATGGTGTGTATGGATCCCGTATATAGAGTTTACTTTGAAAGTACCAGCGCTGAAAGATGTACTTTCTTTAGTTATTGTATGGGAAAATTTATGATGTTGGGGCATTTCTCACATAAACATGAAAGTCAAAAGTAAGTCATCGCTGGTTCACCGTAAACTCTACATAGGAGGCACATACACAGCCTAAAGTATTATAAATTATTTATTATTATCATTTAAGGAATATAATACCAAATCTTTCCTTGTCTCCTAGCTGGGTAAACGTATCAATTTCGCCAACATTTTGCAAGCGTGTAACTAAATTCACTTTGTTCTTAGGCGTTGCATAATTTATAACCAATAAGGTTCAGTACTCTGTACTCAGTACTTAATGTCGTATACTTGTGCTTTGCATAAACTGTAAAACGGTTTACGAGGCTCGATAAACGTGACTTGTTTTAAAATCATTCATTGGCTTTTATGAATACAATTTACACCTAATACAATTGCCATCGATTCTTTTGTGCGATGGTTACTATTGAAATCTGTATGTTATAAATATCTGACCCGTGCCCATTTCGTTGAGCATATAAACAGTTACTTGTGATGAAATTAAATTACACCTATCGTGAAACCCGCAACGCGGAACCCCCAACCCGCAACGTGGTACCCGCAACGCGGAACCCCCAACGTGGTACCCGCAACGCGGAACCCGCAACGCGGAACCCGCAATGCGTATCATTCAAATTACTTTAAAACGGTATACTATTATAATTACTTTTTACCCCCTTCAAGATTAAATTTCGCAAAATCCCGTCGTAGTAATTACGTTTACATCTTAAAACTCTATGCAAAAATTAGATTCTTAGCACTAGTTTCTGAGATTTTGTGATGACTGAGTGAGTGACTTTTTGCTTTTATACATAGATTCTTTAATTAGGATATTACGAAAGAGCGTCCTTGGCTTAGTGGTTAGACCGTTGATTAGCACTAAAAAGGTTCGATTCCCAGGTTATAGGGATATAGACCGACTATATTGTGATAATGCCGTTTGTGCTGGGGCTCTATATGAAATTAAAAAATCAAATGAAATTAAAAATGGTATCACCCTAATACTGGCAAATCGACTGGCTATTTTTGTTTTATTCGAAAGTCCAGAGACATTCCGGAAACCGCCATCTAGCGCCACTATTGGAAAATACAGATAACTAATTTCGTTTCGTATCTTCTTCTTACAGTATATTTTTCCCAGGCACTACAGATTTTTATGTTTTAACGATTTTATTACGCTCTTTAAAATTTTAAACCTTTTATTTCGACCTCATTATGTAATTTGGTGCCCTTTTCAGGATTAATTGTCTCACAGAACACAAAAAGCCTAAAAGAAGCAGTACAAAAATGAGTCCAAGTTTTTATCACAATTCACACATTTCAATTCATTTCGGCGGCAGATGGGACTCGCTTCATCTGAATTAAAATGGTACAAAACTTTGACAGCCCATAAACAAAACGAAATAGGTAGGTACTACTGAAATACCTGCCATAGATGTATTATGGTAAACTAAGATAAGCGCGCAAAAAGTGCAGACTCGAAATTGACTTTAGTCGGGCAATTTGTGATCAATTAATTATTAAAATTATTGGTATTGGTATATTATCATCTGTGGCGTAGGAAAGAGACAAGTGGAAGACCCGGAAAGAGATAGGTGGCTGGCATCACATAGACACGACGTTTAGAAAACATTTTTGTAAAATTGTGAATGAAATGATTTAATAAAAAAAATCTCCCACAACAAATTGCATTTTTGTCGAAGCCACTTTTACTGTTGTCATTTAATGTGGTGATAAAATACATCAATTTTATAATTATTTATGAATAGCTATTTCCGGTCGCGCCATCACTTAATAACGTGAACGGCTGGATCGATTTCACGAATTCTTTTTTGTTGTGTTTGTTATTTTCAGGAGAAGGTTCTTATAATTTTTTGAATGCGGGTTTCGTTTGAGGGTTCCGCGATAGTGTAATTGAATTTCATTAGAAAAGTTTATACGCTCAACGAAGTCTCAAGCTAGTCATCATAAATAAAAAAACAACAGGTCTTCTCTTCTAATTCAATATCAGTAAAAGAGCCCAGGGGCATTACTCTCCAAACAGATTCGATTTTGATTCAGATTCGATCGTGCCACGTATTCCCGAATAAATTGACGTTTGTTTATTTTGATTCTCACTCGATCGATACGATCGGGAGTACAAAAAGTTACGATCTAATTTTCTTTATCCTGGTTAGTTTCAAAGTAATCTACCTAAAAAAAAACACCAAAATACCTCGATTGATCCTCGAAGATCGAACTGATTCGATTCTCGATTGTGTCGGGTGTAAGCCTGCAGTTCTAGGGAGAATGAAATTCTTTAAATATAACGTGTATCTACGCCTATTTATTTATCAATGCCTCAGTGTTTCTCTCACTTTTTGTATGCCGATTTCCAACGATTTTGCCTCATATTGTTCCAGCATGCGAATATGACCGATTTTTTAATCTTCTTTTTTGTAGGACGATTGCACTCTTGTTATCAGTATGTTCTATTTTTATCTACAGAAAATCGGTCAAAAATGTAGGCTGGTAGTAGGTGGCTCGGCACCCTTAAGCAGTTTATATCTTTCCCTGCGTCAGTAAGTACCTTCAATATATCCAATCGCCTTTATTCTGTACGATCCTATTATTTATTTTCGTAAAATATTTTCCTATTCAATCTCCCCTGTCGTATTTTCCGCCAATAATATAGGTATTAGCACGTTCAGTTCTACGGTAAAAACAATATTATTGTGAGACACGTGATTCGTGGATCGTGATGTCTGTTATAAATCCTAATGTAAAATATTATTTATGTATTCTCCGCAATTATTGTGATCGCGTATTCGGTTTTTGTCTTAAAATGATTATCATAGCAGTTGGAAAAGGAACAAAATGCCTAACATTCACTATTTTTTTATTCTAAATAAAAATAATGATCGTGACTCTTATTATTTTTAATGTGTGTTGGTTATGCATACACAATGCGTATTGCGGACGATGAGATGACGGCCTAGGCATGCCCCAGTGGGGCCCCTATTCGAACTATAGGGCAGATTAGTATAAGCCCTCCAAGAAGAGGCTGTTAGAACCCAAATAGCTGGCGGGTGTCTTAGGAGTCACAGCTCCGTTAACAGCAGTACCTACTGACGAAATATCGCCGAGTTTTTAGGGGGTGGCTGGCGATAAGGTTCAAATGTGGAAAAACGGTCGGAGTACCTTTAACGCTAATTACGTTATTCTAGGAAACGATTAAGCTCAAGGAGGAACATTTGTAAGGTCGTAAAGTAATCGAATGTCAATTGTACTGGCGCTGTTATACTTATTCAATAACTTTACGGGGATATCAAATGTTTGGCCTGCAGTTCACCTTCGTATACAGTGAGTCCCACATACCCGCGGTAGGAGTCCCGTTTTACCACGGGTTGGGTAATGCCATTTTCTCGACATAAAAAGTGCCCTTTAAATAAATAAATAAAATAAATAAAAACCATTTATTTCAGGCTACATGGCCCATATTATAAATACCTTACAGACTAACATACATACAAAATATACTTAAAACTACACTTAAACTTAAACTACACGTGTTGTCGGCGACGTGTAGCGCGCTTCATTCCGGAGTCTCCCCCGGAACCTCCGGAAGACCACACCCGTTGGCCAGAACGCCTCCGCCTCGAAGGTAGAAATTAGATGAGTCGGTACTCTCACCACAAAGGAACTAAAGTTGACCTTGTGGCGAGACTCCAGACGCTCCACCCTCAAGGGGAGGGATGTCTTCTTACGGATGTAGTCCACTACATCCTTAACCTCCATGGACCAGTGCAGGCGGGACACGTACAGCGGCGTGGAGCGTACTTCACACCGCAGGCGCTGCTCGGGTCCGCAGGGTGCGGTGCCGCGATGGTTGCGGACGGCGGGCTTCTTCTTCCTTCTCTCCACCAGTATGAAGCCCTCCTCATCGCACCTCCTGCTCTCGTCCTTGCCAGATTGAGGAGGCTGAGCCTTGCGGCTTTCCGTAGCCTTGCGGCTATCCTTATCCCCCTTTTTCTTCGCCCGCTGGGGATGAGCGGGGTGAGCGGCGGTGCTTGCGAAACTTTTCTGCTGAGTCGCTTGTTGACTCGGTGACTGCGCGACCCGGAGGGGATGGCTAGCGGGGGCGGCGGCGGTTGCTGACTCCTCTGATTCCGCTGACACGCAAAACGATGTGTCAGCGCGCGCGCCGCCACGACGTGTGTTGACGTAGGCAGTTGAATGCTCGGGTGACCCACTTAATGAATTATTACATTTTAATTGTAATAATTCACTACGTAAGTCACGGATGGTGGATTCCGATGCATCCAATCTACCCCGCATCTCGTCCAGCTCTGCCTTCATACCGTTGAAGTTTTTCAGCAAGCTGGAGACGTCGACGTGGTCCATCGTCACCACCGGCAGCTTGTGTAGATCTTTCGCCACAAAAGCCGGCACGTCGTCTGGATCCGTCTGCTTCAGCAGGGAGATGATGTCCTGCACGCTTCTCTCTGTTCCATCTCTCCGTCGCGATGGCATGTTCGCGCTCTGGCCGAGCGTCTCGTACAGCAACTGCTTGCCTGAGCAAATCTCCTCGCTGGTGAAAGAAGATTTGCAGATCTGCATGATGCTGAGCTCGTCCATGGTGTCTATGGCGTGCTGGATAAACGCCAGCAACTCGTTGGCCACGAGCGCCATGGTGACATGCAGCGGCAATCAGCCGCGCGACTGCTTTAAGCAGAGTTCATCGCATACATGACCATAGTTGACTTTAGTCTTATTACAAAACTAGCTGTGCCCGCGACGTCGTTCGCGAGGTTTTTGAGTGACTTAAACCGTTTATGCAGCGCACGCAACGAAAGTCCCCAAATGTGAATAATCTTCTCCGTTTTTGCAACATTTCTCACTGACGCTTCGCTGCTATTGGTCGTAGCGTAATGTTATATAGCCCAAAACCTTCCTCTATAAATGGACTATACAGTTTAAATATATTTTAATTATAAGACTAAATTTCTAATCAGACCAGTAGTTCCTGAGATTAGCGCGTTTAAACAAACAAACTCTTTCGCTTTATAATTTTATTTATTTATTTATTTAAGCATCATGCACATTTGTACATAGGCGGACTTAATGCCTTAAGGCATTTTCTACCAGTCAACCTTTAGGTGATTTAGAGATAAAAATAAGTAGATGCATTACTTGTACAGACGAAAACATGTAAAGACTAAATGGATAATTTACATTAATTATTAAATCGTAAAATAAAAAAATAAAAAAATGAAACATATAAAATATATTATACAACAATATAATAAATAAAGATAATAACACATATTAAAATAATACTAGTAATAGATACAAATATAATAAGTATTACATATATAATAATAAATACAAATATAATAAAATATAATATATATTATCCATAATTATGAAAGACAATATGTATCATGATAACAGCAAGGATAAACTGCACTAAGACTCTGCCAATAGTTTGAGATACCACCTACGAACCTTACGTTTGAAAGTATCTTTTGTTGACGACATCCTGATTTCTGTGGGGAGAGCATTCCAAAGTAAAATAGCCTGAATGTTGAAAGAAGAGTGCATAAGGCTGGTCTTATGGGACGGACACAGGAGAAGAGCATTATTTGCAGAACGGAGATTTTTATCGTGACTGCTGCAGAGAAATTGAAAGTGAGAGGAGAGATAGACAGGAGAATGAGGAGAGTGTAGGAGAGAGTACAGCGTGCACAATGCTCGAGCCGAGCGTCGTTGCCTTATTGGCAACCAGTGCAGCTTAGAGCGGTAGGAAGAGACGTGATCGTATTTTTTTAAATTAAAAACAAATCGGATGCAGCAGTTAATGAGATTAGTATAGATTACACATTGTTATTGTTTATAAGAATTTGCTTCCTCATTTAATAGATCAGGACAGTAACAAAATACGTAGGTTATCCAATCATAGACTTTGGATATCCTACAGAAAAAAGCGTTCGAGAGAGAAGAACGTCCCTTCGGAATTATAGCAATATAAAAAGAGATATATGTCTAATGCCATTGTAAGCTTTTGTAGATAGATCGTCACAAGGTGGTAAATTGTACAACATATCTTTTTATTTTAGGATTTATTGCGGTATTATAGTGGTATTTAGATGACTGCGACATAATATATAACGGGTGTAAAAATAACAGTCACTATCAGTAACTACCTTTTCTCATTCTAGAAATGTATGTGTATATTGTATTATTATGACGGTGTAGGTATATTATAATATATTGATAATTATATAAAAATGGTTATACCTTTTCGACCTGTCAGTTTGTCTACACAACAGTATGTTTTTAATCAGGTCAACTTCATAACGAAGAAAATACATACTCAATGAACTTCAAATTCTATTTATACAATAGATGAGAAATGTATGAAAGCCTATTGAAAAAGCTTAGCTCTTTCAGTAACACCAGATAATAAATAAAATCCTTTTAAGGGTGCCCACCCAAGGTATTCATTTTTTGACCGACATTTTGTAAATCAAAAATAAAACATGCTCACTTCAATAGTCCAACGCACGTTATACAAACAGTCGGTCATATTTGCATAGTGGAATATTCTGCAGCAAAATCGGCCTTCGAAAAGTAGTCCGTATGTGGGCACCCTTATATGTCACCGGCAACCTTTTCCAAGTAAAAAATCTTCGTTCAAGAGGATTTTCATCGGCAGTTGTCGGAAGTCACTGAAATCGGATACAAACCGAATGCTTTGTACGATTTAGCATTGTTGTTGCGGCAAAAGTGAAATAAATACAAAGACTGTAGTACATTTTTAATAACAATCATAATATGTATTGTCTAGGATTTTTTAGAAGGGGTAAATGTTATACAGGCTTATAATATTAATGCGTGATAATATATAGAGTTGACTGTGAAAATACCAGCGCTGAGAAGTACTTTGTTTTAATTATTGTATACGAAAATTTATGATGTTAGGGCATTTCTTATAGAAACATGAAAGTTAGAAGTAAGTCTTTCAGCGATGGTACTTTCAAAGTAAACTCTACTTAGGAGGCACATACACACCCTAAAGTATTATCACTCATTTATTTTACACCTTGTATAGACTAACTTTAAACCAAACAGCATTTTGGTTGATTCTCTAAAGATTTCAAGACGTTTTAAATAATTTATTGAAAGTAAAATTAAATTATCATAAACATGAAAATGATGTTGAATGTGAAATGATTATATTAGTATATAATATAATTAATACGGGAAGCAAAAACTTTGTAACCGTTTTTACTCGAATTGTGAAGACTCCTCCGGAGCATGAAATTTGCCACGTGTATCCAGTTTATTTATATTATACTAAAGAAGTGAATGATAGTATTTGAAAAATCATGCTTATATACATAAAATTATTAAAAAGAACAACAAGATGGTAAAACTAATTCTAATAAAAAATAATTATCGTGTGTCTAATCTCTGTATAATAACAATAGGTGTGACACAATACCTATTACTATAGTACGTCAGAGATAAATTTAACCTAAAAGTAAACAAACCAAAAACATCGAATTTTTCACATATTTACTTATTGTGCACAGTTTTTTTTAAATCTAAATTTAAACAAACACTAGCTGACCCGTGCCCACTTCGTAGAGCATAAAAAATAAAAAAAACCGCTTAAACATTTCCTAGACTTCCACGAATACTTCAAGACCAAAAATAGCCAAATCGGTTCAGCCGTTCTCGAGTTTTAGCGAGACTAACGAACAGCAATTAATTTTTATAAATACGAGATTGCTGTGTTGAACTCGTCATAATTAACGATTTAAAAATCACTGTGACAAGTGTGGTGTTGGAAGCGTTGCTAGCAAACTAGATAAAATAACAGCTCATATTTCAAGTGAGCTGATATACGGATTTCTAGTGCTGACACGATATCTAGTGAATGATCGAAGCATTTCATAGACAACCTGATGATAGATATGTTTTGTTGAATGATCCGGATAGTTAAATTTTTGTAAATTTAACTATCCGGATATGAATGAATAAAAAAAAAATACTTTGACTTGACTTTTCTTGACTTGATTTAGCGCCTCCATGGTGTGGTGGTTCTGAGCTTCGCTCTCGATCCGGAGGTCGTGGGTTCGATTCTGAAGGTGATCCATGTCGGATGGGCATGTAAAAAGTCGGTCCTGCGCCTGTTCTCTAGCCAGTCGTGTCGGTTTACAGTCCCACTGGGTTATGACGTTATGAGAGTAAAAGGAAGATAGAGTGCATCTGTGTATTGCGCACACACTTGGGCACTATAAAATAACTCCTTCGTAGCTGGCCTGGTTTCAATGAAATCGGCTACCGACACCGAAATCGGTGAGGGCAGCTATTATTATTACTTTATTGAAAAATGTTTATAATTATGGTCTTATTTCCACATCACCACGCCACGTGGGTCACATGGAGATGGACCGCAGGAAAATCTCTAGCTGATATAAAATTCCACAAACAAACAGACGCATTACAGCAATGACTGAAGCACGTTTTATTCTAAATACAAAAGTGGAATAGGTATTCACAAGTCATACTAATGACTTGCACATTGTACATGTGTTGCAATCAATCACGTTGGTTTCCAATAACTGAATAAAGGAAAACGCGTTTTCCTTTCCTGAATTGTATTATTTTTCGATTTTATATAAAGCTCCATAATATTAGGTATGAAATTGCCGTTTTGTATGAAAAAAATGTATTTGATTCCCACGTTGGAACAACAAAAAATGTTGTTTTAAAGTTTGGTTATGACAATGCAGGCTGATCACCTGATTGTCTTATAAGAAATATGCGTCGGACGTGCATTTAAAATGTCGGTCCTGCGTCTGATCGCTTGCCAGTCGTGTCGATTACCCGGCCCACTGGGCTACGAGACTGAAGAAAGAGAAAGTGCTTATGTGTTTGCGCACACACTTGGTCTCTATAAAAAGAACTCCTTCGTCTGGTTTTAATGAAACCGGCCGCTGTCACTGAAATTTGTGTGGAAGGCATTGTTATTATTTTTAGTCCTGTTCCTTTCAATGGATATGCCGGTAATGCATAGGTAATTTCCCATAATTAATAATTTTGTCATAAATATAGTAAAAAAGTCAGATACGAGTTAAAATGGCAATCAAAACATTGGTCATCAACATCCTCGTTAGTATTATTTTATAATATTTATTTAGGGTAGCTTGGAAGAAGGTTATCAGCGACCACAACATGAAACGAAATTAAAGTATATACATTAAAATATTTGAGGAATTGATTGGCAACAAAAATAAAATTTATTATATTAATTTTACTAAAATTTTAACTGGATTGCTACATATGATACCTATAGCTTTAGTCAGACTGACTTTTGTCAGACCTTAGTATTTAGTACGTTCCATTTTCTTTCATCTTTGTAAGGAACTCTACAAACTGGAATCATAATTTTGTAAAGATTTGAGAAAACTATTGAGGACATGAATCGATGAAGGTGATATTAATATGTCGCAAAAAAAATTACCCAGAAAATTCAGTTTAACCAGTCACTTATACTTTTGTTTATTTATTACTTTTATTAAGTATTTATTCAAGAGACAGATCTTTAGATTAATGTACTTAATACTTTACGACGTATTCTAATATGTTTAAGTGACAGTTTGAATTTAATTTTCTCAAAATCATAGTTTTCCTTCAATTAACAATACACTACAATATTAGTATGTCCTATTTAAACACATACCCGTCTGACACAAGCATATACGAGTTTTAGAAATACGAATTTAACACTACTTAGTGATGCGAATACATGATTATAATGTTTGAGACTATGAATCCATAGAAATAGAATCATAGCAAATTTTTGGCCAGCCTTTAAGATGATTCCGATCTAAGAAACGGATAGTCCAACTAAATTAGAAAATACGGTAACTGAAAACCGGATTATTGAATTCAACGCGCGTTCTCAACTGGCGTCGGGACGCGGACGTGCCTGGCTGTCCCCCCCTCCCCCTTTCCTCTCTCTCTCCCTCCTCCCCCGGAAAAAAGTTCAAATGGAAGTGACCAATATAAGATGGAGGCTATTGTGCTCTGGTTGCACATTGCCACTGCGAATCGTAAAGCATCTCTAAAGGACGTAACGAGAAAAGTTGTCCGCCATTTCAAAGTAGACGACCGCAATTTCGTCTACAAAAATATTTGTTATTCAAATAACGATATGCGGAGTTCAATTAAATATTGTGCAGTTTATAGTTTGTTATAATACCTGAGGTACTTTCCTAGGAAATTTACAAAATGAGTCATAATACTTTAGGGTGTGTATATGCCTCCTAAGTAGAGTATACTGTGAAAGTACCAGCGCTGAAAGACCTACTTTTGACTTTCATGTTTGTATGAGAAATGCCCCAACATCATAATTTGCCCATAAAATAATTAAAAAAGTAACTATTTCATGCGCTGGTACTTCCATACACACCCTAAAGTGTTATCACTCATTAATATTACAGCCTGTATATCCGGAAATGAGCCGAAAAGAGACCGATCAGATGATGTACGATTTTAATTATCTATTAATGGGTAACAGCTAGGCAATAAATTCGTCCTATCCTGATGCGCACGAAGACATAGACAACAACTAGTAGTCAATAAAACATCATAACCTATAACAGTAAAGTAGATTATGTAGATGCGTGGCATTAAGTATCGACTGAGCGCTGACGCGAGGCGGCGCGGCGCCCAGTAATAGGATTACTAGTATTATTGTTTCCTACTATTAGCTACTTATAATTGAATTCGTACAAAGCTGCGAGGGTTATTTCGAACTATTGTTTGTTTTGATATAGTGGGCAATTTCGTCTGTTGCGTTCAGTATATGTATTGATTATTGAAGTGTTTTCAAATGTACATAACTCCTATGATTTCAGTGTCAATGATCGGTTTCATTGATATCAGACGATATAGTTTTAGACGTATAACCTCGTTTAAAAGAATTGTAAAAGTAGTTTAATTTGATCTGAATTTTGACTTGGGTTGAGTTTGAATAGTGCGAGTTTTTCTCAAATCTCCGTGAAGTAGTTAACTGCAATGTATACAAGGTGTAAAATAAGTCAGTGCTAATACTTTAGGGTGAGTATGGGTCCCGTATAAAGAGTTAACTGTGAGAGTTAAAAAAAAGTACCTCTTTCAGCGCTGTGATGAAAGAGGTACTTTTTTAACTTATTGTATGGGAAAATTTATGATGTTGGGACATTTCTCATCGAAACATGAACGTCAAAAGTAAATCTTTTAGCACTTGTACTTTCACACTACTCTACTTATGAGGCACATACACATCCTAATCATTTATTTTACACCTTGTATAATATATGGCTTCGAAACATCACCCCTCGTGAAATGGTAAGTAATTCGATGGGATATAACTCCTTCACAGCGAGCAGTGACAAAATCTCGCACTCAGCATACTGCTATTTGATGCCTTGATACCTCATATTCTAGGAATAACCCAATCAATGGGGGATACGTAACGCATTTCCCTTGCGACATCAAAAAAAAAAGAAAAAAAAGGAATAACCCAATTAGCATAATACCTATATTATTAAAACTATACTAAGGTAACAAACATTACCTTAGTATTATAATATTGACGACCTATATCCTGGGTCATGGATGTGTATTAAAATTTGTGTATAATATAATATAATAAAAATCTTATTATATGTGTATAGTAATAAATAATTATATTTCCGTTGTCTGGTACCTGTAACACAAGTTCATCGGATACTTACATCGGCCAGATGCCCGCGGAGGCACGGGAAATAAATACACTTTTTCCACGAAAGTAATTCCTTGATGACCTTCAACTCGACCAGTTCGAATGTATTTTTTAGGCAATTCGTCTGAGGATACATATTTTATTCCGTAAAAATGTTCATGAATTGCCCAATTATAATAAACCTATGTGTATTTGTTAAAAATTAAATTCACAAAAATTGTTACTCTCCCTTTGATCTTCAAACAGATTTGCAGAAGTCGAAAGCTAATTTGCGCTAACAACATGAGTCAGGGAAAAATATATAAACATTTTAAACGCAAAATAAAATTTACTGTGATTTTTATCCTCTAATGGTAAACTGGTGGTATAAATTTATTTACCATCATAATATTCGGACACTTAACACTTTAGCGTTCAGCACGTAGGTAGTTGATTGTATTACTCTTATCTATGGGTAGTAGCATATAGACCAAATGTATAATTATCTATGGTAGTACGTACAGTACGAAACGCATTGGGCTGCTTTCTAAAGCGAGTACAGATCGATATGTCTTACTAAATACCACGTAAAATTTACCACGGATTGGACAACCTGCTCGCGGTCAAAACTATGGAAAATGTTCTGTCGTTGCCATGCCAGATCGGACTGTCGGATTTGCACATTTACTCTTTGTATCGGAGCGCGTGTTGGAACGGCGCGTGCTACTTCCCGCGGTTTGAACTGTACTTTTTTTTTTACCTACTTTTTGTAGATTGAAAATAGAACAACCTGAGTTCAACGGACACGTCACTAAATCGGTCATATTGTAGTGGAATAATCTGTGGCAAAATTGGTGGAAGAATCGGCCTACAAAATCGGCCTACAAAATCTGCCTACAAAATCAACAAAGGGGCACCCTTATGCGCTAATAGAGATCTTTCTCTAGTGTTTACAATTTTAGTTACTGAGAGTAAACAAAATAAACTGTCATGGATTAGTATTAACTGGACTACTAAACTCACACTAGATATGCTTTCATCTATCTATACACGGTGGGACGTAACCCAGTGGGACGGTAAACCGACACGACTGGTGAGAGAACAGGCGCAGGACCGACTTTTTACATGCCCATCCGACGCAAGAATCATCTTTCTTGTCAGACAATCAGGTGATCAGCCTGCATTGTCCTAACCAAACTTGAAAACAACATTTTTTGTTGTTCCAACGCGGGAATCGAACCCGCAACCTCCGGGTCGAGAGCGAAGCTCAGAAACACTAGACCACGGAGGCGTTAAATCGCTGATTAATAATAACAGTCAGTAAAATGACATTTCTGTGTCAAATCACCTCTCTTTCTTCCATTATCAGTTAGCAGAGACAGCATTATATTTATCTGTCATTTTACTGACCGAGATTAAAAACAGGGTTCACTTGATGTTTCAAAGTTACAATATGTAACATTTGATGATCTCTATGGCTAGTTGGTTAAAAGCGTGCTCGAGGCCAAATAAACAAAAGGCACAAATAATTAAAAAACATGTAATTTTTTTCTACCAACTTGTTTAGCTTTTTAACCGACTTCAAAAGAGGAGTAGGTTCAATTAGTCTGTATTTTTTTAAACAAAAAAATCATTTGGGTGGAACCGCAAAGGGATAACATCGCGCGATTCCAATATCAGCGTAAGCTCAAAATGAGCTGATACTATTAAAACAAAGAATATCTGTTCCGTTTGAATGGGCTTCTGGCGACTGTCCAATATGTGTCCCGACTCCGAGGAACCGTTGATAAACGATCAACTTCATAATTCATTGACCACTCAGTCATGCGTCGGCGACGGACAGATAATGGCCGGCGGTTGTCACCGACACCGTCTGTCGGACACCCTCGGACGTTTGGGACGTTACATATCCAATAATAATAACTAGAGATTGCTCACAAAATTGTCCATAGCAATTCATATACCTTACTCTTAGAGCAATAATAATATTTTTGGACGATTCACACCACCTCAATCTAGCCTTCGGTTACTTAGCAGTCTTAGCTTAGTTATAAACATATTTAAAAAATTTATTATATTAATACACAAATTTAACACACATCCATGACCCCGGAACATAGAAAACTTTTTGTTCCATCGGCAGGATTCGAATTCGAAAAAATTCGTGAGACGCTCGCTTGAGCACCAGCGCGCTCAACTATTGCGCTACGGAGGTCGGCAATAGTAGCAGAACAACAAAAAATTATGTTTTGAAATTGGGAATTTTATTTCACTAACATAATTCTAAACTTTTAACTTTATATGTACAGTGCGGCGATTCTCGCTATTAGAATATTTTCCGCATGACATTTGTTCATGATTTTTTCCATTCTACCGAAACGTTCGAGCGGTTTATAAAACACGTACTGCGCATGGTTCTCAGGCAGTGGAAAAAAGTTCATATTCGAATAAAACATAAAAATTCGGAAATTTTAAGAACGAAAAACACTTGTGTATTCTCAGATCTTCACAGTCGAAGTAAATCGTGGAAAAGTCCCCGATATCCAACGAGTGGTAAGGACCGGTAGATGTCCGAATCCACATGTACAAATAAATAATTTGGCAGTCTATGTATGTACGTATGTATGTATATATGTATGTATGTATGTATATATGTATGTATGTATGTATGTATATATGTATGTATGTATATATGTATGTATGTATGTATGTATGTATGTATGTATGTATGTATGTATGTATGTATGTATGTAAGTATGTATGTATGTATGTATGTATGTATGTATGTATGTATGTATGTATGTATGTATGTATGTATGTATGTATGTATGTATGTATGTATGTATGTAATAAAACGGTTTGTATTGATACCGCTACAGCCGTATAGCAGATTAATCGGTCCCTGTTCAAAATTAAACTTAAAAAACGATATTCTAAAAAATTCAATTAAGACAATGAAATTTATATAGTCTAATAGTCTATGTTACTCGCGGCAACAATACGAATTGATTTACACCTCATTCATTAAAATCGGACCTTGCTAAAAGATGGCCCCGCGCGAGTTTCTTACGCCGGTTCTTCTCGCCGGGCTAGTTTCCGAACCGGTGGTAGGCATCATGTAGGATAATTCAATAAGACGTGTTATTTAATAACCTTTATGGAAATAAAAAGTTTTGAATTTAGAATTTGTAGAATTTTGACCAGTAGTTTAGCTGCTGCGAGGGAACATACATACATACATACATACATAGACTGCCAACATCATTACCTTCCTACCCTTCCTTTTGACTTCGCTGAAGTCGGGTAAAAATTATTTTAACTGTCTATAATTGACGAAATACGTAATTTATATGTTTATAATACATAATATTATATATAAAATATTAATATTTCGGACAATATTTACAAAATAATCACTTAATGTCTTTGAAGTTTCCCAAAGCGGTTTTTTAACGCTAAACCGGAACGCAACATATTGTCTATGTTAAGGTTCACTGTGACAGTTCGATTGGTAATTCTTATAGTGGTACCCCAGAATAAGTGTTCTAAGAATTGTGCGAAATTTCAGCAGAACGGAAAAATTCATGAAAAAATGTCAAGCGGAAAAAATCTAAGATATTTTCTTATATCGTATAACGTTGCTTTAAATAACGCATCTACATAAGCTTAGACTATTTGGATTACCAAAAATATTAATCCAAATAGTTTAAGCTGATATAAATACGGAATTTATTGCTATAAATAACATAATTTTTACATAATTACATAATTTTTATTTTCCATTTGTAAACAATTTTGTTACCATGACAACCATTAGACGTTAAAGACGTTAAGGCTGCGTTTCCACTGACGCGGAACGAGGCGTAGAAGAGCTTGCCCGATTTGACCAATCACTATGCTCGAAATTTCCGCTCCGCTTCGCTTGGGTTGGGCACCGCTAAGTTCCTCTCCACCCCGCTCCGCGTCAGTGGAAAAAGTATAACTGAACAGTGAACTGTCAAATGTCAAATGCGTTCGAGTGTGCAGTTCTGAGAATACACATGTTGTGCATCCTTCTTAAAATTTCCGAATTTCGATGTTTTATTCGAATGTGAACGTTTTTCCACTGCCCGAGAATCGCCGCCGATACCACAAAAAAATGAAAAAGTTGACCAAAGTCAACATGCAACAAAATTGTGCCTATCAAACGAACAGTAATGTGATATTATAGTGTGCCGTCATTGTTTTTTATTCTGAAACAAATTTCTGATTTCTGCATACCTTTACAAAACTAAACGTATCAAAGTCCAAACCGCTTCGTTCGCTTTATTCTTTTAAAATTGTACTTTTTTGATATACCTACGTAATATGGTAATGATATCTATCAAACTAATATTATAAAGAGGAAGAGTTCGTTTCTTTGTTTAAACATGCTAATCTCAGAAACTACTAGTCTGATTTAAAAAAAATTTTGTTGTATAGTCCATTTATAGAGGAAGGCTTTAGTCTATAAAAATTACGCTTCGACCAATAGGAACAATGCGTCAGTGAGAAATGTTGCAAAAATGGGAAAAATTATTCACATTTGAGGACTTTCGTTGCGTGCGCTGCATAAACGGTTTAAGTTACTCAAAAAATATGTATGAAAGAATTATTCCTTTTTAATAATCATAATAACGAAAACCAACGTGAGCAATCAAAAAATAATCGCGAAAGTGTTTCCGACAACCACGCGAACCAAGTCGCGGGCACAGCTAGTATAATATGGTAAAGATATAACCTAATAAGATAATAATATATAGTACCTAAGCACGTGTTAATACACGTTGGTTGACTAGTGTAATTACTAGTTGTATTAACTAGTGGTCGTTGGTCGACTACGTGTAATCACTGGTGACCCTGTGAACTAGATACAGTAGTCCCACGGATCATATAACAAGCCGAGTATAGTGTGAACAGAATGACGCGTAGAGCATTGTTTGTTTTGGCACCTCATATAAATTGCTTACCAAAAAAGTTCTAAAATCTGAGTGAATATATGCTAGGCCTCGCGGGCTCCTAGTTTATACACACGAACGCACTGGTCGTTGACCATTAGGTATTAACCTAACCAGGGTCAGGGTTGAAACTCATCGGTTTGGTGACTTTTATGCCGATCTTTAATTGCGATTTGTCGCGATGTTTATTTGGTAAAAATATGGTTCACAAGGTGTTACAAATTTTTTAGGATCACACATTTTGTCGCAGCTTACTACGTCCAAATACATATTATTTATTATATTATTATTTTTAACTTGTCTCAGTACTTAAATTATTATATTTTTTCTACAAAATCCTCTACGCGTCATTCTCTTCACACTATATTTGACTTAGGGCCGATTTTTCAATCCATCAGATAACTTTTAACTGTTGAATAAACATGTGACTCTGACATATTTTGTTCCATACAAAATCTGCCAAAGTCACATATTTATTCCTTAGATAAAAGTTATCAGACGATTGAAAAATCGGCCCTTAGTATATGCACCATGGGACACACAGCACACTGTTTAACCAAGATATTTATTTTCTTGGTTATTACTTATTACCTATTCGGTCACTTAAGGAAGAAAATAAATATCTTATATTATTCTTGAATGGATGCTTGGGTGAAAGTGTCAGAAACTCGATTATGGGCTAACTCTAGGTTATTTAACCCAGATTGGTACAAGTACTGTACTGTAAGGGCTTAATAGTAAAAATAATAATACCGCTCACTCTGATTTCAGACACAGCTTTAAAGTATCTAACTTATTTGAAGTGGTTAATATTTGTAATACAAAGGGTTTTAAAGATCAATTATTTTGAGTGGGCTGAGCTGATGCTGTCAGCGCTTTGTACAGGTTTCCTTTAATTATTGTTATTCTACGCGACCCCGCTTTAATCAAATACTCGGAGCAAACTTACATTGCCTAAAATATACTAATTCTTACGTTGAACACAAATTCTTACGTTCTTGGCCCAAATACAAGCTACAGTTCATCACCGTCATACGTAAAGTGTGTGTTTATCTTCTTTTTTACTTGTTTTTAAATGTAAAGTGGTGTAATGTCCAAATATGTAATATTATTATATTAGATATTTGGACATTACAAATAAATAAATGTTAATAGACATTTATTCTGTTTGTGTATAGCTTTCGTCGCTCGCGGGAAATTACTTCCCGGACCTTTGGAAGGCATGCGTGGGGCCGCAGCCAAATTTTCACTTTTAATTATTATTAAACCGGAAACTTTGAGTAGAGTTTTACGAAAAATAATTGAAAACATGAATGGATGCAGTGAGGTGATATGTCGGAAAATTCCGCTTTCGAGAAAATTGGGTTCAAAATGCCACTTAAACATTTTAGAATATGTCGTACCGTATTTAGTACATTAATCTAAAGAACCGTCCTTAGAATCAATGGACTTAATATGTTACGGCATATCCTAAAATATTTCAGTGAGAGTTTAAATACAATTTTCTGGATTAAAAATTTTGTCATGTCACCTTCATCCATTCATTTATTCAATTGCGAATGAAAGAGTATGAAATTTGGTACATTATATATTTAAGGTTGCCCTTAAAATGATCTGCGCTAATATTGTATTAGATAATTGAAACAAATTGAATTAATATAAATAACGAAACACACACAACTAGGTTAATGGATACTACCATGCGTTATTACAACAATACCTGTTTTGCGTGATTACAAGAATACAAGTTTGTTTCATCTGTCAATCTATCAACCGAATACCGTAGTAAATTTAGAAGCCCTCCTATTAACCAACTGTCACTGTCACTTCTGGGCAGATTGACAAGGACAACCAGTGACTGGAGCGCCACTTTACTATAGTTTCAGTATCACTATTCCATTGCATAGACAACAATTATTAAATTTTTATTGCTCCTCTAAAATAATTATCAAGTTTATAGTTAGAAATATATAATGAATTGTGATTGTATTTCGGTTGTAGTTTAACCAAAAAATATTTATTCAGATCAATCTAAAATCAGTTAATAATTTCGTAAATAAAATCTCAAACAATATTACAAAGGCGTAACAATATTTATTCAGTAAATCCAATTTATTTGAATCACACATTGTTTGAAACGAATAAGTTTGTTTATCAATAAATGTATTATAATAACGATTCTTTTGATATTTAAATTATTATTCTGTAGACAGTGTAGAGTGTACGCCGTTTGTCCACCGCCGTCTCCGTCACGTCAACGAGATCGGGCACTGAATTAGCGCCGCATACATTTACTATGTAGCACCGTCATCCCGGCTGCCTAAGTTTCCAGTAGCTAGAACTCGGCACGGTTTGTTGACCGGCCGATGTATGACAGTACAAAACCCGTTTGTTCAGGTCCCACAAACGTCACACCGCGCCGTTCACTCGGTTCTTGTTTTGTCTGTCATAAAATTGCAAAGCAAAAGGTCTATACTCTAAGGCCCGTAGAAATAAAACAATCTCAAACCCAACCGAACTTGAGAACCTATTTGACAGATAAAGAAAACGTTTCTTTCACTTCTAAAAATAAATAACTTTACTTATGTTACTTACTTTATTTTATTTTTTTAAACGTAAAAATAAAGATTAAAAATATATAGATTATACTTATTACAATGTTTTTTCTGTAATCTATAATATGTATGTATAATATAAACTACCGTGTAACATTAATAAATTTGTGAACAACTTTAAACTTTAAACGTTGTTTTATCTGTTAAATAGGTTCTCAAATGAGGTTGGGTTTCTCTTATTTATACGGACCTAGGACGGAGCCATCGATATCAGTGGACGATCGTCGTCACTCATCTTAAACTCGGCTCGAAAGAATCTCGTTCTTGGTAACAGCGACAGTGGACAAACGACCTTACGCTCAATATTGTAATAATATTGGTAAGACAGAAGTTTTTATATTTATTAACAGTATAGAGGACATGCACATAAAAAAAACAGCTTTTATTAAATTACGAAGGCTCTAACCCTCGTGGGACTTAGTCTCATTTACGTAGTATTATAGTATAGTATATAATATAATGTATTGCTCAACTCACACTGGCGCAGAGTCCTAAAAATATAAACTATATGAGGCGTAACTTTTATATACTTTCACTGAAAACATCATAATATCCATAATTCGCACCTAAATGATTAGAAAACGGAGATTTCTAATAATTGGTATGATATGGGAATAAACACGAAACGCGACGCTCCGACTAGTATACATGTGTCAAAATGGGCTATAAGCGACTTTTGACGCTTATAGCCCATTTTTGTTGAGTGTATATGTATATTGATACATTTGACACTAAGAATTAAAAGAACGGAAATGTATGATTAAAGAATTTGCATGACATCATGAAGTCAAATATAGACTTGGCAGTTCGAACTTTAAACTCAGTCGTAACTATTGATAGAGTTGCAAACTTCACCACTGAAACCGACGCATCGTTAAAAATATGTTTTCTACCCTCAAGTTTGGTGTCTGTAAATATTCGGTAGACGTAGACACAAAAATCTTCTTTATGTTTTCATTAATCCTTAACCTCTGAGACCGCAGCGTATTTTTGAATCCAAATAAGTATATCGATCTGTGTGTGTACGACAGTATTATATACAACTGCTGCGAAAAATTGTGAATCTTTGGGATTTCGTTGAATTTTATTAATATTTAGTTTTTACATTTAATTTTATAGTTAAAGTCCTAAGATTAAATAAGTTCCATAATAATATAACGGGTGTAAAAAGAGCAGTCACTATAACTTTGGGATATTTTTTTTACAAACATTTAAAAAAAATTTGGTTAATAGTTATTTTTAGCGACAAGAAAATAAGAAATTGTGAAAAGTTAACATTTTTTTTTTAGTTTTTGACAAAAAAAAATTAAAAAAAAACTTGAGAGGTGTTGAGGGACACCCGGATGGAACGAAGTTTATTATTTATAATTTATTATTTACAAAAAAACCTGTAGGTATACACTCAACAAAAATAATCGTCGCGACACCACACTGTTCAATGCGAAATAGAAATGAAAATATCTGGCTTGCTTTCTATAAGAGAGAGAGAGACAGACAGAGAAACATGCGACGCCGCACAGCTTACAATAGCTTACTATAGCAAAAAGTCTCGTGACAACTTTTTGTAAGAATTTTTTCCGTCTAACCCCCTTTCACAACGCGCGATAAAGAACTTCGTTCCAAAAATACATTTCCAAAATGAGGAAAGGTTGTATAATAATTGTATCTCAAAGTTATAGTGACTGCTCTTTTTACACACTGTATATCAAATCTCATTATTTAGAAAATTATATTGTAGTATTAAAACTCTTTTTGAAAGATTATAATATAACAGATGTCAAAATTTTGTAACATTTTATGTTATTCGAAAGTATGAAATAAAGGCTAATGTATTTTACTAATTCTAATCTTTTGATAATGCTTGCCGAGCCCGAATTCAGGGTGTGTGATGAAGTTGATCATGGGGGGTCTCTAGGACCGCTCGTAGGTAGTTAAGTTACAGAAATAGTTAGTAGGTGGTCAAAGGTGAAAGAACGTAGTCTTCTACAATATTATCGTTATTAGCATATAATTTTTCAGGTTCATTAATGTCGTAAACATTCCTTCGAACCTTAAGTACATATTTCTTCCATAAGAAGTATTTATGTTGCCCTTCCCAGTATCAGTTCAGTACTTTCCGAGCGTATTCAATGCAAACAAACATACCTTATAGTAGAGCCCTCTTACTAATAAAAATATTTATACATTATACAATGTTGTCTCCTTGTCTGTCAAGACACTTTTATAATCTGTCAGATAAGGACACTAATTGTATAGCATATACAGAGTGTAAATATTTTTATTAGTAGGGGATATTAGCCTAACAGGCTACAGTCAATTTGCTAATTCGTACTTATGTGTAAAATAACCGATATTAAATCTGCCTACTTCGGTGGTCGTTTAAGCAAAACACAAAACCAACTAAGACGCTGGGTCACGGCACTTGGGAGAAGTGGTCAATCCTAAGAATTTGCAAAACGCACGCCTGTGAGACTACACGTCACTAGTTAAAGGTTATATATACATGGGCATGGCCTACCATCCCTTGCTATTATGCTTAATACAAACAAATTTCAAAAGATGTCACTACTATCTTAATAGTCGGCATATTTACATTTTATAATTTACAAACCTTAGTTTGTAAATTATAAAATGTAAATATGCCGAATTAAGAACAAATATTGACATTAAAATAAAGATAAGCATATTTTTAAGCATAACATTAAGCTAAATTCAATTCCTTAATTAAGAAGAAGATACGATAGATGTAGATGGTGGTTTCCGGAATGTACCTGGAAATCGAAGAAAACATGAATAGCCAGTCGAATTGCCAGTATCAGGGTGATTTTCTAGTAGGTACTAGGTTGTGTCTCTGTTATATATCTACTTTGTGACATAGAGTTACAATAAACAATCACGTGTATGGCGATGTACTTGTACCCCAAGGACCTCGCCAAAGAAATTACGCAAATTTGCATAAAGGCGAGTCCTGGGACCGTTGAAACTTATGTAGGGTCCTCGAAGTTTTCGGCCTGACAGCGCCGAACAGTGAACACTATATTGTGTTAACCCGCGCATACAATATGTATGAATTGGTTCACAACTTGAAGCTGATAAAATTAAGTTTATAAATAACATCATTATCACTATCAATTTTCATTTTAAGCAGTAAATCTACATAATTTTTTATTATATTATTTAAAACTAGTATTATTTTTCTCTATTTATAACAATAATATTTGATAACTTATCAATGTTGGTTGTTGAATTGTATATTAAAATCACACACACCGTGCTGTCATGATAGAATGTATCTGGGGGCACGGTCGTGCCCCCGTCAAGTCGAGCCAAGCGAAGCGCAAGGGCACTACCTACCTTTTCTCGAAAGGTTTCGTCGTTTTTTTGAACTCCCATAACTTTGCTTTGGATGATGCTAAATAGTTGAAAATTTCAACATATAATGACACCAGTAAATACATGAATTATACAAAGTTTGAATGTCGTAGCTATTATACTTTAGATTTTATCGATGGCTAAAAACCCCCGATTTCGTCACTGACTCATTTATTTATAGATCATCAAAATTCTTAGGTTACTGCCGGAAATCTTAGAAAGCTGAAGTTATGTATGTAAGCTGTTATTGCTACAAAACTAACAAAAAAATTATTAAAATGTAAATGCCGCCATTTTGAATCCAATATGCTGGACCACCATATTGGATTCAAAAGGATGTTTATTTTAAGGATCTGATGATCTTTAATTTATAAAAGGAATACCTACCTACCTAACCTACGACTTAATTTTTGTAGGACCAATAATCGTTCAGAGTTTTGCTCCATATAATTTATGTCCGACTTTATGTATGTTGAGTGCGTTGCACTACTGCAATCAGTATATTCTATTAATTATCTACAAAAAGTCGGTCACCAATTATTAATCGGTGACCGACTTTTACCGAAGATGAAAAATATATTATTATATTATTTATGAGAGGAAAATTTGTTTTTTATCCACTTATTTAAAATTAGCGCGAATATGAAGGCAGCTAATAGTTGTAAATTGCTGTCGGTCACAAAGGAGTTAATATAACTGTCGGTGTATGGAACAGGTCCGGCACAAGCTCCATCTGTTATTAAATTTCTTTTCTGTAAAGTTCTATCATCTACAAAAAGTCGGTCACCAATTATTAATCGGTGACTGACTTTTACCGAAGATGAAAAATATATTATTTTATTATTGCTGGGCGTCGTGGCGCTGGGCGTCGGCAGTATTATATTATAGCAAATTGATCGTGTAATACACTGACCGGCATGGAAATTTGGCCACCCTGTTATTTTTGTCTAAACGTCTCAAATTTGCCTGTATTGTAATGAAATTAATGTCAGACAATAAAACATACATTTCTTCGTGTTTCCTGATCAATTTTACAGCCACTGACATGGTTTTTAATTTAAATATAAGTTTTTAATAAAATCGCTATATTTCTAAGCATAAAATAATATTTTCCAAAACACTCTGAATTCAAAAGTAATTACAGTTTTCCAATTTTTTTTTCATTTTAATATGGGGTATTTCCTCCTCTTGCTCTGATGACCATCTGCATGCGGTCTGGCATGATTTAGATAATGTTTTTGATTTCAGTTTGGGATAGGTTCTCCCAAGCGTTAATCGCAGCGCTACGAAGCTCTCCGAGGGTTGCTGGCGGGTTAGGGGATGTTTTATTATTCTTTTGAGCATGTCCCAGATGTGTTCTATAGGATTCAGGTCTGGACTGCGGGCAGACCACTGCAGTTTTTGTATACCGAGACTTTGAAGGTACTCATTTACGCAACGAGCTACTTGTGGCCGTGCATTATCGTGCATTAAACGAAACTGGTCATACCCTATAAACCCCGAATTGAGCATAACGTGTTCCGGGATAACTTCTTCGATGTATCGTGTCGCAGTTAATCGATTGTCAACGACAACCAATTCTGTACGAGCGGTGGAACTTATTCCTCCCCACACCATTATAAAGCCTCCACCGTAACAGACGGTATCTACAGTCGTATTGGGTAAATACCGTTCTTTTTTTCTTCGCCACACTCGTAAACGACCGTCTCGATCTCGTAAAGAAATCCTACATTCGACAGTAAACAGCACTCGACTCCATTCTTCATGGGTCCAGTAAGCAAGATCACGTGCAAAATGTAGACGAGCATCTCGATGTTGTTTGAGCAGTTCAGGTCCTAGTGCTGGCCTACGTGCCTTTAAATTAGCTTCCTCCATACATCTTCTTATTGTACGCTCGCTAACACTCACATCTGTCGCAATTTGGAACCGCTGACGAACCTCGACTGCAGTAAGGAACCGATTCCGTAAGATCTCTAGGACAATAAAACGGTCATCCCGTGCCGTTGTGCATCTGACACCCCCACTGCCTGGTCTTCTTGAGAAGCAACCAGTTTCTTAGTATCATTTTAAGTCTTACTGGATTGATGAACGAGGTAAATTGAGCGCAATAGCTACTTCGCGCTGTGTTAGTCCTTAGTCAATTAAGGCTACAGTTTGTGCCACTATTTCAGGCTTTAAAGGCATTATTTTAATTTTTAGGTGCAGTTTAAAGTTAAATGTACTCAACAATGTCAAAAGAATCAGAAGGACAAAGATGCACTTACACAAAATAAATTAAAATTACGAACTTAATCCGTTGAGAGACGCGTTTCGACTAAAATTTAAATTTCTATTCGCATATGTTTTAAAATATAATTAATTTCCCTCTGAAAATAAAGATAGTTATTTTTCCATAGTACCCTTATAAGAAAAAATTGTTTAAAAATGTTAACATTTAAGAAATCGCCTAAAAAGTGCTTGGACGGGATTCCATGCCGCTCAGTGTATTTAAACTTATAAAATTTTGTCATGCGCAAATCAATTTAAAGTCGATTAAGTACTTTATTTATGGTCACAAATTTCTTTGACTCTCGAAGTTTTTACAATTTAGACTACAAAAAATCTACGCATTTGGAGTTTTATGTAACGTTTGTTTTTCGTTAATTGTTGATACGTGATACTTGGCCGTTTTGCTACCGTTACGAAGATTTTATAGGCATTCATTTATCGTGTGTGAAATAAAACGGCCAAGCATCACGTTTTAACTGAAATGTAGAGTAAGTGAAGCTAAGCCTAGTAAAGTAAGGGCGCATAGATCAAGAACTTTGGTTCTACATGAGCTTTGTCCACTTTTTGATAGATTTTGATCAAGGTGCTTGTAGATTTAGGGCGAGTAGTTTATAGAGCTTGGCTTTATATAATCTGATAACTTTTTCACAGGGTAAGCTATGTAGACTCGTCTTGGCAACATTTTTTCATGAAAATGTTTTTGGTGGGATAGCTTGTTTTCAGATTCACGGACATATTATTATGCAATACATTGCGTGAATAAACTGATTGATTGTTATTTAGGCTGCCATAGACGTCTGGAATGTGTAATAATATAGGGTTAGAAAAATGCTTTAAGCATTATAAGCTTTAATGTCATTCATAACAATAATTATAAATAGTAGAGATCCGAATATTGACCCTGACGAACCCCTGAGCTTTCATTGATAGAGTCTGAACTGTAGCCGTTAGTAATTTCTTTGTGTTCTTTTAAAAATATATCACATAAACCAATACAATAATTTTCCCCGTAAAAGCAATATAACCTTCGCCCGGCTGATTACGTAGCAACTAGCAATAGCGATTAACAGAAATCGCGCAAACGTTTGCTGAACGTCAAAAAATATTGCTAGTCGAATGCGGTTGTTTGTATGCACGTTTGCTTCATTTCTGCTATGACACTAGCGGCAAAATAAATTTAGTGGAAATCATGGGAACTTTTAATTAAATGTTGCAACAAACGAATATTGATGCAAAATAAATTATCCTCAATTTAAAAACTTTAATCTGCTCGCCTGTTTCATTTGATTTATGTTGCTTATTCTCTATTATCGAACCGTTTAGTTAAAGAGCAAAAATTGCCCAATTTTGCGATTGCTTTGCTTTTGGAAGCTACACGCGAGAAAAAATCTCAAATCATTCTCCATCTTTTTTCCGAAAAATATTAGGCTTTGAAAAATTCGCCGTAAACTATTGTGCGCAATGACATCACCGGCCGTGGTTCCCTCTATTTTGTACTGCAATTTAAATTGGCTGTACCTTCGTTATTTTTTTATATAGTAAAGGAGGTATTAAATTGTTTGACCATGAAATAGTCTTGTCTTCGTTACACCTATGACATTCACTGTAGGACATGAGCCTGGGGGTAGGTTGTGTAGAGGTAGTGTCCGCTGCTGCCCAATTCCTGATATATATTCCCTCTGTCACCTTCTCCGACACCACGGCTGGGAGGCGCTGTTTTTCCCCATTCCTCGAAGATAAGTTAATAATAATTACACTGTTTTATAACCATGAAATCTAGGGTTTAAATAAAACTATATTAATAAAACAAGCTCCCAACAAATACTCACCATTTTCATAACCTCTCAATTAAACAACAATAATACGACAATAGCAATTTGATAAAAATTATCAGAGTAATAATATGATTTTGATTACAATTTACAAATAATTAAACACAAATTTGCCACACAAATATTAGGTAATGATTTCATGAGCTCATTAGGTATATTGAATAGTGAATACGCCTACAATCAGTATTCAGCCAATTACGGGCTACTACAGGCTTGTATTTTACGAAATATTACTGAAATATTTGCCATGCCTTTTTTTTATCTCCGACGAAAAACAGACAGGTGTGGTATGTTTAACGCGTGTGTGTCTGTGCTTGCGTGGGTGCGTGTGTTTCTGTGTGTGTGCATGCGTGGGTGCGTGTATCTCTCAGTGTGTGTGTGTGAATGCTTCGCGGGTGCGTGTGTGTTTGTGTGTGAGAGCTTGCATGTGCGCGTGTGTGTCTGTATGTTTGTGTGCGTGTGAATGCTTCGAGGGTGCGTGTGTGTGTGTGAGAGAGCTTGCATGTGCACGTGTGTGTCTGTATGTTTGTGTGTGTGTGAATGCTTCGCGGGTGCGTGTGTGTTTGTGTGTGAGAGCTTGCATGTGCGCGTGTGTGTCTGTATGTTTATGTGTGTGTGAATGCTTCGCGGGTGCATGTGTGTTTGTGTGAGGGCTTGCATGTGTGCGTGTGTGTGTGTGTTCACAGGATACAGCCTGTTGACAGGCGGACAGACGAATCCTAAAATGCACAAAAACAGTTGCGTAAATCGCTATAGGCAGAATCGGGTAGGCAGTAATTTAAGATTATCTGGCTCGCTAATAGCGGCAGTTAGAGCGAGTCTGGCCTGGCGCCGCGCGAGACATTAGTCCACGCGACAGGTCCAATTACCAGTAAATACTGGCCTCATTCGTCCAAATACCTAAACGATTTACCTGCGAGCATCCGTGCCAGAATTTATAGGTTTTTCTAGCGCGATATACAATTTATTTCTATTGTTTATTGTCTCTGCCAAATATTGATTGCTCTGAATAGTTCAATTGAGATCCTGAAATGGATTTCGGCGACGTAGAAACGTTTTTGCGTACTAGAAAACTCATCAAAATATTTAGTAGGTAAGTATATTATTAATTTTTAAAACTCTACTAATAATAAAGAAGAATCTTTTGATATAAGGCTCTGAAACTAATGATCGACCGCTTTTGATGTAAAGCGCAGAGAAGGTCACAGAGAACGATTTAAGCTATAGATATTATTATGGTAAATTGTATGTTTCTAGTGGGATTATCTTCCGCGCATCTGCAGTTGCGGTAAAGATTTATTAAATTAGCTTACCTTATCAAAGATTGCATAGCGTATAAGAACACAATTCTATAGATGAACCTTTCTATTAAAGAAAACTCAAAACCCATGCATATCTCACATCAGGGACATCTTTGAATACCTAATGGTCCACAGATACACATCTTAAAACATGCCATTGTAAATTGAACACTTTACCTTCTACTCTATAGAATTAGCGTTTTTGATAGAAAAAATATTATTTAATAAGGCCTAACTCATACTGGCAAAGCGTAATAGCGTCGTTTTTTTAACCCCCGACGCAAAAAGGGCGGTATAAGTTTGACGTGTTTAAATGTGTCTGTGGCATCGTATCTCCTAAACCGATGGTCAGATTTTAATACGTTTTTTTTGTTTGAAAGGTCTTTATCAGTCGAGAGTATTCTTGGCTATGTTTAGTGAAAATCTTTTTAGGTCTTTAAGGTCATCAGGTCGTTTGTTAGGTTTGATAGGAATGTGACACGCTAAATCGGGTATTTTTTAAATTTTTAATTTAGTTTAATACATAGACCAATATTCATCTCTATTTTTCCACTATTAGTAAACAAAATATATTATTATGTGTTATAGGCAATCTATACTAATATTATAAAGAGGAAAGATTTGTATTTTTGTATGTAACGACTTAACTCAAAAAGTACTGGACCGATTTTAATAATTCTTTTTTCATTAGAAAGCTACATTATCACTGAGTAACAGGCTATATAAAAATCAATTGCTGTTCGTTAGTCTAAAACTCGAGATCAACTAAACTGATTCGGTTATTTTTGGTCTTAAAATATTCGTGGAAATCCCGGGAAGGTTTACACGTTTTCCATGCTCAACGAAGTGGGCACGGGTCAGCTAGTATTTAATAAATTTGTTTTTATAACTAATACTAAAAAGGATTGCCTTTAAAAATACTACGTTTAAAAAACCGACTTCAACAACTAAAGTTTTAATCATAAGCCTCTGTTAATATAGAAATCATAGTAAAAATATATAATAGTGACACAATGTCGCCAACCGGGGATCCAATTGGTACTGAATATTAAGTTATAATGCTTAATCCCCGTATTGACTCTGCCAGGAAAAGGGAAAATTCGCAGGTAAAGAGAGAAAGTTTAGAATTAATACAGCTATTAAAGAGGCCATGATTTCCCCGGAGGTGCGTTTGGCCGCAGGAAAGTTTGACTGAGCGTCACATAATAGCAAACATTTATCAATTAAGCAGTAGCCTTTGTAGTAGCCTCGTGGTTTCCAAACGGGTATTTTGGAACCGCCTGTTACTTCGCCAGTAATTGAAAGCCGAAAATGGCTAATCGACGTTTGTACTGAGGCGTTACATAAATATATTATTAGTTAGCTTTGGCTTTTAAGATTCTTTATTTTTCATTATTACAATATGATACTTCCAGAAATACAAGTTGTAGCTTAGTAGCAGACACGTCAAACTTATACCTAACACCCCGTTGTTTTTGCGTCGGGGGTTAAAAGTAAAATAAAATAAAACAAAATAAAATAAAACAAAATAAAATTTTCTCAAATGTATAATGGATAAGCGTTATCAGCCTTAACAAAACTATTACCATCCCTTTACTATTTAAGCATTGTCTACAGGGAGAGAATTTCTAATCACAATAAATTAGTACTTCAGAGATCAAGTTAGTTAGCATTAATTTAGAAGCCAGCCTTCGGCAAGTTTAAAGTAGACATCGAAAGAGGATCAAAAGGATTTGTGTTTACAATTTAACACTGACACAGAGCTTTAAACTAATTGGCTTTAAGGGAATCTCTTATTTAAATCCTTAAATCTTAAGAAATTACTTAGCAACTAAGAAATAAGTAGAGGCTAAATTGTATTGCCTCTACTTATTTCTTAGTTGCTAAATACATGCTTTGTGTATTAACATTTTTTACCCCGTAATTTGAACTATAACATGATCCGTTCCAGAAAATTCAGATGCAATTCAGAGCTCTTTATTCTGTTAATACAATTCTGGACTAATACAATAACGTTACTTTACGGAGCTAATGTTCCAGTAGGCCACGCAGTAACATCTGATAGCTCCGTAAAGTAAAGTTATCGAATGACAATTGTATGATTATTTTACTTTATGAATCTTTCAAATGTTGCTTTTCAAACTTTCAAAAAGCTTGGGCTACTGAAAGTCGAGCGCACGAACTTGACACGTGTTTGTGTTATGTGTGTTCGCTTTTCAGCCCCAGAGTTCTAATTTCAATGCTCTGAATTTCCCCAGCTTTCCTGATTCCCAATCAGAATATAATAATAATGCCTGCCACACTGATTTTGGTGACGGTGGCCGGTTTCATTGAAACCAGACCAGCTACGCAGGAGTTATTTTTATAGTGCCCAAATGTGTGCGCAATACACTCTCTCTTCCTTCACTCTCTTTGTAGGACGGATAACCGACACGACTGGCGGGAGATCAGGTGCAGGACCGACTTTTTACATGTCCATCCGTCGCATAGATCATCTTTCTTGTCAGACAATCAAATCAAAGCATTGTCCTAACCAAACTAGAAAATACCGTTTTATGTTGTTCCAACACAGGAATCGGACCCACCACGACCACGGATACGTTGATCAGAATATAGTACCAGTGTAAGAGCAGAGCCAAAGTAATACCGCAGACTTGTTGAAATTTGGCGTGAAAACGTACAAACATAATGACTAAGGATCAGTTTGGGTGGTTGAACACTCACGCTTTCAGTATTTACATGCAAGGCGATTATCCAACCATTAGGTAATATTCGGGTATAGTGGCGTAAAATTGTTTGTACGAAAATAGTACTGTATCTAGTGCAGTAACGAGGTTACTATACGGGACACGCATGACGCTAATGGACTAAGCGTCCCTATGTCCGGAACTTTTGTTGCTAGTCCGGAAACTGGCTGATTCTATTTGTCCACTTTTTTACCCGACTTCGGCGAAGCCAAAATGAGGTGTAATGATTTTAGCTTACTGACTTATGGCGTTCAATGTCGTATTAACATATAAGAAAGTGATAGCGGAAAGCTGCCAAAGGTTATTGGAATCCGCTACAAAAAAAAACCTTAATTATACTCCTATTCAAAATCGCGTATGAAATCATCGGTAGGGGCGCTTACGTAGCATGAGGTTTCCGAAATATCAAATGTCACTGTTAGCGGGTTGGCTACACGGCCTTATATCTATATACTAGCTGACCCGTGGCCACGCGTTGAGCATGGAAACCGTGTAAACCTTCCCGGGACTTACACAAATATTTCAAGACCAAAAATAGCCGAACCAGTTCAGCTGATCTCGAGTATTAGCGAGACTAACGAACAGCAATTGATTTTTATATAGCCTATGTTACTCGCGGCATAGTTACCAATCGATTGATACCTTATTTATTAAAATTGGACCAGTAGTTTAGCAACTACGAGGGAACATACATACATACATACATACATAGACTGCCAAAATCAATACCCTTCCTTTTGGCTTCGGCGAAGTCGGGTAAAAAAGAAACTAAACACTAAAAACTACATGAATTTGTTGCGACATAATAATCAAAATACTGACACAGATGTAAGGCGACATTTATTAACTTCAGACTACGGCTCGCCAGTTGTGATCGAATTTCAATTTAAATATTGTATGATACAAAAAACATCAAAACGGAACAGAATAAAGTAAAATATTACGATTCTCATGTGGTTTTGTACGTAGAAGAGCCATTATCAGCATTTCAGATCACTAATTGGTCCTTACCGCTTGAGTTTGGTTCTCTGTCGAAGATAAACTTATGAAGTTCGCGACACAGTGGGATAGCAAGCAGCAACAGCCATATTTTTTACAGTAAAAATACTTATATCTATTAACATGCACGCAAGAGCGTCCGTGACCTAGTGGGTAGAGCGTTGATTAGCACTCGAAAGGGTGCAGGTTCGATTCCCAGATTGTAGCATGTACTAATGAGACTTTTTCAGATATACATTATTTATATTATCAATTTATTTATTTTTATTAATTTTTGGGTATTGTATGTATCTATGAATGAATGAATGAATTCTTTATTGTGCACACAACATAAACATATTATATGAGAAACATAACAATATACACAGGTAACACAATGGCGGCCTTATTACTAGGTAGCAATCTCTTCCAGGCAACCACAGGTAGAGGAATTGTTAAAAACGAAATTTGGCTTGCATGTGCAGATAAAAAGGAGGATATCTATGTATTTATTCATATAATATTTATTTATAATATAACATGTATAATGTTATTATTATTATTTTTCATGAACTAATTGATTTTATTTTATTTGCACATGCACGCTAAATTTCTGCTTCTACTATTCCTTTACCCGTGGTCGCTTGGAAGAGATTGCTACCTAGTAATAAGGCCGCCATTGTGTTACCTGTGTATATTATTATCATTCTGTTTTATATGTAATTTTTTATGTTGTGTGCACAATAAAGGATTCATTCATTCATTCATTATACTTGAAAGAAAACATCGTGAGGAAACCCGCACATAGTTGGTCCCAGACGTAATGACTTGTCATTCCTCTATACTAGGCCGACTATGTTGTGAGAACGCCGAATGTGCTGGGCAACCGCTTTAAAACCGCTAGTCCCAAGTACTACAGTATTTAAAGAGTGGTTACCTCGCTCCGAGAATACTGTACAAAATCATGCAATAGCGGATGCAAAGATCTACTTTTTTTTTAACACGCATTACATGATTTCAAAAACAGCTATCCGCATCAGTATAACATTAATATATAGTAATGTATACAGTTACAAAGTTAACCAAAACTGACAAAAAAGACTATAAAAAAAAAATTAAACCGACTTCAAAAAAAATAACTAAAAAGCGATAAATAAACTAATGTATCTACTTAATGCATAATATATACCTACAATTATTTAAATATTTACAACTCAATACCTAATACTTTAACAAAGTCATCTTTAACTATTTAAATATTTACAGTTATCACTTATATTTGGAGTCGGTGCCAGCCTGCAGCCTAGGTAACATAGTCTGTTGTGTTGTTTGACGCGCGCGGCTGGCAAGCGCGTTGAAATAGATTATTTTATAAGGATAGATGATGAAGATATATGCGCTTATGCAAATTCGTATTTTTAGTTTTGCTTTGAATTTTAGTGTCGGTCAGTATTCTTAATTACATTTATTTGTTTGGCTGGCACCGACTTCAAAAATAAGTGATAACTGTAAATATTTAAATAGTTAAAGATGACTTTGTTAAAGTATTAGGTATTGAGTTGTAAATATTTAAATAATTGTAGGTATATATTATGCATTAAGTAGATACATTAGTTTATTTATCGCTTTTTAGTTATTTTTTTTGAAGTCGGTTTAATTTTTTTTTTAAAAGTCATTTTATTTCTCGATTTTTAGTTGTGTTGATGCGTTGTGAACTTAAATAGATGCTAGTTCATTTACTTAAGGGTTTCAGTTTATTTAATATATAGTCACTAATTACAACGTCCGTTTGTCGAATTGGTCATATTTTTAGGAAGCTATAATTGTTATTAATACCTACTTAGTTGAAAGAGTTTGATAATATAATACTTATTAGGTATTTATATTTTTTACTATCATGGGTAGACCCAACGACATTGACAAAGTTATAATATGCAATAACACACAGCCAAACCTGCTGCAGTTTCAATTCGTTAATGTCGTCCATACTGCATAGGAAACAGATCACGAATGAGAAAAATGAGAGTGTGGATAAATTGCTTGTTCTCACGAGAAGGGCCGGCGAGACTTCTCGGCGAGATTTCTCGCCGTGAGTCTGGATGGTATATTACAAGTATCACGTTAGCCCTACATACATTCGATCAACCAATTGCAGTACTGCTCCCAACTCCTAACCGTTAAGGAGTACTGTAGCTTCATCATCAGCACAGCAGCATCAGATGTTGATTCAAGCATACCTCACAAGCAACATGTTAGCCCTACATACCTACTACTAAATAGTTTCCATCGACCAATTGCAGTACTGCCTTCCAGCTCCTAATCCTAACCGTTAAGGAGTACTGTAGCTTCATCATCAGCACAGCAGTATCAGATGTTGATTCAAGCATACCTCACAAGCAACATGTTAGCCCTACATACCTACTACTAAATAGTTTCCATCGACCAATTGCAGTACTGCCTTCCAGCTCCTAATCCTAACCGTTAAGGAGTACTGTAGCTTCATCATCAGCACAGCAGCATCAGATGTTGATTCAAGCATACCTCACAAGCAACATGTTAGCTCTACATACTACTAAATAGTTTCCATCGACCAATTGCAGTACTGCCTTCCAACTCCTAATCCTAACCGTTAAGGAGTACTGTAGCTTCATCATCAGCACAGCAGCATCAGATGTTGATTCAAGCATACCTCACAAGCAACATGTTAGCCCTACATACTACTAAATAGTTTCCATCGACCAATTGCAGTACTGCCTTCCAACTCCTAATCCTAACCGTTAAGGAGTACTGTAGCTTCATCATCAGCACAGCAGCATCAGATGTTGACACCCGGAAGCATATACCTGAGTAAGACATGATTACGTAACAAAAACACCATACGAGCATACAATTTTCGGTGGTTGCCCTCGATTTCTCCTGGATCCCATCATCAGATCCTGACCTGGTGAAAATGGGACCACCTCAGAAGTGAACTCTATACAACAAAAAAAAATTTTTGAAATCCGTCTATAATTGACGAAAATATCGGTGAACATACATAAAAAAAAAAAAAAAAAAAAAAAAATATTATACATACAGACGAATTGAGAACCTCCTCCTTTTTTTGAAGTCGGTTAAAAAATAAACAAGTTTGTCTTTAATTGGCCATTCGCAAAACCAAATCACTATATTGTTTAATATCTACACAATATATCAACTACGCTACAGGCTCATTCTTTTAATAGCAGTGATAGTTTGACTTGATGACTTTTTCGAATTACCAAAGGATATGAGGATATTTTTATTACGAGTACGTACAATTCTAGTGAAAACACAGGACTAGCTATAATTCGTATGCTTATGTTCTATTCGTATATGCGGATAGCAGACCTACGTATGTTTAAGACTTTTTATATGGCTGACCGTACAAAATGGTGGAAAGAGTTCTCCGAACCATTATCGAAGCTACGCCTCACGGCACACACATGCGTATATTGTAAACTACGCTTACCCTGTATGGCGAGCTATAATAGCAGTGTGGTTTTTAATATATAATAATAATATAATATAATATCTATAGACGGTTCACACCACGTCAATCTGGCCCTGTGCTAAGTATCCGAAGAACTTGTGTTACAGGTACCAGACAACGGAAATATATATTTAATACTTTTATACTATACACATATTTAAGATTTTTATTATATTAATACACAAATTTAATACACATCCATGACCCAGGAACATTAAAACTTTTTGTTCCCTCGGCGGGATTCGAACCCGCAACCTCTCGGTCGAGCACCAACGCGCTGAACCACTGCGCTACGGAGGTCGTCGAATATAAAAACTAAGGCTGTTTATAATTATAATAATTTTAAAAATATAAACAGCCTTAGTTTTTGTGTGACCGCTCTATAAAATAATAATAAAATAATAAAATATTTATTCGGACAATTTTATACATTACAGGACACTAAAATAACAAGAGAAAAAATAACACGGAAAAATTAAAAAATAACAATGTTAAAAAACATTGAAGCGTGTAATGACTAACATCTCGAAACCGAAATGGCAACCACTCAGGGGCCTTACTCTCCAAACTGATTCGGTTTTGATTCAGATACGATCGTGCCGCATACTCCCGAATGAATTGTCGTTTGTTTATTTTTATTTTCAGTCGATTGATATGGTCGGGAGTACAAATAGATTAGTTTCAAAGTAATCCACCACATAAAATACTAAAAGCCGTTGATATCGAACTGATTTGGTTCTCGATTGTGTCGGGAGTAAGCCAGCAGGGGCCTTACACTCCAAACTGATTTGATTTTGAATCAGATACGATCATGCCGCGTACTTCTTAATAAATTGACATTTGTTTATTTTGATTCTCAGTTGATTGATATGGTCGGGAGTGCAAAAAGTTACGATCTAATAATTTTCTTTATCCTGATTAGTTTTAAAGTAATTCACTAAATAAAGTACGAAAAACCACTGATATCGAACGGATTCGGTTCTCGATTGTGTCGGGAGTAAGCCAGCAGGTAATTGTATAACCACGGCGCAGTGCCGCGGTACCTGGTCTCTCTACTTTTTATTTGGTCTGAGACACGTAGGTTGATAAGACATGTCTAACCAACCTACTGTATACCATAATATACTTTTTCTATTGATATACACGGTACAGCGAAATGGAATCCCATGTACATAAATGGCAGAGTTAATCTCAAGTGTAATAACGTTCGCAATAGGTATTCGCATTCATGCAGCTATGCGGCCGGCGGCATGCGGCTGGCACACCATTGCGACATGCTTGCGGTCGGCCAAGGGTCGCAACACCCTGTATACCGATTGTTCGCATCGCATCTACAGCACGCTGTATATCACGGCACGACATTAATCTGGCCTGACACAAATCTGCTTTTGGTTCTGTCGTAACTCGCAATGGGAGTTGGAGTTCGTCCATTTTGATTTTACAACAAATGCTATTATCACTTTTATCTCGTTGTGATTTTGTTCGCCTGTGTCATTTCTGTTGTTGGATGAAAGTTGAATGTAGAACAGTAGAGAGTAAAATAATAATTTTACCATGTATGCATTCAATGGAGTTACACATGTGTAAACACTTACTTAAACTTAGTTATGACAACACAGAAAAAATACTAGAGGCAAGAATATAGTTTTTTAACTCACTCACACACACAAGCACACGCTAGCACATGCTAGCACACGCATGCACACACACACACACACACACACACACACACACACACACACACACACACACGAAACATACATGCATGCAACACCGTTTTATTCATCGCACACTCTTAAGTCCTATTAATATTTTTATATTTTCTGTTAACTGTCAATAAAATACAATAATATTATGGGGGGCCTGGAGATCTATATTACAGGCTTAGCTTACTTTAGACTCCAGATCCCCTACAAGTTACAATTTCTGTCAAATAATAAATTTAAGACAATGTTAACAACCAATGTAATTTGTGGAGATGCAAAACAAAATGTAAATAAAAAATAATTATGATTCGACCACATTAATTGGTCGTTGTTAAAATTTTTTGCAGTGAATAAGTATCATTATAGCCACCTATACTGAGCTTTGTTTACATATAGATCACATTTATTAGGAACAGAGTACATTTACGTATATAGATAGAGTATTATCAGAATCTTGATTGCTCTGTTTCATCTTGCTAGCACAAAGGTAGTAATTAAATGTTACGTAAGTTGCAGTTGTGAAAAAAAATCTACAAAAGCTATTATGTTTGAAAGATCATTTATAATAATAGTAATCAAGATAGAATAATAATCAAACTTTTTCTTATTAATTCCTTTAGCCCAAAATATACGCTTTCAAAATGTCAAGAAGATACATTATATTACATTACACTTTCTATCAACTTGCCAAGATTTATCTCACACACAAATTACATACCGAACTGAGCTGTAATCAAAAGAATCAAAAGAAAACAGACGCTACAAGCTGAAAATGTACGGAGTTTTTACGCCTCGGAATTGGCTGTTTTAATAAAATAAATGGCTCTCGGCCAGCGCACTACATACGTTCCCATTGCCTTCTTAGTTTACGTACTAAAAGAGGATACGATAGTCGTAATTACGTGGGTTTCGGTTGAGAGGTAGTTAGCACAGGAAATTGAGCTTTCGAACGGAGGAAAACGGTAAAGCATCGGTTACTATCCTCAAGTATCTATTCACATGCTACGGACACTCAAACATGAGTAACCGAACTGCAATATACTATTTTCTTTTGTATCATGATACTTACTCGTATTTATAAAATAAAATAAATAAATAAATAAAAAACGTTTCATTTCCAAATGAAACTTACAAAGTTATTTTCGGAAAGTCAACAAGAAAAACAAGCTACCACCGGTTCAACCCTAACCCGCCGAGAAGAACCGGCGTAAGAAACTCGGATTTTTATGATTACTTTGCTCTAAATGTATATTTTTTTTTATTTCTATGCACGCTTCACACCACGTCAATCTGGCCCTGTGCTAAGTATCCGAAGAACTTGTCTTACAGGTACCAGACAACGGAAATATATTTAATACTTTTATATTATACACATATTTAAGATTTTTATTATACCATACACATCCATGAGGAATATTGAAAACCCTTTGTTCCCTCGGTGGGATTCGAACCCGCAACCTCTCGTTCGAGCACCAACGCGCTCAACCACTGCGCTACGGAGGTCGTCTAAGAGGCTTATTAGCCTTTTTTTCTGCAAGTTGTAAAATAAGTGAGTGATAATACTTTAGGGTGTCTACTGTCTATGTGCCTCCTATGTAGAGTATACAGTGAAAGTACCAGCGCTGAAGGACTTACTTTTGACTTTCATGTTTGTATGAGAAATGCCCCAACATACATTTTCCCATACAGTACTTTAAAAAAAGTAGCTCTATCAGCGCTGGTACTTTCACAGTAAACTCTATATACAGGACCCATACACACTCTAAAGTATTATCACTCATTAATATTATAGCCATATGTACATGTATGGAATATTTAAATCAAAAAAATATTATCAAAAACATTTTTATGCAATGTGCAAAGGAAAGAAGAACCGTGTAGTTACAATTTCAAACCTCCATAGACCTTACATACATCTACCCGCATGCATTGTAGCTTTATACTCTATGTTTAGCTTTCTTTACATTAGGATTACATTGAATCGGAACTGACTGTGGATACAATAGACTTACTCCCGACACAATCGAGAAACGAATCAGTTCGATCTCAACGGCTTTTGGTATTTTATTTGGTGGATTAGGTACTTTGAAACTAACACGGGCGAAGTAAATCGTTAGATCGTAACTTTTTGTACTCTCGACCATATGAATCGACTGAGAATCAAAATAAACAAACGTCAATTTATTGGGATGTACGCGGGACGATCAAAACTGAATCAAAATCGAATCAGTTTCGAGAGTAAGAAAAAAAGTCAGGGTAAAAATTAAAAATAAAGTTTTCATAACCAATGATGTAAGCTAGCAATAGCGTTTTGAATGTTATAAGATCTTAATGCGCGCGAATTATTAGGTTACTAGTATCTATGTATCCCACCAAAAACATTTTCATGTAAAAATGTTGCCAAGACGAGTCTACATAGCTTACCTTGTGAAAAAGTTATCAGATATCGTATAAAGCCAAGCTCTAAAGACTACTCGCCCTAAATCTACAAGCACCTTGATCAAAATCTATCAAAAAGTGGACAAATCTCGTGTAGAACCAAAGTTCTTGATCTATGCGCCCTTACTTTACTAGGCTTAGCTTCACTTACTCTACATTTCAGCTAAAACGTGATGCTTGGCCGTTTTATTTCACACACGATAAATGAATGCGTATAAAATCTTCGTAACGGTAGCAAAACAGCCAAGTATCACGTTTTAACTGAAATGTAGAGTAAGTGAAGCTAAGCCTACGCCGCGACGCCTGCCGACGCCCAGCGTCACGACGCCTGCCGACGCCCAGCACCGCGACGCCAAGCGCCGCGACGCCTGCCGACGCCCAGCGCCGCGACGCCTGCCGACGCCCAGCACCGCGACGCCAAGCGCCGCGACGCCTGGCGACGCCCAGCGCCGTGACACCTACCGACGCCCAGCACCGCGACGCCTACCGACGCCCAGCGCCGCGACGCCTGCCGACGCCCAGCGTCGCGACGCCTGCCGACGCCCAGCACCGCGACGCCTACCGACGCCCAGCGCCGCGAAGCCTGCCGACGCCCAGCGTCACGACGCCTGCCGAGGCCCAGCACCGCGACGCCAAGCGCCGCGACGCCTGCCGACGCCTACCGACGCCCAGCGCCGCGACGCCTGCCGACGCCCAGCGCCGCGACGCCTACCGACGCCCAGCGCCGCGACGCCTGCCGACGCCCAGCGCCGCGACGCCTGCCGACGCCCAGCGCCGCGACGCCTGCCGACGCCCAGCGCCGCGACGCCTGCCGACGCCCAGCGTCACGACGCCTGCCGACGCCCAGCGCCGCGACACCTACCGACGCCCAGCACCGCGACGCCTACCGACGCCCAGCGCCACGACGCCCAGCGCCGCGACGCCTGCCGACGCCCAGCGTCACGACGCCTGCCGAGGCCCAGCACCGCGACGCCAAGCGCCGCGACGCCTGCCGACGCCTACCGACGCCCAGCGCCGCGACGCCTGCCGACGCCCAGCGCCGCGACGCCTGCCGACGCCCAGCGTCACGACGCCTGCCGACGCCCAGCGCCGCGACACCTACCGACGCCCAGCACCGCGACGCCTACCGACGCCCAGCGCCACGACGCCCAGCGCCGCGACGCCTGCCGACGCCCAGCGTCACGACGCCTGCCGACGCCCAGCACCGCGACGCCAAGCGCCGCGACGCCTGCCGACGCCCACCGTCGCGACGCCTGCCGACGCCCAGCGCCACGACGCCTGCCGACGCCCAGCGCCACGACGCCTGCCGACGCTCAGCGTCGCGACGCCTGCCGACGCCCAGCGCCGCGACGCCTACCGACGCCTAGCGCCGCGACGCCTGCCGACGCCCAGCGTCGCGACGCCTGCCGACGCCCAGCGTCGCGACGCCTGCCGACGCCCAGCGCCGCGACGCCGAGCGCCGCGACGCCTGCCGACGCCCAGCGTCGCGACGCCTGCCGACGCCCAGCGCCGCGACGCCGAGCGCCGCGACGCCTACCGACGCCCAGTGCCGCGACGCCTACCGACGCCCAGCGCCGCGACGCCTACTTAATTTATGGTATTTTTTTTTATTACTTAAAGTAATATTTAAAAAAAACAAATAGCCTTTTTGTTTTTTTTACAATTTTATTATTTTACTTACAAGATTTTGTCGCGTTCTGCATAAAAACTAGGGAATGATTTGTTTGCTTTCATTTCTATTTCGAGCTGAGAACTGACAAACTAGTTCGTTTAGGAGCGGCGAACTAATCTGTGAGCCTAGTGCGAGTTTTGTCACTGCTCACGGTGACGAAGTTAACTATAATTTGTTTGGCATCGAATTAGTTACCATAGTTTGGCACTAGGGGCGCTGTTTCAATGCCATACAAATTGTAGCTAACTTCCTCACTCTAACTTGTCAAGGAGTGACAAAAACTCGCACTAGGCTCACTGAGCGATCTTGGGTCTATTGAGTCCGCGGCATCCAAATTCCTGACGTGAGGGGGAGTCTCTCTCACACGTTGGTGGGAGAATTGTCTCGGCCGCCTAATAAGCGGTCGATAAGTATGGGTCTTCTACATAAATGACGTCATTTTTATAGTTAGTTTCCTTCACGTTCTGTCGTGAAGGCTCATCCCAAACACTGGCTTTTGCGTCCAGTACGAGTACCACACGTACCCGGACGTACGAAATGGGGTATAATATGTTTGATAGCGCGTCCGGGTACGGGTGGCACTCGTACTGGACGCGCCACCAAACATATTATTATTATACCCCATTTAGAGAGGTCAAAGACCTCTGGTTTTGGGGGCTCTCGGTGTGTCATTTCGTAACTCATTGAAATATCTTAGTCACAAACTAAAAGTGTACAATGCGCAAGACTAGAGTGCAGACAGCGCTTTACGTTTGCCGTACTAACGCCTTATAAATCGATGAGCGCCGGCTGCACGCGCGAAAAAGCATGACTCACTGTGACATTCTGCGTTAGCTGAGCGTCCAAGTGAGAGTGCAATGCAGTAGAAAAGAGATAGCGGCAGCAAACAATTATGGACAGTTTTATCACTCATCCATCAATCAATACACATTTTCATAAATTTTATCACGTAAAATTCTCGTCCGTTAATAATCTTTACAGACAACCCATTTGTGAACTTCTTATCGAAAAGTAAACCGCTTCGTTACGTAACGCGTTACGACGCCAGTCTGGCTTAAGTTAGTTCTCTCGAGAGTTGGAAGACAAACACTTTTTTATTTCAAAGTTAGGTAACATGTTTTTTATTTCAACACAAAACATAGTCTAAAAACTTTGGCATTTCAATCGACATTTCTCTATCGTATTGTGTTAAACTGTTATCTTCAAGATGCGGGATAAGGCCGGTACACAACAGTGTACGCCGAACATGCACTAACTGGTCCAGACGCTGGGCTATCGATTACAAGCTGGCCTTTGTCTGGTAAGTCGGTCACTTGTGTGAATAGGATTTATGTGGAGGCATCGACGCGCAAACCTGAGCCTCACCCGAGATATAGGGGACTGACTGTACCGCACACAGAGTGGGCTGTATACTGTACACACCGCAATGTTTTGTATTGGTTTCAATTGTTTACATACCAATATAATAATAAATAGCTCCCCTCACCGATTTCGGTGTCGGTAGCCGATTTCATTGAAACCAGCCCAGCTACGCAGGAGTTATTTTATAGTGTCCAAGTGGATGCGCAATACACAAAGACACTCTCTCTTCCTATAACTCTCATAACCCAGTGGGACGGTAAACTGACACGACTGGCGAGAGAACAGGCGCAGGACCGACTTTTTACATGCCAATCCGACGAATGGATCATCTTTCTTGACAGACAATCAGGTGATCAGCCTGCATTGGCCTAACCAAACTTGAAAACAACATTTTAATACCAATATCATGCCCTACGATCCCACACAATCTATATTTAATACAAAATTGCAATAGATGTCACTACTATTAACGTTTGTAAATTATAAAATGTAAATATGCCGCATTAAGTACAAATATTGACATAAAAATAAAGATAAGCATATTTTTAAGCATAACATCACATAAAGCTAAATTCAACTTAATTAACGAAATTAGCAATTAGTATTTTCCAATAGTGGCGCTAGATGGCGGTTTCCGGAATGTGCCTGGAAATTGAAGAAAACAAAAATTGTCAGCAGAATTGCCAGTATTTGGGTGATACCAATTTATAGTACTAGGTTGTGTCTCTGTTATATATCCACTTTGTGCTCATATTAAAAAGCTAAAAACTTTTCCTTGGTACTGTCGCGGGCACAGTAAGTAATATACAAGCAGACTATATGTAGTTTTAGGGCTGCTTACCCAAAGGGTAAAAACGGTATTCTATTACTTGTTTTTTTTTTATTTCTTTATTTTTAGAGAGGGTTTTTTCTAGGTAGAAAATGACACCCTCATATTAATTTAACATACAGACTATCTATATTCCTACGACGTATACATAATTTGTCAATTTTATACAAATGATTGGCAGATTCTGAGTTAGGACATGACAATATACTGTTACATAAACCTACATCCAGACAATTATAATTAAAGTTTCTAAACAATAAATTTCGTTCAGCTGCTATCCGGACACACTCCATAAGCAAGTGATAGTATTCTATTACTTATACTTCGCTGTCTACCGGGCAGTACGGAACCCTTCGTGTTCTGTTACAACTCATACTTTGCCAGTAAATTAAAAAGTAACTAGTTCCAAAAATATTTTCCAGCATAACGCTATCAGGCGACAGAGTAGAAACAGCGGCAGCGGTCGCGTCGCCACTCAATCTTGTTTCATGTTTGTATCTAGATTCTAGACTATTCCGCCCCGGCTACAAATAAATGTAATTGTTTAAGCAAATATCATTTTATAATTCGTCGTCGTCGTCGTCGTTTCAGCCTTTTATCGTCCACTGCTGGACATAGGCCTCTCCAATACATTTCCAGTGCGACCGGTCCATTGCCACCTGCATCCAACGTGACCCGGCAGTTTTCACCAGGTCGTCGGTCCATCTGGTAGGTGGCCGTCCCACACTGCGCTTGCCAGTACGTGGCCTCCACTCTAGGATCTTTTTGCCCCATCGACCGTCCAATCTTCGTGCTATGTGGCCGGCCCATTGCCACTTCAGCTGACTGATCCTACGGGCAATGTCAGCAACCTTAGTTCTTCTACGGATCTCCTCATTTCTGATTCGATCACGTAGAGAAATACCGAGCATTGCCCTCTCCATAGCTCGCTGAGCGACATTGAGCCTTTTGAAAAGATCCTTCGTGAAGCACCACGTCTCAGAACCGTAAGTCATCACTGGTAACACACATTGGTTGTATACCTTTGTCTTAAGGCACTGAGGTATTTTGGACGAGAAGACGTTGCGTAATTTACCGAATGCTGCCCAGCCGAGCTGGATCCGTCTACTGACCTCTCTCTTAAAGTTGGACCTACCTAATCGGACAGCCTGCCCTAGGTATATATATTCGTCAACAACTTCAAGAGTAGAGCTCCCAACAGTTAGTGCGGTGGGTGCAACATGGACATTGTGCATGATCTTTGTTTTGTCTATGTTCATTTTAAGACCCACTTGTTGAGAAACTCTATTGAGGCCACCGAGCATACACCCCAAATCTTCCAGCGATTCTGCCATGACTACTATGTCGTCGGCAAATCGAAGGTGAGTGATGTATTCGCCATTAATGTTGATGCCAAGTCCTTGCCATTCCAGGAGCTTGAAGGAATCCTCCAGAGCAGCGGTAAACAGTTTCGGGGATATGACATCCCCCTGTCTTACTCCTCTCTTTAAAGGGATATCCTTCGTGCAGTACTCCTGTACTCGGACTGACATGGTGGCGTTATTATACAAACACTTCAACACTTCGATATACCGATAGTCAATACGGCAACGCTGGAGAGATCTAAGGACCGCCCATATTTCGACGGAATCAAAGGCTTTCTCATAGTCCACAAACGCCAAGCATAATGGCCGATTATACTCTTCGGTCTTCTGTATAATCTGCCGCAGCGTATGTATGTGGTCTATGGTACTATAGCCTTTTCGGAAACCGGCTTGTTCGGTAGGCTGAAAGTCATCCAGCCTGCGTTCGAGACGCATCGTAATAACTCTCGAAAACAGCTTGTAGACATGGCTCAGCAGTGTTATGGGCCTATAGTTCTTCAGTAAGGTTTTGTCACCTTTTTTGAAGAACAGGACCACAACACCCCTGTTCCATGCCTCTGGCGTTTTCCCCTCGAGTAAGGAGGAATTGAAGAGTTTCTGAAGGACTTTTAGTACCGGCGTGCCGCCCGCTTTCAGAAGCTCTGTAGTGATTCCATCCTCGCCCGGCGCCTTGTTATTCTTAAGCTGTTTGAGAGCTATTCTTATCTCGTACAGGCTGATGTCCGGGATGTCTTCGGTATAGTGTCGTGTTAGCCTGGCTCTTGGGTCTGCAGGTAAACTAGCAGGTTCAGCTGAGACCGAGGTATACAGCTGTCCATAGAACCTCTCTATCTCCCGTAGTACCTCGGACTTATTTGACGTTACGCGTCCATCTTCGGTCTTCAGCTTTGTCAACTGGCTTTGCCCAATAGATACGTCTCTTGCAAACACTTTGGAGCCTTGGTTCCGCTCTATTGTCTCTTTAATACGCTGGGTATTAAAAGAACGGATATCGTGTCGCAAGGACTTCGTGATCTGTCTATTGAGCTGCCTATATGACTCAGCGTCACTCGAAGTTTGGAGCGTCATTGAACGTCGACAAGCCATGAGGTTCCGGGTTTGGTCGGATAGTTTCTGAGGTCTATTTGTACGGTGGGTCTTGAAAAATTTGGACCCCACCGTATGGACAGTTTCTACCAGCCTGCTATTTATATCGTCCACTGATGCGCAGCTGTCTAGCCATTGGAAGCGATTTGACAGTTCAAGTTGAAAGCTCTCGGGGTTTTGGATATGGGCATTCGACGGTCGGAGCGTAGACTTCATCAGACGCGATCTCTCAAGTTTGACGTTGATATTCAACATGCCTCTGACGATTCGGTGATCACTTCCGGTCTTAACCATGTTGATCACAGAGACATCGTTGAATATCTGCCGCTTGGTGCTCATAATGAAGTCAATCTCGTTTCTAGTTACACCGTCGGGACTCAACCAGGTCCATTTCCTCTGCGGCGGCTTTTGGAAGAAAGAATTCATCATGAAGAGTCCTTCTTTCTCCATAAAGTCCGCCAGCATCTGTCCTCTGGGATTCCTCTGCCCAAATCCAAATGGCCCCACTTTCAGCTCATCATCGCTTCTGCAGCCCAGCCTCGCATTGAAATCTCCCATAACAACTGTGAAGTGTGTTTTAGGGCTACGTATGGCCCTACTGACGTCCTCATACGTAGCTTCTACTTCATCGTCTGGATGTGTTGACGATGGGGCGTATACCTGTACAATCTTCAACGAATATCGTTTTGAGATTCTCAGTACAAGGTATGCAACCCTATTTGACACACTCTCGATGGACACAATGTTGTTGATGAGACATTTTATAATTACACTGATATAATAAAGGCGTTATTAGTGGTTATTGAATTATTGATATGCTTAATATTGATGCATTTTTATACTTGTAGATGCTTCTCACTCAATCTGGTCCTGTGCAAGTATCCGAAGAACATGTGTTAAAAGTACCATAGTAGCTACCAAACGGATTTATCCCACTGTAGTTTACTTCGAATTAGAGACACTAAAAAGTAAAAATTAAAAAATAAACTACGTTTAACTAAAGTTGCAATAAATAAATAAATAAAATAAATAAAAAAGCTTTTATTCAAAATTAAAACATAAAGTTTGTTTTTTGAAGGTCAATTTTGGAAATAAATTACACTTACAGTTACCAGTTACCACCGGTTCGGAACCCTAACCCGGCGAGAAGAACCGGCGTAAGAAACTCGCACGAGTGCCACCTTGAAACTCACCTTTGCTGACTTGAAACTCATCTTTGCTGACACCGATTTCAAAAAGAACATTAACTGTAACTACATTATAAAAATATTATTTTATTTATTTAGTTGTCGCAGTCAGTTTTTTTAAACGTAGTTTCTTTTTGTACTATACACATAAATTATTTATTTAAGCTTTTTATGTATTTATACACATCCATGACCCGGGAACATTGAAAACTTTTTTTCCCTCGGCGGGATTCGAACCGGCGACATCTGGCTTGAGCACCAATGCGCTTAATGACTGCGCTATAGAGGTCGTCAAATCGACATTAAATATTATATGTTAATGATAGCCTATGAATATTACGAAAACCATTGCAAAATGCAAGCCTTAGTAATATAGTTAGTCACTTCTAACGTAGTTCGATCGATTCTTAACAAAGTCAAATTTGCCGAGCTAAATAATATTTAGGCTAATAAACGTATGCAATGCCTGTTTATGTATTATAATTATATCAAAAACATTCATACGTCACTGTCACTGCATAGTTGAATGAGTGACGTAAGACTCAGATTACTATTGTTTTAGTTTTTGCAAATTTGATCTCGAAATATTTTAAAACTAGATTTATATAATTTCGCTCCGGTCGGCGCGATACCCCTTTCTTGCCATACAAATAGTTGTTCAAAGTTATTGGCGTTATACAGAGTCTTAAGAGAAGAGTCACGGTCTGTCGCTGCATATATGAATGACAAGGACAACATGCGACTAGAGTGATACTCAATTTAAGTATCATTTCAGTGCTGGGCCGTACGATCTGTATTCTGTACACTATCTTCAGAAGCACCCTGCTAATTTGATGGGCTCGTAAATGTTTAGTTGACCCTAAAGTTTGTCACAACAGCGGGAACAGCCAGGCGATAATTCGTTATTACACACATAGTTTGTACGTAAAAGGTTGTATAGGTAGTAAATTACATTATTACCTGGGCCTGTATAAAACTCGGTTTCAAGAAATGCGATCACAACATCTACTTGAAAACTTATTTGATAAAACAACGTTTAGATCACTTTTAAAAATTCATTAAATTACGTCCAAAAGCTACGCGCATATTTCTTCTAACGAGTGTACTAGGCTGCCATAATATTATATTATATCGTTGTTGCATACAAGTTCTAAGAGTAAAACACTAAGGACCTGCAAAAACTTTATTGATAATTTTCATAAGGTAGCTGAATTATTAAGCTATTGCATAGTTTCTATCGCGGGCCTTGAGCGTAGAGACCGAATCCAGAAATTCCGCATCGAAAATAACCTAACGCCCTCCACCCCGACCGGCACAGCGGTGATACTGTTTATTGCCATCTATCGATGAATAGCAGAAATTTAAATGACTTTTTTGAAATATCACGCTTGTCTCTTTAGTTCAGCAACTCGCCTCTAGATGGTATTGGTTGTATCGGATAAGCTGATAAAAAATAAAAAACTCGGGGACTGCCGCGGTAAAGCTATTGCATACAATAGCTTTACCGCGGCAGTCCCCGAGTGCCACACGTCTTTTATTTACATGCTTTGTCTCTGTCGCTCGAAATAAAGTAAGTAGTGACAAAACTTCCGTATATTCTATCCGACCGATCGACGATAGATCAGATACTATCTGACTGAAATATTAGTCAGAAAGTATCTATCTATAACACGTTTACCTTTAAGTAGATGCTGAAATTTACTTCTATTGATAACTCGTTTGCATTCTTTATCTTTCTCGCTCGATGTAAATAACTTCCGAAAAAGGTAAATGATAGATTTTTTTTTTATAACTTTATTCAAAACATTTTCATTTTTAACATTTCTTTTTTTCTTAAACTATGTAGTGCACCTAAACTATATAAGTTTGTCCGGGCACTATTATTCGCACTGCCATGTACGACTTACTTACATACTATTACATTTATACATGAAGCTAAGTTACAAGTTACAACATAATATATTGAGTGGCTTAAAGATATGATATATAATTTAAACTTTTTTGGGATATTTCTTAGGCAATAAGTATTTTTTTACATGTTTGCGAAAGTTATTTAGATTAACAATTTTGTTTTGCAATTCTGGGGGTAAATTATTAACAATAATAATCGGAACTACATTTTTTACTCTAGAGCCATATACATTATTTGTGTTCGTTAGTTAGTACCTTACAATCAATATCTACAGCATCTACAGAATGTAAAAAGAACAGTTACTCTAAATTTGTGATATCGTCAAAAAAGAACTTTTTACTTTTTTGCAATTTATGTTTTTTGACAAAAATCTAACAAAAAAGAATTTAAAAAAACAACCAAATAACATAGCATTTCTGAATAAGGAAAGGTGGTATAATCATATCCCAAAGATATAAACTTTGCTATAGTAACTGCTCTTTTTACACCCTCTAAAATAATTTTACCTTTAAATAGATATTCATGGATTTGATCTCAATTAGTTGTCTCTCCACTTACCTTCCGTCATTAGCCCGGCATCGGCACGGCATGCACCGGCCGTGAGAAATAGTGTTACATATTAGATACATGAAATAGAGTAAGCATTTTTTTTATATTTTTCTTGATCCCGTAACAGGTAAAAATGGGACTACATTACTTCACTTTATGTCTGTCTGTCACTACGCTCTATTTCAAGAAAAACAATAGCAAGACAGTTAAATTTTTCACAAAATATTGTATTTCTTTGCTACTATTACAACAAACCGCTATAACTAAAATACTAAAAACAAAATAAAATAATTATTTAAGCCTTGTATATATAATATTGTATATTTGTACCCAACTATGGCGAATCCCAATAAGATAAGATAAGATAAGATAAGTCTTTATTTCCAAGAAATTGGTATACATAATTGATCTTAAGTCTAGTGAGTTCACAATTTCTACCTCATAGAGGTGTGGAGATATTGCAATAAATTTTAATGTACTGATGATTTACAATTACTTAAATAAAATATTAATATTACAGTCACATAATCATAAATAAATTATTAATATTTTCACATTTTTCAAAGCACAACTTTTTAAATGTCAGCTACCCAATACAATTTAGATTTAATGTCAATACTTACTTAATGTCAAATTTCTTAACATTATTTAAATATTCAAAAAATTCTTTAAGACTATAAAAGCATTTGTCCAGCAACCAATGTAGTAATATTCTTTTAAACTTAGTAATTATAGATATATCTCTTATGTCTTTAGGCAACATGTTAAAGATTCTTATTGACATACAATAGCAGTTATCGCTGTATACTTGTTTTTTATGTCGAGGTACACATAGCTTATTGCTATCCCTACTAGCATACCTATTGTTTGTCGTATGGGTCTCAAACAAATAGCTATACTTTTTTACAAATGTACAAGTCTCAAATATATATTGACACGGTAATGGGAGGATGTGAAATTTTTTAAATAGCGGTTTACATGGAGCTAGATATTCCGCTTTTCCTAACGCACGTATACATTTTTTTTGGGTGACAAAAGCATAACTAATTTCTGGTGAGTTTCCCCATAAAACCAGCCCGTATCTAAGAACAGACGATGCATATCCGTGGTATGCTGTAAGAGCTGCATCCTGTGATACAGTGTTTCTAATTCTCCTTAAAGCATAGACATAACTATTTAATTTATTACATACTTTTGTGATATGATCTTTCCATTTTAACTTTTTGTCCAGTGTAATACCCAAGAACAATGCTGAGGGCACGCATTTAATTGAATTTTTACCGTCATTTAAATCTATAGTATCATTATTAGAACAATTATCGAATTTAATTATATTAGTTTTGTCAATATTAATATGTAAATGATTGTAATTAAGCCATTTCGTAATATTATCAATTTCAGATTGTATTTCAGTATTAATTTTAGCTTTATTACATTTAATTAACAAGGTTGTATCGTCAGCAAACATAAAGCAGTCATGTTTAGTAGAATCTGGCAAGTCGTTTATGTACAGGAGAAATAGAGTTGGGCCTAAAATACTTCCTTGAGGGACGCCATTGGAATTTATTTTATAGCTTGAGCGATGTCTAATTGCGTTATGTTTGTAAATTTTCATGATTTCTGTACATTGGGACCTATTAGTGAGATATGAGTGAAACCAGTTTAGCGCGTTTCCTCTAATTCCATAAGCCTGTAACTTTTTTAGGAGTAAGTCATGGTTTACAAGATCAAAGGCTTTGCTCATATCTAAAAAGACAGCTGCAATATTTTCATTTTTATTAAGAGCTTCTGTTATTTGTTTTACAAGGGAAAAACACGCCAAGGCAGTTGAGCTACCTTTTGTAAATCCGAATTGTTGTTTACTTAGTATATTTTTATAATTTAAATATGACACTAATTTAATTTGCATAGCTCTCTCAAAAATTTTAGATATCACGGGTATCAGTGTAATGGGTCGATAGTTTGACATATTTGTTGCATCTCCTTTTTTATAAACGGGTTTTACAACTGACAGTTTCATTTGACTTGGGAAATATCCTTGTTCAAACGAAAGATTTATAACGTGACATATTGGCGCACTTATATACCTTGCAGACAATTTTAAACTTTTGGTTTTAATGTCATCATATCCGCTAGCTTGAGTATTATTTAGAGAGATTATTATTTTATAAACGTCATTGGGTACTAATGGTGATAGATATATAGTGTTAAGTTGGCTATTTATAGGAATGTCAATATTATATTTAGAAGTATGACTATATTTATTATTTAAATTATTATTATTGCTATATTTTATATGATTTTTAATGTCAATGTAATAGTTATTGAATAATTCTACAATGTCCGAACTTTTTGTATATAGCGTGTTATTGTGTTTTATGGATTCAATATTATTTTTATTATTTTTACTATTAAAATTATTATTAATTATTGCCCATGTTGCCTTGCATTTATTTTTTGATTTGTTTATATAATGACTATTATGTTTCTTTTGTGCTGTATTAATACATTGTTTTAAAATTTTTGTGTAGTTTAGATATTTTTTTTTTATTACATTTTTATTTAACGCATCATGTGTATACTTAAAATATAGGTTCCTCTTTGCAATACAAGACCTTTTTATACCCTTTGTTAGCCAACACTTCTTTGTTGAACTCTTGGTAATTTTTACATTTATTACAGGAAAACATAATTTGTAGAACAAGGAATATAAATCGTAAAATGATCTAAATGCCCCTTCACATTCCGTATGGTTATAGACTTCTGTAAAGGTTAACGGCTGGAGACATTGTAAAAATTTTCTTACGTTATCTTTATTAAAGTCTCTTTTTTTTTTGAAAATAGAAGTAAATTTTTTCCCCCGTTTTTGTATTATCATCAATTGTAAACGATATTGATTGGCCAGTCTCATGGTCAGAGAGAGCTAGATGATGTAGATCCGTTTTATACCTGGTTATGTTACTTGCTATTTGATCTATGGCCGATAAGCCTCGTGTGGGTAAGTTAATATTAATTTTTATGTTGTGGTTCAGAAGAACATTTTTTAATTCTTTTGTATCATTTGATTCTTTTAGTACATTAATGTTCCAATCACCGCAAATTATAATGTTTTTGTTATTTTTATTATTTAAATTTGATAATAGTAAATCAAGGGAGTTAATAAAAATGTTTGCATTGGAATTTGGTATCCTATAAATACAAATAATTATAACTTTGTAATCAAGCAGTTCAATACCACAACATTCGAAGTTTAGTTCTTTAGACATTTTTTTAGTTATATTAAGTTCATTATATTTCATATCTTCTTTTATTAGAATACAAGATCCACCCCGTTTTTGCGCATTACGTGAGAAGCTCGCAGCTAATTTATAGTTAAGTATCTTTAGGTTACCTTCACAGCCTTTTTTTATAAACGTTTCTGTTAAGCATATTATTTGCACATCGCCAAGACTTGGCCTTAGTACCGTATCTAAAGCTACTTGAAAAAAGTCTACCTTATTCAAAATTCCTGCTATGTTCTGATGGAATAGGCTTATATTATGATATTTATTGTTAGTTATAAAAAAGAATTTCTAGATATTGTGTTATTATTATCCATTGTATTTCTTTTAATTGTGGCTTTAAAATAGTATGTAATTTTATCTTTATTGACATTTGTACTCTGAGTTTTATATGTCATATTATTTGGAATGTTGTATTTAGGATAATTATTTAATGATTTGAAATAATACGTTATTTTATTTCTGTCAGTCTTAATGTTATTTTCTATGGTCTCTGGACTATTTTTAGCTTTAGGTTTAAAATAATATAGTATTGTACCTTTAACATTGTGTTTTATAGTATTAGTATTAAGTAGTTTATAAGGTTTCTGTTTTTTACCACATATATAAGTTTTCTCATAATCCATGGTGTCTATTTCAAGATTTATTATTTTACTCATTTCTTGGAGAATCATTTTCGTAGAATTGTAATTATTAATGTTAAAATTTAATATCTTAACTCCGGAATATTTTTCTGTAGCCAATTTCATTGTATTGTTAAGTTGTTTTACATTTACAAATTTATTTTTCATAACAGGGAGTAGAATTACATTAGTATTACTTAGTTTTTTGAGCGTTGAGATAAGATTATATTTAAATGAAAAGTAGTTAGTTTCATTAGCTCCTACTCCTATGACTATATAGTCTGATTTTGTAAAGCTGTTTACTACATGATCGTTTATTACAAGGGCCTGTGACGTTAGTGCATTGGGTTTTATTAACCCTGTTACTTCGTAGACATCATTCCATTTGTTGGATCTATTCATTTTTATTATACTACTCAGTCCTGTTAGTTGTTGATCTCCGTATAAAAGTATCTTATGTTGAAATTTATAATTTTTTATTACGCGTATTTTAGTGCTTGAGATTGCTTGAGGAACGCTACTGTTTTCTTGTTTCTTGGCAGGATCTGTCTGTCTGTTATTCATGTTTGCTTCATCTTCTATATAGATAGGATTGGGTTTAGTAAATATTATGTTCTTTTTCTCATATTTTTCGTTGTTATAATAGAAGGAAAGTGATTCTGTACGTATGTATATTTCATCGTAACGTTTCAACTACATCCAATTTTAATAAAAAACGGTGTCAAATTCGAGATAATAGCCCGGTTGTCATAGGCTATTATATCTAACGTATTCGGGTTAAAGTTTTTTTTTAATTTGGTTATTGATACGAGTATAAATTCCTTTACTCTCGACACAGAATAAAAAAAGCTGGCGAGTGGGACTCGTGCACGTTAATTTTATTTTGTTTTAAAAATAATATTTTGTAAAATGTCAATTATATGACTATCATGTTTCACGAGGTAGAGCCAGGTGAACTAATTGATAAATTATGAAACCTGTTTCTCTCGGAACGGAACAAAAAATTACCGAATATATTTATACATTTTTGTTCCGCAGTTAAGCGGTTGTCGGTGCCGGCGCCGGGCGTCAAGTGAAAACAGGCATTCGCTTATGATAATAATAAACTTCACAGACGTTTCAAGTTGTTCTCATTACACTTCGAAACGAACCTCGATTTAACTTCGGCATCTAAAATCAGTTGATAACGGTAACTTTTAACATCCGATGTGACACCAGGGGGCCTGATTCACATTCCTTTCTTTTCGTCTTTATCATTACATCTATAATGTTAAATACTGGACATAACCCTCCATCATTTTATGGGAGGTAGTTGCCTATAATCACCACGCTTGATAGGCGGGACTTTTGTCGAATCGAAGTCAATTAAACTTTGTGAATCAGGCTCCAGGTGTAATTTAAGGACTTAGTAGCTTCATCACGTGGCTAAATATGTTACATTGCAATACGAGGCACGTACAATGTGACAGTAATAATGCATCTCACACCGACTTCGGTGACGGTGGCCGATTTTGAAACCACGCAGGAGTAATTTTATAGCGCCCAAGTGTGTACGCAATACACAGAAGCACTTTCACTTCTTTCATTCTCGTAGCCCAGTGGGACGGATAGCCGTCTCGACTGGCGGGAGACCAGGCGCAGGACCAACTTTAACATGCCCATCCGTCGCATCTTTCTTATCAGACAATCAGGTGATCAGCCTGCGTTGTACCATGTTGTACTAACCGAACTTGACAACAATTTTTTTTTCATGCGACAGTAATGCAGTTATAGCATATAGAACTACTACACACCTAAGGTATAAGTTTTAAAGTTTTAAAAGGTAAGCTCTAATAAGAGCTTTTTTTTGGATTGAATGAGGCCCCATTGTGTTGCGTAAGTTGCGTTGCGTTGCTTCATCGCCGCTGCTTCGATATCCATATTTATTTTTTATGACATGGCCCACGGAAAACGCCGCAGCAAAACGGGGCTGCGACGACGCAACGCTCTAACAAAACAAATTTATATTTACTATTAAAATAAAGCAATTAAGTGTTTTTTTTTTGATTTAGCTGTATCGGACTATAACTAGCCGGGTGGCTAGTTGTTAGGCTGGGACTAGATTAGACCCCCCCCCCCTACATCACCCGAGTGATGTTCGTACCGGAGTTTGGGGATAGCTACGGAAGTAGTCTATTATTATACTTTTATATTCTACATTTTATACATGGTGTAAAATAAATGAGTGATAATACCTACTTTAGGATGCGTATGAGTCCCGTATATATAAAGTTTACTGAGAAAGTACCAGCGCTGAAAGAGATACTTTTTATTAAATTATTGTATGGGAAAATTTATGTATTTTACGTCAAAAGTAAGTCTTTCAGCGCTGGTATTTTCACAGTATACTCTAAAGTATTATCACTCATTTATTTTACATCTTGTATGATGTCATCGTATATTAATTCATAATTAACGAACTTTGATAAAGCGTGTCGTTACAGAATGCCGAAATATCACGATATAAAAGTAAAAACTTATGTACGCGCGTGAGAAGTTATACTTCTTTAGCATCATTAAAAAATAGTAGTAGATCTATATATATGTATATATATATATAGATCTAATAGGTAGTGAGATCTATATATATATATATATATATATATATATATACATATATATATATATATATATATATATAATTTTTTCGAGACTTAATGAGCGGTTAAGCAGACGACTTCATACTGTTAATTTTGTGTCACAGGTGCGCGCGCATCTTAAAATTTCACTCTCATATTTTTTTCATAACGCGCCTAAAGAAGTATAACTTCAAAAAAGTTTTGTTTTGTTTTAATGAAAATATATTATTTTTATATCTTTTCTCATTCTAGAAATGTATTTTTAATTCTAGAATGAGAAAATATAAGCATAATCATATCCCAAAGTCGTAATGCTCTTTTCACAGAGACACGGAGTACAGACAGCACAAATAACGCCTCGAATTAAACAAGTAATGAATGGGGAGCGGAACAAATGGCGTTATAGTCGACGTAGGGTCTGCACAACATCAGCATCGGTCAAGTTAATGGCAGCGCAAGTGCTGCGAAGCACTCCATAAATTAATGTCACGTTGATCACGCGACTCATTCCGCACGGAGCGTGACCGACTACCGTGTACTGTAAAAAAGATTAAAAAAACTATAACCCGACTTCGCAAAAAAGGGGTCTGAAAGGGGATTTTGTCAGTCTATGTATTTTTGTAACTGATTGAATGTACTATTGGTTCTTGATGGAAATAATTCATGTTCACAATAAAATAACACACAACTTTTATTTACATTTTTCTGTGGTGTGGTGGTATGGTGATGATGATGATGATGATTTAATCGAAACCGGTCGTGCTTTTGTATAAATTTATTAAAAAGTAATAAAAAGTGGAAAAGTGTGAATAAAAGTTGTGTGTTATTATTGTATGAATGTTTGTATGTAGGTATTTATGTTTGTTTGTTCCCTCAGCGGATCAGTGGTTAAACTGATAGTCTGATTTTGATTAATGAAATAAAATAAAAGTAAAAAAAACTATAACCAGACTTCGCAAAAAGAGGTCTAAAAGGCTGAATCAAGAAAATAATTCAATTTGAAAGCCGCTCCATATATGCATAGGTACAAAAATGGTCAAGGTAGAGCCGTGGTCGCACCCACTATTGGGATAGAATGTTGCAACAGCAGACGAATATTATGATTTGTTTTTTTCTACCGTGTTTCGGTGTGATTTGCAGCTTGGATTTGTTTTTAGCGGGTACGACCACGGCTTGACCATTTTTGTACCTATTTGGCCATATTCTGGCTTTTCAATTGAATTATTTTCTTGATTAAGCCCCTTTTTTGCGAAGTCGGGTTATAGGTTTTTAACGTTTATTTTATTCAATATTATATGTTTATTTATCTATTTGTGGCTTGCATTTAATAAACACCTTTTGTTACCTTTTGGGTTTTGATAAAATAAGCAACAAGCTAATATTTTCGTCACATGAAAACAGTTTAATAATAAATTAGGTACGATTTCAGAGTTGTCGACGTTTTAAAAAAATCAAACTTGATTATTTATGTTGCTGAAACAATATCTATAAATAAGTAAAAAATTTTAAAACTCTTAAAATCATAACATAAGATTAAATAAGATAAAATAGGAAGCTTTAAAAGACGTTTTGGAATACAATTTAAAAACTCGGAACATTTTATTAGAATAGTATAATGAATGTTAAATATAACGGGTTTCTGTGATTGTGAAACGTTTTCCAATCAGCGCGGCGCTAACGAAGCTATTGAGAAAAAGTCTGATTAAAATTTAGTTAAAAGCCAAGCATCTGGATGTAGTAGAAACCACAGCAGTGTAATGATCGGGCCCTGAAACGGACGATTTGTTAAAGGCTAGGGTGTGTTTCATGAGTACTTTAGGGTGTGTATGGGTCCCGTGTATAGAGTTTACTGTGAAAGTACCTACTGAAGCTGAAAGACTTACTTTAAACTTTCATCTTTTATGAGAAATGTCCTAAGAGCATAAATTTGCCCATACAGTAAGTAAAAAAGCACCTCTTTAAGCGCTGGTACTTTCACAGTAAACTCTATATACGGTACCCATACACACCCTAAAGTATTATCACTCATTAATATTATAGCTTATATAAATTGAATGTGAAATAAGAAAGAAAAATATTATGAACAGAGAGTTAAAAAAGACTTGTCACTTACTCGTAGTATACTTTAACTTACCTACACCTATTCAAATAGTTTTTATTAAACCAACGACATCTGTGTATTTTTTTTATAATAGAGGAGATCTTAGCAACGGTATTTTTGAGCTTTAACATAATCTTGAGTCATCAAATGGGGACTAGCAGGATTAATTGATAAGTTCTACGTTATCAAAAGAGAATCGTATGAGTGTGCCTATACAATGGACGTTCATTAATTTACATACGTAGTTGTCAATGATTGTACGTTGTACTTACTTGAGTTTCTGAAAGAGTACTAAGTATAGGTTGAGATTACTGACACTATAAATCTACTGTATTATTTATCTGGCTTAGTAAAGTCCTTACTAGTCCAGTTTTCAGCGTGCAAAGCTTTTTACAAATAAAGTCATAAATATTCATAATCAGATTACCTAGTTGCGCGTTGCATCATCATTTGCATAGTCAATTTGGCTCGCTTCCCGCGGAGCTAAGCTCGCGACTCGCGAGATATCTAAAAGGTTACGAGCAGGCGCGAAACTCCCGAAATGAAACCAATGTCATAATTCAAGATGGCGGTTCCCGCGCTTTTCCTAGCCTCGCCGGGGATAAATGTAACGGTGGCGGGGAATCGCTGAGCTGTCTGGGGCCAGGTGCTACCTGACCGCAGCCTCACTGTTACCCTGTTTCATCAGTCGATATTGAAAAGACGGACAAAATTGCTTTACCTATTTAGTCATGACCTTTTTATTTTCTTACATTTAGTTCTTGGGACATTTCCTTTATTCCTGTTCGTTGTAACGAAGATATTTCACTTGTAAACTCGAAGGGGCAATAAAATGGAAACATGGTTTTTCTAAACATTAAAAAGTTAGCCTGTCGGGGCTGAACGCTTAAAGTAAAAATAAAATGAAACCTCATTATTGAGGGTTGCCTTAATTACTGAAACGTCCTTTTAATGTTAGAATGGGATTTGTTATACTTACGCGAATAAAGTTTAATACGGCATAAAATAATATTTTATGGTTTAAACTGAAATTGCTGAGAGAGAATGAAAATTAAATATTTTTTGTAGGAATTTGGTTGATTTCTTTGTTTGTTTGCATTAAATGCTCCGTAATTACTACAGTGGGTTTAATAAAATTTGGCACAGATATAGATTAAACTATGAGGAAAGATATAGGCTAGTTTTTATCGCGGATATTCCCGCGAGATTTACATTAGCATGCACGAAGTCACGGGCAACATCGAGATAATAAATAATGTTTAATGTTCCTTCATTTTTATCAACTAATTAATATTTTTTATTCAGTATCAATAAACATAAGTATTTATTTAGGTTTGATTCATTAAAATTGTAGATCGTCAATAAATCGATGATCACTGTGTAAAGTATCGAAATTATAAAGGCTATTTTAATCGACTTCTAAAAAGGAGGAGGTTCTCAATTTGATCGGCTTTATTTAGATTCAATATTTTATTTATTTATTTAAGCATCATGCACATTTGTATATAGGCGTACTTAATGCCTTAAGGCATTATCTACGAGCAGCTAACCTTTAGGTGATTTAGAGATGAAAATAAGTAGATGCATTACATGTACGAAAAACATGTAAATACAAAATGAATAAATTACATTCATTAACTTTATATAGGCACTAGCTGACCCTTGCCCACTTCGTTGAGCATAAAAAGAGTTTATGATGAAATTCAACTAAAAAAAAACAACGTGGAACCCGCGACGCGGGAACCCGAAACCCGAAACGCGGAAACCCGCAACGCGGGAACCCGGAACCCGCAACGCGGGAACCCGGAACCTGCAACGCGGGAACCCGGACCCGGAACCCGCAACGTGGAACCCGGAACCCGCAACGCGGGAACTCGGAACCCGCAACGCGGGAACCCGGAACCCGCAACGCGGGAACCCGGAACCCGCAACGCGGGAACCCGGAACCCGGAACCCGCAACGCGGGAACCCGGACCAGCAACGCGGGAACCCGGAACCCGCAACGCGGAACCCGGAACCCGCAACGCGGAACCCGGAACCCGCAACGCGGGAACCCGGAACCCGCAACGTGGAACCCGGAACCCGCAACACGGAAACCCGGAACCCGCAACGCGGAACCCACAACGCGAAACCCTAACGCAGAACCCGCAACGTTCACGGAATCGCTGTCAAATGGAATTTATTCCATTTTACAGCTTTTTAGTATCCTATGTCCGTCTACATGCTCTAAGCTACTGCCTCACCAATTTTCAGCCATATCGATAAAGCCGTTCTTGAGTTATAAGTAATTTAACTAACACGACTTACTTTTATACATATAGATGTATAGATTACTCCTACTAACATAAGCTAAGCCCGGTGAATGCTCCCGTCATAGTCGGTCCAGGCGATTCGGTGATCATTAGTTAGATGACGATGATGATGATGATGAAAAGAAGCCTAAATTAATCCTTATTACTTTAGCTATCTACCAGTGAAAGTCTCGTTAAAATCGGTCCAGCCGTTCCAGAGATTAGCTGGAGCAAAGAGACACGCTGACAGACAGATAATTTTTTTTTAAATTACATTTTCGTTTTCAGTAAATATCGTTGCCAATGCAAAATAAAAGCAGAAGATATCGTTTAAAATGTCATATGCATTTAGAAAAACTAATTGAAAGTTACAAACTGACACTTCAATTTTATTTATTTGTATAGATGTATAGATTTGGAAAACCTCCCCAATCTTGGCGTTTCCACTGACGCGGAGCGGGGCGCATAGGAACTTAGTGATTCCCAAGCGGAGTGGAGCAGAGATTTCGAGCATAGTGATTGGTCAATTCGGGTACCGCAAGCTCCTGTCCGCCTCGCCCCGCGTCAATGGAAACGCAGCCAAACGTCTTCGTCGTCATGGTAACAACGTTGTTTACAAATGGAAAACAAAAATTATGAAATGCTATACATACCGTATTTATATCAGCTTAAACTATTTGGATTCATGTTTTTGTTAATCCTAATAATTTTATTAATCCAAATAGTTTAAGCTGATATAAAAACGGTATTTATAGCATTTCATAATTTTTATTTTCCATTTGTAAACAATGATGTTACCATGACACCCGTGTCATATAAACTGGCAACGACGTGAATCGATCGAGCCCAGGTTCAAACCCCGCGTGACCATCACGTATTTTCTTCTTTTTTCTAATTTTCTGCTTTTTTTTTCAACATTTTCTTTCATAATAACCTTTTCGTGACAATAACGAACATACCGTAAAAAAAAATGCGAAATTGGTTAAGCCGTTGTCGAAGCGCACACGATGTAAGAAATTTTGGAGGTCGTTTTTTTACACTTTGGGCTACATTTTTGGGGTTTTAGTAAGGAACCCTACTTTTTTTAAACATATAATATAGCCTATGTTCAGCGCTAGGAATGTAGCTTTCCAACGGTGAAAGAATTTTTCATATTGGTTCAGTGGTTTCAGAGCCTATTCCATTCAAACAAACAAACAAACAAACAAACAATCAAACGTTACCTCTTTATAATATTACTAGCTGACCCTTGCCCACTTCGTTGAGCATAAAAAAAGTTTATGATGAAATTCAACTTAAAAAAACAACGTGGAACCCGCAACGCGGGAACCCGAAACCCGAAACGCGGTAACCCGCAACGCGGGAACCCGGAACCCGCAACGCGGGAACCCGGAACCCGCAACGCGGGAACCCGGACCCGGAACCCGCAACGCGTTAACCCGAAACCCGAAACGCGGGAACCCGCAACGCGGGAACCCGGAACCCGCAACGCGGGAACCCGAAACCCGAAACGCGGGAACCCGCAACGCGGGAACCCGCAACGCGGGAACCCGAAACCCGAAACGCGGGAACCCGCAACGCGGGAACCCTGAACCCGCAACGCGGAACTCGGAACCCGCAACGCGGGAACCCGGAACCCGCAACGCGGGAACCCGGACCCGGAACCCGCAACGCGGGAACCCGGAAACCGCAACGTGGAACCCGAAACCCGCAACGCGGAACCCGGAACCTGCAACGCGGAACCCGGAACCCGCAACGCGGGAACCCGGAACCCGCAACGCGGGAACCCGGAACCCGCAACGCGGGAACCCGGACCCGGAACCCGCAACGCGGGAACCCGAAACCCGCAACGCGGAACTCGGAACCCGCAACGCGGGAACCCGGAACCCGCAACGCGGGAACCCGAAACCCGAAACGCGGGAACCCGCAACGCGGGAACCCGCAACGCGGGAACCCGAAACCCGAAACGCGGGAACCCGCAACGCGGGAACCCGGAACCCGCAACGCGGGAACCCGAAACCCGAAACGCGGGAACCCGCAACGCGGGAACCCGCAACGCGGGAACCCGAAACCCGAAACGCGGGAACCCGCAACGCGGGAACCCTGAACCCGCAACGCGGAACTCGGAACCCGCAACGCGGGAACCCGGAACCCGCAACGCGGGAACCCGGACCCGGAACCCGCAACGCGGGAACCCGGAAACCGCAACGTGGAACCCGAAACCCGCAACGCGGAACCCGGAACCTGCAACGCGGAACCCGGAACCCGCAACGCGGGAACCCGGAACCCGCAACGCGGGAACCCGGAACCCGCAACGCGGGAACCCGGACCCGGAACCCGCAACGCGGGAACCCGCAACGCGGGAACCCGGAACCCGCAACGCGGGAACCCGGAAACCGCAACGCGGAACCCGAAACCCGCAACGCGGAACCCGGAACCCGCAACGCGGAACCCGGAACCCGCAACGCGGAACCCGGAACCCGCAACGCGGGAACCCGGAACCCGCAACGCGGGAACCCGGAACCCGCAACGCGGGAACCCGGAACCCGCAACGCGGAACCCGGAACCCGCAACGCGGAAACCCGGAACCCGCAACGCGGGAACCCGGAACCCGCAACGCGGGAACCCGGAACCCGCAACGCGGGAACCCGGAACCCGCAACGCGGGAACCCGGAACCCGCAACGCGGGAACCCGGAACCCGCAACGCGGGAACCCGGAACCCGCAACGCGGGTACCCGGAACCCGCAACGCGGGAACCCGGAACCCGCAACGCGGGAACCCGGAACCCGCAACGCGGGAACCCGGAACCCGCAACGCGGGAACCCGGAACCCGCAACGCGGGAACCCGGAACCCACAACGCGGAACCCACAACGCGAAACCCAAACGCAGAACCCGCAACGTTCACGGAAACGCTGACAAAATATGGAATAAATAGTATCCTATGTCCGTCTACTTGCTCTAAGCTACTTCCTCACCAATTTTCAGCCATATCGATAAAGCCGTTCTTGAGTTATAAATAATTTAACTAACACGACTTACTTTTATACATATAGATGTATAGATTACTCCTACTAACATAAGCTAAGCCCGGTGAATGCTCCCGTCACAGTCGGTCCAGCCAATTCGGTGAACATTAGTTAGATGACGACGATGATGATGATTAAAAGTAGCCTAAATGAATCCTTATAACTTTAGCTATCTACCAGTGAAAGTCTCGTTAAAATCGGTCCAGCCGTTCCAGAGATTAGCCGGAGCAAAGAGACACGCTGACAGACATTTTTTTTTAATTACATTTTCGTTTTCAGTAAATATCGTTGCCAATGCAAAAAAAAGCAGAAGATATCGTTTAAAATGTCATATGCATTCAAAAAGACGTTGCTAATTGAAAGTTACAAACTGACACTTCAATTTTATTTATTTGTATAGATGTATAGTTTTGGAAAACTTCCCCAATCTTGGCGTTTTCACTGACGCGGAGCGGGGCGCATAGGAACTTAGAGTTTCCAAGCGAAGTGGAGCAGAGATTTCTAGCATAGTGATTGGTCAATTCGGGTACCGCAAGCTCCTGTCCGCCTCGCCCCGCGTCAATGGAAACGCAGCCAAACGTCTATAACGTCTAAAGGTCGCCATGGTAACCACGTTGTTTATAAATGGAAAACAAAAATTAGGAAATGCTATACATACCGTATTTATATCAGCTTAAACTATTTGGATTCATGTTTTTGTTAATCCTAATAATTTTATTAATCCAAATAGTTTAAGCTGATATAAAAACGGTATTTATAGCATTTCATAATTTTTATTTTCCATTTGTTAATACTTATGTTGCCATGACAGCCGTCTCATATAAACTGCCAACGACGTGAATCGATCGAGCCCAGGTTCAAACCCCGCGTGACCATCACGTATTTTCTTCTTTTTTCTAATTTTCTGCTTATTTTTTTCAACATTTTCTTTCATAATAACCTTTTCGTGACAATAACGAACATACCGTAAAAAAAATTTGCGAAATTGGTCAAGCCGTTGTCGAAGCGCACACGATGTAAGAAATTTTGGAGGACGTGTTTTTACACTTTGGGCTACATTTTTTGGGTTTTAGTAAGGAACCCTACTTTTTTTAAACATATAATATAGCCTATGTTCAGCGCTAGGAATGTAGCTTTCCAACGGTGAAAGAATTTTTCATATTGGTTCAGTGGTTTCAGAGCCTATTCCATTCAAACAAACAAACAATCAAACATTACCTCTTTATAATATTAGTATAGAAGTATAGAATATAGACTAGCTGACCCTTGCCCACTTCGTTGAGCATAAAAATAGTTTATGATGAAATTCAACTAAATAAAACAGCCCCTAACTCGGGAACGCGGAACCCGCAACGCGGGAACCCGGAACCCGCAGCATGGGAACCCGAAACCCGCAACCCGCAACGCGGGAACCCGGAACCCGCAACGCGGGAACCCGGAACCCGCAACGCGGGAACCCGGAACCCGCAGCATGGGAACCCAAAACCCGCAACGCGGGAACCCGGAACCCGCAACGCGGGAACAGGAACCCGCAACGCGGGAACCCGGAACCCGCAACGCGGGAACGTGGAACCCGCAACGCGGGAACCCAGAACCCGCAGCATGGGAACCCAAAACCCGCAACGCGGGAACCCGGAACCCGCAACGCGGGAACCAGGAACCCGCAACGCAGGAACCCGGAACCCGCAACGCGGGAACCCGGAACCCGCAACGCGGGAACCCGGAACCCGCAACGCGGGGACCCGGAACCCGCAACGCGAGAACGCGGAACCCGCAGCATGGGAACCCAAAACCCGCAACGCGGGAACCCGGAACCCGCAACGCGGGAACAGGAACCCGCAACGCGGGAACCCGGAACCCGCAACGCGGGAACGTGGAACCCGCAACGCGGGAACCCAGAACCCGCAGCATGGGAACCCAAAACCCGCAACGCGGGAACCCGGAACCCGCAACGCGGGAACCAGGAACCCGCAACGCAGGAACCCGGAACCCGCAACGCGGGAACCCGGAACCCGCAACGCGGGAACCCGGAACCCGCAACGCGGGGACCCGGAACCCGCAACGCGAGAACGCGGAACCCGCAACGCGGGAACCCGGACCCCGCAACGCGGGAACCCGGAACCCGCAACGCGGGAACCAGGAACCCGCAACGCGGGAACCCGGAACCCGCAACGCGGAACGCGGAACCCGCAACGCGGGAACCCGGAACCCGCAACGCGGGAACGCGGAACCCGCAGTATGGGAACCCAAAACCCGCAACGCGGGAACCCAGAACCCGCAGCATGGGAACCCAAAACCCGCAACGCGGGAACCCGGAACCTTCAACGCGGGAACCCGGAACCCGCAACGCGGGAACCCGGAACCCGCAGCATGGGAACCCAAAACCCGCAACGCGGGAACCCGGAACCCGCAACGCGGGAACCCGGAACCCGCAACGCGGGAACCCGGAACCCGCAACGCGGGAACCCGGAACCCGCAACGCGGGAACCCGGAACCCGCAACGCGGGAACCCGGAACCCGAAACGCGGGAACCAGGAACCCGCAGCATGGGAACCCAAAACCCGCAACGCGAGAACCCGGAACCCGCAACGCGGGAACCCGGAACCCGCAGCATGGGAACCCAAAACCCGCAACGCGGGAACCCGGAACCCGCAACGCGGGAACCCGGAACCCGCAACGCGTATCGATAAAGCCGTTCTTGAGTTATAAATAATTTAACTAACACGACTTACTTTAATACAAATAGCTGATGTATAGATTACTCCTACTAACATAAGCTAACGCCCGGTGAATGCTCCCGTCACAGTCGGTCCAGCCGATTCGGTGATCATTAGTTAGATAACGATGATGATGATGATGATGAAAAGAAGCCTTAATTAATCCTTATAACTTTAACTATCTACCAGTGAAAGTCTCGTTAAAATCGGTCCAGCCGTTCCAGAGATTAGCCGGAGCAAAGAGACACGCTAACAGACAGACAGACATTTTTTTTAAATTGCATTTTCGTTTTCAGTAGCAAGAAAAAAAAAGACAGAACAGACAGACGTTAACTTCGCACAAAGACAAATGACGACAAAAGACATAGTGGCGTCATAACGTGACGTTTTCGATTATTTTTTTTGATTGTTCGTGAATTATGACCATGGATCTAACTCCTTCGATCTGATTTTTAAATTAATATTTATAATATATTCTTATTACAACTTATAAGTTAAGTACTTTTTTTAAATAGGTATATTTATAGTTGTTAAAAGATTAATCGATTTTTTATGTGAATGTGTGATGAATGTCGTCGTTACAACGTTACGTCGCTCATTTTTGATAAACTGTCAAATGTTACCTATTAAAATGACCCGACTATTTATTAGTGGTGGACAAATAGTTTAATGAATCCAAATAGTTTAAGTTTATGTTAATACGTTATTTATAGCATTTTATGATTTTTATTTTCCATTTGTAAACAATGTTGTTACCATTACACCAGTGTCATATAGACTGGCAACGACGTAAATTGATCGAGTCCAGTTTCAAACCCCGCGTGACCAATACGTATATTTTCTTCTTTTTTCTAATTTTCTGCTTATATTTTTCAACATTTTCTCTCATAATAACCTTTTCATGACAATAACGAACATACTGTAAAAAAAATTGCGAAATCGGTCAAGCCGTTGTCGAAGCGCACACGATGTAAGAAATTTTTATGGTTATTTTTTTACACTTTGGGCTACATTTTTGGGGTTTTAGTAAGGAACCCTATTTTTGTTGAAAATATAATATAGCCTATGTTCAGCGCTAGGAATGTAGCTTTCCAACAGCGAAAGTATTTTTCATATTGGTTCAGTGGTTTCAGAGCCTATTCCATTCAAACAAACAAACAAACAAACAAACAATCAAACGTTACCTCTTTATAATATTAGTATAGACTAGCGAAATAATATTATGTAAATCATTTAAAAGAACATTAATGAAACTACAGAAAAGGTAAACGGTAAAAACGCCGTAGATAAAAGTGAATATTGTACAATTAAAAAGTTGAGGGAGAATTAATATTCCAAGTATTCCTTTTTGTACCAAGATAAATCTCAATTTAATACAGACGAGAATAAAATTTGCATATCTATGCGTCTTCCTGTTATTTAAATGATTTGTTACGCCTTTGTTCAAGTTGAGCTATGTAACTAGCGACCTAAACCCTCTGTCGTATATTTGCCACGACTTCCTAACCGACTTCCAAGAAGGAGGCGGTTATTTTAATATTTGAGGGGTATAAAACCGAAATCCGATACCTAATGCTTCTGGACATTTGAGTTAGTAACACCGTTGGAAACCTCGTAAAAATAGCTTCAAAATGCTTGGCTTTGATCAAAACCCGCTAAAACATATAGAAATCTACCCACCAAAAATATATTCAAAACCAAAAGCTCCTGTAACAGTGCTAGTATCAAAATCCGATTAAGCTTAAACGTTTTTGTGTCGTGTGATATTTTTGAAAAGTACGTTTTATTTGGTTTTGATACTATACCCCTCATCATCCTCCGTGGTCTAGTTGTTCAGAGCTTTGCTCTCGACCCGGGTCGTGGGTTCGATTTCCGCGTTGGAACAACAGAAAATGTTGTTTTCAAGTTTGGTTAGGACAATGCAGGCTGATCACCTGATTGTCTGACAAGAAAGATGATCCATGCGTCGGATGGGCATGTAAAAAGTCGGGCCTGCGCCTGATCTCTCGCCAGTCGTGTCGGTTTACCGTCCCACTGGGTTATGAGAGTAATAGGAAGAGAGAGTGTCTTTGTGTATTGCGCACACACTTGGGCACTATAAAAATAACTCCTGCGTAGCTGGCCCGCATTTAATGAAATCGGCTACCGACACCGAAATCGGTGAGGGGAGCTATTATACTATACCCCTCATTTGCTACCGACATTCTCGAAAGTAAACGAATAATGATTGAAGGAAAGGATGACAGCGCCAAAACAAATAACAATCGATTACTTTACGGATCTTTCAAATGTTCCAGCTTGGACTATTGATCGTAAGATTTCGGTAACACTTCCCTTACGAATCGATTATTCGTTCAAACCTTCAGCAGGGTCTGAATTTGGCCACCTATTCGAGTATATTATAGCACGTCATTGGGTCATTCGGGTAGATACGTGACTGGTTTACTGATAGATACAGCTTCTAGTATTCGTCTAGTTGACAATAGAAACAGCAGTTCGACAAAAATGTATATATAGGACTAGCTGTTCCCGCGATTTCGTTCGCGTGGTTTTTGAGTAACTTAAACCGTTTATGCAGCGCATGCAACGAAAGTCCCAAAATGTGAATAATTTTCCCCGTTTTTACAACATTTCTCACTGCCGCTTCGCTCCTATTGTTCGTAGCGTAATGTTAAATAGCCTAAAGCCTTCCTCTGTAAATGGACTATCCATCAAAAAAAGAATTTTTCAAATCGGACCAGTAGTTATTGAGATTAGCGCGTTTAAACAAACAAACTCTTCCGCTTTATAATATTAGTATAGATTTGTCATAAGCATGGATAAGTGACTTTTGGATTGCTATATCACTTTATGAACGGTTTGTGAGAGTGATCAAATCGTCTATCAGTTTATATAGTATTTGAGTTAACCAGCCATTCTGAACGATCATTGGTGAACGATTGAGTGATTTTTTTTATTATTATTAAGTTTCAGGCGCCTTACTCTCCAAACTGATTCAATTTTGATTCCGATTCGATCGTACTCCCGAATAAATTGACGTTAGTTTATTTTGATTCTCAGTCGATTGATACGGTCAGGAACACAAAAAGTTACGATCTAACGATTTTCTTTATCCTGGTCAGTTTGAATGTGATGTACCAAATAAATCACCAAAAACCGTTGACATTGAACTGATTTGGTTCTCGATTGTGTCGGGAGTAAGCCAGCAGGGGCCTTACTCTTCAAACTGATTCGATTTTGTGCCGAGAACCCCCGAATAAATTGACGTTTGTTTATTTCGATTCTCAGTCGATGGATATTGTCGGGAGTGCAAACAGTTACGATCTAACGATTTTATTTATCCTGATTAATTTCAAAATAAAACAGCAAAAACCGTTGAGATTGAACTGATTTGATTCTCGAATGTGTCGGGAGTAAGCTGCTGAATGGCTTGTTAACTCAAATGATTTTTTTTTGTTTTTCAGAAACCGGGTGTTGGTTTCTGTAAAATACCTACGTTTTTGTTTCCGAACTTCGTTTTTGTAACTAACGATAGTAACATGCAAAACTTATTAAAAATTCCTCATTGTTCATTTTTCCATTTTTTTTTATCGTTGCGATATAAATAGCCTATAGCCTTCCTATAGTCCTACACTAAAATAATAAATATATCTATGGACAGTTTACTACACGTCAATCTAGGTCTGCGCTAAGCATCCAAAGAACTTGTGTTACAGGTACCAGACAACGGAAATATATTTAATACTTTTATACTATAAACATATTTAAGATTTTTATTATATTAATATACAAATTTAATGCACATGCCCAGGAACACAGTAAACTTTTTGTTCCTTCGGCAGGATTCTAACCTGCGACCTCTCGCTCGAACGCGTTCAACCACTGCGCTACGGAGGTCGTCAAAACTCAAAGATTAAGTGCCAATTTTATCAACACATGTTAAAGCTCTTCATTAAATATCATGTTATCCCTCTCGCATGTCTTGTTAATGAATGAGATGGTGTGGTATTTTAACAAGCCGTTAACACCAACAAGCTTTGGTAAGATCGGGACTAAGGGCGTGTTTCACCAAGCAATGTTAAAGTTAACGCCATGTTAAATATCATGTTACCCCTCTCGTATTTCCTGTCAATGAATGAGATGGCATGGTATTTTAACATGGCGTTAACTTTAACATTGCTTAGTGAAACACTGCCTTAGTCTCGATTTCACCAATGCATGTTAGTGTTAACGGCTTGTTAAATTACCATGCCTTCTCATTCATTCATTACGAATTACGAAATGAACAACATGATTTTTTAAGGAAGGATTAACTTCATTGCTTGGTGAAACACGCCCTTAAGATCAGTAGATCCTAAGTTAAGCGCATTCAAAGAAACTCTTTACAATTGTAATATCAAGTATAAGTACAGCGGGCTTACTCCCGACACAATCGAGTACCGAATCCGTTCGATATCAGTGGTTTTTCGTATTTTATTTGGTGAATTACTTTGAAACTAATCAGGATAAAGAAAATTGTTAGATCGTAACTTTTAGTACTCCCGACCATATCAATCGAGTGAGAATCAAAATAAACAAATGTCAATTTATTAGGAAGTACGCGGCATGATCGTATCTAAATCAAAATCAAATCAGTTTGGAGAGTAAAGCCCCAGAATAAATAATAACAATTAACACGCACGCCAGTTTCAACATCTAAAAATACCGAGAACTTCAACAATAGTTATTTAGGCGAAACTTGTTAGTCATGTGTTAAGAATCGTTACATAAGTTTTGGACACAATTGAAGTTGGATAACAGCTGTGTTTGCTTGTTTGGTTTTACTTCACGCTGCAATTTCTAGAGCTGTCTGTTGATCTAACTGGTCGTAAGTAAGGAAATTGCTTTTGAGGGTTCATAGTGACTATAGGCACTGTCTTATAGTTCCACTTTGTTCGTTATTTAAATAAATATTTCATTGAAAATGAAAATGATATTTTTTATTTCCAAATAAAACTTAACAAGTTATTCTCGGAATGTCAACAAAAAAAATGCTACCTATATTTATTCAGTAACACATTTGGGTATTACACTGTACATTTAATATTTATTCACATAATTATATACCTTTATAATACAGGCTGTAATTTGTGTGATAATACTTTAGTACGGGTCCCGTATGTAGGGTTTACTGTGAAATTATCAGCGCTAAAAGAGTTATTTTTAATTATTGTATGGGGAAATATAATATGATGTTGGAGCATTTCTCATAGAAACATGAAAGTCAAAAGTAAGTATTTCAGCACTGGTACTTTCACACTCTAAAGCATTATCACTCATTTATTTTACCCTTTGTATAATCTTTTAATAAGACAAACGTGGTTTCTTTTCACATTCATATCACAGGAAAACAATATTCATTACTATTGAGGACTTTTCATCTATTGACATATTACATGAGTACCACGCTCACATGAGTACCATTACATGAGTACCACGCTCACAGTAAACTCACCATATTATCACTCATTTATTTTACACCTTGTATATTACTTTATATTTTATAACATACAAGTTAACCAAAAATAGCTCGGAGGCTATCGAAATATGCGATGAAAAGGTGAGCGCGGCCGGTGCATGCAAAATTTTCAACCGCGCCATCGCTAAGTACCGATTACGCGACAATACCTCCACACAACCTGTACCAGCCCGACTATTGATTTTTTATTTGGCTGAAGCTGTGGATAATGGACGCTTTTATGCAAATGCAGCATCCGCAGTGCATCATAACCCGCCGAGGCAAAGGAGCGAACAAAAATGGCTGGTTTTATTCAGCTTTAAATACCTTTACGGTTTACAAACTCGTCTGTGGGTTTCAGATTATTTTATATGCCACAAGCTTATTTATATTGAATTCATTATTTGCGCAGTTACAAAAATGTGTCAACAGGGCCGTGTGTGTGACTGCGGCACTTATGTAGCATATAAATTCATTGATTCTTTAGAGGAAGATCTTTTTTTCTATGGAAAAAGACGTTCCTCCCCTTGAGGGTATAGAGTCTCGCCACAAGGTCAACTTCAGTTCCTTTGTGGTGAGAGTACGCATCTTCTGTCGACCTTCGAGGCGGAGGAGTTCTGGCCGACGGTTGTGATCTACCGGAGGTTCCGGCGGAGACTCCGGAATGAAGCGCGCTGCACGTCGCCGACAACACGTGTAGTGAAAAACTACAGTTTTCAAGTATTTTAAATATATATGTTATTGTATAAGGTATTTATAATATGTGCCTGTGCAGCCTGAAGTAAATGGTATTTAATTTAATTGAGCTATCCAGTTGTTTACATTTGAATTTTGGATAGGTATGATAGATAATATGTAGCTGCAACACTAAATAGAATACCCAGATTATATCATCCTTCCTTTTTTGGATAACGTCCCTAAAAAGCAATTTTAAAGACATATACAGGCCAAAAACAGAGTTACTGACAAAGTACAGTCCAGAAAAAAAGTATTTTGCAAAATAGCGGCGGTTTCTTCCAGAAAAGCATTGAAAGCATCAATTACAACATTTTTCGTAACCTCGCTATGCTCCTGAATAGTCCTTTGAATGCATTTAGCACTATTCAATTTACTAATTAATTAAAGCAGACGGTACAGACTAGTTCTGTACCTACAACCTATGTAAAATCTAGATTTTAGTGTTTCGCTTAGTTTTGTGTTTCAGGTTCGTGGGCGAACAAACATCAAAAGTTTTCTACCAACAATACAATGTACTAAATTAATCTTAATATTCAAGTATTTCCTGTAATGTAGAGTTGGCATATTGAAACTTACAAGAGTAGTAATATTTTTATATTAATATCTTAAATCCTATAATATATATATAAACTTTAAGGCTTTTTGTAATATTTATTTATTTAATATGTTGAATGTTGATTAATTGTGAATAACATCCCAAATATTATCTTTGTGAATTTAAATTGTTAAATTAGTAATAGCAATAATAGTTAAATTAGTAATAGAATGACTGTAATTACTAACCTAACCTAACCTAACTTTTTATTATTTAGAAAAATTTGTCTTTAATGATAATAAATTTCTTAAAACAAAAAAAAATCCCAACAAATACAATAATACATAAAATAAATACTTTTTAGCCGGACATGGCGAAGTCAAAAGGCAAAGTAAAGATTTGATCTGATTTTAATAATTACGATTTTAGTGTAAATACCTACACTAGTAATGTAGTCTATATAAATTTGGTAATCTAGTTATAATTACTAACTTTTGAATATTTAATAATATTATGTTTATTTCTATAACTTACTGTAACAGATATATCAGCATTTAGCATACAATACCTAGTAATTACTAAGATTTACAATACGAACTACGAAGTTGATTTAAATGTTTTTTTTCTGGAATTAATCAATTGTAGAGGCAAAGGATTTTGGCTGCGAGCCAGCTCGTCAGGCGCAGGACTTCTGTCGGATGTCACTGCGCGCTCCATTAGATTCAAATTTTGGGTCTATTCGATGTATATTTATCTTAATACATAAATATATTTTCATTAATGAGGCCACACATCTACTTGTTTTTCCAAGTTCTTTAGACTAGAAGAAAATTTTAGACAATATTGTTATACCATTATAAATTACGAGGTTAGATGGAATAACGTGTCTCTTTCACGCAAAGCAACAAAATGGTTTTTTTTAAATTATGGCTAGTCGTCTAAATTCTAGTATGAAAAAAGGTTTTTGTTAGTAATATAAACTCCCGACTTAGCGTGTAACATTGCTATAACAACTAACAAACGACCTGATGACCTTGAAGACCTGATCCGATTTCAACCAAACATACCTAAGAACAACAACAACAATAACCAATATACCGACAAGGCCATCTATTGGCGAATGGAGCTAGCAGCACAGGCGGCGTGAACAGCGCGCAGTTTGCGAAATTGTGCAGCAATTGGGGCGACTTCACATGATTTTTTTTTTATAAAATATACTTTTTTTATCTAACGGATAATATTAATCGTTTATTGAAGATCACCCTTGCTCTCATCACATAAGAAAGAGAGATTGGTAGGTGGTGTAATGCTGAAACTGATGAAATGGAGTCCACTCCGGTATACGACTGTGGAACCTGTGGATCATATTTTATGTATGTCGTTAGACGTTAGAAAATGCAAGGCTACCTCAATGTACTTTATGTACTCTGTCTTTTGTTATAATATATAGATTAAGTTTTTACACTGTTAACATATTATTATGCTTACACTTTTTAAAAAAGAACAATTTTCCATCTTTTTGCTAAAAGATGGCCCCGTCCGAGTTTCTTACGCCGGTTCTTCTCGGCGGGCTAGGGTTGAACCGGTGGTAGTATTTTTGTTGACTTTCCGAAAATAGCTTGTTAAGTTTAACTTGGAAATAAAATTTTTTGAATTTTGAATTTTGAGACAGATTACTCAGGACACAAGCATCAACCGCTAAGCATCTCACCTTTGATGATAAAAATAATACTGGTCAACAAAAAAAACCTTTTTTTTTTGCGTTGTTCGCCACTACTTTTTTATACCTTAGCTAATGGGTAGTCAAGATATGTGTGTAAAAAAAATTGCAAACAGCCAATTACGTGGAATTTTTTTTTTTATTGAATAACAAAAATTGGGCTTACCTACTTCTAACGAAAATCATTTTAAAAAAATTATTCAGCTGATTATTTGGGTGTAATTACGAACGCTAAAAAAACTAATAGTGTTTGGAACCAAAATACAAATTATAAAAATTGTTTAGTGACGGTGTAGGCCGTTCTCGATTTGAAATGGAAGTAAATTTTCCACAAATAAAACAAAAAAGGTCTGGTGAATGGTAAGCGGTAGCGGTAAGAGGTAAGCGGTGTATATCTAACACTTGTTTGAAATAAAATATCCGAAATATAACTCCAAAAACTTGTCACAATTAAATAACTCTCAAAATAGTACGCCGTTAACTTCTATAGTCGTTGTATAATATTAATATTAAACGTCAAGAACCAACAATAATGTCGCTTGGAAAACTGAGGGTATATAGTGTACAATTATTACGAGTAGCAGTTTTAGTTTTGGTATTATGATCAATAGTGATGACTTATTTCGACATACCCTCAAATTTTTGTCGTATTTCCAAAAAAAATATTATATAGTAATAGAAGATTTTTATTATTTTTCTGATAATACATGAACTGAAAATATATATTTGGACAAACGGCAAAAAACCGTGTTGACCCGTGTAATCTTTAAAGCTAAGTTAATAATTTTCTTAGTATGCTACTTGTTCATGAGCGATTGAAATTTATTATAAAATTGAGTTGGAAAACTATAGGGATACCAAGAAACTGTTTGCGTACGTACTCGAAACTAGTTCAATGTAAGAGGTGGTTATCAGATTTGAAAACAGCAATTTCAAAGTAAATATGTTATCTATTTAAACTGTTACATTTAAAAATGTATTACGCAAGAAAAATATTTTTTTTTAAATCGCTGTTTTTCAAATCGCACATATTATGACTTACTAATTACAAAATTATAATATAATGTGCATAATAATACACATAATATATAATATAATATAATGATGACCTCTGTAGCGCAGTGGTTGAGCGCGTTGATGCCTGAGTTTTTTGTGTTCCCGGGTCGTGGGTGTGTATTAAATTTGTGTATTCATATTAACAAGAACTTCGGATACTTAGCAACTATTACTTCTTCGGATACTTAGCACAGGGCCAGATCGATTGAGAATTGGGTATGTTTAGAATAAAAACCCTTAATACTTAAAAAACCATAACTCGCTCTATGGGGTAAGTTATGATATTATTGTCCTATGGGACATGTAGCGTCTGTTTTGAGGGACAACATACAAGTCTACTTTTGGAGATTTTGTATACTCAATACTCATTTATTTTATATTTCATAACGAATGAACATTACGCTTGGATATTTCGCGATGATAAATTCTCCTGCAAAACACAGTCATTATGTATATGGCTGCCAATGAAGGGAATTTATATGACATGGATTTACACTGCCCCAAATTATTTTACCGGTATTATATTTTGTTAATTGGCACTGCGGTAACTTTGTTAATCATTTCTTAAGGGTTTTATATCGATACCCATCAACATCTTCTATGAAATTCTTTTAGTTTATGACCAATCAATAATAAAAAAATCCATTTAAAGAACGAGAAAAGGTAGTTTAATCATATCTAAAAGTTATAGTGACTGATAATTTGCAACCTGACATGGATATCTATTAGGTAAAGTAGATTTACTGCTCTCCTATTCAAAGTGAAAACAAATACGTCCAAAAGGCTTTTTATAGCATATCTGGGGACACGGTCGTGCCCCGCCAAGACGAGCCAAGCGAAGCGCAACGTTTTTTTGAACTCTCACAACTTTGCTTGGGATGATGCCAAATAGTTGAAAATTTCAAGATATAATGACACCAGTAAAAACTTGCGATTTTATCAATGTCGAAAAACCCCTGATTTCGTCGCTGACTCACTTATTAATCATCAAAATTATTAAGGTACTTCCTGAAGTCCTAAAAAGCTGAATTTTTGTATGTAAGCTGTAATTACAAAAAAAATAACAAAAAAATATAAATGCCGCATTTTGAATCCAATATGGTGGACGGTACAAAATTGAGACTTACCGTTTTGATAACAACCCCTACAATATATATATATATAATACCCATATAGGTATAATACCCATGTACAATATGGGTAATGATGAGATAGCTTGAAAGGAAAAATATTTTTTCATGAATGCCGCCATTTTCAATATAAAATAGCGATTTATCGTTTTCACAGTTACTCCCACAATATGAAAGAGAAATACAATAAAAAGTTATGATACATTTTTCACACGGTAGGCTATGTAGACTCGTCTTGGCAACATTTTTACATGCAAAAGTTTTTGGTGGGATCTAGTATTATTGCATGTATACTATGCATATATACATAGATACTTATAAACTTTAGCGTAACATCTTCTAGTAATGTATAAATTAGGCGTTGAACATTAAAAATACATTTTCAATGTTGTTATTGTCACAATACTGGAACATTAATAAGACAAGCAGCTCGACTTCACAACTCTATTATACCAACCTAATATACAGTTCCAAGTCGCGTCAGATGTGGTGCGCGAGTTTCAGCACAATAATTACTCATTTCTGTTTACTGAAACTAGCTCGCAGACAATAGATCAAGTGCCAAAACCGACGCCACGCTCGCGGATATTACCGGGGGACATTTAATTTTCTACGTGAAAGGATAAGGCAAGTAGAATGTCCCCGAGCATCCGAACTCCCGAATTGTGTTTCGGTTCACCTTAATAAGATGGCGGCTGTACAGTTGACGTGACTCTGTGAGATTGACTTTACTCGCTTCCAATTTATATTCGTGATGTATGCTTCTTTGTACGCGCAATATGACCCGGAAGTGATAATCCAGTAAAAACTTTAACTTAATACCCTTCGATCTACAATACACTAGATGTCGTGTTAGCACAAAAAATCCGTCTCGGCGAATATCAACACGAAAGTGCTGGTATTTCATTTAGTTTTCTTGATTTGAAATCGCTAATTATGTCACTTTAAAAAAAAATTAAAATCACATATTGCGGTGTTTAAATTTAGATTTGTAAAATTTCAAGTGCCATGATTAGTGATTGTAAATCACCAAATCAACCATTAAATATTTTAAAACTTTTGTTTCAGTTTGTCATTAAACAAATACTTGGTTTAATTAGATAAATTATTAGAGAAGAAATTATTTACTGAATAATAAGTGTGATCACCTTAATTATAATATTATGGTGTTTTTAAATAAATAAAACATGAATTTTTTATTTTTTATTTTCAGCCATTATATAAAAAAAAAGTAGTACCAGGAGCACGATTCTCGGGCAGTGGAAAAAAGCTCGAATATTAGTATATCCCGCTCGCACGCGCGGTAAATCTCATTTGCATGAGCGGGACAGACCGATAGTAAAAACTGAGTTCGAGCCCTGAGAATTAGGGCCCAGGGCGGCGATTCTCAGGACTCAAACTTAGTTCCGAATATTAGTACATCCCGCTCGCACGCGCGGTAAATCGCATTTGCATGAGCGGGACAGACCGATAGTAAAAACTAAGTTCGAGGACTGAGAATCGCCGCCCTGATCTTTTTTCTTAAATTCATAACGTAAAATAAAATCTTATAGTAAAATATTTTTATAGGGTTTCCTAGGCTCATGCTTTTAGAAGTTAGAAAAATTATTAAGTGTTTATTTACTAATAACAAGAGTGCACACCCAAATAATTGTATGGTGTTTTTAAAGAAATGTGACTACAATCAATTTACCGTGAACAGACCTTGTGTTCCGCCATCTTGTGTGTACCGAGTAATGACGTATCTGTTTTGTCTCCAAATGATACGGTCATTAAAAATATCATATATAAGAGCATTTTTTCTGTAAACAGTATGAATATTTGGCAACAATGTGTCGCGCTGTGGTTTTATTGTTGTGCTTGGCAGTAGTGGCTATGGGCGCAGACAATGATACTTCTACCACAACTCCGAGTACTCCTACTACGCCTACTACAACTACTACAACTACTACTACTACTACACTAAAGCCGCCCACTACACCATCTACACCAACTAGAGAACCTAATGTAAGTTATTCACTTAAGAGGAATCACAACAGCCATCCATACAAAAACCAGGTGTCTACGCGACCCCTGCTTCAATAATGCCACTAGAGTAACTTATTTTTCCTATGTATATACGTGCCTATTTATTCCTTTTTTCATAAATTTAATATTTTATAATTAAACGTTTGAAAACCTAAAAAATATGATCAGATTTTCGGCTGTGTTTAAACAGACAGGAAACAAATTGAAGTACATTATATGATATAATCAAAGCATAAAAAATAGCTCATGCCTTTTTTAGTTTATAATGAAAAATGACTACATCGGTTTTGGAGGAGGAAAGAGAGGAGGGTCTCCAAAGGGGTCCTTTCTCGTGCTTTTAATAGGTAATTTCAGTTCATGCTGCAGTTGTCTCTATCGGTTTGATCGGGTAGTTCCGGGACAGCAATAGAATTTACAAATACCTATTTTGCATTCTCTAGATCAGTCTATACTCTAATTTCTTCCGCAAGGATTTAGAAAAAAAATTAATAGCTAAAAAAAGAAATGAGCTAGGTTCCTAGTTTTTGATTTTGTTGTTTATTGTAGTCAAATCTGTTTCCTAGATGTTTAAACGTAGCGGAGAGTCTGGCCATTTTTTTTAGGTTTTTGAACGTATTTAAATAATTAATTTCAAAAGACGTACAAACAATATCCATGAATATTCAGGACAAAAATTGTTACTCTAGCAGCAGGGAGGAAACAGGAATCCCGTAGAGCCCTATTGTATGGAAAACATTTGGTAGTGTTTCCTCTTAAGTATTCATTACATCCCATCCGTGGGGTGCCGGATTAAGAATAGCACCACATCAACCATCTCTCCCATGGGTATCGTAAAAGACGACAGAGGGAATATACGGGGTGAAAGACCAGTTATATAACTTTAGGGTATGATTAAACTACCTTGTCTCATTCTAGTAGTTTCATTCATTCAAATCTTAAGAGCTAGGGCTCTTGTCGGTGGAGTAATCGCCACGTATCTCGGTCCTGTGCTTTACTTTTGACCTCTTGATACGGTCTAGTAGTTTGTTTATTGAAAAAAATATAAGACAAAAAATGCATAGAGAGAGAGATAGAGAAAAGGTAGAATAATATTCCGAAGTTACAGTAACTGGTCTTTTTACACCCTAATGGGCCAGATCCAAAAATATGCAAGTAAAAACTTATTGCACATTTACGGATAATAGTGTTATCATGATGTTATAAAAGCGCATCCGTGGTCTAGTGGTTCTGAGCATCGCTCTCGACCCGGAGGTCGCGGGTTCGATTTCCGCGTTGGAACAACAAAAAAATGTTGTTTTCAAGTTTGGTTAGGACAATGCAGGCTGATCACCTGATTGTCTGACAAGAAAGATGATCCATGCGTCGGATGGGCATGTAAAAAGTCCGTCTTGCGCCTGTTCTCTCGCCAGTCGTGTCGGTTTACCCTCCCACTGGGTTATGAGAGTAAAAGGGAGAGAGTGTCTTTGTGTATTGCGCACACACTTGGGCGCTATAAAATAACTCCTGCTTTTAATGAAATCGGCTACCGACACCGAAATCGGTGAGGGGAGCTATTTATTATTATGTTACATTATAGGAACATTGTTATCATAAAAAAAAACTGCGCTCGCCAATCTGTCTGCCGAGCTTGGATGCTAGTAACACTAACCGAAAGCCCTAAAAACCCTAATATTAAGTACTTAATATGATGATGCCGTATCCAGAAGAATATTTTTGTAATTTCTGATTTTGATATATTTTTTTTTAGATTTTCGGGAGCGTCTTCCATTTGTTGACGGAGCCCATTAGAGCAGTGGTTAATATTTGCAAAGAGGTAAGTTACTCTAGTATTTATCAAATTTATTGTAATACTAGCTGTGCTTCGTTCGCATGGTTATCGGAAACACTATCGTGATTATCTTTTGATTGCTCATGTTGGTTTTTGTTATTATCGAGAACTCAGACAGATCATCATAACTCAAATAATTTTATAAGTATTAAATATAACACCCCTTAAGGCGAGGATAACCGCTACTAGCGCCACTCTTTTTAAAATAAATTTTACAATGACACAAAGGTCTTATTAAAAAAAGTTATCGGTTAATAGTCTAAGTAAAAACTAATTTATTGGTATTTAATTACAGCTCTAAATCCTATAGTGTATAATTTACTCTCATAAAAACCGCCAAAAGTGGCCGTTTTGCAATTACTTATGAGAGTAAATACAGTATAGGATTTCGAGCTGTAATACCAATAAATTAGTTTAACTATTTACTAAGAGTTTTAACTGATTACTTGTTATTAATAAAATCTTTGTGTCATTGTAAAATTTATTTTAAACAGAATGGCGCTAGTAGCGGTTATTCCTCGCCTTAACAGACAGAAACAAAATATTGAATAGCTGGTACACTATACAGTGTGTTAATATTTCACGAATAAATTTTCCGAGATGATTATAATAATATGTTTACTGATTTCTTTTTTTTCAGAAAGAAGAAATACTGGACGATTTCTTTGGACTATTTACACGTAGCTAGAAACGCAACCGTATTTAAAATGTTTTAGCTAATTATTGTTCCAAGAAATAAATAACTTATTTAAAATTGATGTAATTCTTTTTCCTAGACGTATGTTGTTCGTCATGATGACCCATCGAAATAAGTTAATAAAATTTTTTTTATCGATTAAATGTTTAATAGTAATTTGTGTTTTTTCAAATTATTTTATTAACTATCTACTTATTGTACATATTATAATTAATGGATTAGACCTCATTAATAAAAGTTATATTAAAATAAATATTTTAATAAACCCAAATTTTTTTTTAAAACCTTTATTACCATACCCTGAATGCCCTACAACGCTTAACGGAAGTGAGTATAAAAATTACTTAAAGTAATTCTTAAATTATGTTTATCCCAAAAGTATATATATACACTGTGTAAAAAGAACAGTAATTTTATTTTTATATCCCAATCTTATAGTGTCTGTTCTTTTTATACCCGTTATAAGCAAATGTTTGTAAACCATACGATTTCAGAACAACACTATTCATTTGCACCATTAGAATGCACCATTATCCCAGGCTCTAATACTTCATCATCATCATTTCCTTTCTTATAATTGTATAATATTATATTGCCTGGGAAATTTATACAATACTTATGAAATGCATACAATTATCAATACGATACATGGTGTGTAACATTATATAATACAGGGTGTAAAAAGAGCAGTCACTATAACTTTGAGATACGATTATTGCTTCATTTTGGAAATGTGTTTTTTTTTTGTCATAAACTAATTTTTTTTTTTTACTTTATACCATTTCTTAATTTTTTGACGCAAAAATAACAATAAAGCCAAAAAATATATATTTTTTTTAATTTTGTAAAAAAAAATATAAAAAAATACATTTCTAGAATGACACAAGGTACCTACTATATTAATCATATCCCAAAGTTATAGTGACTGCTCTTTTTACACCCGTTATATCTATATCATCTTCAAATCAGTTCGGCTACGCAGGAATTATATATTTAAATATACAGTGTCCAAAATAGCGCTCTCTTGGGCAGCATACTCCAGATCACTCTTGCTTGCACCTTCTCCCTTACCTTTATTCTCAAAATCATCATACCAGTAGGATAGAGAAGCGACGCGACTGAGAAGAGAAAAACGCAGGACCGGCTTTACAAGTCCATCCAGCGCATTATCCTAACCAGACTTGAAGCTAGAGTTGATAGTCAAGCTGAATGAATGAATGAATAAAATAACCTTTACTCCACACATATTTAAACAGTTCGAGAAATAACATCAATATAGTTAATATAAGAATTTTATAATGAATTACACAAATAGCGGCCTTATTACTATTTAGCAATTTCTTCCAGGCAACCATGCTACCGTCTTTAGAGTGCAATAACTAGGTTCTGACTACTTTCGAGATATTCGCGATTAAAGATTTAATTTTTGTTTTGTGTGTATATTTGTAACTATGAAAGCTATGGGTATGAAACTTTTACTAAACGACAGATAAAATAATGCTTATTTCTATCTATATATCTATACTAATATTATAAAGCGGAAGAGTTTGTTTGCTTGTTTAAAAAATTTATGCACCTAACTGTACATTAGTTATTGCAGTTTTCTTTAGTAAAATATTTTAATTAGACATAAGACGGATATGTATATCAAAGCTGCCCAAGTCATAACTAAAGATATTTCGGTTATGATTAGCTACTTACAAATAGTAATGTTCGTTATTGCAGTTATGATATCCAAATCCGAAACCACTGAAGATACAAAAAAGACATCTTAGAAGAAAACATAGAGCGTCTTTTCCTGGTTACGGATATGGTCGTAACTCAATTTGCCCAAAAACTCGACTTATTGCACTCTTCGTAAGGACGGCAGCACGGGTAGAGGAAAATAATGAAAGATTTGCTATGAATATACAAAATACGTAATATACTTAAGTAATAATATATAATAACAGATTTTATAATGGTACCTAGGTATAATATAATACAAGTCTCAAATACATAAACTATAATAAAAAAATAAAATAAAAAATACATAAAAAAACAAGTCAGAGAAGCTCTAAAATACGGGTCTACGGGGGCATTCATACATACATACTTCCGAGTTCTGAAAGGTTGATGAAATCGTCGATCAGCTAATATTTGAGTTGACAAGCTATTCTGGGGCCTTACTCTCCAAACTGATTTGATTTTGATTCAGATACGATCATGCCGCGTACTTCCTAATAAATTGACATTTGTTTATTTTGATTCTCAGTCGATAGATATGGTCGGGAGTCCAAAAAGTTACGATCTAATAATTTTCTTTATCCTGATTAGTTTCAAAGTAATTCACCATATAAAGTACGAAAAACCACTGATATCGAACGGATTCGGTTCTCGATTGTGTCGGGAGTAATCCCTCTGAATCCTCATTGGTGAACGTAGGAAGTGGTTGCGAGTGATGTTCAGCAATGAGCGTTCAGAATAGCTTGTTAACTCAAATGTTATGTAGACGACTATTTGATCAGCCTTTCTGAAAGGCTGATCAAATTATATAAATATTCAGGGCCCATATTAATATGGGGCAATAAAATATCGATTTTAGTAGATCAACATTAGAAGCAACCGACTTTAGCAACTAAAAACATAAAATAATACTTTTATAATATACTAGCTGACCCTTGCCCGGAACCCGCAACGCGGGAACCCGGACCCGCAACGCGGAAACCCGGACCCGCAACGCGGGAACCCTGAACCCGCAACGCGGGAACCCGAAACCCGAAACGCGGGAACCCGCAACGCGGGAACCCGGAACCCGCAACGCGGGAACCCGGAACCCGCAACACGGAAACCCGGAACCCGCAACGCGGAACCCACAACGCGAAACCCTAACGCAGAACCCGCAACGTTCACGGAATGGAATTCATTCAATTTTACAGCTTTTTAGTATCCTATGTCCGTCTACTTGCTCTAAGCTACTTCCTCACCAATTTTCAGCCATATCGATAAAGCCGTTCTTGAGTTATAAATAATTTAACTAACACGACTTACTTTTATACATATAGATGTATAGATTACTTCTACTAACAGAAGCTAAGCCCGGTGAATGCTCCCGTCACAGTCGGTCCAGGCGATTCGGTGATCATTAGTTAGATGACGATGATGATGATGATGAAAAGTAGCCTAAATTAATCCTTATAACTTTAGCTATCTACCAGTGAAAAAGTCTCGTTAAAATCGGTCCAGCCGTTCCAGAGATTAGCCGGAGCAAAGAGACACGCTGACAGACAGATAATTTTTTTTTAAATTACATTTTCGTTTTCAGTAAATATCGTTGCCAATGCAAAATAAAAGCAGAAGATATCGTTTAAAATATCATATGCATTTAGAAAAATTAATTGAAAGTTACAAACTGACACTTCAATTTTATTTATTTGTATAGATGTATAGATTTGGATTTTTTCCGGTTCCGGCGGTTGAAGTGTAAACATTACTGTTGTGTCACTGTAAGAATAATCGAATTTAATAATAGATAAAGTGGACATACGTCTTGAAATCACAGATAATCACAAATAAGAAAGTGCCAACCAGTGCCGTATTCATTAATTCCTGCATAATCTTTCGGAATAACTTCACATTCAACGAAGGAAAATCCTGAACAACAAGTGAGGTTAGTTCCAATTGTCATGTAACGTATTTCGAGAACGGCAACCTAACGGAAACAGCCAAAAGTGACAATGACAGTAAGACTGTGAAGTTGCCAGTACCAATAAACAAAAACCAAAACGTTTCGTTCGACGCAGTAATTTCGGCGTTATAGTAAAAAAAAAAAAAAAAAAAATTAAATAAAAATAATAATAATAAAATAATAATAATTAATAAAAAATGGAAGAACAATTCCAACTCTTATTCGATAATATGAAAATCGAACTTTCAAAGCAGGCAACGTCATTAACAGAGTCTATAACAACTACAATTATGGAAAAAATCGATGAAAAACTGCAACCTATTTTAACAGAGAACAAAAACCTGAAAACAAAAATTGTAAAACTGGAAGAAGAGATTGAATATTTAAAAAGAGAAAAGAAAAATAATAATATCGTCATATTTGGCTTGAAAGAGATTGAAAACTCGAATACTCAATTATTCGATATGGTAAAGAAAACATTTAAGGATGATTTGGAGATACAAATTGAAAACCACGAAATAAACAAAATATATCGACTGGGAAAAACTAAAAATACAGATAAACCTAGACCAGTACTCCTATCTTTTGTGTGTGCATGGAAGAAAATAGAAATTATGAAAAATAAAAAGAATCTCAGGGATTTGTACGTGAAAGAAGACTTTTCAAAAGAAGTCATGGAGAAAAGGAAGGATTTACATGCCAAATTGGAAGAAGAAAGGCGGAAAGGAAATATTGCTTTTTTGAAGTTCGACAAAATTATAATAAAAGAAAACGTAAACAAAGAAAAACGGAAGAGAGAAACATCTTCCTCTCCGCAAACCTACTCTCAAACAAAGAAACAATCTACTCGTGTACATAAAGACAACAGAACCAACGCCTTCGACATAATGAGAAACAGGTCAAACTCTCTTACAACCAGTAATAAACAATAGCAACTAATAAACGAAAACCGGAAATCTAAACTATCTAAACTATATATTAATCAAGAAAAAAACAGTAATATCGAAAAACAAAATACTCTCCCAAGCCGACTGGTCCTCGTGGGAGAAAATGACCACAACCCTCTAAGCGATCAAAACAAAGCAAAACAAGAACCTTACCATAATGTGAACAGAAACATTTTAGATATACAGATAGCGACCTTGAATGTCAGATCATTACGAACACCAGAAAAATTAATGGAGCTTGAGTTAGCTTTAAACGAAATCAAATGGGATATAATTGGAATTAGCGAGATGAGACGTTATGGTGAAGGAATAGAAGACCATGACAACAAATATATTCTGCACTACATTGGCGAGACCCCGGGACTATACGGTGTTGGCTTCCTAATAAAAAATAATCTAACAAACAAAATAAATGAAATAAGAGGAATTAACGAACGAATAGCAATACTTAACATTATGCTCCCAACACGTAGTGGCAAAGAAGAATTATGGTCAATAATACAAGCATATTCACCTACCGAACATAGAAACAAAGAACTTAACACTGAAACTGATAAATTTTATGCAGACCTGCAATCAGCCGTTCAGTGCTCATATAAAAACCTTATTGTAATGGGCGACTTCAATGGCCAAATTGGAAGCAGCAATAAAGAAGAGGAATATACGATAGGAAGATATGGATTTGGCCAACGAAGCAAAAATGGTCAAAGATTAGTCACATTTGCATTAGAAAACAAATTAAGCATTCTGAACAGTTTTTATAAAAAGAAAATTTCGAAAAAATGGACATGGATGTCACCCAACGGGAAACACAAGAATGAAATTGACTTTATATTAACCAACAAACGAAAGATGTTCAAAGATGTAAGTACTATTAACCAACTCAACTTCCATACAGACCACAGAATGGTCAGAGCAACACTAGTAGGTAATAAACCGGAAAAATATAGATACGCTTATTCTAACAAGAAACAATCAGTCACAATATTTACTGGAAATCAGGAATTACTTTTCGAGAACTTAAATACTGCAATACGCAAACATAGCAACACAAACTATACAACCATCCAGGAACGATACGACAACATTATCAATATACTCAAGTCAGAAATTACAAAGACTAATAAACCAACAGAAAATACAATATCCCTTGAAACTAAACAACTTATTAAGGAAAGAAAAGAATACATACAAAGAGACAAAACCGAACAAACACGTTACAAGATTCTAGAACTAAGACAGGAAAATAAGGAGACAAGAAACATTAAAAACGTATATCGAAAAAACAGGAGGAATTAAAAAAGCTAAAAAAGTACTAAACAAAAATAAAACATGGATGCCAAACATAAAAACTAAGAATGGCATTTCTACAAGTAAAAGAGAAGAGATACTGCAAATTGCCACAGAATATTATAGAGCACTTTACCAAAAACAAATGACGACAAATACAGGAAATCTTAAATTATTAAAGACAAACTCGAACCCAGTACCAATAATACTAGAGTCGGAAGTCGTAAACGCAATAAGCACACAAAAATTAGGCAAATCACCAGGAGCAGACCAAATATCAAACGAACTGCTAAGATATACAACACCAGTGATAGCTCCAATACTCACAGAGTTATTTAACGACATCCTAACTACAGAAAATATCCCTAAAGATTGGACAAAATCGACTATAGTTCTGATACATAAAAAAGGGGACAAAGGAGATATGAACAACTACAGACCAATCAGTCTTATGTCGAATATTTACAAGATATTTTCAAAGATAATTCTATCAAGAATCACTATCACACTTGATGAAAACCAACCGAAGGAACAGGCTGGCTTTAGAAGTAAATTTTCGACAATAGACCATATCCACGTAGTAAGGCAGGTCCTTCAAAAATACAAGGAATACAATAAAGTATATTATATAGCCTTCGTCGACTTCAATAAAGCCTTTGACTCACTAAATCATGACACCATTTGGAAGGCATTAGAAAATCAAGGAGTTGAGACCAAATATCTTAGTATACTAATGATCATATACTGCAAAGCTACGGCGGAAGTGAAACTAGAACGAACAGGAAAAGAATTTCCTATAGAAAAAGGCGTCAGGCAAGGTGACCCCATCTCACCGAAGATTTTTTCTGCAGTTCTAGAAATGATCTTTCGTAACATGGATTGGGAAAAATATGGACTTAACATAAACGGTAACAAACTAAACCACCTACGCTTTGCTGACGATATTGTAATATTTGCAGAGAACTCAGAAACCCTAAAACTTATGTTACAACAATTGTCTGATGAAAGTGCCAAAGTAGGCCTGTCAATGAACACTGAAAAAACGAAGATAATGACAAACGCAACAAAAACCAAAATACTAGTCAATGATGGGCAAATAGAATATGTCAACGAGTACATATATTTGGGACAGTTATTGTCGACGGAAGAGATAATGCAAAAAGAAGTAGACAGAAGAATAACTAACAGTTGGAAACGATTCTGGTCTCTTAGTGAAGTCATGAAAGACAGGGATATGCCTATGAAAGAGAAGCGAAAAATCTACGATACATGCATCCTCCCAAGTTTATCATACGGATGCCAGACTTGGGCACTAACAGAACAACAACTCAGCAAAATACAAGCGTGCCAAAATGGGATAGAAAGAAGTGTCATTGGTATTAAAAGAAGAGATAAAGTGAGATTAGATATTATAAGGGATAAAACAAAATTTAAGAATATATGCACCGTGTATAAACGACTTAAATGGAGATGGACTGGACACATGTTAAGAGAACAAAAAGAGAAGTGGACGAGAATTATAACGGAATGGTACCCTCGAGATGGAAAGAGAAACAGAGGAAGACAAACCAAACGTTGGGAAGACGACATGAAAAAGACGGCAGGGTTCAAGTGGATACGCACTGCCAAAAACAGGACAAAATGGAAAGCTTTAGAGGAGGCCTTTGTCGAAGGACAAGCTGTGACACAAAAACCGGTTGTTGATGTTGTGCTAAATTAATTTTTATTAGAATGAGTAGTATATTAAGTAGTATTACACATCATTTTGTTTTATTATTGTTAGTTTTAAGTACAGCAATAAAGGCTTATTTTATTTTATTTTTTTTTTTATTTTTTTATTTATAGATTTGGAAAACCTCCCCAATCTTGGCGTTTCCACTGACGCGGAGCGGGGCGCATAGGAACTTAGTGGTTCCCAAGCGGAGTGGAGCAGAGATTTCGAGCATAGTGATTGGTCAATTCGGGTACCGCAAGCTTCTGTCCGCCTCGCCCCGCGTCAATGGAAACGCAGCCAAACGTCTTCGTCGTCATGGTAACAACGTTGTTTACAAATGGAAAACAAAAATTATGAAATGCTATACATACCTACCGTATTTATATCAGCTTAAACTATTTGGATTCATGTTTTTGTTAATCCTAATAATTTTATTAATCCAAATAGTTTAAGCTGATATAAAAACGGTATTTATAGCATTACATAATTTTTATTTTCCATTTGTAAACAATGATGTTACCATGACACCCGTGTCATATAAACTGGCAACGACGTGAATCGATCGAGCCCAGGTTCAAACCCCGCGTGACCATCACGTATTTTCTTCTTTTTTCTAATTTTCTGCTTTTTTTTTTCAACATTTTCTTTCATAATAACCTTTTCGTGACAATAACAAACATACCGTAAAAAAATTTGCGAAATTGGTCAAGCCGTTGTCGAAGCGCACACGATGTAAGAAATTTAGGAGGTCGTTTTTTTACACTTTGGGCTACATTTTTGGGGTTTTAGTAAGGAACCCTACTTTTTTTAAACATATAATATAGCCTATGTTCAGCGCTAGGAATGTAGCTTTCTAACGGTGAAAGAATTTTTCATATTGGTTCAGTGGTTTCAGAGCCTATTCCATTCAAACAAACAATCAAACGTTACCTCTTTATAATATTAGTATAGAAGTATAGATATAGATTATTATGTACTTATAATTGATGTTTATTTTTAAGTCGGTGTCAACAAAGTTAAGTGTCAAGTCAGCAACTTTAGGATGTTGTTATTTTAGTGTCTCTAAATCAAAGTGAGTGGCAATGGGCCGGCCACATAGCACGAAGATTGGACGGTCGATGGGGCAAAAAGATCCTAGAGTGGAGGCCACGTACTGGCAAGCGCAGTGTGGGACGGCCACCTACCAGATGGACCGACGACCTGGTGAAAACTGCCGGGTCACGTTGGATGCAGGTGGCAATGGACCGGTCGCACTGGAAATGTATTGGAGAGGCCTATGTCCAGCAGTTGACAGTTAAAGGCTGAAACGACGACGACGAACGACGAATCAAAGTGAAAGAAAAATCCGTTTGGTAGCTATGATGCTACAGTACTCAATTATAAATGCGAATGTAAAACAACTCCTAAAGTAGCTGCACTGAAACTATATATTTACATAAATGATCCATATAAAAAATGTACCGTCAAATATGTATCACCTCTATAAATTGGTCAACTACGTTCAAAAAATAAAAACTACAGGGCAAAACTTTGTACCGCGTTCGGACGACCTCCGTAGCGCAGTAATTGGTTGCGCGCGTTGGCGCTCGAACGAAAGGTCGCGGGTTCGAATCCCGCCGAGGGAACAAAAAGTTTTCAATGTTCCTGGGCCATGGATGTGTATTAAATTTGTGTATAATATAATAAAAAAATCATAAATATGTGTATAGTATAAAAGTATTAAATATATTTCCGTTGTCTGGTACCTGTAACACAAGTTCTTCGGATACTTAGCACAGGGCCAGATTGACGTGGTGTGAAGCGTCCATAGATATTATATTATTATATTATATATTAAACTATGTAAAATTTATTAGGACCAAATGGCAGCTATTCTGCGTCGAATAAAAAAACAATCCTGCAAATCGGATCATTAACCTCAGATTAATCGGTGTACATGTCGCAGTCATCTTATTGAATCTCCTTATTTAATTGAATAACTAGCGCGAAAACTTCATGGCGTCAAACAGCTCGTACAGATAGCAATGCTTTGATATATTTTTTGATTAATTTACTTTAATGTGTGTTATAATAGTACTCATTCGGAAATTTCAAAGTTTAAAACTAAAATATTACATGGCTGTCCTAATCTTGGATTCTAAAATTTGTTGGTAGAAACAGGATTTAATGAACGCGCTAGTCATTCAACTAAATAGCGGATTCAACCAGATGACTGCGACATACATACATAAAAAAACAGGCTGAATTGAGAGAGGTTAAATAATATTTGCTGTCCAACTTTATTGCAGTCACTCTGTGTGTTGTTCTGTATGTACATAACATATTATGTATATTCCGAAAAACCCGAAACGTAACTAATTAAATGAACAAAACCTACAATACTAGTTGACTAAAACATGTCACAAGCTCTACAGTAATAATTTTCACAGTTTCTCCAATTATGATATATCCTTGAGCGCCCGAAACTGAACAGCAGATATCCATAACTAATATGTTGTTTTGCGTACTATGTAAGACTACGTTCACACTGCAGATTATAATTGTCGCAACAGAATTGACTGCACTGATACAAAATAGTTTTAACCCCTTGTAGCTTAAAATAAACGAAAATTACGTTAATTTCGATTACATTTTCATTCTTTGCGCAATTATGATAATTTGTTTACCCATGTTCCACACGCCGATTGAGGGTAAAATCTGTTAAAAAATTATCACACCATTTTTATACACATTTTATCCAGGTTACTCGAGACAAATTGGCATTTTTGACGTTTATTTGAATTTGATAGATTTCACTGATCTCGATGTAATTTTTAAGATATCATTGAGTAAATATGGATTTTATAATGTTGTTCTGATTTATAATTTAAAATACGCCGCGCGCTCCATAACAGATACATGCACAATCATAATTTGCACCTTAATAACTAGAAAATAGAATATGCTATGGGAATTACCACGACCGACGCTGCGATTCCGCGCTAATGTGTGTTAAGCGTTAGTGATCTTAACAAAGTAGCGGAATAAATAGGCCCACCAAAGCTTGTTTACACATTTCAAAATGGCTGGCTTCAGTACAGGGTTCGTTGTATTGGCGCTGCTGATACTGTCGAGATGCGAGGAGAACGGTACTGAGAAAGAAAGAGAGAAAGGTTCTGCACCAACTAGGCCAAGTGGAGTAAGTACGAATTTTATTAAATGTTCAACTCACATCTGGCGTCCGCGAAGTCGCGAAGATTATGACGTCATATATCCTTAAGGCGAGGAATAACCGCTACTAGCGCCACTTTTTTTAAAATAAATTTTACAACGACACAAAGATCTTATTAAAAAAGTAATCGGTTCAAACTTTAAGTAAATAGTTAAACTAATTTATTATATTAATATATAATAGTTAAACTATAATTATATATTATTATATCTCGTAAGTAATAACTGTTTTTAGTTATTACTTACGAGAGTAAATACAGTATAGGATTTAGAGCTGTATTTAAATGCCAATAAATTAGTTTAACTATTTACTTAAAATTTAAAATTATATTAATCGGTTAAAACTCTAAGCCGTTTTAGCTATTACTTATGAGAGTAAATACAGTAAAGGATAAAGTTAACTGTGTCTAGAACGCAACCGACATAACACTGTTTGCAATATTACTATCTGAAACAATTTTCAGGCGCTAGCGAGTCTCGGCCGGGTGTTTGTTGATATTCCTTTGGGAATCGTTGAAGCTTTTAAGGATGTAAGTACATAATATTATCATTATAATTTAGACTGCGACTATAATACGATCCTGACCGTTCGGAGAAAATTTAGAGTAATAGAAACTCTGCGATAATACAATAAACTTGAAATCGAACACATAAGGGTCAGGGCAAATGACAAAATTGAATTCGTTATTTGTTCTGACGATTTTCCTGTATGACTGAGGTGTATTTGATTTTCAGCTCTATCATAAGTATTCTAGAGTTCTATTTTCACGACCTTTGTAGTGCACTCGTTGAGCACATTGGTGCTCAAGGTCGCGGCTTCGAATCCCGCCGAAGGAACAAAAAGTTTTCAGTGTTCCTGGGTCATAGATGTGTACTATATTTGTAATATTTTTTTTTTAATTTGTGTTTAGAATAAAATATATATCATTGAATGTACTGTAGGGTCTGGATAAAAATACATGTTACACAGTAATGATACACAAATTACTTGCATTTTATCCGGGATAAAATATGTCTTATTACTCGATTATACAAGGTGTAAAATAAATTAGTGATAATGCTTTACGATGTGTATGTGTCTTCTATGAAGAGTATACTGTGAAATTGCCAGCGCTGAAAGGCTTACTTTTGACTGTCATGTTTGAATGAGAAATGCCCCAAACAATAATAAAAACAAAATACCTTTTTCAGCGCTGGTACTTTCACAGTAAACTTTATACGGGAGCTATACACCTTAAAGTATTATAACTCATTAATATTATAGCCTGTACTCTACTCAACAATTAAAATGACATTAAAATTAGCAAGCAAAGTTGGTTTCAAGCTAAAACAATATTGAGTTTTGTGTGAACAATGTATGAAACTATGAACGTGTAAAGTTGTAACTAAACATGTTTCAGGGAGCGGAGGCGATCGAGAGCGTGGTCATAGCGATAGTTCGCGGTGTTTTCGGCTAGTTAGTAGTTGCCAACTTCAATCTAACGTAAAACCTGGGGAACAATTCACGTAATTATTTTCGGTCGAATCTCGTGCGTCCGTGGCGTGCTGGACAGGGATGTTAGGGAGCTCCGTGACTGAAACTATCGGATATCCGATATAGAAATTTATCCGTAACCGAATCCGAATTTTTTTCTACTGTCAAAGGTAACCAAAATTTAATAATTAGTGTGTAAAAAAGCAGTCACTATAACTTTGAGATACGATTATACTACATTTCCTCATTTCGGAAATGTATTTTTTTTTGTCAAAAACTAAAAAAAATATTTTTTTTCTTTTTATCATTTCTTATTTTTTTGTCGCAAAAATAATAATAGAGCCAAAAAAAAAAAAAGAAAAAAAATACATTTCTAGAATGAGAAAAGGTAGTATAATAATATCCCTAAGTTATAGTTGCTGCTCTTTTTACACCCGTTATATCCGGAAACAGCCAGCAGCGATTCCGTAGACATTGTTATTATACTGCCTGCCAAGCGAGAGTTATAGGCAACTAACCCCCACGTAGTCTTGGAGAGGCTTATATCTTTAAATATCGTTTGCATGTCCCGCACGTAGACATGGGCGCCGAGCTAAAACCGGCGGCGCGGGCGGCGCGCCGACAGATCATAGTTGGCGCGGCGGCGCCACGCCAGCGTGGAAATGATCATCGTCTGCAGGCACTGCGGTGCTAAATACACACAAATCATAAAACGACACCATGAGAGATCTCGGCGCGTATGTAATAAAGTAGTCCCATAATAGAAATAATACTCGGTCATTTGGCGTGCTGGTAGTAGGAATTGTCAGCATTTCCAGGGAAAGAACGCCACTAGAACCATCCGAGTTGGATCCTCGGCGGCGGCGGCGCCGCGCATCACCGCCGGCGTAAACGCCGCATCGCGCCCATTCCGAGCGTATTTACGCGTGAACGAATGAGACAGCGCGCCGACTGAAGCAACAAGATAATAATATCCCTTTTTTTAGTTAGTAGTCATGAGCAATTTTAATAATGTATTAGCTAGTAAAGTAGTTACCGCACTGTGTTTTAATTAAAATAAATTAGTTAAGCTTTTTGCTAATCGTGTTACTTGATACCTATCTGTAAATTCAATAATTTTATAGTTTTCAAATTTTTGTTTTATTTTAATCAATGTGTTTATTATTTGCATTTTTTTTTTTATTAAAATCAATTATAATATGACATTCATTTTATTTGTACGAGTTACATAATATATTTATGTATTTTGTATCATGTATATTAATATGTAGAATGTTAAAAGAAAGGCACTATAATATCTTTAGGATATGATTATACGACCTTTTCTCATTCAAAAAATGTATTCTTATATATTATACAAAATAAGTTTTTGATTTTTTTTTTACTTTTTTGTTATTCATGCGACTACAAAACATTTATTTTATAGTTTGTGACGAAAAAAAAATACATTTGTAGAATGAGAAAAGGGTTATGATTATAATCATATCCCAATGTTATAGTATAGTGACTGTATAATATCATTATGAGATAAAAAAAAAATGGACCTTCCACCACGTGGGCAGACGATCTGATGAAGGTTGCTGGGAGTTGGCGGGGCAGGTCTCGTGCCACCGGCCGTACTGGAAAATTTTAGAGGTGACTCAAACAAAATTTAAAATTGTCGTTTCCACACTATTTAATATTTTTATTGACTGAATAACAGGAACAATCACCTAAATACTTTTTAAATCTTTAAATATACAGGGTGTAAAAAGAACATTCACTATAAATTTCAGATACGATTATACTACCTTTAATCATTCTAGAATACTTTTTTTGTCAAAAACTTTAAATAATTATTTGTACTATTTACCATTTTTTATTTCTTGTCGCAAGAATAACCAAAAGGCATTTTTTTTTTAATTTAATAAAAACAACATTTATTACTTATAACGGGTCTAAAAACAAGTCACTATAACTTTTGTTTAAGATTATACTATCTTTTGTCATTCTAGAAATGTATTTGTATTTTTTTTTCTTTTTTTTTTTTGCTTCCGATAATTCCCTTATTAAAAAGTAAAAAATATTTTGAACAGACCTTGTGTGCTGTTTTGTCTCCGTATGATACGGTTATTAAATATCGTAATATGTAAGAGCAATTTTTCTGTTAACGTTAATATTTGACAACAATGTCTCGAGCTGTCGTCTTATTGCTGTGCTTGGTGGTAGTAGCTTTGAGCGCAGCTCCACCAACCGTTGTAAATGATGTGAGTTTTTTTTTAATATTATTAAGGTATCTACATTTTTTGCCACATTTCTCTAAGGCCCGTTTTAATAAAGAATTCTCAATCCCAACCTCACTTGAGAACCTATTTGACAGATAAAGCCTCCGTGGTCTAGTAGTTCAGAGCTTCGCTCTCGGCCCGGAGGTCGTGGGTTCGATACCCGCGTTGGAACAACAATAAATGTTGTTTTCAAGTTTGGTTAGGACAATGCAGGCTGATCACCTGATTTTCTGACTAGAAAGATGATCCATGCGTCGGATGGGCATGTAAAAAGTCGGTTCTGCGCCTGTTCTCTCGCCAGTCGTGTCGGTTTACCGTCCCATTGGGTTATGAGAGTAAAAAGGAAGAGAGAGTGTCTTTGTGTATTGCGCACACACTTCATTTCAATGAAATCGACTACCGCTACCGAAATCGCTGAGGGGAGCTAAATATGACAGATAAAAATATGTTTCGTTTCACTTTTCAAAGAGAACTTTATTAATGTTACATAGTACTTTAACATCTTTTCTTTTTAAGTATTACCATAATATTCATAAGTATTATAGATTACAGAAAAACAGTAAAATAAGTATTATCTATAAAATTTATAATATTTATTTTTATGTTTAAAAAAGAAAAAAAAGTTTAGTATGTTACATAAGTGAAGTTCTTCATGTTTAAAAGTGAAACGAATAGTTATTTTATCTATCAAATAGGTTCTCAAGTGAGGTTGGGTTTGAGACTCCTTTATGAATACGGGCTTAAGTCTCTAGCATCATTTTCTGCACAATTATTATGTCACAAAGGAGTTTCCTCACGACGGCGGCAGCGGTGTCGTGTGAAAACTACCTTCTAGAGACCATTTCTTATAAAATTTACCTCGTGTATTTGGTAGATAGATTAAGCTTTTATCGGCCTAAGTGACAAATGATCTTACCTTAGCTAGGTAGCGGCGAACCAAAACGAAGGAGAATGATTTTAGGAATCTATAATATTATGTAATATGTATGTAAATACTGTTGATAATGGCGTATAATTTGATCTACCGATTCGCTTTTATATGATTGAGACATCAACGGCTCGATTCCTGCTAGTACCGCCGCCTACGAGCTTGGCACTTATTTGTTTTGTTTGGTTTATCGTATCAAACATAAAAAATAGTTATAAATTTATAATACATACACCATTTCTTATTATAGTCGTTCGTCGTCGTTTCAGCCTTTTAGAGTCCACTGCTGAACATAGGCCTCTCCAACACATTTCCAGTGTGTTCGGTCCATTGCCACCTGCATCCAACGTGACCCGGCAGTTTTCACCAGGTCGTCGGTCCATCTGGTAGGTGGCCGTCCCACACTGCGCTTGCCAGTACGTGGCCTCCACTCTAGGATCTTTTTGCCCCATCGACCGTCCAATCTTCGTGCTATGTGGCCGGCCCATTGCCACTTCAGCTGACTGATCCTACGGGCAATGTCAGCAACCTTAGTTCTTCTACGGATCTCCTCATTTCTGATTCGATCACGTAGAGAAATACCGAGCATTGCCCTCTCCATAGCACGCTGAGCGACATTAAGCCTTTTGAAAAGATCCTTCGTGAAGCACCACGTCTCAGAACCGTAAGTCATCACTGGTAACACACATTGGTTGTATACCTTTGTCTTTAGGCACTGAGGTATTTTAGACGAGAAGACGTTACGTAATTTACCGAACGCTGCCCAGCCGAGCTGGATCCGTCTACTGACCTCTCTCTTAAAGTTGGACCTACCTAATCGGACAGCCTGCCCTAGGTATATGTATTCGTCAACAACTTCAAGAGTAGAGCTCCCAACAGTTAGTGCGGTGGGTGCAACATGGACATTGTGCATGATCTTTGTTTTGTCCATGTTCATTTTAAGACCCACTTCTTGAGAAACTCTATTGAGGCCACCGAGCATGCGCCCCAAATCTTCCAGCGATTCTGCCATGACTACTATGTCGTCGGCAAATCGAAGGTGAGTGATGTATTCGCCATTGATGTTGATGCCAAGTCCTTGCCATTCCAGTAGCTTGAAGGAATCCTCCAGAGCAGCGGTAAACAGTTTCGGGGATATGATATCCCCCTGTCTTACTCCTCTCTTTAAAGGGATATCCTTCGTGCAGTGCTCCTGTACTCGGACTGACATGGTGGCGTTATTATACAAACACTTCAACACTTCGATATACCGATAGTCAATACGGCAACGCTGGAGAGATCTAAGGACCGCCCATATTTCGACGGAATCAAAGGCTTTCTCATAGTCCACAAACGCCAAGCATAATGGCCGATTATACTCTTCGGTCTTCTGTATAATCTGCCGCAGCGTATGTATGTGGTCTATGGTACTATAGCCTTTTCGGAAACCGGCTTGTTCGGTAGGCTGAAAGTCATCTAGCCTGCGTTCGAGACGCATCGTAATAACTCTCGAAAACAGCTTGTAGACATGGCTCAGCAGTGTTATGGGTCTATAGTTCTTCAGTAAGGTTTTGTCGCCTTTTTTGAAGAACAGGACCACAACACCCCTGTTCCATGCCTCTGGCGTTTTCCCATCGAGTAAAGAGGAATTGAAGAGCTTCTGAAGGACTTTTAGTACCGGCGTGCCGCCCGCTTTCAGAAGCTCTGTAGTGATTCCATCCTCACCCGGAGCCTTGTTGTTCTTAAGCTGTTTGAGAGCTACCCTAATCTCGTACAGGCTGATGTCCGGGATGTCTTCGGTATAGTGTCGGGTTAGCCTGGCTCTTGGGTCTGCAGCTAAACTAGCAGGTTCAGCTGAGACCGAGGTATACAGCTGTCCATAGAACCTTTCTATCTCCCGTAGTACCTCGGACTTATTTGACGTTACGCGTCCATCTTCGGTCTTCAGCTTTGTCAGATGGCTTTGCCCAATAGAAACGTCTCTTGCAAACACTTTGGAGCCTTGGTTCCGCTCTATCGTCTCTTTAATACGCTGGGTATTAAAAGAACGGATATCGTGTCGCAAGGACTTCGTAATCTGTCTATTGAGCTGCCTATATGACTCAGCGTCACTCGAAGTTTGGAGCGTCATTGAACGTCGACTAGCCATGAGGTTCCGGGTTTGGTCGGATAGTTTCTGAGGTCTATTTGTACGGTGGGTCTTGAGAAATTTGGACCCCACCGTATGGACAGTTTCTACCAGCCTGCTATTTATATCGTCCACTGATGCGCAGCTGTCTAGCCATTGGAAGCGATTTGACAGTTCAAGTTGAAAGCTCTCGGGGTTTTGGATATGGGCATTCGACGGTCGGAGCGTAGACTTCATCAGACGCGATCTCTCAAGTTTGACGTTGATATTCAACATGCCTCTGACGATTCGGTGATCACTACCGGTCTTAACCATGTTGATCACAGAGACATCGTTGAATATCTGCCGCTTGGTGCTCATAATGAAGTCAATCTCGTTTCTAGTTACACCGTCGGGACTCAACCAGGTCCATTTCCTCTGCGGCGGCTTTTGGAAGAAAGAATTCATCATGAAGAGTCCTTCCTTCTCCATAAAGTCCGCCAGCATCTGTCCTCTGGGATTCCTCTGCCCAAATCCACATGGCCCCACTTTCAGCTCATCATCGCTTCTGCAGCCCAGCCTCGCATTGAAATCTCCCATAACAACTGTGAAGTGTGTTTTAGGGCTACGTATGGCCCTACTGACGTCCTCATACGTAGCTTCTACTTCATCGTCTGGATGTGTTGACGATGGGGCGTATACCTGTACAATCTTCAACGAATATCGTTTTGAGATTCTCAGTACAAGGTATGCAACCCTATTTGACACACTCTCGATGGACACAATGTTGTTGATGAGAGATTTGTGGACGATAAACCCAACACCACCTTGGGACTTCTGTTCTCCCTCCCGGTAGTAGAACAAGTGGCCGGACTGTAAGGTTATCGTATCCTCGCCCTCTCTTCGGATCTCCGATAAACCAATAACGTCCCAGTGCAACTTGTTCATCTCCTCTTCCAGCTCTACGAGCTTCTCGTCCAACCTCAAAGTGCGCACGTTGTGTGTTACCAGGGCCAGTTGTCGTTTATAAGGGGGGTGGTAGCCGGATCTCTTCCGGGGATTCTTAGCACCCCCCGCCCCGCCGTTACCGTGGCCGCTACCGTAGCCAGGAATAGCGGGGCCGCCGGGGACTAGGGGCCTGGTCATCTGGTGCGTAAACATAGGAGGTTTTTAAAAGCCTACTGATACCACGCTGGCTAGACGGGTTGGTACAGGGTTTTATATCGAGTTTTTCTTCTCTCACACTAGTTGTTGTTATGTGTGTGTGCTTCCTTTTAGTCGCCTCTTACGACTCCCCTAGGATAGTATCGGGGGTGGTGACAATTGTATTCTAATGCCGTCACCACACGGCAATGCAAACTTATTATAGTATAATCATTTAATTTTAAAATAATCCCATCGATAATATGAGTATTTTTTAATTTCAGATTTCAGATTCTTTGAAATCGTCACTAGATAGGCTGTCGGGAAGAATGGTTCGTGGTTAAATTATAAAAGTCATAAGTTTTTCAAAATCATCAAATTTGGATGAGGTCAATGTTTCATTATTTTTTAAACTATAAGAAATAACGTACTTCGTCATTTGTATTTATTTGCTTTTGCCCGGATAATCATTTTTTAATAGATACAAATTTATAATTAAACTAAAATGCACATCTCAATTTTCAAGGTGGTACTGTGCAGATATAATATTAAGATTTTTTTATATTTTATAATATATAAAAGGACATGGATCGCGCTCCATACAAATACGGGCCACAAGGTCAAGTAGCCGGCCAATGAAAAATATAAATAAGTTTTTCAAGATGAAAGTTGTCTGTGTTGATGTTGAGTTATTTTCTCATTTATTATAACATTTATCAATTTGTTTTTTGCAGAAAGATGACTAGCTCGCCTCCACTTTTGATGAACTTTAAACGAACTAGTTCAGTTGCTGAATACGACATCCGTTTCAATGTTCTTATGTATTATAATTATCTAAATAATAAATAATTCAATTAACGATCGTATCTTTTTCATACATTTGTATGCCTATTTCTTTCGTTGACCCATCGAAATAGGTCAGTTATTTATGAATATAATTAATATCTAGTAATAGTCTGTATGATATTTTTATTTAGGTATTGTATAAAAAGTTTAATATCGCCAGGATTTGTGTGAAATAAATGATGTTCACATGTGACAAATCTCTGGCAACTTAAAGAATACAATGCCTAGGAAGCGCATCAGTTATGTAATGCGTTAAAGATATTAATTATGACGTATTTAAAGACTAGTTGGGCCGGTAGTTATGCATTCATCGCTGAATAGTTAATGGAATCAGGCGTTACTTTGCGGAAATCCATAGCATAAAATTTAAATATATTATATATAGGCATGTATCAAACGCATGCCTTTGCGTTTACTCACTCATCTGCTTGCAGGTTGTGGTTATAATTGTTTCGCAGGATATTGCTAGATATAATATATTTAAAAAATGTTTTTTTTTTAGTCATCGCTATTATCGCTTACGAAATCTTTAATTGTATGTACCTAATGTGTTCAAAATTAACATCTTTAAAGCATTAGGTACATAACTGATGCGCTTGCTATGAATTGTAGTTTTATATTGCCAGGGAAATAAAATAAAAATAAGGTACCAGACCCGACATCCTTATAATATCACATAAAAACAGTGTTTCTGTAATTTTGAAATAAAAATCGAATTTAATAATATCACATTCATTTTATTTTTACGAGTTACAATTATGTATGGCATCATTATGAGATATATTTACACGCAGTCCATATTCCATACACTTACACATAGGGTTGCCACTTTTTTGTAAAAATATACTATTTTCCTTAAAAAAATATAAAAATTTACCTAAGCTACTACATTTAGGAAATTATGAAAAATACACATTTATTTTGATAGGTTTTTTTTCGATTCAATTGACATGTCAAGCGGGGTCATATATTCATTTACACACCGTAAATATTAATATAAAAAAAGCTTAACAGTATTTTTCATACTAAATTTTGTTTCTATAATGTACTGAGTGAATCTTTAAAAAAGTTATGGTATACGAAATATATATCTGTAAGAGGTGGCGAAAAATGTTGAAACAAGCTGCGAGTTCGATTTTTGATAAAAACTAAAACTTCACAATTATATTTTTAAGAAATCCACTCTTAGAAGAATATTCGGCTAGGGCCGGGAAAAAGGATACCATTCAATAGTATGGCTTATAAGGAATGAATCCATAGCAATAGCACAGGTAAAGCAATAGCATACCCCAAACAAAAGTACTATTATACAGGGCAACATAGTACAGGTTGGCAACCCTTTTACACAAAACATTAAAATATTTTCAGGGTATATCAATAGGCACTCTGTAGAGCATTACTTAGTCCAAGAAACGGTAAAAAAATCCGTTAGCATCAACAGATATTTTGCCTATTTTATTTTCGATTATCACAACAAATTTGTTGAATAAAGATACGTAGACTTAAAAAAAAGTTTTCGATTAAAAGAAATAAACAAATTAAAATATTACCCATCTCTTTCTCTTGTAAGGATTCTTATTGTAAATATAAATAGTTGCTATCTTAGTTTACAAAAATGCGTTATAAATTCTAATTTTGTTAAACACTGAGTATACGAAAAAAAAATTAAGCGACATCCCTATTAATGGTAAAACTACTTATCACACTTTGGTGTCACCTAATATGGAATACATACACAATGCTAATACAAGTTACAAAGAACAACTATAAGTAAGCGAGTTAAGAGGCTGTAAATATATTTTTATACCTACTCTTTTCAAATCCAGTTTAATCTAAACGTAAACAAATTCTTCAAATTTAAATGTCTCCTATTTTTGTGCAATAAATTAAGTTGGACGAATTTACTTCTTGTGTTTACGTTCAGTTGGACCAAAAAGAGTACAATGAATTGACTTACGGGCAAGAGCCAATTTCAAAGTATTTACAAATGTTAAATTACATAGCACACCGTAGTCTGCGCCGCGAGACGTGGCACGGAAGTTCATGGACCTAGCCGCTTCGGCTCACGGCTCAAACTACAGAAACTTACATAAGCCAACGATCAACATGAACATAATATGTGAATATTATCATGTCATAATATGAAATAACTATTTTGATTTCATAATATACAACCGCGTTTAACATAAAGTTCCTCATAATTTATAAACAATAGACAAATAGAGCGCACCGAACATCTGGTTAAGACCACTAAACCAAATACAAAAGCGAATACAATTTCACATCGAAATACGACGATTACCAAAATATATTTGCCTATTGCTTTATAGTCTGAATTACAGAAAACTGAAACAAATTTAACCGTACCTATTTAGTTAACAAAATATTACGATCTTAGCCTGTATTTTATTATAAAATTGGTATATATTATACATTTTCTAAATTAAACATTTTATTAATGTAGCTCTTAAAACTATATTTGTACATGGTGGGTTTAAAAAGGCAAATACTGGCTGGAAAAGTACAAAAACACAAAATCATAAATAAACGTATACGATCTATTCATAGGGTTCCGAACGGAAAGGGTAAAATAATATTACTGAGACTTCGCTGTCCGTCTGTCACCAAGTGTCTCGGAAACCGTGATAGCTGGACAATTGAAATTTCACATAATATGATGTATTTCTGTTGCGGCTATAACAATAAATGGAACTTAATTTACAAAATGCTTTTTACTGCTTTGTACGAAACCCTTCGTCTACTACTACGTCTCGCAGATGGTCGGTTTTTAATTTTATCAGGTTTTTTATTAGGTATTCAATAGTTCGCCTATTCTAATAGCGTCGCTTTTCTTGATAATATTAATTCATAGAATTTACAGAGTCCCGTTAGCAATGGCCAATATTATTTCTGAGATTTCTAATTACTCATTAGTATGTAGGAGATCAAAACGACTTAAGATACCTTAGCAATACAGTGATAAGCAGAAATGAAATGAACATTCAAAGGGAAATCTATTTGACTAGTCCATTTGGTATATCAACGTTGATGTAATCATCGGAAATATTTTTAGGTTTCTTTTCGATATCAAAACTGATGTATGTCGGGTTCGTGACGGTGTTCTGTGAGTTGGCCTTGTTTAGTTCCTCGTTCTTCATATTGTACTGTTTCATTTCGAAGACGTCGTCAGTTTCCTCTTCAACTGGGGGGCAGGAGCCGCGGTAGGTCAGGAAGATCTGATCCGACCCCGATTCTTTATTGGGAAGGTTGTTGATAGTTAGCATGGGCGTCAGCTCCGAACCTTGACAGTTCGGTTCGGTCATTCTTAAGTTCATTTTGCCCGTGTCGAAATCGAACTTATTGCCTGCAAAACGCGGACTGTAAGACTGCCGGGCCGGACTCATTTGCAAGTAGCCGTCACTGTCTGTAATGAGAAATGTAAATATTATATAAAGTGTAAATATAATTTGAAATTAAAACAGTGAAAAAGACATCGAACACTACACAGAGTTCAGACCAAACAAAAGAGTAGGGATAGAAGCGAACTACACCGTGTGGTCGGTGTAAACTACGCCTCGCCATGTAATTACTCAGTATCGCATACACACACGTAACGAAACTACACGATATGAGTGCGTGGATTTACGCACACCACATGCATAAAATTCAGTATAAATCTTGACAAAGATAAACATGACATGCCTCTGTCTTCGCCTTTTTTATTTGGTCCGACATAGACAATTGCACGAAAAAACAAAGCACAAAAAGGGATTTAATATAAAATGTTAAGTCATTGAATCCGTAAAACAGAAAAGTTATATAAAAGGCAATTAAAAAAAGTTAATTCCTAAGAAAGTAAAGTAAAAGTATGTAAAATCTAAGCGTAATATGGTAAAGAACTCCCACATTTTAAATATATTTGGTGATTAATTTAACATTATTATTTCGATGTTACTGGATTTTGGAATTTATAAAAAAAAATCAAGATATGAGAATGTGAAATTCCTAAGATACGTGACAAAAATATTAATTGTTTCAGAATGGGTCGTTTTCCAATAGTTATCGATTGATCAGATAGATGGCAAGATAACATCATAAGCGTCCAAAATTAACACTAATTATGACAACAATGATTTTTAAAACATGCTAAAGAAAAAAAATAGAATTAAATAAATGCATGCCGTAACAAAATTATAACACCACCCTACTTGAACTATATTTTATTTGTAAACGTTACATCCAAGCATTTGTCTTCTATTGTATTCATTATAATATTAATACCAAGACACACGAATATCTATCATTCCGTACAAGCTATATGAATACTGAATTATAAAAAATAAAGCATTCACTCGTGTAAATCTGATGTGACCTTTAACAAACCACTAAATATTATGTGGTTGACTACAAATTCAGAGGTGTCGCCATCTCTTATGGACTCCGAAAATTAAAAAAAGAAACCAACCCATTGTGAACGCGATCGGCGCTACCATAGACTATTATTATAGAAAATTGGACAGTAGACACAAATAGAAAGCAATCTCGACAACTTGTTAGTAATATATCATGCCTTGTATCAATCATATTATCATCTTTCATTACCGTGTTGAATCTTTTCACGTCATCAAAACGAGGTACTTTCCATTACGTCTGACAAAGGAAAATTCGTTATGATCATATAATAAAGATATTCTTTATGATACATGGATGTTATTATCCTTATTCTACTATACGGAGTGTATCAAATATATCATACAGAAAAAGATATGGGTATGAAAGAGCTTACATTTTACAAAATGTGTAATTGAATTTCTAATAAACTCCCAAGAATATTAGCACCATATATATTACATAAATTTTTATTGTAATATAGCACTTTAGAAATCTTAAATTAAATAAACCACAAATTAATAAAAAGTAGACGTCGCGTGTTGATTTCAAGAGTGCCCGTGTTTGTTAAGAAAAAAAATATGGGTACGCGTTGAATTGAGAACCTCCCTCCATTTTTTTCGTCGGTTGATAAAATGGGACACATGCATTCCATATTGCATGCCCGCTCTTGTGAATTGAGTCTTATGAAATTCAATGAAATGAAAAACTTTATACTTAAAGTAAAACCAACTATAAAATCCTTAATCAATTATTTTTAGGGATTAGAGACAAAAGACGTTCTTATCTACAAGTTATTTAAAAATTCATGTTAAATTTAGAAGTAGCAATTTATTACATAGGTAATAAGGTGGGCTTGCAATAATACACTAGTGTGACCGCACATAATAAATAATATTGTAATATGGGATAATTGGAAAGACTTCGTAATAGTAGTCGAGTCGTATAAAAGTGTAATATATAACGTATATTATTTTCTGACCTTTTCTGTTCTACACCAATTGACGGCGAATGTGACGTAATCCACCCTTTAGTTAGTATTTTATTCCAATTAATTAAATACTATATTTAATTTTGACACGGACTATGAATTGTCATATTCGCGAGTCTGAAAGATCACAGTGCATCCCAAAAGTTCTATTTCAGAACTTCCTGAATTAATGATTCGTTCTCGGTTTGCTTAATTTAGACAGACGTGTGGTAGATATGTGATTTTCCGAAAATGCTTTTTATAGGTACCTAAGGATTACGATATATTTAACCCGTTATACTTATCTCAGGAACTACTAGTCCAATCTGAGAAATTGGGGCATTGAATGAATATTTTTATTTACTTTTGGACTCATTACGTAGAAAATCAAAACATAAGCAAAATGTAAAATATGATTAGGATAAGTTTTAAAACATTCAAGTTTTAAGCAATTAAATAAAATTATTTTTCTCTTACTCGCAAAACGATGTTTTGCGAGAAAGAGTGTATTGTCTATGTACCTAAGGTTAACAACGTGACGTCACAATCGGTTGTTCTCTTCTCGTTTATATATTTAATAGTTTAATATCAAATTTTTTTAATGATACTTAATTTTTTTTACATTATTTGTTTATTAGGAGGCTGTAATAAAATACATTATACCTAAAAACATTCCAAAGATTAATTGTTTCAGTGAAGCTTGTTTATCGAGGAAAGGATTTAGGCATTATACGTTTAATGTTATATATAATGCCTATATCCTTTCCGAACACCAATAGGATCGGAGCACTAATGAAGAGTGTTTCAAAAATGGGGGTTTACACGAGGACGAAGTCGCAGAAGGCTAAAAATATATAAAATTAATTGTGTTAACAATGCACACTACGGCATGCATACTACCATAATGTGTTGTATAATTACAGTAACTTTAAGTTCAGAGACAATCCCATTTCTTTCTTTTCAAGTTATGTAACAGATATTCTAAATAATATGTAATAAAATAATTAATATTGCATCAAAAATAATTCAAAGTTAAGAACTCTACGTACGAACGTACCCGATTCAACAAAATTCGCCATGTTAAAATACCATGCCATCTCATTCATTGAGAGGAAATACGAGAGGGATAACATGATATTTAACATGGCGCTAGCTTTAACATTGCTTGGTGAAACACGCCCTAAAAGTAAGATAAACATAAAAAAAATATCTTCATTCTAAACCACCCAAAGTAATTTTAAGCTATCATACGTCCGAGATAAATTTAACCTAAACGTAAACAAACCAAAAACATTATGCACACTTATCAACACTTTCACCGAAATTTTAAAGAAGTACACTTCATTATCCAATACATTATATAACAATTAATAATTAAATAATAATTAATATGTTTAAACATCAAAAGAAAATCTTTCACAGAAAAAATACGCCATTTTGAGACTGTATTTATAGAATATAAGCCTTAATCAATGGATTCATAAACAATTTCATTTGTATTAATAATGGTCAATTGGCATCACTGACTAGTCTATGGTTGTGTCATAAAGGGATTTGTTTACGTTTGGGTTAAATTTATCTCGGACGTATTAGACATAATATGCGGCCGTGTAAAAGAGGCTTAAGTATGTGTGCATGCAACTATTCAGGCGGCCTGGTATGAAAAAGTATAACGTATATTACACAAGGTGTAAAATAAATTATTGATAATACTTTGGGGTGTATATATGCCTCCTATGTAGAGTATACTGTGAAAGTACCAGCGCTCAAATACTTACTTTTGACTTTCATGTTTGTATGAGGAATTCTCCAACATCATAAATTTTCTTATACAATAATTTAAAAAAGAACCTCTTTCAGCGCTAGTACTTTAATAATAAACTGTATACGGGACCCATACACATACCCTTAGGTATTATCACTCATTAATATTATACCCTGTATATTAGTCTCTATTTTGTGGCCGAGCTCAAATTTTATTGTTGTCTTAAGTGGCTTAACATAGTTTTAATTTTACACAGGCATAGTTAAATAAATAAAATTACGAACATAATATATACATAATCTATCTGTTATCTTTTCTTACCTAATGCCTTCGGCGGTACTTAAAACAAAAATAAGGTTTAACATTTCTGACTTCCTAATAAATTATATGCTACCTATCGTCCTAACCTCAATCTCAAGACAGTTTGAAAATTCTGTTGCAAGGAAATAACATTAGTTACGAAATTTTCAATAACATACTGTTTTTATGTATGAACTTAGGCTGAAAGGAACTTGAAAGTTATTGAAAATTTCGTTCGTTCGTTTTATAACGTTATTTCTTTGCAACTGGAACGCACCTTGTGTCATGATCAACATTTTCATAAGTACCTTCTACGTGCTAAATATTTTTTTGACTATTCGAAATGTATCATATTAATTTCATTTTAAAATCAGTTATTTCCAATGCTTATTATCCTTGGGAATAACTAATACAGGCAGAAACTATGAATACTGGGTGATATTTTATAAAATTTCGAGCGAAATAAGTAGACATACCTGATTGACTTTTTTTCTTATTACTAACTTAGTGAAAAATTATTCGACAGAATCGCACTACCAATTCAAAATATGTTTTGACTAATTTAAAAATAAAAAAGGTATTGCAGAAAAATTATTACAATATTGACTGAGTGTTTGTTAATCGTAATTAATTCGCGACACGGCGAAGCGTTGCCATTTCCATTTCACCTTCTCCGGTATGGTTACCAAAATTCATGATCTTTTTAAGACTTTCAAGTGCTTGTGCTTAGACAGTAGACACAAACGGTTTTGTATACAGGGTGATTCATGGTTCATATATTAACACATTGAATGCCAAATATATTTGTTCGCGCATTTAGCGCGACCACACACACGCGCCTATTAGCGCGGCAACACCGCGCGTTGCACCCGGCACCAGCGGGGCGCGCGGGGAGGGGGCCGGACTGCAGCGGACAGCGAGCGACGGCCGGGCCTCCACACTACGGCTTCAACTCTGCTTAACGGAGCTCCTCGACAGCCAGTTCTATTTTACTAGCAAATCTAGCAATATACCTATAATACAGTCCACACTCTTTCATTGAAGCAGTTTCCCCAACATATTTTTAGGTCATTAATGGTTCCCACCATACAAATAGTCATCTACGTAATACTACGTACTGGGCACCTTGCTTAAAAATGGCATGCAATTTTAAGCAGGGTGCCGGAGTACGTAGTACTACGTAGATGACCATTTCATATTCTATCCCTTTCCCACCTAGATCATAACTACTCCAACAGCTACAGAAGCACCTGGACCACAAATACCCCCAGTACAGCCTGGTTCTGCTCAAATTCAAGCAGACCCGTTTCTACCTGCGCCCTTTGTACCACCTGCTTCGCCGGCCGTGCGTAAAAGTCGTGTTCCGTTGAGAGATTTTCATTTTTTAGAAAAACTCCCACCTACACCTAAGAAGGCTGTTCCAGCGAAGCCTTGTCGTGTCTGCACTCAAAATAAAATACGAAAGGAGTCATCTTTTGTATGTGCCACTTGTCCGGAAAAGCCTGCCTTGTAAACTGTTTTTACACCTACCACACTGATCCTCATTTTGTATAATTTTATATAAAAATTATGTTGATGCTCTCAGATGTTCCTGTTTTTTATATAGTATATAAAGTTATCGATCTCTTTAGTTATAAAACAAATTTTTGATCTCATTACAATACTGTACTTTAGGCCTTCAAAGTGCCTTATAAATATTGTGTTTAGAATAGTTTTAAAATAATAAAGTTACTTTTTTTCCATGTCATGTCTTATTTGAGATGCCAACGAACCTAAAAACGTCCTTTCTGGGAGGCCAAATAATGCAAATACCCGTTTAAATTGTAAGAAAGTGCTACGTTGTATTACGTATTTGGCCCCTAGCATTACTAGTGCCTACGCAATATTGCGTAGTTGGCATTCAATGTGTTAAGCCAAATAAAGTGTGAAGAGGCGGACCGTAGAGCATTTTTTTGTTTTGGCACCTCATATAGATTACAACATATAAAAATTCTAAGGTCTAAAATGACCACAAGGAGTGAATCTTACTATGCTGGGGCTCGCGGGCTCCTAGTCTATACACAAACGCACTGGTCGTTGACGTAATACCTGATTAGGATTGAAACTCATCTGTTTTGTGACTTGTATGGAAATCGCTAATCGTGATTTGTCGCGTTATGATTAGTAATTTATGAACCATGAATCTTCCTGTATAGATTATACACTGTTACATATGTAGCATGTCTTAGTTCTCTCGAAACGGAATAAAAAATCACCTAGTATAACTAATGGTTCAAAGTTATTGATTGCGATGGTTTTATAATTTGGTACCAAGTACCAACTAGCATAACAACCAACAGACATGAAAGGATCTCCCTGAAAAGTCTGCAGACTACTTAGCTTACTTAATCAAATTAATATTTTAAATGCGAAAGTTTGCAATAATGTATATATACTGAACGGGTTTTGATAACATTTGGATAATAGATTGCAAGCTAGATTAACATAATATAGACTACATCTAATCGCAGTAAAATCTATGGTTCCTGCGATATTTTATTTTGCGCGTACGATGCAGCAAGATACATCTAATTAATCATAATTTAATAGATAAGAGCCATGTTTAAGGCCTCAGCCTCGAATTTAGCGGGCAGCGGGGCGGGAGCGGCGGCGGAGCGGGTGCGGTACTCGTTACCCGCTCCGCTGTTTTCGAGAATCGGTCCATTTGATTTTACGCAAAAGATCCTGCCGCTCCCGCGCCGCCGCCGCTCCCGCACCGCTGCCCGCAAAATTCGAGGCTGAGGCCTTAGTGGTTCTTTAGTTCCTCGTCATCGTGTCGTTCTATAGTCATAGTCTGCCCTTGTTAAGCTTGTTGGGACGATAGGAATAATGCAGAGTGTAAAAAGAGCAGTCACTGTAACTTTGGGATATGATTATACTACTTTTTCTCATTCTAAAAATGTTTTTTTTACGTCGATAACCAAAAACGTTTTCTACTTTTAACAATTTATGTCTTTTAGTCGCAAGATTAACAAAAAAGGAATACATTCTTTGGATGAGAAAAGGTAGTTCATATGACCATAATATCACAAAGATATAGTGACTGCTCATTGTATATGAAGGGAAAAAAACAAAGCCCCCACTGACCGTGTTGCAGCTGGTGCGGCGGCGGCATGACGAACGTCTGCGCGTCGTTGGCGTAGTGGTGGGGACTGGGGGAGACCAGGTTGTTGTAGTCAGGGGCGGAGACCATCGCCAGGTAGTCCTCTTGCCCGTCCTGCTTGATGTTGGCCGCGTTGTACGCCGCGTTCAGGTCGACGTAGTGCTGGGAGTAACGAAAATGATAGGTTAGAAACTAACACTTTTAGAATTGTCCTACATGATAATAATAATAATAGCTCCCCTCACCGATTTCGGTGTCGGTAGCCGATTTCATTGAAACCAGGCCAGCTACGCAGGAGTTTTTTTATAGTGACCAAGTGTGTGCGCAATACACAGAAGCACTCTCTCTTCCTTTTACTCTCATAGCCCAGTGGGACGGTAAACCGACACGACTGGCCAAAGAACAGGCGCAGGACCTACTTTTTCCATGCCCATCCGACGCATAGATCATCTTTCTTATCAGACAATCAGGTGATCAGCCTGCATTGTCCTAACATAACTAAAAAACAACATTGGCTGTCTAGTAACTAATAAAAAACTCAATAACTTACATTTCTTCTTGCTTGCTTGTTCAATTCAATTTTTTTGTTCAATTCAATCATTTATTTACAGAATGTAACTATTACATAGGTATGCAGGTGGTAAAGTTTAAAATAGGTCCATATATTCTACCATAATAGCATGGTGTGTGTGTGGTTGCTTGCTATCAACTTAAATCCTTTCTTTTAAAGTTTCCTTCGTTTGTCATTGGCCATGCACAAAGTGCATGCTATTTAATAAAACTTACATTTCGCACGTTATCCTCAAGGAAGGATCCTAGCATCTCCTGTAGACTCGTGAAGGTGGGACGAGCCGTGGGCTTCTGTTGCCAGCACTGCAGCATCACCTCGTACAGGCGGTCATCTGCGTACTGAGGCTTCTCCAGACGATGCCTAATATAGAAAGTGTAAAATAAATGAGCGATAATACTTTATGTCCCTCATATGTAGAGAATACTGTGAAAGTACCAGCGCTGAAAGACATTTTACTCTTATGTTTGTATGAGTAATGCCAACATCATAAATGTTTCCATACAATAATTAAAAAACAGTACCTCTTTCAGCGCTGGTACTTTCTCAGTAAACTATAAACGACACCCATACACATCTTAAATAATAGCTTATTGATTTATAGCCTGTATAGTCATTCATTCATTCATAATAAATAAGTAAAGTAGTGAGTATAGACACTGCCCCCCATGCAATAATTGGGGGAGACTTATGACTGGTATTTTTATAACTGTTATAAGTGAAATTAGATAACGAAAATCCCGTTCACAATATTGTTTACAATAGTGGCAAATGACTTGACAGCAAAATTTAATATTGGAATAAGGTCCCATGAGAGTTTGTTACGCCAGTTCTTCTCGCTGAGCTAGTTCTCGAACGGTAGGCATCATATAGAAACGACGTGTAGAAATATTTTTTTGTAAAAATTTTCTGAATAAAAAATTTTGACTTTGACTTTGATCAGCATTGAATTTGGTTTCGACATAATAAGAATAATGGGGCTGAACGCTTAAGAGGAAACACTACGAATTTTTTTCCATACAAAAATAGGGATCTACGGGATTCCTGTTCCTCCCTGGATAACACCTCTAGAGTTATCTTTTTCCTGAATATCTATGTATATTATTTGTACGTCCCTATATTTTCCTTTTTTTAATAAATTAATTATTTAAAGAGTTATAGACGAGACGACAAAAACCTAAAAAAAATGGCCAGACTCTCCGCTATGTTTAAACATCCAGGAAACAGATTTGACTACATTATACAAAAAAAAAAACAAAAAATAGGAACCTAGTTCTATCTAAATCGGTTAATTTTTGGAGGAGGAATCAGGAATCCCCTAAACGTCGATTTCTGGTACTTTTAATAGGTAATTTCAGTTCAAGTTGCAGTTGTCTCTATCGCGCTAATGCTGGCTAGCTAAGGCACTGTGAGACAGCAATAGATTTTATAAATACCTATATTGTATTTCTCTCAACCATGCTGTTTCCTCTTAACGCCACCTGTGCATTGATAAGAGAACTTTGCTCTATACGTGATACATACCCATCATTCAGAAACTGAAGGAAGCTGGTCGGGCTGACGTTGGGGTATGGGGTTTTGGCCAGGGAGAACAGCTCCCATAGCACAACCCCGAATGACCACACATCCGATTGCGTCGAAAATATTCGATCAGTCATGCACTCTATGGCCAGCCATTTTATTGGCAGAGGACTCTGAAAAAAAATTGCAAATCAATCAAAAGAAGCAGTGATGATGATGAATTAAGGCTTAAAACACTGATAGACTCGGCTTTCTCCCGACACAATCGAGAATCGAATCAGTTCGATCTCAACGGCTTTTTGTATGAGGTGGACTACTTTGAAACTAAAATAAAGAAAATCGTTAGATCGTAACTTTTTGTACTTCCGATCATATAAATCCACTGAGAATCAAAATAAACAAACGTCAATTTATTCGGGAGTATGCGGCACGATCGAATCTGAATCAAAACCGAATCAGTTTGGAGAGTAAGGCCCCAGGTAAGCTTTCAAACAAAAAATACTCGATCGGTTCATTCGTGGGTTAAAAATAGGGGGTAGGTTTTAGAAAACTCCTTCAACCCTTTTTTAATAACTTAGTAACCATATTTCAGTAAAACAATTATGCTATACGTGAGGGCTATAGATGAGGCAATTGACGCTCAGAATAATCGAGTGAACATTATACAGACTGTAATATTATTGAGTGATAATACTTAAGGAAGTGTATGGGTTCCGTATATAGAGTTTACTGTAACAGTGCTAGCGCTGAAAGAGGTAGGTACTTTTTTTATTATTGTATGGGAAAATGTATGATGTTGGATCAACATGAAAATCAAAAGTAAGTCTTTCAGCGATGGTACTATCACAGTATACTCGTACTTTACATAGGAGGCACATACAGAGTACACATAGGAGGCAAATACAGAGTACACATCACAAAGTATTATCACTTATTTATTTTACACAATGTTTAGTCAATACGAGTACTATGCAGTATATAGCCACGTGATTAAATATTATTTAGTTCGTAAAAGCAACGTACGTTTTCTTGTTTTTTATATTCGTCGTTTTTGTAAATGCTTCTCGCCAATCCGAAGTCGCAGATCTTCACCACGTTGTCTTCTGCCAGGAGAACATTCCTCGCAGCCAGGTCTCCATGCAGGACCTGTAACATTTTATCAACCCTTACAACATAATCTATCTTTTTCTTTCTCGTCTTTCTTACATATAAAAATGAATTGCTGTTCGTTAGTCTCGCTAAAACTTGAGAGCAGCTGAACCGATTCGGCTATTTTTAGTCTTGAAATATGCGTGGAAGTCCTGGGAAGGTTTAAACGGTTTCTATGCTCAACGACGTGGGTCAGCTAGTTATGTTAATAAAAACAAAAGATAGTTTACCTTTCTAGTGGCAAGATACTCCATTCCCCGGGCAATTTGGAAGGCCCAGGCCAGCAGGTCCCGGGACGTGAGAGGCCTGGGACTGCGGCCGTCGTAGCTGTAGTCGCTCTGGTAGTTGGACCGCCACTCCGGCTGGATATACCCGGTTTCTGACACTGGAAATTAGGTAATAGGGTTGTAGCAATAGTCGATAAAGTCACGCCTGATTCAGTGTTGCCAGGGGCTGATTCAAGATGCCATCGCTAATTATCGCTTACAAAGTTCGATAACAAAATGTATTGGATTCGACATAAGGTACGCTAAATGACATACCAAATCGCGATCATTTAGCGTAGCTTATGTCAAATCCCATACATTTTAACGAACTTTGTAAGCGATAATTAGCGATGACATCTTGAATTAGCGCCCAGCTCATTTATAATTAAATACCCCCAATATCGTAACTTGAATGTTACCCAAAAATATTATTTCGTGTACGGTTGTTTCATATCGCTTGTCGATGTAGCAGTTTAGAGGAATTACATAAAGTTACTAGTCAATAAAAACGCCTAAAAATCATATACACAACGCCTACACAAGCCTGATCCATACGTCAGAAGTGCATATAAAAAGTCGGTCCTGCACACCACATCTCTCGCCAGTCGTGTTGCTCATCCGACGCATTATCCTACGATAGAAGGTAATGCTCTTATGAATTGCGGTCAGCCACTATAAAACAACACCTGTGTTGGCTATAGAACTTAATATAGACTACAACAACAAGCTAGGTCTCAATTCTATGAAACCAGTCTGTCACCAATATCGCCGTAGTCTATTATTGCATTAAATGAAACAGACGCAAAACAACACAAAAACATATGAATCAGAACCGTCTCGTCGAGATTTCCAAAAAACAATATAATTAAGTACGTGACTAATAATACCAAAGTACAATACTAAAGTACTACTACTACTAGTACTATATAATACTAAAGTACTCACAAAAAAACATTTACCCAAGGTTTTTGAAAGGCTGATCAAATCGAGCTAACATTTAAGTTAACAAGCCATTTTGAACACTCATTGGTGAACGTAGCGAGTGACCAAAGTTATTGCGAGTCGTTGAGAGTTGCGAGTGATGGCTAGTTAAGTGTTAACCCAAATGTTAGGTGAACGACGATTAGATCAGCCATTCAGAAACTGGGGGATGAACTACTAAGCATGCATTGCAAACTGTTAGATACAACGTATAGCTTTGTCCCTAAATGCGTTTAAAAACCCCAAAAAAGTCATAAATTGAAAACTACTATTTTTGGGGGTTAAAATTATTGCAATGATTGCAGATAGGATTGCAAAGATAGGATTTTGACTAAGAATACGTGAAAGCGTAACAAACATGCAAACTAACATTGCGATATCTTCAACGTTAATCGTATAGGTTTTTTTCTCATCGCCCACGGCCTCCTTTTTGACCGACTCTTGAAATAAGGAGTAGGTTCTTAATTTGGTTTGTTTTTTTTTTTTTTTTGTAGCACTGTCGGTCGAACTTTTCCTCCATATTATTTCTGATTGATTTTTTGCATGCTATGCACTATTGCAATCAGTATGTTAAAACACTACATATCGTTTCAGTTCAAGAAAACCATCTCGGCGTATATCAGCTCACTTGTAATTTTATTTGGTTTGCTTGCAACACTGGTAACTTCCACACGACGTGTCACAATGCTGCAATGTGACGTAATTAGCGATTTCAAATCAACTTTGAAATGTTTTAAGACTTTTGTCTCAGTTCGTACTTCGTAATTAAATAAATGCTCTATTGGAATATTACCACGCGGACTGATTTAGACTTATTTTTGTATGGGACACGTTATCTAGTGTATTGTTGATCGAAGTTTGACTATGTGCTAGTATGAGTTGAGCCTTTGGGCGATTCCACACGGCGCGTTGCGTCCACACAACAGACCCGCGTGAGGAGGGTACAGTTTTTAGTATGTAAGGGCGAGGCCCATCAGTGCGTTGCGTCGTCAAAGCGTCGACGCTGCCTCGTTTTCTGTGGCCCATGTCATCAAAATATATGGAAAGCACGACGCGACGCAACGCACTAATAGGGCCTCGCGCCGGAGTTGCTTCGACGAGACACGCCGTGTGGCGAGTCTACAAAGGCTCGTCGAGATTGAAATTTCAAGGTCAGAAGTATTTTTATCGATTTCTTATCGAATTATAGAAGTATTTATATCTCGATGTTTTCCATGACTTGTACGCGCAGAACTAAATCCCGGGAAACTTTACATTTTCACGTGATGAAGTCCATCCCGTCATACCAAATTTCGCCAAAATCAGTCCAAGACTTTCGGAGCCTATTCAATGCATGCGAACAAAGAAACAAACAAATATCTTTACATAATATTGTAAGCTGTTATAGTTGAATGCATTTTCATATCTACTACGTATGCAAGTAATGCCTTTTTAAGAACATATAATATTTCTATTAATTTGTTGTTACCTTTAACCAACTCCTCTTGTTTTTTCTGATTATCTGTTTGTAACAATCAATATGTTATTATTATGAATAAAAACTAACTTTACATAGTATTATCTAATTTGTTAGTTTGTGTAAGTTTTTAAGGTTCCAAAAAGTAAAAATTGAATCCTATTACTGAGACTACTGCTAGCTTGTTTTTCTGGTTGACTTTCCGAAAATAGCTTGTTAAGTTTCATTTGAAATTATAACGTTTTTTATTTTTATTTTATTTTATTTATTTACGCTCTACGTTCGTCTATCTGTCCTTCTGTTACCAGGTTGTATCACATGAATGGCGTTAGATATCCAGTTGAAATCTTTTTATACTACTAAAAACAAATAAGACTGAGCTACTACAGATTATAATATAATTATTTCCCTTTTTTAAATTAGGAATTTAAAAAAGATTATTACGGAACCTTAAGATCCAAAGTGTCTTGCACTTGGCCATTTTTAGGTATGGTTTACAAAGTAATTATTTAGTAATATATGGTATATAATAATGGTTGCTTCGTAATGCAAGATGACTCGTCCATCTGACTCACAGTTTTGTCACGTATCTACAATATTATATACACTCATAAGTCATAACCTGACAAGTAAGGACATTATTTTACTAATGGACTGAAATGAAATTAACTATATTAAAATTTTTAAAATACTCCCGTCTCAACATGTAACATTCCTATCACACTTAATAAACGACCCGATGAACTTTTAGACCTGAACCGATTTCCACCAAACATAGCTAAGAACACTCTCGGCTGATATACCTTTCAAACAAAAAAAAAACACCTTTTGGATCATCCGTTTGGGAGCTACGATTCCACAGACAGACACATTTACTTATAACACGTCGTTTTTACGTCGGGGGTTAAATACTAATTAACATTTTTACTAAATAAACGGTCATCAGTCAACGTTTATCGTATGAACATAATTATTTTAAAAGTGATTTTCATGTTTTCAATACATGAATAATATAGACACAATTTTTAATTGCAAGTATGGTATGAATTGATGGTATAATGCCTATAATTTACTTAATTATTGAAGCACTTACAATAAGGAAAATATTATCCTCCTAAATATATTGCAGTTGTAAAACATTGAGTTGAGACGTTACAACTTTTGCATAATTTGTGTCAAAATAAAAACAACATAATTAGTTTACTTACATAAAAAAAATATCATATTTATTATGCCGGTTCTTCTCGGCGGGCTAGGGTTGAACCGGTGGTAGCGTTTTTGTTGACTTTACGAAAATAGCTTGTTAAGTTTTATTTGGAAATGAAATATTTTGAATTTGAATTGAATTTGAATCATGGTACGTATGCTAGCAAGTTTTGATGCTCAAACCTCGGAGATATCAGAATGGCTGTGTCATGGACACGGCCGGGATTTATGACCTGAATATGGTCCTTGCGTATAAACTAAATTCTTTAGGTATATCCAGTGGTGTTGAAACTTGGATGGGGATGAGTGATAATATTATGTATGCACATTGTATCGCAAGATTTTGTTATATTTTTTTATTGCATCCCGTTTTATGGACGTATTCAAGTTAAAATATTACAATTAATTCGATCCTATTATTACAAATGAATAAAAGTTTGTTACCTTTCCTTCCCGATCTATTCGAAGCCCCGGTGTTCAGAAACGTGTGGTCCGTGTTCTGAGTGTGGTTGGAACCAAAGTAGTCTGAAACCCTGGAAATATACAAATAAAAAATTACTAATAAACACACAAACTTCCGTTGCAATCTGCAGGCTCACTCCCGACACAATCGAGAATACTATCAGTTCAATCTCAACGGCTTTTGGTATTTTATGTGGTGGATTACAATGAAACTAACCAGGATAAAGAAAATCGTGAAATCATAACTGTTTGTACTCCTGAGTCCCGACCATATCAATCGACTGAGAATCAAAATCAACAAACGTCAATTTATTCGGGAGTACGTGGCACGATCGAATTGTATCAACATCGAATCAGCAGACTTACTTCCGACATAATTATTTTTATTTTAATTATTTAAAAATTAGTATTTTATTTGGTGGATTAATTTGAAACTAACCAGGATAAAGAAAATCGTCAGATCATAACTTTTTGTACTCCCGACCATATTAATCGACTGAGAATGAAAATAAATAAACATCAATTTATTCGGGAGTACGCGGCACGATCGAAGCTGAATCAAAATCTAATCAGTTTGGAGAGTAACTCGCCGTTAAACATGTGTTTGGGGAGATAGTATTGTTATAATATTTAAATGTAATTTTAGATTAATAAATGATAAAAAAAGACGTGTGGCACTAGGGGACTGCCGCGGTAAAGCTATTGCATAACATTTTTTATCAACTTATCCGATACAACCAATGCCACCTACAGGCGAGTTGCTGAACTGAAGCGATAAAAGCGTGATAATTCAAAAAAGAAAATAAAAGTTCTCCTATTCATCGATAGATGGCAAGAAAAAGTATCACCCCTGTGCCGGTTGGGGGGTGTTAGGTTATTTTCGTTACGGAATTTCTGGATTAGGTCTTCACGCTCAAGGCCCGCGATAGAAGCTATGCAATAGCTTAAAAAGAAAGTGAGGTCCCAGCAACTGAGGAGTTAAACTTCAGAGCCTTGCAATCAATAAATTTACTATCAACAAACTTATTCTAGGTCAATGATTTTACTGACGATCGCACACCTCGGGAATAAGATGTAAATAATAATAATAATAATAATAATATTAATATGGACGCTTCACACCACGTTAATCTGGCCCTGTGCTAAGTATCCGAAGAACTTTTGTTACAGGTACCAGACAACGGAAATACATTTAATACTTTTATACTATGCACATATTTAAGATTTTTATTATATTATACACAAATTTAATACACATCCATGACCCAGGAACATTGAAAACTTTTTGTTCCCTCGGCGGGATTCGAACCCGACACCTCTCGTTCTCAAGTTCCAACGCGGGAATTGAACCGCGGAGTACAGTACATAATTAAATTGTAAACACTCGTTTTGCATAAATAATATTATCTATAATTAATTGGAACTCTAAGTGCTCCATTCCCCAAAGGTACACGGTGATAATTAAGTGACTACTTCATTAGAATAGAATACATTAATTGCCATCACACATAATGAAGTCGAAACTCTGTACAACGTGTAACAGAAATTAGTGATAAAAAATTACTGGTGCAATACTTGAGTTATATTTCATACGAAAAGTAGTTGCAAACATTTGTAAACCATACGAATTTCGAGAAAACCGAATAATATTGTAAACTAGCTGTGCCCGCGACTTCGTTCGCGTGGTGTTTGTTTGACTTAAACCGTTTATGCAGCGCATGCAACGAAAGTCCCCAAATGTAAATTGTTTGTTTGTCGCGACGACGACGCCCGACGGCGTGACGCCCGACGCCGTGACGCCCGACGCCGCAACGCCCGACGTCGTGACGCCCAACGTCGCGACGCCGACCCCTGACGCCGCGACGCCCAACGTCACGACGCTGACGCCCAACGCCGCGACGCCCAACGTCACGACGCCGACGCCCGACGCCGCGACGCCTAACGTCGCGACGCCAACGCCAAACGCCGTGACGCCTAACGTCACGACGCCGACGCCCTTCGGCGCGACGCCTAACGTTGCGACGCCGACGCCCGACGCCGACTTTCAATCCGACGTTGCGCTGCTGGCGCCGACCGCCAAATTTTTCGGCGTCGGCGCCCAACGTCGCGACGACGACGCCCGACGCCGCAACACCCGACGCCGTGACGCCCGATGCCGCAACGCCCGACGCCGTGACGCCCGACGCCGCAACGCCCGACGCCGTGACGCCCAACGTCGCGACGCCGACCCCTGACGCCGCGACGCCCAACGTTACGACGCCGACGTCCAACGCCGCGACGCCCAACGTCACGACGCCGACGCCCGACGCCGCGACGCCTAACGTCGCGACGCCGACGCCCAACGCCGCGAAACCCACCGCAACGCCAGACGCCGCGACGCCCGACGTCGCGACGCCCGACGCCGCGACGCCCGACGCAGCAACGCCCGACGCCCGACGCCGCGCCGTCGAACATCGCGACGCCGACGTCCGACGTCACGACGCCCAACGCCGTGACGCCCGACGCCACGACGCCCGACGCCGCGACGCCCAACGCCACGACGCCCGAGGTCGCGACGCCCAACGTCGCGACGCCAACGCCCGACGCCGCGACGCCGACGCCCGACGCCGCGACGCCCGACGCCGAGACGCCCGACGCCGCGACGCCCGACGCCATAACGCCTAACGTCGCGACGCCGACGCCCGACGCCGCGACACCCAACGTCGCGACGCCGACGCCCGACGCCGCGACGCCCAACGTCACGACGCCGACGCCCGACGCCGAGACGCCCAACGTCGCGACGCCTACGCCGCGACGCCCGACGCAGCGACGCCCGACGCCCGACGCCGCGCCGTCGAACATCGCGACGCCGACGTCCGACGTCACGACGCCCAACGCCGTGACGCCCGACGCCACGACGCCCGACGCCGCGACGCCCAACGCCACGACGCCCGAGGTCGCGACGCCCAACGTCGCGACGCCAACGCCCGACGCCGCGACGCCGACGCCCGACGCCGCGACGCCCGACGCCGAGACGCCCGACGCCGCGACGCTCGACGCCATAACGCCTAACGTCGCGACGCCGACGCCCGACGCCGCGACACCCAACGTCGCGACGCCGACGCCCGACGCCGCGACGCCCAACGTCACGACGCCGACGCCCGACGCCGAGACGCCCAACGTCGCGACGCCTACGCCCAACATCGCGACGCCCGACGCCCGACGCCGCGACACCCAACGTCGCGACGCCAACGCCCAACGCCGTGACGCCTAACGTCGCGACGCCGACGGACGCCGCGACGCCCAACGCCGCGACGCCTAACGTCACGACGCCGGTTTTGCTTTTCAGTAATGCTTTTCAGATCATAAGCTACCTGCCTGCCAAATTTAATTTAAATACGTTGAGTAGTTTGGCTGAAATACTTTCAAATAGGTTGCTAACATTTTTTGAAGATCCCACGGGAACCCTTTCGTTTTTCGGGATAACAATTTCCAATAATGCACTTCAGATCATAAGCTACCTGTCTGCCAAATTTCATTTAAATACGTTGAGTAGTTTGGCTGAAATACCGTCACATAGATAGCTACAATTTTTTGAAGATCCCACGGGAACCCTTTCGTTTTTTGGGATAATATTTTCTAATAATGCTCTTCAGGTCATAAGCTACCTGCCCGCCAAATTTCATTTAAATACGTGAAGTAGTTTGGCTGAAATACCGTCACATAGATAGCTACAATTTTTTGAAGATCCCACGGGAACCCTTTCGTTTTTCGGGATAATAATTTCCTATAATGCTCTTCAGGTCATAAGCTACCTGCCTGCCAAATTTCATTTCATTCTATAGAGCGGTTTTAGCGTGATGCGATGACAAACATTCCCATACGGACAGACAGACAGACAGACAGACAGACAGACAGACAGACAGACAGACAGACAGACATTTTTTTCAAAAATGTTATTTTTAGGTTCTGTGGCTCTTATAGACCCCCTTTTTTTCATTTTCACTTAAATTCAAATTCAAAATTCAAAATTCAAAAAATTTTATTTCCAAGTTAAACTTAACAAGCTATTTTCGGAAAGTCAACAAAAATACTACCACCGGTTCAACCCTAGCCCGCCGAGAAGAACCGGCGTAAGAAACTCGGACGGGGCCATCTTTTAGCAAAAAGATGGAAAATTGTTCTTTTTTTAAAAAGTGTAAACATAATATGTTAACAATGTAAAAACTTAATCTATATATTATAACAAAAGACAGAGTACATAAAGTACATTGAGGTAGCCTTGCATGTGGCCATCTTATTCCCAAGGTGTGCAATCGTCAACAAAATCATTGACCTTATAATAAGCTTTAGAACAAAGACGTTCTTTAACTACAATTTTAAATTTATTGATAGGGAGGCTCTGAACGTTATTTGGGATTATATTGTACAGGCGTATACATTGACCTTTAAATGATTTACTAACTTTACTCAGTCTGATCACCGGTATATCTAGCTTGTGCTTATTTCTAGTGTTCCTATTGTGATTGTCGCTTTTCATTTTAAAATTACTTAAATTCTTTTTAACGTACAACACATTGTCTAAAATGTATTGAGAAGCAACGGTAAGAATACCAATTTGTTTAAACTTCTCTCTTAGAGATTCAAAAGAGGACATTTTGTAAATTGAACGTATTGCCCGCTTCTGCAGCACAAATATTGTGTTAATGTCGGCGGCATTTCCCCATAAGAGAATGCCGTAAGACATCCTACTATGAAAATAACTAAAATATACTAATCGCGCCGTGTCTTCGTCAGAAATTTCTCTAATTTTTCTAACCGCATATGCTGCAGAACTGAGCCTACTTGCAAGATTGGCAATGTGAGGACCCCACTGTAATTTACTATCTAGTGTTATACCCAGGAACACAGTGGAATCCTCTAGTTTCATTTTCTCATCATTTAATAGTATATTGGTTTGTAATTGCTTAACATTGGGCAAAGTAAATTTTAAACATTTAGTTTTTTTAGAATTTAATAATAAGTTATTAACATTAAACCAATGTACTATTTTTGAGAGAGCACTATTTACCTCGTCATAATTTGACTGTTGTCGCTTCACATTAAAAATGAGTGAAGTGTCATCGGCAAATAATACTATCTCATGTTTATCTTTAACTAGATAAGGTAAGTCATTAATATAGATGAGAAAAAGAAATGGGCCTAAAATGGATCCCTGTGGGACACCTAATTCTATTTTAGTCCCAGTGGACCGTTTACTATTTACCTCCACCCTTTGAATCCTATTTGTAAGATAAGAACTCAAAAGGCTGAGGGCTGAGTCCCTTATGCCATAGTGCTTTAATTTCCTGATCAATGTAGCATGCTCAACACAATCAAAAGCCTTGGAAAGGTCGCAAAACACACCCAACGCATCCTGCGACCTCTCCCAAGCTTCAAAAATATTACAAAGCAGACCTATACCAGCGTCCGTTGTGGATCGACCCTTAGTAAAACCATATTGATTATTATGTAATAGATTGTTTATATTAAAATGTACTAATAACTGATTTAAAATTAATTTTTCAAATATTTTACTAAAAGTCGGCAAAATCGATATAGGTCTGTAATTTGTCGGATCAGATTTATTCCCAGCTTTAAATAAGGGTATAACCTTGCTATGCTTCATTAAGTCAGGAAAAACACCACTCTTTGTACAATCATTGAAAATCATTGCTAAATGAGGAGCTACGATGTCAATTATTGATTTCATAATTTTTGTAGACATGCCCCAGAGATCAGCAGTATTTTTGATATTTAACATCTTAAATGTATTAACAATTTCTCTGGAATCAATTTCTTTAAATTTAAAATTGACATCACATTCCTTTACATTATCTTTAAGTATTTTTTCAGCAGCTGCAGGAGACGAATCTAGACTTTTTGTAGTTGAGACCGGAATGTCAGCAAAAAACTTTTCGAATACCGTCGCAACTTCTAGATCTGTAGTTATTTTTTTATTTTCAAAACTAAGTTCATAATTTGTGTTACGACAGGTGACGTTTCCAGTCTCACCAGCTATTATCTTCCATGTAGTTTTAATCTTATTTTTAGAATTTTGTATTTTATTTCTAATATGAAGAGCCTTTGCAGCTTTACAAACTTTTTTGAAAATTTTAGAGTAATTTTTAACATATATTTTAAAAGTTTCACTGTTATTTATACATTTTTCACTGTATAATTCATATAGTCTTTGTCTGCTTATTTTAATTCCTGCAGTTGCCCACTCAATAAAGTTACCTTTTTTGTTGCTATTTCTAACCGATTTAGGAGTAAATACTAAATTAAATTGGGTTCTTATTATCTTAAACAATTTACTAAAAGCTTCATCTGACCTATTTGACCCATCTAATAATTTAATATTTGAACTTAAATTACTCCTAAATTTCTCAATACGTTTAGTATTCACAGGAATAAACACTTGATTTTCGTTTAGGTTAGTGTCACAATATATATTAAAAGAAGCTAACTGTCCGTAGTGATCAGAGCTGAGTTTATTAATTATATCTTTTTTACTTGGAATAAGATTAGTAAATATATTATCAATACAAGTAGCAGTTGTATCACATACTCTTGTTGGTTCTTGAAATAAATTAAATAGGTTATACGATCTAAACAATGATGTGAATCTAACCGTAGTGGAGTTTAGGTCTAACAAATTAATATTAAAGTCACCACATATAATAACGTTTTTGTTAGATGCACATATTTTTGACAATAATTGTTCCATAATTTGTTCAAATGATTCGTATAACCCAGATGGAGGCCTGTATACGCACACAATAATAAGATGACTCAATTCTATGCAGGCCACCTCAATTACTCGTTCAGTTGAGAGACTCACAATATCTTTACGTTCCTTACATTTTAAGGTTTTTTTAATTAATATTAAAGAGCCGCCTCTAATAGAATTCTCTCTACTGAACGAGCTAGCTACCTGGTGATCATTGAAATTGAAAATGAGTTCATGATTTCTGAACCAGTGTTCAGATATGCAAATAATATCAATATTAAATTCCTTTAAGAATAACTCAATTTCAAGTTCTTTACCTACCATTCCTTGTAAATTTTGATGCACCAGATTAATCAAATTACATTTATTATTATTTGAAACTTTAAATTTTTTTAAGTCATTGGTAGGATTTTGTACACTTAAACTTAACCTATTTCTGCAAGAGACGTCCTCCATTGTCTTATTATCTAATTTAAATAAGTATTTGGAACATATTCCAATTCGTTAATACTACAACTAGTATTCTGTTCAATAAAAACAGTAGTCGAAGAAGCCAAATCCTTGGCTGGTTTTAAAAATAAAAAGTTTAATAGCCACCTAGCTATATGTCTCTTACAATAGTTTGATAAGAAATACTTATCTTTTTTTATGTTACAAAAATTAAAACTAAAATTATTTATGTCCACAACTTGACATTTTTGTTGTGTGTCATTTAATAGTATACAATTATTATTAGCAGCACTATACATTAGGCTGTTTAACTTATATCTAGAAAAGTTCTCTTTAGAATTACTTTGTGGCAACATCTGTATATAAGGAAAAGTAAACAATATCATATTTTTAATATTTTCAATTGCAAACAACTTGTCATATAGTTCAGTCATCTGTTTTCTGTTTAATTTTCCTTTTCTCCCGACTATTAGTATTAAAGTTGTATTGGGACAATATTTAATATTTAAAGCCCTACTTACTATATCTTTATAACTGGATCCGGGCATACAATAATTACAAATAGATTGGCCCTTACAAATTTTATTGAGATATATACCAAGGTCCTTACCTAACTCATCACTGAATATTGTAATATTAGGAATATTTGTTGGGCATTCAGTATGAGCATTCCGACTGGGACATATATCAGGTATGCTTTTAAAAGCAGAATGATTTAGCTTATCTGAGGAACCGTTGACTCTCAATAAAGAATAAACCCGTTCCTCATTGTAACGAGTCACTTCAAGCAAATCATCCATCGCTGATATATGTGCCTGTATTTCCTTTTGTGATAATTCATATTTTTTACTTATATTATCCAAAGTGTTGTGTAAAGTGGAAATCTCTTCCTGAAGGCTGCATACATCGGCCTCATAATTGGACTTAGTTTGTTCTAAGTAAAGATTGCAATTTAATATACTATTATTTAATAATTGATTTTTTTTAATAGTCTTAGACAATATATTCAAATGTTTTTTGTTTTTCTGTGAGAGTTGGCAAAAATTTTTAATACATTTCTTAATTTTAATATATTTCTTTAATTTTTTCTTGCTATTCATTGAGCACACTGTGGATGTATCGTCACCTGTTAAGTCAATGGTACAAATGTCTTTATCATTATTTGTGTTGGAAACTAAACAGTTCTTGTTTGAAATTAGTTTGTTGAATAAGAGCTGCGTATTGGTGGAGTTTTCAATGTTCAATTGTTCTTCCAATTTCAATATATATTCCTCTGCATTATTCAACTTCACTTTGAGGTTATTAGAATTCTTGAGAGTGTTTTCATACTCCTCTCTGCACTGGTCAAACCCGTCAACAAGGGATTGAAGCTCCATTTTTTGATGATAAATGTCCTCATAGTCCAAGCTTAATTTGTTAAGTTCTAACTTTAAGTCCTTATTGTTTTTCAGGATAGATAACATCTCTTGTTCATTGTCATCTCTTTCCCTAAGCAGTGTTTGACATTGATCTTTGTATTTCTTTAATTCCACGAGGGCCACATGAAGTTGTTCCTCGGTACGGCGGGCCACAGCTGAGCGAGTCATCATTTTGCTATTTATTCCCGAGCACTGAAAACAGTTATATTGGTTTATTGGCTATATAGTTATATGTGACTAGTGGAAGTCACCTTTTACTTTTTATGCAAAAGCCAGCCTCAATATGGTACAGTGGAAAAATTAGCAAAGTGATAGGAAAGAGATTAGATACTTGAAAATAAGAAAGAACAGTAAGACAATAGAACAGTTTTACACACAGTATGAAAACAGTAGTTAGTTTTTCAAACTTGTATGTAACTACAGAATAAAATCTTTGTTAGTTAAGTAAAATTGACAGTTTTTGAGGATGTCTTTGTGCTTGTATAATGTGTGCAGAGTATTTAAGTGTTATGTATGTCTGGGCTAATTGTTTTTATCTTCAGCTCAGCTTCCACAAAATTGTCAAGCTAAGAGAGAAGTAAACTTTGCCAAGTGTTATTTTGGACGTAACTCACCGAAGTGAGCAGTTGTAGTGGAGTTGTTATTGCTGTATAGTAAAAGATGACTAATAATAGTGAAAATTAAACACAATACTCCCCGGGATTAAGCAGTCCTCAGGAATAATACAGCTCCAATTTGAATTCGTCCAGTCGTTGACAGTTGATTCTTGGCTTGAAGTTTTTCTAACAATAACTCTGTTACTACACAAACACTGCCGCGGTAAAAAGTGATAACAATAAAAATTAGTTCTAAATAACGTTTCTAACACTTAACAACAGTTATTAAAGCTAAAAATACAATTTAATTTATTTTATTAGTCGGGAGGTTACACTTGTACGTGTTGCTACAAATGTTGCCAACACAAAAAAAAAAAAAAAAAAATATTCTTAATGTACAGACATGACCCCTCTACAGATTTATTATATGTATAGATATTGCATAATTGATTTGCATATCCTAGGAATTATTATTATTTATTAAATAATTAAAATAATTACAAAAAAAAATATTATCTACACAGTGTAACATAAACTATTACTGGTTTTTGCGCACACTGCTTGATGAATGATTGAAGATGGCTAACCTTAAAGGCTGCTTATATTTATTGATTATTATGTATCCTGACTTTTATAATAATAAAATAGGTTATGTTACAGGCTATGTTATTTTCTAGTGCCAAAGAATGTGCGCCATACAACACAAGCAGTCTATCTGTTCCTTGACATAGCCCTGTGGATCGGGTAACTAACACCACTGGCGGGAGATCAAAAGCGGCAACGACTTTACACATGCCCATCTGACTGTCAGACAATCAGGTGATCAATCTGCATTGTCGTAACCAAACATGAAAACGACAAATTTGCAACCCAGGAATCGAATCCACGACCTCTAAAGTCGCGAGCCGGGCTCTGAACCACACACACAGACACACAGAGGCGTCTAGTTCTATTTAATATAATCACATATAACTGGGTATATTTATGAATTTTAGTCATGAATGAAAAATAAAAATAACTTCTCATTGAAATTACAAACCGCAAAGTCTGTTTGATAAGCCCTATTTACCGCATTAGTAATTATATTCTTAGTGGGCCTGTTCCAGGAGACGCTCTGAACGTTCAGATCATTCATAACGCTGACATTGACAGCTGACAGTGCCTGTGAAAACAGTTCAAAACGATCCTAAACAGTGCTAAAGAAACGCAAATCTGAACGAAAAAAACGTTATTTTCGTTTACTATTTTCTTTAGCACTGTTTAGGATCGTTTTGAACTGTTTTCACAGGCACTGTCAGCTGTCAATGTCAGCGTTATGAATGATCTGAACGTTCAGAGCGTCTCCTGGAACACAGGGATAACAAACATTGCCTAACATTACTCTAGCTGTTGGCTACGACCGATGTTTGGTATTACACTTTTCTTTGTTATTGTAAATATACAGCCTATGTTACTCAGTGGAAATGCAATCTAATGGTGAAATTATTATCACAATCCGCCCAGGGTGCAGGGCGGCGATTCTCAGGCCTCGAACTTAGTTTTTACTATCGGTCTGTCCCGCTCATGCAAATGAGATTTAGTGCGCGTGCGAGCGGCATATACTAATATTCGAACTTTTTTTCACTGCCCGAGAATCGTGCTCCTGATTTAAGATGACATCGATATCAATTACGAAGTTCGAAAATAAAATGTATGGTATTTGACATAAGGTTCGCTTTAAGGCCCGTATAAATAAAATAATCTCAAACCCGACCTCACTTGAGGACCTATTTGACAGATAAAACAACGTTTCGTTTCACTTTTAAAAGTGAACAACTTTATTAATGTTACATAGTACTTTAATTTATTTTCTTTTTATACCGTTATATTATAGATTACAGGAAACAATAAAATAAGTATAATGTATATTTTTATAATCTTTATTTTTACGTTTTAAGAAACAAAAAAATTAAAGAAGATAACATAAGTAAAATTCTTCCTTTTTAAAAGTGAAACTAAACGTTTTTTTTTATTTTTTAGCTGTCAAATAGGTTCTCAAGGACGTGAGGTTGGTTTGAGATTGTTTTATTCATACGGGCCTAAATGTAGGATTAATTACGCAATATTGCCACGTTTACATAAAATAATAAATTCATGGTTAACCTCTCTATGTTTTTGACAGTTACTAAAATAGTTTTTTTTAATACATTAGACCATGACATACATTATATAAATATTTCTGACATTAAAAATTGTTATAATGACATCATTGAATTTCTACTTATAATCAAAATATATCATCTATATCTGTATAACAATTAGTAAAATATTGTACAGATTTCTGAATTAATAATTGTCTTAATACATGAAATTTGTCACGTTTCAACTAATTATAAAATAACTATTTATTTGACATTGTACTAATCCATTTTTTACTATTGATTTTATTTCTTTCTGTGTTCAAAATTAGATATTGTATAATTTTAAAATTTGTAAGTTAACGGTAAATTTGTATATTTATTTATAATTCACACACCATGCTATCATGGTAGAATGTATGGACTTATTTTAAACTTTACCACCTGCATACCTATGTAATACATTCTGTGAATAAATGATTGGTTGATTAAGCGAATTTGTATGTCACTTAGCGAAGCTTATGTCGAATCCCATACATGTTGTTTTCGAACTTCGTAAGTGGTAATAGCGATGGCAACTTGAATTAGGGCCTAGTTGTTCTGTTTATTTGAAACAAACATACAATATTCGTACTCTAATACTTAGATGTAGCATTTCTTATAACGGAGTATTGTATTGTATATAATTGGAGTATTGTATTTAATTATGTCTATTCTATATTATATTCCATCTATGTCGGCGAACTCATATGTACTACATTCTATATACCTACATACATTACATATTTTTACTTTTTTGATTAAAAAAGCAATTGTCATTGATTAGTGTCCTATATGTGGAAACGTGTGAATAGTGTTAAGAGTTTACATAGTCTTTAAGCAGTTTATATGTATACTGTATGTTTTCCTATAAAAAAAAAATAAAAAAAATAAAAGTATAGTATCTATGAAGAAAATATATTATGTGTTCACTCGCCCTTATGAAAGGTTAATTTAGCAATTACGTTTTAACTTTACGTCTTCCGCGTAAAAGAAATCGCTCGTAAAAATATATTGGTTTTAGCGCCAGTACCTATTTATGTCTACTAAACAAAGGCGTTAATGTTCCAACACATATTTTATTTTCGCAACAGTTTACGAACAGTTACACAGATAGGTACTTTGTAATTTATTTAAAAACTAGCTGTGCCCGTGACTTCGTTCGCGTGGTTGTCGGAAACACTATCGCGATTATCTTTGATTGCTCACGTTGGTTTTTGTTATTAAGTTATTATAATCGTGAACTCATAATAATTGCAGCAGCGTATTGTTATACGAGTATAGTCTATCGCCTTCTTCGACAAATAACGTAATTATGAGTAAATCTTAAGAGATAGAAATAATATATGGACTTTTTTTGATTATAAAATTTTTGATATTGCAGCGCAAGTCCTCAAATGTAAATAATTTTCCCCGTTTTTGCAACATTTCTCACTGACACTTCGCTCCTATTGGTCGCAGCGTAATGTTATATAGCCTAAAGCCTTCCTCTATATATGGATTATGGACTATCCAACAAAAAAAAAATCATATCGGATCAGTAGGTCCTGAGATTAGCGCGTTTAAACAAACAAACTCTTCCGCTTTATAATATTAGTAAGTATTACAAGGAGAATGTTTAAAGGCTCCCTTACGACACAATACGAGCGATAATCGGTGACCGACTAATTTCAATAATGCACACATCATACGAAAAATCAGTCATGCCATTTTTTTATAACAGTTAAGTAAATAGGGATATAAACGCAGTAGTTAAGTAATTAAATCAAATTTCTACGACCTCCATACATTTTCAACGTTGGTGAACAATGACATCATATTGCAATAATTTGTATAGAGCGTGTTTAATGGCCTTCAACGATCACATTTTTGTAATGACTACAGTTCACAGCGTATAAATTTACTTTTGAAAAGGCTATAAAACATCTTTACAAAACGACCAGAATGTAAAACTATGATTACTACAAATAGTTGATTTATTTATTTATTACGCACAATATTAGTATATGACGTAATAATAATATTAATGCCTCCCACACCGATTTCGGTGACGGTGGCCGGTTTCATTGAAGCCAGGGCAGCTACGCAAGAGTTATTTTATAGGCCCAAGAGTGTACGCCATACACAGAAGCACTCGCTCTTCCTTCATTCTCGTAGCCCAGTGGGACGGATAGCCGATACGACTGGCGAGAGATCAGGCACAGGACCGACTTTTTGCATGCCCATCCGACGCATGGATCATCTTTCTTGTCAGACAATCAGGTGATCAGCCTGCATTGTCCTAACCAAACTTGGAAACAACATTTTTGTTGTTCCAACGCGAGAATCGAACCCACCCACAAATCAAGTTCTCCGTTGACACAAGGGTTGTCTGGAAGAGTTCCTTTCAAGCCGCCTTTACCCACTTTTTGTAAAATAGCTTTTAATGTTAAGTTTGTTTATTTACTATGCAATATGTGAGCAATAGAATGTTTTAATAATAAATAATATTAACCATGTAACCCCGTCGTATCTGACAGACGCCATAGCCCTTCCATAGTCCTAGATACCCAGTCCACTAGAACCTCACTCCTATAGCCAAGAATCATTTCTTTTAACCATTCCCTGCAATAGTTCTACACTAACCGTTGGGTCTCCGTGGACGCACTCCCATTGTGCGTACAGGGAGAGTCGCCGGCTGGTGTCACATTACATTTAAATTAAAATTGTGTAACGGGGCCTCTGCGTCCCGGAGCTTCGGCCCCACACATGCCTTCCGAAGGTCCGGGATTTAATTGCCCGTGTCAGGATTAACTTAGGCTACTTTTCATCACAATCATCATCGTCATCAAACTAATGATCCCCGAATCGGCTGGACCGACTGTGACGGGAGCATTCACCGGCCGTTAGCTTATTAGTAGGAGTAATCTATACATCCATATATATATAAAAGAAAGTCGTGTTAGTTACACGATTTATAATTCAAGAACGGTTTGGCGGGTTTCGCGTTGAGGGTTCCGCGTTGAGGGTCCCGCGTTTTATGCTTAACGAAGTGGACACATATGTGTGCGTCTTGCAAAGCCCGACAGAAGACATAACCATACGGGTACCTATGTACCGCTGCTGTGATGCGTTACGTAACGAAAAATTAAACTCCCATCATATAAAGTAATCACTTCACAAACTCAAGTTCACTTCACAAATCCACATTCTCAAGTCCCAAGAAAAACTTCCACTAACCCGGTACTTCCCGAACTGCAGGAGAAGCCCCGGTTCACCTTCCCGAAGCTCTTGTCCTTGCTGTCGGTGAGCTGGTCTATGAACACCTCCCGGTGCCGCATTATGTAGTTGTGGATGTTGCCGAACTTGCAGTACTCCACGATCACGAGCAGCTCCCCTGAAATGTTATATTCCAAATTAGACGACGCAGTAGAATTGTATGTAGATCCTGGCCCTTAGCGCTTAAAGTATGAGATAAGATAGCGAGATGAGGTAGCGCCTCCTTGGTCTAGTGGTTCTGAGCTTCGCTCTCGACCCGGAGGTCGTGGATTCGATGCAGGCATATCACCTGATTGTCTCTGACAAGAAAGATGATTCATGCGTCGGATGGGCATGTAAAAATTCGGTCCTGCGCCTGTTCTCTCGCCACTCGTGTCGGTTTACCGTCCCACTGGGTTATGAGAGTAAAAGGAAGTGAGAGTGTCTTTGTGTACTGTGCACACACTTGCACTATAAAATAACTCCTGCGTAGCTGGCCTGGTTTCAATGAAATCGGCTACCGACACCGAAATCGGTGAGGGGAGCTATTATTATGAGATAATAACAGCTCCGCCGATTTCGATGATGTCGGTGGATGTGATCTGGTTCAGGAGTTATATCAATGCCCAGGTGTGAGCGCAATACATATCACGCTGTCTTACTTCAATCTCGTAAACCACTAGTTTAAGGGTCGAATCGACCCAAATGCGAGAGATCAGACGTACGACTAACTTTTTATGTGCACATCCGACTAATGGATCACCTTTCTTGTCAGAAAATCAGGTGACCAGCTTGCATCAGCTCAACCAATTTTGAAATCAATATTTTGTTGTTCCAACGTAGGGGCCCCAAGATCCCTGATTGGCTGGCACTAATAAATTGTATAAGTGGTGGTAAATTGTACAGGAACCAGAAAGTAGTTTATAAGGGTTATGTTATAAATGCCTTAAAAGTTGTTGGTTATGACACGCAACTTACGTAGCTCAAGGTTATATTTTGACGCGAACGAGTACTTAAAATTATGAGGAAATGCTGAGTATTAACCAGTAGCCACATTTATAAATTAACCGTTTTGTACGTCAGAGCTACCACTACATGTACATAATAAAGTCACATTACTGACTTGTATCTGGCGTAGACAATAACAGAACTGGTTTCCTAGGATTGTTATCATATTGCAGTCGTGAACCATGAATGATTACTATGTAAACACTGGTAGCAATTACCGCTTAGGAAACCGCGCTATCTGTGGGCTCGACAGTGCTCCCGCCAAGATGAGCGCGGTCGTACAATCCTTTTCTCGAAACAATTCAGGCCATTTTCGACCCTATAAATTCGTTGTTGATCTTTCCCCTTATAAAGGGGAAAGATTTGATTGTTTGCATTGAATAGGCTCCAAAAGTATAAGCCTGCAAATTTAGATACTAATTAGGCCGATGCCTATTCCCTATAAGCGAGACTTGGCACTTTTCTACAAGCTATGTTTTTTATGGTATCTTAGTTTTTTTATCGGGAAGTAAAAATATAACTAGTAATTCTACACATTCATATGGAATTTCAAATTTTATACAGTTGGCATATCTAGACAGACATTCTATCAGGTCGTCACAACTGAAACGACGAACGATGTGCTACCGCAGACTTCATTTTTCAAGTTTCTTCCGCCGCGCCGGTTCTTCTGCGAGTTTCTTACGCCGGTTCTTCTCACTGGGCTAGTTCCCGAACTGGTGGTAGGCATCATATAGAAACGACGTTCAGAAAACATTTTTGTAAAATTTATTCTGAATAAAATTTTTTGACTTTGACTTTGTATACTCGGAGTCTCCGAATGTCCGGATTCCGGATCACCTGTACTTACGTTTCCCCGCGTTTTTCGTGCAGGCGCCCAGCAAGTTGACGATGTTGATGTGCTTCCCCAGGTGGACCATGATCTTCAGCTCACTAGCCAGGGCTTTGATGTACATGTTGTCGGCGGTCTTCTTCACCATCTTCACGGCGACTGGAGTGATCTCCTCGGCGTTGATGATGCCCCGCGCGTCCGCTTTGTACACGACGCCAAAAGCACCTGCGCCCAGCTGTGTGCCTGTATAAACAAATCCGGTGAGATTTCTATTTTCGTTTCTGTCGATATCGTCATGACCGGTATCTATACTGATATTATAAAGGGGAAAGATTTGATTGTTTGCATTGAATAGGCTCCAAAACTACTGGACCGATTTTATTTATATTAGGTACAGACGTAGATCACGGGGAATAAAATGGGTTACTTTTATTCCTTCGGGGAAAGGGTATGTAAAAATATACATTGTAGCTGTTATGTGTGTTACTCCTGACGATTTATATGAAAAGATATTACGGGATGTATCGTGCTATAATTTACATCTTTACATTATAGCTGCCTGAAGCCTTTGAAGCGATACTTTACCAATTTTAAGTTTGTCAGGCGGGAACTCGAACTTTTCGTCGTAAGGAAGCAATTCCGCTTGCTCGTCTATTCCCAGGTCTGGGTTGAGGGATTTCGGGACTCCCTCTTTGAAGTACAATAATCCTGCCGCGGCTAATTCTTTCCTGAACTTCTTCTCCTTTCGTACCTTCAGTACTAGATACACCACCAGTAGAAGTAGCAGCAGCAAAATGGGTCCAAAAATACTAAAGTACTTGTAGGATGATTTTTCTGTAACAGATTTAAAGAAATTGAAACTTAGTGTTTATACGCTTTGGTTTCACTTTCTGTTTTCGGCGTCCGTCATAAGAGAATGTAGGGAGTAGGGACCTACTCTAGTCTTTAATCTACTTCCAGGCCCAGTGGTTTAGAGCTTAGCTCTCGACTCGGAGCACGTGGATTCGATTCCCGCGTGCGTTAGCACAATGCTGGCTGATTACCTGATCGTGTGACAAAAAAATTTATCCTCACGTCTGTTCTCTGGCCAGCTCTGGCAACCGTCCCACAGTGGTAAAGAGAGTGAAAGTATGAGAAAGTGTCCTTGTGTATAAAATGTATAAACATGAAGCAAATAATCGTGGCAATGACACTGACAAGGAAATTTGAGCTTAATTTCATCGAAACATTATATTTGAATGAGTCATGAAGCTATTGTGTTTATTTGACGAGCACACCTCTATCTCTCTAAACCTTAGATTATATACTCATATAAATCACCTAGAGTAATATTAGTATAATAATGCCTCCCACACCGATTTTGGTAACTTTAGCTGGTTTTCATTGCAAGAAGAAGAAGCTCTCTCTCTTCCTTCACTCTCGTAGCCCAGTGGGACGGATAATCGACACGACCGATTTTACATTTCCATCCGACGCATGGATCATCACACTCAGGTAATCAGCTGCTAAACTAAAATGTTATTTTCGAGTTTACTTGGGATTGTCCTAACATAACATGTAGTTGGTCCCACGAGGGAATCGAACGACCAACGAGAGCTGAGTTCTTTCTAACCCCTAGACCACGGAGGCGTCAGTCATATATATAGTAAATCTAGAATAACACATTTTTTTTGCATACATAATCAGAGGCATAAATTAGTTTCCCAGTAGTGCTCTTTCCGAAAGCAGTTTCACGGCGATTGATCAAAATCTTATCTTGATATATTGGAGGTCAGTGCTTAACTATTTCTAGTAATATCTCGTAAATAAAATATCCCATCACATTAACAGCGTTCACCCTTTTTTTAGTATCTATATGTCATAGGATTGGTTGACTTAACTCAACATGATTAAAAATAATTTAAAACAGTTACGCTTCAAGGGACTTTATTACTTCTTACACGGAAAGTACACAAATTTTGACGTCCGTACACTACGTACCGTACGCGTAGACATTTTAGGAAGTTCATCAAAATTGAGAATACCATTTTGCTACATGAGATCGAGACTGTATCGAAACAGCCCAAGCAGGGACATTTGAAAGCCCCGTAGAAGTAACGTTACCGAATGCCATTGACATTATATTGGATAGAACACACTGGCGCATCAGCTGGGAGACTATAGGTACTTTTTTTTATCTCGAAAACTGGTCATGTCCAGTCCTGATTGTTCAACTTTTTTTAATCTAATAAATAAATTAACGCCGCCGTGGTCTTCGCTTCGCTCTCGACCCGGAGGTCATGGGTTCGATTCCCGCGTTGGAACAACAAAAAATGTTGTTTTCAAGTCTGGTTAGGACAATTCAGGCTGATCACCTGATTGTCTGACAAGAAAGATGATCCATGCGTCGGATGGGCATGTAAAAAGTCGGTCCTGCGCCTGATCTCTCGCTAGTCGTGTCGGTTTACCGTCCCACTGGGTTATGAGAGTAAAAGGAAGAGAGAGTGCTTCTGTGTATTGCGCACACACTTGGGCACTATAAAATAACTCCTGCGTAGCTGGCCTGGTTTCAATGAAATCGGCTACCGACATCGAAATCGGTGAGGGGAGCTTTTTTTTTTTTTTAATCTTTTAAATCGCCTCCATGGTATATATATATTATTATAAAATGCAGGCTGATCACCTGATTGTCTGACAAGAAAGATGATCCAAGCGTCGGATTGGCATGTAAAAAGTCGGTCCTGCGCCTGTTCTCTCGCCAGTCGTGTCGGTTTACCGTCCCACTGGATTCTGAGAGTAAAACGAAGAGAGAGTGCTTCTGTGTATTGCGCACACACTTGACCGCTATAAAATAACTCCTGCGTAGCTGGCCTAGTTTCAACGAAATCGGCTACCGACACCAAAATCGGTGAGGGGAGCTAATATTATATTTTTTTTAATCTCGAAGACTGGTGCTGTCCTGTCCTGACTGGTCAGGCCATGATTTTACTGCGACCCATCTGTTGTGCTTTAGAGTACCGACCCCGGTCCTATGTTACACATTATGAGAGTTAGTGGTGCAAATTTCAAGGACTCTACTTATGTCTTTCTCTAAGTGAACTTAAACTCCACTTACCATTCATAATAAGCATGTAGGCTTTGACTTCCGTCACTCCAGCACTCGTCGCGGAACACTCGTATCTACCTTTGTAGTCTTCTGACATCTGTTTGATTACCAACGACGAGTTTACAGGTGTGTTTAATTCTTCTGAATAATCGGTATAGATTATAATCTCCTTGTAGGTTTCATTTGTCAATTCTACGCCATCCTGTGTGTATTATTTTGGTTAGGACATATTGTTGAAATGAAAGAAATCAAAAAAAGTAATGTGAAAACTATATTTTTCTGACGTCATTTAGGAGCTCACTGTCGCTACTATAAGCGAGCTTTAAAACATCAAAATCGGTTCATCCGTTTGGAAACTACGACACTACAGACGTCTCATATTATCTCCTATGCTTTCGTCGGGGTTTAAAAAAAATACCTACCTTTAGCCAGATAATTTTAGGTGATGGTACCGCTAGGGCCGAACACGCCAGATTCACGGGTTGATAGGGAAACGCTGCAACTTCACTGTCGAACACTGGCTCGTAGAATATCGGACGTGCTTTTTCTAAATGGGCACCAATATTTATAATTCATCACTCTTCGTTTCAGCTATGATGTCCAATGCTGCACGTATGCCTGGCTTAAAGTATTTCATGGGGGGTAGTTGCCTATATTACCACGCTCGGCAGGCGGACATGGGGTGCCGAAGAAAGAATAGCACCTCATTGATTATATTTGCCGTGGTGTCGCCAAAGGCGCGGCCATTGTTGTTACCCGAAAACTGCGATCACCAACCCGCCTGCCAAACGTGACGAGTATAGGCAACTATGGAACACTTTGTGGAAGGCTGACGCCCAGTGGACATCATTGCTGAAATCATGCTGATGGTGTTGAATAATTTTAATAAAATATTAATAAAAAATGTTTTAGAAACAAGCTTCTAACTAAAGGCTCTGAGTGCTTGACAAGACTATCCAAACTTTTTTTTTTTTTTTTTTTTTTTTTTTTTTTTTTTTTTTTCGCAGGATAATGCGCTTATGCATTCAACGCCGCGGTGGGGAGACCTAAAACGACGGATATGTAGGACTCGCCGTGGCCGAAAGATGGAAGGTGGCCACGACCCTACCCACTAAACTCCTGCGGTGCGCCCAATGCACTGCCATGGCCGGGACGCGGGAACAATAAGACTACCGATAAGACTATCCAAACTAGTCCAAACTGTTTTGTCTTGTTTAGTTTAAGGGTACCTATGGCCACCTTCCGATGTCGTTTTGTGACCGTACTGTCATGCATAAGAGTGCTTGTCAAGACGATTCAAACGAGTAGAAATTAGATGGATTTATTTTTTTTACTTTAGGACTTCCTATGGCCATCATCCGACTCCGTTTTGAGACCAGATTCACGATACCACATAATTGCACCGTCACCGAAGTTACGTTATTAAACCAAATTTCAACCTAATAGAACAAAAGGAAGTGGTCCTTATTTAACTCGCAAGATTTGTTCCACAACACTAACATGGCAAGTTGGATAAAAGCTTTTAAAAAATTAATTATTTCTTACCGACAACAGTGATTGGCATCGTGAAGTTATCAGCGTAATCCTCCTTATCACGAGCTTCGCACGTATAGTTTCCTGCGTCCTCCAAAGATATATTTTTTAGCATCAACTGCGCTATAAGCGACATTGAGTTCTCTTTTCTTCTCACTGTGAAACAATACGTAGTTCTTAGTAAAATACCCGAAATTATGCGGTCAGTGAACTTCATTTGTTAATCCTACCGTTTTCGAAAGGACTATCGTTCCTCAGCCACGATACACTGACGAAATCGATTTTTGAAGCGTAACAGTTGATGGTGACGTCTACCCCCTCGGAATATAACCTCGGTACGTCATGTTTAACTCCAAAACCTCCAGATATTTCTTCCACCATGAAGTTTATTGAGGCAGACGCTGTGCCTCTCTCGTTGCTTGCATGGCACGTGACATTTCCTGGTTTATCCGCAGGGAATGTCAACTCCGAATCAGTTCGGATAAGAGATCTATTATATTTTTGCGAAAGCTACAACAAAACATTCAAGGTGACAGTTAAGAATTAATAATACCTTCTGTTATGCTGCTACTTCGTACTCGCATGAGGATTAAAAAGTAGCCTTTGTTCTTCCCCTACTTTTTTTTGTGGCCATGTAGGCACCTCTATATGGACAAAGACACCAAACAGTTTTATAACCGACACGGCTGGCGAGAGAACAGGCGCAGATTAACTTTTTACACGCCTATCCGACGCATGATCGGTCTTTATTGTCCTTACTAAACTTGAATACTATATTCAGTTGTTTCAATACGGGAATCGTTTAAAATAGTCTGTTAATAAAAAATTGCACGCCCCATAAAGGCAAAATTAGAGATCGATTTACCAAATCTGTAATACCATATTGTACCTTATTTAAGCAAATAAACGATTTCTATTTCTATGTACAAAAATTAAAGTCAAAGCATCGAATACATACCTTTTCTGGAATATCTTGTTCCTCCGTGCCATCATGAAAGGTCCACGTTATTTTCGGTTCTGGGTAAGCTGTGACAGAACAAAGTAGCGACTTCTGCGTGCCAAGCGGAACTCGAACGGAATCAAACGATGTGCTTATTTTTGGCGCCTCTGAAATTAGTTTCTAGATAATAGGTATAGACTTTTAAACGTTAAGTACCAAATTCACCAACGCGTGTTAGTCTTAAGGGCTTGTTAAAATACCATGCCTTCTCAATCATTGATAGGAATTATGAGAGGAACAACATTATATTAAACGAAGGATTAACTTTAACATTGCTCGGTGAAACACGCCCCTAAGGTTCAGCTGCTGTTCTGTGCCTCGCAAATCGCGGGAGCACGCGACCAGACTATATGACACGGTTGTCACGGTAGCACTATTGTTAACAAATGGAAAATAAATATAATATATAAATTCCAATGACAGATTAATTAAGCAAGGTTTTACCAAATATTTATTCAAAGGTTTTCTCCTACGTTGCTAGACATCTTCGCGCCACGACATCCGTGACGTTTCTTCATTATTATCTCATTTATTAAATTACTAGCTGTGCCCGCGACTTCGTTCGCGTGGGTTTTGAGCGACTTAAACCGTTTATGCAGCGCATGCAACGAATGTCTCCCCGTTATTGCAACATTTCTCACTGACGCTTCGCTCCTATCTGTCGCAGCGTAACGTAATATAGCCTAAAGCCTTCCTCTATAAATGTACTATCCGACAAAAAAAAATTTTCAAATCGGATGAGTAGTTCCTGAGATTAGCGCGTTTAAACAAACAAACAAACAAACTCTTCCGCTTTATAATATTAGTATAGATTTTCAATTTGTAAGCAACGTTGCTACCTATTTATGAAAATGTGTTTCGTATGTAAACCCTACTACCATATTTTGCAAAGAAGAAAGATTAAGAGGAAACATCACGCATGTTTTTTCCATACAAAAGTATGGGTTTACGCGACTCCTGTTTCCCCTCTGAATAATAGCTATCCGCTAGAGTAACAATTTTTTTCCTGAATATCTATATATATTATTTGTACGTCCCTATTATTTACTTTTTTTAATGTGTTAACTATTTATCTCTTGATATGGACGTTCAAAAATCTAAAATAAATGTAAAGACTTTTATCTGTGTTTAAACATCCAGGAAACAAATTGGACTGCATTATACAATAAAATCAAAACATAGGAACCTAGATCCAGATTTTTTAAAGTTTATAATGAAAAAATATCTAAATTAATTAAGTTTTGGAGGAGTCGATTTCCTGTACTTTTAACAGGTAATTTCAATTCGAGCTGCAGTTGTCTCTATCGCGCTAGTGCTGGCTAGCTAAGGGACTGCGAGACAACAATAGATTTTATAATACCTTTTTTGTATTTCCCTCAACCGTGATGTTTCCTCTTGAACTTCAAAAATTACTTACCTTTAAAACGTAACTTCAGCACACGGCTTTTCCTCTCAAACTTGTTTTCTGCGACTATTGTATAATCTCCAGTGTCGTTTATGCCTATGCGAGCGATCTTAAAGTAGATTGAGCTTCCGAAAATGGGCGTATTTATACTATAGTCCTTCCCTTCCATCAAATGGACGTCGTCTTTATAGCTAAAAGTGTATGTTAATTAGTATAAATTAAAATAATAATATTATCCATGGACGCTTCACACTACGTCAATCTGGCACCGAGCTGAGAATCCGAAGAACTTGTGTTACAGGTACCAGACAACGGAAATATATTTAATACTTTAATACTATACACATATTTAAGACTTTTTATTATCATTCCATGACCCAGGAACATTGAAAGCTTTTTGTTCCCTCGGCTGGATTCGAACCCGCGGCCTCCGGCTCGAGAGCCAAGCTCAGAACCACTAGACCACGGAGGCGTGCACGGAAGTTTTTTTTTTCTTGTACATATTATAAAACATGATGGCTGCTTGCAAAGTATTGAAAGTGTGTGAAAGGGGCCGACGAAAGAAAGGAATTGTTTGCTAAATTTAAATTGAACATGTGTGATTAATATTAAATTACTTTAGCCTGTGCTTTAGCAACCTGGCTTTACCTGCGAGAGAAGCAGCAAAATTTAAATACAAAATTATTTATTACTGTGCCCGCCACTTCGTTTGCGTGGTTGTCGGAAATACTCGGAACCAGCAACGCGGAACCCACAACCCGGGAACCCGTAACGCGGAACCCGCAACGCGGAACCCGCAACGCGGAACCCGCAACGCGGAACCCGCAACCCGCAACCCGCAACCCGCTTAAAATGTCATATGCGCTTAGAAAAACGTTGAAGACGAACGAAAACCGACACTTCCATTTTATTTATTTGTATAGATTAATATTAATCAGAGATTAATTATTCTGAAGAAGGAGTAGGAATTTGTTGAGAAGTCTGCTTTGTGAGTATCCAGGGTTGTTTCTAAATACCAGGAATGTTAGGGAGCATCGTAACCGTAACCGAAACTATCGGATATCCGTATAAGATATTATCCGTAACCGTAACCGAATTCGAAATAAAAGTTTTGCTAGTGTAAAAAGGACCCCAAAATCCGTAACCGAAATTATCCGAAACAAACGGGGATAATCTAAAATAATTTAATATACATATCCGTATCTGTATTCGGAATGTCATATCCATCTCATCCCTGCTAAATACCCACACTACTTACACTTGAATCGTCGGCCACGGGTATGCATTTATTTCGATCCTGCGTGAGAGAGCCCGTTGGGTGGTTACCAGGGTGTCCACGCTTGTATTCATTTTGATGAAACCAGTTTCTAGAACAGTACATGAAAGAATAGTTATATTATTTACTAGCTGTGCCCGCGACTTCGTTCACGTGGTTTTTGAGTGAATTAAACCGTTTATGCAGCGCACGCAACGAAAGTCCTCAAATGTGAATAATTTTCCCCGTTTTTGCAACATTTCTCACTGACGCTTCGCTCCTATTGGTCACAGCTTTTTCGAATCGGACCAGTAGCTCCTGAGATTAGCGCGTTTAAACAAACAAACAAACAAACTCTTCCGCTTTGTAATATTAGTATAGATAGGCTACATAATTGTAAACAAAATTGATATTTTGAATTAACTATTTAAGAAAATTTTTTGTAAAGCGATCATTATTATTATACCAAATATCACTCTCAATCACGCCACGATTCAAAGAAAAAAAACTAGATTCGAATCGGTTCATCCGTTTGGCTTGCTACAATGCACAGATGCACAGACACACAGACACATATACCTCAAACTTATAACACCCTTGAAGTAATCGGTCCAGGGGCCTTACTTTGCAACCTGATTCGATTTAGATTCAGATTCGATCGTGCCGCGTACTCCCGAATAAATTGACTTTTATTTATTTAGATTATCACTCAATTGATACGAGTATGGTCGGAATTACAAAAAGTTACGATCTTACGATTTTATTTATCCTGGTTAGTTTCAAAGTAATCCACCAAATTAAATACCTAAAGCCGTTGGAAACGAACTGATTCGATTCTCGATTGTGTCGAGAGTAAGCCTGCAGACTCCAGACGTGTGAAGAAGTATAAAAAAAAACACAAACTATGCAAAGTTTGTAAAAAAAAAAAGTCTTACCTATGTATTTCTTTACTATGGTTTTTTCCCTCGAACTTGCTCTGCTCGTGCACACACATGTGTAGTTACCTTCATCCTCTTCTGTTGCATTTACTATAGTTATGTAATTGTATAATGTTCCAACCGCGGTTATGTTATGTTCATTTGTTTCAATAATTACGCGTTCCTGCAAAATAGAAGTTTATAAAATTCTATTGTATAAATAAGAAAGTAGAAACTACAACGGGTATAAAAAGAGCAGTCACTTTAACTTTGGGATATGATTATGCTACTTTTTCTTATTCCAGAAATGTTTTTTTACAAAAATATAAAATTAGAAATGGTAAAAAAAAAAAATTTGTTTTAAAAAAATACATTTCCAAATGAGGAAAGGTGTATAATCGTATCTCAAAGTTATAGTGACATTTCTTTTTACGCATAGCGTATATGTCGCAGTCATCTAATTGAATTCGCCATTTCATTGAGTGACTAGCGTACTAATCAAATGATAAAATTCTATTGAAAGGCTAAAGGACAATAGCGTCATGTTGTTTATTTTAACGTCCAACGTCTTGACTGAACGAAGAAAACTGTCACCTAACTAGATATTCTATTAATAATGTCTTTAAAGAGTACCTATCGCACTTTAATGTAGATTTAATGAAAAAAATATCAGCACAGTGCTATCAGTGCCAGCTGTTTGACGCCATATTTGTTTTGGTGAGTACTAGCGCCGCAGTGAGAAAAAATTTCAATAATCTGACTGACAATACAACATTACAATCCGCTAACTAATTGGACGTTAACTGACGATTGTTAAATCAATGTTCGGCCTAGTCTTTTAATATAATGTCATTCTATTAAAAACGCTAGTCACTCAATGAAATAGCGATATCAATTAGATGACTGTGACATAATTATATATTACCAGGGCTGTTATAACGAAACCATTGACACCTCTTTTATTAATGTCGGTTCAGTAGTGGCGCTATGGTAGATCAAACGAATGAAACCCTAAATATATTATACTGACGCATATTTCTCAACGTATTATTTCTCGTAATACGGCAGTTGGCATTAGGCAACAAGTAAAAGATGCATAAAAGCTTTTACGCATTACATTGAAAAAAAACCTTTTATTCGATAAAGAATACAAAACTTTATATAAAAATATGTGGACCCCAAGGATGTGGCCTATTTCCACATATTTTCTAGACTCAGCCTAGAGCCAATCACCTTTGGGATGCAGTGGCTTCTGCCCCATTCCTATCAGCTTCATTAGCCTCACTTTTTGAAAAGCCTCATCCCAATTCCCACCTTTTTCAAGCTTTTTTTGTTGACTTTCCGAAAAAACATTGTTAAGTTTCATTTAGAAATTAAATATTTCAATTTTGTTTCATTTTTATTTTAACAGACTGTTGTGTTGTTGTGTCGTATGTTTTGATCTGAAGGAGAACTAGGGGCCCTACTCTCCAAACTGATTCGATTTAGATTCAGATTCGATTGTGCCGCATACTCCCGAATAATTTGACTTTTATTTATTTTGATTATCAGTCGAGATATTAAAAACCATCGAGAACAGGAGAGGAAAGATGTTAGGACACTTGACGGCACGACAACTTTATTAGAGGAATAATTGAAGGAAAGATAGAAGGTAGAAGAAAACGTGGAAGGCCGAGAAGAACTTTTATGGACCAGGTGAAGGAGAAAGTGATGGTCGTGTCGTATCAGGAGGTCAAGAGAAAGGCGGAGTGCAGAGAGGAATGGAGAAAACTCCACCGACAAGAGCGAAGCGAAAAAATCAGTCGATTGATATGGTCGGGAGTACAAAAAGTTAAGATATTACGATTTTCTTTAACCAGGGGGCTAACTCTCGAGGTTTTTCGTACTTTATTTGGTGAATTACTTTGAAACTAATCAGGATAAAGAAAATTATTAGATTGTAACTTTTTGTACTCCCGACCATATAAATCGACTGAGAATCAAAATAAACAAATGTAAATTTATTACGCGGCACGATCGTATCTGAATCAAAATCAAATCAGTTTGGAGAGTAAGGCCCTGGTTAGTTTCAAAGTAATCCACCAAATAAAATACCAAAAGCCGTTGAGAACTGATTCGATTATCGACTGTGTTGGGTGTAAGCCCTCGTCAGTCGTAGGTCTGCACACATGAGTGTGCCAATAATTATGTTGGGATAGATGGCATAAGTAAAATCACCTTTGAAACTGATGATGGTAGTCTCCACTCCAACGCTATGGCAGAATTGTCCTTGTATGGAACTGTACAATTCAGTGTAAAGGTTTCACCCTTCACGAACAGTTTCGGACTGCTAATGACTTTGGGCTCTGGTGCCTGATCATAGGTGTCTAAAATATAAATTGAAAATTATATACACGTACGACTAGTATAGCTGATTATATTAAATTATAAAATAATAGTTACAAAAATACTGCACGTTTATATTACAGTACCTACCTATGCAAAATACCTAATAAGTAATAAGTAAAATATAAACCCTACTACAAAACTTAACTGTTAAAATTGCGTAATAAATAAACTCTTCTTACGGCACTTTAAAAATTTTACAAAAAAAATTTACTTATGCTCATAATTAATGTTCAAAAATAGGTTTTAAAAAGTAAATTATACATTCTAAAACTCTACCCATTAGACATATTATGACGACGTTCTATCAAACCAGGATGAAAAAAGGACAGTCCCTATAATTTTGGGATATGAATATACTATTCTAGACATAATTTTTTTTTTCGTCAAGAAACAAAAAAAAACTTTTTGCAACTTAAAACTTTTTAGTCGCAAGAGCAAGAATAACAAAAATGCAAAAAAATAAATTTCTAGACTGAGAAAAGGCAGTACAATCATATCCCAAAGATATAATGACTGCTTTTTTTACAACTTGTATTATACAGAATGTATGAACTTCGTATCACTTCTACTATTTTATAAAAAAAGTAATTAGAAGTATGGTGATTTATCCACCTTATATTATAAACGTAATGTATCCGGGAACAAAATGTAGTAAACGTGCAGTACTTTGTAAACATCTACAATTAGTAAAATAATTGCTTCAATAATTTTATACAATATATTATAAATCATATTGATATTTTTAGGTAACATTTTCATTTTATTTAGTACCTATGTAATTTATTTTTCTAAAAATACACAAGTATTCACAATATATTATAGCACAGTTATAAAAAAACGCAGAAATTACTGATTTTGTAAATAGTGTAATCAGCATTCCATTTTTTTCTAAAAAAAAATAAACTGCTAAAATGCAAAATCAAAAAAAAAGGAAAGTCATTATATAAAATTCTATACATTTTTTTACACAGAGATCCAAGGCGCACTGGTGTCATTTGACACAAATGAGAACAAATTAGAGTTAATTTAATATTTCGAACAAAGCATAAGTAATTAATAGGATTCTTTTATTACATTCAATATGAATGAACAACATCATAACAACGTTAACTAAATACATACTTAATATTATATTTTTATTTTTAGTGCATTCCATTAAAAAATGCACACCAGTGCGTCATAGAACTTTGAAGAAAATAAATTATAAAAGCATTCATAGTCAACTAATAATTATTAACCACATAAAAATAGTGTTAGTGTGTTTAGTAGTAGTTATAACACAATGTGCACAAAGTAACGCAGAGCAACACACCGAACATAAAGGAAAGAAGAAGCGACAAGCTAGAAGAGGTATTAATTCTAATCTAGAACTTATGAAACCATCACAACACGCTACCTCGGCAACTGACATCCACTCGTTACTTACTACGCAAATATTTCGTGTAACTCTCATTTCCGCGCCGAGCGTCACAGCCGATACTTCCAACCCTTTGCCTAACTGTTCTCACTAAAAATCCAATCTTTGGAGAGTACTTTTTAACGCTCGTGTACTTTTTATTAACTGGTGCCTTGTTACTCTGCGTATATTACGGAACAAATGATTTGTTTTAGTACTAAGAAATATAGTGTTTTTCAATTTCATCAAATTGTATATTGAAGTTGTAAAATTGAAAAACGTTTCAAAACTATATTTACCAATCGAGTACTTTTAACGTTTTTAGTAATAATATTGTAAGAGAATATAACAATTGGTGAATATAGGGTATATAAAATACACACAGCGGCTAATCACCTACATTTATTAACAATAACATCTTTGTCTATTGTCTCGTCTCCTCTGTGAAAGCCACAAGTCAACAAGGCTATCTGACTGTACAAACAGTCAGTATCGAAGGTGAACCCGATTTTGGGGCTATAAACATACGGACTGACTGGAAAATCCTGAACATTAAGAATGCAGATATGAATTCGTTCGAAGCAATAGTTTGTTAATCATGCCTTTTAATGTAGCGCTAAGCGTTAGTTAATGTCAGGCTAGCGAAGTTGGCTTTGGGCCTTTATATTGCACCTTATATGAGTACTTTATTACAAATCATGCGTTTCTAGCAATTGTATAGTCGGTAGTGGCTGTTCAAAAGCTGTTATTCAATTTTATTAACTCTTTACTCTAAGTTATTTAACTCCTATACAATGGAATTCCAGTTGTATCATACATACCCCTATTAGAGTAACATTGACATCGGGTGTCGTCGGTCTACATTCGATTATGACATCAGGGCCGTTTCTCAATTTAATTACCTCTTGCATAGGAGCAAACAGGTTACCGGTTTCTAAAATTAACAATTCACTTTGTTAAAATGTCAGAGGAATTAAAGTCCGCTTATGTTGTAGGCTGAGATCTCAGGCTCGTTAGACAATCTTCACTTGTTTGTAATATCACTTGTTTTTATTAATGTGAACGATAATAAAATAATATATTTTTTCTTTCGCAATAACATATTTTTATTATTTCGCAAAATTCTTATATACAGGACGACGAAGGTTTTCATAAAAATAAAAATCATCCATGTAGAAATAAAAATAATAAACTTCGTAATTATGTCTAGTCGTATCTACTAAGTATAGATAAAATAACTGATTTGACTGATGACTTTATAAAAATTTAAGTAACGTGAGTACAATTTTCTGCAACTTTAGCACCTTCTACCTAAATTGGTCCACGATATAAACCATCGGGGATACGTTCATTGTACCTACAACTAAATGAGATACATTTATCAGTAAGAATATTTGAGTAGTCTAGCGGGCCTGGGATCTCAGTCCATTATGAAAATCGTTTCTCACCATCCACAAAAACATATATATACGTGGAGTGCTCGGTATTTTGAGGTTCTTCCATTAGATTGTTAAGGACATGGTTTTCGTCCACCGCCTCGTTGAAACAAGCATAATAACCGACGGAAAACTGGTCAACATTATACAGATCGAGTGCAACTTTGTATCTATAATCTAGATCTGTACTCGTTAAGTTTCTGAGGACCTTTACGAAGGTGTCTGTGCTTTCCTCTGGTATTTCTTGTTGTTTTATTACTACAGGAGTGTTGGCATTACAGAAAATTGTAAAGTTTTGTCCTTTCTTTAGTATGATTTCGCCCGTTGTCGGAAATATTAATGGACCATCGAGTTCTTCATCTGAAAATTATATAGTGTGCTTTCATAAAAATATATTAGGCATCATAGTCTCAGTGTATATCTAAAATCGCTTCCGCAGAAATATTTTAATGTGTTCTTTGTACTTAAAGAGATGTGCGTTAAATTAACGAACAAGTGGATTCGATGGTTTTTTTCATTCGATGTTGTCTTTCATAGAAATATACTAGTCATGATAGACAGTATCAGTGTAGGTATATGTAAAATTGCTTCCACAAAAATATTGTGAGGTTTTAAGGAAGTAGTTAAATTAAAAGTTGATGTTAATTATTTATAAATCAACTAGTTGTGTTTTAAACTTAAATCATTCTTGTTTCACTTTTAAAGACAGCAAACATTTCAAAATAGGTTTCGAATATAGACAAAATTACTTATTATAAATGCAAATGTTTGAAGAAACTAATTTACCGCATTCCAAAATTCCAATAGGTATACAAGACTGAGTATTTCTCCTTGACCATTTGTAACATACAACATGTAAACAACAATACTATCCTATATTCTATGTCCAATAAATAGCGTCGTATAAGGCCATTGACCTTGAACGACTATTTGTACGTCGAGAAATGGGTATCACGTCGGTTGGAGCGCAATTTGAAATCGTATGAAAAGTAGTTAAAAAAATTTTGAGATGAACTTGTGTTACAGGTATCTACCAGACAACGGAAATATATTTAATACTTTTATACTATGCACATATTTAAGATTTTTATTATATTATACACAAATTTAATACACATCCATGACCCAGGAACATTGAAAACTTTTTGTTCCCTCGGCGGGATTCAAACCAGCGACCTCTCGTTCGAGCACCAACGCGCTCACTGCGCTACGGAGGTCGCATTAAATTTACTATATAATTATATATATAGTAAATTTAATGAAGATTAATATATATTTTTAGCAATTCTTCAATAAGAATTGAGTTAAGACGTTTCAAAGCAGAGTGTAATTTATGTTAGCGAGTTCCATAACCGTAACCGAAACTATCGGATATCCGATATAAAAAAATATCCGTAACCGTTACCGAATCCGAAATTAAAGTTTTGCTACTGTAAAAAGGAAACCAAAATTTAATATCCGTAACCTTTTTTTTTTTTTTTTGATTTATGCAAGGAAAATGCATTACGCATCCCCCCGGGAGGGTCCCCGAGGGGTATGTGGGACTCCCGGCTCGCTACGGCCGGTTTACCCACTAAAACCACTTGCGGATTGCCATCAGCCGTTATGTTGGGTGGAGTGCCTGGATCTGTCTAAACACAGGCTACTCCGTAACCTACATTATCCGAAACAAATGGATAATACGAAATAATTTAATATCCATATCCGAAATTTAATATCCATTTCATCCCTGTTTCAAAGTACTCCAATTTGCAGCGAACCGCACGCACTAATACTTAATATTAATAAGTAGACATACTTTTAAAGTAATAAATAAAAATAATAATTAACCATCACTCTAATTAACGTAAAACTAATTGAGCTATTACCGAAGGAAGTACTAACGACCCGTATACTCTTACAAATTGAAAAGACAATGCGTTCGCGGAAAGTATGCTAATTTATCATACCGTACTGTCATCGATAGCGGGTAGTTAATCATGGTCGTCAACCTTGGCAAGGGTTAGGGTTTCACCTCACATAATTAGGGGAAGAGGTAAACTAAGGATTCTTATGCAACATAAACGATAGGGATGTTGGCATTACCGAATATACAATGTGCAAAAGTTCAGAACATAATTTTGTCATTATGTAATGTATAAATTAAATGTAATTATATTTTATTACTCACTAGCTGACCCGTGCCCACTTCGTTGAGCATGGAAACCGTTTAAACCTTCCCGGGACTTCCACGCATTATAATATTATATAGCCTATGTTACTCAATGATAATGTAGCTTTCTAATGAAAAAAGAATTATTACAATCGGTCCAGTACTTTTTGAGTTTATTCGTTACATACAAAAATACAAATCTTTCCAATAATACACAGTAATTACAATAATAAAACTAGCTACTAAATAAATAAATAAAATATATTTTGAGCCAGGCGCCTGCTTTGGTCTCGGGCTGTATCAGTGTTTTTGAAAAAACTAATTGTTAGGTACATAAAATATAAGTAAATTATTGATTTAATTTATGCGTATTTTGTGTTTTTTTTTTTTTTGGAGATTATAATATATATAGAGATAAAGTCTAGACTCTATGACGTGCGTGCTTTGCATGCCACCGGAATTTCTATTCCACCTCTTTTAATAAGGTTAAGGTTAATTAGTAATGATTAAAAACAGTAGTGTATTCAAATATTTTTTGGTTAAAATTTTACTTCGGTAAATTTTTTTGCTTTTGTTAAAGGAACATTAGAATCATATTTTGAAGGTATAAATACGTAATAAATCACTTAGGTACGACCAATATCACTAGTTTAATAGGACCATCTACACTAATATTATAAAGCGGAAGAGTTTGTTCGTTTATTTGTTTGTTTGTTTGTTAGTTTAAACGCGCTAATCTTAGGAACTACTTGAAAAAATCTTTTTTTGTTGGATAGTTCATTTATAGAGGAAGGCTTTAGGCTATATAATATTACGCTGCGACCAATAGGAGCGAAGCGTCAATGAGAAATGTTTTAAAAACGGGGAAAATTAATTACATTGCATGCACTGCATAAACGGCTTAAGTCACTCAAAAACCACGCGGACGAAGTCGCGGGAACAGATAGTTAATTAATAAAATATTTGACTCTTGATTTCTGAAAGGCAAATCAACGATCAAATTAACTAATCAGTATTCAAGTCTCTCATCAGTTGTCACATTCAGTTATAAATTTAAGCTCGACACGAGATCCGAACACTGATAAGTTGATTTTGCATTGATTTGCCTTTCAGAAACCCGAGATGAATATAATTATTCGTAATACGTACCTATCTTTAAAATAAAATAGTTCCGAAAGTCAACATCCCTATTGTTGGGTAACGCGAGCTGGGGACGCGGATATTCGTCCTGTTACGTGTACTCCGCTGTGTGTACGTATCGACATCACCATTAATTAGTTCGCACTTGGGTGTGACACGGGAGTGGTCCGCTTTCCCAAAATTAATCCTATCAGTCGGACGGCAAATGAACGGTATCAATTTATCTTGTCCAATTATCGGAGTGACCAAATATTAAGTTTTGGTGACACCCAAGTATGGTGCTAATTGATTGATCATTGTTGATTGATTGTTATTAATTGCTAGCCGACCCGGACCTACTTCGTTGAGCATACAAACCTTTTAAACCTTCCCTGGACTTCCACGAATATTTCAAGACTACAAATAACCGAATCGGTTCAGTCGTTCTCGAGTTTTAGCGAGACTAACGAACAGCAATTAATTTTTATGTGTAAGAAGAAAAAGAGATATATCATATCGCCCGCTTTCGACGGAGGTCGTAGGTTCCATTCCCGGGTTAGAACAACAAAAAATATTTTCAAGTTTGTTAAGGACAATGCAGACTGATCACCTGATTGTATGACAAGAAAAACGATCGATGGCGTCGGATGGGCATGTAAAAGTGGGTCCTGCGCCTGTTCAAATGCGTTAAGTAATCCTCCCACTGGGTTATGAGAGTAAAGAAAGGGTGTCCTTGTGTATTGGGCACACATTTGAGCATAATATATCATTATTATTATATCGTCAGTAATAATTGATTTGACAGACTAACGACCGGTTTCTGAAAGGCGAAAATCTATGATCAAATAACATGGCATTAAGTTTATTAACTTAATGCCATGTTATTTGTTAACTCATATTGAATGCAGATTGGTGAAAGATTTATCAGACAGAACGAGAGGGACAGGAATTACATTATAATCACATCACGCTCCCACTCACAAGACCGGTTAAAATACTACAGATATAAGATTGATTCAAATCGTATGTCAACTAATCGGTGCCTTTTGGTGAATTAAGCTTACCTATCTGTGGAAATTTAACTAGCCTTGCGAGTGGAGGCGTGATGTAAATACACAATATAACTCCTTCTATAAGGGATGGAATTAAAACTGCGGTGTTGGACAGAATATGTGCGAGGGATAATTCAAACGTGTGTCACTTGCGCGTGCGTTGGTGCGACTGCTTTGCTGGACTTCCAGGGTGTCGGCTCAGTGTAACCGCATACGTTTGAAGAATCCGACAACACGACTTTATTCAAACAAAAGTTTAAGCTTACAATTTATAGGCTTATACAACAGAAAACTATATTTATTTAATCTCAGAACACAATAAGTTTATTTAACACTCTAAATAATATTTATATAATCTTATGATTAGTGATATATTCTTAGAAAGGTGTAGTGCGTCGCCTACAATCTGCCTCCTTAGTGCTAACTAGTTAGCACTACTATCATTCTGTGGTGCTAGTAGGGCGACGCGCGTCACAGGTCTGCGCAGCTCGCCGGCGCGTGTGCGCACGTCGACGACACGGACTCGTCCGTCGCGGCCCGCGTGGGTCGCGCTCACAATTCCATGCCGCCAGCAGTTTCGCTCTAAGTTAGGTTCGACAATGACGACATAATCGTTAACCTGTAACTGCCTAGACTCAGTAGTCCACTTTTGGCGTGGTAATAAGGTTGGCAAATATTCTTTAATCCATCGTGCCCAAAACATGTCAGTGAGGCGCTGTGCTACCCGCCATCGCTTTCTCAAATGTAGATCCGAATTATCATATTTACCGAATTGTGGAATTGACGATGAGGAACCGATTAAAAAATGGTTAGGCGTCAGAGCCTCGGGATATTGTGGATCATTTGAAACGTAAGTAATAGGTCGACTGTTCACTAACGACTCGACTTCGGCTAAAACGGTTAACAAAGTTTCAGTGTGAGGTGCACGTTGCTTTAATACTATCTTTAAGGAGGACTTGACCGTTCGGATCATGCGCTCCCATGCTCCCCCCACCTCTGGGGCCCCCGGGGGTATGAATTTCCATTGGACGCCGCGTATAGTTCCTGCCTCCCGTATGGCCTCCTGATCTAGCTCAGACAAACTGCGTCTCAGCTCCGCGTCAGCACCGCGAAGGTTTGTGCCGTTATCTGAGATAATGACCTGCGGCATGCCTCGACGAGCAGCCATCCGTCTTAATGCCATTATTGTGGAGTCAGTTGTTAAACTTTCCGTCACTTCGATGTGTATTGCTCGAATAGTTAAGCAAGTAAACAGCATGCAGTAACGTTTCTGTTTTCCTCGGCCAACGGTAACCTCTAGTGGCCCGAAAAAATCTACTCCGGTGTAACTAAATGGACGTCTATTGTGTTGCAGCCGAGCTGCAGGTAAGTCGCTCATACGCTGAGGCTGCGGTGTCGCGCGCCTGTATCTGCAGAACAGACAATGGGACGCGACGGCACGAACTGTCGGCCTAAGTTTTAAGATCCAATAACGCTGTCTTAAGTTATTAACGACGAGTTCGTTTGCACTGTGGAGTGCTTGTCTATGAAAATATTCTACCAGCATACGTGTTATTCTATGTTTTCCTTCTAAAATAACAGGTCTTCGCATGTTAAGTTCGACGCCAGCGACAGCCTCCACACGACCGCCTACACGCATGAGACCGGACTCGTCTACGTAAGGGGTTAGTTGTAGCAAGCGACTATCGCGTGACAGGGACTTATTTTGTTTCAATAATGATATGTCCGCATGAAAACAATCGTTCTGACATTTCTTTAGCAGCATGTCTTCTGCCTCCTTCATTAGAAGAGTGTCAAGTAGGCATTTCTTCCTTTGACATCTTCTAATGAACAACAATACCCTAGCCGTTGCGCGTACTAGAGTGAGCCAATTAGAGATATTATTTTCATTAGGCAAAGACATTGTCGATTTATTATCAACTATTAAATGAACCGTACATTTTTCGCTATTTGCGTCCTCTAATGTCTTCGTAAACTTCCGGTCCTTAGGCCATTGACCTTCAGGATGTCTCAAGAACGAGGGACCTTGGAACCAGTCACTTGAGTACCTTAACGGAGGCGCGTCTTCTCGAGTGGCCGCGTCAGCGGCGTTGTTCGCGGTAGGCACGTGGCGCCATTCACATGCTTTCGTGAGTGAGTCGATCTCACCAAGTCGATGGGCTACATATGGTTTGTAGTTACGAGGATCGCTTCGAATCCACTGAAGGACTGTGCTACTGTCCGTCCAAAAATAACGTTTATTATGGCGACCGGGACCTTTGTATTCGCGCAGTATAGCTTCTGCGAGTCGCGCACCTAAAAGAGCACCCTGTAGTTCTAGTCGCGGAATTGAAGTCGGCTTCAATGGGCTCACCCTAGATTTACTAGCGACAAAACTAATTAGTACGCGCCCGTCGGCACGTGTATAACGCCAATAAATAACAGCAGCGTAAGCTTTAGACGAAGCGTCACAAAAAATATGCATTTGTTTGTTTACTATCTCGCCTACATTTCTTTTAATGTCATCAGTTAACATCTGTTCCGCCGAGTAACAATGTGTCCACTCGTGCGCGTTGCCATGGAATCGCGGAATTTTAAGTGAGCTTAGACACTTCAAATCTTTGAGCCAACTGAGCCATAAAGTGTGCTCCGCGGCTTGGATGCGGCAATTCCATTCGACTCCACTGCGATGTACATTTTGAAAAATAATTTTACCCTTAATTATAAACGGAGAAAGAAAACCGTGAATATCGTCGACAAACGGTGAGCAAGTAGCTCCAAAAAGCAAAGTTTGCATTACGCATATTTTCACATCATCCTCGGCGTTTTCTTGCCAAAGAAAACGGAAAACATTTTGATCTTCTGATCTTATTTTGATTTGAACAAAAAAATCCTTAATATCAGCAGTTAGTGCTATTCTATGTTCGCGAAAACGTAACATAATACCTAATAGTGAATTGTACAGGTCTGGTCCTGTAAGAAGAAAATCATTTAAACATACGTTGTTTACTTTACCTGCACAATCAAATACTAATCTTAACTTGTCGGGTTTGTTTGGGTTCTGTACTCCAAAATGTGACAAGTACCAAGTATGACTCGGTGTGTATTCCTTGACGCCTATTTCACGAGCGTAGCCGTTATCAAAGAGCCTTTTCATCTCCCGGCGATATTTCTCAGCGTACGTGACGTCAGACCTAAACCTTTTAACTAAACTATTTAGTCTATTTCGTGCGTAATCATACGTATTTGGAAATACTAATTGGTCTTTTGTGAAAGGTAGACCTACTTCCCATTGATTACCTATATTCCGTGCAGTATCATCTAAAATACGTACTGCTCTCAAATGTGCCGTATTCTCGCGGCGTAAGGTTGAAATTCCGATCGAGTCTAGTTCAAAAGATTGTTTAATTAAATTGTTTAATTCTGTGATGTTAGTATCGTGTTCCTCATCGTGAGCGAGATGAAAAGTATGACCGTTCATGGAAGTGTGAGTGAGACCGATGCAGCCATGAATAGACCAGCCTAGTAGGCATCTCGTAGCATAAGGTTCCTGCTTGTTACCTTGCAGAATTTCATGAGGAGCGATAAGATAATAATTATCCTCACCTATCAATAGTCGAGGCACTACACATTGATCACAAACATCATCTTTAACTTTTAACAAATGATTACATTGCAAAGTTTTAACTATTGACAAATCTTGTTTTGGCAAATTAAAGTTATTCACTACACGTAATGTTACATCAAAACTTTTGTTTTCAAATATGCCACTTATATTAGCAGTAACTTTAGGTACATCAGATTGAAATATTTCGATACCGAAAGCATCAATAAATTTAACAGGGCTAGACTGAGAAGTTATTAAACCTAATTCACTTACCAAGTCCTTATCGATTATAGATATGGATGCACCGTCGTCTAACAATGCATACGCACTCACCGTGCCCTTTGGGCCACTTAGATTTACTTTTACCACTTTTAGTAGCACTTCACAATTCGCTCGCGGTCCTTGAGTTCTGTCGGCGGCATCGTCGCTCGGCTCGCGCTGGGTGGCAGCCATGTGGGCCACGGTTTCGCCGCGTGCCGATAATGACGACTCGCTGTCAGCTACCTGCGAGTCGTGGGTGGTCGCATCCATCATTGTAGCCACGGTGTCGACTGCAGGCTTCTTGAAGTGTAGAAGGCGATTGTGCGACAATCCACAGTCGTCGATGTCGCATAAAGGTGCAGGACATGCGGTATTATTGTGTCGCTCCAATAAACAACAAAAACATAGGTTTTTTGCTTTTGCAAATCTCCATCTATCTTTTCTCATTGCTCGTCTGAAATATCGACATTCAGTTAGTGGATGGGCAGATTTTGAGCAAAACAAACATAATTTCGACGACGTCGGTCGAGCGGCTCTGGTTGCCATCGTCGTAAGCACAGGCCGATTATAGTACATAGGTTGCCTTTGCTTCTCATCCGGTTTCGTTCGTCCATGTGGCACCTGGTCGGGTTTACGGCTGTCCCGAAGATGTGTAACGCCGACTATTGAGGCCACAGTAGCTTCACGTTTTAAGAATGTGGCTAGTAGTTGTAGTTTTGAAACGTTGCTAGCTAGCTTATCGTAAGCATAGTCTGACCACTTGCTAATCAAAACACTAGGCAACTTTGTGACGACTGCCGTCAGTAATTCTGGGCTGCGTAGGTAATCATGCTGATTGAGTGAGTTCAGCGTCGCAACACAATTATTTACTTTCATAGAAAAGTTAATTATATCATTCTGATAATTACTTGAGAGTGGCGATAGCTTTTTCATCTGCGCCGTCAGCTGTTGAACGATTAAATCTGGGTGTCCAAACCTGAGCTCCAATGCTTCCATTACAATAGCTGGTGAGGTGCCGCCGATCAGTAGGTCGGTGACGGCTTCCTTGGCCTCGCCGCGGAGCGCTTTGCGTAGTCGCCATAAATTTTCAGAATCACTAAATTGGCATACCTGTGTGGATTCATCATATGCGCTTCGAAAATGCAACCATTCGAAGCATTCACCACTGAATATCGGTAAATCTCGCGGTGTTGACAACCGTGTGAGTAGTCGTTCATCTTGATGGTGCTGGGACGTGGAGGTCATTATGTTCTTGAGTGTGTGAGCCAGCTGAATTATACCGTCGGCGTGTGGAGCGGGGGCGCGGCTAGGTGCGCAGTTTGCGCTAGGTGCCGGCGCTGCCTCCGTCGCCGTTGCTGCCGCCACTGGTGGCGACTGTACGTTACTCTGTTCCAGCCACTGCTTCACGTTACATTGACTCCCGTCGTTGCTAGCAGGCTTGCTACAATATGAAGCATTATCGACCATGGCTAAGTCACATTCGAGCCGCTTATCGATAAGCTCCAAAGCAATTTTAGCTTTTTCCTCGGCTGCTGCTAATTCCAGCTGTTTGCGTCTAATTTGGGAAGACGACGATTTACATGACATTTCATTTGTTGCACTTTTATCACATGCACATTCCGATTTTGACATTTTAAATTGTTCGCGGTCACGCGTTAACACTTGTTCCGAAGCACTTTCGAGTCTGTCAATTAATTTTACGCGGGATTTATTAGACAAAAACTTATTTGGCGTACGATACATAACAAGAGTTCAACAGTTCTAGTTAGATCCGGTTCGAATGGACCAGCGGTTATAAGGGATGGAATTAAAACTGCGGTGTTGGACAGAATATGTGCGAGGGATAATTCAAACGTGTGTCACTTGCGCGTGCGTTGGTGCGACTGCTTTGCTGGACTTCCAGGGTGTCGGCTCAGTGTAACCGCATACGTTTGAAGAATCCGACAACACGACTTTATTCAAACAAAAGTTTAAGCTTACAATTTATAGGCTTATACAACAGAAAACTATATTTATTTAATCTCAGAACACAATAAGTTTATTTAACACTCTAAATAATATTTATATAATCTTATGATTAGTGATATATTCTTAGAAAGGTGTAGTGCGTCGCCTACACCTTCTTTTAAGCTTCCATAGATTTGATGAGCCTTTTAGAAACCGGCCCTAATAGTCGAAATTACACTACGTTTGTAATATTCTTTTCACTCATATTTTATTGCATCTAAACAAACACTATTTGTTATTTAATTGTAAAATACCAAGTGCTAAAGAATTTACTGATATTTCAAATTCTTGTAAATTACTATTGAGAAAAGTAGGTATATAACTACTATTGAGAAAAGTAGGTATATATAATTTACAAAATGTATAGTTTATTATATTGTAACTAAAATACAACTACGTTACAGACTGGACGGGGCACAGGATGTTCCTTTTATGATAATAATTTATCGCGACGTTACATCCTGGACATCAAATTAGTCTAAAATAAGATATTTCCTTTTACAATAACAAACATAAAAACTGAATATATAATGACAAACGCTGACCTCTGTAGCTCAGCGCAAAAGCAAGGGTTCAAATCCCACCGAACAACAACTTTATTTTATTTTATTCGGAAAATAAACTGTGATTAAAACAACATTAAAAGACGAATACAAAACTGGACACCATTTACATGTTTTCACATATGAGAATCTATTGAAATAATCAAATATTAAAAAAAATCTGTGCTCCTGGATCTTGGCGGTCTTTTTGAAAATCAAGTGAAAGTGTTAATTTTATACTCTAGTAGTTACAATTTTGACAGCACGCAAACTGTTATTATTTGTTAGTTTAAATAACTTATCTACTATTAGTAGATAGCTATAAATTAACTTTAATATCTCATTTTGTTCCCTGCGCTATAATATAATATACATTTTGACAATAGAACGCCTCGTAATAAGCTCTTTTATTGGCCGCGCAATCACGCTTTGTTACGCACAATGTGAAAAATAACCAAAGGAAAGGAAAATTTACTAAGGCATTGATGAATCGTAGGTTAATGACCTACGACTCTAAATTACTAGCACATTGTAATAGTCAACTTTCAGTAGCTACGGTTGTTATATTATTACGGATCGTCTAAAAACAGAATCTAGACACGCGACAGCGTGTCAAGCCAAGTTAAAGAAAAAACTGGCTAGCCGGCGCCAACTCATTACATCAGTCATTTTATAAAGTTACTAGCTGTTCCCGCGACTTTGTTCGCGTGGTTCTTGAGCGACTTAAACCATTTATGCAGCGCACGCATCGAAAGTCTCCCCGTTTTTGCAACATTTCTCACTGACGCTTCGCTCCTATAGGTCGCAGCGTAATGTTATGTAGCCTAAAGCCTTCCTCTATAAATGGACTATTAAAAATAAAAGAATTTTTCAAATTGGACCAGTAGTTCCTGAGATTAGCACGTTTAAACAAACAAACAAACTCTTCCGCTTTATAATATTAAGTATAGATTCATCATATTTAAATTCTGATAAACACTGAACAAGTCAAATCTAACCTACTCTTTTTTATAATAACGGCAACTGCTAAAGGTGCCAGAATTAAAATAAGCAAACAAATAGAGTTTTATACTTGTGCGTAGTGTTATTTTATAGAACTTTTAGATCTCCACTCTTTTTGCGGCAAAGCCCACAGCCAAGCATAATTTTTGTATTGAACTTGTTGGCATCACATATCTCACAACTTTTTACAGCAAAAAATCTGAGTAGAGTGACTTGGCATTTTTACAAGTCAAGTTTTTGATGGGATTAAATATTATAACCTGCTTTGAAAAGTCACAACTAATATTATTCCATAACGCACCTCTATCTATAAATAGCGCAAATTGTACTAAAGAATAATCTTTTCGTTTCGTTGTAATGCAATATGTACTGAGAAACCACCTTGAGACGCGAAGTGCTGAGACTCGGTCCTTAAATAGCAAAAACAGAATAGGCAGTTATGTATCATACTATTTATTATCCATCGTATTTAACGCCTCTGTGGTATAGTGGTTCAGAGCTTGGTTCTCGACGTGGGTCGATTCCCGCGTTGGAACAACAGGAAATATTGTTGTCAAGTTTGGTTAGGACAACGCAGGTTTATTACCTGATTGTCTGACAAGAAAGATGATCCATGTGTCGGATGGGCATGTAAAAAGTCGACCCTGCGCCTGATCCCGCCAGTCACGTCGGTTATCCGTCCCACTGGACTACGAGAGTGAAGGAAGATTTAGCATTGTCCTAACCATCCTTAAAAACAACATTTTTGTCGTTCCAACGCGGGAATCGAACCCACGACCTCCGAGTCGAGAGCTAGGCTACGACTGCGTAGGCGTTCATATTATATAAGTATTATTATTATCGTTTCTCACACGTGCTGATCCGGCTTCTAACACTTTACTAGCAAACTGGTAGATTATATTATGAATATTCAAAACATGCTCTACTTATTATTATGTGTTTACTACACACCGTTCATATTAAATTTAAACTTAACGTAAACATAAAACAGTGCGATTCTGAGTGCACAAAGGGTTAACAAACGGCATAAAAAATACATTTTGGAATCAATTAATGTATTTTAAATGTGTTGTTGCAGCGTCAACGGGAATATCTGTTCATGGCTTGTGAAAATTTTAACCGCCTAATTACAACGGGGGATGAGATTCACGTGATGTATATCTGCATATTATGTATATATCTACATATTAGTTCTATCGTATATTATGTGTGTGTAATTAAGATATTAAATATCTTAATGTCAATGTAATCATGAGATACACCCTGGTAACGTCTGTCTGGCCCGTTACTATCTGGACAGCGAAGTCTCATTAAAAGACCCTTGTAGACTTCACTGTCCAGATAGTAACGGGAGCCCGTTTTCACCCTTTAGCTACAGAACTCATTTACTAAATTATCTCCAACCTACAACACTTAAATTGTGTGCAAAATAAAAACAACCTACACACTAAATGTTTTCGGTTACGTTTAGCCTTATACGTTTCGATAACACGTGGTTATAAATGTTATAATCATCATCAAGCTTCTATCTGAACAGTCGGTATTCCCTATTCAATTACATATCACGATCTACAGTTATCGGAAAAATGAATCATCGCGAGTTTTCTGAGGCAATATGGATCTTTGGACAGTGAGTCACGAAGGCTGCGGCGGAATCCTTGGAGAAAAGCTGGTCCGTCTGAGTCAACCCCATTCATGAGATACTTACGAGACTTGGACAAGAAAACATAGTAATAAACTTTTTAAAGAAATAACAATTGGTGACGCGAATACGATCTCGTATTTTGACGTAAAATATAGTATTACTATAAAGTGTGTAAAAAGTACAGTCAGTCTAGGTTTCTCCATTTTGGAATTGTATTTTTTTTGGCAAACACAAATTTTTTTATTTTTTTACTTTTTACTATTTCTTATTTTTTGTGGCAAGAATAACGAAAAAGCAAAAAAAAAATTGTTACATGTACAAAAAATAAATTTCTGGAATGAGAAAAGGTACTTATAATCATAATTATCTCAAAGATATAGTGACTGTTCTTTTTACACCTTTATACTTAGAAGTAGGTAACTTGATATTAATTATTACTTTTGAAGTGATAATAATTATTTTCGACGTAGGTATGGGATTGGGGTTTAAATTGTCACGTTTTTGTGTTACGCGCCATACCTATTCGTTTCTAATAGTCGGTAGTGTCGTTTTACTTCCTACGTGTGTTAAATACACACATTCTTATTATGTTAATTTGTACACAATGTACAATGGCAAATTAAATGCCAAAGAGCATTTTTTACCAGTCTACCAAAAGGTGAGACAAAATAAAAACGACATTACCCATATAGTTAAAAATTTACGTCTTATCTACGTTATGATTCTGACTTTGTGTTTATGAAATAGATAAATAATAATTACAATAATGACAAAATGTATTTTGAAAATTACAATAGTAAAAATGCAATAATAATTACAATCAAAGAGTTAGCGGGTCGCTGCTTCCCGTATCCCTGAAATTAGATAACGATTTCTTCAAAATCATGTTAGGTATAATTAATGTATTTAGTTATACGCGAAACATGTTTTTTTTTCTTCAAAATAAGTGCAATATATTCATAATATATTGTTTATTCAATACTATCTGTTTAAAGTGAGAAAATATGTAAAGCAAACAATAGGGGCATGCTGTGTGATACCAGATGAAAGAGTTATGATAAGAAACACGTGACAGACAGATGTCATCTAAATTTGCTGATAATCAAGATTAATGATAAGGTCATACATAACATCACTGTCAGTTTTCATACAAATTCACTTAATGCTCAAAATACTTTGCTTACAAAAATAGATATTGAAGAAGCATAGTCACTTATCGATTCGCGTTCAAACATATGTGACTTTTGACTACAATGTCCTTTAAAATATTAAAATCATACTCATAGCCGTAAGTATACATCGCCGTAAGTCCATGAGTAGTCAAATTGTCAGGAAATGTTAACCATAGAGAATAATAACACCTAGAAGAAAGCCGGGTGAGAAATCTACGCAAATCAAACTAAGACATTTTGTCCTAGTTGTTTACAACCCCTCAGTCGGCGAATATAAGTACGTAAATAACGTACATGGGTTGGACGTGGCTCCAAACTGTGCGATGCATTTTTATGAAGCTCCATCTAGGTGTTATTGATCTATGGTTAAACATAATTCTTATTTTTCGGTAAATTACGCGAGTTTTAGTTACGTTCACTGTCATTACTTACGTAATATTGTCGCATAATGTTAGGTTAAATATTTAATTAAGATAAAAATAATTCATGTATGATAACTCTACATACTCGTTAAGTGCATGGTTTCATATTTGCGTATTAGTTTCACCTAGGGCTGCCATCCGTCCGGGTTTCCCCGGACATGTCCTAGTTTGAAAGCCGTCCGGGGAGCGTCCGGGCGGGATTTAAGTTGTAGTCCGGTTGAAATCCGGACTACAACTTGCCCGTGCCCCCAGATTTTAATCAAGATGTAAGGTAATGAAAAAGAAAAGTATTGAAATGTCCGGGGTGAAAGCTCTAAAATCCGGGGAAAATTACGCTACCGGGCCTAGGAGGCAGGTTTTAGAGATGGCAGCCCTAGTTTCACCGCAAGTACCAAGATTCCTCAGCCCAATAGTATTTATTAATTAGCACAGGCTCAGCACGGAGTCCAGTTATTTACCAGAATTATTTACATTTGTTAATCACTTCTACAAAGCATGATCCGGTTAGCCACTGTCATCCAGAACAAAATGCACCTGATTGTTATTAATTCAGTTATACTCTGGAAGTTATGAGTACAGATAAAAAAGCCTTTTCTTAATTGATTGACTAAATAAAAACATGTTTTTGTTTTGCGAAAGGGGATTGCTCATCAATAGGGGAATTTCTACCATACTTATGTAATTGCTGTGGTTTGATGATGATGTATATAGATAAATACAACAATTTGTTGTCATCAAGTGTCATTTTAAATATGGACTTTGGTAAGTACTTAATATGATACTGTAATATCTGTTCAATTTATCCACAGAGCTGAGCTATGAGTCTGCCTGATAAGCGAACATATTACAAAGACGCATTATAGAGACCCTGTAGGGAATAGAGATAGCTCGTACTAGAGCCGACCTACACACATTTTAACAACCTTAGAATATGCAAATTAATGTCTTACTACATAGGTAATACTAGTCATAATTCAACAAATTTATTAGCAGCCAAGTATACGCACTGACCAAATATAACTTAGTGCCTTGTACAGGCATCTGCTAATATAATTATCAACCATAAAACATTAGTTGAACAGAAAAAACACTTTTTTTTTCAAAATATGGTTTAAATAAATAAATGTCTTTTAACATTCTTATTTGTAAAATGTGACGTATAACATCTGCAATAAAACATGACCTTGAATCTATGCCGAATTTGCAATAAGTTGTAATTTAGTTACTTAAAATAGTAATAGGTGTTTTTATGATCATTAGGTATATTATTGCCTATCATTCTAAATAATTTATAGCACCAATAATAACTTGATGTATACTCCGTCCTGATTCAATGTGATATTGATGTAAAAAAAAAATATTAATGCGACCAAATTAATGAGTCATTGTTTTTCTTTATTGCGAGGTAAATAAATGACATTTAAATTGGAAGCATTATAGCCGCTCATAGTGCTTGTTTACATATTAATCACATTGAATTGAAACGGAGAACTCAGCAATTATTGTACCTATAGAGTACAATATTATGTATCATATTATGGTCTCCTCGAATAACAGCTGATTTCATTATGACTTTATACGTGTACTTTTGAAAATGAACTGTAGGAAACAAGTAAATGTCTTTAGCATTATATTTTAGTATGTTTGGTTACAAAAGGGTACGGACATTAACCCCGTAGTTTGTTTTTATATAAATAAAAAAGCTGAATCATGAAAAGGCTTTAAAATCTATACCGACGTATCAGATCGTGCAAAAGGTAGACCACTTTGCGTTATTAATAAAATAATTGAAATCAAACCTCCTGTAGTGTCAAACGGGTGTAATATGAATACCCCGGCCACGAGCACTTGCAAATGCAAAATCCACCTGCGGCCCATTTTGCTGTTTCCTTCGTGTCCAACTTTAGTGACGTCACCAAATTACTAAAACATTTACATCGTACAAACTTAACTACGTATAACTTTGCAACTAGTGCCGAGATTCGTTTCGATCTCGGCGAACACTTTTAAACTTCCAAACACTGAGTCACTGGCCGACACGAGACTTTTGCTCTTTTGTTTCCACTTCCATTTCACATTTTGATACAACACAAATCCGTCGCGTGATGGAGCGTATGGTATGGGGTTATTTAGGTCAGTAACAAGTTTAGAAACTATAGAGGCGAGCGAGCGTAGAGGCGACGCGGCCGCCTCGCGTCAGTTGCCGTGGACGTTTGTACGTTGTTCTACCGCAGCGAGTCGCTATGGAGCAACCGCACTTGAACCACACGACCAAGATAACACCATACTTGCCAGTCTTGCCACACACCGAAACGAGACAAACACAGTTAAATGCGACCTCAATCACAGGCGCTACACACTATAGAAGAATTCGTTGTAATTTATTATTTAAGTTCACATGTGGAAAACGTTCAAACGTCGTGGGAATTTATTGTCAAATATGGCGAATAAGGAACCTTGAAATGCTACAAATGAAATATGTATTATGGGCCGTGGCAATGGGACAAATAAGTATCAGTAGTTCAATATATTTGAAAATTGTTTTACCAAAACATAAAGTTTCTTCTGTACCCACTCCTTAAAGGCAACCCGACATCAAGGAAGCTTCTTTTTACCCAAAATTCAACTCAACTTAAAAGAAAATATTACAATTCATTATAAATATATATACAAAGTCCGGTTTATGCATTAAAAGTCCTAAAAAGTGGTATTAGGCCCTCTTGCACCGTCCCTATTAATTCCATAATGCTCCAATAAAATTAGGCGTTATGGGGATTTAATTCAACTAGAAGAAGTCTAGACTTCTACCGCTTTTAATTTTGATTTACGGTATTTAACGAGGTATAAAGTATAAAGGTACACAAACACTTTTATTTACTTCATGAATAATAAGTTGTGTAATCCAGTCTTCACTCCAACAACTACAGCGCGTCCCCCCCCCCTGGGGCCGAAGTTTTACGATACACGCGACCTCAAATAATATTGTAACTTTAGAATTATATTTTGTTAAATCTATATATTAAATACTAGCTGACACGTGCCCACTTCGTTGAGTATGGAAACCATGTAAACCTTCCCGGGAATTCAACGAATATTTCAAGACCAAAAATAGCTGAATCAGTTCAGCTGATCTCGAGTTTTAGCGAGACTAACAAACAGCAATTGATTTTTATATAGCCTATGTTACTCAGTGATAATAAATCGTCCAGTACTTTTTAAGTTAAGTCGTTACATACAAAAATACAAATCTTTCTTCTATATTTTATTTATTTATTATTTATTTATTTATTAAATCAATAAAAGAATAATATAATATTATTAATAGTGTAGATTAGTGTAGATACCTTCTTCAAGTTTAAAGTATTTGAAATACAATAGGGCCCACATGCAATATTGTATACTTATGTATATATTTTATGTATACTTGTATAACTTACAGTGGCGAATGCTGGTTCATCTCCAGAGAGCTTGTATATTAGGTAAAGATTGGGATGATGGTCTTCTAAAGGTAAGGTAAGTGAATTGGAACTCTATATACCTATAGGCGTTATAGGAACTCTATATAGGTGTAGATAGACAAAAACGTCAATTATATTAATATACCTACATAAGCATTTAATACAATAAATTATTATTGACCAATACATCATAAAGTTTCATTTATTATTTTAGAAGATATCTTAATATTAAAAAAGTTCGGTCAAAAAATTTTAACAGTTCACGTTGAAGATGAGCGACGCAACGCGACGTGACGAACGGGACAACTACTATATTATTACAGTAAGGTTCAATAACTTTATTGTTTTTTTTTACATGAGCATTATTCCACACGGGCAAACCCGAGGGTAAAAGCTAGTTTAGGTTTGCTAATAAAATCTGAAACCATCCAGAATCCAAAGGACCCGAGAAAATTCAGAGCTCGGAGCTGATGAAATAGAGCTCAAAATAGAATACACGAGCGTCGATCAAATGTCAATGTCAAATTTGACAGCTCGACAATCGAGTGTTTGATTTTCAACACGATTGTAGTGAAATTTTTGTAGAATATCGAATATATAATATAGAAATAGGGTATCTCTCATACTCGTGTATTCGTTTTTCCACTCTACTTTATTAACTTAGAGTTCTATTAATTGTCAGCGTTTTTTAGGGAAGTTTCCGAATTTTAATAATTATGCCTCCCAGTCCAACCCACATTGATTTCGGTGACAGTGGCCGGTTTCATATAACCAGGCCAGCAACGCAGGAGTAAATTTATAGTGCCCAAGTGTGTGTGCAATACACAGAAGCACTTCTTCCTTCACTCTCGTAGCCCAGTGGGATGGTTAACCGACACGACTGGCGGGAGATCAGGCATAGGACCGACGTTTTACATGCCCGATCATTTTTCTAGTCAGACAATCAGGTCATCAGCCTGCAATGTCCTAACCAAACTTGAAAACAACATTTTTTTGTTGTTCCAAAGAATAGAACCCTCGACACCGAGTCGAGAGCTAGGCTCTAAACCACGAGACCACGGAGGCGTCGAATTTTTATCTATATCTGATACTAATTATAAAGTGGAAGAGTTTCTTTGTTTGTTTAAACGCGCTAATGTTAGGAACTACTGGTATGATTTGAAAAATTCTTTTTTGTTGGATAGTTCATTTATAGGGAAAGGCTTTAGGGTATATAACATTACGCTGCGACCAATAGGAGCGAAGCGTCAGTGAGAAATGTTGTAAAAACGGGGAAAATTATTCACATTTGGGGACTTTCCGTGCGCTGCATAAACGGCTTAAGTCGCTAAAAACCACGTGATTGAAGTCGCGGGGACATTTAGTAATAATAATACGGTCCCAACTCTGAACCTGTAACAATTGACGAGTGTAACGACTCCCTAACAAAGTATTACGTAAAAGCATAAGTTTCCTTAACATTTGCCTTCCTTCTGGTCTTAACTTAGGTACTATTATAAAGTTTTAATTTAATTACGTTTGCGTAATAAATTTTTGTTAACTACTTAAGAGTTTATGGCTGAGGTCTACACGCGTCTTACGGAGGGTAATATGAAAAGTTAATAGACGTACCTCTAACAAGCTTGTGAAACTATTAATTTTAATTATTCTACTGCAAATTGCAAGGAAATTCTTTTTAACCGACTTTCAAAGAGGTTCCTCCTATTCAATACAAACAAACTTGAAATCTAGCAAATGCTCATAATATTAGATTATTTTACATTATTTTGCGGTTGTTGACCTCTTAAAACCTGTTGTGTGTATGATGTTAGATGCTAATTATTATAATAACTATTATTTTTTGTTTCTACGCTATCTGCGTTAATACAGAACATACCCATTAGTTGAACTATTTGGGGGGGGGGTACTACTAGGCTTTTTTGATAACTCGGAGGTCGGTTTTTTTTATATTTACGATTTTAAAATAAAAAATATATATTTTAAAGCGCATACCTACCTACTGTTTATAACTAAACATTTTTATAACTAAACACTCTCCTTATCACATAGTAGTTACTTGTGTAACTACTAAAGGGATATCCCAAGATATATGGATAAAAATGAGGAAGATAAAAATGGGTAAAAAGTGGTTATGACATGGGTTCGTTCTCATATATTGCTCCATATGTAATTTGTTTCCTATATCTCAAGTAGGCGTAAACTCTGAAGTTGTTCAGAAGGGACCTCAACCTTACTTTACATAAGTTAAGTACATCATCCTTTATGGCGGTCTAACGAAGTACTGTAATATGGAACACCTACTTTTGTGATACGGAAAATGTTCATAATTACGGGTGCAAACTTTATTCCTTATCAAATTATTGACGTTGGTCACATTAATAATTTTATGCACATTATAATTTATAATTGCGCTTTACACAATACAGTTTGTATATTATATCTGAGAAGATATCTTAAAATTAGAAAGGCGCAAGAATTATGCACACACTACAACGTGACGATATGGAAGGTAGGCCTATTATTATACTATAGGTATACAGCGTGTCTCATGGTTCATATATCAAGCCGAATATAGTGTGAAGAGAAAGAAGCGTAGAGCGTTTTTTGTTTAGGCACTTCGTAAAAATTACTCACTCACGATTTTTTATTTTTATTAAGATTAAAGATCTCCATAAAAGTCACTAAACAGATCAGTTTCAAGTTTCAACTCTGGTCAGGTGATAGGTCAACGACCTGTGTGTTCGTGTGTATAGACTGTTCTATCAAGCCCGCGAGCCCCATCATAGTAACATTCACTCCTCGTGATCCTTTGTATTTTCTTTTATTCCGTTATGGTAATAATAATAATAGCTCCCCTCACCGATTTCGGTGTCGGTAGCCGATTTCATTGGAGGATTTCACAGGAGTTATTTAATAGTGCCCAAGTGTGTGCGCAATACACAAAGACACTCTCTATCTTCCTTTGACTCTGATAATCAGTGTAATTTTTGTTGTGCCAACGCGAGAATCGAACCCACGACCTCCGGGACCTCCGGGTCTGAACCACTAGACCACGGAGGCGATGATAATAATAAGTTATGATAAATAAGTAATTTATATGAGGTGCCAAAACAAAAAATGCTCTACGCGTCCTTCTCTTCACACTATTCGGCTAGATATAATATTATGAACCATGAGACACGCAGTATATTGCAGTACTCACAGACTCAGTAGGTAGAAAAAAAATAGATTAGCAAACTAAATCCGTCTTTTGCCACGAACCGCGTTTAAAAGCTACTGATGACATAAAAGGTTATCGATTTTTAACCAAGCGTAAATTCACGATTTAGATATTATGCCATTTTTATCATCACAGATAATGCAATCTGAAATAAATACACTCAAACAATTTGATACGGCATCTCAAACATGATATATCTGAATTTCTGTTTGCACAGATAAACCGTACGATAAGATTAGCCAGTTCAGATTCGTAATTGTTTTGTAGTACAACGCGTTACTTGTCGTAGGGCGAACGTTAAATAGTGTTTTCCCGCAAGCGATAAGTTTTATCATTGCTTTTTTTCCTGGAATTTCCTGTATACATAAATGGCCCTCACTGACTGACTGACGTCTTTTTAATTTACAACTAGCTGTGCCCGCGACTTCGTTCGCGTGGTTTTTTAAAGACGCCGTTTATGCAGCGCACGCAACGAAAGTCCCTAAATGTGAATAATTTTCCCCGTTTTTGCAACATATTTTCTCACTGACTCTTCGTTTCTATTGATCGCAGTTAATGTTATATAGCCTAAAGCCTCTTTAAATGGACCATCCAAAAAAAAAATTTCAAATCGGACCCGTTATATACCCAAAGTTATAATGACTGTTCTTTTTACACCTGTTATTTAAATAAAAAACTAATATTATAACTGATATAAAAACTTATTGAGTTATCAATAACTTATTATATAAGTTTAGTGACCGATTTTTCTGTACAAATCTTTCAAATCATTATAATATTGAAAAAAAATATAGTTATAAGTATGTCGGAGAAAGAAGAAGGAGATCTCTTGGCGTCAGGATCACGCCTGGACGTGTTCAGTGACAGTTGGCCATGACAGCTCGTTTGACAAGTGTCACTTATGTCAGTGAGGACGGAGGGCATTGTCGACGAGACCATGGGGAGGATATTCTCTTTGGAGGCTCTCTTGGGGAACACCTTTGGAAGACACCGCACGTTCACGCACGTTAGCCAATATGTCAGCTGACCTCGTCACGTCTTGAGATGAATCCGTTTGCATCCACGATCTGAGTTAATGTTTTAGAGTGAAACTATGTCATCTAAAAATGAATAAACCAGTACTGTTTGTGCGGCTTATTATTTCCTGACGATACCAATCAATCAAAAGACGCCCACATATAATCTCCCTCCGAAATCAGAGTGGGATATACCCGCAAAATCAAGATAGATGGTTACAGGGTACCTACAAATTGTTGGATTGGATATGGCCTTGCGGATATTCAGATCACGTTGAGACGGAACAGATTATATTACGGAGCCTCCACTACCAAAGGCAGCATGGTATATGCATAGCAGAAAGACGATTGATGGGATTACAGCGCTGCTGACGATGGTAACGTGCTGACAATGGGAATGTGACGATTTACAATGGGAATGTGACGATTGACAATGAGAACGTGACGATTTACAATAGAACCACGATATTGGCTAGTCAACGACAGGTCTTGGTTATAAGCTTGATGGCTTTGGTAACAGGTGGTAGCAATCTTTTTATTCCTCGTAATAATTTGGAAGCCTTCAAAGTAAATACAATTTCAAAGTTTCCATGAAATTGCTTGCCCAAAAATCTAAATAAACTTTAAAGTTTAGTGTTCGTTTGTATTGCTGTTTTGTTTTATTTGTAGATGGACAATACACTGGGATAGTGCTTGACTGGACGATGCATAGCCTTGCATAGCTTGCATGCTTGCCCGATGCATAGAGCGAGCTTTGCTGGGTAACCAACCAACGCAGATGAGCATTGTGTATCTTATGGACTATTCTACTTGCTTCGCAAAGATGTGAACTGGTTGTATGAGTATCATTACTTATTTCATTGTAAAGTTCAGAATTAGTCTGGTTTTATAATCACAGTATTAGTAACAGAAAAGAGATTCAAAGTAAAAGACCTTACAGTATTTTGATAATTAAATTATGTGAGTTTTGAAACTTGTTATTATACAAGCTATATTCTTATTAATAGAGTGAAATCAACACAGTTTATAAAGAAGAAATCAAAGTTTGATTTTAATGATAATAATTATTATTACACAACAAGTAAAGGTCTTATCTCTGCAGATGAGCGCAAGTTGTAAACAAACAGGCTTATACATGTTGACATGTTCTTTGTAAATATTGTTTACATGATAGTAAGTAGGTAGACAAGTTTGTGGGAGCGAGAAAGACGATTCAAAAAGAATTAAAAATTTATTTAAAGTTACAACTTATTAAAGTTTAAAACTTAATTAGGGTTAACATGCAGAGCTTTTACAAGTTATCTTCTGTCGGGACACAACCAAGCAGAAATTCATGCCACGATCGAATGTCCCCATCGGGAGCCTTTATAATAGTTGAAACAAAATACAACAAGACATGTGTGTTAAATAAACAAAGCTTTGGTCATAATTAATCTTGGGATGCAATTAATGTGTCATCCCTTAGTTTTTACGTGAAGTCCGTTTTAAAGTCAAGTGCTGAGGGCTTGACAAATCTCTAGTTACAACAAATCTTAAGAGTAGTCAATAAATCAATAAATTGATCATGGGGTCTTGAGGGTTAACATAAGTAGGTTGAAACTACATACTTAAATGTAATTTTCATTGGTGAGTTTAAAACAAAGAAAAAAAAAGAGTATCTTTAAATAATGTCTTGTACATTTATTCCTAAGCTGGCTAAAAAAAAAAAAAGCTGTTAAAGTAAATTTGGAATACATATTACCTACAGATTTATCAGACTATTACTTTTTAGAACAATATGCGATATGGAATAGTTTAAAATTCGTCCAACAGGATAATATTGTTTGTGATATGAGTTTTATGGAATTAACACATTTTAATTTCATGTTTCAGAAGTTACTGTATGTAAGTTGGTACTAATGGTGAACAAGGCATCACACACTCAACGGTCCAAGAGTCTCAGAGGCCGTGGCAGTCCACTGATGCGGTGGAAGATTAGAAAGTTCATTGAGTGACTTCAGTTAGCTTCGGCAAACTTGGTGATTTTGTAAAAGGTTGTAAACGCACTAGCGAGTCTTCAGGTATTATGAATGACGAATGAATCGCCTCCATGGTCTAGTGGTTCAGAGCTTAGCTCTCGACCCGGATTCGTGGGTTCGATTCCCACGTTGAAACAACAAAAAAGGTTGTTTTTAGGATTGGTTAGGACAATGCAGACTGATCACCTGATTGTCTGACAGGAAAGATGATCCATGCGTCGGATGGGCATGTAAAGGGTCGGTCCTGTGCCTATTCTCTAGCCAGACGTGTCGACTTACCGTTCCGCTGGGTTGTGAGAGTGAAGGGAAGAGAGTCCTTCTGTGTATTGCGCACACACTTGGGCGCTATAGAATAACTCCTGCGTAGCTGGCCTGGTTTCAATGAAATTGGCTACCGACAACTTACCGTTCCGCTGGGTTATGAAAGTAAAAGGAAGAGAGAGTGCTTCTGTGTATTGCGCACACACTTGGACACTATAAAATAACTCTTGCGTAGCTGGCCTGGTTTCAATGAAATTGGCTACCGACACCGAAATCGGTGAAGGGAGCTATTATTATTATTATGAACGACTCTGGGGTCCAGAGGTTTAGTGCCTAGTACTCGACTTTGTGGGTTCGATTCCCGCGATAGTTAGAACTAAAAATGTTTATTTTTGTCAAGTTTAGTGAGGACAGTGCAATCTGATCACTTGTTATTGGGTGACTCTAAAGTAATAGCTTATTTTCATTCAATCAGTTAGATCATTGAAAGGAAATGAAATTAATTTTACTGCATAGTGAAATGTAACATTTTAATCTCATTGTTGTTTCTGATATTTAAACCGCGATAGTTTTGTTCTTGAGATACAGCCTGATTAAAGACAGACAGACACAGCGAAGTCTTAGTAAATAAATCCCTAAAGGAACTTAATTTTAGATAGTCTGAACATTTTGTTGTGCTGTTTCATTTTGTGTACAGTGGATCGAGCTTCGAGCAACGCTAGCGACGCGACACGACGCGACGGAGCGCGGCGAGCGATGCAGCGCGGTGGCGCGGCGGCGTCTGTACTTCGTTGAAGTATCACATTCGAAACCAAAATTATTTGGTGAGCGTAATTGTTTATCTACTGACTGTAGTGTGATACTGGCGGAGTCGGGGTCTTCACAGACCATACGCTGTGCATGTGAAGCACACGGGTAGCCGCGGTTAACACAAATGTGTTAAGCGGTTGACGTATGTCGGCGATGGAGCCGTGTCATAGAAGCCAAATTCTGATGACAATATTTGACCTACCAGGCATCATTTCGCAGCAGCAACCATTAAAAGTCGGTATCTCTTGGGGCAACTCAAGTAGGACGCGGAGCGCAGCTGGCGTGTGATGCTGGAGGTTGGGGTCTTCACAGACCACATGATGTGTATTCAATGAGTGATGCACACGTGTTAGCCGTGGGGAGAACACGTCGTGTTACGCGGTTAACGTATTTCGACTAAAGAGCCCTGGTCATATAGGCATTACCTGAGACTTTACGTAGTTTATTGTTGTGCATTAAAGAAGTTAAAATATCTGTTGAGATTACTATTAGAGAATAAACTAGCAAATTGGCCTAAAATTGTAGAGTCAGGTTAGGCCGAGCAAAAGACTTGTGATATTGCAGCTGGTTTTCTCTTTTACAGGAGCAGCACACGAGGACGTGTGACTGGTCAGAATGGCCGTGTCGGAGAAAGAAGAAGGAGAATCTCTTGGCGTCAGGATCACGCCTGGACGTGTTCAGTGACAGTTGGCTATGACAGCTCGTTTGACAAGTGTCACTTATGTCAGTGAGGAAGGTGGGCATTGTCGACGAGACCATGGGGAGGATATTCTCTTTGGAGACTCTCTTGGGGAACACCTTTGGAAGACACCGCACGTTCACGCACGTTAGCCAATATGTCAGCTGACCTCGTCACGTCTTGAGATGAATCCGTTTGCATCCACGATCTGAGTTAATGTTTTAGAGTGAAACTATGTCATCTAAAAATGAATAAACCAGTACTGTTTGTGCGGCTTATTATTTCCTGACGATACCAATCAATCAAAAGACGCCCACATATAATCTCCCTCCGAAAAGTATATTTTTGTCTGTAACAGCTTATTACGAACACTTAAAAATGTTGCTAAAGTGACTCTCTAGAGAATATTTTAGAAGCCTACTTTAAGTAACTAAACATTGTTTTTCCTTGACCTTTCGTAAAATTATAAGCGTCATGCGTACCTACGTCTACGTAAAAATAACGATCATAGTGCGTCAAATATGTTCACTAATCACAACACCTACTTTAAGTAGTGTAGCTGTTTTGTAGTGTAATTTTTAAGTATTTTAAATATATAATATGTTAGTTTATAAGTTAATATTTATAATATTTGCCTGTGCAGTCTGAAATAAATTGTATTTGATTTAAATATTTTTTTATCTATTATAGGTATATTACCTACGTAAATCAGAAACAAAATAGCAGGTACAGTTTTACGACGGTTGTGAAAATTTAACAGACCTCATTGTTTTTTGAACACTTTCAGTTTATACAAGCTGTAAAATAAACAAGTGATAATACTTAAGGGCGTGTATATGCCTCCTATGTAGAGTTCACTGTAAAAGCACCACCGCTGAAAGAAGTACTTTTATGTGTTTATGTGTCCCAGTATCATAAATTTGCCTATCTCCGGTGGTAACTTTTAGGTCATCATTGTAGGACAATTCTAAAAGTGTTAATTTCTAGCCTATTTGGAAATAAAAGATATTTCATTTTGTATTATTGTGTACATGAGCTGTAACGGGTCGTTAGTGGTAATTACCTAATTGCTTAATGAATACGATAATTTATATGGAATTAATATAAGAATACTGGAAATTCGGTTCTAAAAATTCCCGTAATATTACTAATATAATTAAATCAAACTAATTGTAGGACGTTAATTCCACAAATTGGTGTAAATGACAATTGCTACGCTGGGGCATTGTAGAGCGGCCTTGACGCCGTGTCGCGTCGCGTGTGCGATGTGCCCCAAGTACGATTAGGGATGTCACTCGCCACTTTTTTCTTAATAACCACAATTTTATTGTAAATACAGTGTGTAAAAAGAGCAGTCACTATAACTTTGAGATAAGATTATACTACCTTTCCTCATTTCGGAAACTTTTTTTTTAATATTTTTTTTTATCAAAAACTAAAAAAATATTTTTTTTTTCTTTTTACCATTTCTTATTTTTTGTCGCAAAAATAATAATAAAGCCAAAAAATTTTTTTATTTGAATTTTTGTAAAAAAAATGAAAAAAGTAGATACATTTCTAGAATGAGAAAAGGTAGTATAATCATATCCCAAAGTTATAGTGACTGCTCTTTTTACACCCGTTATATAATAATATAGCCTATGTTACCCGGAATATCGATATCATTTGTGTAGGCGCTCTTGTGGAATAAACATAGACTCTAAAAATATTGATCCTTTCTTCTGGATTATCTGCAGTAGTCGGGCAATATTATAATTCCTGAAAAAAAAAATTGTTTTTGGAATTTCTAAAAAATAATCTTAGTATGTACCATGGCCGACCATCCCATACAATCCATCTTTAATACAAAAAAAAATGCAATATATGTCACTAGGTACTATTAACGTTTGTAAATTATAAATTTTTAATATGCCGAATTAAGTACAAATATTGACATTAAAATAAAGATATGCATATTATTTAAGCATAACATCACATTAAGCTAAATCTAACTCCTTAATTAAGAAGAAGATACGAAACGAAATTAGTACCTAATTAGTATTTTCCAATAGTGGCGCTAGATGGCGGATTCCGGAATTTCTAAGGACTTCACCCTTTGCCAGTCGCATTGCCAGTAGTAGGGATACCATTTTCTAGTACTAGGTCGTGTCTCTGTTATATATCTACTTTGTGGTAGGTACACAGTAATTTTCATCATATTTATAAAATTGTCATTGATGTTTCAAAGAATTCCTCATGGGGCGGACATCCATTTAGTCACACAGTTAATAAAAAAAGCTTTATTAGCTACACAACAAACTAACTAACAGTTTAATTAGCTAAGATATTTCTCGTACTAAATAGAAACCTAAGGTAAGCCTTAGGTTTCTATTACATATATAAGAACAATTGCCAAAGTATAGTTCGATTCTATACAATATTGCTGTTGGCAACCCTATGTGGTGTGCCTGCTCAAATGTCACGAGCTCCGTAACTAAAGTAATTATTAGCTCGCCCGCGGTTCCGCCCGCGTCAACACACTATCCCATGGGAACCCTGTACTTTATTCGGATAAAAAGTAGCATATTTTGTGTCGTGCTAAGGTGTCAGGTTCCTGCATAAAATTTCCTCATATTTGGTATAGCTATTAGCGCGTGAAGACAAACATACACTCAAAATCTTTTTCGCTTTTATCGCTGATAGGTAGAGATAAATTGCCACGAATGAGCTCGCTTGTACGTACCTTGATTACCACGGTCGCACAGAAGACCATTGCAAAAAATAGCCTCGTATTTTTACCCGACTACGGCCAAGCCAAAAAGAAGGGTAATGATTTTTTCTATGTATATATTTCCACCGTATAGCCTAATCTACATCTGTTCTTACGTGTCCAATATTTTATAATAATAGATCGTGTAACATAGTACTAATACTAAACTATATAACTATATAATAAGGGTTTAAAAAGACTAGTCACTTAAAGCTATAAGGTTGGAATATAAATATAGGTACTATCTACCTTTTTCTCATTAATTTTTTTTTATTTTTTAGTCGCAAGAATAACAAAATAGCAAAAACATCTAGAATGATAATAGGTTTTATAACTGGTCTTTTAAAATCCTGTATAATTCAGACGGGTTATAGCTTTCAACTTTTGGAGTTCAGTTATACTTTTAGTTTTCATTATGTTTTATCAGCAAATTTTATTTTAATCTAGATTTTAAATAATTGTTCATTCGCGCAGAATGAAAATCTGTCTATCCCTCGGGGCCCACAACTGCATTATTCCGAATTCAAAATAGCCGTTATTCTAACTTGTTTCAGAAGTAAATATTGTCGCATAAACAAAATTAGTAACCCAATTTGCGAAGCAGTGAGCCAACTGATAATGATGAATTATAATAATAATATTCACTAACAAGCGTCGGTGGAATCGGCACTAAAAGTGAGATCAGGGCCCTAATTCTCAGGCCTCGAACTTAGTTTTTACTATCGGTCTGTCCCGCTCATGCAAATGAGATTTACCGAGCACGATTCTCGGGTAGTGGAAAAAAGTTCAAAAAGTTCGAATATTAGTATATCCCGCTCGCACTAATCTAATTTGCATGAGCGGGACAGACCGATAGTAAAAACTAAGTTCGGGGCCTGAGAATTAGGGCCCAGCAAGCTTATTCCCGACACAATTGAGAATCAAATCAGTTCGATCAAAAAGGCTTTTGGTACATTATTTGGTGGATTACTTTGAAACTAACCAGGTTAAAGAAAATCAATCCGGAGTACAAAAAGTTACTTGTACTCTCGACCATATCAATAGACTGAGAATCAGAATAAACAAACGTCCATTTATTCGGGAATATGCGGCACGATCGAATCTGAATCAAAATCGAATCAGTTAGGAGAGAAAGTCCCCAGACAGATGCGTCTTTTTTTTTTTTTTTTTGATTTCGCAAGGGTAATACGCATCCCCCCGCATTACGCATCCCCCCGGGAGGGTCCCCGAGGGGTATGTGGGACTACCGGCTCGCTATGGCCGGTTTACCCACTAAAACCACTTGCGGATTGCCATCAGCCGTTATGTTGGGTGGAGTGCCTGGATCTGTCTAAACACAGGCTACTCCTCCCTCGACCGGCCGGTTCACCTCTACAGGGACCGGACTTCCATCAAATTAAGAGAACGCTCCGGCAAACTGAAGCGCTCTCCTCGGCGCCGAGACTGACAAAGCCGGGGAGGTTACCCATCCCTCTACCCGGAGCCCCGTACTAGACGTGAGATGGGAGGGCCGCAAAGCGACGCCTCCGCACCCCCGTCCTGCGCCGGCGAAGAGGAACAGAGGATGGGTCCATCTCTCTGTCCCGCTCCGAGGCCTCCTTCTGCGAGATTACGTATTCGCAAAAGGAGGCCGCCGCCTGCCATGCCTCATCGCTCTCGAGCATGCAGCGAACCACACTCGAGAGCGTGAGGTCCCGCCCAAGCACTGCCACGAGATCGTGGCGAGACAGATGCGTCTGCATCGACACAGAGCAAGGTGCGCTATTATATTGTGTGTGTGTGTGTTTTTTTTTTTTTGTATGGCCGGCATTGCATTAACATGTACGCTGCGTCAATTCGAACGCAACGCGGCGTGTGGACTGGCCCTTACGTAGTAACTGTAGGGGCGATTTACGACTGTCAATAAAATTGCTTCGAGAATTAATTCGTAGACCGCACGAAACAATCTGCGTGGGATATTAAATGCTTGCAGGTTCAATTTTACCGTACCCCGTGAAAGACAAAACAGATTTAATTTATTAAATCAAGTTTAAATAAAATAATATTACTTTTCCAATTTAATGTGACCTAAATGTAAAAAAAACATAAACATGACATTAAATTTTTTCATTGCGCATATTCAAAGTGACGTACATAAATTGAAAGTATTATAGCATATTAAGCTTTGTTTACATATAGTTCACATTGTATGTGAACAGATGGTAAAATTTTACATACTAGGTTTTCAAGGATATCTACTTTTTATGGATAAAATATGCCTGTTTTAATCGAGAGAGTGGCTAGCTACCATGTGGTCTATACCGATTTTCATCAAAATTTGTTTAATATTTTTTTATAAAAAATTGCTGCATTAGGGTCTCAGTCTCTGTCTATTCATTTATTTTATCTATCTATTCATTTTCGCAGACTTTCCTTTTGTAACAGTAGTAGGATTATCAAGTTCTACGGTTGTGTAATCTGTAAATTATTCATTACATCATCATCAAACAGGTGCAAATATAATTAAAGCCGGTCAAGTGCGAGTCGGGCTCGTGCAAGCAGGGCTTAATACAAAACTGCAAAAAATCACGTTTCTTGTATGGGTAAAATTTTTTCACCCCGTATTTACCCTGACAGCTAAGTGTTTTGTGAATATTTCATGTGCCTATCTGTTGCCCTTATTGATTTCGAGCAAAAAAGGTAAAATAGTATGTTTGTTGCTTAGTAGCCCCTTAAATATTTATTTTATTTTGTTTTTAGTATATTTCGTTATAGCGGCAACATAAATACATAATTTGTAAAAATGTCAGCTATGTAATATAGCTACATAATATTATATAGCTATCGCGGTTTGTGAGATACAGCCTGGTGCCACATGACACAGGAACAGACTGAAGTCTTTAGGGACCCGCTTTTACACTTTGTATACGGAACTCTAAAATTTAAAATTTAAATTATTTAAATAGTATGACAAACAACAGGTGTCATCAGCGACCCGTGTTTCTTTCCGCGACCTTCTACGGATTTTGTACGGATAAAAAATAATTTAAAAAAAGAACTACGTTAAAAATCCCGACTACAACATCTTAGAAGTAGAAATAATATTTTTTATAATGTAGTTACAATTAATGTTCTTTTTAAAGTGGGTGTCGGCAAAGGTGAGCTTGTAACATTTTTACTTATAGGTCAGCAATTTTAATATGTTGTCCAAAAAGAACATTAATTGTAACTACATTATGAAAAAAAAAATACTTTTTAGTTGTTGAAGTCGGTTGTTTTAACTAACAAGTGGTGATGAACACGTTAGTGAAAATGGCTCATGTGTAGATGGCTTACTCCCGACACAATCGAGAGTTGAATCAGTTCGATCTCAACGGAATTTAATATATTCTTTGGTGGATTGATTTGAAACTAACTAGGATAAAGGAAATCGTTGGATCGTAAGTTTTTGTACTCCCGACCATATCAATCGACTGAGAATCGAAATAAACATACGTCAATTTTTAATACGCGGCACGATCGAATCTGAACCAAAATCGAAGCACTTTGGAGAGTCCTTAATCTTCAACGAAATCAGCCACCGACACCGAAATCGGTGTGGGGAGCTTGTTACTTCTAACGACTTGTTACAATAATAAAAAAATGCCTTCTCATTCATTAAAAAGAAATACGAGAGGGATAACATGATATTTAATGAAGGACTAACTTAAATTACGTGCGATAAAAAACAGTCTCTCTAACCCATTTTAGTATGAAAAACCTTTGACACAGGTTACGCTACCACAATAGGTTATGGACAGCCATAACATATTGTGGTAGCCTTGTGTATAACCTCCTTTTTTGGAAGTCGGTACATCGATAATTCGGTCATACAATTTTTTTTTTAATATCTCTTTCAGCGCTGGTACATTCTTAGTAAACTCTATATACGCGACCCATCAAGTATTATCACTCATTAATATAGCCTGTAGCACAAAGAAGATAATATGCCTGTAGACAGTAGATAATTTGTTAGTATCTATACTAATATTATAATCTATACTTATGATATTATAAAGCGGAAGAGTTTGTTTGTTTGTTTGTTTAAACGCGCTAATCTCAGGAACTACTGGTCCGATTTCAAAAATTCTTATTTTGTTGGATAGTCCATTTATAGAGGAAGGCTTTAGGCTATACAACATTAAGCTGCGACCAATAGGAGCGAAGCGTCAGTAACAAATGTTGCAAAAACGGGGAAAAATAATTACATTTGGGGACTTTCATTGCGTGTGCTGCATAAACGGCTTAAGTTACTCAAAAACCACGCTAACGAAGTCGCGGGGACAGCTAGCACAGAATAAGCCCGAGATTTAAGACGCAATAAACGTCGTTATTATCTGTGGAATAACAAGTTAATAGCCAGTCAGAGTCCGATAAGTGCGTAAATGCCACAAGTCACAACACATGCTGATCGAGGGCAAACATTCATTTCATTTATGGGGTGGGCAGCGGGGGGTCGCCGAGGGGTAGGGGGTGGTATTGCGTCAATCACCTAACCGGGGTGTCGTCTGTCTACTTCATTACCTACTGAACGTCTCATTCACTTTTCAAACAACATTTAACACGTCAATGTCTTTTAGTGTCGTCATCAACAGAGTATAAGTGAAAAAAGCCATGCCCAAACACTAATGCAAGTCCATAGTTTGCATAAGTATAAGTAGTGGGGATTTTTGCATCCAAAACAAGAAAAAATATTATGCTTTCGTTTGAGCATACTGTACAGAATTTAGAGAGGTGCTGATTCATGGTTCATATATTAAGCGGAATATAGTGTGAAGAGAATGACGCGTACAGCATTTTTGTTTTGGCACCTCATATAAATTACTATTAGCGACAAATCACGATTTAAGATCTCCATACCTAAAAGTCGCAAAACATATCAGTTTCAATCCTGGTCTGATATTTGGTCAACGACCACTGCGTTTGTGAATAGACTAGGAGCCCGCGAGTCCCAGCATAGTAAGATTCACTCCTTGTGGACATTTTAGACCTTTGAATTTATTTTTTAGTTATACCTATTAAGTAATTTATATGAGGTACCGAAGTTACGTTGTTAAACCAAGTTTCAACCGAATATAACGACAGAAAGTGGTCCTAATTTAACTCACAACATTTGTCCCACACTAACATACTAACAGGGCAAGTTGAATAGAATATAATTATGGAAGCTTTTGAATAGGAGCGCGGCTGTATTACAAAATAATTGATTAATTGAATAAAAAATTGGTTATTAAAAAAACTCGTTCTATGATGTTCGATATTTTTTATTCTGTGTATGTGTAACTTTTGATTGTGTGCAATAAAGTATATTTTTAATTTTCATTTCTTTTTTTTCACATCCCTATACCTACTATCCTAATATACCACAAGCGGTGCGTCGTGCGTGCCACAGCCCACAGGCGGTATGTGCGTGACTTACCTCTATATACCGAATATAGGTTAGCGTATAAAATGTGGGTTAAACTGGTAAAGCCATAATTCCTTCTGAGTCTTTTGTGAAAGCAAAACAGTTTATACTTCCTCAATTTAATAATATCAATATCTAAGGACTTACACCACGTCAATCAAGTATCCCAAGGAATTGCTTATACGGTATACCTAGTACTTACCCTTATCGCTAAATCGCCGTGTGGGTAAAACTATATTTAATACAATAAACATAATATGTTACTGTAAAAGCCCGAATCACGGTAAATGCTAAGATTTACGAGTAAACCTTAAGATTTACTAACGCTGAATGGTAAAAGCCCGAAAGATATTGCTATTCGCACTTTTACCACCTGGTAAGTCTTATTGGAATTACATTAAAGGCATGGTATTCACGGTAAACGTTGAAAAATACAACGTTATGTTATAACGTATAAAACAAAATAGGGTATATGAATTATTTTTCTCCTTACACTCAGAAAGCATAAATAGTAAAAATTGACACAAATAAAATTATCTTCGCAGAAACACAACAGAATCAGTATTTTTATTATTTGATTTATTTATTACATTTATTAATAGGTAGTATATATTTATTAATGTACTTTTACAAACAAATAAGTATGTATCTTAACAATTTAATTTTAAAAAGCTTCCTTTTTTTCAAGGTCCTTGCAGTTTTTACTTCCTTTGTGTATTTTTCCTTATTGAGGTAAAATATATTGTATTTCTTGTTTGCCACGAGCTCGTCCATTCGCTCGAATGGTGGTAAAAGTGCGAATCGTATCATTCGGGTTTTACCATTCAGAGTTGGTAAATCTTAGGATTTACCCTGATTCGGGCTTTTACAGTAACATGTACACATATAATACACATGTATCATACAAGAAATATGTTTGTTCCTTTGGCGGGAATCAAACCGTGACGTCCGGCTCGAGCACCAAACCACTAAGCCACAGAATAAATATCGTCCTCGACGTGTTAGTTTTTATGTGTGTGTGTTTACTTTTAGCTTATCATTTCCATTCAAACAAGGTTCATAACGGTAAAATTGATATTTTGATGTATTATTTTCATGTGGCTAAATGAGATAATGGATATTTATGATCTGCCACCGGTATGCCGCTGTTACGCAATTCATTTGCCCATCTCCCCACTTAGGCCTCGCTAAATTTACTCCAAATAGGACAGCTGTGGGTGGAGCAAAAGAAAATGGCTGTCTATTGTATAAACAAGTGCCGTATGTTCAACTGTATTATATTAAGTAGTTAACATGACTAAATACAGGCTGTAAAAAGAGCAGTCACTATAACTTCGTGGAGTAACCAGGTAAGAGATATATCCATTTGTACTAGTCATTTGCTTTTAATCCACTGTTTTAAAAATTTAAAAATTTTCAATAGGCAATGTACAACGTGCGCAACACAGCGATCAGCTGATTACGCTGAGAGGTCAATAGCACGCGTAAGACGTTCATTACGTACTAGGGCAAAAATTATAAAATTTAAGAATTTAATGCAGAACGTTGTTCCAAACAGTTCAGCCTTGCAACTAAAAATAATAAATTAAAAAAAAAAAAAAATTCAAAAAATAAATAATGTAAAAATTCATTTATAGAATGAGAAAAGGTCCTTTAATCATATCCCAAAGTTATAGTGACTGCTCTTTTTACACCCGGTATAGTGGTAATAACTTTTGTTTAATTCGCATTTTACCATTAAGAGGAAACATAACGGACAAACAAACAAACAGAGGAAACGCGACCCCTGGATATTGTCACTAGAGTTAAAAAAAAACCTGAATATCTATGTATACTATTTGTACGTCCCTTTTTTTCATTTTTTATAAGTTAATTATTACGTTTAAAAACCTACAAATATGGCCAGATTTTCGGCTGTGTTTAATCATCCAGGAAACAAATTAGAGTACATTTTATGATAAAATCGAAATATAGGAACATAGCTCAACTGTACAGTGTATACTGATACAACTATAAAGTGTACCTACCATATACACCACCCTTAGTGCCAATTTCACCAACATATGTTAAAATTAATCCCTCATTAATAAATAATATGATGTTATCCCTCCATCTGTCAATTAATGAGAAAGCATGGTTTTTTAAAAAGCCGTTAAAACTAAAAAGCGTTGGTTAAATCGGGAACCCTTGTTCGCACGAGCGCTTTTTCCCAGCGTTCTACATTTAGTGGCCTTTGCCAAATTTGATTTGCCAAATGCTGGTCCTTTGACCAACATTTTTTTTATCGTGCAGAAGGAAGTTCTTGCCTGTATTTTGTGGTGGGTGATTCCCACCAAAGTATAAGGGTATTCAAAAGTAAACCGGTGGTAAGGGGTAAATTAAGCCAATAGGAATGCAGTTATAGGCACTCCGCGCCACTGCTGCATAGCATTAAATTAAACCGCTGTAAATATAACCCACGTTTAAAATATTATGGAGCTGAAAATCCATCACCTGGAAGTATTAAAAACCTCAACGCTCGTCCGAACAGATACATGTAAAATGTAAATACATACATAGTATTAATGCATGTATAGTATTGACGACCTCCGTAGCGCTGTGGTTGAGCGCGTAAGTGCTCGAACGAGAGGTCGCGGGTTCGAATCCCGCCAAGGGAACAAAAAGTTTTCAATGTTCCTGGGCCATGGATGTGTATTAAATTTGTGTATATTATAATAAAAATCTTAAATATGTGTATAGTATAAAAATTATTAAATATATTTCCGTTGTCTGGTCCCTGTAACACAAGTTCTTCGGATACTTAGCTTGGGGTCAGATTGACGTGGTGTGAATCGTCAATAGATATAAAAAAAAAAAAAAAAATATTCTAGAACGCTCTATTGACGCGCGAAATATACAAGTAATGTACGAACGGGGGCTTAGGAGTGGGCCACATACGGGTGGCATTCGTCCCGCTCTGACGTAAATTGAAACACCTTTTACATCCTGACGTAATGAAGGTGTGATCTGAATTACTTCGAAAGCAGTTAAGGCTAATTTAATCTTTGTTTCATTTGATATTTTTAACCCACGACGATATATTATAAGTTTCAGGTGTCTGTTTGTGTCTGCCTCTCTGTAGCATTGTAGCTACAATAAAATTAAATAAAAAAAAACCCCCGACTTAGCGTGTAACATTCCTATCACACCTAACAAACGACCTGATGACCTTGAAGACCTGAACCGATTTCCGAACCACCAAACATAGCTAAGAAAAATCTCGACTGATATACCTTTCAAACAAAAAAAAATCGCTGTAATAAAAATCATTCGTTTGGGAGCTACGATGCCACAGACAGACACATACACATTTACACAAACACGTCAAACTTATAACACCTCGTCGTTTTTGCGTCGGGGGTTAAAATTATTATTATTATTCACTCAAAGGAACATAAGCGTTCTTTTAGTACGGTTACTTGTAATTTTTTTTAAAGTTGTAGAACCGTTTTTAGTCAAGCTGGCCCATTTATATCGAAGCATATCCCACAGAACAATTTATGAAAAACACAAATCATAGCCACTATATGACATCACTCGCTATGCTGGCAATTGCCATTATTTGTCTACAAGGTCTAGTTATAAATTGGAAAATTGGTTTCTTGTCTCGGTACCAGTACTTCAAGCTGGAACAATTATTGATAGCTGCGTTTTCGTAACGTTTGAATTCCAATGTATATGTCGCAGTCATCTAATTGAATCTGCGTATTTAAATGAGTAACTAGCGCGGTTATATATAAGGGCGTCAAACAGCTCGTACAAATAGCAATGACTTGAAGCAATGAATTACTGTTATAATATTTTTTGATTAATTTACTTTAATGTGCGTTATAGTAGTACACATTCGGAAATTTTGAAGTTTAAAAATAAAATAATAAATGGCTGTCATAGTCTCGGATTCATTCAATTTGTTGGTAAAAATAGAATTCAATGAACGCGCTAGTCATTCAATTAAATAGCGGATTCAATCAGATGACTGCGACATATATAATTTAGGTTTTGTAGGAGTTTAGTAATCGAAGATAGTAGTCATGTTAACATTCTTTTTTGTTTGATACTTAGTCCATTTATATAGGAAGATTTTAGGCTATATAACATTACTCTGTGACCAATAGGAGCGAAGCGTCAGTGAGAAATGTTGCAAAAACGGGAAAAATTATTCACATTTGGGGACTTTCGTTGCGTGCGAATACGGTTTATAAACGGTTTAAGACACTCAAAAACCACGCGAAGTCGCGGGCAAAGCTAGTAGGTAAGTTATAAATATATTATTTTACACTATCTGCAACACAAGTTCGGATACGTAGCACGGACCCATATTAACGTAGATTAAAGCACTTAAAACATCCATATATTATTTTTTTTTTAAATCGGAGATAACAAAAATCGTTGAACACTTATTATCATTTCTATGGAAAAAGCCTATCAGTCTTCTCATGACAGTGGCATGCTGTGTAGTGGGCGTGTGGTTCATTACCCATTTATCCATATTAGTGATACTGGCTTCCTGTGTTAAGTGTTAAAACACTTATCACGAAAAACATCCGCTTCGATTGTGCGGTGGCCGTGGGGAAGCGAGAAAACAAATGTTATTGTCACACGCGTGTTGGCAGAACTTACAATTTAATTATGATATATCAGCACCATTTACTTTTTCCTGTTAATTTATGCTCTATGATTAGCAAAGTTCAAAATTCAATAAGAAAAAATGTCACTGTTCCCATGCTAGTTCGGTATAAAACTTGCTAATATTTCGTATTTATAAAGAAGAAATGTAAATCGTACAATCTGCGTACGATAGTAATAGGTACGTCGCAATCGTACATCATATGTAGGCACGAAATTATCGTATGTGTACGATAATTATTATCTATCGTACGGTTCCGAACACTAGAACTTTCGGTTTACCGAATAAGCACCCCAATTTTCATAACTAGACACTTGGCAAAGTTAATGAAGAACAGTAATTAATAATTTGAACAATACATACTTTAAAAGAAACTAAAAGTGGCAATAACAATAAAACTTAAGCATAGAAAAATACAGCTTTATTTAATAAATTGTATAACAATAATAGGAAATGTTTTTTTACATTTCAAAGCAAATACTTAAGGAGTTAACAAAGAACCTATTCGTACATTAAATCAACAGTATTTTAAAATAAGATTAAATATATTTAAATCACGAGGATTTGGAATGTGATGGCAGAAAATTAATAAATTAATAATATAAATAAGCTTTAAAGTTATTGTTTGAATCAATATTACGGTGACAAGGTTACTGGTTAAGCTTCACATCTATTCATCTAGAGTTAACAATGTTTATGGTAAAATCAAAAATTACGAAATAAATATATTTATTAGTTTAAAAAAAGTTTACTTTGTTCCGACATCACGAGAGTTCGTTACAGTATTAGTCCTAGTGACAGATGTCGAAGCGTTTGCGGTTTTAGCTGCGGTTCCGATTTTTCTGACGGTAGTGGTAGTAGTAGTTTTCGAAATACCCCCATCGGGTAAATGCTGGACGTCCGTACCGGTGCGCACCTCCTCGGTGCACTTCTGGCTTTTCTCATGAGCACTAGCAACATTCACTTGTCTATCGATGTTCTGCGTGTACCCATCTTTACGTACAACTTCGCTGCTATGCTCTTCGCTCTGATTCGCGCCTCTTTCGCCACTTCCAGATACACGAATAACTCCATTTTCAACGGGAACTACTTCGCTGTTTTGATATCTCTCAACGAATCCGTTTCCATCGGACTTCTCGATAGTGTACGAGCCTCGTCGTTTCTGTTGCTCCGGTACCCAGACGATCTCCTGAGTGAGTTTCTCCTGCACTTGGAGTGGTTCAGGTGATGTTGCCATACTTCTCATTTCGTTTTGGGACCTCACTTGAGTTACATGAGAGCGGGTATCGATGTCGGACAGTTCTGTTATGCTAACATCTCCGTTACCAGTAATAATAGATGACTGGTCATCCACATAATTTTTATCTGGTTGCGATCTGGTGGTGGTGGTGGTGGTTACAGTTCGCGTAACCTCCCTATGAACATTGTCCCTGGACTCGAGGGGCTTGAGTTGCCCCAACAGATGTGAATGTTTGATTCCAAACGTGATTTGCGGTGTTTTATTTATTTGGACCTGGAAAAAATATGGTAAAACAATTTATTTATTTATTTAACAATTTATTGTGCACATAAATAACTAACAGATTAAACAGAAAGAAACACGACACAAAAGCACTGCTTATCTCTAAAAGAAATTTATTCCAGCAGTCCTACAAAGAGAAATTACATAACGGATATTAGGCAGGGCGTGCACAATCGCAGCTATAATAACAAACATTATATTCTTATACATAAATAATACATAAACATACATAAATGCTATAATATAATAATAACAATATACATAAGTATAATTTAATAATCATATTAGGATTCACTGTTGAGATAGTGCTCTTTTAAGCGTCAATATTAAAATTTCGTGGAATGATTCCATGCGTTATGATTAATCATGTTTTTGTTCTTACGCCTAAGTTATAGTGGTTGCCTAACTTGTAAAATGCTAACATATTTTGTTTATTAGTCATATTAGTAATATTCAACCTCAGTGAAAGAGTTATCGGCAACTCTTTCACATACTACCTGAAGGATGTGGGAGTACGTAGTAGCTGTAGTTTGTAAGTGTACGTTTAGGTAGTAGGTGTACGTTTAGGTAGTAGGTGTAGGTAGCAGGTAAAGGTTTTAGGTGTAGGTAGCAGGTAAAGGTTTTAGGTGTAGGTAGCAGGTAAAGGTTTTAGGTGTAGGTAATATGTAATTGCTGGTGTAGAAACAGTAGGCGTATGAAGGTTGTTAGTCATTTCCCAGCTAAGACGGATTAACAAAATACATCTAGTATTTCACTATTATACTCGTATTACCTTCTCTGGGGAGTACGTGCCAGGAGCAGGCACCTTCACACGCTCGTCCACTGGCACCTTGTGGCGACCGGAAATAGTGTACACCGGTGTGTCTAATACAGATGGAATTCTGTAGCTATTTGGAGCTGAAATCAAAATATTTTAAAATTAAATTAATAAAAAAGGGGGTAACAACATTAGTAAATTTGTGGTTTTCCTCTTTTATATCAATGGAGCTATTTTGTTGTGATTAAATATTAGTTTCAATATTTTGGGTTTATCTTGAAAATTTCATATAATTTATAAGAAGAAGAATTCTGTAAGTACTTTCAGGCATTACCTGGTGTCTCCGCAAATTTGGTGGTATGGATTTTTACACCGAATGTATATTGTGGCGAATATGTTAGAACGAATCCGTAGCCCTTTTCAGGGTTGTACGCTCCGGGTCCGGGAACCTTAATACGTTCGTCAATCGGCTCCTTGTGTTTTCCAGAAATTGTATATAGAGGTGTCTTGTTCTCGGTCGGTATTGTATATGTATTGGGTGCTGAAAAATATAATACTTTAGTAAGAAGCAATTCAATAAGTGCCAATTTCATCAACACGTGTTAAAGTTAATCCTTCATTAAATATCATGTTATCCCTCTCGTATTTCCTGTCAATAAATAAGAAGACATGGTATTTTCACAAGCCGTTGACACTAACAAGCGTTGGTGAAATAGGAACTTGTCCTATAAAATTGCATTATGAAAATACTTTATTGCTTACCTGGACTATCTGTAGTTTTTGACATTTCTGGTTTAATCCTGAACGAATATTGGGGTGCACTGTTTAATAACACTTTGTCTGCCTTCTCGGGGTCATAAGAATTGGGCGCTGGAACGTTATCAGGCTTGAAGGGGTTCGTTTTCATTCTAAACGAATATCTAGGAGCATTATCTAATAAAATTTTATCGGCCTTTTCTTTATTATAAACGTTAGGTGCCGGCGTGTCATTATATTTTACATCCTTTCCTTTTGGCGACATTGTATAGGCAGGCGTATTATGTAAGATTTTATTGGCCTTGTCTGGATTGTAATAATTGGGAGCGGGGTTGTTGTTTTGTTTATCAGTATCAATTTTTGGACGGAATGTATATGATGGAGAGTTTTCATGTAAAGTATTATCAGCCTTTTCTGGGCAATAGGCATTAGGTGCTGGGTTATTTATAAGTTTTTGTGGTTGTCCTTTTCCCGAAATAGTGAATCTAGGTGCACCATTAATAAATTGTGGGTCATAGGCGTTTGGTGCTGGTACTTGTGGAATTTTACTGTCCGTCCCTTTACCAGAAATAGTGTATTTAGGACTATCATGTGGTATATTAGGATCATAACAATTTGGACCGGGTGTATTGAATGGTTTTGGTGAAGAGCCCTTTCCATACAAACTATATTTAGGTGATCCATCAATAAGATTAGGATTGTATGCATTTGGAGCTGGTACATCCGAAATTTTCCCATCTGGTCCTTTGCCTGATATAGTATATCTTGGCGAATTTGCGAACATGTGTGGATCATAACAGTTTGGTCCAGGTGTGTCATTAGGCTTTCCATCAGGGCCCTTACCAGCTAAAGAAAATTTGTGAGAATTATCCAACAAATGCGGATCATAAGCATTAGGAGCAGGTACATCAGAATTTTTTCGATCATTAGGTCTGCCCAGCATTGTATATTTAGGGGTACCTTCTAATAGATGTGGTTCGTAAGCATTAGGGCCTGGTGTGTCAGATGGTTTCATATCACGCCCTTTACCATATAAAGAATATTTAAGTGAATTATCTATTAAGTGTGGATCGTAAGCATTAGGAGCTGGTACGTTAGAAATTTTATCGTTGATAGGGCGTCCTAACATTGAGTACTTAGGTGTTCCTTCTAACAAAAGTGGGTCATATACATTTGGCCCTGGTGTGTCTACTGGTTTTGCATCCGACCCCTTTCCATACAAGCTGTACTTTGGAGTTCCATCTAAAAGTTTCGGGTCATAATTATTTGGTGCTGGAGTATCACTGGGCTTATCAATACAATTTTTTTGCCTAAACGAATAAGCTGGTGAAGACTCGTGCAGTAGTTTATTTGCCTTATCTGGATCATAAGCATTCGGTGCAGGAATATTTTCATATTTTGGTGATGCACCTTTACCGGCAATTGTAAATTTCGGAGCACCATCTAGCATATGCATTGATTTTTCAGGAGAATAAATGTTAGGCGCAGGAGTATCATCAACCTTGTGAATTTGATCTTTTACCCTAAAGGTGTACGCTGGTGATGAGTCATGTAATAATTTATCCGCTTTATCTAGAGAATAGGCGTTAGGTGCCGGCGTAATTTCAATTTTTTCAGTATGTCCTTTTCCCGATATCGTATATTTCGGTGTCCCATTCAACATATGCATAGATTTTTCTGGCTGATACATATTAGGTGCTGGTGATTCACTTCTAGTAACTAGTTGTTCTTTTATTCTAAAAGAGTATGAAGGAGTGTTTTCGTGAAGAATTTTATCAGCTCTTTCTGGATCATAACAATTAGGCGCAGGTGTTTCTGCAATCTTTGTTGGAGTTCCTTTTCCCGATATTGAAAACTTTGGTCCACCCTTTAGAACATTTAAAGACCTTTCTGGAGTGTAACAGTTTGGAGCTGGAGTTTGTTCAATTTTTTCGACGACTTCTTTTGATCTTAATGTATAAGACGGTGAACTACCATGTAATAATTTATCAGCTTTTTGAGGATTGTAGGAATTAGGTGCAGGTGTAACTTCAAGCTTTTCACCTATACCCTTTCCCGCAAGCGTATATTTAGGACCATTTTTTAAAGCATTTATGGACTTTTCCGGTGAGTAAATATTCGGTGCTGGTGCATCATGTAATTTGACTACCTCGGATTTAGTACGGAAAGTATAAGCTGGAGATTTCTCTCTTAATAATCTATCAGCTTTTTCAGGGCTGTAAGCATTAGGTGCAGGCACTTGTTCGATTCTCTCAATTCTTATCTTACTGGAAAGGCTGAATTTTGGAGACTTTTCATGTAGAATAGTATCAGCCTGAAAATTACAAATATTTTTATGAGCATTATAATGTTAAATACATTTGATTGATAAATTAGTTTAGAATAATTATTAAGGGTACTATCACCAAATGTTATTTTATTCCAGTATGAAATGAACGAATTAATGTTGTGATCATATAGAAAAAATAAAGCGTGTTACGGACGATTGTTAGAGAGCGGTGATTTCCTCAGGAGTAGAATAGATTTGAGATTGTCCAGCGAACGGTGAGTGCCGTATTCCAAAAGTGTGCGCCGGTGCCCAAGGAAGAGTCACGCAAACCTGTTATGGAACCCTTTATTTTAAGAATTGTTAGTAGACAGCAAAATGATTCTGTTAGTAAAAATACATCTCTGATTGTCCATGATATAGGCGTCATAATATTAAGATATTAAAAATTTAATGAAATTGCAAAATATACAGTCTCTCTCAAGGGAATTAACTCGTAAAAAGTTACCACCCTTGATTTTTATAACTAGACAACTGCAGAGACAAAATGTTTTTTTTTTTTATTTTAATAAATATTGTTAGGTAGTACATTAAAAGTTCACAAACACTACAAGTTTGCATAAAATGGTGGATAATTATTACTTCAGCAATTAACGTCGTGCAATTTGTATTTTTATTTATTATTGACCAAGTATTTTCTATTACAATAAATTAATTATTTATAAACAATTAGTAAACATGTGTGAGTGAAATTATTTTACCTTTTAATATTATACAGGATGTTTTGGGGATGAGTGTAGGCATTTTGCAGATGGATAGGGTCGGTCTATGCGATCATTTTCTAGTATGGGAACTATAGTCCGATATCCTTTAGTTTTTAAGTTAAGAGCAAGAAACTGATTTTTTAAATACTTTACACTTTTTGGGTTATCAAGCTAAAAAATAGACACAGTTTCATAAATATAGTTTTTTTATTATTTGTCGATTTAAACACATAACACACGATGAATTAAAAGTCTTACAACTATTCCGATAGCAAAAACAATCAAATTGTAGTAAAAAGAAAAAAAATCAAAAACAAATCTTAGTGACTTTCATACATTTCAAAGTGTATTTAAAAAAAAATATCGGACTATAGTTCCCATACTAGAAAATGATCGCATAGACCGACCCTATCCATCTGCAAAATGCCTACACTCATCCCCAAAACACCCTGTATATGGATTATTATTATTTTAGTAAAGATCAATGAGCAACTTTTATAGGTGGATCAAAATTCTTCACTTACTTTTTCAGGACAATAAACTCCAGGACCAGGGACAGCAGCCGTTGGGGGCTTCTGGTCTCGTCTGGGTGCCATTGTGAAGGCGGGAGATCTCCTCGCCAGGGCGACTGTGGCCTTCTCCACTGTGTAGGACCCTGGGCCAGGTATTGGGGACTTGGTTTCTGATCTTTTGCCACGGCCGGTTATACTGAACGCTGGGGCGGCTCGCTTACTGCCTTCTTTCGCGTCACCAAGCACTGGTGGCATGGAATACACGTTCGGTGCTGGAAATAATATGCAATTAATTAGCAACGTAATTTGATAATTGCTATTAGTTAAATGTTAAGATCAATTATTCTGCATGGAAATATTAAATTTAATTGTTTCTACGCAATTTGTATTTTAAGCTATTTGGCCGTATGAATAAGGGTAAAGATGGTAAAGGATTACATAAAATTGAAAACATCAACAAAAAATTGTTACATAACACGCAACTAATATGTCACTAGATAAAAATACTTTAGCTCGTATTACCATAGACCAAATAAGTTTAATTCGTCTATGCTAATACTAAGTTAACTTTACAATAAGTCACATTCACCAATTTAACACTTTGACATTATATAATAATATTATGTAAAGTATAGACGTAACACCAATTAGCTATAATTGTGAATTTTTTATCCTCAAAAGTTAGGTTATATTTTTATAATTAGCAATATAACTTTGACTAAATAAAATAGCTGCTATTATAAATCGACAAAAAAGAAAACTTACTACTACAATAATTATAATTATATATATAATAGCTAACCACTGATAAAAATATGAAAAAACGGTGACACGATATCGAAATCTCGAAATAAAAATAAAAAAAGTATCGTACTTGCTATTACTACAAATAAAAGACGCAAACAAATAGTGCACAATTAGCTAGTAGCTACCAATGCCTAAAATATACTTAAGCAAATAAAGTGCAGAAGTACATACCATCTGCTGCAAATACCTAAATACTGAAAGAAATAAAGTGCTCAACTACATAGTCACCGCTACAAAAACCTAAATACTCAAAGAAATAAAAAAAAAACATAGCCACTGCAGCGAATACATAATTACTCAAAGAAACAAAGTGCTCAACTACATATTCACCGCTACAAATACCTATATACTTAGAGAAATAGAGTGCACAATTACATATTCACCGCTGCAAATACCCTAATACTCAAGGAAGCAAACTGCACTAAATACAAAAAGAAAAAAATGCACGTTTAGCCACCACTACAAATCACCTGGCGTTTTGCTCCCAGGTTGGGGTAAGCTCACTCGAAGCCCTATGGAAAACGCTGGGGCATGGTCAAGCACCACCCGCACAGCTTTGCTAGGCTCATAGTCGCATGGCGCTGGGGTGGCCGCCACTTTTGGTGGTGGCCACCGGCCATGCAGAGAGGAGGCCGGCCCGACTGCTCTACCTAGTTGTTAGTGGAACTTTATTACCAGACAAGAAAAACCAACACGTACCAAATACTAAAGGTCTAGATAATACAAATACATATACTTTGTCCTAAGAAGTGAAGAGTCTTTACTTATTTAGGCGACTTTTGTTGGAAAAAGTTAAGCTGAGACGCAAGAGAATTATAAAGCCAGGAGGAAATTCAGACCATTGAAATAGAACTTGAAAATGCTGAGCTGTGATTGTTCTCAATAGCTGCCAAATTCTGGATCATATTATCGTCCCAGTATAAAACGTTTACACCAGTTAACATTAAATATATATTCATTTTATTCACAGCTGACCTACCTTTGCTTGTGCACTTAATTATCAAAGTTCAAAATAACAAGTGACCCGAGAGAGGCGTAATATGTGACTGAACAGCATTAAACATTATCGACGCAAGCTTACAAGTCAGGGCCTCGCGCACCTACACAGTACTGACTCATTGTTGATTACCTTCGTGTGTACACGGACTTATTTGGAGACAAACCAATGCAGATATTCTCAGGAATATTCAATGCCGTCCGTGCATTTTGATCGTGGATAAAAAATAAAGGGTATTAATGAAAAGGCCGATTCCTAGGTCACATGTCAGTCGCAATTAAAGGTGATTGTTGCTACTGCATGAATAATTCCGAGATGATGCATACTTGGGTATCGATTTAGGTGAGTACTGTGAATTTATTTAAGCTCTTACAAGTCTGGGTTAAATTAATAACTCAGTATTAGCTAGGGGCTGACTTAGAGTTAAATATTAAGCACTATTTTTACCCAGATTTATTTGGTGCAAGTAGGTCTAAATCAGCTTAGTAATAATAAAAAGAATCAATCAAAACACTACAAGTATCTGTTTTATTTTTACTTAATAACTGCACTAAATTCATAAACATATTTGCATTTCAGCTAGGGTTGCCAACTGTAATATATAATACAGTATTTTTATTTAAATTGAAAACATATTATAGTACGAAAAATACAATTTATTCGTCGCTTTGTCCAGCTTTTTTATATTAACTGTGTGAGACTGGATAGGACGTACTCGGCCCTTGAGAAATTGACATTGAGACTGATGTCTGTATTAAGTAATAAATGATGAAGTTCTTTTTTTATTTCCCAATATTTAAATTTATTGGAGGAATTTGGAATTCTTCTTCAAAAAAAAAGCTGGCACCCCTATTCACAGCAGTTAGTTATGATGCAAAGTGCATACAATGGCTCTGTCTGGAAGACGCTTACGTAAATTAGAATGCATACGCTAATTTGTGGTCTAGTGTACTATTGTATAAGTACATCTGTTTCAAGTAATAACAGACATTATTTAAATGACAGGAGGATAGGAAATAAAAGTGTATTTTGTTTTTAATCTTATCGCATATGGAAAGGTTACTTGAGCTAAAAAGCTAGTAAAAATCTTGATAAACTAGTTTTTTCTAATTAAAATATCTAATACATAAACATCCAGACTACCAAATTCCAACACGTTTTTGTAAAAAAAATCCTTTCCACAAAGGTATTTAGCATATTATTACATAATAATACTGTTTATATATTTTTAATTCTTTATTTATTTAGATATATTTCAGGCAAACTGATCTTCTAAAATCGCCGTAATATGGTGAACGACATTTTGTATGCAAAAAACGCAAATTCCATAGACAACATGTACCTACTATTTCTATTGCTTATCTGTAATGCAAAATAACCCTAAATAAGTAGAATCTTTTAATAAAAAAATTGAATTATGGTGGAATTTTCGCCACAGAAGTGTAGTTAAATGTGCATAATATCGCTTCGATACAAATTCAATACAGTTAGTATAAAAATTAATACCTACTACGCACATTCCATAAATAAATTATTCGAATGAAGTATTTGACAATTTCACATTACTTATATTTGGAAAGGAAATATTATTCATCATGAAAGCAATAATTACACGAATAGTGCCCAGATCTGACCCTTGGGCAACTGACAACAGCTAAGTAACTACTTACGGCTAATGTTACGATTATAATTTCCCACATAATTTTTAAAATTACTGTGAACGTAATAATTTACAAAGAGACTAGCACCAGTTAGCACCAGTTGATTTAAAATTAGAACAATACCTATAGGTTGTTTTTACTCATTATAATTATATTTAAGCATAATAATATTATATTCATCACGTGTAATATTTACTATTTAGGTACATTTAAAACAAATTATATTTAAAACCGATTTTGCTACGTGAATAAGGCAACTTCATTTTAACAGCATTAAATAAAGTAAGTTGACGACTTAATCTCCACTTAGGAACGAGTCAATAATTTAATTTACTCAATCAACACTAATAACAGCAATCATCGCATCAACAATGTTCAAGTGATCGTTGATACGAATCGAAAAAGTCACAAGAATTCCATAAACGCTAGCGATTGTTTTTAATTAGGTACATTGATAAATGGGAGAATTGCTCCAGTACATTATGTCGACGTTCATTTCTGCGCTGTGGGAGTTTCTGATGGAAAACATATTGGAACTAAATTGACAACGATTGCCTGGAGACTAAACAATTAAACAAGCAAAAAAGAGTAGTTTTATATGAAAAAAATGCTTAAAAAAATTCGACGTGTCATCATTTAAATTGTTTGTTACACTTTCACGCAATCGTTGGCGTCAAAGAGTAACAAACATACATACAATATAATACATATAATAAATTTATACATATAATACATATAATAAATCTGTAGAGGGGTCATGTCTGTACATTAAGAATATTTAAGTGAAAATCAAAAAAAGGGGGTCTATATAAGCCACAGAACCTAAAAATAACATTTTTCCTGAACCTAAAAATAACATTATACAAACTTCCGCATTAGGATGTTGTTAAATAATCGTTATACACACCCTTAGAAGTCATTCCTTCTGTGTTGTATGAAGCTGGTCCGGGGCCCGCTCGGTCTCTGCTGGCGGGATCCAATTTCTGACCAAAAGAGAATGCAGGCGCGCGCGCTTTCTTCGACTCCGGAGGTGGTTTACCTGAATTTGAAATTATTAACTTAAGAAGTAAAATCATAACAGAGAAACAAATCAAAGTACATCTTGACACTGAATTGAGAACAAACTGATTGTACATGCAGCGGATCACTGCAATAATCTCACAATAGGCCTCACCTTGACAAGGGTAATACTGGATCAGCTTCTATATATGCAGTATGCTATCATGAAGTGGTTATGTAAATATTCTGTTAACATCACAAAATAGATCTAAAACAACAGGAGACCGACTCAACAGCGTTGATCCAGCGAAATGTATTTTTTGGTTGTGCACAAGAAACTCGTTTTTGTTGTATTGGCAACGAAATGATGTCACGCCGTATGGAGCTCGGACAAGGCCGGTGTTTGCGGAGCACGGCTCGGATCTGACAAAACCTCCGGATGATGTCAGCGCCGTGAACAATATGTTGCCAAAACTTAAGGAAATGCAAACAATTGTCCATTTACATCAATCACTTTTGCCCATTGAAACAGATATTGCCGTAAATATTTGTGTGAAGCACTACTTGTCTTGCCAATTGCTGTAGATTAAGAAATAATACTTACATGCCCAATAAGGACACATCGATTGTTACTTTCATTTCAGAAACCATCGTTTTGCTAGTGATCAATTTAGAGCAGCTGGCTAATTTACATCAATCACTTTTGCCCATTGAAACAGATATTGCCGTAAATATTTGTGTGAAGCACTACTTGTCTTGCCAATTGCTGTAGATTAAGAAATAATACTTACATGCCCAATAAGGACACATCGATTGTTACTTTCATTTCAGAAACCATCGTTTTGCTAGTGATCAATTTAGAGCAGCTGGCTAATTTACATCAATCACTTTTGCCCATTGAAACAGATATTGCCGTAAATATTTGTGTGAAGCACTACTTGTCTTGCCAATTGCTGTAGATTAAGAAATAATACTTACATGCCCAATAAGGACACATCGATTGTTACTTTCATTTCAGAAACCATCGTTTTGCTAGTGATCAATTTAGAGCAGCTGGCTAATTTACATCAATCACTTTTGCCCATTAAAACAGATATTGAAGTAAATATTTGTGGAAAGGACTACTTCTCTGGCCAATTGCTGTAGATATTATACTTACATGCCCACTAAGGGCATATCGATCGTTACTTTCATTTCGGAAACCATCGTTTTGCTAGTGATAAATTTAGAGCAGCTGCTTATTAGAGAGTAAGACTGTCAGAAAAGTTGTGCACATAAAATGATGTAGCAGATACAAAAACAGGATTTTTATAGAGAAGCATCTATGTATTTTTATCCACTAAAAACAAAGGACATTTTTGTATGGATATCGTTTCCTTAGTTGTAGTACTACAAATTTTGATCCTCATTTTACTCCCATAGATTTTAGTCATACAATTTAAAATTAGATATAACTATGTGTACAAGAGTATTATTATCTACTAGCTGTGCCCGCGACTTCGTTCGCGTGGTTGTCGGAAACACTATCGCGATTATCTTTTGATTGCCCACGTTGGTTTTTGTTATTATGATCGTGAACTCATAATAATGGTAGCAGCGTATTGTTATATAGCCTATCGAATTCTTCGACAAATAATGTTATTATGAGTAAATCATAAGAGATAGACATATACTGTCACGTACGTTTTTTTTCGATTATTAAAAAGAAATAATTCTTTCATACATATTTTTTGAGTAACTTAAACCGTTTATGCAGCGCACGCAACGAAAGCCCTCAAACGTGCATAATTTTCCCCGTTTTTGTAACATTTCTCACTGACCCTTCGCTCATATTAGTCGCAGCGTAATTTTATATAGCCTAAAGCCTTCCTCTATAAATGTACTATCCAACAAAAAAAGATTTTTTCAAATCGGACCAGTAGTTCCTGAAATTAGCGCATTTAATTCCACTATTTTGCACTCTCTCTTCTCTAGTTTCAAGTTCTTTAATTCTTATGTCTTGCCTACCTATGAGGGATGGTAGGGAGACCACAGCTGGTCCAGGGCTGGCGCTCTCGGCGGCGATGGGACCCCGGCGTCTGGTCGGAGTCCACAGGTTCTGACGTACACCCATCGGTCCTTCACAGCTGTACGGCGCTGATCCTATGCTGAACCTCTCGTTCGTCCGTCGTGTGACCTTGAAATTAATATAAACATGTAACGCGTTATTATAATATAAAAATATACTCTAAATTTACTGCAGAAATACTTGTATTGCTTTACCAGTGCTAATTTTACATTTTGAAAATGAGCGATTATTTTAAGTAGACGATTAATAGTAATTATGACTTTATAAGGTATGGTAACATCTCAAATTTGATATAGATTAAGCGCGTGTATCATGTTATGTAATATCATGTTATCCCTCTCGTATTTCCTGTCAATGAATGAGATGGCATGGTATTTTAATATGGCGTTAACTTTAACTTACATTGCTTGGTGAAACACGGCCTAAGAGTATTAACATCGACCATACATAAGACTTTAACATTGAACTCATGACTATTTTAGTAAACAACATAAGTGGTCGTTAAGTAACCATTAAAGGTGTTTTATTTTGTGCGTAGGCTGCTCTATGCAGATCAAACCACTTTATTACTTTTCATCTACTTATTATGTAAATATAATATTGTGATATAAAAATGATAACTAACCACAGAATTGGTGCTATGTTTTGTAAATAATTTCATGGTTAAATATAAATCTAGTTAGATTTAAATTTAATAAATTTCCTAATATTATAACTTATCACAAAAATATAAAAAAAGATTTAAACAACACAAATGTTTTGATGATTTCATACAAATATTTTTGGAGTTGACAATAGATATTTGACAGTTTGCTGTATGCATAGATTATATGCATTTTATACACAAGAAAGTTTTTATGGTAAGACAAAGATTTCTACAGCTTCAATATAACCACGAGACGGTTTATTTACTATTTTTTTTAGAACTAATATGAAATACATTATACGATGTAGTTGGTAGCCCAAGCAGGAATATTTGAAAACTCCGTAAAGTAATCGATTGTCAATTTTATTGGTGCTGTTCATGCTTTTCATACAATTATTATTCGTTAACGTTACTTTACGTTACTTTAAATGTTACTTGGCCTAAGGAACTAGGTATTAGGTTATACGTGGTACTACTAATCAATAATAAATTAAATTGCACACATCGATAATAAACGAATGAATAATAAGTACAGTCGGCTGCACTAACATGGATACATCTACAAATTTGCAAAAATATGTCTACGTTAGTTTTTCAAAAATATCGTCACCTTATTGCATTCAAAGCGATGTAACCAGCAAAGTGTTTCAAAATTATGAATACATTATTTCCATAATGAAGTAAACAGCAGTATTTCAGTGAATAGTATGCACACTTAAATTCATAATTATGAATACGCGACAAATTTCAATAATATGTAAACATTGTTTACTTCATTACAATGTAAACATTAATTGTATCAATAATATGGATACACTTATAAAATTTTAGCATTTTTCACTTTTCTGCAAATATGTTTTAAATGCCACAAAAATGTACTCATGGTATGTTTCAATAATATGTAAACATTGTTTACTTCATTACAATGTAAACATCAATTGTATCAATAATATGGATACACTTATAAAATTTTAGCATTTTTCACTTTTCTGCAAATATGTTTTAAAAGCCACAAAAATGTACTCGTGGTATGTTTCAATAATATGTAAACATTGTTTACTTCATTACAATGTAAACATTAATTGTATCAATAATATGGATACACTTATAAAATTTTAGCATTTTTCACTTTTCTGCAAATATGTTTTAAATGCCACAAAAATGTACTCGTGGTATGTTCCAATAAGATGTATACATTCATTTTTTCTTTTTCTTTTCGCACAGCCGTAACTACAAATGGTAGAAACATGAAATTTGGACTACTGAATTCGTAAAAAATCCCTTTCTGCACATCCGATAAAAACAGAGGGATTTTTCGAGTCTGTCTGTATGTCTGTCATCGTAGCTCCCAAACGGATGAACCGATTTTGATGTAGTTTTTTTTGTTTGAAAGCTGACGTGGTCATGTTAAAACACTAAAGCTATGATTCAACAAAATGAATTTGCTTACTGCTGAACAATTCGAGTATAACTTAAAAAATAATTTTACTTTTATGACTAGAAAAAACACAAAAAGAAAAGAATGATGAAGTTTATTACAGTCAATCAGGCATTTTACCTAAACATATATTTCAGAAACTATTTTTGTTAGGTTTTTACTTCTACCCTCAAACTATATCTATGATTTTTTAATATTATATTAATTTTGTTTATCATACAAAATGTTAGCTTGCGTGTCTGCAAACTACATAAACTTACACTATGATATAAGTTTGACGTTTATTTATGTATGTTCGTCTGTTTGCTTGTGGCATCGTAACTACTAAATAGATGGACCGATTTTGATATACTTTTTTTATTTTTATTCAAAGCTGACGAGATCGCAATAATTCGTCATCAGTTCATTCACTGTTTGACTATTCAGGGGCTAGTTAAAAAAATAATTTTGCTTTACTGACCAAAAAAGAACAAGAAAAGACAAGAATTATCCAATTTATTTCAATCGATCAGAAATTTTACGCGAACATAATATTATATTTCAGAGACTGTTTTTATCAGGTTTTTACTTCTACCCTCAAACTATACATAATATGATAATAACGAAACCAGAAATATTTAGTCACGAGTTTGTCCAAGAGAGTTAATTTACAGTCATCGTTCGCACTTCGCAATATTCATTATTCAGTATTATTTTTTTTTGGTTTGTTTTTTGTTTTTAAGTTTAGGTAATCCAAATGGAGTCATTTAAAACTACAATTTTTATTATTTTAAAATATGGGATGTTTTTCATGTTAGATGTTTGCCCGTGTTAGTTTATATTATTTATATTTACAATATTACTAATATATAACGATATTAACATTGTTTAGTTTTGATCATATTATAGTTTGAGGGTAGACTATACAAAACCGATGAAAGTAGTCTTCGAAATATATACGTTCGCGTGTATCAGAGTTATACCTATTACACTAAAGAATATAATCGATATTCTAATGTATGTGTGATTTTTAAATAACCGTCAATAATAATACCCGTCAACATATCACCTTTATTATTTATAGAATTCATTATTGTATATATTGCAATGTAATGAAGTTTTGACCAGCCTTTTCTGAAACACAAAATTAACGTTTACATTATAATGAAATAAACAATGTTTACATGCTACTGAAATTTGTCGCGTGTTCATAATTATGAATTTAAGTGTGTATACTATTCACTGAAATACTGCTGTTTACTTCATTATGAAAATAATGTATTCATAATTTTGAAACACTTTGCTGGTTACATCGCTTTGAATGCAATAAGGTGACAATATTTTTGAAAAATTAAACGTAGACATATTTTTGCAAATTTGTAGATGTATCCATGTTAGTGCAGCCGACTGTACATAGACAAGAACTAAATACTTGAAGTCCCTAAACAATAGGCATGACGAAAGATTTTAAAATCAACTTTTGTAAAGTAGATAGGTACCTACACAATTTCTAATTATGAAAAAACCTTGATTTCGGTAAAAAACTAATTAATATCGAAGATTATAGCCATTTTTCTAATATACGCCAAAACAGATCGAAGTGTCATGGCGTCGAGTGTGACGTCACGGCTAGGTAAACGTCAGATGCTTAAGTAAACCATAAATAAAAAAGTAATATATAATGACAGCAGCGATGGGCCACGACAGTGATGTTTACCTAGACGTGACGTCATGCGCTGTAATGCGGTGTTTCAGTCAAAATGGCCGATTGCACTATTTTAATCTTTTAATTTATTGAAAAGCTTAATAATCACAAACTTTTATATAAAAGTATATCCGTATTTAAAATCCTTTTTATATCTATTTTACCCTGAAATCATTAAATCTTTGTTTATTTGTTAATGTCGTCACGCCTATTGTAAATCAAGTAAAAGATCTCAGACAATATTAAATCTACTTGTTAACGGAACGGTAGGTATAAGAATGAGTTACAAGTACGCCCGGTTTCTGGCTGATCACATTGATCATTTGATCAAATCAGCTAATCTGAACGCTCATTGGTGAAAACAGTGACAGCGAAGTGGTGTTCACCAATCTTTTCAATCAAGATTAGCTGATTTGATCAATTTGATCAGCCTTTCAGAAACCGGGCGTTACTTTTACAAAGCGTTAATGTGTTTCAAAATCTTCATTTTATGTTTATGTGAAGAGTTTAAAATATGCAGGTATAGATGGTCATTGACCTCTCCTAGATGGACTAGACCTGACTACTACACAACTGACTAAAAAACGTTTGTAGTGTATTAAACGTATTCTGCTCAATACAAGTGCCCCGAGCATCTCAATATTACGTCACCAGGTATATATAATTATTATCTAAGTATATGAATCGTAATGTTTTCACCGTCATCACACATAAACTCACACACCTGTCACATACATAATATTATACTCACAATCACAGTCATCAAATACACTCACACATATATACAGTGTTTTGTTTTGTTTTAAATCTAAAAGATTCCAATACTGTTTTTTTTATTTTTATAAAATTGTACATTTTAAGTCCGCCCGTAGGACAGCGTTGCCTAGTGTAAAAGTTGCTTCTGTAATATTTTCCTAATGTTTTAAAGGGAATAATACACTATTTTATATAAGTTCATGTTGTATAAAATTTTATTGCTGACCTCCGTAGAGCGTTTGTGCTCGATCGGGTGGTCGCAGGTTCGAATCCTGCCGAAGAAACAAAAGTTTTCTATGTTCCTGTGTCATGGATGTGTATTAATATAGTAAAAATTTTAAATATGTGTATAGTATAAAAGTATTAAAGATATTTTTGTTGTCTGGTACCTGTTACACAAGTTCTTCGGATACTTAGCACAGGGTCAGATTGACCTGGTATTAAGCGTTGATAGATGTTTTAAAAAAAATAACTCTCTGTATTTGTTGAAATTGTGGTGTGCGACGGATGGACTATCCGATTAGATATCGACATCCGATTGGATAGACGGAAATCGGGATGGTTGGCGCTAATTGGAGACTTTGGATTCTTTCAGCAGTGGATATAGTCTGATGATGATGATGACGTCTTAGGTTGCATGTCACTTGCACATAATATTAAACTTGTATCTGGTACAATATGTATGAAATACGTAAAACAGTGTGGTGGGCGATTCGCATGGCTTGCCTGCACCAAGTTCGCCTACAACATGTGACTTGTGATTAATGTACTTACCTACATGAACTATTGTTTCATTTGTATCAACTAAATGTCTATTAGCGGTTATGACTCCATTATATGCCAATGAAGAACGTGAGTATTGAGGACAGCCTTTGAAACCCACAATCAGGTTTACCCCTTAACTTCGTACTTATTTCACTAACATCAAATCTGAATGCCTAGTGCGAGTTTTTGTCACTGCTCATGGTGACGAAGTTAACTATAGTTCGTCCCTGATTAATTTAACCTAAAGGTAAACAAACCGAAAACATCGAAATTTTCCCATAATCACTTATTGTGCACACTTATCAACACTTTCACATGTATATTAAAGGATTACACTTTATTATCCAATGCATTTGATAACAATTAAACAATAATTAATATGTTTAAACATCAAATGAAAATCTTTCACAGAAAAAGTACGCCATTTTGACACTGACGATTGTAGAATATAAGCATATTATAGTCAATGGATTCATAGCAAACAAAAATCATTGTATTAATATTGGCCAATTGGCATCACTGACTAGTCTTTGGTTGTGTCATAGACGGGTTTGTTTACGTTTGGGTTAAATTTATCTCGGACGTACTATAGAATTTGTATGGCATCGAAACAGCGCCCCTATATACTAGTGCCATACTTTGATAAATAATTCGATGCCAAAAAAATTGTGGTTAACTTCCTTACCGTGAGCAGTGACAAAAGCTCGCACTAGGCTCACTGGTAAAAGAACAGTCACTATAACTTTGGGATATGATTATAGTACCTTTTATCATTCTGGAAATATATTTTTTTCTTAAAACTAAAGAAAAATACTTTTTTTCTATTATTGATTTTTGGCGAGATTAACAAAAGACCAAAACAATGCATGCAGATGATTTAGAAAAGCACTACATGATAAACTACATCTGGAAATGATGATGATGAATTCGTTATACTAGACAGTCTGTTGCCCTTATAAATAACTTAGAAAGTGCTGCAAAACATAGTTTGTAGAAAATTGCACAGTAAACTTCGAGCGAAATCGTTAAAATTCTTTCCCTGGCATTTTTAACTGCATATTTATGTAATGAGTATTTGTTATCAAGATTCTGCTATTGTAGGTTCTTGCTGGAAATTCATGTTGTACCTACTGTGATAATATACATAATTTCTTGCACTTTTTGAAATACTTAATAATCTGTGTATGTGTATCGTTAATCAATAAAACCAGTTTTTGGAATACTCTACCACAATAACATCATAATAATACAATATAATATATAACATACCTACTATATTATATAACGTATTTTCACATAAATGAAACAAGAAAGAACACTACGTACCCGATACCTAAAGTACCTAACGCCTCCGTGGTCTAGTGGTTCACAGCTTCGCTCTCTACCCGGAGGTCGTGGGTTCGATTCCCGCGTTGGAACAACAAAAAATGTTGTTTTCAGGTTTGGTTAGGACAATGCAGGCTGATTACCTGATTGTCTGACAAGAAAGATGATCCATGCGTCGGATGGGCATGTAAAAAGTCGGTCCTGCGCCTGTTCTCTCGCCACCACTGGGTTATGAGAGTAAAAGGAAGAGAGAGTGCTTCTGTGTATTGCGCACACACTTGGGCACTATAAAATAACTCTTGCGTAGCTGGCCTGGTTTCAATGAAATCGGCTACCGACACCGAAATCGGTGAGGGGAGCTATTATTATTAAAGTACCTAACAGAAAAGATATTTATATATTACCTATAAAGTATAAACAAGAATATCTCATAATTGCAGATTGCAAACTATAGATATTATAGTTTATAGTCTATAGACATATCTACAAAAGTACTAATTTGGAATGTTCTAGAAAGAAAACAGAGCCCTTATCTATATGACAAAAGAACACCGTGTCATACTTCGCTAAAGAAAATATTATTTAGTACCAGTCCGTACGAGTCACTGTCGTCGTGAAAAATGAATAAAGTCGTATTTGGGCCATTTGGTATATTTGAGAATGTTCGCGAAACCTTCCTTGAGTTTGCTACAAAACTTTTTCAATAGTAAAACTTTTAGCTTGAACGTATTTGTTTTGTACTATTAGATAATTAATAATAATAGTTAGCAAGCGTTAAGCATTTGTAGATATAATTTACAAGTTAAAACGCCAATCTAGCACGCGTCATCTAGTTATTATAATATAGTATATAATATGTCGCCGTCATCTGGTTGAATCTGCTTATTTGATTGAATGACTAGCGCGGTCATTTAATGGCTTCAAACAGCACATACAAATAGCAATGTGTTGATATATTTTTTGATTAATTTACTTTAATGTGCGTTATAATAGTACACATACTTTACTGAAAATAAATTCTAGATAATAACATACTATTTCGTTTATATCCATTTATAAAGTTGATATTTAATATATTATGTTCGAATGTCATTAATAAAAATTTAGTTGTTTATTGTGCAGCTGATATTAAAAGTAATCTGGAACATGGAAGGTCAATTTGTTTAAATAATACCGCAACTGTGACTGCACTATGAATAGAGACATTTCATTCGCAATAAGGAATAGCTGTTTGCAATAAAATATATAAGTAATCGCTTTTATGCAGTATAAACGTTTATTTTACGGATATGGAAAATTCAACGAGTCTTTTATCCCCAGCTTTATATCTATATCTATACTAATATTATAAAAAGGTAATGTTTGATTGTTTGTTTGTTTGTTTGAATGGAATAGGCTCTGAAACCATTGAACCAATATGAAAAATTCTTTCACCGTTGGAAAGCTACATTCCTAGCGCTGAACATAGGCTATATTATATGTTTAAAAAAAGTAGGGTTCCTTACTAAAACCCCAAAAATGTAGCCCAAAGTGTAAAAAAACAACCTCCAAAATTTCTTACGTCGTGTGCGCTTCGACAACGGCTTGACCAATTTCGCAATTTTTTTTAAGGTATGTCACGAAAAGGTTATTATGAAAGAAAATGTTGAAAAAAATAAGCAGAAAATTAGAAAAAAGAAGAAAATACGTGATGGTCACGCGGGGTTTGAACCTGGGCTCAATAGATTCACGTCGTTGCCAGTTTATATGACACTGGTGTCATGGTAACGACATTGTTTACAAATGGAAAATAAAAATTATGAAATGCTATAAATAACGTATTAACATAAACTTAAACTATTTGGATTCATTAAACTATTTGTCCACCACTAATAAATAGTCGGGTCATTTTAATAGGTAACATTTGACAGTTTATTAAAAATGAGCGACGTAACGTTGTAACGACGACATAATAAAATAAATATTTTCTTTTTGTTAAAACTGCAGAATTTACTAAACTTTATTTAATAATTATTAGATATTTATTGTCAACATAACCAATATGAGTTTTTTTACGATTTGCTTTCACTGATAAACGATCTTAAATATAATATACAAATTATGATTTAATGAAATAAACGTCGTGATAATGTTACGTCAGTTAACACTTTTTCTTATTAAACACTAGAGACTTACTCAAAAAATCGATTAATCTTTTAACAACTATAAATAAACCTATTTAAAAAAAGTACTTAACTTATAAGTTGTAATAAGAATATATTATAAATGTTAATTTAAAAATCAGATCGAAGGAGTTAGATCCATGGTCATAATTCACGAACAATTAAAAAAAAATCGAAAACGTCATGATATGACGCCACTATGTCGTCATTTGTCTTTGTGCGAAGTTAACGTCTGTCTGTTCTGTCTTTTTTTTTTCTTGCTACTGAAAACGAAAATGCAATTAAAAAAAAATGTCTGTCTGTCTGTTAGCGTGTCTCTTTGCTCCGGCTAATCTCTGGAACGGCTGGACCGATTTTAACGAGACATTCACTGGTAGATAGCTAAAGTTATAAGGATTAATTTAGGCTTCTTTTCATCATCATCATCGTTATCTAACTAATGATCACCGAATCGGCTGGACCGACTGTGACGGGAGCATTCACCGGGCGTTAGCTTATGTTAGTTTCATCTTTACATCAGCTTTTTGTATTAAAGTAAGTCGTGTTAGTTAAATGAATTATTTATAACTCGAGAACGGCTTTATCGATATGGTTGAAAATTGGTGAGGAAGTAACTTAGAGCCAGTAGACGGACATAGGATACTATTTATTCCATTTGACAGCGCAGAACCAGCAACGTTCACGGAAGGGTTTGGCGTTGTGGGTTCCGCGTTGCGGGTTCCGGGTTCCCGTGTTGCGGGTTCCGGGTTCCGCGTCGCGGGTTCAGGGTTCCCGTGTTGCAAGTTGCGGGATCCGCGTTGCGGGTTCCACGTTGCGGGTTCCGCGTTGCGGGTTCCGCGTTGCGGGTTCCGCGTTGCGGGTTCCGCGTTCCCGCGTTGCGGGTTTCGGGTTCCCGCGTTGCGGGTTCCGGGTTCCCGCGTTGCGGGTTCCGGGTTCCCGCGTTGCGGGTTCCGGGTTCCCGCGTTGCGGGTTCCTGGTTCCCGCGTTGCGGGTTCCGGGTTCCCGCGTTGCGGGTTCCGGGTTCCCGCGTTGCGGGTTTCGGGTTCCCATGCTGCGGGTTCCGCGTTGCGGGTTCCGGGTTCCCGCGTTGCGGGTTCCGGGTCCCCGCGTTGTGGGTTCCGGGTTCCCGCGTAGCGGGTTCCGCGTTGCGGGTTTCGGGTTCCCATGGTGCGGATTCCGGGTTCCCGCGTTCCCGCGTTGCGGGTTCCGCGTTCCCGCGTTGCGGGTTCCGCGTTCCCGCGTTGCGGGTTCCGCGTTCCCGCGTTGCGGGTTCCGCGTTCCCGCGTTGCGGGTTCCGGGTTCCCGCGTTGCGGGTTCCGGGTTCCCGCGTTGCGGGTTCCGGGTTCCCGCGTCGCGGGTTCCGGGTTCCCGCGTCGCGGGTTCCGGGTTCCCGCGTCGCGGGTTCCGGGTTCCCGCGTCGCGGGTTCCGGGTTCCCGCGTTGCGGGTTCCGGGTTCCCGCGTTGCGGGTTCCGGGTTCCCGCGTTGCGGGTTCCGGGTTCCCGCGTTGCGGGTTTTGGGTTTCCATGCTGCGGGTTCCGCGTTCCCGCGTTGCGGGTTGCGGGTTTCGGGTTCCCATGCTGCGGGTTCCGGGTTCCCGCGTTGCGGGTTCCGCGTTCCCGAGTTAGGGGTTGTTTTTTTTAGTTGAATTTCATCATAAACTGTTTTTATGCTCAACGAAGTGGGCAAGGGTCAGCTATTTATAATATATAGACAAGGATGATTAGCACCGTCTATTATCCTGATATAGTATATAGGTACTATAATAATTGGTATCGTATACTTACTATAATTGTATACTTGCAGAGATATATGCAACTAAGAGTGCGTAAGAGTAGCTACTTGCAACTATGCACAGTAGCTACTAGAAAATACGTAGGTACTGAAGCTACTTACACAACTATGTATAGTAGCTACTTGCAATTGTATAGAGAAGCTCCTTGCAACTATGTAGAGTAGCTACTTGCAAGTGCGTAGAAAATCTACTTACAACTATGCAGAGTAGCTACTTGCAAATGCGTAGAGTAACTTGCAACTAGACTACGTACCTACTTACAAATGCGTACAAAAGCTACTTACAACTATGTAGAGTAGCTACATGCAAATGCGTAGAGAAGATCCTTGCAACTAGGTAGAGTAGCTACTTGCAACTTGGTCTACCTAGTCACTTTGGTGGCTACTTACAAATGCGTAGAGAGGCTACTAGCAACCAGAAAGAGTGCCTATTTACAAATACGTATAGTAGCTACTTGGAACTACGCAGCTACTCTACAAATAATCATTTCATCAAAAACTCACTGTAAAGTAATTAATCACTCCGTTCTACTTAATCAGATGTAAATCTCCTTCCTACAGCAAAAAGCCTGAGTCAATCGCGCTACAAGTTACTATATTTAGTAGTTTTTATTGCACGAACCCACTTACCGATGGAATACAAAGTCACCTTCGCTGTATATGGCGCTATCGTGAGAGCTGTTTATTATTACTTCCTCCGTCGAACCCATATTATTAAGAATATAAATTGAAAGAAAAAACTTCCATCTTCACCCTTCATCAGACCCTGTTTACGATATACCACCAAAGTAATCATTAAGACGAATCAAACGAGACCATACTCGATGATGCTGTGTCGTTTCATTATTGAGTTCCTATGACCGTCTTCCCTTCAGACAGCTCCATATCAAGACATTACATCCTGTTTGTGTAAATAATTGCCTGCCAAAATTTGTGCTCAAAAACAGGGAAGTATCACAAATTTAACTGGAAAGTTTTGATTACAGACAAACAAACATCGGGGCAAGTGAAAATAAATAAAAATAATATAGGTTGTAATGTAGACATCAATAAACTTACACAAAATTATTTTTAAAGTGAAACTTCTATAACGACGTACGAGGAAATTGAAATCGTCACGAATTTTAATACACATACACATTTATAACCTAAATAACGTAATCATAAACAGTACAATCAAAGTGAAGCCAATAACTGCTTTAAGTTATAATCTAAGTTCAGTTAAAATATCATAACAGCAAAAAGCCTAGGCGGTCAAAAGCTTGAATATTTTATGTATCTTAGGGCCGATTTTTTAATCGTCAGATAACTTTTATCTGTCGAATAAACATGTGACTTTGACATTTGTTCCATACAAAATTTGCCAAAGTCATTTGTTTATTCCTTAGATAAAAGTTATCTGACGATTGAAAAATTGGCCCTATGATAAATAAAATTAATGATACAAGTGTAGAAGTATTGTACAATATCCCGATATTTATTCTACCTATAAGTCGATATGTCTGTCTGTTCTTATGTTCGGAATTAGTCAGTCTTGGTTGGCAATATTACAAAACTGATTCAATGTCTTATTAACGCATTACATTAATTGAAAGTTTTGAAGTATTTTTGTTAGTACGTAATAAGTAAAACCCGATTTAGGTGTACTCGAATAATCACTTGTAACAGCTTACACGTCAAATACGAGTATTTTAAGAGTGGATCAAGTCACGTGCTTAATCGAACAAAAACACTCAAGATAACTTAAAATGTTTATAAAAGTGATATCATAAGTTGCGTCAGACTAATTATCAAAATGCATTCCATTAAATTCGTATATGAATATTTATTGTGCCGCCCGTGCAGTAAAAATGCTAATGGTTGTCGTGACTTCCACCACTTAGACTGTTATATCATACCGCAATACGTATAAATATGTACCGCATTACAATACTGTTGATTCCTATACTGTGGTTACGGATGCAGCCAAAGAAATCAAATGGTTAGCATATTGACATAATCAAAATTGGCCTTGGGCTAAAGACAACACAACAAAAAATTACAAGGCCAAACTATGTAAAATTTTTAGGGGACAAAATTTAGCTATTCTGCGTCGAATAAAAAAATAATCACGCAAATTGAATCATTAACCTCAGAGTAATCGGTGTACTTATGTCCCAGTCATCTGGTTGAATCTGCTATTTAATTGAATGACTAGCGCGTTAAATGAATCTATTTCTACCAACAAATTTTAGAATCCGAGACTAGGACAGCCATTTAATATTTTATTTTAAACTTCAAAATTTCCGAATGAGTACTATTATAACACACATTAAAGTAAATTAATCAAAAAATATATCAACACATAGCTATATGTACGAGCTGTTTCACTCCATTAAGTAACAGCGCTAATCATTCAATTAAATAAGCAGATTCAATAAGATGACTGCGACACAATACATAAAAAACAGGCCACATTGAGAACGTCCTCCTTTTTTCGGAATTCGTCAACTCAAATAGTAGGAAGCGTTCGCTGGCGATGATGCGTATTTTTTGTTCACCGAAAAATACCACATATCATATACTTGTATAGTACACACTACACAACTATAGAGTAAAACAGCTTATGGAAATAGTTCAGTGACGATAACGCGAGTTTCAAGGATTTTGTTCACCCAAAAAACGGCCAATGCGCCTATAGAAGTTTTGACGGCTCCGTAAAAGTAACGTTAACGAAAAGTGACGTAAGAAACGCATGCCAGCGCCCGTACAATTGACATTCGAAAATGTTACTTTTACGGAGCTAAAATATTATGTTCCTGTTTGGCCTATTTAATGTTTTAACGCACAGCTTATCGACTGCAAAATTTTTAACTGACTGTACATAAAATTATGGTTTCCTGTTATTCACAGATAGACAGGGTGGGGTTCCAGTATGAACAATACATTGTTATACTGTTATACGGTCTGGCTAACCCTGTGTCCTGGGCCCCGATTCTCGTCACTCTAACTTTGATTAGAGTTTCAGTATATCTCACGAGACACATACGTCATACGCACCCTAAAGTATTATCACTCATTTATTTTACACCTTGTATACGGCATAATAGTAAAATGCTAGTAAAAGTTAAGCGCCACTTAATTTAACCATCGCCTAAGTATTCGATCTCTCGATACTCTCTAGGCTAATACAATCAAGCTGAAAATCGACCACTCTTGTGTTCGATTTTCAGCTATCGACCACTCTTGTGTTCGATTTTCAGCTATCGACCACTCTTGTGTTCGATTTTCAGCTATCGAACACTCTTGTGTTCGATTTTCAGCTTGACCAGACAATACAGTGAAATTTGTTTAAATTCGTGATAAGTATTATTCAAAATTAATCCAAATATAAACAAACATTAAATTTCGACTAAATTTATACAATAATTAAATTATCTTTCTTTTTCTGTGTCGCGATATGAATAAGTGACATTTAAATCGGAAGCGTTATATCCATATAATAGCTTATTAGTTTACATTTAGATCACATTGATCCGTATAATGTGTAACAAACAACATTTTGTCAGTAGCCAGAATTAGATTGCCGAAAATTTCTCCAAAAAGTGAATCATTCTGCGCTATGTAGAGACCTTGAGTTGGAGCATTATTCAAAACAATAATATTAGTTCATGACATATAATTCGTGGCTTCCAGTTGCGGTCTGTGACGTCACTGCTTATTATGTTTCATGGCTTCAGCCTACAGCCATCTTTATTTTGTAAATAAACAATTATAGTATTTATCTTTGTATATTTTCTGTTCCTTTTCTCTCCTACACAATTTACACAACATATATTATAAATAATGAACATAACGTTATTTTAATATACTTATTCTTTTGCTATTTTAATGGGTAAAATATAAATAATGCGAAAAAACCGGTTATAAAGCTTTGAATTTTTATTATAGATTGTTCATCTAGTTATTCTATTGTTCAAGTAGTATCTTCATAGGTATAATATTTTCATGTAAATATGAAAAGAACGATAATATTTGCTGCGTATAATATTTACCATGTAAAATTGTTACTATACCTATTTTATGTGAATAAATAAAACAAATCAGCCTGAGAAAACTCACCTAGTTAGTAGAGGCGAATGCTGATGATGATTATATCACTTTGTTTATTTACACGTAACTACTAGGAGGACTATCTAGGAGATTATTAAAATGAATAATGTTCGATCAGCTGAGCTGTCGTCGTCTCGCGTCGCGCTCGTGGCGGGGCACTGCGGTCGAATGCTTGACAGTTTCGCGCCATCATCTACTCGCGATGTCGCGTGGGCGCTTCCCGCCAGAACCGGTTGCCGTGGTTACGCGGAGAACATGACATCATGAGTTCCTCTTCCTAATAAACATCCAATATAGTTTCCTTCTGTAGATAATGTTTTGCTCGGCTTATAGGCTATCGATAGGCTCATCGAACTTTGAAAACATTTCTCACAATGATAATTTGATGACCTCCGTAGCGCAGTGGTTGAGCGCGTTGGCGCGCGATTGAGAGGTCGCGGGTTCGAATCCGAGGGATCAATAAAATTTCAATGTTCCTGGGTCATGGATATGTATTAAATTTGTGTATAATATAATAAAAATCTTAAATTTGTGTATAGTATAAAAGTATTAAATAATATATTTCCGTTGTCTGGCACCTGTAACACAAGTTCTTCGGATACTTAGCACAGGGCCAGATAGACTATTATTGACATGGTGTGAAGCGTCCATAAATAAATAAAATGAAATGATAATAAAAATCTTAGTTGAATTAATTTAGTGTGATAATATGGGTCTTGACTCTTGACAGCGAATTACACTGTGTCTTAATGGTTGACTGCGTTAGTGCTCGCTGGACGTTGCCCGTTCGAATATAGATGAAAAAACATAAAAAATGTGTCTCTGGGTCATGGATGTGTATATTATGAAAAGGCTGACAATATCCTAGGCGCCCATGTCTAATGGGGTGTGAGGTTTGAAGCATCCATAGATATTACTACTTACAAGATGTTAGTGATTCCTGTTTAGAAACTAGAGAGCATACGGTCTTTACATGAGCTCTGAGCGAAGTAATGGACCATGTCGTAGGAGCCGCGCCGCATGCAAATATTTAGATAGGTGCGCGTGCGCCGAGCTAACCCACTTTGTATGAATAGTTACAGTTTCTTGAGTAACGAATGAAGATTTCCAGATAATTTGGTCAAAGCAATCCATGCATGTTACATTGATAAATTGATCCCGCGAGCTATGACGAAATTCTCGCCAGATTCGCGCTTTCAATGAAAATTTATCGAGTATCCTAACCAGAAACCTTAACTGGGCACACCAAGATCCACAGACAATTCCGCAGAACAAATGTTCTTATCCTTTTGCACGCAGAACCTGCAACACATTTGTGTGATAGACATTTCAATAAGACACTTCATCTCGAAACGTAGTGACGTCAGGATTTAGTTGTGACCTGTCTAATAACGATAAAAAGTCTCGTGTGTTCCATTCTCAGCACTCTCTCTCACTCTCCTCCGTGGTCTAGTGGTTCAGAGCTTCACTCTCTATCCGGAGGTCGTGGGTTCGATTACCGCGTTGGAAAAACAAAAAATGTTGTTTTCAAGTTTGGTTAGGACAATGCAGGCTGATCACCTGATTGTCTGACAAGAAATCCATGCGTCGGATCGGCATGTAAAAAGTCGGTCCTGTGCCTGTTCTCTCGCCAGTCGTGTCGGTTTACCGTCCCACTGTGTTATGAGAGTAAAAGAAAGAAAGTGTCTTTGTGTATTGCGCACACACTTGGGCTCTATAAAATAACTCCTGCGTAGCTGACCTGGTTTCAATTAAATCGGCTACCGAAACCGAAATCGGTGAGGGGAGCTATTATTATTATTTTCATCACTACTGTGTTAGCCCAGAGTAATATTTTAAATTCTCTGAATTTTCTTTTGCCTTCCAGATCTCACCCTTTTTTTTTGGTTTCCCTCACGATGATAATAGTCATTATTAACATCTTTAAAAGGTGTTATAGTCTAACCGAAAATGGATATTCCTAACGTAGAACAGCAAAATCAATGGGGCATGTAGGTAGATTCTGATAAGGTTATATACAACTTTCTAACACCTTTAGATGGAAAAGACGAGAACTATTCATAATATCTCAAAATAAATCAGTTACTTGAACTCATAAAGTATAAGGCAGCGTTTCCACTGACGCGGAGCGGGGCGAAGAGGAGCTTGCGGTGCCCGAATTGACCAATCTTTATGCTTGAAATCTCCGCTCTGTTTCCACAGAAACAGCACGAGCATTTGTCAATTTGGGCACCGCTGAACTCCTCTCCGCCCCGCTCCGCGTCAGTGGAAACGCAGCCTAAGAAAGAAAGTCTACGATTCAGCTATATCGTTCACAGCTGGAATTGAGCCTCCTCCCAAAGTACTTCAAGCTACTTGCCTACTCGCAAAACTCGGCAGGCGTGTTGACGAAGATCATAACAAGGTCAGCGGAAACGCCTGCCCAATTCCGGATATAATATAATCTATATCGCCTTTTATGACATCCACAGGAAATTATGGTTGATGGGGAGCCGGCACCCCAAGGACCTAGATTTCTATCTAATTTCTGTCGATAGGGTGCTTTCTAGCTTTACGAGAAATAAAAGTTGATGTCGCAAGCCCACTTATGCCAAATAAAGAATAGGGGCTAAGTCTGGATATTTAATCCTGATGGGCGCAAGTTCACCTAAGTAGTAAGTAGGTATACAGTATCTTCTTTTAACTTAAGAGCTTCGCTCTTGTCGGTGGAGTTTTCTCCACTCCGCCCTTCTCTTGGCCTCCTGATACGACACGACCATCACTTTCTCCTTCACCTAGTCCATAAAAGTTCTAAGTAAGGTATACAGTATACAATAAATAATTTTATTGTTTGAAAAAAAAAAGTTTTTTAATAGAAAGGCAAAGTACAACGAATAATAAAACCATTTATTTCAAAAATCATACGAATGATAGTTGACAAACTTAATTTGAGGGTACCTGAATATTTACTGACACTAACACAAACAGACACAGCCAAACAGGGAATTTCTTAGGCGCGGCACTGCATTTTTATGACAGACATTCAAAATTGAAATTTATTCACTATCCATTTGACGACGTACGTCATGTACATGATGATAGCGCATAAATTCGTAAATAGGCATAAAAAAGAAAAAAAAAGGACGTACATTTATTAAGATCCTATTGAAGTGCAATTGAAAAGTGAAAAAAAAAATATGTAAAATATCCAAGATCGGACTTCTTTTTTTGGTCCGCTTGACGTGAAATGCCCCACATTTCATTCAGCGGCAATTAACTCTTAAAGTGTATCTTCTTACGTAGAGAATACAGTTCAATTTTGAATTGCTATTTTAAAAAATGCTGGAGTGCGCCACAAAGTGAACTGACGTTTAAACTCTTGTTTTTTTTCCAATACTATAATGACCCCGAAGCTACACATCCAGCATCTCCTCCATGCGGATGGAGTACGGCACGTCGTGCACGCTGGTCCAGTTGACGGTGTTGGACCTGGCCACCACTTCCTCCACCACCTGGTCCCGGTAACCACCCCACTTGCGGGCAGACACGAACTCCTTGAACAGCTGCTTCTTCGTAGGAATCTACAAGAATTTCGCGCGAAATTAAATCCCGTGGGACCGCACATTTACTGTACATAATAACAGCCTATGAGCTAATCCAGCATGTACTAAATATACTACTGCCATATTTTGTAAGGAATTTATCCCACCAAAAACATTTTCATGTAAAAATGTTGCCAAGACTAGTCTACATAGTTTACCCTGTGAAAAAGTTATCAGATATCGTATAAAGCCAAGCTCTAAAGACTACACGCCCTAAATCTACAAGCACCTTCATCAAAATCTATCAAAAAATGGTGAGATCTCATGTAGAACCAAAGTTCTTGATCTATGCGCCCTTACTTTACTAGGCCTCTTTCTGACCACTTTTTTATAGATATTGATTATGGTGTAGTGTAGAGCTTGTAGGTTTAGAGCGTGTAGTCTTTAGAGCTTGGCTTTATACGATATCTGATAACTTTTTCACAGGGTAAAATATTTAGACTCGTCTTGGCAACATTTTTACATGAAAATATTTTTGGTGGGATCAGTGTTACAGCATTCCAAGAAAAATATATCCAAACAACCAGACTGTTGAACTACTTGGGAACTTCCTAGTTTCTGTAATCTAGTGAGCAACTTTGCCTGCAGGCTTACTCTCGACACAATCGAGAATAGAATCAGTTCTGTCTCAACCGTTTTTGGTATTTTATTTGTTGAATTACTTTGAAACTAATCATCTTTAAGAAAATTATTATATCGTAGCTCTAGCTAGCGAGAATCAAAATAAACAAACGTCAATTTATTCGGAAGTACGCGGCAGGATCGAATCTGAAAACTAATCAGTATGCAGAGTAAGACCCCTGGTTAACTTCAGGAACATTGCAAGCGTTAAATCATATCAGAAACTATATATCTGCAATATAGAACAAAGCGTCTGAGTTCTAGAGAGAAGCGTCGAGAAGGTGTCAAATGGGACGCCTTGGATGCCACTCAAAGCATAGAGCCACCCTATTACGCCATCTCAACTCACGCGCTATACGCGTTTGGTGCGTGAGTAGCCATAGGAAAATGGTATATAACACAGATTAAGAATTAGTTACTACGTAACAGATGCGACAGCTCTATATTTTACCGAGTTTCCAGTTGTTACGTTTTGGCAGCACTGTAGCATCTGTCATTTTGACCGCACACCACAGACCATAGCACATCACAGACTACAAACACACATTGTATAAGTGGTTGAATAATCGAGTCCAGCTATCGATACTTTAGTGAGGTATCGATTTTTTTTGTAGGTAGGTTTTTGTACTTCAGGTAATTTATTTTTATAATAAGTAATACAAAATAAAAACAGGTTGCATTTATCATTTATTTATTGATTTTTTTTCTGAATTTCTAATAAGCCCTGATTGATATAGCAAGAACATTAATATTTAACAGAATATTTTTTTAATAATATTTTAATAATTATCCTAATAAAACTCTCTAATGTCGTAATCCAACCATCTAGTGATGGTAACACACAAGTCCAGGTTTTCCTGTTTCTAAGGCCACTTGCCTTACTTGAAGTGTGCTCATATTTCAATTGTTTTCATTTCTTTGATGACACAAAAGTTGATCAGTCACTTCTGTAAATAAATAACACAATATTTAAGATGAAAAAACAATACATAAGTTGGCCGGTCACTTAGTCCGGCCATCAACAACAACAAAACAAGGAGGGTTTCTAGTAAAAACTATAGTTAATTAGCAAAAATAGATTAACTAGTTTTGTCCTTCAGCACTATAAGTTGATTACCCTAAATAAAACTGCAATAATATTCTGCTATCAAATATGCTTAAACTGCCATAACACTTGTTTAACATTTATGAAAAGACCATCTTTTCATAAATGTTAAACAAGTGTTACATACATTTTTTGTTGTTTCAATGAAGTTATTGATACCCACAACCTCCAATTCCTGAGCCAAGTTCCAAACCACTAAACCTTGGTATTTCACAAAAATAAAACAATTTCAGTATCTTTTGATATGTTAAAATATCATATAGAATGAGTGTCAAAATGCCATAGTACTTAATACATACCCGCTCTTCCAATGACCAACATTTCATCAGAAGCATTTACATCCTCATTGGAGTTCTCTTTGTAATAATTGTTATCACTAAGGCCTAGGTATTTCTGTCTGAAACAAATAAGTACAGTTAAGATTAATATTGATATACAAAAGCAAAAAACATTGGCAAACTTAATGAGTCAAAGATTAAGTATAATTATATTATATTGTTCATACTTTATATTACACTAGCTCTAACTATAACGTGTTAAAAGTAAAACTCACCTGTGAACTAATAGTTGCGTTGCAACCGCCGACACAAGACTTAAATAGTCCCTTAAAACGAAAAATGAACAATATTTACACTAAATTAATTAACATACTATAAAAGATTGATATAATGTATCAATAATCTGCGGAGTAATTGAATATTTTGGATCAAATCAAGCAAGAAACGAGGATAAACAAAACACTAACAAACTACACGCGGCCATATTTGAGTTTTGACAACAATAATACTCTAATCTATGTTTGACAACATAGATCATATTTTGACACTACAAACAGGAAACAGGAACTATACGTGTGTGACGTCACAAAACGACGCCATTTTGCTTTCGACCGCAGCGCCAAAACGTAACAAATGGAACTACACTGTCAGCCCCCTGGTATATAATATTATGTCATCGTTTTTTTTATCATGTGAAGTTGACATAGGTATATTTTTTTTAGATTTATGAAAGTTTGATACTTCACTGTCATTTCTTTTTATTTTTTCTGTTATAATTATTTCAAATATGGGCTGAGTTTTCAATCGTCAGATAACTTTTCTTCTTCTTCTTCTTTTTTAGGAATGGCTCCTTGGTGATTTGCCAGTGTCAGAGTGTGTTGGTTATGACTCTGCTTTATGAGAAGGCAGATAACTTTTATTTAAGGAATAAATATGTGACTTTGACAGATTTTGTACTGAACAAATGTCAAAGTCACATGTTTATTCAACAGATAAAAGTTATCTATCGATTGAAAAATCGGCGCTAAGTATTCTGAATACCGGAAGACTACACTAACAAATAAAATTATTTCTTTTTACATTTCAGAGGTTGTTAAAAAAAATAAAGTTTTTATTGAAAAGTGGGGATTTTCTAGAATAGCAAGAAAATGATTACTTATTAAACTTAAAGTAAAATGTTATTTAATTAGGCGCAATACGTACCCAACTCCACAATCTATCGACATTTTTTCTATGGCTACTCACTTTCTAAACAGCCTGTATAACTGTTGCAAATATAATTGATTTAATAAATATTTTTGTTGTTGAAGGGTTCCGTAGATTATATCTATCTAGATTAGTAGAGAAAAACCGGAAACCTATAGTTCTTCAAGGCCGCAACCTGTCATTTCTCAAAGCAAATTCATACGATTTCCTTAAACCCACGCACATTATTGTTATTTGCAATCATAAAAACTATATTCAATCACCTTCTTTTCAAGGTAATGTTGTATTCTCGACCAGATGTTGGCAGTATTCCTTTGCAGGAGCCAGATCTTGGGCAGGAGCATGCATCTGACTGGCGTCAAAGCAACAATGCGACGGTCGCGCATATTTTCGCCAAACCCAAATGTGGACCCGGGATTAAACATGCAGACCTTTAAAATATTATTATATTAATACGTAAAGCAGTAACTTTGGCTACAGCTCTATATCAAGCATTGTATGAGTCGTGTATGATGAAATTTGGCACAGTTTTTTATGGAAGAATGTTATTAAAAAGCTAATTCATGTTTTTGGGATTATCACTAAGCAATAAGCAAACCTAAAATATTAATAAAAATAACAACAACGATGTACGTTCTTAGTCTTATTTAGTGACCTCAGATTATGAACTCACACTGCAAATATTAGGTTGGAGAAAAAGTATCTTCGAATTTTATATAAAAATTCAAAACGTTTTTTTATAAAGTTTATTTACAAAATTGACTAAAGTACCTTTGTAGGTGCCTATTTGTTCGATAACTTTTTGCAAACGCTTCCGGATTGAAAACGCTTAAACCAAATTTGCGCTAGTCTCACAGATACAGCATTAGGTCCATAAATATCACTAATTTTTTTCGCGGCTTGTGTTGCATTTTTACCTTTTTTGTAATCAATTTTTAAAATGTATTTATGATGAATTTATTCATTAGAATCACTCATTTAACAATGACAAAAACAAATGAAAATCTAATTTTAATTTGGAATTGTTTTCTGTAAAATGAAAACTTTATAATTAAACCAAAATCAGCCAGTTACAATTAGTACAGCCCAAGAGATTTTATGACAAGTTCATACATACTGTAATGCGAAAAGACTTTTTCCCCAACCTATTATTGTAATAGGTATGTCAAATGGTCACAACAATTTAAATATTTTCTAAGAGGCAAAAGAACCCTTACAAGCTTAAAAAAATATATCAAATATTATTGATGAACAAAGACCACAAAACGACCTAGTTAAAATGAATACTATCATATGCTATAATAATTATTATGTTTCAGCATATTAGTAGGTGCCTATATGTAATACAAAATCCTTTAATCACCTGCATGAAGTAAGTGTGGATCCTCTTCGCAGGCAAGCCAAGAGTTATCGGAGTGGTACTAATCCTGCAATAACATGGGGGATACAGGTTGAGTAGTATAGAGGTTGATTCATGGTTTATAAATCAAGCCGAATGTAGTGTGAAGAGAAGGACGAGTAGAGCATTTTCTGTTTTGGCATATAAATTACTTACCATAACGCGACAAATCACGATTAAAGATCTCCATAAAAGTCACAAAACAGATGAGTTTTAATCCCGGTCAGGTCTTAGGTCAACGACCAGTGCGTTCGTGTGTATAGACTAGGAGCCAGCGAGCCCCAGCATAGTAAGATTCACTCCTTAGGTTTATTTTTATTTTTTTTAGTTATATTAAGTAATTTATATGAGGTGTCAAAACAAAAAATGCTCTACGCGTCATTCTTAGGCTTAATGTATGAACCATGAATCATATTATATAGGTAAAATTGTACGATTTTTTTCTGTAACCATAGGCAGGTCGTACTGCCCTGTCTATGAAAGTGATAAACGGATACAATCAGTCTCTTGAATGTATTTTTATTGATGTTGTTATAGCCCCCTGGTAAAGAAATAATGAAAAAATAAAATTATTTTTTACCACTATAAATAATGAAGATATTAAACTATTATATATATACTATAAATACAATGTGAAAACGAGAAAGAAACAAACGATTGTGACGTCACGTTGTTAACCGTACATAGATATTACAGCCAACCAAATCAACCTACGCACGAATATCGTTTTGCGAGAAAGAGATGGATAATTTTATATATAAATATATGCTTAAAACTTAAATATTTTAAAACTTATCCTAATTCGTATTTTAGATTTTGCTTATCTTTTTTATTTACTGAGTAATGAGTCCAAAAGTAACTAAATTTAATATTCATTCAATAACCCAATTGAATTTCATTACCGTTATGAATAAGTAGCTGGCAATTGCTCCGGCTACTGAAGGATATAGTTAGGGTGCTGCAAACTTCCTGCAAAAGGTAAACATACCGAACAGACTGCGTCCGGTCTCTCGTCATTCTTGGCTTGAGTATGTCAGTACCAGCATCGTCCTTTGATTCGGTATCTTTATCGTGATTATCCTCTGCCACAAAGACGCTTGGTCTTTTGCCACTCTCAGGCTTCAGTATACTCTTTTCCGGCTCTTTATTGGACTCTTCTATCGATTTAATTTCAGAGATTTCTCCTGTTTTGACTTCACTTTGTTTTTTACTGCTAAAATACTTTGTTTCGAAGTCCTGTTCGCTTTCATCAGCGGGTACCTAGAATAGATAGCTTTTGTACGCTGTTAAATATTAATTGGCTTTTGTGGATACTCTTATATCATACCAATTACTAGCTGCGCTGGCAAACTTCGTACTGCCTTAGAATTGAGTTTCTTGACACCCACTGGGTCCAAATAATACACTAAAACCTTCCTCGAGAACCTCTCTATCTATTGGTGAAAACGGCATAAAGATCGGTGCAGTAAGTCTCTGAGTTTATCGCAAACAGATAGACGCAGAAAATGATTATCTTTTATAAGAGTAATATGTCAGAAAAGCTCATAAAAATTACAATCGAAATCGGTTCATTACATACGGAGATTAAGTGCAAGCTGCAACATACAAACTTCAAAACATTATCCCTTTTACAAAGCCCCTTTTAAATATTAGTAGCGTTTAAAAAAATAACGACATCAACAGTAAAATGAACCTTACATATGGATCGTGGAGTGTGTAGAACGTTTTGCTCAAATGGGTCTCAACGAACACCTTCAGTGACTCGATCATCTGACATCGGCCCGACAGGACGAAGTACACGGCGTTGGGCACGCTCACGCCGTCGCCGAGGACCGTTTCGTTCGCCTCGTAGGTTTTCATTTTGGCAACGATACAACCTTCGCGCCGCGCGACCTTATCGTTGACACATTAAAATGAAACCGGTTAGTTTTTGAAATACAGAACAATAAAATGAAGAGTATTTCATGCATATATTACATTTCAGACGATCTGTTTAGTATTGCTTTATTTTATAAAAATATTCTGATTATAATTAGTTGAATGTGCGTTCGAGATACATTGGCCTTCAAAGAATTCTGGATATGGATCATGATCCAAGCCTGGGCCATAAAGTCTTAGCCGGCCTAAAAAAATATCTTTGTAGAGGAAGCCAAACTCTATATTTTTACCTTGGCAATAATTTTTTAGGATAACTGCAGCACTGCACTGGTTCTAATAATATATATGGTGGAAGATTTCAATTGACTAGTATGGCTAAGTTGGCTAGAGGCTAAAACTATGAATATAAGAGTAAATTCTCTAAGAAGTTTCGCGCAGGATTTTCATAACAAACAAGAGTGAATATTAACTTTTTTATAAAAAAAATATATCCAGCTGGAAATCGAACCTGGTCCCTGATTCAAGAAGCTCGAAAACAAAATGTATGGAATTGGACACAAGCTTCGCTAAATTCGCATTCCACAAATTCGTTCGTCATTTGTCGAAGCTTATGTTAAATCCCGTACATTTAGTTTTAGAACGTAAGCGATAAATATCGATGGCATCTTGAATTAAGGCCTGAAAATTACCTTGTCCTTTAATTCATAAACTACTACTGAAACCAGTTTAAATGATCTCACCTCATCCAGCGAATCGAAATAAGTGAAGGCCGACATGGCATTTTGTACTTCATCCCACTGTTTCTGCACGGATGCTTGTAAAACGTTTTTGAAATCATCTCTCATTAGTACCAGCAGCTCACAGTGCTCTGTAGTGAATGGAACTTTCAGTTACATACATCGCCGTCGCCGGTCGCCGTCACATTCGACGTAATTTTTGACCTCAACTCTAGGTAATATGGTTCAGAATTACTCGATCTGTCTGACTGTATCCAAATCAACGTTACTACGATACGATTGTTGTTTAATCGAATCTTGCCCACTTTTAGTATTGTAGAGGACAGAGGTTACAATGTAACGCTGGTAAAACACCATCTCATCTCACCATGGCCTTCTGATTCGCTTGTAAAATGTATATTTAGTATTTAAACTAATATTAAACGCGCTAATCTCAGTGACTACTCGTCCGATTGAAAAATTGTTATACTCCCAGTTTTCCGAACGCTATTCAAATTAATGATCAACTAACAAATCAACAACCCATATTCAACGCTGATTTTATTAGAACATTATCAGATAGTCGGGAATATTATATATACCTAAGTATATAAAATATCGGTTGTTGATTTGAATGGCATGTTAGTTGATCATTCATTTGAATAGCGATCGGGAAACCGGGGGTTAGTGTTTGATAGTCTAATTATCGAAAAAGGCTTTTCAGGATTCATGAAATTCATCGGTTTTGCGACTTTTATGGAAAACTTTAATCGTGATTTGTCGCGTTATGGTAAGTAATTTATATGAAGTGCCAAAACAAAAAATGCTCTACGCGTCATTCTCTCCATGCTATATTCGGCTTAATATATGAGCCATGAATAACCCTGTATAGGCTATATACCATGAAAATGAAATGAAATTAAATGATGTTTGAAAATTTTTGGAAGCTTTCGCTGCGCTGCGTGCTAAAACTGTTAAAGAATTTGTTGGGCGGCACAGCTAGTACGTTATAAATTCCTATGGTTACGTTTATTTAATCTGTGCTACTTTCTATGATTTGACCAGCAAAACAATTGTTAGATGCCGTTCAAGGTATTAGTACTTACAGCTATTGGATAATTGCGATGCAGTCACAAGCTGATAGAATAACTGCTGACAATAATGGCGGCTTAATAAAGAGATATTGTTGTAATCCAACTAGGGTAGTAGTCAACTTCCTACGACTATACACTTACCTACCATAAAGTACAATCTAATACTACGCTGGTCTATACCATTTTTTATCAAAATAAGGATTCGTCTATTAACCACGTGATGTTAATTAGCAATGCCTTGAACTAAACCAACATCTAACCTGTGGTGGTGCAAGTCGCGGTCCTGGGTATGTTGTGCAGCAGCGACACCTCTCCGAACATGTCGCCGGGGTGCATGCTCCCCACCTCCACCTCCACGTGCTGGTCGAGGAGCTCGTCGTGCACCAGCTGGGTCACGCTGACGTCACCGCTGATGATGAAGTAGAGCGCGTGGGCGGCGTGGTGCTGCCGCACTATGGCGCGCCCAGGGCCGTAGTACTTGAAGTAGGTTACCGCCGCCAGTTTTCGCTTCACGTGCTGTTTGCAGTGAAGTTAGTGTTAGGTACTATGCCGCGATCGTATACCTGAGTGGACACTAATTCAACAGTGCTATTTGCAGTGAAGTTAGTATTAGGTGTGTATGAGTGGACACCAATAATTCAACAGCCGTGTTGCGTTACACTACCCATCCACATTATGTATGTCTATTTATGTAGTTTAGTTTTCGATATAGTTGATACTTTGTGATTTAGTGTTATGTTAATGTTGAATGAATGTTTTTCTCAAGTTTGGTTAGTACAATGCAGGCCGATCACCTGATTGTCTGATAAGAACAACATGTAAAAAGTCGGTCCTGCGCTTGTTCTCTCGCCAGTCGTGTCGATTTACCGTCCCACTGAGTTATGAGAGTAAAAGGAAGATAGAGTGTCTTTGTGTATTGAGCACACACTTGGGCGCTATAAAATAACTCCTGCGTAGCTGGCCTGTTTTTAATGAAATCGACTACTGACACCGAAATCGGTGAGGGGAGCTATTACTATTATTATTATGTTAAAACTGCACTTGCCAACCCGCTTGCCATGAAATACTTTGAAAGAGAATTATATCCAGCACCGGACGTCAAGCTGAAGCGATGAAAACAATAACAAACATAATAAGTACCTACAGCTTATGTAAATGTTTGTCATAAGTCTTTGTCATAACCCGCACAACGCACATCTACTCAACATTCGCAAAAGACTATTTTGGTAGCCATTACGTCAGGCACTCCAAGACCATAATGCTCTGTATCCATATCTTTAACGCCTTCAGTCCAATGAGCATTGACCTTAACCAGGCGTTGAGTTCAAATGAATCAAAAACTAATAATAGGCACGTGAAAAAGTCCGATTGTAGCAGCAGAGCAATGATAGGTAGGTATATATAATAGTGAATTCGTGATCTGTGATCTTTTTTACTTCAAATAAAGTAAAAAAACCCCAGCCGATATTATTTTAAATAGATCGTCGTTTTACGTTCACAACCTCGTATCTATAAAACTACAAGTTTTCAGTAGATTAAAAAAACTTAATAATTTAGACTTTATTATGACATGGATTTTTCTAAATGAGGTTGTGATAAGTATTAAGTATTTTACTGACCTAAAGTGTATAAAAATTAATTTTTATAGTATCGAGAAAATATTGATTTTTCAGATCCGAGATTAATTTTTTTTTTTTAGATAAGAGGTTTAGAAGGTAAAGCGACGATAATATGCCGCGATTCCCAATAAATCAGCATAATATTATATTATATTTATAGGACCATCAGCACTATAATAATAATAACTCCTCACCGATTTTGGCGACGGTGGCTGGTTTTATTGAAACCGCTACGCAGAATGTATTTTATGATTTAGGTATGCCAAAGTCTAAACTACTGAACCACAGAATAGATGCAGCTTAGTATGAGGTACCAAATACGAATACCAATTAAATACTGATAATAATGCGTACCAGCACCTTAGATTAGAATATTCAAAAATAGCGTTATTTTCGATTTTATTTTGTATGAACTTAGACCGAAAGAAACAGAAACGTGATTTAAAATGTCGTTAATAACGTTATATTTCCCTGCAACTGGAGTGCCATTTTTATAACTCACTATTTAACTTACGTTAGGGTATCTCTTAAAGCATTTTAATCCGCCGATAATACGGTAGATATATTTCTTCTCTTTCTCAGTTCGGTCTTCGGCTGGCTTATTTAGAAGTGCTTTGTCCTGTTAAAAATGGGTTTATTATTATATTTTTTCCCATAGTATAGGGTATAGCGTAACGCACATAATGATATTATGTAGACTAAATAAGGACTTCTCCTCCTACAAGTTACTACATAAGTAGGTACTATAGTTACTCCGATCGGATTCAGTATTGAATTAATTTGATCGAATTTAATTTATTTCTTTATATTTTGTACACATACGTGGCGACGTATTCCTAATGAGTACCTAATTTAAATAGGATTCCATAACTTTCCTCCACGGCTTCCAATAAACGCTTGCCGCGCTAAACGTAGACCAATAACAAGCGGTATGTTTGAACAATATATTAAACCTATTATAGAGAGTTTGAACGTTAATTGTGAATGCACCAAGGCACGAAAAATACAAAATAATACACACGGTGATGCTTAATAGCTGCCTTTTCTTAGTTCTACCTCGGACGGCTTGCTGGACTCGGAGTTTTACATTGTCCAGCCCCTCGTACTGAACAACGTCTTCACTCAGCCAGTACGTGTTGGCCATCACTAAACGTCCTAGCGCTCGAAACTGACATTTTGCTTTAAATTTTATCTTCATGAGCTGTTCAGAATCCTGTTATTTTCAATAATTTCTTATATAAGAATCATAATAATACTTTTCTTTTCGGTTTATTGTAAAGAAATATTTTATTTATATTAATTATTATTAAACAGTTATAAATTATATAAATATACTTAATACTTATATTCTGAGAATATACACTGTAAGTACCATATTAATATCTTTATGTGCTGGATGCATTGCAGATCAAGAGAAATTACCTATTGACTTTTGTCTCACACCAAAATGATTGATGATTTTTTTTATACAATATAATATTATGTAGACTGTGGAGATCTGATTATAAAAACTGGATTCAATAATAATAATTATTATTGAATCCAGTTTTATGTAATAACAATCAACATCAGTATAAAAATATTGTTAGTGATGTTTGTCCGGGGATTGTTTTGAACTATGACTCTGCAATTTCGAAAAACAGTGTAGAATTATGCTGAACTAAATTTCTATTTTCCCGCTTTTTAATTCAACAGTAACAATTTTTTTATGTTAAACTGTTATATAAAAAAAAATGTGATAGATCTCTGTGTATCCTCATTAGAAAAGAAGAAGAACTTAATTCATAATGTCAACTGTCAAAGTCAAAAGTCGTGATATGACAATTTATGGTTAGAGAATTGAATTTTAACAAAGTGCCGACTAACGATCTAAATTACTATAAAATAAATACAAATCGCTGTATTAAATCATAGTAGTTAATCAAAATTTAACTTTGTAACTATTTCTTTGAGATTTACAAAGTAGGACGTACTAAAGAAAATCATAATGGTATGTAATACATGTTGTCTCCTTACCTGTGTAATAAGTAGATTAAAGAACCTAAGCAACTATTGTTTATTTGTAACACATGAGTAATAATAATTATGATTGTGTATTTTACAGAGCTTCGGTTTGCCATCACTGAAAGCCAAGCCAGAACATGCCGGCAACATACCTGTTCATGAGGGGCCGTTTGGTGTCCCAAGCCCAATGGTAGCAGGTATTGGACCTACCAAGAACAAGCTTGGAATGTCTCATCCTCTTCAAATGTCTGAACAAAATGTAAGTAGAATCAGGCGCCCAAGCCTGGTACATATAATAGTAAGGCTGGGATAGCCACCAAACATAATATGTAGGTAATATAAACATTTTGTGGCTGTTAAGTGCATGGACGTCCATACAGTCATTCGTCTGCCTACTGTGTGCTAGCCCTAATTATCTTAACTTTATATTGTTGTTCAGTGTAATAAATCACATCAAATAATTTTGTATGGAATGCAGTTTACTAAAATATTTTTATTCATTATTTATATATATTATTAGCTTAATCTTCTTTATATCAATGAATTGCGTAAAATATAACACTGTAATAAATAGTGCTGTATTATAATTATTGCTCTTTAACATTCCAGTTCCATCGCAATGAAGAAAAAATGAACATGGCCATGCTCCGGAATATTCAAGGACTTCATGCACCTATGCGTCTTGCTATGGAGAGAAAGTTCTCAAGCCAGGTAAACAAAACATTTCTGTAAGAAGCAGGTACGGCATGATAAAAATTTAATTAAGTAGGTACTTAGTTTAGTAAAAATACTGGGAAGTCAATCTACTTTATTTAAAACATAAAAGATTTTTAGTACTTAAATATGATCATTATAAGATGTTGTTAGACTGTCTTACTTACCCCGGCTTGGCATCACATGGATCTCACAACTATTTACATACTACTTAACATTTAACTACCTACTTGGTAGATTTTACAAGTTATGTTTTTGATGGGCTCTCAGTATCTTTTGTAAAAGATAACTAAACTAAAACTAGTGCTTTTGTCTGAGATGATATACTTCATCAAACACTTTTACAATGTAGTAATATTTTAGAATATAATGTCCAAAATTATAATAGTAACCATTGAGAAGTCTAAATTTAATTAATGTTTTGTTAAAATAGTTTTATTTATTTTCTTCAACATTGACAGGTTGGACACCTTCCATTCCTACCAAGCTCTAACTTACAACATGAAGTGTTGACGGGAAGACACCTTGACATTGGTTTTGAAAATATCCTAAACACACCAGAATTCTGTGAAGTTTCCGGACAACCACACGCTATCATGGAGAAATCTCTGGGACAATTATAATTATTCCTCTAATGTATTTTTAATAAACTTTAATAAAGCATTACACTTTTATTAAGAATCAATATAATGCTCATGGAGAAATCTCTGGGACAATTATAATTATTCCGCTAATGTATTTTTAATGAACTTTAATAAAGCATTGCACTTTTATTAAGAATCAATATAATGCCTATGTTAAAATTTAAATAATACAATAAGTTATATAGAACATTGAAAATAGGAAACAAAATTAATATCAAGTGAAAAGTAATGTTTTTTTTTATTCAATTAATTATTGTGTATAATATCTAATATACGCAGTCTACAAATTTTTTTGACCTCATTAATTCCATTTTCGATTTCCTCTTCTTTGGTGTTAATGTATCTTTTCTGTAGTCCCTCTATTATTGCCTGAACTTTGTTTTCTCTTGCGCATATTATAAACGGAAAACCAAATTTGGATTTGTATCTGAAAAGAAGAAACATTATATTTTTATCATCACTTTTTAGTGTTTAGAAGCGACATCTAGCTGGTATTAACGGAACTACGATGAAGTCGTGGCGTCATCAATGTATAAAAGTTCTTGGGGAAATTGTAGGTGGCGCTTATAGTAAGTAGCTTCAAATTTTTACACTTTGTTACTCGATTGCGCGATGCAAAGACTCTACTAGAACGCAAAACAGTTAAAAAAATTACACATAAAAAGAAGTTAAAATTAGAAAAAAACAGATATCTAATCGCAATAAATTATAAATATTTTGCTTAAAAATTTAATCAAATGATGTATTAAGTTAGCTATGATGCAATTATTATGCATGTCAGGTACTACATTTGTTACGAATTGACTTGTCTGCAATAAAATTTCTGGTAAATATTTTCTACGTAGGTTTCTTTTAGTGGTTATTCAGATTTTACCTTTCATTCGACGAATCAATAATGGATTTCTGCTCTTTGGTAAGGTTGTCGAGACCAGCGCTCTGTTGCTCACTAGTTGACTCGGCAGTGAGTTCGCCCTGGGCTGCCAAACGACCGGCAAGGTCAGGGTGCAGTTTTAGTATTAGTAGCTTCTCTGTAAAGATATTTCTGTACTTAGTCACCACGCTCGGCAAACGGGTTGGTGGCTACGGCAGCCGTCAACAAACTGTTGAGATTATGACTGAGCAAAAAGTGCGAAGGGAATTGCTTATACCTACCTGGGATTAGCACGCTGAAGTGGAAGAGGGCAGATCGTGTCTTAAAACAGATAAGACTGTCGATAGAACAGACATAATGTGGAAATTTAAAACTCAAAGCTCTTGTTTCCTAAGATAGTGTTGCGGAAATAATATTCCTGCCGTAATATAACGGTGACCAGACCAGACCGGACTGAACCTCTGACTGAACACGTGAATAAATTGAATGAAGCGTTCTTATTAATACCTATATATATAAATATAATGTTCTGTTCTTATAAACAATGAACCCTAGTAGGTACCTAACAATTTCCTTTCAAAATTTTCTAACATTTTAATGATCAAAGTCATAATAATAACGTAATATCATCTAATACGTCTAAAAATTTTACCTTTATTTTTTGAGATCATAAAATTGTAATGAACTTCCATGCTTTTGTTTTTTATATTCATAAATTCTTATTCCTAATCTATACGCTCGAATAATTTTAACGTAAGCTATTAAGTTTGAGTCATAAATTAACATGATCATAAATATTTACATACCTTCCACGGGTAAATCGTCCAAATATTTGTGGAACGCCGCACACAGGTCCGGCAGGGTTTGAAAAGGCCGCTCGTTCTTAACTCGCTTCGCCGCCGCTTCGTAATGTTCTATCACATTTTTGAACACCCACACAAACTGTTCCTCGTCCAAGGAGTTCACTTCGGCTAGGCTGATGCGCGTCATAACGAAATGGCGGACGAATGCTGAACGTGAACTGTCCAGCAAGATTGTTGACAAAATAGAGACGCGGACGCTATCTCAATAGTGTAAGTAAAGGTCAAATGTCATACATCTCATATTTGTTGGAGATAAGCGTTTTTGTTTGAAATATTGTATTAATAATTGATAATAAAAACTTAATAAATGACATAGATTTATAAGTAATTTATTTCTAATGCAAATACGGAGCAACATCTGATGATGAAATTCGAGATTTCTATTTACGTAGTTAGCTAGCTTCAAATACTTAGGTAAACTACGTATTACGATTAGGTCGAAACAAGGCACCGACGATAATATTCTACTTCGAAATTTGAAAGTTTGACAGGATTTTATTATTTTCTTTGTGGTCAGGATGTATGGGCCTTTGTGACTTTTACGCAAAAGTAACTAGATACTGCATGAATTTTAATGACATTAGACGCTGGACTCTGAATGGGTTAATATTTTGTGACAGTCACAGTAATGGATTTAACACCCTTGCATGGAACTACTACAGTCCAACCATGTTAGGTTCGCTGGACACTAGAGAGGTCACTTTCTAGCGAGTTGGGAACTTTTTAGGATCTCTACCGTTGCGAAGTCAGTGTTGCGAAGTCTGGTGCAAGACACGCGTCTGGTGGCGTGGATGCGCGGCTCCACGGATTGTGCCGGTGGACCATCTATGTGGATGTAGATAAGGGGGACGCTTCAAGTCGGAGGACAACTTATTCTATTTCGTCGCTTCTCAACCCCATATCTAAAAACTACAACTTTTCAGTAGTCAAAAAACTTTATAATTTTAAAGTTTATTATGACATGGATTTATCGCCTCCGTGGTCTAGTGGTTCAGAGCTTCGCTCTCGACCCGGAGGTCGTGGGTTCGATTCCCGCGTTGGAACAACAAAAAATGTTGTTTTCAAGTTTGGTTAGGACAATTCAGGCTGATCACCTGATTGTCTGACAAGAAAGATGATCCATGCGTCGGATGGGCATGTAAAAAGTCGGTCCCGCGCCTGATCTCTCGCTAGTCGTGTCGGTTTACCGTCCCACTGGGTTATGAGAGTAAAAGGAAGAGAGAGTGCTTCTGTGTATTGCGCACACACTTGGGCACTATAAAATAACTCCTGCGTAGCTGGCCTGGTTTCAATGAAATCGGCTACCGACATCGAAATCGGTGAGGGGAGCTATTATTATTATGACATGGATTTTGTATGTATACTGTACATAACTGAACCTCATTTAAAACAACATCCATGTCATATTATAATCTAAAATTATTAAGTTTTTTGACTCAACTAAAAAGTTTCAGTTTTAATACGAGGTTGTGGAGGTAAAGCGAAGATTTGGATATGCGGTCCTGCCGGCAGTGGAATAAAGCAGGCGTGCTGGAGTCCGGACCTAACCTAATAGGTTAGGTTGGATTCGGTTTACCTGAACCTAACACGCAAGATTGTACTTGGAAATTTGAATGGAGAGGCTTCAAACATGTAAGGTTTTGTAATGGGCGGATGTTAGTGCTCGCCGAAATTGTTCGTTCTTCGTTTTATGAAGTAGCTCTGTACAGTGTTCTTTTGGCAAGCTGGCTACACAAAGTTTTTAATGTCAAAAAGATCCAGTTACTTCTACAATCCTGTTACCCTCGCTATTTTAAACTATATTTCAAATATGAATACTTAAAACATTGTTATCATTCACGCGGTGTTGTGGGGAAGTCCCGAGCGGCCATTTGTCGCCGGCGTGGGTCCCCGGGCGCCCGTTAGCGACGCCCCTGATTTATGCTTCTCCCGCGATGTGCTGACACATATACGTCGCTTTTATTTCGATTAACTGGAGGAATAAGATTGATATTTTCATATCCGAGAAATAAAAAATATCTATAAAAAACATGTTTTTATTTCATGTAATTCTACAGACCTTAGAATAAACGAGAATCTCTTTTTCGTTCATATCATTTTTTTTTATATATGAACTTATGCTGAAACAGGAATAAATGTGATTAAAATGAACAAACGACGACTTAAAAAATTTGCTCATAATATTAGATCTACAAAGAAACCTCTTTAGGCAAAAAGAACGCTATTTTGCACTTTTTTCGGTCGTATTTACTTGTTCGAATTTAGAATTCATTTTTATAATTAATAATGTAGCGTATTGGAGATTAATTATTTATTATTGTTTTCTTATTTGCATGTTTTACAGACACCCTATTCTATGTACACATGATACAGAGTACAGGTTACAGATCCATATAAAGATTGACCTTAGAATAATAATTATACATAATGCTAAATATATTATGCAGTTTTATTATTTAATTATCGTATACTTATAAATTAGTCTACGTAAGAGTCACGTCACGTCGGCAAACAGAATAGGAACACATTTATCGCAAACTTATCTCTACTTATCCTTATCACTTTTTATAATCCTATTTAGTAATTAATTTTTATCACTTTATTCTTATTATTATTTTCTTATGTTGTTGGAGTAATGTTTGGGCCAACCTACCTTAAAGGCATCATTATGGTGGTACCATTGTACCACCATTATTCCTCGCGTTGTACCTTGTACCTAGTTAGTAGTTATTACTACCAACTAGAAAAAAAGAACGGGTAAAACGTCAAAATGTTCCCTTGTGTAACCAAAAAAAGTTGAAGTTAATTACATTTAATTAAAAAACCGGACTTCGCAAAAAAGAGGTCTAAAAAGGATGAAACAAGAAAATAATTCAATTTGAAATCCAGAAATGCATTGGTACAAAAATGGTCAAGGTAGAGCCGTGGGCGCGCTCGATAATAAAAATTTGTGGAAAGTAGAGTATATTCATTTGTAAAAACGGAGTTGGATAGTTCTTTTTTCATTTCTTTTATAATATTAAACATAGGTTAAGGTATAAATAGCAAAAATTCACGTTAGTTCTGTGGGAGTTCTACTTACAATATTCTGCTTATATGTGTGATAACGGCCACAGATATCCTAGTACATCCGTGAAAATTTCATTTGTCTAGCTATCATGATTTAGGTATGAGATAGAGAAAAATTATGCTATTTTTAGTGCAGTAAGTACCTAGGAATCTCAATTGTTGACATAAAAGGAAAAAACCAAAAATATAATATCATAGATTAATTAATTACTGGATTGATTAATTAATATATTAATAATAGTACTCGAATGCATTAAATTATACAAGGTGTAAAATAAGTGAGTGATAATACTTTAGGATGTGTATGTGCCGCCTATGTAGAGTATACTATGAAAATACCAGCGCTGAATGACATACTTTTTCCTCTACAATAATTTAAAAAAAACCTTTTTCAGCGCCGTGGGTATCAGGTGTGTGGGTGGGTACTTTCACAGTATACTCCACATAGGAGTCACATTCACACCCTAAAGTATTATCACTCATTAATATTATAGCTGTAGATTAAGTAGTATCTATCTTCTAATGAGCAGATCCTTCAAAGAAATGCAGTTTTCCATTCGTATCAAGGACCGATGACAATGAAAAAAAAAAAAAAAAAAAAAAAGACCGGAACTTTAATTAACTAGACGTGTCGAAAAGTCCCGATTACTTCTGTATCACATACGATTTCTGTATAGCTTCGGTTTTACAGTCGATAAGGAAGGAATTAATTATATTTAAAACATATCACGGTATTCGGATTGAAGAACTCGATTGTTCTAAGTTAACAGGAAAAACTGCATGCAACAGTGAAGCTTTGAATGAAATGATGAGATTGCGAAACGATTTGTGAGAAATTTCGATACCACATGTCAACAAATAACTAATTGATAAATCGAACTAAAAAATGAAAAATAAATAATAGTTTAAAAAAACTAAAAAAACACGCTTTTATTGCTAACCGAACTAAAAAATAGAAAATAATTTTAATTTCGAAGAGTTTATATTACAGTAGTAGAAGATCGAACAATCAATTAGAATTTATCACCTCAAAATAAAATTATAATAAAGTTTAAGTTGTTAACAAAAGAATTAAATTCAGAGTAAAAAGCGTGGGGTGGCATTTTACTACTTTTCATAACTGTCCTCTCATAGACTGTTGCCAATAGAATGATTGTTACATTTACTTTATCAAGCACCCCACGCTTTTTACTCTGAATTTAATTCTTTTGTTAACAACTTAAACTTTATTATAATTTTATTTTGAGGTGATAAATTCTAATTGATTGTTCGATCTTCTACTACTGTAGTATAAACTCTTCGAAATTAAAATTATTTTCTATTTTTTTGTTCGGTTACCAATAAAAGCGTGTTTTTTTAGTTTTTTTAAACTATTATTTTTAAATTTAAAAATATGATGAAATATGAACGTAAACTATGTTAATATAATATATATACCTAATTATTTACGTTCTCTACATTTATTACCGGTAAAGGTATAACTCGGTAGTTGTTATCTAGTCATCTAACCTAGACATTGTTGACAAAAACATTCAAATAGGTACTTTGATTAAACTTACCCTGAAGTTCTGAGAAATAAAAACCTTATTCGTAACTACTTAAAAATTCTGTAGTCGGCAAAAATAAAAAGATAATTGGCTTAATGAGATTCTTTGTGAATTTTAGCACCTCATGATAGAATAAAGGGAAGAAATAATGAATTATTGTTGTGTAAAATCCCAGAAGGTTACGCATAGGCCGTCAAAACATGCAACGCCTCTCGATTTCTAAAGAAGATGTCGTGTAAAAAATGTACAGATAATATTATACAGGTAGAGGCCGAAACTCTTCGTGTTTTTGTTATCGCAGGCCCCGCCCTGCCGTCGGCGCGCATTAAAATGGCGGTCGCTTCGGCCGGTAGTGCGTGGCCGTATATAGTCCACAGAGCACAGAAAATAGAGAAGTCTCACAGTTTTCGAATTGTTTTGTGGAAATCGTAGCGGAAAAATTAAATTGCATTTGCTTCTATGTATTTCGCACACAAAAAATAACTCCTGCGTAGCTGGCCTGATTTCAATTAAATCGGCTACCGACACCGAAATCAATGAGGGGAGCTATTATGAGTAATTACTCTTGTTGCATCAATAATTTTTTTACCAAACCACGAGTAAGTTCGAACTGAGAATTTTGCATTTTAGAATTCAGCAAAAGAAACCTTTATAACAATATAACTTTATATTTATTACTTTATCCCAAACAATTGGACCCAAGTTTGACTACGACGATTAATAATTAATGCCTAATGGAGTCGCGAATAGTGAAACGCTCATTAATAAACGCTCATAAAAGAACGACCTTTTATATTCACGGGCTGTCACAGTCACTGCTTGGATGAATGATAAGACAGATCGTTATCAACAACTTAAGCGCAACTTCGTCCATTGTCTTCTAAAATATTATTTCTGATTCTGAAATCGTTCTCAAGAAAGTTAGTCTACGAAGAAGCCATAATATCATGTATGTTAGGTAGGTATTTGGGTGACGATCTTTAAAAGGTAAGGGATAAGTGAGGCCGATGGAATATACCTAGGTATAGAACTGCACACCACATACGCTCATCTATACTAATATTATAAAGCGGAAGAGTTTGTTTGTTTGTTTGTTTAAACGTGCTAATCTCAGGAACTACTGGTCCGACTTGAAAAATTATTTTTTGTTGCATAGTCCATTTATAGAGGAAGTCTTTAGGCTATATAACATTACGCTGCGACCAATAGGAGCGAAGCGTCAGTGAGAAATGTTGCAAAAACGGGGAAAATTATTCACATTTGGGGACTTTCGTTGCGTGCGCTGCATAAACGGTTTAAGTCATTTAAAAACTACGCGAACGAAGTCGCGGGGAAAGATAGTCTATTAATAATATTAGTATGTACCATAATATAGTAGTAAGTTCTACTTAAATTGGTTCAAGCTTAGGCCAGTCTTTCAATTAAAAAACTCCGCTCTCAATTCGCACTGTAATTACTATTTGTTCGCCCGACAAACGTAAGAACTAAATTAACTGGAATTTAAGACGGCAATACTGTGTTAACTATGTATATTGTGTATGTTGGATAGACAGTATATTAATACTTAGGTTACTGAACTAAATATAATAGATATGGTCTGGAATCTCGCCGTACGGCAAAAAAACCGATTGCATTGTAAAGAACTGCTCTCAGTTTTTACTCTATGGCTTTAAATAAAAGAAAATTAAAAATCGAATACACGTTGTGTTCGATTTTCAAATCTATTATATTTATTTTAAATTATTTTTCATGAGTCACAGCATCGGATAGAAGTCCTTCAGTGAACTTAGTCTCTATTGTTCTATTCTCAGCCTAGAGTGCTATTTTATTTTCTGAGTGTACCTATTATTATTGTGAAAGTAGAGTATTTATTAAAGCCTTGTATACAAGGAGTCATATATATAACATATTGTGTTACAACATAACCGCGTCTATGGTCTGCCTTGTCTATCAACTTCTACGGTATACGGGTAATCAGTAATGAAGACCACTTTTAATTAATTCACAGCAATCACATACGGGGCATGCCGATGCTTTTATGTTTATTGTTTCCATAATACTTTAAAGCTACATTTAATTTCTCCAGAGTGTCGCTCGCTGTTATTATGTTTTGTTTAGTAATTAATGTTTATTGGCGGGCCTAATTATAACGCGTTTTCTCACTCAAAATAATGAGATTCATAGAGATCGTATTTTTAATATCGTGCCACCATGGGGCCATTTGGATGTCCACGTTCATATCCTCATGCTGCTTATTGCTTAGTAATATAAAAAGGAAGTGATAAATCCTTTTAAGGAATTGTAAGGTGCCACTGAAATTGAATAATGAATTAAGTCACTGTTGTTGATATCTTTTTTATAACTATTAAGTACCTACGTAATATAATCATTTATTGATTATAATAATAAGAGGTGACGGTCGTTGCATTGGTTCTTAAGAGGAAACACATCGGCAATTTTTCCATACAGAAATAGGATCTAAAAGAAGAATCGAAGATGGATAATGCCGCTAGAGTAACAAATTTTTCCTGAATATGTATACTATTTGTACGTACCTATTTTTTCCTTTTTTTATAAATTAATTATTTAAAGGTTTAAATGTTTATTATTTAAATGTTCAAAAACCTTAAATTTGGCCAGACTTTCCGCTGTGTTTAAACATCCAGGAAACTTTAAATGCATTACACAATAAAATAAAAACATAGGAACCTATCTCAAGCCTTTTTTTTAGTCTGTAAAGAAAATATTATGTAGATCGGTTAAGTTTTGGATTATCTGATTTCCAAAAATGGGATTTTATGATGTTATGATATCAAAGAAGGTTATAAATTATAATGTTCGGCTGTGGATTGTTTAAGAAAGCAGTCCAGCAATTGAGGTGTTATTTTATAGTGCCTAAGCTGTACAAAAGCACTCCTAGGTAGAATAGGGATACTCTCATAGATCAGTGACCAGACCACGGAGGCGTTTAAAATTATGTTTGTGTAGTAACGTAAGTAAGTACATATTTTGTTATATTTTTTACGTAAGTATATAACGGGTGTAAAAAGAGCAGTCACCATAACTTTGGGATATGATTATACTACCTACCTTTTCTCAATCTAGAAATGTATTTCTATTAATTTTTTTTTTACAAAAAATAAAAAAAAAATTGTTTTGGCTATTATTATTTTTATTAAATCAAATAAGAAATGGTAAAAAGAAAAAAAAAATTCGTTTTTGACAAATAAAATATAAATTTCCGAAATGAGAAAAGATAGTATAATCGTATCTCAAAGTTATAGTGACTGCTCTTTTTACACACTGTATTGCCGTACTATTTATTGTTTATTATTTGATATAGGTATATGACGCATGTCTTCATTAATTATTTTATTATGATGAAGACTGAGATAGTTAATACAAATACAGTGGTTCCTCTGTGCTTTGAACTACTAATTAATTAGGCGGTAGAAGTAACCTGACTAGGGGAAGTCAACACTCATGCGTATAATATGTAGGCACTAGCCTCAGAGATAAATCGTAAATCTACAAAACGTGTATATAAGGCCCCGTATAAGGAAACTAAGGACCGTTATGAGACAGGCCTGTAAACCCTTCCGACGCGATCCGATGTGCCTTGATTTACTATCGCGATACCCGTGTCAACTGTACTATATATAAATCAATGATTTACAACATTATCAATAAATTTACTTAGCGTCAATTTCACTAACACATGTTAAAGTTAATCCTTTAAACATCAATGTTATCCCTCTCGTATTTCCTATCAATGAATGAGAGTGCATGGTATTTTAACAAGCCGTTAACACTAACAAGCGTTGGTGAAATGGGGACTATTTACATACCGACGGTTTTGTTTACGTTTGGGTTAAATTAATCTCGGACATACTATACAATCTACTCTCTCTCATATTGATATTGGCGCTAGTGATACCATAGATTTAATGTTTTGAAAGAAACTACATTCTATATATTACTGTAAACTTTTAAGAAACATTTTCGCACTAAAATTTGCGCTGCTTGAAAAACTATTTACTTTTATTCCCATAAAACCACGTACATCTGCAGTGGCTGGTAAAATTTTATCGTAATTTTATGATCAACTAGTATGCTTGGGTATTGACTAATAACTATTAACAAAACTACTTACAAAGTAGGTAAGTCATAAGTAAAACCCCTTCTATTAAGGAACAGGGGCCTTACTCTCCAAACTGATTCGATTTTAAATCAGATTCGATCGTGCCGCGTACCTACTCCCGAATAAATTTACTTTTATTTATTTTGATTCTTAGTCGATTGATATAATCGGGATCATAAAAAGTTACGATCTAACGATTTTCTTCATCCTGGTTAGTTTCAAAGTAATTCACCAAATAAAATAACAAAACCGTTGAGATCGAACTGATTTGATTCTCAATTGTGTCGGGAGTAAGCCTGCAGCTATTGTTTCTTAAAACTGTAACCCGACTTCGTAAAGTTAATGGTTATACATAACATATGTTACGCTTATATTAATTAATCTTTTGACATCTCATTTATTAAAATCAGACCAGTAATTAAGACGCTACGGTGCACCGAAATATTTTACTTTTGTCTTTGTCATGGTCGGGTAAAAAGAGGTTTGTCACGGTAGTTTAAATAACAAGAGTTTTAACCTAAATAAGTCTTATTTATTATAACAAGTTAGAGGCACCTGGCGTCTATAAAACCATAATATAAATATTGCATATATTGCAATAATATTTCATTGCGTATTATAAAATACATTAAGTAACTAATAAACTAAGTCTAAGCATCTTTACGTGGTTTTTCATCGCGTATTTACAAAATCAATGAATAAACTACTTCTAAGAATCAGCAATTACGCGGTTTTTCATCGCGTTTAATTACAAAATCAATGAATAAACTACTTCTAAGAATCAGCATTTACGCGGTTTTTCATCGCGTTTAATTACAAAATAAATGAATAATCTACTTCTAAGAATCAGCATTTACGCGGTTTTTCATCGCGTTTAATTACAAAATCAATGAATAAACTACTTCTAAGAATCAGCATTTACGTGGCTTTTCATCGCGTATTTACAAAATTTCTTCTCATCTGTCATCATTCATACAAAATCAATCACAATCAATGAAAACTACTACTTCTTGTAAGAATCAGTATTTACATGGTTTTTCATCACGTATTTACGAAATCATGTAATAAAGTCGTCTAACAATCAGTCTTTACGTTGTATTTCATCGCGTTTAATCACAAAATCAATGAATAAACTACTTCTAAGAATCAGCATTTACGTGGTTTTTCATCGCGTATTTACAATATCAAGAAATAAACTACGTCTAAGAATCTTTACGTGGTTTTTACAGAGCGGGATAATTTATTTACACACAAGTTAACTCTTTATCTCTTTGTTGGGTTTAGGACAGATAAAATAGGTAATGTGTTTCTTTATGGCCTCACTCGTAAAATTAGACTGTTACGGCGTCATGGGGCCACGAATGTTTATGTATTGACATTTTTTGGTTACGATCCGATTGAAAAGCAATGAAAAGTTATGTGTTTGTTGTGTTACACTGATCTACGTTATATACAATGTATTATACAATTTTTCGAGGTATCTTTTTAATCTTACATTTTATCGATTGCTGTAACACACTAAAGACGTATTTACTGAATTCTATTTATATTGTAAATGTTCCAATATCCTTCGGGATTTACTGTTTTGTACTTCAGTGGCTTCACCCAGTTCGGTGGCTCTATGTGTCTGTTTGTTTATCTGAGGTGTAAATGATTTATTATGTAAAATGTAAATGTTGGAAATAAGAATCAAGGTATTAAATACACTCTTTTTTTTGTCTCCGTGGAGTGCCGGAGAAAGAATAGCACCTCCCCATCAACCATCTTCCCCGTGTGTGTTGTAAACGACAGTATGTAACCAGAAATCCACGCTCTCCGGTCGCAGGACCGGGGCCCCCACACACTGCTTGTTGTCTCTCCATTCAGGTATTATAGCCTCCGTGGTCTAGTGGTTCAGAGCTTCGCTCTCGACCAGGATGTCGTGGGTTTGATTCCCGCGTTGGCACAACAAAAAATGTTGTTTTCAAGTTTGGTTAGGACAATGCAGGCTGATCACCTGATTGTCTGACAAGAAAGATGATCCGTGCGTCGGTTGGGCATGTAAAAAGTCGGTCCTGCGCCTGTTCTCTCGCCAGTCGTGTCGGTTTACCGTCCCACTGCATGGGTTATGAGTAAAAGGAAGAGAGAGTGTCCTTGCGTATTGCGCACACACTTGGGCACTAAAAAATAACTCCAGCCTAGCTGGCCTGGTTTCAATGAAATCGGCTAATGACACCGAAATCGGTGAGCGGAGCTATTCATATTATAGCCTCCCGTGGCTCTTCTCTTAGCGCCACGGTTTTCACTTGCGATCTGCGGGGGGTTTTCCCTAGAAAAACTAGAATGATTTTCGTCTCCGGTATCCTCAATATTGGAGCCATACCTCACGTAGACGGGCTCGTGCCCCTGGTCGTGATTTCCCGCTCCGGGCCACTCAGGCCAGGAGTGTGTGACAGCATAGGTAGGTTACCTATCTAGAAATGGGCAGAAGAGTTTGCCAAGCGTGGCGAGTATAGGCAACTACCCCATATAATAACAAAATACATAAAATACTTTAGGGAATTATATCCTGTAGCTATGACGATTTGAAATGATGATGATAAAATTATGTTATATTGTATGACATAATAAAGAATAGTAGTGGATCATAAAATATACGATTTAATAAATGAAGTAAAACATCGTATGTCCATCAACTACATTAGAATTTACAACTTGATCTATGTTTACAAAAAAAAAACCTATTTATTTTAACACTAGATTTTACGGTAATCATTTAGTTAAGCGCTATTTTATTGCGATGAAATGTATAATTACTGCAATAAAATAATTTGGTAAAGCTTGTTAAAATTAAAGTGTGTTGAATGTTATAATAAATAGTCAATATAAAATGTTTATTTAAACTATAAGCGATGTTGCAAACAATATTTTTGCTTGTTTATTATTATTATATTAACTGAAATGTTACAGGAAGTAAGTTTGACTCAAAAGGTTACTATTACTAGTAACCTTTTGAGTCAAACTTACTTACTTAACTTGAGGCCTAGACCCTTTAAGGAAGCCCCAAATAATTAAATCATAGGCAAAGTAACAGTAGAGATACACTTGTCCAAAGGTTTTTCAAGTCTAAGGTTTTTAATTTAATAAAAAAAAACAATAACTTGCATCATTACGTTGTACCGTCATTACGTTTGCCATTAATTATATTACATATATAAGTTATAATATGGAGGTTTTAACGTTTTTGTGCCAGTCACGAATCTATAATAATATACTTATAATATAGAATCGTACGCGTAATATGAAATACCGCGGGAACCGTACTTTCCATCCAGCATGTACACCACAGTAATAAATGTACACTCACTCACAAAATCACCTTTGTAATCTTACTAGCTGAACCATACCCACTTTGTTAATCATATAAATATTTTATGCTGCGATCAAATTCAATTACACCTACAATAAAATACTGGTATTTATAGCATTTAATAATTATATTCATTTTTAATATGTAACCAATGTTACTACCGAGATCGAGAATCGAATCAGTTCGATCTCGACGGCTTTTGGTATTTTATTTGGTGGATTACTTTAAAACTAACCATGATAAAAAAAATCGTTAGATTGTAACTTTTTGTAATCCCGACCATGTCCATCGACTGAGAATCAAAATAAACAAACGTCAAATTATTCGGGAGTACGCGCCACGATCTAATCTGAATCAAAATCAGGGCCTCGATTCTCATAACTCGAAAGATTCGATAGTCTGTCCCACTCGCACGCGCGCCAAATACGTGCACGAGTGAGACAGACTGCCGATTGAATCGAAGTTCTAGCGAGAATTGGGGCCCAGAACAGAAGTTCTATTCTGTAAGAATGTTTTGCGTATCGCGACAGCTGAATCCGTGGTGAGTGTCAAATTTCGAAGTTCACAGTATGAGGTTCACAGTATAAATCATTCTTAAGTCGGCTATACATATTGGCCGAGCGTAGGCCAACGCGAGCGTCGACAAATAGGTACAAGGCGAGTGCTACCGTCCACACATTCGGCAAATGCACGCAAGTGGCAAATGTAGAGCTGCAAACGTGTGGGGCCGAGCGCAGGCGAGCGCCTTTGATTTGATTTGATTGAAACCGACACCGATCCGAAGTGAGGCGAGTGGTCGCGAGTGGTCACGAGCGACACCGAGCGTAGGCGAGTGTCAGAAATTGAGCCGTCCACACGTTGGCGCTCGCCTTCACTCGGCCAGCTGGCGAGCGATGCCGAGCGATAACAAGGCAATGCAAATTGACTATCTACACATTGGCGTTCGCCGCCGGTCGGCAATGCTCGGCCAATATGTACAGGCAGCTTTAGAGAATAGCAGTACAGGGGTCTTATTATCTTACTCTCCAAACTGATTCGATTTTGATTCAGATTCGATCGTGGCTCGTACTCCCTAATAAATGAACGTTTGTTTATTTTGATTTTCAGTCGATTGATAAGGTTGGGAGTACAAAAAGTTACGATCTAATGATTTTGGTTAGTTTCAAAGTAATCCACCAAATAAAATACGAAAAACCTCTGATATCGAACGGATTCGGTTCTCGATTGTGTTGGCCTTATCAATCGACAGAGAATCAAAATAAACAAACGTCAATTTATTCAGGAGTCTTCGGCACTATCGAATCTGAATCAAAATCGAATCAAATTGGAGAGTAGGGCCCCAGTGTCGATTCGGTCCGATCGGTCGCGCGGGCGGGAGTGCGGGGGCGGCTGGCGACGGTTGATTTATGCGGGCTAGCGTGACACCGGCGGGGACCGGGGTAGCCCGCGCCGCCAGGTACACCCCCCCCCCCCCCCCCGCCCCCCACCGGCCGCGTTTATAGCGGAACTCTAATTTACAACGGCCCTAAATTACGTGGATTTACTGCGCGCCTTTATTGGCCTGCTCCGGACCCCGCCCTACCTCCCCGCCTTGTCTACACGAAATGCATCATTAAAACCTGCATGCTAAAGGTACTTTTAATTTATGTACGATATTTATCATTGTTGATTGAAATTTACACGAATGTTAGATAACTTCAGCGTTAGTACAGAGTTACAGTTAAGTTCGCTCGTCATTTAGCGAAGCATAAGTCAAATCCCTTTTTTTTTCTTTTCGAACTCCGTAAGCGATAAATAGAAATGGCGTCTTGAATCAGGGCCCTGGGACTTTATTCAAGATGCCATCGCTTTTCGCTATTATCACTTACGAATTTCGAAAACAAAAATGTATGCGATTTGACACAAGGTTAGGTTAGTGGCAAATGGCAATAGAACTCGTATTTCACTAGCGGTGATTATGTCAAATCCCATACATTTTGTTTTCGAACTTCGTAAGTGATAGTAGCGAATAGCGATGGCATCTTAAATAAGGGCCCTATTGGAAGAAATTGATTTAAAGTAATAAGGCCGCCCTTGTGTGCATGTCTGATTTTATGTATTGTTGTATTTATGTTACCTACTATTTATAATTTTGTGCACAATAAAGTATAATATTGATTTTACTAAGTATAATCAAAAAGTAAACACTTACAAGTTAGGACATATCAACAAATATCTAGAAAACAAATATTATACTTTATTGTGCACAAAATTATAAATAGTAGGTACCTAACATAAATACAACACACATAAAATCAGACATGCACACAACACAAGCGCGGCCTTATTACTTTAAAGCAATTTCTTCCAGGCAACCCTTTGGTTTTTGACAGTCTTATTATAAAGGAAATCTTTAAAAAAGTACGTGTGAACTCGTGTTGTGTTGTGAATTTATGAAATAAATGTGCATTAAAATTAAGACATGATATTAAATAAAAAACTCGTGTTGTGTAATGTGTTGTGAATCTCTGAAATAATTGTGCATTAAAATTAAGGGCAACCAATGATGTTAAATAAAACAAGAGAGCGACCAATTATGTCCATTAAATTATACATTCATTGATTAGGGTATGATTAGTGATAATCAACACAAAACTACACCAGCAGTATTACTTCGGAGAAAGTTAGATACCTACGTACATTGCTTTCAATTAAATTTTATTACGTAGAATTGTGCGCGGAGTTTCATAAGTATAAAATATAATTAACATTTTACTGCCTACACGTTGTAGTAATGACCAACACATTTCGTTTTATGTACGAAATCTAAATAATTGTATTAAACATCAGACTCTAATCAACGGAAGCAATTATTTAACTATGTTATAAACAATACATATAATACAATAATATAATATCTATGGACGCTTTACACCACGTCAATCTAGCCCCGTGGTAAGTATCCGAATAACTTGTGTTACAGTTACCAGCCAACGGAAATATATTTACTACTATACTTTTATGTAACATTTTTATTATATTAATACACAAATTGAATACACATCCAACCCAGGGAGACAGAAAACTTTTTGTTCCTTCCGCGGGATTTGAACCTGCGACCTCCCGCTCGAGCACCAACGCGCTCAACCACTCCGCTACGGATCTCGTCTATGCGTGTTATTAAAATTTATTTTGCACACGTAAATTAGCTAAAGGAAACTTTGATTTATACAGAGAGCAAAGGCTTCTGATACACGCAATTAAAAAACGCCTTACAAACGTCCTTTTTAAGGAAAATAGCAAAAAGGACCAAAGCAACTTAGGTAGGTATCCGTCATAAAAATTAGACATTGTTTATAATATTTTGAACAATGTGTTTCGCAATTACGGCGCAATAAACAATTAGTTTCGCAAAAGCAATTAGGACGGCGCCTCAAAGGGCTTTCGGCTGAAGCTTTGAAGTCGCCGAAGCTCCGGCCGCTTTCTCCGAGCTTACCGGATATCACGTGACCTTGGCCGGAGAGAGCTTTTCACAATTACACGACAAATTCCAGCTTTTGGATAAAAAAGCTTTACGTGTTTGAATAACGATCCAGAGTAGAGGTGTGATTGAGATGACTGAGATAATAGACCAGGTATTGTGTGACGCAGGGTAGAGCTTAAGGCGAGGAATAACCGCTAATCCTATAGTGTATTTACTCTCATAGATCGCCTCCGTGGTCTAGTGGTTCAGAGCTTCGCTCTCGACCCGGAGGTCGTGGGGTCGATTCCCGCGTTGGAACAACAAATAATGTTGTTTTCAAGTTTGGTTAGGACAATTCAGGCTGATCACCTGATTGTCTGACAAGAAAGATGATCCATGCGTCGGATGGGCATGTAAAAAGTCGGTCGTGCGCCTGATCTCTCGCTAGTCGTGTCGGTTTACCGTCCTATTGGGTTATGAGAGTAAAAGGAAGAGAGAGTGCTTCTGTGTATTGCGCACACACTTGGGCACTATAAAATATTTCCTGCGTAGCTGGCCTGGTTTCAATGAAATCGGCTACCGACATCGAAATCGGTGAGGGGAGCTATTACTCTCATAAAAACCGCCAAAAGTGGCTGTTTTAGCAATTACTTATATAAATACAGTATAGGATTTAGAGCTGTAATTAAATGCCAATAAATTAGTTTAACTATTTACTTAAGGTTTGAACCGATTACTTTTTTTAATAAGATCTTTGTGTCGTTGTAAAATTTATTTTAAAAGGAGTGGCACTAGTAGCGTTTATTCCTCGCCTTAAGAGGAAACTCCACGGTTGAGAGAAATACAAAATAGGTATTTATAAAATCTATTGCTGTCTCGCAGTGCCTTAGCTAGCCAGCACTAGCGCGATAGAGACAACTGCAGCACGAACTGAGTTTACCTATTAAAAGCACAAGAAATCGATGTTTGGGGGACCCCTGTTTTCTTCTCCAAAACTTAACCGATTGAGATATTTTTTTTCATTATAGGTAAACTAAATAAAGGCTTGAGCTAAGTTCCTATGTTTTGATTTTATTGTATAATTCAAACAAAAGTCAAATTTGTTTCCTGGATGGTTAAACATAGCAATTGAATAATTAATTTATTAAAAAAAAGGCAAAAATAGGGACGTACAAATAAAACACATTGATACCCTATTAAGGAAACATTTTTTCACTCTAGCGGCATTATTCTGGGTCGCGCAGACCCCTATTTCTGTATGGACGCAGTATAGGTACCTTCAACCATAATTGCCATTGTATTTTATATCCTATGTGTATTAAGTATTAACAACAATAAATTAAAGACTTGTATGAGTAACACATTAATATAACTAACTAGCTGACACGTGCCCACTTCGTTGAGCATATAAACAGTTTGTGATGAAATCCAGTTACATCGCGGAACCCACAACCCCAACGCGAAACCCGCAACGCGAAAAATTACTAAAGCAACAATTAGAAAATGGGGTTGGTAATAGAAGAGTGAAAATGTAGGGTTTTACGGAACAAATTTTTGTTCAAAAATTATAAAGAAAAATTCCGGGTGGATAACCCTTATTATTTAGGAGTATGAAAAATAGATAGTAGAAAATAGAAAATGTATATTTATTTTTAACTGTTTCTAAACCCGACAAGGTGTATTTACGTGAAAAAATACACACTCGTATCTAATTACACAAGAATCACAAATATTTATTCAACATAATGTACAATTGTACATGGTAAATTATCTGTAGAGGAAATCTACGTTTTCCGTAGTCTATCAAGGCCAGACCGCTTCGTACAAAGACAAAAATAACCACAATTTATATAAAAGTCTTACCTGACTCGGTAAATTATATTGTTTACTAGCGTTTTCGTGGCAAAAACTTATTTACTAAATAACTCTACAGCTTTTTACAGTATGGTTAGGTTAGGTTAGTATTTAATAGTAATAATCATCTATATTATATACTAATATTATAAGGCGGAAGAGTTGTTTAAACGCGCTAATCTCAGGAACTACTGGTAATTTGAAAAATTCTTTTTTTGTGGATAGTCCATTTATAGAGGAAGGCTTTAGGCTATATAACATTACGCTGCGACCAATAGGAGCGAAGCGTCAGTGAGAAATGTTGCAAGAACGGGGAGACTTTCATTACGTGTGCTGCTTAAATACTGGTTTAAGTCGCTCAAGAACCACGCGAACGGAGTCGCGGGAACAGCTAGTCATTTTAGTTATGTGTTCTGCTTCTGCCTTAGTCAGATCATACCCATTGCAATGTTTTTGTCCGAGGCGTATATTATAAAGATTTGCCGGCCCATATGGCACAGTAGCGGATTCCCTCCCGCCCTTGCAAAGTTATTACCCTTTTTAACCAAATTTCAAAATTTGGAGCAGGATCTCATTTCAGCCTGTTTCTATATGTATGTCCTGTACAGTGTACACCGATTACTCTGAGGTAAAAGATCCGATTTGCATAATTCCTTTTGCGACGCACAATAGCTGCTTGGTCCCCTAGTTCTGGGCGCACGGTAGTGCTCCTGCCAAGTTGAGCACGGCCGTACCATCTTTTTCTCGAAACAGTTCAGGCCATTGCAGTTCAGGCAGGTTAACTATAACCCTACATTTTTACATACTAATTAGGCATTGTGTAAACACGGTACACCTATTTCAATTTTCCGATTAATTATAATGTAAAGATGTTACTATTATTACAAATCTATTGATACCTTTCAGTGGCGAGGGGATCCAACTTAGAATATTTCCATTCCTATCGGCTTCACACGCCCCTTACATTTCGTAGACTCTCATCCAAATTTTACCCTAACCTAGGCTAGGGCTTCTGAAGGAGAGTCCGGTCCCTTATGAGGTAGACCGGCCGGTCGTAGGAGGAGTGGTCTGTGTTTCCCAGATACAGGTCACTCCCCCCAACATAACGGCTGATGGCAATCCGCAAGTGGTTTTAGTGGGTAAAGTGAGCCGGGAGTCCCATATACCCCTAGGGTACCCTCCCTGGGGGTATGTGGGACTTCCCTTGTCGCATTTCCCTTGCGAAATCAAAAATATATACCTACATAGACAGGCTGCGTATATCATTACCCTTCATTATGAGTTATGACCGGTCGTAGTCGGGTAAAAAGGCTCCACAATTCTCGATAACTTTATCATTCTCCTGGATGATTTAATACCGGCGTACACTCTGCGCCTTTTAAATTCTAATCTAAGCCTATTAAACCCGTCGCCGTCCAATTCCTTTGAATGCATTTCCGAGTATTCGAATCGATATAAATGTTGAAAATAAAACGCAGGATGAACAACAAACACGTTTTACCTAAGTATAATTTGCATTTGCTAATGATTAGGTAACGTATATACCAACGGTTGAGCATAGAAAATTGTTATTTGTTTGCGTGTGATTAAGATACATATTACCGTGTAGGGGGTGGAGTATACGTCTTATTTCTCCCCAGACGAGTTTTATAGCGTTGGCGGCTGGGCAGTAATTGGATGTGAGGATGCGCGGGCGCAGTAAAGCGATTGACCAGAAATAACGAGCCGTCGACCGCCGGACCGTATATTATGTACCACATAATGTAAGCCGTGCAGCTGCTGTGAGAACGCTTTTATTGCTGAGTTTGTGAGAATATGTGGATGTATGTAGTCATTCGTGGCACTTTCACACCTAAACCACTTAACGGATTTGAAATGTATTTGCCACAGCTTAGCTCACATGAGCTAACCCGGAACTGTTTAATTGATGTGATTAATTTCGTTTTGGGTCCCAAGACAGAGCATGTCCCTGGGGCACTCCTTAGATCATATCAAAAGGTTTTTGTTGTTGCTTACCACTGTCGATCCTAGCTACAGAGGAGTTGCAGTGGTGGGAATGTGCGGTGGGCCAGTACCACGTAAAAAATATTGAGGATTCTAAGGCCGTGTTTCACCAAGCAATGTTAAAGTTAAAGCCATATTAAATATCATTTTATCCCTTTCGTATTTCATGTCAATGAATGAGATAGCATGTTTTTTTAACATCGCGTTAATTTTAACATTGCTTGGTGTAACCCGGCCTAAGACTACTTTAATGCTTTTGATTTAAAGTATGTAGGTATGGAATACGGATCCCACGTGACGTTACATTAGGTACCCTTCTTTTTGGCCTCGCCGTTGTAGGTTGAAATAGTTATTAAATAAGATACACAATAAATCAGACGAAAGTTCTATTGGCTTAATATAACTAAAGTGAACCATAAAATATATCTAGTTATTATAATTGCTTATAATAAATAATACACATAACAACAAATATTTTCACTTAGTATTTTATTTGTTTATTGTTATTTATAACAACAGATGGTTAGGTTTATTGCACTCTATAGTCAGTTATAAAACTTTTAGCTAATTTTATACTTGTTCGTTATAACAATGATATTATCGTATTTATAAAACGCAATATTTTTTATAACAACTAGCTGTCACGGGCGACTCGCGGCTAACTTCGCCACAAGTTCTACAAAAAATTGTTTCTATAAACTGAAATTTTACTACAATAAATAAACATGTATTTATTTATTGTAGTAAAATTTCAGTCAGCCTGATAATCAACTCTACAAAAAGTGTAGTGTAATATGCAAATCAAAGAGTTTGCTACGAGCCCCGCTGATTGGAGGCAATTTTTTTAAATAATCTATTATCACTCCAATCTCAGTAAATTCTATTTTATTATGAAAACTTAGCTGTAAGTTTTACAACTAATATTACAATTAAATAATAAAAAATAAAATGCCACCGATAAGCTTACACAAGTAAAACCGAACGTAAATAAGTACGAGTATACCATATAGGTATCGCATTTACCCTTTATCTTTAATAGGGATATAAAGGGATATTCTATGATAGGTTGATTAAATTTTTCGTCTCACGATCACAGCGTCGAGTACCTATATCATAAAATAATATGGTACATCTTTCATGGAAATAAGACAACGCATTTCGTAATGCTATGCAATGAAACATTACTTAAGAGGAAACACAACGCCTATTTTTCCATACAGGGGTTTGCGCGACCTGTTTCCTCCCATCATAATCCCAAAATAAAAATAAAACCTGAATATCTAAGTATTTTATTTGTACGTTCCGATTTTTTCCTTTTTTAAATAAATTAATTATTTAGGGAGACATGAACTTTCAAAAATCTAAAGAAAGTATCAGGCTCTTTGCTGTGTTTAAACACACTGGAAACAAATTTGACTGCATTATACAATAAAATCAAAACATAGGAAGCTAGCTCAAGCCTTTTTTTAGTTTGTAATGAGAAAAATATCTAAATCCGTTAAGGAGGAGGAAATAGAGGTCCCCCAAACGTCGATTTCTTGTGCTTTTAACAGGTAATTTCAGTTCGTACTGCAATTGTCTCTATCACGCTACCTACTAGCTACGGCACTGCAAGACAGCAATCGATTTTATAAATACCTTTCCTCTTACTTCTTAAGGACAAATTTGAATAAAGAATTAGGTTTTACTTTTAGCAAACGTTTAAAATATATAACTATTTATCACATATACGCAACGAGTCAAATATAGTCAGTCAATAAACTCGAGCTACCGTTTTTACAAGTCAAATAATGGTCCGTCAACACTCGACACCGCTAAAAGCAATAACGTTTTATATGATAAGTAGCAATATCTTATAAAGTTTTATCTAAATACAATCCATAATGGTTATGGACTTGCAAACGAATAGGAGTCCATACAATTGGATGATGATTCCATAAATTTATATTGTGCATAATAAAAACGCTCGCAGGAAAAACTTACTATACGTCTCATTACGGTTAGTCTGTAGTAAGTTAGTCACTATCTGGACCCTGGTTCTCATACCGAAAAACGGTCTACGTCTCAATTAGTACGGACAGTCAGTATCTAGACTATCTAGGCCCTAAGATACCTAATACAGCCCAGATTCAAGATACCATTTCTATTTATCGCTTACGAAGTTCGATAACAAAATGTATAGGATTTGACATAAGCTTCGCTAAATGACGAGCAAATTGGTAAGTCGATGGCATCTTGAATCTAGGCGCTGATTCTCGTTTCTTTTGATTAACTATCATTTCAGTATTCGAGTGACTGACTACCTTTTGTCAAAATTTGGTATAATAATACTGAAGGCTGCATCATCCCCTGTTTCTGAAAGTCTGATCAAATTGTCAATCAGCTAACATTTGAGAGAAAAACGGAGGTTGTTATAAGTTTTATGTATCAGTGTGTGTTTGTGGCATCGTAGCCTATACAACGGATGGAACAATTTTGATCTAGATTTATTGTTTGAAAAACGACACGATCGGGAGTTTTATTTTTGTTTAAAGTTATTTATTTAAACAAAGTTTTTGCACACTGGCTTGCCATCAGTGGAGTAGCGAGCCTTGTCGGGGGCCCCTTATAAAAATTGAATTATGAAGGGTACAGATTTCTCAAAAACCTAAAGTCGCCTCCGTGGATTGGGGGCCCCTTTATAATTGATACGGCAGATACGACGGTAGCTACGCCCCTGGTTGCCATGAAATATGCGAATTGATTTTATGAATTATATTTCTCTGCAAAGCGACTCGAATGCAGTCTACCTTGACATCGATATTCGCTTTCGTCGGATTTGTGCGTCGGTGCGTGACGATTCAGCATAGTGTTGTTAATTATGTTCGTATAAAGAAATAATTCCTTAACCTCCCTGTATGTTTAAAGGAGTGCCTAGAAAAAACAGAGAAAACTGTACAATACTTAAAATTAATTAATTATTATAATTTAATATAAAATGTAAACCTACAGTGGTCGCTAATGACCATTGATGTTTGAGCGACCTTAAATAAATTATTTAAAAAAAAAAAAGAAATAATTGGCTTTTGTGCGTCACAGGTTAGAATAAATAATTTGTTAGCTCATAATACATTCATGCAACAAGTATTAACTGTACCTATAGTATAGATAATACAGTACATGACGTAGCGAATAGAGCTTGGAAATTGTCGTTTTTAAGGAAATTACAGACTAAGTATTATTAAAAACGTTGATTTTTGAAGGACAGTCCAATCCCCATATCAATGAATTGGGGACCTATCAACTTATTTGGAAATCTGGATCCTTACTCGCCAAACAGATTCGATTTTGATTCAGATTCGACCGTGCCGCGTACTCCCGAATAAATTGACGTTTGTTTATTTTGATTCTCAGTCGATCGGTATGGTCGGGAGTACAAAATGTTACGACCTAACGATTTTCACTATCCTGATTAGTTTCAAAGCAAAAAAAAAACCTTTGAGAATTAACTGATTCGATTCACGATTATGTCGGGAGTAAGGCGAGAAGCAGAAATATAATTGAAAATTTCTTTAATAACGTTATTTATTTTCAACTGGAATTTCGAATGTATTGTATGTATTTTGGAATGTATGTGATCCAAATCTAAAGAAAGGAATAAGGCGCCTGTAACGCTCCCAATTTTCTTAATTTATAACTAATTATAAATTTATTTAAAGAATAAGAATTTATATTTCTAATTAAATAACCTATTAATAAACCTATAATAATAAAATAAATAACAAAGTCACTTTTCATCGCACATTCATTTTGTCGATGCTTGTGTTTGCATAGATCACATTGAATCTGATTTGAATACACATTTTAATACAAACATCACAAGGAAAAATAACAATTGGAAATAATAATAATAACGTTTTAAATATCCTGTTCGATAATTCTGCATTCTAAAGATAAAATATGGATTACGTGGGTGGAGCTTGCTTGGGGATTACCGCGCGGTTCGTACCACAAAGGGACATGAAAAGCGCCGCCGAATCTCCTTATCGTCATTTGATTGCTGTTGCCCGCTTGCGCCAATAAAGCCAGCTATATATCAACTCTGGGTTAGCTTGCGTAATGGCAATTGCGTGAATAATTGCAAGTTTCCTTTTTAACCCCCTACACTGCCCAACTATGCGCAAAAGCGGTATCTCAATGGATGCTAGTTTCGAGATAATTGACATTATGTAAAAGTGTTTTATTTTTTGCTTTATATTAAGATTTTTTGTTTATCAAGTAATATTTATAACGTAAAATTGGGTCTTTTTGTTATCACCATAATTGGAATATCGAAATTCTTTGTGTAAATACCTTATTCATGAGATACTGCTACATTGCTTAGTGAATTAAAGAATTAAAGTTTGAGTTACCGCTTTTTTGTTACCTCTTCTCCTACATGACTGTATATAAAAAGATATAAATCTTTTGTGTATAAAAAAATGAGTTATTTTAAAGAAAAAACTCAGTCAATATATGTTAACAAAATCTTTTATTCATAAAATTAGAAATGGCATACATAATATATAGCAAAAGAAACGGGTTCTATGAAATTTACTCAAATGATACAGGGAGGTCTCTCCAAAAGGACATTCTATTTTGGGGTATGATATTTTGAAAAGATTTCAAAATATTATCTTTTTTGATTTTAGAAATGCCTTCCGGAGCAGTTTTCTTTTTTGGTGGTGGCAAAACATGAGCTTTACAAAATTTTATTACCGATTATGCTTGCAGTGATAGGGTCCTTATTGAATCCAGTTCTGTATATCAGATCAAAACTGCCCCTTTTGACCTCTACTTCGACCATTTCATTAATATATGGACGAGGTACAATTCGAGACAGTTTATACTGTGTTGTGTAATCTTCCCAGTCATAAAAATCTTGAAGAGTCATCTCTATAGGTTTTACTCATATAATGTATATGTAATACACCATAAAATGTATTAGAAATCCGATCGTATCGTTTATACAATAAGGGCCAATTTAATATGCCGCTGCAGCCGTATCTCATATAGTCCAAATAATTTTCGGATCATGTAACCATTGTAATACTAAGCGACATAGCGGTAAGTCAGTAGTTTACTCGTTGAACATAATATTTGCCGCTATTTGACGTAGAAAAAGTGTTGTTCTTTATTAAGAGATTTGGCGGTATTCAATAATACGGCTAGTTGCCTTCGTGATATTGATATACCTCTAATACCCTTAGTGATTTGAGCTATAATTGAGATAGGAAAATATTTCTTAAGGCTTTTTTCACGTGTTCTGAACAAGATACTGCTAAAAGGCTTAGTTCATTAGATGCGTATTTTTTAAAGCTATCCGATGGCATAAAAATCAAATTTTCGATTTTTTTTGAGATACCGCTTTTGCGCTTAGTAGGGCAGTACAATAATAGCCCAAACAGGAACATTTGAAAGTTCCGTTAAGTAAAAGTAAAGTAATCGATTATAAATTGGATTATTGAATGAATATTAACGTTTTACAACAGTTAAGTTTTAAGTAATTAAATAAAACTATCTACCTATCTCTTTCTCGCGAAGCGATATTTGTACGCACGTTCGTGTAATGTCTATGTAGAATTAACAACGTGACGTCACAGTTGGTGGTTAATAGTTAAATATCTTCATTATATTAATAATTTTAGTTTTGGATTATATGTTTACCTGGGGGCTATATTAACAACAATTAAAAACATTCAATTCTTTTTTTAAACAAGGTGTAAAATAAATTAGTGATAATACTTTAGGGGTGTTAAGGGTGTATATGTAATGTGCCTCCTTAGTCCTATGTAGAGTTTACTCTGAAAGCACCAGCGCTGAAAGACGTACTTTTGACTGTCATGTTTCAATGAGAAATGCCCCAATATCATAAATTTGGTAATTTCACTAGTATGATGATAATTATCATCCGATTACGGAGCTATTAAATATTCCTGCTTGGCCTACAGACATAACAGAGCTGTTATAAGTTTGACGTGTCTCCTTAGTCCTCTCTATTAATCTAGTTTTTTTAAGCTATAAGTAATCATCATCAATTCACTCAGTGCTTGACAATTTGGTAGTTTCTTAAACATTAAAATTTTGTTTCTAGTTATTTTTAGCATTGAAGTGTAACAATAATACGCAAATGTAGAGTCCATTCCGTGAAGGAAGTGCCATGAACGCCCGACGGAATGTTAAGGCCGTGTTTCACCAAGCAATGTTAAAGTTAACGCCATGTTAAAATACCATGCCATCTCATTCATTGACAGGAAATACAAGAGGGATAACATGATATTTAACATGGCGTTAACTTTAACATTGCTTGGTGAAACACGCCCTAAATCAGAATGTTTTATGTCCTAAATCAGAATGCTCAATAAGGGTAAAAGCTAATATTTACGGAGATGCGGTGTATTTATTACAGGGTTATTCCTTTGAATACTTAATAGATAGTCCTTTTCATTCGTTATTAGATGATTTATACAGTATTCACCGAGCGAAGTCCCCACTCTTTAAATACTCTAGTGTTTGTGACGGCGGTTTCAAATGTTCCCTTCTCACAACATAGTCAGCCTAGTTAAAAGGAATACGACTGGGGACATCCATGTGCGGGTTTCCTCACGATTTTCCTTCATCGTCAGAGCGTCCGTATATGCACTTGAGATCTGAAAAAGTCTCATTAGTGCATGCCACCGATACGAGTGCTAATTAACTGTCTACCTACTAGACCACGGACGCTCTTGAATATAGTTTAGTACAGTATTAATAGATATAACAGAATAGTGATCCTAGTCCTACAACTCGATTCAGATCCACTTAGCCCTTTAGAATATCTTCATACCTACCTATTATAAGCTGGGCTAAATAAGATACAGTCTTCGCTACTGGTAGATAAGAATTAGTTCCAATGATTGCCGCAGGACCTCTTTTATAAGAAACTAGCTGACCCGTGCCCACTTCGTTGAGCATACAAACCGTTTAAACCTTCCCGGGACTTCCACGAACATTTGAAGACCAAAAATAGCTGAATCGGTTCAGTCCTTCTCGAGTTTTAGCGAGACTATCAAACAGCAATTCATTTTTAACCGACTTCCAAAAAAGGAGGAGGCTTCTCAATTCGACCGTATATATGTTTTTATTTATAAGGGAAGAAGACTAGCTGACCCGTGCCCACTTCGTTGAGCATACAAACCGATTAAACCTTCCCGGGACTTCCACGAATATTTCAAGACTATAAATAGCAGAATGGGTTCACCCGTTCTCGAGAGACTAACGAACAGCAATTAATTTTTATATACAAAGATGACTCTATCGGATTTTAACAAGACTGTGACAAGTATGAGAAATAAAATCTTTTCTTGATGAAATAACATGAGAAGTCAAGGCAGCGTCCAGCGTTGACGATGTCGCGATATGAATATACTATATACAGACCCTTATGTAATTATAATGTCAAGTGCTAGATATTATAAATTACGCACCCTTGACAGATTAGATGCAAACACGCCTGAAACCCTGTTTTGTTGAAACTTTATACACTTTTAGTTCACGATCTCCGTAGCGCAGTGGTTGCGCGCGTTGGTGCTCGAACGAGATGTCGCGGGTTCGAATCCCGCAGAGGGAACAAAAAGTTTTCAATGTACCTGGGTCATGGATGTGTATAATATAATAAAAATCCTAAATATGTGTATGGTATAAAAAGTATTAAATATATTTTCCGTTGTCTGGTAATCCAAGTTCATCGGATACTTAGCACAGAGCCAGATTGACGTGGTGTGAAGCGTCAATAGATATTATTATTATTATATTACTTCTATAAGTGGAAATTTTAATAGCCCGTAAAAACTAGTAAGTTTGCAGCAAGTAGATGTTTCCATTTTGTTAATTAAGTTTAAAAACAAAATATGTGGTAGATATTCTGATAAACCAGCTGCAAATCGTCAGTTTAAAGATTTACAATATCCATTAAATATTAAATTTGTGTATAATATAATAAAAATCTTAAATATGTGTATAGTATAAAAGTATTAAATATATTTCCGTTGTCTGGTACCTGTAACACAAGTTCTTCGGACACTTAGCACAGGGCCAGATTGACGTGGTGTGAAGCGTCCATAGATATTATATTATACATAGATATATTATTATTAATAACATGCATTTAACAGGGCACATCGATCTTTTAAAGAGAAGCAATTAATACAAGTAATAATATTGAATGACATAAACCATATAATCCACTTTTTGCTAAATTTATCATTTTTATTGCCATAAATACAAATTAATAATTATGATAATAATATATAACACAATAATAAATATCCTTACGTTTTATAAAATAATGTATTTAGCCACATCTATCTGTCTGTTCGCGATAAACTTTTATTATTATTTATTTATTAAAAACACACAAATATCTATCTATACAATACCTAATACAAAAGATAAATGAACACAATATATTTAATATAAAAATGGATCCCAAAATGTGTTGGTAAGCACATAACTCAAGAACGGCTGAACCGATTCGGCTATTTTTGGCCTTAAAATATTCGTGGAAGTCCAGGGAAGGTTCAAACGGTTTATATGCTCAACGAAGTGGGCACAGGTCAGCTAGCGTATAATATAAAAATGGATCGCAAAATGTGTTGGTAATCGCTTAAATCAAGAACGATGAACCGATTAGGCTATTTTTGGTCTTAAAATATTCGTGGAAGTCCAGGGAACGTTCAAACGGCTTATATGCTCAACGAAGTGGGCACAGGTCAGCTAGCCTATAATATAAAAATGGATCGCAAAATGTGTTGGTAATCGCATAACTCAAGAACGCTGAACCGATTCGGCTATTTTTGGTCTAAACTATCTTAAAGACTACTGCACCGATATTCATGCTCTTTTCACCAATTTATAGAGTGGTTCTTGAGGAAGATTTTAGTGTATCCCGTGGCCCGCAAGGCGGGTACAAAGAGTACCGCCGACTTTTTAGTGAGTAAGGGCCGCCGCCTGTGTTAGGGAGCAGCAGAGTCATCACATACCCCCAGCATCACATACCCACAGACAGAAAAAGCATTTTCTCGGCGAAAAAAAAACAAAAAAACATATACCTATACGGTCGAATTGAGAAACCTCCTCCTTTTTTGGAAGTCGGTTAAAAAAGTGGCGTTGCTGTCAGTTCTAAAGGAAAGTCTACGGCGGTACGAGATTCGCCGGAGCATTTTTTTTTCGCCGAAATCGCCGGAGCACCTAGTTCATTATAATTTATACTATTAAGAGGAAACACTACGAATTTTTTTCCATACAAAAATAGGGGTCTAGGGGATTTCTATTTCCTCCCTGGATAATACCTCTAGAGTAACAATGTTTTTCCTGAATATTTATGGATAATGTTTGTACGTCCCTATTTTTTCCTTTTTTTAATAAATTAATTATTTAAAGTGATATGGACGTTTAAAAACCTAAAAAAAATGGCCAGACTTTACGCTATGTTTAAATATCTAGAAAACAGATTTGACTACAATAAACAACAAAATCAAAAAATAGGAACCTAGTTCGATTCTTTTTTTAGCTAGTACAGAAAAAAATATTTAAATCGGTTAAGTTTTGGAGGAGGAAACAGGAATCCACTAAACGTCTATTTCTGGTACTTTTAATAGGTAATTTCAGTCCAAGTTGCAGTTGTCTCTATCGCGCTAGTGCTGGCTAGCTAAGGCACTGCGAGACAGCAATAGATTTTATAAATACCTATTTTGTATTTCTCTCAACCATGTTGTTTCCTCTTAAGTCCCGATTTCACTAACGCTTGTTATTGTTAACGGCTTGTAAAATACCATGCCTTCTCATTTATTGACAGAAAATACGAGAGGGATGACGTGATATTTAATGAATTGTTAACTTTAACATGTGTCGGTGAAATTGGCACTAAGTTTGTATTAACTGATTTTATTTGCACATGGATTTCCAAAAATAAACCTATATGAAACCTTGGGCCCGTATATTAATGTAACAATCTCAAATTCAACCACACTTGATAACCTATTTGACGGATAAAAAAAACGTTCGTTTTACTTTTAAATTTAATTTTCAAACAAAGGACTTTACGTAGGTATGTTACATAGGTACATTAATTTTTTTCTTTTTTAAAACGTAAGAATAATGAGTATAAAAATATAGATTAAGTATACTTATTTTAATGTTTTTCTATAATTCACAATACGAATATTACGGAATAAAAAGAAAATAAATTAAAGTACTAGGTATTTAACATTTATAAAGTTGTTGACTTTTAAAAGTGTAACGAAACGTTGTTTTATCTGTCAAATAGGTTCTCAAGTGAGGTTGGGTTTGTGATTGTTTTATTTATACGGGCCTTGGTATCCGTTATACCAAGTTTCTTTATAGGTTTGTTAATAAGAATGAAACCGCCAACATACGCTAAATTACGGCTGGACTGTAGTTAGGTATGGTAAATCTCTCCGTCCACCAATCCTCGCAAATTGCCCGCAAAGGGAGCCCAACTAACTACAGCTTTATGACGGTTTATAGCCCATAATCGCTCTTATTAAACTTCAACTGGTTCCTTTCCTTTGCCAATAATGAGTCAGTACAGTTCGACTAACGTAATTTCAGGGCATGCAAACAAAAAAATATTATGTTATTTATATAACTGTATGTAACTGGAAGGATTTTTCTCGGCGTTGATAGTTTTCACCGTCCACCAAAGTAAATTTGAATTCTGAAACCCAAAAACTTTAAGGATCTCCAATTATATTTACTTTTTACTCTATGCTATTTTATTAGTGTATTTATAATTTACAAATTTACAAAAAATCTGTACATTTTAATTAAAACTAAAACTAAAACAAACAAAAATAATAAAAAAACTATATCTACTATAAAATTACTTCTAAAACTACAAATAAAAAATAACCCCAAGATCGTCCCCCTCAGGCAGAGTACCCAGAAGGCTCAAAGAGTTTCCCCGCTGGATAGCGATGCTTACTCTTTGAGCCAGGTAGGTTCCTGCTCTGGGGTCTCGGGTGGCTTCTACTAGATTTTTTGAAATTTGACCAAATAATTTATGAGCACCCGGACCCCATGGGCCTAGAGTTTCAACCCCAAACGGTTCAAATATGAGATCCCCACTAAGGTTCTCATATTTGCGCCGCTTGAGGTTCTCCGCCTGGTTTGCGGCCGCACCCGCAACGCTCGAGGTACCCTGGACGTGGGACGGAGCGAGTGTATCGACGCAAGTAGCGTCCCATACAAGAGCCCGTCCCACTCTCCAAGGGACCAAGGTCATTCCGTCTGGTCTCTTGCCATCATCACGCGCCAAACCCGCGGGCTCCAACACAGCCGGTACTCCGGCGGTTGCAAGAGCCCGTCGGATGAGGTCCTTAAAGGAGTGATGGCGAGAGATGCGACCGGCGCTTCGTCGGCAGGAGAGGCCGTGGTGTCCGAGGCTGTCTACATGGGCACCACAAACGCAGCTGTGGGGGACGACATGGGGGATGCCAAGACGCAGGGAAGTGGCTAACCGGAAAGTTGTTTTGTCCAATAAAGTTCCGGTATTTGGTGACGGTAGTACCTGTAGCCAAAGCCCCGACTCCCATTTTTCAGCGGCTAAGAGGCGAGCCTGATCCGCAGGACTGGACGACGTATTCAGAAGATTGTTCCGTGTCAGTCTGCAGAGAGGCTCGTCCCAGAGCTTCTGTGATGAGGTATTGACGGGCAATTCGCTACAAGCACTAGACGCGAGCCAAGCGTCCTTGGCCTCATCCAAGAACGGAACTCTATTGGACAAAGATGTGTTTTGGAGGATTTGGGATATAAGGTTACGGTTGGCATGGATCGATGACAAGAAGGCGGGAAGTGATATATTTGATGGTTTTCGAACACCCAGGCCACCGAACCTAACTGGAAGAGTTGCCTGGGTCCATGAGCGGTCATTAAAATTTATATTTAAAATAGTGGATAGTGTATGTCTTACGGTGTCATCCAACTGTTTAAGAAGTTCAGGGAATTTCCATAACTGGCAACACCGCAAGACATACGTAAATTTAGGTACAAAAAGACAGTAACGGATTAAAGTGAAGGCCATGTGACAATTGATTTGGAGAAGGCGATCTAAAGATTCACTAAAATTTTGTAATTTATTTTTGACAAATACCGGAAGGGACTCATTCAGAATAGGGGAGCCCAAGAGGAAGAGTGAGTCCTTGTCTATGACAGATATTTGGGGAGCAATTTTTTGGAAGCTGGATATAATATCGTTTCTATTCCCACAACTATCTGGCACAAATAGTTCACACTTGCCCAGGTTCAGCTCTAGACCAATATTTTTGAACTCACGTATCAGGGTGTTGAAGTCGGACAGAACTGTGTTTTTACTCTATTACATTATTATTACGAGTTTATCTGAGACTCCGTATTAATAAAACTATGCCAACCTCAACCTCTAGACAGCATTTGAGATGACAGTTGAATTAATAGAGAATACTTAGGCACATGTCAGGTGTTTCAACTGAGACTAGCGATGTCAACAGCTATTCAAGCTACTTGAGCAGCTGACCTTTCGTAAGTAAAGTCAAACCGTGCATTGAGTCTTGGTTTGTTACTTACGAGAGGCCATTTTTTTAACAAATCAAAATTGTTTGCAGATGCGACTGTTTATTATATTTCATTATAATACTAGATTAAGACATCTTTATTGATACGGGCCTAGGTTAGGTTTTCCATGGGTTCACAAACGACAAGTCTATGGTACCAATATTCTATCACCACTTTTCAACTATGGCTCTTTCGTAATACCAGACATTATATAATATGTGGTATCTACATTCTGTATCTACATAATTAAAACATTTTACGTTATGAAGGAAACTGCTTACAGATCTCTACATAATATTTATTAACATAGTTGCAAGTTGTAGATAACTACTTAATGTTTTCCTCAACACACGCAGAAGGAAACCGTACATTTTCTCAACATTATAAGTTGCCTATATCCTACATTATAATATGTGACACATTATATTTAACCACAAAGTATTAAACCCAGTTTACATACTTGTTCATTGCAAGGAAACAAACATACAATTACAAATCTTTTGTCTTTATAAGTGTAGAATTGGGACTCCTATAATTACGGACTATCAATAGCTAGTCTGTAATATAGTTTGGTCGAAAAGATATCTATCATATTTTCAAGTAGTTATTTTGTGCCATAAAGCTAGTTGTAAATTGCCACAGTCATTAAATAGTGCCTACCGCTGGTCGCTGCAAGTCAATTAATAAGTCAGTATTCTGGCTTTTCCATTCAGTAAATTATACGGATAACGGAATATGCAATCGTTTTAAATTACGTAAAGTATATTCCGAAACCCTTTAGAAATAGAAATATGTATCGGAAAATCTAATAAAAACTACAGGGCCAAACTATGTAAATTTTTTAGGGGACCAGCTATTCTGCGTTTTATTTTCCGTATATTCCGTAAAAAAACCCCAAAAAAGTTATCATTCGATAACTTTACTTTAGCTTAACGAAGCTATCAAACGTTGTTGGACTAGTTGCTAAATTAAAAGTTTCAGGACTGAAGGGTGTTATTATTTTTTGCTATAAATGAAAAACCAAAATTACAAAAATTCTCCCCACGTACACTTTACGGTTGGCGTTTTGAAGTGGACTCTGAAAAAACTATAATATTTTTTTAAAATTATTTTATGATGCCCAAAGTCGTATTTACGCGATATATAAATGAATTCATCAATTTATATTAATAACAGCGGGGTTGGATAGACACTAGACAGATGGACGGGTGGACGAACGGACAGACAGATAAATAGAACGACACTGGATAAGGGCTAATAAGGGTTGTAATACTTACTTCGGAACAATAATCTTATATCTTATCTATACTATATATATAAAAATCGCCTCCGTGGTCTAGTGCTTCAGAGCTTCGCTCTCGACACGGAAGTCGTGGGTTCGATTCCCGCGTTGGAGCAATAAAAAAAATGTTGTTTCCAAGTTTGGTTAGGACAATGCAGGCCGATCACCTGATTGTCTGACAAAAAAGATGATCCATGCGTCGGATGGGCATGTAAAAAGAGGGTCCAGCGCCTGATCTCTCGCCAATCGTGTCGGTTTACCGTCCCATTGGGTTATGAGAGTAAAATGAAGAGAGAGTGTCTCTGTGTATTGCGAGAGAGTGTATCTGTGTAATGAAATCGGCTACCGACTGCGAAATCGGTGAGGGGAGCTTATTATTATATATAAAAATGAATTGCTGTGCATTAGTCTCGCTAAACTCGAGAACTGCTGAACTGATTCGGCTATTTTTAGTCCTGAAATACTCGTGGAAGTCAAGGAGAAGGGAAGGCTTAAACGGTGAGAAAATATTCCGCGGGTTCCACTTTGCGGGTTTCGCGATGTAATTAAATTTCATCACAAACTGTTTTTATGCTCAACAAAGTGGGCACGGACGGGTCAGCTATATAGCCTATAGTACGTCCGAGATAAATTTACCCTAAACGTAAACAAACCAAAAACCCCGATATTTTCACATATTTACTTATTGTGCACAATCAACACTTTCACCGAAATGTTAAAGGATTACACTTCATTATCCAATACATTTTATTACAATTAAACAATATGTTTAAACATCAAATGAAAATATTTCACAGAAAAAATACGCTATTTTGACACTGCCGATTGTAGAATATATAGTTTAATAGCAAACAGTTAATCATTGTATTAATATTGACCAATTGGCATAACTGACTAGTCTAATGGTTGTGTCATAGACGGGTTTGTTTACGTTTGAGTTAAATTTATCTCGGACTATAGTAATTATTATTTTTGATAGAAACTCCGCTCCAAACTCTAAAGTGTAAGAGGCAGTAAATTTACACCGGAGTATAGCTATAGTAACATTTCGGGCATCTCGCATTTCGGTGGGAGAATTCCGAGCCATTTATTGACGGAGACTTGGACAAAGACGCTGGCTTTACGACGCCATAAAACTATTGTACCGAGTCCCGAACCGAACCCGCGTATTGTTAGCTCCAAATAAGATATCCATTTTTTATTGTTTAGCCCATTAGGGGTTTAAGTTTGTACATATTTTGACTTGAACACCTTTTCTTTCCTTTGAGAGGCGCCGCCTTTGGTGTTTTTGCGAAACAATCGCACTGCTTGTACTCAGCCTGCTTATCATATTATCTATTGTCTTTAACCTTGTATACTAGGGAAAGGCTGAAAGTCGGTCCTTGTGATGTCTGATCCAGATGTTTCTAGATTCTTTCCGGCGTATGCATATTAGAGAAGAGTTGGTGCTTAAAACGTGTATGTTACGTTGCGTGCTGTTTATAAATGACTAGCTAATCCGTGCCCACATCGTTGAGTATGGAAACCTTCCCGGGACTTCCACGAATATTTCAAGACCAATAGTAGCCGAATCAGTTCAGCTGATCTCGAGTTTTAGCGAGACTAACGAACAGCAATTGATTTCTATATAGACTATGTTACTCAGTAATAATGTAGCTTTCTAATGAAAAAATAATTATTAAAATCGGTCCAGTACTTTTTGAGTTAAGTCGTTACATACAAAATATATATAATATACATATATCTATCCATCTACAATTCTACACTACCTAATATATAATACAGTGTAGAATTGTAGATCATGTCGTGGCACGGTTTTAATCATAGACATGATGAATAATGATGATATTCTTACTTGTTGTACGCGCCAATTCTGTGGCCGCAATAATAGTTTTATATTGATTACTAGGTATTATTAAATAGCATTCAAATTTGCTCTTTAAATTATCGACTTAAGAGGATGCAGTCTTTAGAGATGTGCCTTACATGTATAATTTCAGCTAATCTGTGTGGGCACAAAATATTGTGTTCTGTGTTTTTGGCTTCCTTACTACGTCCGGTTCTAACAGTAACCTAATGATGGCGTAAAATTACAAACAAAATAACAATAAGTCTTTGTAAATATTTTAACAAAGACATAACTTTTTTAAATCACTGAATGAAGACAATGAACAACTCACATTTCTTTGTCGGCAGTTTACTGCGGCGCCACGCCTAGCTTTCTACTTTGGTTTTGTTTTCGCTTCACAGTTTTACAATAACTTTATAAACTGTTAAATTACAATAATTAATTGTTCGAAAACCCTTTAGATGTTAATCGGAGCATGTACAGTGAGTAAATGGTTCCATTCACATTAAACAACTATCATACAAACATACTCATTACAACTAATGAAGGTAGATTAACTCATACACTCTTATTTCTTAGTTTATTAGTAGGAACACGAACAATATACAAATTTAAAAAAAAACGTTGCATATTGCAAACAATATGAAGGAATGATTTCTAACACATAGTTTAAGGCCGTGTTTCACCAAGCAATGTTAAAGTTAACGCCATGTTAAATATCATGTTATCCCTCTCGTATTTCCTGTCATTGAATGAGATGGCATGGTATTTTAACATGGCGTTAACTTTAACATGGCTTGGTGATACACGGCCTAAGTATATATTTTGAATCCATTTTGTCATCAAAAATACCTTACCAATAACTGAAATTTCGAACACATCAATACTGTGTGTAATAATTTATAACTTCACATTAAAATAATTTATATTTCAGTACGACAATATATTAAATGGAATCCGCAATAAAATATCTAATCTTAATTGTTAATGAACATCACAAATTCGATTAATAAATAAAATCACTTTTAAAAGCTTTAAAATATTTACAATTTGACGCTTTTGCATGTAATATAATATTGTGTTTATGTATAAGCAGGTACCCGAATTGAGGCCGCAGTGCACGTATATCGACGACTTTTGACGTATTTTATACCACACGATAAATCAAACGAGCCGTAAACATAAATCTTCACGTCAAACCACTTTATATACCCACGAATCGACATTGATATTTTAAAACCCGGCGTGCCACTTAAAGGCACCGCTTGTAAAAAATACAAAGTAACAGCTAAGGTTTTTCATTAAAATTATCTTTGGTAATACATTAGGCTGGTATATGGTGGGAGGAAAACCTGATGGTATCTACGTAATGGTCTCGAGAATTAAAAATGTCGATAGTAAAACTTGGGCACGTCTTATGTAAGACTGTGGAGTAAATAAACAAGCGGTTCTGAGTGCTGACGTCGCCGCCCGCGGCCCTCGACAGCTGGTATTAAATACGAGACGAGATAAATTACATTAAACAGTTATTTAAGAAGTTTTTATATTATTTGTACAACTACAAAAAATGTGTAATGCTATTATGCCATAGCGAAATGCTAAATGTCTTCGGAAGTTCGGAACCGCAACGAAATTAATCAGAAGAAATGTGAAAGAAATGTTCCATTTCAGATATTATGTCATTTGTTTAATGTATGTACAATACAATGATGTAATGTACAATGTACTGGTGAACATATTAAGTCCAATTATTTTATTTATAAACTAGCTGTGCCCGCGACTTCGTACGCGTGGAAAAGTGATTTAGGATACTTTTATATTTTTAAATATATTTTTAGTTTATTGGCGCAACCGCTGACAACTTTCGCCAATAGGTACTTCCCAGTGTATCCCAGTGTTGATCCCGATCCAGCAAGTCACGTACCCGGCAAGCCTCTTGGTATGCAGGGTATAATAATAATATAGTACCATCCTTTCGGAGCTCGGCAAAAGAAGTAGGCCTTCGAACAATATGTAGAAGTCAGCAAAGGTATTCAAAGTTAGGATAATATTATTCGAATGCACCGTATAGACCCAGCCAATTTTTCACGTTAATTTAGTAAATTATTTAACTTCGATGTCCGTCTGTCTATCTGTCTGGTTGTCAAAATTTTAACACGTGTAGGTATCAAGCTAACAATCCTATTAAATACTCAGGATCTTCTGTCCCTTCTGGCTTTGAAAAATGCGGACTCCTTAGCCACATCTACCCAAAGATTCAGCCGTATCTCTCTAATTTTCGACACTCCAAAGGGAACCAAAACCTAAATTTGATACGAAGCAACGTCTTAATAGTGCCGACATAGGATAAATTGCGAAACCATTAAATTATTTTCAATTTTTTTGAACTTACTACCGTTTTTGTCATTAATAAGTATTTTGAGATATTAAATTGAAACATAATATATTGCAAATTTTAAGGTATTTAAAACGAAACTCTCAGTTAGACATGGGCGCAGCGGCACGCCCCGTCGAGGATCCAGCAGGCTTACTCTCGACACAACTGAGAATCGAATCAGTTCGATCTCAACGGATTTGGTGTTTTATTTGGTAGATTACTTTGGAACTAATTAGGATAAAGAAAACGTTTGGAACGTAACTTTTTGTACACCCGACGATATCAATCGACATAGAACAAAAATAAACAAACGTCAATTTATTCGGGAGTATGCGGCACGATCGAATCTGAATCAAATCGAATCAGTTTGGAGAGTTAGGCCCCAGCTCGGCGCGCCGATCGGTTTTAGTAGCGTTTTTTTATTAACCTACCCTAAGTATAACAATAATATAAATAAATTAAATTTAGTTTTAAAGAAAATATAAAATAAAAAAAGATTAAATTTGAATGTTTGCAGCGCGGTTCCTGCCGCGCTTCATACAAACGTCCAGCATTTTTTTTTAATTGTCATAAGTTTTTTATTTATGAACCGATTGAGATGAAATAAATGTTATGTCAAGATTACTACAAATATGATTGAACCACATCTAAATCGGATAAGCCGTTTCTGAGATTAGCGTGCACAAATGCACCGACAAACAGACAAAAATAAAAAATAAATTGTTTTGGGTACTATTGCATAAATAAAAGTCTCCTATAATAACACAGGCACAGTTAGCACATTTTAATAGTATTTTTTACCCAGCAGTCTACACTACACCAGCCCGGCTCGGACGTAAGACGTCACCCAGCAGCCTGCATTACGCGGCGCCCGGTCGAATCACGGCGAAACGATTTTAATTTTGCTATATTTCCTAAACTACTCATTATATTTGCATGGTATAAAGGGCAAATATTATAGTCTTCATGGAATGCTTAAGCCAACTAACGTATTAAAAATGATAAGGATTAATACCGTGATGGTATAAATAGCTTTCCAAAAACCGCTTCATTGCCCGTTTTTTAGTTTATCGCGAAAGGCTTTCTTTTAATTATACAGTTAATTAAGTTGATTTTATACAATAAATGATAATTTATTTTCATTTGTGAAGCAAGTTCAAAAATACAATTTTTATATTATTATGACACTGTGAAAACACTGTTTTCCCAGAAAAAAAATCCTGATAGTTAGGTACTTATTTGATGTTCTAATCTACTTTAGTGCCACGTTCTATTGCTTCGCGTCACTGTGTAAGCGATCCCCCCGCGCCCCCCGCACGAACCTTTCGACCGCAGGCCGCGCGCGCGAAATTCATCCGACTTGCTTCAAATTTATCGTCACTGCTCGGCTCCTATGAATCGTAGCGTTATGTTATATAGCCTATAACCTGCCCAGGAATATGGGCTACAATCGTACCAAGTTTGGTTAAAATCCCTTCAGTAGTTTTTGTTCCCATCGTGCACATACAGACAGACAGACAGACAGACAAAAATTTTACTAATTGCATTTTTGGCATCAGTATCGATCGCCAATCATCCTCCAATATGTATTTTGAAAAAATATTCAATGTACAGAATTGACCTCTCTACAGTTTTATTATAAGTATAGAAGATATAAATCAAGTACACTACACATAAGTAAATGTAATAAGTAGTTTTAAGTTACCCCATACTGAATTTTACGCTGTAATTAAGTTTGTAAATAATTGTTTAAAATTAGGATATTCCTAGATATTTTATTTCACTTATAGTGCACGTTACAATGATTCTGATCTAGCCTGTAGGTTACAAGTATCTATAAAATAAATTTAAAAAATATAATTAATACTCACAGCCTAACTTATATATTAACTAACTTATTTTAACTCTGTACTAAGGAATTTTTGGTAAACAAGTTTGTAATCTTCAACAAGTCATTTTGAAGCTCCCGACGTCATTGTTTTTCGCAATACAATTACCTATGCTAAAGTATTTGCAAACGTTGAGTTTATTGCCCTCTATTGTTTCAAAGACAGGGTTTTCCTATTTTTTCCTAAAGCTTCTAAAAGTACAAGAACAAACATGTTCGGCAGATGTTTTAATATTTTATGATAGGTTACGCGTACCTATTTTCGATAATACCTTAGATGTTAAAAGGAAATTTCTGATGCCTATGATGCAAATAAAATAAAATATGTCTTTGAATACTTATATAGGTACCTACCTATATACGTTTAAAAGAAATGAGGCCTTTTAATATGGAACAACCTTTGGCGACCGAATTTTAAATTCAGCTGATCTAAGCTTAATTCTACTTGATCACAAAAGTGTAGATATGCATCTGTACCCGTTGCCGGATTGGGGGATTCCATACAGATATGCCTACAATAAATATCAAAGAACAATAAGTATCAAAGACGCCTCGCATTGAATGAGTCCCTGTTCGGTAGAAGAGCGTCCGATGCCACGGAGCGCTCTCCCGGAAGAAAAGCAGTTGTCGTCGACAGGATGCTGCGAAAGTTTTGCAGCTGAAAGCAGAAGCCGCTAACTCGGTCGCTGCTGGTATCGCCTACGCGAGGTGTCCCATCACCAAGCGGAGGAGATGGTAACTTGGGGTTTTAGTGCGGTAACCCCGAGTGCGTTCCTTGCCTCGCAGTCAAGAGAGTCCCACATATACCGGCCGACGTCCCCAATCAGTCGGGAATCCCTAAAGGATTTCCCCAAGTAAAACAGTCCTCACGAAATCCTATGTCCCTCGAAGCTGCTACAAAGAGCACCACCGAGTTTTAGTGAGTAGAGGTTGCGCCCATCCTTCATCTCTTAGGACGCAGAGACTCACATACCCACCCCAGGATACCTATCCCTGTGGGATACTCATAAGCATTTTCTCGGTGAACACTTTATAGTTAAAATACTTCTGCCACATATCACCTTCATCCATTCATGTATTCATGTGTTTGTACGTTATGTATGTTACTACGTATTAAGATGTTCTATTCATGTGTTTGTACGTTATGTATGTTACTACGTATTAAGATGTTCTATTCTAGAGATTATAGAGATATATTATATAGAATAATTTATGTACGTTACGAGTTACGACATATTCTAAAATGTTTAAGCGACAGTTTCAGACTCAATTTTCCCGAAATCAGAATTTTACTATACTACATATCACCTTCATCCGTTCATGTCTTCAATTATGATTGACATCAAATGATAAACAATTTATTAACTATCACTACTTCTCTATGGAATCAAAATAAACAAGGAAAATCAAATGCGAATGTAAATTCTACCTCATCATCATCATTTCAGCTATGTCCTCCACTACTGGTCCTAAGCCTTCCCTAATACATTTTCTGAGGGTTACTGTGACTACATTTATTATTTGATTCATACGGGACCATTGGTTTATTTTGTTCAAATAATAAGTAGATACGTAAGTCCAAGTGCGAGTCGAACTCGTGCACTAAGTGCTTCGCACAAACCGGCAAAATAATAACATTTGTATGTATGGGCAATCCCCTAAATACTTATTTTAATTTTAATATTTATTTTAAAAAGCGGGTGTAAACGCCCAATGTCTTTTCCTTGCGAGATTCTAGTACGTCGTGGTATTGCTGGTATCTCAGAGCAAATAGACGTAAGTTATCACAATTAGATAATACTTTACACATTTACGTTTTTTACAAAAGGAATTCCCCATGTTGTAGGTACGTACATTTTAACCGACTTCCAAAAAAACGAGGAGGTTCTCAATTCACCCCGGTTAAAAAAAAACCTAATATTTAGAGTGCCCAGTGCCCATCGCATTCTGTGATCGACTTATTCTGAAACATATATACAAACATATTATGTACTTCAATAGTTTATGTTTTATAGTGTTCTATCTTAATTTGGCCACATAGGACCTGCCGATACAATATTATAATGTTACGAGTAAAATATTCTAAATTCTAATAGATAGTGAGCCCTACATAAATGGAAGTAAAGCTTTTATCATGTTACCTACTAGCTGATCCGTGCCCACTTCGTTGAGCATACAAACCGTTTAAACATTCCCTGGACTTCCACGAACATTTCAAGATCAAAATTAGCCGAATCGGTTCAGCCGTTCTCGCGTTTTAGCGGGACTAACGAACAGCAATTCATTTTTATATATAAGATTAGCTAACTCGTGCCCACTTCGTTGAGCATACAAACCGTTTAAACATTCCCTGGACTTCCACGGACATTTCAAGACCAAAATTAGCCGAATCGGTTCAGCCGTGCTCGTGTTTTAGCGGGACTAACGAATAGCAATTCATTTTTATCATAAGAAAGCAAGAAGATATTTCATAAAAGCTCCAAAGTTTTAAGAAAGAAAATAGAAAATATAAGATTTTTTTTAATTCCGGTTATGGCGGCAACAAAAATATACCTATTAAATCATTTGTGAAAATTTAAACTGTCTAGTTGTCGCGATTCTTGAGATATAGCTGGACAGACAGAGAAGTAGTAGTATTTTTACCCTTCGAGCACGTGAACCCTAAGAATGACGTCACCAACATTACTTGACAAGATTTTGCCAATCGGGATCTTTCAATGGCCATAAAATGATATTTATTTGGGATATCTCGCAATAAATATTTACGAAACAAAATTAATTTGCAGTGTTTCGCCGAAACTGCTTTTACACCCTTTCCCACGGTTGATGTTATTTATATTATGTACTAAATCTTGAGGTTAATTATAATATGTACCAAATCTTTAGGTTAATTTTATTATTTATTTATTTAATTACTCACCAACAGAACAACATTAATAAAAAATAAAAACAAAAAAGGCTTAAAGATAAAATGAGTCCTAATGATAGGTGAAGTACAACATGAGTTTGCGACGGCCGACAATGAATAAGTATTTTATATAAGTAATAAGAAAATATTATGGAATTTGAGATTATTATGTACCAAATCTTTATTTAATGGCGATATTAATTATAGCAGCATGGCTGTGTAGAGTGCGTGGAGTACTGGAGTAAGAATATCACCTCCCCATTAAATTTCAATTTCGAGTAGAGTGCTAACTGCTAACTGACATGGCATTGAAATAAGGTAACATCTTTCTAAAAGTTATGTAGAGAACTTCGTAGATTTAGTCCCAATGGAGAATGTAACAGATACAAGCCCTACTGTGACAACAATTTTAATCATTTTTGTATACTTAGTAGTACACAAAATTGATTAAAACTGATGTCATAGTAGACCTTGTATCTGTACAAATACACTAGTTATTGTTTCATTGAAAAATACCAAGTATTCATGAATTTACAGACATTTGAAATTCTTGAAATGTCTGTAAAATTTGCAAACGTCGAAAAATTACGTCATCGGATAGAGAATTTGAAATGAAATGTTTTGGAAACTACACGACGTATTGTAATAATTTTTTGACTCATATTTGGCAGAAGTTATACAAATTCGAAAGGTATTTAAGCGTTCTGAGTTAAGAAGCAATATAGCTTCATTATTATCAATATATTATTAATATTATGGTAATTTTACAATAAATGATCTAGCTAGTTGAATCGAACGTATTTGTTTATGGCCGCGCCCCGCACTTTAGACTAGGGACTTAAAATAATGAGTAGGTTCCTACTCCCTGCTACCTAAGAGCTTCAATTATAAGTCAAGTTTTTAATACGTACATCGATGGATATTGGATACATACGCCAGACATAATATAATTATAACATTAGAAAACAGAAGGGAAAGGATAGTTGAGTATTTAATATCGTATCAATGTATTTCTTAAGAATATTATGAAAGGAGTAGTAAAGAAAAAAGAGGAAGACCTAGGAGAAAAGAAAAGAAAAACGTTGTGTCGTATCATGATATCCAAAATAAAGTACAGGACTGAAATAAATGGCGATTACTCCACCTACAGGAGCTCTTAAAATTTAAATGAATGAATCGATAGAAATTAATAATTTTATCAAACTATACGTTATTAACAAAATTAATAGAAATAAATGATACTTTTAAAGGGTTTTGAAACCACATAATCGTTAGAATATTGGCCGCATAGTTAGTATTCAGTTTTATGTTCGACAAACTCTCGCTAATCAGCGTTATCTTGAATACAAACATGGGTTTTTGGGTTTTTTAAGGTAAATTGTGGGTGGCGGGCGCGGCGCAGCGCGTATCGCCTTGTATATGTAGAGATAATGCTTGTGACGGAGAGCGGGATTAAAAATTCATTTAACTGCTTTCATGTTCGCCGATAATCCCGTCTAGGTATCAACATATCAATTCAGAGGGATTAAACACGTTTAGTAAATAGATTCCACGCGATAAACACTAATTATCTGATATTGAGCGCCCTAATCGCTCAGACCTACATTTACTTGAAATTTGGACGTATGTATTATATCGTTCAGAAGTCTCTACACTATTACATATAACGGAATCTCTGTGAATAAATCTGTCTACGATTTTAAGCTGGAGGCCAGTCTATTGTTCTATCTTTATGTCAGGTTATTTGTCGGGTTCGATAGTAATTTTATAATCGCGTTTACATCATAACATTTAATCTATATTATTATTTCGTATTTGATCTCTATCGGAAGTAGATAATTCTACTCCCCAGTCCGAACTATTTCATAGTGTCATTAAATTCTATATGCTGTGTTGATCTTGTGCAGTCGTAGATTTTTCTTGTTCTACGTATAAAGTAGTTTGTTTTAGCTTCTTGTTTAATCCATTCCTGTGCTGTGACTCACTCATTCAATGGAAAAGAATGTTGTACAGGGCAAATATCCGGTGCATCTTCCCAGTTCCCAGTAATCCGCACCTAATGATTCGTCTGGAGATTTAATTAAAAGGTTATACGTGTTATTGACACCGGCCAGTTAGGCGTGACATGTTAACGACCTGTAAGCTGTCAAAGTACAAACAGAGCCGGGTAAACACGCCGGTGTTTGCCCTGGCGCGGCGCGGAGCGGCGGGCCGCTGTGTGATCGTCAGGGAAGGCACGGTGGTCGCCTTTACCCTGGTGCGCTTACATTGTAATAATTAATACGATGGAGCCCACACACTTTTGCTCCTGAGAGGAAATGAAAACAAATATGGCCAAGTTTCAAGGTTGTAATTGAAGAAATGAATCGATGAAGGTGTTTTGTCGTTTAAACCCAGAAAATTGAGTTTAAACTGTCACTTAAACATTAAGGGATATATAACGTAATAAGTACATTGATTCTAGAGACGGATCTTTAGATTGATGAACATAATACGATACGACGTATTCTAAAATGTTTAAGTGACAGTTTGAACTTAACTTTCTCGAAATCAGATCAGGGCGCTGGGCCTTACTGCTGGACATAGGCCCCTCCAATACATTTCCAGTGCGACCGGTCCATTGCCACCTGCATCTAACGTGACCCGGCAGTTTTCACCAGGTCGTCGGTCCATCTGGTAGGTGGCCGTCCCACACTCTTTTTGCCCCATCGACCGTCCAATCTTCGTGCTATGTGGCCGGCCCATTGCCACGCTGACTGATCCTACGGGCAATGTCAGCAACCTTAGTTCTTCTACGGATCTCCTCATTTCTGATTCGATCACGTAGAGAAATACCGAGCATTGCCCTCTCCATAGCACGCTGAGCGACATTGAGATAAATGTGTATAAAGGTGTTAAAATATGAATAAAGGCGTTAAAATCATCTAAATCAGTGAGTGATGAAAGTTGCACTTACATTGTAATAATGATATTTAAATGTGCGTGATGGAAAATCTAAATCATTTTTGTCCTAAAAGTTGAGCTAATAATATACTTGTAATAAGTACGTTGAATCTTCAGATACATAATTCCGATTTCACAGTAGATAATTTGTATGGCGTAATTTTAAGATTCTATATCAAATTATAAATACGTTAATATTTAACCAACGCTACAAAAACACATAAAAGCGTTAAAATTATCTAAATCTGTGATGGAAAACCCCAAATCATAATTCGCGAGATAATGTTATCGGTGTGTATAGTGTGTTTTAACCGGTATTTACATCATGTTTCATTTCCTGCCTTTTTAGGAATCCGAACCCAAAGGGTAAATACGGGACCCTATACATATATTACTGAAACTTCGTGTCTGTCTGTCACCAGGCTGCATCTCGATATGGGTCTTATTTAATATAATATAACATATATATATGTTACCGGCCAAATCCGATTAACCAGTATAGCCTAGTCCAAACTAATTTTTCCTAAGCCCGATAGGATAAACCAGTGTAGACTAGGCCAAACTATTTGATCCTGATATAGACACGCACATTCTAGGATAAACTGGTATGGCCTAGTCTATATAGTTAAAACAATTGGCGGGGTCTGAAAACCAAAGCTAACCATGTAAAAATAAATAACAATTTTATTATTTGACATAATACTCGTATGATTATTGCTTTTTGATATGCTGTTCTTGTCCGCCGAAAAGTGACAGGGACCGCGCAAGAAAAGCTCTTAACTTTAATTCAGCAGGATTACTCCCGACAAAATCGAGAATCGAATCAGTTCGATCTCAACGGCTTTTGGTATTTTATTCGGTGGATTACTTTGAACTAACCAGGATATAGAAAATCGTTAGATCGTAACTTTTTGTACTCCCGACCATATCAATGGACTGAGAATCAAAATAAACTAACGTCGATTTATTCGGGAGTACGTGGCACGACCGAATTTAAATCAAAATCGAATCAGTTTGGAGAGGAAGGGTCCAGTATTTCGTTAGTTCATTAACCACGAGAAACCTTTCTGATCCTGGGAAAGAAAGGTCAAGCTAATGAAAAATTCATATTTTCTATTGACGTTAGGTCAGTGGGCTGTGGGCCGTGGGCGGCTCATAAACCTGCCGGCGTGGAAGGGACTCAAAATGCCTTCAATAAGTATCAGTGTACTCAGCATTTAGAGGCATTCTTCGCGTCTTTGTGTCTATTGTTTATGTATTTACCGCAATTCCAAAATTGGTCTTTTCAATGTTTTTTTAATTGATGTTATTATACTTCTGGTAAGCCCTGTGTTCCAGGAGCTGATAGTAAACGAAAATAACGTTTTTTTCGTTCAGATTCGCGTTTCTTTAGCACTTTAAATAATCATTATGATCGTTTTGAACTGTTCTTACTCGTGTTCCACAAGCAGGTGTCAGCTGTCAAAAACTGTTCAAAACGCTCAGAATGATCCCATCTTGTTTTTGACGTTTACTTAGATTTCACTGATCTCGATGTTATTTTTAAGTTATGGATCGAGCAAATTTATTATAGATTCTTATGTAGTTAATATTGTTAATTTAAAATATTATAAATAGAATTTATGAGATAAAAAGGAAATGTTAAATTTTGACATCTGTCAGTCGTTCCACTAGCAGTAAAGTTTGTTGAAACGTTCAGATCGAAAATTTCAATAATGTGCTAAAGAAACGACTGTGTGCGTTATGAATGATCTGAGCGTTCAATGTAAAAAGAGCGCCTAAAGAAACACGCCCATTATTTAAGCACCATTAAAAATAATGAAATGAATTAAACTCTCAAATATAATGTGCGATTGTGAAAGAAACAACCGATTGACGTAAACATAGTTTATAGTTATGACATTACACCAACTTGCGTTCAAATGTTTTGCCAGAAAAAGAAAGATGGTTTTATTTTATTTTAGATGATCTTGCTCATATCTTTGTCCAAAAGTGAATTAATTTAATATTTATTCAATAACCAAATTTACAAAAATATTTGACAACAATAAAAACGAGCTTTCGTTTACAGTAAAAGCTAAATAAGAATGCTCTTGTTCTAGCTAGCCTTTTGTTATTTTGATGTGAATCCAGCTTTACAACTCAGCCAACGCTCCTACATCCAGTTTCTGAAAGGAAATTTTTACTGAAATTAACAACTGATCAGAGATTTGAACCTTTTTGACTCTGTCCCAATCCCAATGTCAGTTGAGTCAACTGATTTGAGCATTTGCCTTTTAGAAACCGGGGGTTAGTCTAAAGGTACCAGTAAACCCACTGGTTTAAGGTGGTTCAGACGGAAACCATAGCCCACGAACCAAAACCTTTATAATAATAAATAGGTAGAAGTTTGAAAGGGAGTTCTTGAGAGGTAAGGGGTATGTGAAGCCAATTAGGATTAGGAATGTAGTTATAAAAATCCGACGCTACTGGGACCAACATTGTACTAGAGCTATACATCATAATACATGGTGTAATATGAGTGATAATACTTTAGGGTGTTTATAGTTTACTGTGAGAGTACCAGTGCTGAAAGTGTTGTTTTAATTATTGTATGGGCAAATTTATGATGTTCAAACATGAATGTCAAATGTAAGTTTCAGGTCAGGCTGGTACATTTCAATAAACTCCACATAGGGGCCACATACACCCTGAATTATCACTCATTTATATTATACCTTGTATTTCTCTATTTCCGTCTTCGGGAAAAAAGAAACCGGTATTATATTATATACCCTCCCATTGGCTAGACTAATCTCCATCAGGGCCGCCCTTCTACCTGCGCGTGCAGACATACTCTGTGGTCAGATAACATCTGTGAATCACGGTGTGGAACTTCCTGTTGGTTATTTGTTATATCAAATTCGTAGACCCAACGAGAATATACGATGTTCCTTTGAATATTCGATACTTATTTTTTGTTTTTTAAAGTTTAGCCATTACGATGATATCCACAAATCAGAACGTTTGTGAAGATGGATGGAGGGTTTTTTTTAGGTTTGAGACTTGTTACAAAATTATACTGAATTTTGATGAAAGATTGAGGATGAGTGCTGCGTCGAGTTACTTTAACGTATAATGTAAGTATATTAAATATTTAAATTTAAATAGACTGTGATAAAAAGCCTCCCCAATTTTTATGTTGCTAAAAATTTAAATGCATCGCATAATATATTAATGTAACTACCTACAAAATTTCATGAATTAAAAAAAATACAGTAATTGATAGGCCAACGGAGGTGTGAGTGAAACTAAAGGTTGTACCATAGATTTCTAAATAATTGGTACGTAAGTCAAGTTGTTCCTACTAAAGAATCGTAAAAACGTCACGCTATTACAGTATAATCGTAAAAACAACACCCTAAAGTCTATATGATAAATGTCGAGGGCAAATTATTAGCAAATATCTACTAACATTGCGGTTTGCCCTGTCAGCCCTGTGCGTTGATATAAATATTATTAGATATGAGTTAGTCACGGATTACGTATGCCTCTTATATTACGGTATAAATTATTTCAAAACAGTCAATAAATATTCGCGAATGAAAGAGTTCAACGCAAACATAAACGTTATTATTGAAGTGAAACATTCTGACATTCCTTAACATCATTGTGTAGACAACGAAATAGCCACAACAAAATTAAAAAACATATTGGACAGTGTGACGATTATACCCAGCCTTTCTCGATAAATGGGCTATCCAACACAGAAAGAACATTTCATATCGGACCAGAAGTTCCCAAGATAAGCGCATTCGAAGATTTAGCTTTATAAAATTAGTATAGATTCATCGGACTATTGTTGGCGGAGATATTGCAGCAGCCAGCGTGCGACGGAGTACAGTGGGCGGCGCCTTCACTACCTATCAATCTCAGTTCGACACCGACGCGCGGCGCGGCGTCGGCCATTAAAATATTCCCTCCCTTGACTCTAAGGCCTGAGCCTCGAATCTTGCGGGCAGCGGGGCGGGAGCGGCGGCGTCGCGGGTACGGCAGTCTTTTGCGTAAAATCAAATGGACCGGTTCTCGAAAACAGCGGCGCGGGAGCGGGTAACGAGTACCGCACCCGCGCCGCCGCCGCTCCTGCCCCGCTGCCCGCAAAATTCGAGACTGAGGCCTAAGGCCCTTCGCCCACTGCGACTTTTAGTAGCGATGCAGTCGCATGTTTATGAAGTGCACGAATACATACTACTAAAGCGCGTTAGTCGCGTTTGGAACGCGATAAAGAAGTGATCCTAACGCGCTACTGCATCATATAAGGCATACATATAAGAAAACGGGGTCTTCTAATCATCTATTCCTCGTATTTATAATAATTTCAGTTTAAGCTGCAGTTGTCTCTTGACCGCCCCACTAGTTTAAGATAATTAAGTAAGAACGAGTGTATTGCGTACACAATTGAGCACTTTAAAACTCCTGCGTAGCTGGTCCGGTTTTAATGAAACCGTTGCCCAAATCGGGAGGGTTATTTAAACCCTATTAATAATATTTACTCAATAGGCTAGATTCTCCTAGTCTGATACGGAAGGAAAATCACAGACAAAACATGAAGTGCGTTCCAGTTGCATGGAATCTCTTATATATAAAAATTAATTGCTGTTCGTTAGTCTCGCTAAAACTCAAGAACGGCTGAACAGATTCGGCTATTTTTGGTCTTGAAATATTCGTGAAAGTCCCGGGAAGGTTTAAACGGTTTCTATATACGAAAGAAAATATTCATTATTAAAGTTATTTCCTTGCAACTGGAACACACCTGTTGTATACTTTGTTTGGCATGTAAATATTTTTATTAGTAAGAAAGTACGGCTGCAGCATTGTCGACAAGTTATAAAAGCTGGATGAATTTATAGTTATTGTTACAAGGAAAATTGTTTTAGCTTGTAACAATGACTATAATCTGAAAGTTATGACGAGATTTTATTTTCATAAGGCGCATAGTAACTGGTAAGTTATATTCAATTCGTATGCGGCATATGATCCTTAACGATACAGTCTTTAACCTAATAGCAAAATGGTATTCTTAATTCTCATAAACGTCATACAGAAGTAGAAAGCTAAGTAATATCATCTTCATAAACCTCTGTGGTTTCTTGATGATATTTTTATACAAACATTGTAATTTAATAATTGTTTTAAATGGTAAATAAAGGAAAAAAAGGAGTTTAGGTCAGTTTATGAAAATAAGACAGTCCATCTAAATTAAAAAAAAATAAACTAAATTAAAAATGTTTATTTTTAAACCGCCGACTTAGGGCGTGTTTCACCAAGCAATGTTAAAGGTAACGCCATGTTAAATATCATATTATTCCTTTATTAAGTTAAATACATGAGCAGTAGAAAATCATGAAGAACTACAATTTAGCATGTAAATATCGAGGATAAAATAAAAGCAATTATGTAACATGGATTTCTTTATTTACCAAATGGATTTAGTGATTGTAGTGCATACATTCTAATTGTTCTGTGTCATACTTACAATATAATCAGCCATTCTGTTCCATATACATTATACAAATATACACATTAATAGATGTCAGCACGCCAAGGTATAACGACATATAGAGCAGACATTAGGAACTATTTAGTGCCCGAATTTCTAAAAAAAATATTCCTAAAGAAATATACACAGGTCTGTTAGTGTGTGTTAAAAAATCACAAACAAGAATACAATAATATTAAGAAATTTTATAATTAATTTGTGACGTCCGTTTTATATGGTTATACCTTAGTGTACATAACAAATAAAAAATTCACTGGGAAAATGTAAAAGAGCACCTTGTGTTTTAACAAATTAAAACGAAACAGAGCTGACAAAATCATTTGGCAATAAAAGAACCAAGAGTTTCAATCATAAATAAATCAATTCAATCATATTTTCAAACGTTAATAGCAAAAAGCTAGTAAACATTTTAATTAAAGGAGACTTAAATGTCTGGGTAATTTTCGAAATTCGAAAATGTAACAAGGAATGTTATTTTAATACTTAACAAGAAACAACATTAGGAAACTCTATCATGTAAGTAGTACAGTAAATATTTGCAGTCAAATCTTATATTATTTATAAATTACTAGTACATTTAAAAACAAAATGAGATGACTATATATTAGCTTACATCTAATATATACAAGTTAAGGCTACGAATAATCTCATTTGAAATGTTAATATAATTTAAGTATCTCTCAATTTATAAGTATCTCATCAACGGTCTTAATGGTTTAAGTGAGATTCATTATGGCATCCAAAATTCAAATAAGTTATAATTACAATAAAAGTCAACTCTGTATAAAAGACGAACTTACCCGGATATTTAAAATGTATAACCGTTAAAGGTATAAATTAAGTAGAATATAATATAGTCAAGCTGACTTACTTTTGGGTCAATTTGTTAAGACATGAAAAGTCGATTAAAATATTTAAAGTACTAATTAAGTTTGTGTTTTTATTTACTTTCTCTACTTTTACATACACTCTGAACTCTATCTTTACAAATACGTGTTATTTATTTTTATTAGTTATTATTTCTTTTAGAAATTGAGAAATACTTAAACAACTAGTCAACAAACTAACGTCTAAATATAAAAATATAGTCATTCATATTTACAGTGAACAGTCGCCATTGCACGGACGCTGTGTAATCTAAAGCCGTGATTACTTAATAGGCACGTCTACGTTTAAATAACTACCTACGGTAAAGACATTTTGAATTTCACTTTATTGCAAAGGCGAGCTGTTTAAGCTCCAAAACCAACATAATTTTTGCAATAACATCAAATGTAGATAACAAAATATTCACCGCTTTAGGCTCAGGACATTTTCTTTCGGTTTTTGAGGTGTTAATGGAAAATGATCTCGATGAAGAAAAACTCCTTAGCCAATAGCGTGTTGTGGGCTGTGACGTCTTCTATCTACATAAGCTCTCGTTTTACTTAAATAAAATCGTTCTTTCTTTCGAACCACTCACAATATCACTTAAAAGTTTTCACCGTACGCACAGAAGTCTTGCTGTTGTCACAGGAGGGGCACAGGCGGGACCCCCGGCACCAGCGGCTCGGGGACCCCCTGCAGGACCCCTTGGTGGTAGTGGTGGTGGTGCATCATGCCGTTCATCATCTGCTGGTGGTGCAACATGGTGGCGTGGTGGATCTGCGCGTGCTGGAGGGACGCGTGATCACCCTTCTCCTTCATCACCACTTCGTCGCGTTTCTTCGCCTGTTTCCGTTCTTTTGCTCTTCGGTTTTGAAACCAGATTTTTACCTGTGCAAAATAGATATTTGTTAATATATTTTACACAAGTTAGAGAAATAATAAATTGTATATTAACAAACAAAACACTTTAGATTCAAAATACTAGCTATCACGGTTTATGAGATACAGCCTGGTGACAGACAGACGGTCGGAGGAATAGCAGACTAAATTATACCTTAATAAAAAATTAAGCTCAAAAACGTTTATAAAAAAAAGCTAATATTTACTGTGATAAATAATACACCCGGTATTATTTACAGGTTATTTATACAAATACTTCAATTCTGACAAAAAACGCTAATATTTAATGTGATAAATAATACACCCGGTATTATTTAGGTACAGGTTATTTCTACAAATACTTCAATTCTGACAAAAAACGCTAATATTTAATGTGATAAATAATACACCCGGTATTATTTACAAATTATTTCTACAAATACTTCAATTCTGACCTTCGATAATTATAATTAATCTAGATAAGATTTACCGCTGGACTTCTTTCATGCTAAGGAGTTTCATCAAAATCTAGACATAAAAATTGAGCAAAAACCTTAATAAGTGATATTAAGTCCCGATTTTACCAACGCCTGTTAGTTTTAACGGCCTGTTTAATTGTGCTGCCTTCCCATTCATTGACAGAAAATACGAGAGGAATAACATGATATTTAATGAAGAATTAACTTTAACATGTGATGGTTAAATTGGCCCTTAGCCTACTTAGGAAAGATGCGCTACTAGGAATGTGTTTACAAAAACTAAAAGAATCGCTTATTTACCTAACTCCACTTAATAAAGCTATCAGTTAAAGCAGCCTTTAACTGAAAGCATTATAGCCTATATTAAGCTATGTTGAACAATGAACATAGTCACAATGAAGCCGTGTACAAAGTATTGGTAAGAACCAAGTAGGTGGTTGTAATAGTATTCTAGCTCACCAGCTCTCCGAGGGAATTAGAGTACTATTACAACTTATGGAAAACCGATTCTAAAATGTTTTCTTGTAACATACCACTGATGACTTACCAGGGCGACATAATCGCTAAGCGACAAAGCCCTTTTAAATATAAGAATAAAAAAAAATAAAAAAAGTATTGGTAAGAATGTTTATTTTTACCTGTCGTTCTGAGAGCCCAAGGCTGGCAGCTAGTTCGGCCTTCCTCCTGATGGTGATGTATCTGCTGTAGTGGAACTCCTTCTCCAGCTCCAACCGCTGATGGTCGCTGTACACCACCCGGTACTTGTCCTTCGTGCGGGTTTTCCCTACAACAATATAAATTTCCGTAAGTATAAAGTAGAAAAATCTAGAAATTGTCTAAAATAATTGAAGACATGAATGGACGAAGGTGAGATGTAGCAAATTTTTGATTTCGAGAAAATTGAGTTCAAACTGTCACATTTTAGAATACGTCGTAATTTATTGAGTACCTTTATTAAATTATTTAAAATCTAGACCCGTCTCTGGAATCAATGTGTAAAAAATTTTTGCGACATATTCGGACCTTCATCCATTAATGTCTTCAATTATCTTCTCACTGTTATACATTAAGATATAAAAAAGTTAGCTATTGTTACAGTATGTAAACAGAATATAATTAGGGTCATAACGGGTTTTCTCAATAATCAATTGGTTACCTTAAAACCTAGACTTCCGGCTTTAGAGGTTGTAATCATACCAAGTCCTTGGGTCATAATAATATACAGGTCCCGAGAGGTGTATTATTAGGTATATTACCTATTAGAGGAAGGCAGGGTATCTAGTCTTTTGAGTGGTTTTTTTTAATTAATGTTATTATATTTCCCAGGTAAACAAATAATGTAAAACTAAAGTTATTTAAGTACCATTAAAATAATGAAGATATTAAACTGTTGAATATTATGTGCGAAAGAGAAGGGAACAATTACTGATTGTAACGTCACGTTGTTAACCTTAAAAAGATATAATAATACACCAACATGCGTACAAATGTCGTTTTGCGAGAAAGAGACAGATACATTTATTTAATAATTAATTAAATTTTAATTGCTTAAAACTATAATGTTTAGATTTTGCTCATCTAAATTAATTTACTTTTGGAGGCAAATGAAAGATGAGCAAAATCTAAACTTCAATTTATTAATTAATTTTCAGTGACCCAATTACGAACACCAATTGGAGTTTTGAAATAAATCAAAAGATAGAAAGAATTTGTATGCAAATTTTAATAGCTTCTTCTGAAAGATAAATTGAAAATGTTCAATTTGCGTGTATATTGGACACCATTAATGTTTTTGATTTTCAAACTGGAACAAAACAATTGTCAGTTGTCACGCCTTCTGCCCTTGTTTGCCCAGGGGAAGTAAATAGCGATAACGTCTGCTCACTCGGGGAACATAGACACCGCAGAGAGGACCTTTGCTCAGGGATCAAGCCAGGACCACACCTCGAGAGTCAGGAGTGAAGGACCAACGAAGAGTCACGCTTGAATATAAAAGGTAGTTTTTGATCCGCGGGATAGCTAATATATTGGAGTTTACACTATTCCACTTGAGAATAAGTATTATACGTGTACATCTTTAGAATTTATAATATTGTCTTGGATGGATGGCAAGGATAATGCAGCATACCGGAAAAATAATTATCGAAATCCGTCAACTAGTATTCTGTGGTTATTCGTAACATACAAAAATGCAAATTTTTATTATTTTAATAGATAGATTTCATAGCATAACGATGATAATATTACTATTGATGTATATATGAAAAATAACAAAAGTAGGCTATTGAGTAATATATATTTTATGATGCATAGCAAATTAACACTTTCATACTTTGTTGAGTTAGGCGTTTTACATATTTTGTGTACCTAATTATACAATGTAGACTATAGGTAGTATTAATTTTATGTTTCGGTTACTCCATCATAATACGCAGGTATATAAAGATACCGGAAAAATAATTAATTGGGTTCAAAAACTAGTATGCAAATTGAAAAGATATTTAAGAATTAGTCTAGTATTTTCATCATACCCAAATCCCAATGTAACTTCTTCAAAATTTTTACCAAAGTAATTTTATCATAATATTTATCACGAAAATATTGTGTCCCGAAAACGTAACAAAATAAACAAAATACCATCGTACATCGAATTCAAGTCATACAGCCAAATTTCTGTTTACCAACATAGTTAATTATTTAAAGTCTAGTGATAGTTGTGTAAAATATATCTTATTATTTACACTTTCAAATGACGTTATTCGTAGGAATGTCAACTCTTCTAGATTATAAAAGTGCGTAATAATAATCCGTTCTAATCCGTCACTAATAGTCTAATATCTGACTGACTCGAATATGAGCCGTTTCGCCGCCATTATATCATGTCGAAATGTAAATTTTTATTTACCCTTTTTATCTTCTTCGTTGATTTCGACGAGTAAAATCACCAAGATACGTATATCTATTTACACAGAACTAAGACAGAGCTGGTGTGTTGTATACAGTGTGTAAACATCTCTTATCAGAGTATTAGAGACTTCATAAATTATGTTTGTCACATTGCAAGTGAATGCTCGGAATTATATAACTCGTTCTGATGTCACAAATGTTTAATGGAGAATGTTACTAGGTATACAAAATTGATTAAAACTATGGTCACAGTAGGGCTTGTATCTGTACAAATACACTAGTTTTTGTTTCATTGAAAAATACCCAGTATTCATGAATTTACAGACATTTGAAAATCTTGATATTTTGCAGACATCGAAAAATTACGTCATCGGATCGAGAGTTTGAAATTAAATATTTTGGAAACAGCACGAAGTATCGTAATGATTTTTAATACAAATATACTAGATTTAATTAATTGAAAAAACTTAGTATTAATGAGTTTAGACATTTCAAATATCAGTGTTGTACAATGACGTCATCGCGTCGAGGACTTGAAACAATTAAGTAAATATTTCGGAAACTTTACCACGTATTGTAATATTTTAAACGTATTATTTCAGACGTATTATTTATTTTCAACAAAGTTTACGGAGAGCTAAAAATAAAAATTATAAACATTTTATACATTTGTCAACTTAGCAAAAACAATTTTCCAGATCCTGTTCACCCAAAAGACGTCACATTTATGTTTTCTACTCATATTTAGCATATTTTGTTAATTAATTACTCAAAGAGAGCGGATATAAATCTAATATATTATATATTAAACAGTATTCTTAAAAGTTTCACGTCATTTGCTATTATTGTTATGTTATGTATCGCTATTGTATGTTATTTGTGCATAATTCTTGACCTGTGACATTTATTTTATGTCTGGATTTATTGCACAAAACATTTACAAAGCACAACACATTCGCACAGAAATGTTCTAATACGGCGCTTTAATTTTTATTCTTAATTTTTACAATCCCGTTTTCTAGAGGTTCAAAAGTCAACAAACTGGGCGTACAGCCCGAAGGTAAAAAATTGTGCATATAGATGTTGGTAGATAACTCTTTAGAACCTTTTCGAATGACACAAAATTATAACTTAAATAGGGTAAGTTCGCCTGTTCGCGTCCATCGCCCTATTCGCGTCCATTTTGCGGAGCGCCCTATAAAAATCCTCTAAAATAAGTCAAATAACACACTTATCAAACGAAAAGTCATTACCGATTATACCTAAATGTATAAGTGACACGCACGCATATATAAAAGTTCTGTGCGTCAAACCAATAAATTTAAAAAAATATGTCAATCTCGGACGTTCAATTAGGAAGCGCATATGCGCGGATTTTTAGATAAAAAATAGTGTGCAGAGGCGCGTTTGATAGTAAGTTTTTTAATGTTTTATGTGAATTTTTGGATACATAACAGTTTCTACACGTTTATAGTGAAACATGGAATAATATTACTTATGAATTTGCTTATGTTTTTTATATTTAACTAATAAAATAAGGTGGACGCGAATTACTATATCGAATTTTACAAAACTTCCACTTTGCGTCCGCATTGGACGCAAACTATACCGATATTGGATATTAATAAACCATATTGCGTCCACTATTTTTTAAACATTTGCTTGTAAAAATAATTTGAAAATAAACAATATGTTTATTATAATACCTAATTATACTTTTTTTTTACTAAGGCGACGGGTTTTTAATTCTATGACGAGTGAAATGTTCTGTTAAATGTGACGACATATTAAATTCAGATGTAGAAGACGATGATGAGTAAACATAGGCTCTGACCTATTAGATAGTGTCAACTAAAATGCACGCAATTTGTTTTGGCCAAAGACAGTCATTTGAATGTGACCAGTGTTATTAATTGAAATTCTAACGCCCGGTTTCTGAAAGGCTGATCAAATTGATCAATTGATCAAATCAGCTAATCTGAACGCTGATTGATGAACATCTCTTCGCAGTCACTGTTTTCACCAATGAGCTTTTAGATTAGCTGATTTGATCAATTGATCAATTTGATCAGCCTTTCAGAAACCGGGTGTACGGCTATATTATAACCATATATTATGCTTAATACTTGCTATGTTTATAATATGATATATTATAAACATAGCAAGGTATCAGATACCTTGCTATGTTTATAATTCTTTTAGTTATATAATTAGACAAATATTTTGCAATAATTATAATCATTACCTTGTAATTTTAGTGTAAAGTTTGTATACAGAACTGATTACTGTTCATCTTTAAAGTTGCAATCAATACCTACTTGCCTATAATTACTTAATTTTAAAGCAAAACCAATATTAAGAAGAATTATTTTTTTATAATAAGTAATTTATTTAATTACTTATTATAAAAAAATAATTTTGATTTTTTAATATTAAAATATTCTTATATATAGAAATTGTTAAAATACATTCGTTCTTTACAAATTCTTAAATATATCATCCTTTTTTAAAAATTAAAGGGGTGATATCCTTTTTTAAGCTGCTGGACGCAAACTGGTCCACGGGTGGACGCAAATTGGATTTTGTGGACGCAAACTGGGTAAAACGCCTAATTCCGAAATTTATCTATTTTAAAAGAAAACACAAGATGTTTCGAACAAAATTGAAAGTTTATCTTAAAATAGACTATTTATCGAATACATTACACTAATTTTTTATAGAAATTAGTGCTGGAGCTTTTTTATAATCGCCGTCAAACCTGCCAACTGCACTAAATGGACGCGAACTGGCGAAACAACCCTAAATTTCCTGTTGAGAGAGCAAACAGTCTAACCAGAAAGGCAAACTGTGCTCCACCTATAGGCGATGTAGTGTTTGATAGGAGATGTTAATTACTATGGTACACCGTGGCCGGCAGGACGGCGGAACCCGCTCTCATACCCTAACACGCGTACGTTTTTGTTCTAACTTCTGGCTAACTTAAAATTTTAAATATATTATATCTAGCAATATCCCGCGAACAAAATTATAACCACAACCTGCAAATCATTGAGTGTACGCATGCACGTTTAACGCACCTGCCGTCATCCCACATTGCTGATGCGTACACTCACTCATTTGCTTGCAGGTTGTGGTTATATTTTTTCGCGAGATATTTAAATTTTTATGCTACCTTTTTTACGCCTGATTCCAGTAACAATTCTAGCTGACCCGGTTTCAATGACCTATTTATCTGTAATTACTCTCATACTTTGGCCTCACATAAGCTCGTAGCTTTTTCGTCTATCTTCTAGCTGACAGTGACTTACAATACAAATTACTTTATTGTGCACACAACAAGTTACAAAAGAGACAAAAAATATAAAATACAAAAATCAGACATGCACACAAAGGCGGCCTTATTATTAGATAGCAATTTCTTCCAGACAACCGGTGGTGTTAGAGAAAACAATGCTAAAGAATTGGAGTTGCGCAAAAGTATGTATATTTAATAAAATAAAAGTGCTAATTACGGCGCTCATCGACACCTATCTACAAAATTTAATAACTAAAATCTTATTTATCTTTTTGTTATAAATAATGGAGTAAGTGTTGCAAATTCGAAACGTCCATGTTTGGATTTTTATATTTTTATTATCTAAGAGTTAATGGTACCTAAAAGTTTCAATAAGAAAAAGTCCAATTTCAATAATATGGCGTTACATCATTTTCTAAAGCCGTTAATAACGTATTCATATAATATGACTTTGTCTATTATGTACAATTGCGCAGGTAATGTAAATTATTTGGAACGTAATAAATAACCCTGTGAAGAAATGACGCTTATCGATGTTTGAATGTAAACAGCGCGGGCGGGCGCGGCCGTAGGGACGGTTATCATAGACAAATACCAGATAGCAGCGGGCAGCCATTGCATTGTGCTCTATGGAACACAATAATAGGCATATTCTCAACACCCGACCCGTCTATGGAAGTAGTTAAGTCTATGGTTTATGGTCAAATCGATGGTAATTTAAATACACATGTATTTATTAATTATTCCAATTCATAATTGAAGACGTAAATGGATAAAGGTGATATATGTATCAACAGTGGCAAAAAAATGTATCCAGAAAATTGAGTTTAGAATGTCATTTAAACATTTTACAAGTTTCTTATTAAGTACATTGATTCTAGAGATGGATCTTTAGATTAATGTAGGTACCTACTTACTTTTTTTTCATAAAGGTACATAAAATGTTGTATTTCAATACTCCAGTGTTTAAGTGACATTTTGAACTCAATTTATTCCATTCATGTTTGCAATGAATAAGAAAACTTCTTTGGGTCATGTATATGTAATGTACCTATAATATAGGAAATTACACTTTAGTTATTTTTTTAATTACTATCTGATACTTTAGATAAGGTCGAAAGATAGGTAGGTACATTAATCAATAATGAATGTAATGAAAATATATTATTTCACGAAAATACCCTATAATCCTCTGTTTTAATGATTGGCCATATATTCAAGTTCGTTACATTTTCGTTAAGAAGTATAATATTTTATGATCACAAATCTCAAGTACGTCAAGGACACACTTAATGTTAATATTGTGATAAAACATGACAAAACACTTGTAAAGTATACTAACACATACCCCCGGTTTCTCGAAGGCTGATCAAATCTATGATCAACTAACATAGCATTTAAGTTAACATCGCTGTCAAATCAACTTGCGTTTCTGAAACGCTAATTAGTGAAAAATTTACTAATCTCTGATCATCTTAACATGTCATGTCAAGATGATCAGTGATTAGTAAATTTTTAGAAGTATGTTTTTTGATATGGTCATACATTGTACGTCATTCGTTTTACCGTCTAATATTTTGTTGAAAAGTTTGGACAGAACGTAAATTGTCTACTGCTATTTCGAAAAAAATAATAAAAACTCAAGCAGACAGCTATCATGTGTCAAGAGTGACGTTTTAAAATATAAATACTATTGTATAGACGTTAATAGAGAACACATAATAATAATTAGTATTCTACAAATATGAGTTTTAGAGGAAAAAAAATTACCGAAAGGGAAAGATGTCCGCTAATGGAGATAATGACTAAGTAAGTACATAACGAAAAATGTATGAAGTGTTTCGATGTTAGTAAATTACCTTCTATTCTTTAACTAATAAAACATCTTTTTGTTATTATTTTTGCTCATTTTCCTTCCACTTACTTATCGACTAATCACTTACCTTATACATAATAACTATTGGTATACCTATATTATTTTTAGGTATAAAAACATAATAGAAAACAAATGTACTAATGCTAAAAGCGTGATGGAGAAACAAGAAGCGTAGGCAAATATTGAGCGAGAATTTAACAGTAATTCAGATTTCAGAGATACCTTGCACGCAAAAGCAGCTTCATACTGCACATTAAAACATGAAACGAACAACAAGGAAGAATGTTGCTGATCAAAATGTTCGACGACCTCCGTAGCGCAGTGGTTTAGCGCGTTGGTACTCGACCGAGAGGTTGCGGGTTCGAATCCCGTCGAAGGAACAAAAAGTTTTCAATGTTCCTGGGTCATGGCTGTGTATTGATATAATAAAAATCTTAAATATGTGTATAGTATAAAAGTATTAAATATATAATAATTCCATTGTCTGGTACCTGTAACACAAGTTTTTCGGATACTTATCACAGGGCCAGATTGATGTGGTGTGAAACGTCTACAGATATTATTATTATAATATATTATTAAAATGTAATAAAACCCTACACATTATTACAAAACAAATCTTCTGTCGATCTGTTTGATACATATTATTTTGTTTGTATTTATTTTATGTACTTTTGAAAATAAATGTTTTTTATATACTAACTTTTTTATTCTACATAACATAAGTCTTATAATTATAATATTATTACTACAATAATATACGCTCGAATAAAATCTTATATTTATCTATCTATTAAAGTGAGTTGACAAAAGAGATGAACGCACAGATATGTTCTCATTGTTAGCTGACACTGTAGAAGTATCTTCTTGGTTACCATTTTCCTCTTCCATCATATTATCTTCAATCTGGTCATTATTATTTAGTGCTACGTTATGTAGAACACCACAAGCAACAATGATGTTCATAGCCGTTTCAAGCTTCACACGAAGTCCCATAGATAAACAAGGAAATCATCTTTTTAATACCCCAAAGCATCTCTCTACAGTATTCCTTGTCCTTGTATGCCCTTCATTATATGCTACCTCGCTAGGCGTAGAAGGACGTAGGTGTTAGCAAATATTGCCGGCTTGGGTAAACTCTGTCCCCCAATAGGAAGTCAGAACCATAAACACTTCTTTCAAAATCGGCGCGAATATGGGAATCATTTATTTTATAGTTGTGTCGTATACTGATCCAGGCCATCGACTTATAATGTCTAATATTTTTAAATATGCATCACATAATATAGCTTGTACATTCATTGAAAAGTAACCATTTCTGTTTCTATAGAGCTCTGTTCGTGGACCCCCAGGAAACTGAATTTTGATATGTGTGCAGTCCACGGCTCCAATGACACCAGGAAATGAAAAAAAATTATAAAATAAAAATTATTTTTGACCAGGTTCCACTCCTCTGCAGTCCTGGGCATCCTTATAAATTGTTAGCTTAGTTCTGCAATGGCTGCAGACACTCTTTTTATAATCCGGCATGCCGTAGTATATGGTCTGCCACTATTATTTGGAATGCCCCAGTGGCATAAAAACTTATAGTCAGTAGCACTTGCTCCATTGCGCTTAGTGACTTGTTTCTTAATGTTAATGGTTCTAAGTGTATTTTTATCATGTCAACCAGTAACATGACTACAGCCTTGGATAGATGGTATCGGTTTTTAAACTCCACGTCATGATAATGTTCCATGGGGTTCATTCTCTCCATAAATGCCTTCTCTGTTCTTCTTCGTCACTGCTCGAAAAACTTATGCTGTCGAATAGCGACATAATATTATCTGAAAAATAAGTTAAATAACCTTCACTGTAATTGCTAAAATGTAAATAAACTTATGGAAACGACTATTATAGATCCGGAGACACGATTGTTGAAAAAACATATTATATTACATAAATACGGTTTAATGAAAAAACCTTATTTTTTGAAGTCGGTTAAAAATACATACAAATAAAAGTAGTAGAAAGACTTTACATACCTCAATAACACTATAAATTACTGAAATAACTATTAAAATAAGTAATCTCAAACGTTAATTCGCCAAAAATCACTGATTACTTGACACACGCTTTGACATTACTTTAATCTATGATTAGGGCTTAATACGCTTTCCGGAAACCCAAAAAAGAGTTTGACCAACGATGTTAGTCAACTGACCTGTTGTTCAAATCAAAATGTTGATCGAGCATATTGCAACTGAAATTACACTTGACACGAGATTTGATCACTGATTAGTTAATTTTAGCGCTGATTTGCGTTTGAGAAACTGGGGGATAGAGTTTGATCGGTAAATAATTAACTCGTAATCCGAAGATTACAATATATTGTTACCAAAAACCAGTTGATATTTGTGTGACGCTGCAAAATATTTTGTTGGTTCTGTATACTTCGTATCGTTACATACAAAATCTTTATTTTATAAAGTTTGCCAAGGCACTTTAATAATAATTAAAAAAAAACATTTTATAAAGCCTTTTTCAACGGTAACTTTCGCCTTATCCACCTTATACTGCCGAAACACTTAATTTAAAAAGTACCTACTTTTCTCTCAAACCATAAATACTTTTTTTTTATTTTATTTTTATTTATTTTTTTCTAATCTATCCTTATTTAGTCTTATTTCAGTGCGAATCTTTGGCCTATACAAGGCCAAAGATTCTATTTTTTGAATGATTGATGATGATTTTATGTTGTATATACGACAGTGCGAATCTTTGGCCTTGTATAGGCCAAAGATTCGTATATACAACATAAATAAGTGATAACACTTAAGGGTTTGTACTGTGTATGTCCCCCTATGTATTAGTAGTGTAATGTATGTATTAACGTTTGTCTACACTATCTACACTAATATTATAAAGAGGAAAGATTTGTATTTTTGTATGTAACGACTAAACTAAAAAAGTACTGGACCGATTTTAATAATTCTTTTTTCATTAGAAAACTCGAAAGTTACTCAGTGATAATGTATCACTGAGTAACAAAGGCTATATAAAAACCAATTACTGTTAGTTAGTCTCGCTAAAACGAGAACGGCTGAACCGATTCTGCTATTTTTGGTCTTCAAATATTCGTGGAAGTCCAGGGCAGGTTTAAACGGTGTGTATGCTCAACAAAGTGGGCACGGCTCAGCTAGTAAAATATAAAATGTAAATATGGCGAGTTAAGTACAAAAGATAAGCATATTTTTGAGTATTACATCACATTAAGCTAAATTCCACTCCTTAATTAAGAAGAAGACGAAACGAAATTAGTACCTAATAAGTATTTTCCAATAGTGGCGCTAGATGGCAGTTTCCGAAATGTACTTGGACTTCACCCTTTATGTATTGGAAATCGAAGAAAACAAAAATAGCCAGTCGAATTGCCAGTATTAGGGTGATACCATTTGCTAGTACTAGGTCGTGTCTCTGTTATTACTTATTATACATATTATGTATAGGTATATCTACTTTGTAGTGACTAACAAGTAACAACCGAGGGTCCCTATTCCCAATAGTCGATGATCGATACGGCTTGTAAACGTATCGAAAACAATTAATTGTAGTTATCGGTTACGCACACTTTGTCGGTCGCCGAAATCCCGCTGTCGGTAAAGCTCGATTATCGCCAACGTAGTGATAGCGGCGCGTTTGATACCCGTTGCATGTTGACTCAATGTCCTATCGCTAACTCCTTTAATGTAATACGTTTTTGATCGACGAGGCGTTTGCGATATCAAAACATATGTTTTAAGTAGAACAAATCCTAATGTGACATTTACAAGTAATGCGAGATTGGAGAAGTGATGTCCAACTTTCAGACACGTCATTGATGACTTCAGTAATTTTTATAAGCGCGCTTCGATCATCAATACACAGTATATATTATGAGCGTGAAGATTAAACGCGGGGCTTATATGGCCTTTCTTTTCGGTGAGAAATGCTACTTGCCGCGTGGAGGATGAGGCTTCCTACCACGGGTATGTGGGTTCGCTGCGTCCGTTAAGATGGTAAGTGGACGCAGCCATACCCACTACAACTCGGCGGTACTCCACGAGCCACGGGAAATACAATATCGCGACACCTATAATATGTACCCAATTCACGAAACACACAAAATTAACGAGTATGTTTAAATAGTTTTCTGGACATTGGCATTCGGCATTTAGGTGCGTTACCTGGTTGTTGACAATCTATTTTTCACACCAAAACCAATACGACCCGGCGACGTTTACATTTAAAACCTTCGAAGCTTTAGGACCACTTGCATCAAATTATTGGGGGTTATAATTTATAACCAGAGTTTTACTTATAAACAAAGTTTATTGCAGATTAGAGGCTAACTCTAATAAAGGCTTTAGATGAATAGTTCTGTGTTTTTACCTAACTTATTACTTTTATTTTTCATTTGTACCTACTTCACTATAATATACGGTGAGATATTTACATTATTAACTCAAGTTGGCCTTATGTATTTGACATTGTGCGTACTTTCCCCGCTTTAAAAATGTCGTGACCACAAACTAAAATACTATTTTATTGTACAATTTTCATTCTCCCTTTAATATCTGTTTAATTTCGATTATATTATAAAACGTATCCATTGAATTGAGTTAAATTTCACAGTATTACATATAAAAGGACATGGGTTGGACATGTAGATATATCTAGCCTGATTTTATAATTAATCCATGATACATCCATAGAAAAATGCTCAATTTCCAATGGGATAAATAATAATAGGTACCTAATCCTAATACCACCTATTCTCTTGTTACAAAGTTTATTTAAACACTCGTAAGCCTAAACAAAGTGTGTTATAATCCGTTTTGAGGTGACGGGGCTGTCCCCTGCGACTGTCTGACGGGGAGCCCTATTCAGAGGGGTCGGGGCGGGTCGTAAAGCGCCCGCGGGTAACTTTATGTTCGGTTTACGTCTACTTAGAACCCAATCCGACCCGTCGGCGCCGTAGCGTCACGCCTACGAATATAGCGTTCTATAAACTGCACACGCGATGGTAAAGTTGGATTTTTATATGATTCGATGTTCTACTGCTATTGATCTTAGTGTATTTGTTATACATAGATTTCCTTGATAAAGGAACGCTGAATTTTTTAAATCGGACTAGTAGTTTCTGAGATGAACGCGCTAGTTCAAACACTAGGTACTATTAGGGCAATTTCATTCTTTTATAGACCATGCCGCCAGAATATTATTATATTCCATTTTTAAATTTGAATATTTTTGGTGAGTGACTGTAGATGGAAACGGGACTTGCGTTGACTGTTAATATTAAACAATTAAGCAGTTAAGCAAATAAGATTCAGAGACAAAGTAATAAATTAAAAGTTTAACGGCAATAATAATAATAATCAAAAACCGTCAGTAATATTAATAGTAGGAACATATTTCTTATATTAGGTATGTACGTTACAAACCAAATTGCAGTAGGTACCTAATTTATAGGTAATAATGATAGATATGTATGAAATTATGAACTTAGTACTAAGTAAGTAAGTAAGTATAAGAAGAATAAAGGTATTATGTATGGATTATAAACCAACTTGGTAATACTAGTAGCGATAGAAAAGCGGGAAAATATTCAGAATAACTACTTTACATTGCTATAGTTTATTTTGACGTAACGAATTTCTTACATGTTTGGTAAATGAGTACATCGGACGTAATTAATACGTAAGCGTTAAAACAAACATTGACAATGGTAGATAAATAATTCATAATACACATATGACGTATAGTAAACTAATCGTTTTCAGTTTGACAGCTCGTTAATAACTACTTAAATCATGTGCCGACCATGAACACGCGTCACCGCAATTAGTTACGAACGTCCAACTATCAACAACAAAATTATCGTTTCTACTGTTTACATCTTGCTTCTTCGGCGCCCCGCTGGGAGCCGCAAATTGAATAGGCTTCTAATCTTGTAAAAGACCTTTCTTTAGTTGACATGTAGTCAAAACTTCGGGTAGCAAAATGATCATCTCCCGCAGTGTCGTTGCCTTTGTCGGCGAAGGTGGTGAAAAGTAGAATGTGATAATAGAGTCATGAATGGATGTAGGAGATATGTAGGAAAATTCTGAGAACTGAGTTCAAACTGTCATTGAAACATTTTAGAATACGTTGTAAAGTATAAATTTCATTAATCTAAAGATCCGTCTCTAGAATCGATGAACTTACAACGTTGCTAGATATCCTAAAATGTTTAAGTGACAGTTTAAACTTTAAACTCCATTTTCTGGTTTTTTTTTTTGCGGCCTTCACCCATTCATATCTTTCATTGTTATAGTTTACAAACAATACAAATAGGTAACTCCACTTCTTAGTTTGCATTATTTCATTGCGTGTACGGGAAGTCACTTAGGCAAACACTAGACTACTTTCAATATTATGATGATTAATGGTTATATGTATGTACATAATACCTACATAATTTGCAGATGTTAGATAGGATGTTTCTTCAAACATATTTTCGGTAAAAACTTAGTAATATTTTTTGTTTAATTTACTATTGGCAGTTGGTATTCCGATCCGATTAAATGTGATCCAAATTTATAAGTACATAATGTCGCTATAAATGTCAATAACACTACAATACACGTATTTTAAAACGTTTAATCCTTCATTAAATATAGAAAGAAAGAAAATGTTGTTCCCCTCGAAATTCCTATCAATGAATGAGAAGGCATGGTATTTTAACACGCCATTAACACTAACATGCGTTGGTGAAATCGGAACTAAAGTAAAAAGGAGAATGTTATTTTACAAAAATAATTTTAAAGTTCAAGTGGGTTTACTGCAATATCCGCTCGTCGAATTACAGTTGTAGTACAAGTTGGCGAAGATTTAACTTGTTTGGCTCGTCCCGGGGGCGCCGTTTCCCGTGATTGTCGCCGCGCGCCCCGCGATCCCGGGCCGGGCCGGGATTAATTGCTCCAGCTTTGCCCCGTCTCCCCAGGCACACGTTAAATCCGAACAGTTCCAGTAAGCGCAAAATAACGCAGTATTATCCGTTATGCTCGTTGATAATTGCGGGATTGTGACAATGAGTCTTGCGGGATCGCCCGTGTTTGCGGGATGTTATTTCACTGAACGCCGCTCGCTAATTGCTTTAACATGTTTATTGCTATAATAAAATGTATTTTTATAATTGTTGTACCAGTAGCTGTTAGATGAATAAATTAGCTCGCGTAAATTATATTTCATACCTAAATATTATTTAGATGAATTGCAAAATTTGTGTAGGTGGTGAGTGGTGACTGCTAAGATTATATCTACATATTTACTGAATGAGCATTGGGCCGGCATGAATAATAATGATGATGAGTCATAATAGGTATATAACAGAGCATTTTTTTGTTTTAAATAACTATAAATCCATTTTCATCTCTCATAAGTTTCATTTTGCAGTCAACGAGTCGTTAGCTACAATAGGTAAATTAATTAAGATTATATTAGGTATATAGAATTTAAAGCACACGTAAATTAATTGTAACAATGAAGGTACCTACTTAATTTACTTATCTAGAGGAATATGTTATGTAGCGTTTAGATAGGTGTTTAGATAGGATACATGAATTTTAAAATCTATAAAATTAATATTTAATAGTTACTCAGTACTAAATACCAATAGGTAATAAATAACTACGGTATATCAATCAATCAAATAGGTATTTTACATTGAACTTATCAATAACTAGGAAATAGGAATACAAAATACTAATTACCTAGCAGTGATTTTGTTATATTTTTAGAAATGTTTGATGCAAAGAATATTCTAAACAAATATTGATGATGACTTAGTCGAAACCGGTCGTGTATTTCAATAAATCTTATGTTTAACAACTAATAAAGTGGAGAAAGTGCAAGTAATTTGTGTATCATTACTGTGAACAATGTATTTCCATCAAGAACCTACAGTACATTCAATAACATATGTATTAATATTGGCCAATTGGCATCACTGACTAGTCTATGGTTGTGTCATAGACGGGTTTGTTTAAGTTTAGGTTAATTTATCTCGGACGTACTATAGTGTATTAATAAGGTGAGTTATGGCTTCTTAGTTGTAAAAGTGTAGGAAATAAATAAATAATGTTATTAACGAAATCTTCTCCTCTTTCTTTCGGCCTAAGTTCATACTAAAAACGGGAATATGATCAAAAATTTCAATAATAACGTTATTTCCTTGCACTGGAACGCACCTTGATTATGTAACGTACCTACCTACATACCTAATTTACATTTGGTTTCAAAGCTTATTTATACGCTCATTTGTGTAAACACTTGTTCACACAAATGAGCGTAGGTTACATGGTATTTGTCAGATTTTTTTTTTAATTCTGACAATTACCATGTGACAAGTACCAAAGTACCTAAACTAGTCAATGAGAGAACCAGCTAAGTGCGAGTCGGACTCGAAGGGTTCCAGAGGAGGAAGGAGGAGGTGGAAGGGAACGACAAAAGAAAAAAATCACGTTTGCTGTAGGTATGCCAGCTCGCCCTAAATATTTATTTTATTTGTACGATAATTATTAGTGAAGTAATTATGTACACCTTAGTATTTTGGCTACAGCGTGCAATCAATTTGGCCGGCCGTCTACGAATTTTTTCGCGGTTTCTAAAAACGGGACAATTTTGCGTCCCAACTCCCACAGTTTATTTCGGGGACACCGGGACTTGTAATTGTAAAAAGGGACAGTCCCGTTCAGAACGGGACGTCTGGTCACTTTACCTACCCATACATAAAATCGCAATTTAAGGTAATAAAATACTTATTGCAACCATCCGTTCCTAAACTACCTAACGTGTCCCTTATTACTAAATACCTTTCTGTTAATATGCAGTTACCCTCCATAAAATTGAGATAAAACAATTAAGTTGTTTATTACACGGTTGTCAAATTATTTTGTGCTTTTAAAGATAAAATTATTACTTACGCAAATTCTTAAATAATTTATTTTTAGGGTTAAAAAACCGATTGTTTACAAAAAACTAATTTAATAATTATTAATCCTACCTGATACCTATAAGTAAAATTTTGTTTTTCAACCTTACTAGGTTTAAATTTGGGGCAGCCATCTAATAGTTGTAACATATTATTATGTATTCTGTAGTAGGTAAGTCGATTTTTTACGTTGACCTGCGGACTAGGTAGGTACGTAGAATGCTACGAAATGCTACGCGCGAGAAATAATATTATTATCATTAGCTTACCAAATAAAAAAGCTCAACGCGCTTGAAGAACTTCAAAAATCTCTTTATAATGTATTATATTTCTTATTCTATTATTATTGTTTGTTTTTTACGATTTCACGCGATAACTACTTAACAAATCATAATAGAAATTTACACACATATTTTTGGATTCCACCTACTTTATATTCCACTGGAATGTGTGTGAATTAAATTTGCAACTATTTTGTATCTATCTAGAAATTATAATTAAAGACATGTATCGATAAAGGTGATATATAAATATTTTACCCAGTAAAAAAGAGTTAAAACAGTCCCTTAAACATTTTAGGTTATGTAGTAACTAGTAATGTATTATTAAGCACATTGATTCTAGAGACGGATCTTTAAATTAATGTACTTAAATACTTTCCGACGTACCTATTCTAAAATGTTTAAGTGCCAGTTTGAACTCAATTTTCTGGAAACCATAATTTTATTACATACCTATCACCTTCATCCATTCGTGTCTTCAATTATAATAATTGCACTAAATAGTTACCTAGTAGGTACCTACTTAACAGGTTATAACTGCACCATTACAATGTACGTAATAAAATAGTATTATAGTGTTTGGTAGATACCTAGTAATATTTTGATAAAGGAATTAGTTATATTATTATAGGAACCTGCCAAATATATTATTTTAGATTATAATATTCGTATGAGTTCCCTTCGATATGCTGTGTTCATTAAAACATATTAAAGATTCAGTTTATTCCAGGTACTTTCAAGCAAATAATAGTACCTACTATGTATGTTATTATTGTGCTATGATCTAAATACTTAAATATTTTAGGCGTAGTGGGTAATTACATAAATTAATATATTTGCGGTTCAAAAGCAAGAGTTAAATAGTATGTATTTTTTATACCTAGTTGCATTCACTTGACGACCTCCGTAGCGCAGTTGGTTGAGCGCGTTGGCGCTCGAACGAAAGGTCGCGGGTTCGAATCCCGCCGAGGGAACAAAAAGTTTTCAATGTTCCTGGGTCATGGATGTGTATTAAATTTGTATATAATATAAAAAAAATCTTAAATATGTGTATATTATAAAAGTATTAAATATATTTCCGTTGTCTGGTACCTGTAACACAAGTTCTTCGGATACTTAGCACAGGGCCAGATTGACGTGGTGTGAAGCGTCCATAGATATTATTATTATTTATTATTATTATTCAAGTTTATGCCAATAGTTTCCACTACCTACTTTATACAAAAATACCTCTGTGCTTTAACTTGTATTTCCAAGGTACCCATCTGTAGCCAACAGTAAATTAGCCCTGATATGTCATGTTTTGAAATGTACCTATGTTTACCAACAAAATTTGTGCGTTATGACAAAATATTTGTTTAGGTTGGCTAAGTAGGTAGGTACGACTAATATTGTTTGTACAAAAGTACCCGCAATTTAATAACAAACAAATGATGATAAGAATAAATAGAAACCTGGATTCGGCTGGGACTGGTAGCTGGGCTTCTTCATCCACTCGAAGGGCGACCGCGGAGCGCCCGGCGGCTGCGACGGCCGCGAGCCGGGAGACCCCTCGCCGGGGCTCGCCAGGTCTCCCCGCGCAGGGGACGGCATCTCCCCCACATCCCTCTCCCCGGGTTCCCGCTTGAAGTGGTGCGGGTCCGAAGGCCACTCCGGCGCGGCGGGAGTCCCGTTCCACGCGCACCACTGCTGCTCATCAAAGTTCTGGTGTTGCCAGCCATACCATCCACCGGCAGCGTACTGACCGCCCTTGCCTTGGTACATGGCGAGCGGATTGACGTAATTCACCATGCTGTTCACAGTGTCAGCATCGCACACACACGCAAGTCACTACACTGGTGCACCGATAACAGACGATGCTCGACGCGATATTTCGTTCGACTGAGGAAATGTGGGGACGTTCGGCCGGATCGGTGCGAGTCGGGAGGGGGGCGGAGGGCGGACGCTGGCGGACCAATCGCAGCGCGCGCCGCCGGTCCCGCCTCGATATCGTTTCGCCCGCCTTGCCCTATGCTATCGTTTAATTTGCCTAATTACAACGAAAATAATGGACACCGTCGTCGTAATGTAGTCTATTCCTAGTAGGAATGAGTTGGAATATTTTTTAAACATAGGGTTAGCTCGTAGCTGGCAGCAGCTAATAGAGGTTATTGCTCGTTCACGTTTGAAATTAAAATTATGTTTAATCTATAGCTATATAGAGCGTAATTTACACTACTAAATAAAAAGTAAACTTTTTTTTTTTTTCTAATTTATATTATTATAATATCAGTCCTTAGATTAAGTATATTATAATCTAAATATCAGTAAGTAAAAAGACATTAATAAATATTAAATTAAGCTGCCTATCATTGGATAGATACATTTTCAGCGTAAGTATTTTTTTTATAACTTTTGTTTTACAAATGAGTACGTAAGTAAAATTAACTATCTATGCTTTAAACCTAGATAAAACCTAGGTATAGGTACCGTACCTATACCTACTACAAAGTTTTTTTTGCAAAGGAACTAAGATAATTTAGGTAAGTAAATTTCCATAAGGATTAAGTAGGCCCAGGCTCCCCCTTGCAATTTAAAACATTTTTACTACATTTGATGTAGGTATATCGTACGGACTACCGAGTAAGTACCTATTTTAAGTTTTAACTCAATAAGGCTAGGGCATGTTTCACCAAGCAATGTTAAAGTTAATCCTTCGTTAAATATCATGCTGTTCCTCTTGTAATTCTTATAAATGAATGATAAGGCATAGTAATTTAACGAGCCGTTATCACTAACATGGCGTTAACTTTAACATTGTTTGGTGAAACGCCCTAAGACCCGATTTCACCAACGCATGTTAATGATACCGGGCTGTTAAATTACCATGCCTTCTCATTCAATGATAGGATTTACGAGAGGAACAACATGATATTTAACGAAGGATTAACTTTAACATTGCTTGGTGAAACACGCCCTAACTCTTCTTAACTAATGTGAGGTTCACCGTTCACTGAACAAAATATTATAACACAGTCCTGTGACACCTCTATTTATTTATTACGTGGTCAAGACTAGAGGTAAATACCTTGTATATAGTGTTCGTCCACCTAGTCAAGTAGATAATCGAAACTCCATCACATATTTATATATTTATTTAAAGTAGTACCTAAATAGAATAGATGGGTATTTTTATTATTATTTATTAAAGCAACGATTTCACAATGACTAGCCTTATAGCCAGCTAGTACATACGTTTTCGTAACAAAAATTAATTTTACCCACTTAATTTTAATCCTGAATCATTAAAAACAGGGGGTAACATAGGTTTTTAGGTTTCTCACTTCCGAACTCTATCTAGGTTGGTATTATATTTTTATAGCCATTAGTACTAAGTACCTAACTAGATATTAAACTATTAGGTACATAACTCTTAAAAGTAGGTACCTAATAGGTGAATAATAATTCAATAACAAGAAGTAGGTACCTAGGTATGACATAAGCACAAAGTATAATATAATAAAATATTTAAAGTACTCGTAACTATGGTGTCTGAACTGTATTAAGATAGGTCATTTATTACTATTGGAAATGTTCCTATCAAATATCAATATTCAATAAGTTATATTATGTCTTGTGATTTGTGTATGAACTAGATGGCATGGTAAATAAGTACTTGTTTATTGTCTACTTTGTGATACTTAGTAGGTATAATCTATTCCGATTCAATGTGATATACCTAATAATAATGCTCAGTATAGCAGCTATAATGCTCTTAATTTAAATATCACATACCTACTTAGTGCTAAGTACTTATTCACCACGCGCGGAAAACAATAACACATAGGTACTTATTATGTTATGTAGTATGGTTGAATTTTTTTTGTTTTCATTAACATGACATTAAATCAGAATGGATTATACATTATACTTAGGCCGTGTTTCACCAAGCAATGTTAAAGTTAATGCCATGTTAAATACATGTTATCCCTCTCGTATTTCCTGTCAATGAATGAGATGGCATGGTACATATTTTAACATGACGTTAACTTTAACATTGCATGGTGAAACACGCCCTTAGGTTTGTAAATTTAATACATTTTAACAATTTTAAAAATAGGTTGAGTGTTTATTTATCTCTTGTAAACATTTAAAAACATTATAAACATTGTAGTACTATTACTACCTAATTAGTTACCAAACTTGGTCCTTATACGTACGCAGTAGGCAAACTAGGTAGCACAGTATAAAAATATGTAGTCGGTACAAAATATAAATAGGTTACCTACATACAAAGGCTTAGTAAAGCGCGGTCGGCTTCATAAAGGCGTTAAAGTTGCAATTTTGTTGTTCAAAAGCAAAAGAAATAACAATTGTTATTAAGACAATGGGTCCTGCTTATCTACATAATATTGTTTGAGATAATAATGTTATCCATGCTTATTGTAAAAAAATACGCACATTCAATATCTTCTTTAGGTTTAGCAAAAAATAGAAAAGTTCATTTACAATCACGGCTAGGTAAAAGTGTTGTAAAACAATACTTTTAAAAATTGCCGACTGCAATAAAATGCAAGATTGTTTTTGTTCCTTTCTATCTGATGTTTTCAGGTTCCTAACTACATAACCAAGGCGATCGTCGCATGTAAGGTAATAGCGGAAAATCCAAGATAACGGGGCCTTACTCCCCAAACTGATTCGATTTTGATTCAAATTTGATCGCGCCGTGTACTCCCGAATATATTGACGCTTGTTTACTTTTTAACCCCTACGCAAAAACGACGGGGTGTTATAAGTTTGACGTATCTGTGTAAATGTGTATGTGTCTGTGGCATCGTAGCATTCAAACGGATGATCCGATTTTAATGCGGTTTTTTGTTTGAAAGGCGAGAGTGTTCTTAGCTATGTTTGGTGGAAATCGCTTCAGGTTGTTTGTTTGGTCGTTCCCACACGATAGGAATGTTACACGCTAAGTTGGGGTATTATTTTTTATTTTTTATTCTGACTCCCGACCATATCAATCGATGATATACCTATATGGTCGGGACTCGGGAGTATTTCAAAGTAATCCACCACATAAAATACTAATAGCCGTTTATATCCAACTGATTTGGCTCTCGATTGTGTAGGGAGTAAGCCATAAGTTTCAAAGTAATTCACCAAATAATATACCAATAAAACTAAATAAAAATTAAAAAAAACCCTTACTTAGCTTGTAACATTCCTATCACATTTAACAAACGATCTGATGACCTTGAAGACCTAAACCGATTTCCACCATACATAGCTAAGAACACTCTCGACTGAAATACCTTTCAAACAAAAAAAAACGCATTAAATTCAGATCATCTGTTTGGGAGCTACGATACCACAGACAAACACATTAAAATTTACACAGACACGTCAAAGTTATAGCGCCCCGTCGTTTATGCGTCGGGGGTTAAAAACCGTTGAGATCGAACTACTTCGAATCTGATAGTGTCGGGAGTAAGCCTGCTCATCAGTAAACAGGAAAAATTTAATTAAGAGGTGATACGCCTTCATTATAATTATTTATCAACAGCCCAGTCTGTGTATACCTAATAGGTACAATAGCAAATAAAGCGCACCGAAAATCTATGAGAAGCCTCCTTAGATCATTTATTAAGAGGAAACACCACGGTTACAATACAAAATAGGTATTTATAAAATCTATTGCTGTCTCGCAGTGCCTTAGCCAGCCAGCACTAGCGCGATAGAGACAACTGCAACTTGGACTGAAATTATTTATTAAAAGTACCAGAAATCGACGTTTAGGGGATTCCTGTTTCCTCCTCCAAAAGTTAACCGATTTAAATATTTTTATCTGTATTAGCTAAAAAAAGAATTGAGCTAGGTTCCTATTTTATGCTTTTGTTGTTTATTGCAGTCAAACCTGTTTCCTAGATATTTAAACATAGCGGAGAGTCTGGCCATTTTTTTTAGGTTTTTAAACGTCCATATCTCTTTGAATAATTAATTTATTAAAAAAAGGAAAAAATAGGGACGTACAAACAATATCCATAAATATTCAGGAAAAAAATTGTTACTCTAGAGGTGTTATCCAGGGAGGAAATAGAAATCCCCTAGACCCCTATTTTTGTATGGAAAAAAATTCGTGGTGTTTCCTCTTAAGTAGGTAGTTTATAATCTAAGGAAGCCGAAGGAAGTAAATACAAAATAAGTAGCGAATACAAATTTGCGATTGACCTTAAAAATTTTAATAACATAGTTCCAAGAATTTGTTCTTAATAATAATAATTTATATAGACATTATTATGTTATATTTAAAATATCTATATTAGACGTTTTTTTCACACCACGTCGATTTGGCCTCGTGTTAACTGCAAAGTATCCGAAGAATTTGTGTAACTGTAGTACCAGCAAACGGATATTTTATTTTATTTTAAAATACATGGATACCTTACAGCTATGAACTATATTTAAAATAAAAACTTAATTTTTACTCCTCGCATTTCGGCAGAAACAAAATCACTATTTTTTGCACAATAGAAGGCAAGCATTAGTCCATCTATTTTGGGTAAATTATTCGATTGCCTTTTTTCATATCCTTCACCCATGTTGAAATGAAATAAAACAACATATCACCTACAGCGAAGAAGCGTTAACTTATGTCTCCGGTACAGGAGCTGTACGACCCGTGACGTCACACTAGCACTGCGCCAACGCGCGGCGATTTTAAATTACCGAGATTTTTAAATGTCTATAAAATCTAAACTAATTGATATTTTGGCATGAAACAAAAAAAAGTGTATTTATATTCATATAGCTTTACTGTGATAAATTTACAATCAATTTCGCACACCCAGTAACATTCTCCATTGGTTGAGAGAGTGCAACGTGGGCACTATCCGACGTCAGTGATGGTTTGGTGGGGGGGATTAGCTATGAAGGAGTGACTGAGCCATACTTTTGTGAAAAAGGTATCAAAACGTCGGCACAAGTGTATCAAGATACCATTCTTGAGAAGGTAGTGAAACCCCTTAACAAAACTATGTTCGATAACCAAGAATGGTCCTTCCAACAATTAGACTCGGCACCAGCTCATAAAGCTCGCTCTACGCAGTCTTGGTTGGAAACGAACGTTTTGGACTTCATAAGAGCTGAAGATTGGCCATCGTCTAGTCCCGATCTTAATCCGCTGGATTACGATTTATGGTCAGTTTTAGAGAGTATATCTTGCTCTAAACGCCATGACAATATGGAGTCCCTGAAGCAATCCATACGATTGGCAGTAAGGAATTTTCCCATGGAAAGAGTGCGTGCTTCTATTGATATCTGGCCTCAACGTTTAAAGGACTGTATTGCAGCCAACGGCGGCCACTTTAAATAAACTTTTCATATTTTAAATACCTTTTTATTTATGAGTTTTTCTTTGTATCAGTATTTATGGCAGGACTAGGTAGTATACACTTTTGTAAGTGACTAGCTGCGCCAGCGACTTAGTTCGCGTGGTTGTCGGAAACACTATCGCGATTATCTTTTCATTGCTCACGTTGATTATTGTTATTGTGATTATTAAAGAGGTATAATTCTCTCATACATATTTTTTGAGTAACTTAAACCGTTTATGCAGCCGCACGCAACGAAAGTCCTAGAAATGTGAATAATTTTCCCCGTTTACAACATTTCTCACTGATGCTTTGCTCCTATTAGTCGTAATGTTATATAGCCTAAAGCCTTCCACTAGGATTAGAGAAATTAGCGCGTTTAAACAAACAATCTCTTACGCTTTATACCTAATACAAGTATAATAGACAAGTATAGATAGATTTGGCTAGCAGGCAGCTGCCCCCCCTTAAACGTAACCTAATTTTAGTAGGTACCTACTGTGTCTTTCGAAAATCTTCGTTTTTCGATGCCCTCTATATTTTTATAATCTGAGACCAATTATATTATGATTAATTTATTATTTTACTATTGATTAATTAATGTAATTTATTCATTTTCTGTTTACATGTTTTCGTCTGTACAAGTAATGCATCTACTTATTTTTATTTCTTTTTTTTTTTTTTTTTTTTTTTTTAAATATCTTGCAATCAGCTATATAGCTATAAGCAGATGGGATGTTAATCTCTATTTTTATTTCTAAATCACCTAAAGGTTGACTGGTAGATAATGCCTTAAGGCATTAAGTCCGCCTATGTACAAAATATGTGCATGATGCTTAAATAAATAAATATTGCAACAGAAGGTAGCTTTATCAAAATTGTAGCAATGTAGACGTGATATGTAGTAAGTAGGTACAGCTGCCAACAAATACCGGGTTGGTCGGCAATTGTTGATGTCCTATACACAGCAGGGTCCGTTTTCAAGTCCCAATCTGAATAGGCAGCAAATTCGACCTAGAGCATACATAATAATAATTGTTAAAGGCAATAAATACACACGGCCTAGGTATATCCATGTCCTACCATCCCATACAATCTATATTTAATACAAAAAAATTGCAATAGATGTCACTGCTATTAACGTTTGTATTTGTAAGTAAATAGTTGAACTAATTTATTAGCATTTAATTACTTTTTAATAAGATCTTTGTGTCATTATAAAATTTATTTTAAAAAGAGTGGCGCTAGTAGCGGTTATTCCTCGCCTTAAGAAGAAGATACGAAACGAAATTAGTAATTAGAATTTTCCAATAGTGGGCTAGATGGTAGTTTCCGGAATGTGCCTAGCGACTGAACTTCACCCTTTATCTATTGGAAATCGAAGAAAACAAAAATAGCCAGTCGAATTGCCAGTATTAGGTTGATACCATTTTCTAGTACCAGGTCGTGTATCTGTAATATATCTTCTTTGTGATAGGTAAGTATATCTCACGAATAAGTAGGTATGTCATGTTAATATATCAGCCTCTCGAATTATTACTTGCGATAAGCAATCGTATCACGTAATATGGAAAATGTGAAATTAGAGTTTGTGGAGCCATCCGATATCGGACCTATATTGTAAAATATTTATAAAAAACGACCAGGCACGAAGACTAATATTTTGTAGTCCAATAGATATAAAACATTTAAAAATATAAGCTGTCAACATAAAGACTGTGTTGCCAATTTAGTGGAATTAGCACAAAATTAAGTAGATTCAATTATTATTTAATAGAGTTAGAGGTTTCAGTGGGAAATAAAGTAATAAAGTCTGGGTTTTTTTATTAGAGTGATCTTAATGACTTCACGTCACGTAGACCTACACTGCCACGCAGTGTGTTTAGTTATTTATTTATTTATACAACGTATGTGCCTCAAAGTAAATAAAAGTCAACCATATCGTATTGCAATGCTACGCTCAACGCGGTCATAATCTGATAATTATGCGACCATTGTAATGGTCAGGCTGGAGGCAGTAAATCGTATCCAGCAGACTTAGTTTTTTGTTTAGTTTCGTAAAATCATTTATAAGAGTTTGCAACATTGGATACAACTGTCAAGTGTCAAGTGTCATCTCGCATTTCGCAATTATCAATGTCAGATTGCGTGCGTGCCCTGTGTTCTGTCTCCGCGCATTAACGACCATTACCATAAAAAATAATAATTCATCCTACTTTTATCTGCTACTAATATCAGTAATATACATTTAAAAATACATTTAATTAAAATTTAAATTCTTATTGTATATATTATACTCATACAATGTCTGCGGATAACATAGAAAAGTTGTATCAAAATTATGGCATCCTGGCGGAAGCGAAAGATAAAATCGCCGAGGTAAACTAACCTAATCCCCTAATTATTTACCATTTTTTTAAAGTTTTAAGTGTGAAATAGTTTTCTATTTGTACAAATTTTCATTAAACAACTTTTTTAGCATGAAAAAGAATACTTGGAAATATTGGCAGCTGTAAAGGGATCCGACAAAGAAAAGCGGCTAGCATCACAGTTCATTGCGAAATTTTTCAATAGTTTCCCGAATTTAACGGAACAGGCTATAGAGGCTCAATTTGATCTATGTGAAGATGATGATGTAGCTGTAAGTATACATGTTATTATTTTATAGGTTAGGCATCAGTTCAACTGACTATACTGGAGCAATATTGTTCTACAATCCTTTGTAATTCTCAATAATGTACTTACCACATTTATGTCCTATGATTTTGGTTAGTAAGACTTAACTGATCTAAGCATATTTGATTGCTTAGATCAGTTAAGTCTTACTAACCAAAATCATAACTTTTTAAAGGCTCCAAAAATAAGCTATGAAAGTAGTGTTATTTACAATAAGTACTAATCATAAATAAAATATAGGTTAAATTGGTAATGCCTTTTCAGATCCGTAAGCAAGCTATCAAAGATCTACCTACTATGTGTAAGAATAATAAAGAGCATACAAATAGAATAGCTGACATTTTGGCGCAGCTTCTACAATCTGAGGATTCTACAGAGATCAACATTGTCAATAATTCTTTGTTAGCTATTCTCAAAACTGATGCAAAAGGAACTCTAGTTGGATTGTTTTCACAAATTCAACAAAGTACAGACAGCGAGGTCCCCAATGAAATTGTTAGGGAAAGATGTATCAAGTTTCTGGCTACCAAAGTAAAGCAGTTGGGAAGAGACATAATTGATAAAGAATGTGAAGATCTTATTGTAGCGGAAGGGAAGAAAATTTTACAGGTTTGTCATTTCTCATTGATTATCTTCATTTTAAATATTTGTTAAAAACCATTGTAGTCTGAATCATGTGATGTGACATGAATAGTAATGGACCTACCAGCTAGTCTGAACTCTGAAATTCCCATACTATGTCTCATAGCTCAAGCTTAATACAAATGAAAAAAATTTAAACCATATTAATAATTAATACATAATTTTTTCTCAAAGGACTCTGTTGCTGAAGAATTGGAGCATATTATGGATTTGTTGATGTGGTCTAAGCTTGGTAAGACACCTGCCGGAAAGAAAGAGTTGACTCAACTCATTGCAGCACTAGCTTTCACTCCTGGTGATTGGCATCCTGAGGACCCTGAATATGTTGACAGACTTTTGCAATGTACTCAACATGCATTGCCATTATTTACGGTAATGTATATTTTTTTTATTATTAAACATGAATAGAATGAAGTTTTTATATTTTTGTTATATTTCAACAGTTTAAAATTTGGTTTATGATTAAATGTTCATACTTGTACATTTTCAGGCACAAGTAGACTCTACACAGTTTGTAAACATTTTTTGTGAACATGTTCTGCCAAAGTGGGATGACATAACAGAACAAGCCGGTGCTAATGATGTAAAGTTGGAACTGCTGAAAACATTTGCAGAAATCACAGAACATTGTGGAGATATTGAAAATACACAGGATAAAATAAATACTGTCTATGATGTTTTGATGGTAATCTAATATAATCTAAAATTAATTTGCAAGTTTTTTTTAATTCATCAATTTTTACAAGTATTGACTAACTTATATGTCCACAGAAATTTTTACCAGAAGCTCCAGTTGAAAATGAAGAAGAAAATGCAACCAAAGCTGAGGGAACTGAGGAGAAACCAGCAGAAGAAACAAAATCAACTACACCAACACCATCACTACAGTTTTCTCATGTAGAATGTGCCCTCTTTGCATTACATTCTTTATGCCGTAAAGCCCCAGAAGCATTAGGTGCTGATGCCAACCGACTCAAAGCTCTCCGCTTACGACTACAATACACTGCACGCTTAACTCAGGGCTATATAAAAAAGCTGAAGGAGGTTACTCAGGTATTTTAAATTAACTGCTAGTAATACAATATTAACTAAATAACTAGTTAGATTTTACATGTTTTATTGTTTTTAAGGACAAGAAAAATGAAGATTCAGAAGAAAACAAACTGAAAATAGCTGCTTTGAAAACCACTTCAAATATAAACACTCTCATCAGAGACATATTTAGAACCCCTCCTAGCTTCAAAAGCAAAGTTCAACTATCATTCCAAACAAAGAAAGTGGAAAAAGAGGTATAATTTTATGTAATAATTATATATAATTTCTTTTCTATTAATATTTTTGTGTAAATTTTATAATAGAAAAGAAATAATTTACCATAGTAAAAATGCAAATGCAATTTTAGGGATAATAATTTGTATTTCTATTTTAGATTACTGTTTCAAGTGATCAACCAAGTAGAGATACATCAGGCTCAAAGCGACACAGGCCAATTACTTTTGACAATGGCTCTCAAAAGGAGTCACCAGAAAAACGGGCTCGTAGTGGTGACAGAAATCAAAAGATGTATACTCCACCATCTGGGAAATATAGTTCAAGATTAAATAATGCCGGTGGAAGATTTACTGGTCCCAACTTCGGCCGGGGTAGAGGAGGTTACGGAAGGAGAGACTTCCGTAACAGTGGTGGCCAATACAGACGGCGTAACAACTATTAAATAACCTGCCTATATTCCAAAGACTTGTCCTTCACAATTACTAGAACATGCAAAAATTTGATAGGATATCACTAACAGTTGACAAGAGAAGTTTTGACTTAAAGATTAATAGTTTTGTTATTAGAAGACATTATGGTGTAATAATGATTGATGACGGAATGAATGACTTGAGGAGTTAGAATGTTTCGTTTTTTTTGTTCAGTCTATTTATCTATTGTAGTTTTCTGGTTTTTTTTTGGGTCAGCAAGTCTTTTTCAGAATTCTGGGCACACAAACTTCCATTCAATTGGCCTGAATCCTGGAGGACTGCATGAATATAGGTATATATACATTAATCTTTTCTACTAAGGAAATTTTGTCCAGATTGTCCGGAAGCAGATGACAAGCAGTAGCAGTAATATTCTTCTATATATAATAATATATTGTGGTAAGTGGGCCTGGTGGAGTTCTGGCTCTATAAAAGCAACATGCTTTCTTGTAAGTATTTATCAAATATTTTACGCTGATAGCAGTTAAAACTGTCTACATGATGCAGTCAATGTGTAAGTTTTATCACATTATTTGTGATGTTAGAATATTAATTAGAATAGTAAGGATCCAGCATTCCTGGCAGCATTATTGTAAGTACTTATATAACCTTCCCTTAGTTCAGAAATTCAAGGATTGCGGCGTGGGAGTGGTCTGCTCAGTGGTCAAAGGAAACTTTTATTTCAGAGTCTATTATAGTAAAGCAGTCAAAAGTTTTGGAATATCCTCACAATAAACGATCTTGATTTTATGAAAATGTTTTATTTTTCTCTCACTCTTAAAACTACCTTATATTTTATTGAACATGTGAATCCACGAAACAAATTTAAGTATGTACCTATTTATCTTTTATAAATAAAAAAAAATGCTAGTCTTATCTCATATTATCAACTACATTACACATTATTCTGTCTAGATCATAGCATGGATCTTGATTTTGACTGTCATTAGTACCACAGTCCATCTGTTCTAGAATTTCTGCAGGTACTTTGAAGTTTGTTTCCAAGTCGTTTTGGTCTGGCAAACTTTGAAGGGCATTCTGAAGTATATCCTGAACTTTATCTAGATGTTTCTGGAATCTGTAAAACAAACAAAATGTTATCAACAGTACCTATTATGTGGACATTTTTTTTGAAAAGCATTTTTAAAGGCTTGAGTTGTACATTTTTCATAATAAAAGTTACATATTATACATAGGTATGATTGAAATTTTTTATTATATAATATTTAAGGAGTTAATATAGCATTTGCAGGATAAGCCTGGAAGGAACCAATTTAAGCAGTGATGTGCTGCAGCACATTTAAATCTTTAGAATAGGTATATTATATATTCAATTAGTTTTTTTTCTATTAAGGTGTAGCTGTAGGATAATAAATATATATTATCAATAAAAAAGCAATAAAAATAGTTTAATAATTAATTATGCAAGGATTGTTACCTCATAGCAGTTTCAACTCTTTGTCGTTTCTGCAATTCCATCATTACTCTTAATGTTTCCCTTGCTTGATGTGGTCTAAACTCATTTAGAAGATGATGGATGTGAATGAACAGTAAACTTAAATCTTCAACCTTTTCTGCTCTTTTGGGAGAATCTGGACAGTGAACTAATAAGTCCAATAAATCCAAAAAATTCACTAGTAGTGAATGGTTTAGTTTTTTCAATTCCCTTCGTCTATCAAAGTGCATAGGATACAGACGTCGAAATCCCTGAAATGGTTAGTAGAATTAATAATGTTGTATTATATAAAATTAACAATTTTTTTTGTATTTTTGTTAACATGTACCTGGCTTTCCAAGGACCTTATAATTGTATCATCGGCGTTGAATGTGTGTCCAAACATGGAATAAGAATCATGTATAGGACGTGGTGGCAGTGGCGCTCTGTTTCTTCGTACATTTTCATCCGTGTAAAAATTAATATACTGCAAAGGTGGCAGCGGCAGAGAACTAACTTGAGCAGTTTCTGAAGACATCTTAAGGTTTAATCAGACAAATTTTTACACTGACATAACAAATATTTAAAATAAACTTCTCAATAACAAAACAACTAGGTGTAATTAAAATACCCTTTCTATCTTTTATGATAGTATAAACACGACGCCAAAATAAAAATTTAAGAAATCAAGAATGAAGCAATTTTACTCGATTTGACAGTTGACATTGACAACTCTATACTCAATACTGACAAAAGAATTGTCAGTATTGAGTATAGAGTTATCGTACTTGGTGAATTATTTCTTTAAGAATTATTATAATCATAAAGATTTCCATCAGTTGTTTCCCAAATTTGATCCGTTGCAACTTGCAATTCACTTATATACTCAAAGGGAAAAATCACAAATTGCCCGATCCATTCAATATTATTGAAAAGTATAAAATTCTAAATAAAAATGCAACTTATAACGGAACTTTGAGAAGTTTCAATTTAATGTGGATCGCCAATCAGTACAAGACAATTCTAGAGACGAATGTAACTGTTCACGCATTCAAACGTCTAAAGAGGTACATGCATCACAAGTTTTCGGAACATTTGACAAAATCACAAATTCACGAATCCACGTTTAACGCATTCTATAAAAATGTACACGGTGACAATGATGCAATTGGAAAGTGGTTCAAAGTTAATAAAATTACAGAAAAAGAATTGAAACAAAACTTTTGGAAGTTTATTCCTTTATTTGTGAAAATTCAACACGACCTGTACGAAAATGACACAAAATCTTTCAACGTTTTCCCCATTTATAAACACGGTTTGAAACACATCACCTACGATTCTAGATGTCTACATGAGTTGCTGCGCAGAGTGGACAAGGAGAACACGCCGACTAATTGGGTTCAATTTTCCGAAAATGACCCTAAGCAGTATTGGAGGCGGTGTTTCTCTTTACCTAAAAAATCCTTCGGTTGGAGTATGAGTACGGACGGTGTTTGCGTTTCGTTGTCTATGAATAGATTGGTCAGGAAAGAGGATAAATTTAAAGCTAAACGTGTAAAGAGAGAGGAGGTTTCGAATGAAAATGAAAATCAAATGTGCAAAAATTATAAAAAAATGATCGCTGTCGATCCGGGTGCCAAGACACCTATAGTCACGTGCAGCAGGAGTGGTGATGGTGATGGTTTTGAATATAAAACTTTAAAAAAGCAAAGAGTCGTATACGAAACTCGTGAACATCACAGGGAGAGGAAACGATTAAAGTTTATAAAAGATGTAGATTCGAAAATTGGAAACGACCGGGAATCTTTGGAGAAGGAGTTGGGTTTTGGAATAAGTTGTAAAAATTCAAAAGTTCAAGAGTACACTAAATTTACACTGAAATGGTTCGACGAAAAACAAAAAGTATACGAACAGAGGAGGTTGCAGCGGTTGCGTTTCGACAAGTACATCAACGATCAAAAGACGAATCATAAAATTGTGGATGAATATTTTGGAAAAGAACCGAACACGCTGGTGGTTTACGGAGCCGGTTTCGATTTCATGAACAAGGGCACGTTCAAGGGACACCGGAAATTTAGACACAACGATATTTTGAAAATTATCAAACAACGTCCGAATTTATCCTTGTATATAATCAATGAGGCGCTTACAACGAAAAATTGTAGCAAGTGTTATGAGAGTGAAATGCAACAAAAATTGCACGTTTCAAAATCCCCACACCGTTACGTGTACTGCAGTGTATGTCGTAAGGGTATTCACAGGGATAAGAATGGTGCGAAAAATATCTTGTTGAAATTTGAGTTTAAAAAAAATAAGACTAATAAAAAGTCGCCGGTCATTCTTTCGTTTGTCGGTACTGATATGAACGTTGCGGGCGGTGGAAGTTCGTAAGGTTCATTATCGTAATTCTTCGTTTGTTGTTGTGGCAAATAAAGGGTTAATAATACACGATAGTTAAACACTAAAAAATCTAATTTTGTGAGAAGTTAAATTATGAGAAGGCAGGTAAAATGGGATTTTCATAATATTAATACCCATTACCTATCTTTGTTACTATTATTACCCAATATTGTATTGAATAATTTTAATAAACACACCTATGCCGACGATGTAAGAGCGATTTCGGTCCGATAAGCAATAGAAACTAAACTGCTGGTACGTATGGCTCTTAAAACTTTTGTACAACGCTAATAGCAAGTATAGCAAGAAAGGGAAATCAAGCTGACCGGAGTGTGTTGAAACAGTTGAAAGCGTACAAAAACTCGTGCTTAAAAATTTGGGGACATATTTTAAAAACTAAAATCATAGTCCCCTGAGTCTTGCCTCACATATTTAAATTTAAACATTGAAATAATTTTCATTTTTCACACTCTCTTCACTAATATATTATGAAAAGAACATTATTAGATAAAACGTTAAAAAAAGAGTGTACTTTCCATACTGTTTTAAGCTATAAAATACAGCTTAAAACAAAAATATCAATATGCATGTCCGATGACGACATTAACAAATTATCAAAGATTTAATGATTTCAGGGTACCTACAATAAATATACAAAAATTTAAATAGGTACTAATATACCTTTATATAAAAAAATGTCATCGATTTTCAATAAATTAGAAGAAATACTGCATTCGGCTATTTTGACTGGAACACCAATCACAGCGCATGACGTCACGCCTAGGTAAACAATTAAACATCACTGTCGTCCATCGCTGATTAACGTGTTTTGTGCAAGTGTTTTATATATATATATATTATATAACCTTTATTTCGGGCTGCATAGGCCCATATTATAAATATCTTACAGACTAACATACATACATATTATAATTAAAACTAGACTTCATCACGTATCACGGCGACGTGATGTGCGCCTCGCTCCGGAGTCTCCCCCGGAATCTTCGGTAGACTACACCCATCGGCCAGAACTCCTCCACCTCGAAGGTCGACAAGCGATGTGTCGGTACTCTCACCACAAAAGAACTAAAGTTAACTTTATGGCGAGACTCCAGACGCTCGACTCTCAAGTTGAAGGATGTCTTCTTCAAGATGTAGCCCACGACATCCTCGACCTTCGTGGACCAGTGCAGGCGGGACACGTACAGCGGCGTGGTGGGTATTTCACACCGCAGGCGCTGCTCGGGTCCGCAGGGTGCGGTGCCGCGGTGGTTGCGGACGGCGGGCTTCCTCTTCTTTCTTCTCTCCACCAGTGTGAAGCCCTCCTCATCGCACCTTTTGCTCTCACCCTCGTTAGATCGAGGAGGTTCAGCCTTACGGCTATCCTTAGCCTTGCGGCTCTCTATCACCCCTTTTGTCTTCACCCGCTGGGGAGGTGCGGGGGAGCGGGCAGCGACACCCGCAAAACTTTTCTGCTGAGTCGATGGTTGACTTAGCTTCGGCTCGTCCTCGAGGGGAATGCGGGCGGGAGCGGCGGCGGTCGGTGACACGTCGGATTCCGCTGACGCGCAAAAGGTGTCAGCTTGCGCGCCGCGGCGACGCATATTTACGAAGGTCGAATGCTCGGGTGACATACGTAATGAATTATTACTTTTCATTTGCAATAATTCATGACGCAAATCACGGATGGTGGATTCCGATGCATTCAACCTACCTCGCATCTCGTCCAGTTCTGCCTTCATACTATTAAAGTTCTTCAGCAGGCTGGAGACGTCGACGTGGTCCATCGTCACCACCGGCAGCTTGTGGAGATCTTTCGCCACAAAGGCCGACACGTCGTCTGGATCCGTCTGCTTCAGCAGGGAGATGATATCCTGCACGCTTCTCTCGGTGCCATCTCTGCGTCGCGATGGCATATTAGCGCTCTGGCCGAGCGTTTCGTACAGCAGCTGCTTGCCCTTGCAAATCTCCTCGCTGTTGAAAGAAGACTTGCAGATCTGCATGATGCTGACCTCGTCCATGGTGTCGATGGCATGCTGGATAAACGCCAGCAACTCATTGACCACGAGCGCCATGGTGACGTGCAGCGGCAATCAGCCGCGCGATTCGCAAAAATATAAATTAATATTTGTTGCTCGTGTATAACGCGGAGCGCGACCGTTCGCTGGCTCGACACATTACATTTATGAAATTGTGACGACGAGATTCAGCGAATTACTTCAAACAATGGAACCAGGCTTTGTTATGGAAAATAGCTTAAATTTGCCCAGAATTGATGTTATGATGTTGGGAGAATTTCTGGCCACAAACAAAGTATTTTGCTCTTCCGAGTTTAGGAAGGAACGTGACAAGCTTCTTTTATATGTAAACTTTGTAGACTGGTTGTTGTTTATTTTTGGGGTTAGGTTCACTTAAAGTTAGCTAGGTACTTTAAAGTACATACCTGACAGAACGTTTAAATAAAGTGTGGCGGTACCACAATCCTGCTTCACGCTATCGAAGTTTTCTAAGTCCGGCGCTATTTATACGAAATCTGGAAACTAGTACAGTGGGCTTCGGCCTGACCGGACATACCATCTCGCTCGGTCGGAGATCTCCCTTTGGGGCTTCCACTCGTACTCCCACAAAAGCTAGATTTAAAACATAATTATTATAATATTATCTTTGGCTAAAAATGTGGCCTACTATGTTTTGACAGTGTTTATGTTCTTATTAATTTCTATTATTTCAGATCCTCAATACCTATTTATTTATGGGGATGATGCAAATAGTTATGTACAGTTAAAACAGGAAGGAAACATTTGTACAGTGTAATGCAAGATTTGCCCAAAGCATAAACAGAAACTGGTGAAGAAAATCAAGAATCGTGGCCTCTTCACATCACAGGAACATCCTATGTTAGCTGTTTCAGTGTTGTGGAGATTAAATTATTTAAATGTCCTGTAAGCAGCAAGACTTACCTCAAATAGATAAAAAATGGGCGACCCAGCAAGAAATGCTTTGCACAGGTACAGATGCAAATGTACTTGAGTCCTGAGTGGTTTAAAAAACTTACTCGTGTCTCTTACCCAAATTTTTCATCTAATAAAAATGTGGAAATTTAGGTAGGTATTGTTTATGATGATGAGTATATGTCAGGCTTTATGGAACATGTTATTACATTTTGGAGGAGGAGTTATCAGGATTATCCAATATTATTTATAATAAAAAATTAAAATGCAATAACTCTGTTTTATGTGTTTTATTTAATATGAGAATCTTGTAAATTAATCAAACCACAAGCAATAGTTATTACATCATCAAGAGCCTTAACTAAACTTAAGTTAAGACAGGCATGTGGTTTTAACATTTGAAATTCATGTAACCGTCTTATCACTCTCTTAACATGAATTCGTAAACTAGCTATTTCTTTAGTGTTTTTAGCTTCGGTTTTAGTTAACTTAGCTCCAGATGCAACACTTGGAGGCCGTAGTAACAGCACACCCATTTTTCTTAAATACATATTGGGTTGTAAATATTTACAGAAGTCAGAAGTTTCTACTATGCGTGTGTCTGTTATTCTGCCTCCATAACCACTTGAAATATAATTTACCAAACCATTAGGTGTACAAGATACAAGGTATTTAATTGTGTTGCCTTTTTTATAATCAGACCAAGAAAGAGCTTGATTTAAGGGCTTTGAAGGTTTTTGTATTTCAATCTCTAAACAATCTATTATACATATCACATCACTGTATTTCTGCCTAAAAGATATGGGTAATCTGTTACTTATCAATTTGTTATCTAAATATGTAATAAAAGGACTCATTACACCTGCTATAATAGGTACATTCTTAAAGAAGATTTTGCTTGGAAGAGTTCTATCAATGCCAAAGTCATCAGCAAGTTCTTGAAATGAATTATTTAACCTAATTTTTTTTAGACATAGTAAAATATGCTCAAATGGTATATTTGTCTCTTCTTGAATGATGTTAATTAAATAATAATAACCTAAAGGAATGCCGATATAAGTACGCGGATTTTTTTTTATTTTCTCCAAGGTGCACTGTAAAGCGTTTAAATCTTCTCTCCTTTTGTCATGCTCTTGCTTCTCTCTACAGTCAGATGTAGACTCCATTAGAAGAGATTTTACGGATATTGATGATTCTGTGAGAGCTACAGATGTAGTATAAGAAATATCACTTTCTGTATGCTCTATTTTTTTAACTATTTTACTCAACAATTTTTTAGTTGGTCTTGATAAGTTACTATTTACACTATGCTTGATTTGAAATGGCGATGTAGATACATCATTCATCGGCTTCAAAGGTGATGTCATCTGATGTACCAAACCGACTTGTATTTGGTTAGCTTTACTTCTACATATTTTAGAAGTGTGAACTTGAATAGATTTATCTAACACTTTTGGTGTTAATTGGGGAACTTCTTCAACAATAGGCTGAACTGTAAAAAAAAAATGTTTTGTTATTTAAGGATACTTAATAATTTTATAATTCAGACAAAAAATCTAATAAATAAGTTAGTAAAATATACCTGAACTACTAGATGCAATTTCTTCAGACCAAGATTGTTCTGCAACTATATTTTTTTCTTCAAATTGCTTTTCACACTCTTTAAGAATCATCATCCTTCGTTTCTTAGCTACATATGGTCGCTCTGTTGTGTCAGATGCTCGAGCTTTCCTGTCGGGTTGACAAATAAATTTTTTGGGCATACATCCTGGTTTCATACGTATTTGTGACACTGACCCCATCACATGGTACTCCATATAATTTTCCATATCATTTGGCAACTGTAAAAAAGAAAGGTAAATAATTAAAATTATTGATAAGATAGTCAAGACGTTTAGGACCAAAACAAACATAACCTCGACAAATTAGTTATTCCCTAGCCTAAGGGCGTGTTTCACTAAGCAATGTTAAAGTTAATGCCATGTTAAATATCATGTTATCCCTCTCGTATTTCCTGTCAACGAATGAGATGGCATGGTATTTTAACATAGCGTTAACTTTAACGTTGCTTGGTGAAACACGGCCTAAGCATAGTATTGTTTAACATGAAAAGCTTCAAATATTGAAGTTCAACAAAACGTTAATTTAAAACATACCTACTCACATCAAAGTGGTCTTCACAGAAATAAAGTGGGGAATTCGTGACTACGTCGTTGGGGTTTCGCCGTGCCAGCGTTAACCATTTTTTTCTTATTGTACTATTGTTTGGCACATATACAAACACCTTGTCGGGTGTTTTTATTGATGTGTTTTTACACTGAGGTACTGCACACCACTTATATACTTTAGAATTCATATTTATCACGCGAAACACAGTGCAGTCCACTGCACCATAAATAAGAGTATGCTCTGCATAAATAAGAGTAATTAATACAAGTAACAAGATGCACAAAACGTAGTGATTATATTCTCTTTGCAAGATGCACTGCACTGCACTGTTTGTAATTTGTTTTACTTAAGCATCTGACATTTACCTAGGCGTGTCGTCACACTGGACGCCATGACACTTTGAAATTTTATTCTTTGCAACCGCTATTGCCAAAAATAAAAGAAGAAGAAGAAAATATATTAGAAAAATGTTTTAAATTATACAGAAAAAAACTCTGATAATCATTAGTTTGTTACCGAAATAAAGGTTTTTTCATAATTAGCAAATATTTTGAAATCCACTTCACAGAAGTGGATATGTCGCAGTAATCTAATTGAAATCGCCATTTCATTGAGTGACTAGTGTTTTTATCGAATGACGACATTAAATTGAAGAACTAAAGAACAACTCGTCAAGTTGTTTATTGTAACGTCGAACGTCTTGACTGAACGTAATTTAGTCATTTGGTTTGATTGAGAGTCATTGAGGTGACTTTTTTTCTAAATAGCGCTCATCATGGACGTATAACAATGTCGTGTATAACTAGCTATGCTCGTAGTTTTGGTTTTACCTTAGATTTTCTGGGATAAAAATTAGTATCCTATATCGTTGCGCAGTACATGGTATAAAAAATATATATAAATAAGAATCTGTATCCAAGAAATATATTGAGTTAGTGTGCGATTATAAAACGTTAGTCATCGCGGGTCAAGCTACGGGAAAATCACTAGGTATACATCATATTATTACGCACCTCCTGATCAACGTTCGTAGTAGAAGGAACAACAGCAGCAGGGTCCTCCTCTGCCATTGTGGACTCAAATAAAAACTAAAACAAAATAACGTAGTATAAATTAAACTTTCTACATAGTTCTGGTAAAAAGTGTGAAGAAAAGTAAATAGAAAAACACGCTGGGTTAGGTAAGAATTTTATGTCACCTTTTGTGGAACTGCATACACAACAAGACGCCGGAGTCCCCCTTTTGTTGTGTATAAATCATTAGCTTCAAAATGATTACTGCAAATTACACTGAATTTGTTTGGGTTCCAAACGTTTTCACCATTAGATTGTCTTATTATTTCAATCCAATCCTTTCTCCATACTTCGTTTTCTTTAGGAAATCTAGGTAAAATAAAATTTTAATACTTACTATTATAAAATAAAATTATAATAACCATAAACACCCACTATTTCGGGTGATTTGCATTCGTTAATATTGGCAACATTGAAAATTATGGAGATATTTTGCTTTAAAAATAAAGGTAAGTTTTAATTGTTAAAATCGGGAATAACGTGATTGAATTATTCACTCACCTATGAAACGAGGTTCCTGGACACTTTTCCCTTTGATCACTACGGTTTTTACACCATTTTACCACACAAGACATTTTATTTTTATTTATGTATATGCCGCGTACCCGTGTCGACTGTGTTGACGTTTGCGCTCTAATGGCTGACTAGTGTGTGAATGTGTGCGTGCGGGCCGTGTACATACAGTCAGCTGGCCGACTCTAAAGACACACTGTTGTGTTTAATGAATTGTGTCTGTCCGCCTTTTTTTATACGTCCATGAGCGCTCATATTACCGACATTTTATCGACAAATGTAACTTTGCAAATTCTACTATAAATAATTCACAGATAATTATTATAACATAAATACACTCATTTAGTGTAGTTTTGTATGTTTGAACAGCTAAATTAGTAAAACGATGACGTACAGCATGTTTAAAACATACCTTCATTATGTCGTTCGTACTCAGTCAGTTTCACCCATATACATCTATAAATCTCTATGGTTTCACCTCAAATTTTTCTTTAAGCGTAGCCGGTAGCGACGTAATAATAGATAAATGTAGATTTAATGAAAAAAATATCAACACAGTGCTATCAGTGCGAGCTGTTTGACGCCATATTTGTTTTGGTGTATACTAGCATTATACTAGCGCCGCAGTGACAAAAAGTTTCAATAACCTGACTGATTTTAATCCGCTAACTAATTGGACGTTGAGTGACGATTGTTCAGTCAATATTCGGCCTAGTCTTTCAATTTAATGTCGTCATTCGATAAAAGCACTAGTCACTCAATGAAATGGGGATTTCAATTAGATGACTGCGACAGATACACCACTTCACAGAAGTGGTCATTTTAAATGTTTTGGCAAATCCGTAGTTTTAAGTTAAATCCCGTACCTTTTCAGAAAGCCAGTCGTACTTTTTTTGGAAATCATACTGGCAACACTGGAGTCTGGACCCCTTTGACAGATGATATCCTTAAATCATAGTGTAGGTAATGCATAAAAAATATTTATGGCAACTTGGCAAGTGGCAACAGAAGTTTCGGCCTAGCTGAAAATATTTTATCTCAAATTTGTTTTGAATTTCAATTTTATCAAAGAACAAGATCATAAAACTGTTTTTTTTAAAGTACAAATTATTTCTATACATTTGTCACACAAGAAATAAATAATTTGTACCGTTTTATTGCAATGAATACCAGGTACTTTTGAATACAACTTTATATAAATTTATATAATTATTATATGTACCTATAGATAATTCAAATTTAATGCTTTTTATGTAGAGAAATGTTTTGATTTAGTCCTTTATGTTTACGTTGGGGTTTCAGTTTAAGAAAATAATCTTTGACTGTTAAATAAAGTTTAGTACCAAGTGCAATTGCAACTATCACTTAAACTGCCCAAGTTTTATTCAAATTCAGATTGTGGTGAAAATATTTATTATTTAATAGTAGACGTAAATTTCAAGGTAGTCTTACTAAATAATTTTCCATATTCCATAAGTACAATGTTGATTACAGTTTACCTAGATATGTTACTATTGTGGTGTACAATGAAAGAGTTTTCTATACATCTCTCCATCTGTTTTATAATAATAAAATAAATGTAAAATATAATAAATATATTATGAAATTATGTCGCAAAAAAAGGAATTGACCAGCCCCAAACTAGGCAGCAAATAAGTAAATAATCTCAAAAAGTGTTTTTTCTGTTGATTTTTATACATTTCAAATAATTACATTATCCCAAATTAGGTTTTAGGATGGCTGGTGCAGACGAAGATGATGTTATACGTGAAGCATTTATGGTGAAGAGGTCTCAGAATAAGAAAATTTTTACTCCCGTAAACTATAAACAGCGTTGGGTTGTGCTGACCAAAAAAGCTTTGATCTACTATGAAACAGATGGAAATGTAAGTCCTAATATAGAAAAGCATGTGTGAAAGAGAAGAAAGATCTAGGATTATTTTTGCAACATGCATAGTTTTTAATAAAAATTTATGGGTTCATAATATCTGGCTTAGAAAAGCTATTGAATTAAAACTGTTTTTTTAGATGTTCTAATAAAACAGTTGTACTTCTCATTCAAAAGGTAGAGGATATTTCACTTTTCCTTATTGTTTTAAAGTCTTAATATTTTCTCTGGACCAATCCTCCTTGCATCTTTTGTTTTGTACATAATAGTTTTAAAATTATAAAAGTTAGTTAGTTGTATTGTATTTTGATCATTTTATTAACATTGCCATCAAAATACTAATGTGAATAAATAACTGTAATAAATGTAAGTAAATATAATAATATTAATATCTGCATCTAGTACTTAACATCTATTTTTATTAACATAAGGTTGTTTGATGTGTTTGTTTAAATTACAATACAGAAGAATATGCAATAATTAAAGTGATGTTTGTGTGGTTGTCAACAGATTCCTTGTACCACTCTTTTTTCTTCACTTCTTATAACTATAGTATATAGTCCAAAAGTTGTACACAGGTTTTGTTTGTGATCATACTTTTCAATTATATTATCTATGTTTATATAATACATTAACATAGAGCTTGTAATAACACGAACCTATTTCCAATATTGTATTAACTTACAATAATATTATGATGAATGATATATACACATAGCAATACGAAAACCACCTTGAACTAGGTATGAAGTCTTTGAAACGATATTATTTTCTCAAAAAAAATTACTGACTACATTTTTTTTACTACAGTACAGATAGTGTCTGTTTTATAATTTGTTCTATCTAAATAAATCAAAATTTAAACAAATAAACTGGTGTACTATAAAGCTACCAATATAATTGTAACTTATTGCATATTATAATGACACATTAATTTGGTTGATGTTAATATTTTTCCTCCATTTAATAATAGGTAAATTGAATTTAAACGGATTATTGTTATATAGTAATTTGTAACAGGAATTACATTTATAAGGCATACATTTTTGATTATTATATCATCCATGATAAACCATGTTATATACAATTTATAACACATAATTTCACTGGTACATAAGGAACCATCAATAAATTACGCCACACATTAAGGCGAGGAATAACCTCTACTAGCGCCACTCTTTTTAAAATAAATTTTACAACAACACAAAGATCTTATTAAAAAAATGGGTTAAAACTCTTAAGTAAATAGTTAAACTAATTTATTGGCATTTAATTACAGCTCTAAATCCTATAGTGTATTTACTCTCATAAAAACCGCCAAAAGTGGCAGTTTTAGTTATTACTTATGAGAGTAAATACAGTATAGGATTTAGAGCTGTAATTAAATGCCAATAAATTAGTTTAACTATTTACTTAAAGTTTTTTTAGTAAGATCTTTGTGTCAATGTAAAATTTATTTTAAAAAGAGTGGCGCTAGTAGCGGTTATTCCTCGCCTTAAGGGAAGGGAGGGGTCGACGAAGTGTGATATTGTGTGACATGGGGTTGGGAGGGGTATAAAGATTATGACGTCACATAAAAAAACTACTAAAGTTTTCTTTTTATTAATGGAAATGCAAAAATGTAATTTCTAGATGAAAATTGTAAGATATGTGACTTCACACTAGGGAGGGAGAGCCTCAGAAATGTGTCCAGCACTGAGTGATGTGACAAGACAGGGAGGGGTAAAAAAATCATGAAATTCGTGTGAAGTAATTTATAGATGGCCCCTTACTTCATCGTGCATGTTCATATTATTCATCCTCATCATAATTGAACTATGATTATAACAAATAATAATAATCTTTTTGTACTTAATGCTGTCAAGGATTTCCAGTAAATTCATTGTATAATTAAGGTAAGTGGATATAGTATAAGGTTACTAAATGATGGAGCTTTTGTTTGTTAGAACCATATTATTGGATATAAATAAAATAAAAGAATAAAAAAACTATAACCCGACTTCGCAAAAAAGGGCTCTAAAAACATTGAACTAATATTACGCTAGTAGTTATAACTCAATGTCTAAAAAGGCTGAAACAAGAAAATAATTCAATTTGAAATCCAGATATGCATAAGTAGAGCTGTGGTCGTACCTGCTATTAGGATTGTATAATATTTCAACAGCAGATACGAATATTATAGATTTGTTTACTGGGTAATTGGCACTGTTGATAAACACCGGGTCTTGTTTCAGCCTTTTTAGAGCCCTTTTTTGCTTAGTCGTGTTACCTATAGTTTTTTTAATCTTTTATTTTATTTTACATTTTTCTGTTTCCACACAAACTACCTATAACATTATATTTTCACTTAACTAACGTTCAATTAACACATAGAAAGTAACTAAACAACTCCTAGATACTATTTGTACGACCGCATTTTAAACGTTTATTTTGAATTTAACAATAAAATATAATAATTAATTAAAAATCTAAATACCGCTATTAGGGAACATACATACATACATACATAGACTGAAAAAATCATTACCTTTCCTTTTGGCTTCGCCGAAGTCGGGTAAAAAATGGACGTTTACATACTTGTTTCTGGCGCTTGATTTTGTAAACTAAAAACTATTTCACGAACTATTTCTATGGGTTTTTAGGATAGTAAAAAATTTTACAAAAGATGTATTTCTGTTTCCATCACTTATTTCTTGTTTGTTTTTTTGATTTACTCTTTTAAAGTCTTTTATTTATTGTATGGAAGTTTGTTGTATGGAAACTTTTGTAAATGTTTATTGGCCGATTTTTCGGGGTGGTAGGATCGATTGTGTAACCATCATGAGAAAAATCATCAAAAAAATCCGATGCCATTTGAAAATTATGGGCATTTGAGAAAAACCTGTAAATTTGGTGAATCCGTTACAATTTTTCGGTTATTGTGGTTTAATAGTTGTAAATTTTCTCTAAATAAATTCAGTCTCTACTGACGAGTCTTCTCTGTGTGTGTTTTTGAAGCGATAACCTTTATGGGAGGGTAAACCGCTTTGTTACGTAACGCGTTACGGCGTCTGGCTGTCTAGCTATAACTTCTGTCGGGCTTCCAGAGCCACACGGACAATCGGAAAGTGGTGCACAATAGGGGCCTCTCCAATCGAATTCGATTTTGATTCAGATTTGATACTTCCCAAAATATTGATGTTTGTTTATTTTTATTCATTATCAGTCGATTGATATGATCGGGAGTACAAAAAGTTACGATCTAACGATTTTCTTTATCCTCGTTAGTTCCAAAGCAGTCCACGAAATAAAATACCAAAAGCTGTTGAGATCGAACTGATTCCATTCTAGATTGTGTCGGGGGTATGCCTGCAGAACTACGAACTACGAAGTCGCGGGCATCATCTGTAGTCCGTTCCGATTAAATGTGATCCAAATTTATAAGGCGCCTAAAATTTTAAATTCCGCTAATTTTAGAATGAATTTTTTGCAATAATATTGAATAGGAACTGATAATAGTTAGCTAATACAAGGGGTTGCGCTTCGAGTCCCGGCGGTTGTGCGGGGGTTGCGGCGCGCATGCGCGGTTTGGGCGTGTCTGCTCTCTAACCGCACCGCCAGCAGTCTGGGCCCGCGACCGAACGTCCGTCCCGTCCGCCGCTTTCGATCCGGTAATTTTTTAACATTATTTAACAAAGTAAAATCATACGAACGCAGGGACCGATGTGTGCATTACCTACACTGTTAATTGATACGTCTTAAATCAAACCTACGCAGAATCTTCGGTGGGTCTACTTGCCAAAAATGGTCTCCGAAATTTGTGATTTATTGTACCGTCATAGTTTTATTTTGAAATTTTGTTAATTTAGCCGGTGTGGTATGTTAATTGTGTTTGATATAGAATCGTCAGAAACATGACAAGTTTCTGCTTGTGTGATTGACTAACCTTATGAAAAACATTTTCTTAGCTTCTCTGGATTGATCTTAATTTTTTAATGCTTCTGGAATAACTTTTATTAACTCGTTTCTGCTTCATGTGTCTCTATCTGTCTGTTATATTATACGATTGTTATATTATATGTACGGCAGACGACACCACTTTTCGACCTAATTACTTGCCAATACGGTGCAAAACAGGTCTGTCGCCGACTGTACATAATGTAGCAGTTGATAAATTATTTAAAACAGGTAGACATTAATATAATCTATAATAGTTATACTTATTATAGAGAGAAATGTTTTGATTGTTTGTTTTCATTTAAAAGTCTCCAAAATTAGGTAACACGGTTCAGGATGATTTTCATGTAATTATTTTCAGTTGTTTTCTCAGTGTAAGATTAGACCACGGGGTAGGATATACATACTTTGTATTTCGGTATGTACCTACGCAAAATGTACTACGTATTTATTTCATTTTTACCAATTTCTATAGTAAATGTAATGACATAGATTAGAGAAGTAGATGAAACAGAATCTTTAAGTTTTTAATTAAATCAGTTTTTTTTATACTAATCCCCGTTATAAAGTACTTAATAGATGCTCTTAGATGTAAATAAAGGGGCATCTTTTAGCCAAGCCAAGATGGCATCGTTAATAACGAACGATGACGAAGTTAGAAATGAAAAATGTAAGGGACGTATCGAGGGATATGTCACTAAAGCTCTGGTTTCCTAAAAAGGCCAGCCATCGTACTACTTACTAGCTGGGTACGAACATTTTCGATGTGAAGAAAATGGTATCGTTATAATTTTTTTAGATACAAAATATCGTTAGTTCCTCTGTTATAGCCCATATTATATGGCAACTCTATTCTAGGAAGAAACTTAGCCACTAACTTAACAGAACTTTAGCCTAGTTTCCGAACCGGTGGTAGGCAGGCATCGTCCTACAATTGATGACATGTATGTCGCAAAATTTTTAATCGAAAAAATTTCTTTTAAATTGTCCTTAAATTATTCAGCATTATCTCGTATTTTAAAGTACATTGATTCTAAAGACAGTTCTTCAGATTAATGTACTTAATAGTTTATATTATATACACGACTTATTTTATAAAATATTTAAGTGACGGTTTGAACTCAATTATCTCGAAATCAGAATTTTGCGTCATTATCCTTCGTCCATTTCATGTCTTTAATTCTTTATGTTGTTTTGATAACATGGAAATATTTTTTTTCAGTTTTTGTTTAGCGAACATTACGTCAATCCCATGTATTTTTAAAAGGGGTTGTTACAAGTTTTACTTCGTAGCGTCGTAGCTCCCAAGGGATGAAGCGATTTTGATCTAGATTATATTGTTTGAAAACTGACGTCATCGCGCGGGTGTTTAGACTCATCATTATCAGTTCGCACATTAACAACTCGGAAGTTACTTAACTTAGAAAACAGAATCTTTAAGTTTTTTTTATAGTTACATTTGTAATTTCGTCCCTGTTATTAACGATTATAATATCGCTCGGCCAAGCACTCAGTTTCGACCCTCCGAAAACACCCTCCGTGTAAAATATGCACGGGCATGTGTCGCTTAACAGTCCCCAACCTCCCATGAGCAAACTTAATAGAGAACCCTCAGTGGCTCACTTACCTACTTAAGCTTTGTGCATACGATGCCTCAATAGCGTGTACGGCTTCTCGCAATTTCCTTTGATATGCACCTTAATTTACGGTTTAGTAGAGCTTTTATAAAAAAAACTACATAATATTAGCATGTAATATCGCCCATGAGCGATAATCGGCGGCCGACTTTTTGTAGGGGAAAAATATAACATACGCACACGGCATACGTGAAATCGGTCAGAAACAATATAGATGAATAATCTGACCGATTAATTATATATTTAATATATTATAAAAGTAGGCCGTAGGACAATTTAGCTCTACAATTCGTATAGTTGGAGGGCCTAGAATGCTAAACGTGCCCTATTCTAGCATTTTGGAATTGAGATCTAGTAGGTTTTGGTGACGATGATAAGGAAAAAAAATAGAGTTTTTATTTTATTTTAGTGGTGGAATGAGCGGGAACAGAAAATCTGTAATCTATCTGACGCATCGGATTTTTTTAATACTTTTTTAAACTTTATTTAACCCCACCAATTAAATTAAAAAATCATGCCTAGATTACCCTTTTCGGTTTGCCCTACTATTGGTAAAGTATAAAATCTTATGCCAATGCTCTATGTTGGATAGAGTTTACTGTTTTACATGATATTTTTAAGTTAGGTTTTATATCAAAAAAAAATTTTACCTTCTTAATTTATCTATAATTAAAATAATGTTTACTTAAATTGTCGATATGCAAAGAAAAATGTATACTTTCTTATCTTAGCTTAGTAAGCATTAAGTAAGTATATCAATAGATATTACATAAAATATATTTAACTAGCTGTGCCCGCTACTTCGTTCGCGTGGTTTTTGAGTGACTTAAACCGTTTATGCAGCGCACGCAACGAAAGTCCCCAAATGTGAATAATAATAAGAATAATTTTCCCCGTTTTTGCAACATTTCTCATTGACGCTTCGCTCATATTGGTCGCAGCGTAATGTTATATAACCTAAACTCTTCCGCTTTATAATATTAAGTATAGATTAATTTTTCTACGAGAGCTTTGTTAGTAATTATAACGTAAATTTCCCTAATTGCAATAAAATACTTAAACCAGTTAATTTTTTAAACGTACGTGTTAATTTTATCTTCACTGGTCGTTAATTAAAGCCATTAAACCAATATTTTAATCAAAACCCGGTGTAAAATGCACAGTTCATTTTCATTTGGCGCGGCTTTCACAGCCACATTGAGCCGATAACGAGATTACCGGTTGTTGATACTGGAGCCTGGAGCGCGTAGTAGGTATACTTGACTGCAGCGTCTATTTATTGTAGGGTATACTCCATTCTGATCCAATGTGTCCTAAGGTGCATTCTAGTGTCAGCCTATGCTTCATCTCCATTTGTATATAATATATATTTTGTATATTTTTGTGTAAATTTTCCTATAAATTACACACTGTAAATTTTAAGCTTTTATTCATTATACTTTAACTAACGAAATTTTCAATCCCATCTTGTTTTTTATGTATTAGGACGAAAAAAAAACAGGTTTATGATTGAATATTTCGTTAAGAGCGCGCAATCAAATTTCATCAAGTCGAAATCGCCGCGAGAGACGATATCGACTCACACAGACGCATAACAACACGCATGTGTGGGTTAACGCTAGGTCGAGCGTACGTAGCGCGCGCGAGTAATATTGGTAGTTTGATCCTAATGAATTTTAATATTACCTACCATTTCAATACTTCTATAAAATTAAATGGTATTTAAGTTATAAAATACAAATTATACATACTCGACATGCTAGTAATCGCCCGCGGCTCAGTCCGCGTTACTGTCTAACCGTCGGGAATAACTTTCGCGATGATTGTGTGAAAAGAGTTTCATGGTGGTTGGTCAGTTGATGAGACGTGAAGAAAGTAACAAACAAACAAACTTTCACATTCATAATTTAGGATAAGTAAGTAATGAGAATAAAAAATTCAACAACCTAATTTTAATAAAAATATACCAAGTTATTTATTTTTCATCTTTGATGTCCAGAAATGTTTGTCCCTAAATATTTTACTGACCCACTTCCGACTACCCACTAAAATGTACTAAAATACCAATTTTTAGTGGGTAGTCGGGATGGACATGCTTTTTTCAGTGACAAAAATGTTGTCACTATACTAACTAGCATTTTGCAACCGTCTGATTATTGAATGAAAATGAAATAAAATTAAAGATTATTTGGATAAAATGTACATTATGGTCGGTTGAGTTGGCGGCTGCAATTTTTATGGCGAATAGAGCTATATGTAAGGAGTCATTAACCAAAATTTAAACTTGCGGAAACTCGTAGTTTTTTAGTTATTGAAAAAATAAAATTCGTATTTTTGTATGAATATTCGACTACTTTTGACGTAATTCTGCCCGATTATCTAGTTAAGAAAAATAGGTGATTGAACTAGAATAAAAATGGCTTTTGGCGCTATATAAAAAAAACTGTCAAAATTACGTCAAAAGTAGTCGAATATTCATACAAAAATACGAATTTTATTTTTTCAAAAACTAAAAAACTAGGAGTTGCCGCAACTTTTAATTTTGGTTAGTGACTCCTTACATATAGCTCTATTCGCCATAAAATTTGCAGCCGCCAACACGACCGACCGTAATGTACATTTTTTCCGGCATAACATGTATCTCACAAGTTTTTACTGTAGAAGAACTAAGTAGCGAGACTTGGCAATTTTTACAAGATATGTTTTTGATGGGATCTCAGTTCTTTTTGTAGAAGATTTACTAAACGCGTGTTTTTGTCAAAAGGGCAAATACAGCTTTGTAATCCTATACATTTAAATGACATTACAAAGTTAATTATGCAGTTAGTCTAGATAATTCTACAGAAATATTTTTTTAGGTTTTTCCCTTATTTATACACTAAACACTACTTGTATTCCAAATGTGAAGCTTCTATGTCTGCTAGAAGTGCCTAATACTTTTGATGATCGGTCAGTGAGTGATTGAGTCAGTGACAAAAGTAAGGAGTTTGACAAGTTATAATTATGTAACTTCTGTTTCAAATTGAATTACATTTGAAATATACTGTGTTTGTACAATGCTTTCCTAGTAACTAAAAATGAAGGCTTCTTTTAATCCACAACAAAGTTATAGGGAGTTGAAAATGGCCTAAACTGCTACGAGAAATTGATGGTACGGCCGTGCTCAAGTTGACAGAAGCACTGCCGTGCCCCCAGATACTCGGTTATATTGATGACAGTTACATTAAAGCAGACATACACTCAGGGGCTGATGATGATTAGTATAATTTTTAAATAATATATGAACCACACCATCTTTTAACTAAAAAAAACCGCATCAAAATTTGTCAATCATTTAGGAACTGCGATATAACAAACAGACATACAGGGGCTGATGGTGATTAGTATTATTTTTCAATATATAAACCACATCAGCTTTCAACTAAAGAAATTGACATAAAAATTTTTTGATTAATTTAGGGGCTGTGATATTACAGACAGACATACAGGGGCTGATGATGATTAGTATAATTTTTAAATATACAAATCACATCAGCTCTCAACAAAAGAAATTGACATCAAAATCTTTTGATTAATTTAGGGGCTGTGATATTACAGACTGACACACAGGGGCTGATGATGATTAGTATAATTTTTAAATATATAAACCACACCAGCTTTCTGCTTAAGAAAACCGCATCAAAATCTGTGATGCATTTAGGAGCTACGATATGAGAAACAGACACACAGGGGCTGATGATGATTATTATATAAATTTAAAATTTTATAAATAAACTCTGAACAAATTACACACCTTTTTTGTGGTAACCTCTTAATATTTTTTTTTCTATATAAATATTATGAACTTTGTAATCGACATAATATAATCTCTGTAAATTTCCCCCATTTCTCATAAAAATATTAATGCTCGTCAAAGCGTCAATTCTGCGTAGTCGCACTATAAGTCCATGAGCGGACCAGGTCGGTGAACCTTTATACTTTGATGGTCCCGCGCAGAGCGACACAACCTCCCCTCACGAATTCTCAGCGGGTACTAAATAGATCGCGATTTACATGACGCGTGCGCTTGGTTGAAAACAAGTAATTTTTAAAAAATTGAATAATGGGATAAACATCGTTTTTTAATTAAATAAAAAATAGTGTCAACTTACCAATAGTATGATTATCAATTATAAAAATAATATCATCGAAGAAATTTAGTTTTTCCAGTACAAATACAGCACTGAAAAACGTAAATTATGTCATTTTTAAAAGATTTTTTATGCAGTTAACAATACATATATTTTTAATTTTTTATCAATATTTCATTGAAGGACTTTATAATCTTTTTTATAAAAATAGAAATTAAACTATATTAACACGATTTAATTATTATTTTCTTTATCAAAGTGAGCTAAAATCGGCATTTTTGCGATTCGGCGTTCCGAAATCTTTAAATTTACTCAAATGTACTACTTAAAACTTTAATTTTATAAAATGATGTCCAAAATAAAGAGTTTGTCTTCATATATTTCTAATTGTTTTATTTAATTTAGTTATTTTATGCGTGTGAGGGGCAGTCAAAAACACCGAAAAACTGAAACTTCGTCGTAAATTGAATGCACGCTCTTAATAACGTTATATCCTTGCGACTGTAAAATATATAGTGAAATTCCAAGATTGAGATTTTGCATATATGCTGAATGCTGATGATGGAGCCGGAAGGTATGACCATTCCACACCATTATTCCGTTATAAAAAGCTTGTTTTGAAACAAGTTTATTAATTCATCATTTCGATTTAGGTCCATATATAAAACGTTAAGGACACTTAGTTAGAAATCTTTAAAAGTTCTACAAAAACCTTATCACATTATGGTTTTTCGCCAGAAAAAAGTGTGAATCTATACTACTATTATAAAGCGGAAGAGTTTGTTTGTTTGTTTGTTTAAACAGGCTAATCTCAGGAAATACTGGTCGGATTTGAAAAAATATTTTTTTGGTTGATAGTTAATTTATAGAGGAAGGCTTTAGGCTTTATAACATTACTCTGCGACCAATAGGAGCGAAGTGTCAGTGAGAAATGTTACAAAAACGGGGAAAATTATTAACATTTCAGTACTTTCGTTGCGTGTGCTGCATAAACGGTATGTTACTTAAAAAGTATGTATGAAAGAATTATTCCTTTTTAATAATCATAATAACAAAAATCAACGTGAATAATCAAAAGATAATCACAATAGTGTTTCCGACAACCACGCGAACGAAGTCGCGGCCACAGCTAGTTATTAATTTACGGGCCTCAAGAACTAAGGAAAAGCAAATAAGTCGGAAGGTTTAGTCACCGCGCTTCGTCCAGAGCTCATTTTGTTCAAACATTCATAAAACAGGAGAGACAGGCGTCGACTTGAAAGTTTTGCCCGTGTAAAAATGTACATATTAAAGCCTATTGGGGCGACCTACATTCGTTTCAGTAGGACATTTTTTCCTTGTGAAACCCGTTTTAAATGAAAGTTTAAAACCTACGTTCCATTTTGTACCTACTTTTTAAACGCGGCTATGATATGCAACTTTTAAGGCTCGCTAACATGTCCCTTGTAGTTTAAGTGCATCCGCTAAAAACAATATTTTTATTCGTAGGTAGGTATATTCGCTGCACTGCTGAGAAATGGGGTTACGAACGTTACGTAGTACGTGTAAAATATTAGTCTAATTATGACTTATGGTCTTAGCAAAATATTTTCTATTATATATTTCCTTTCGTAAATTATAGAATAAAAATAAAAATTATTGGTTTACTTAAGGCGAAGTGTTTTGATGCGAAAAACGGAAGCTTACGAAGGTGCAAGCAGGGCAAGGCAGGTTCTAGGTACGCTGGAAAAGTATAATGAAACATTCTGTCAATCAATTCATTAAATACCTGTGACTTTAGAGGAGTAAAATAGTAGAATATATGAAGTACTTAAAGAGAAAAAAATACACGTAACTTTCATTTAACCTTGACTAAATCATCTATATTGTTAAATTTTTTTTTATTTAGAATTTTATTCTGGGCTGTTTTCGGGAATTTATTTTTAATCGAGTGAAGAATAAAAAAGTGAACATCTTTGCGTAAAAATTTAGTACCTAGATTCAGTATTAGACATATTGTCTAAATAATTTATTACGTTTGTACGTATATGTTACCAATTTGTTTTAATAGTGAATACATTATGTAACATAAACCAATACATGTAGCAAAACAGCTTACGCTCCGTGCATCGACTTAAAAGCTCGCATCTTCAATTTATAATAGCACTCTACTTACAGATTTTATGTACTTTGCAAAATGTAACCTAATTTTGTGGCTCATGTTGCTTACAAATAATTTCCCATTTTTCCCTAAGCAACAACAAGCTTTATCCTGTCAGATGAATGAATGGAACTAATGATAACACACTGCTTCCATAATGTATTATAGTTTATAATGTATGGTAACTAGGTAAACTGAATTTGTGGTGCCTTTAGCTAATCGATTCATTGTAATGTAATTAATTGATTAGCAACAGGCGCCACAATATAATCAATTTTTTCCTAAGCAACAAACTTTGACTTGACGCTTTTAAATGTTGCTCAATCCGTTACAATTTTTTTTTGTTTAGAAACGAAAAGAACGCGGAAGGATTCCGACGAACGCCATACACACTGTGGAACAAGCTCAGGGGGAGTTGACGAAGCAGATAGCGGACATAGACAACGAGAAGAGCCGCGCCTACAGGTATCCCTTCCAGGTAAAGTGACACATCGCTCGGGATCGAGAGATATTGTGCTTGTCGTTTTTTACTTGCGGTAAACGCGTGCCTCGGTTAAACTGTTATAACATAAAGATATGACGTTCCCAAGTCAAGGCATAATTACAATAGTTAAATGTATTTCGAGGCTACTTCTATACAGGGTGTAAAATAAGTGTAATACTTTAGGGTGTGTATGAGTCCCGTATATATATCGTCCCGTATAAATGAGTAGATCCTGCGACATGGGCATTGTAATCCTGCCATGTCGCTTTTCCTTTTACATGTTACCTAATTTTATCTTTGGTCACTATAGCTAATCGTTCCATTGAAAACTTCCTCATATTTTTTCCTTGGAGACGAAAGTTTGTTGTTATATGTGAATGGAACATTCAACTTTTCAGAACCATTTTTAAACTTTATACAGTATCAAGGGTACTGTGTAGCTGAACAACTGCTACGTAAATCCAATTAAAGTAAAACAAAGTTGACGCCAACTTTTAGTTTAATTAAAAGTTATAACTAGAAAATCTCAGTCCAAATTAAAAACTAAAGACAGTTCGGTGAATCACACAGACACGATTATCCAAAGAACGCTTCGCCGTGTAAAGGGTTCGCCGAACAACGTGCACACATGTAATAAAACTACGCCCTACTGGCGAGAAGTTAAAAAAAAATCTACTTGGTGTAAAATAAATTACTGATATCTAATACTTTAGGGTGTGTATGTGCCTCCTATGTAGAGTCATGGCCTACCATCCCATACAATCTATCTTTAATACAAAAAAATTGCAATTCAACTCCTAAATTAAGAAGAAGATACGAAACGAAATTAGTAATTAGTATTTTCCAATAGTGGCACTAGATGGCGGTTTCCGGAATGTGCCTGGAGATAACCCCTTTGCCAGTCGCATTGCCATTAGGGTGATGCCATTTTCTAGTACTAGATCGTGTCCCTTTTATATATCTACTCTGTAATAGAGTATACTGTGAAAATACCAGCGCTGAAAGACTTACTTTTGACTTTCATGTTTCTATGAGAAGTTATAGCCTGTATGTCTGATGTATTATGTTAATGCAGGTGGGCTACACGGAGCAGAGCAGCGACTATACATTGTACCTCGCAGCCCGGGAGCAGAGCGAAAGACTGACCTGGATAAACGACATACGGACCGGTAGGTCGCCACTCATCGAGTCTGAATGGGGAAAAGTCTGCCTTATGAGGATGATTCATCATTTCCCTCGTATCAACATGTCTCCTTGTTGATTGTTGACTTATGTGGAGTTGACATTTATCGAGAAACGTCGTTATACGAGGTTTTTTCCGACATTAGAGCGGTTTTACTGTTAATCACTAACGGCCGAAATCTGGTAGTAGTAGTTTAAAAAAAAAAAAAAAAAAGACCGGAACTTTAATTAACTAGACGTGTCGAAAAGTCCCGATTACTACTTTTCATAACTGTCCTCTCATAGACTGTTGCCAATAGAATGATTGTTACATTTACTTTATCAAGCACCCCACGCTTTTTACTCTGAATTTAATTCTTTTGTTAACAACTTAAACTTTATTATAATTTTATTTTGAGGTGATAAATTCTAATTGATTGTTCGATCTTCTACTACTGTAATATAAACTCTTCGAAATTAAAATTATTTTCTATTTTTTAGTTCGGTTAGCAATAAAAGCGTGTTTTTTTAGTTTTTTTAAACTATTATTTTATTGAATGACTAGCGCGCTTATTGTGAATTACATTTTTACCAACAAATTTAATGAATCCGAGATTAGGACAACCATTTAATATTTTATTTTTAAACTTCAAAATTTAGGAATGTGTACTATTTTAATGCACATTAAAGTAAATTAATCAAAAAATATATCAACACATTGCTATTTGTACGAGCTGTTTGACGCCATGAAATTACCGCGATAGTCATTCAATCAAATAAGCAGATTCAACCAGATGACTGCCACCGATACATTCTCATTAGATCATTATTTTGTTAAATGTGAAAATGCACATTAATAAACTTTTTAGTAAATTCAACAAAAATAGACTGACTAAAACTACCCTAACCAGCCGAGAAAAAACAGTGGCGTAAGAAATAAATCTCCCAATTTATATTATTTAGGGCCGATTTTTCAATCGTCAGATAACTTTTATCTGTTGAATAAACATGTGACTTTGACATTTGTTCCATACAAAATCTGTCAAAGTCACATATTTATTCCTTCGATAAAAGTTATCTGACGATTGAAAAATCGGCCCTAAAATAAGTAATTAAACTTTCTCGATAAATTCTACATTACACAACCGCTACGAATTGCTGTCGGTTCCTTTTTGTTCGGACTATAGTTTGTATTCTATACAACTCTGTGGAAACCGGGGACAACTCTCATTTAATAGACGACATCAAATTGTTAGAGGCATCAAGCTGATTGGACTGACAGTATGATTATATTATCCTACCGTCCATATAGCGTTATACATTAATTTATAATAGGGGCCATTTTGTAGAATCGTCACCAGTATGCAATAATTGAAGACATGAATGAATGAAGGGTTGCAAAATTTTTAATCGAGGAGATTAAGATTAAACTGTCACTTAATCATTTTAGGATATGTCGTAACGTATTAAGTCCCGATTTCATCAACGGATGTTAGTCTTAACGGCTTGTTAAAATATCATGCCTTCTCATTCATTGATAGGAATTACGAGAGGAATAACATGATATTTAACGTAGGATTTACTTTAACATTGGTTGGTGAAACAAGACCTAAGTATTTTAATTCTAAAGACTGTTCTTTGGATTAATGTATGTACTTGATACGTTACGACATAATATTCTAAAATGATTACGTGACAACTTGAACTCTATTTTCTCGAAATCGGAATTTTGCGACATATCACCTTCATCTTCACTTATGTGTTCAATTGTAAATCCCTGTACAGTGTGCATCTCCAACCCGCGGCGCGCGCGCTACCACCCCGGCGTGTGGGCGGCGCGCCGGTGGGCGTGCTGCGACGCGGAGCGCCGCGCGGCGCCGGGCTGCGCGCTCGCCGCCGTGTGGCCGCTGCCGGAGCCCGACCTCGAGCTGATACTGCGGGAGACACCCAACAACAACGTCTTGCGTGAGTACTAGATATAAAGAGCAACTCTTCCTAAGTCTTGTTGAGATCTAGATAGGAATTTGGATGAGGGTCTTCAAAAGGTTAAGATTAAGTGAAGTGAGGAAAATTGAGTTATAAGAACCCCACGGCATTGTTAGAAGACAGTCGCAAAGACTGGTTCTCCTTGGTAAACCCAAGACTAAATAGGTAGAGATTTGGATGAGGATGTTTGAAAGCAAAATTAAGGAAATTAAGTGAAGTCGATAGGAATAGATAAGGAACTCACACTACTGCTAGAGAAATATTCGGATCTTTGGTGACGCCAAAAAGTAGCGTGTTTAAGTTCGACGTATGACTGTTATTATCTGTCTGTGGAACCGTAGCTACTAACCGCACAAACTGATTTTAATTAAACATTTAAATTAAATATTTTAATTGAATTTATTATATGGGAGCATTCTTATATAAACATGAAAGTCAAAAGTACGTCTTTCAACGCTGGTACTTTTACAATAAATTCTACTAAGAGGCACATACACACCCTAAAGTATTATCACTTATTTATATGTACCTACTTATAATATAAATGTTGATTCAATGAAATGTGTTCTAGCCTATAACTTGCTCACTGCTTAAAATTATGTTCATATTTCCTTACTAAAGCCATCTAACATTAGCTATAGAATATAACATTTTCGAATAAAATATTCAGGTTAATAACATGTTGGTTACTTAACACAGTATATTATATTATATTAATGTAATTATGTAGAATCGTCGCGATAAGCGCACAATGCGGATGCGTTCTGTGTTGTGCACAGAGAGCAGCTTCCGTATAGGGCTCCCCAACCTTTTCATGGGTTTACTAGATTTTGTCCGCGATTTCGCTAATTTGGGTTTTGGTTGTGTCACATTCTTCTTTATAATGTGGAAATATAGCCTGTTGTGTGATTGTGTGTGTTACTCAGGGATAGTGCAGCATTCTAATGGTGAAAGAATCTTCTTTTTTCTTCTTCTCTTCTTATACATAAAAATGAATCGCTGATCGTTAGTCTCGCTAAAACTCGAGAACGGCTACACCGATCCGGCTATTTTTAGTCTTGAAATATTCGTGGAAGTCCAGGGAAGGTTTAAACGGTTTGTATGCTCAACGAAGTGGGCACGGGTCAGCCTAGTTTCGATATTTTACTAACCTAACCTAACAAACATATAAAGATTTATCTTTATTATTAAATAATATTTTCATGTCATTACATACTATATAATTATAACTGTGACTTTATACAATATATTATTGTATCGACTATAGTCTCTGATTTCCCTGTCTTGTTTACTCCGGCGTTTCCGATTTCGGCTTTGACACATTTAATCGGAAGTCGATAGTCGGCGAGAAGTAGCCACGGATTTTGTCGTGACAAGGTCGTTAGGATTGGTCTTTCTGTTTTAATTAAAGAAGCTGGGTTGATTATAACCGAAGTTATTTTTGTTAGCTCGATGAACAAGAATACGAAATAAATTACGGAACTAGCAACTCTGTCGAATGCTATCAACACGCAATTTTGATTGATTTATTAATGTTTTTTTTCCAAATAATGTAGGTACAGCTGTTTTCAAATGCGCCATAACCGTTTTGTGGTGAATCAACAGTTCTTCAGCTACATCGTAACTTGGTACTAATATGCCGATCTTGCTCTACATTTTCAAAAATGGCATCTGTTTTGTCCGTAACAGGGCGACCAGAACGACGTGCATCTTTGAAAACCAAATTTGTACTACTCTCACAGATACATTAGGTCCATAAACACCACAATTTCTTTCGCTGCTTGTTTGCATTTTTACCTTTTTTTTATAAAATTTCAAAATGTATCGAATTTCTTCATTAGAATCACTCATTTTAACAATAAGCAAATAAAAATCTCACATATTCCTAATTTGAATTTGGAATTGTCTTCTGTCAAAATTAAAACTTTTTATTGATACCATGATTTTGGGCTATACCAATTATATAGATATAATTGGTATAGCCCAAAATATTTTATAACAAGTTCATACAAAGACTTTTCCCCCAACCTATTATTATTCAAAGGGTTAGAAAGGCGCACGAACTATTCGATACTCGCCTATAACACGATATTATATATGCGCAATATTTGTTTGTTTTATGAATTATGCCAATAGGAAACTGTGGGTGACAGACACGTTATAATGACGCAAGCGACGCATTACCGATTTTATACGCGTCGTGAAAACGGATCGCTAGCCTTATCGGACGATACCGTTACGATAATTAAACTATTGTTGAATTAGCGAAAATTAAGCGAAGGCGTTTAACAAATAATCTAACTAGTCATTTATACAATCTAATTCAAGTTAAGCTTATAAAATGTATTGTAGTACCTACCTATACTTATAAAAAAAATATGCAGGGCAGGTTTTAGACACTTTCGATAGAAGTGGTGTAGATGATAAAGTAATAATAAATAAAAAAAAAAAAAAAAAAAAAAAAAGCTTTTTATTCCTTGCAATAAAAATAACATGCTGTAACTTAACTTAAAAATATGTGCCTACTGACTAATACATACTATAAAATTTAACTTAAATCTATTTGAACATATAAACATATTTTTATTACTGTATGAAAAATTATATAAAGGTTTATATATATATATATATATTTTTTTATTTTATTTACAATAAAGTAATACATTTCTTAAAATACTTTATTAGCTCCATATCACTCCCAAAATCACAAATGTTATTTTTTATAATAGTTATCGCAAAACAAAACACATTATTATTGAATTTTAAAATTATTCATCTAGTCCTAGTGAGTACTAGTAGTAGTGTATCTTATGAGACTGGCGCCGGCGAAAAGGCACCAGTGCACCAGATAAACTTGGTTTATAGAAAATTTTAAGAAACCCTAGAGACCACCATAATCTACATAAATCTTTTGAGTGATTGCGCCAGATAAACTTAGTTTATTTAGATTTTATGTAAAACTTATAAAAAAAGGCAATAGATATTAGATTCATAGTAGTCACTATTGCCCTCTGTCCAATCTAAAAGAATCTGCTAAGATTATGCGGTGGATAAATTTAGTTTATCTAGAGTTCATGTAAAATATTCGGAAACCCAACAATAGTGACTATTAGAATCTATATATTGATAGAGACTATGAATCCATAGACTATAGACTATTCTACAGTCGACAGTGTCAAAATGGCGTAGTTTTACTGTGATTTTTAAATATATCTAAAATAAAAATGTAATTATTTAATTGTTATAAAATGTATTGGATAATAAAGTATGATCCTTTTTTCCGATAAAAGTGTTGATAAGTGATTGTGTGGTCATTTCGGTGTTTTTGGTGTGTTTACGTTTAAAGGAATACTTGGTACTAAGGGGCCAGATAAACTTAGTTTATCTAGGGTATATTATGTGTAATATTCATAAACCGGGCAATCCGGGCGTGAGTCATGTCACGTGGGTCCCCCCGGGCCCCGACCCACTAAGTGGGTCTTGACTCATGCCGGCCGGCTGATTACGTAAAAAAGCGATTAGTAAAAATCTCGCGACGTTTCATTTTTACTATGACACTAGCGCCAAAAACACTTTAGTGGAAAAAAATCAAGTCAAATATTTTTTTCTGAAAACTGCATAAGCTGGCGCTTTTGTCTTACTAGCTGTGTCCGCGACTTAGTTCGCGTGGTTTTTGAGTGACTTAAACCGTTTATGCAGCGCACCCAACGAAAGTCCCCAAATGTGAATAATTTTCCCCGTTTTTGCAACATTTCTTATGATGATGCTTCGCTCCTTTTGGTCGCAGCGTAATGTTATATAGCCTCAAACCTTCCTAAATGGAAAAATGGACTATCCAACAAAAAAAAAATTCAAATCGGACCAGTAGTTCCTGAGATTAGCGCGATTAAACAAACAAATTCTTCCGTTAAATAATATTAGTATAGACATGGCCTACCATCCTATACAATCTATCTTTAATACAAAAAAATTGCAATAGATGTCACTACTATTAACGTTTGTAAATTATAAAATGTAAATATGCCGAATTAATACAAATAATGAAAAAAAGATAAGCATATTTTTAAGCATAACAGCACATTAAGCTAAATTCAACTTAATTAAGAAGAAGATACGAAACGAAATTAGTAATTAGTATTTTCCAATAGTGTCGCTAGATGGCGGTTTCTGGAATGTGCCTGGACTTCACCGTTCGCATTGCCAGTATTAGGGTGATTCCATTTTCTAGTACTAGGTCGTGTCTCTTATATATCTACTTTGTGCTTACCGTCAATATAGTTCAAGAGTAAACATCTTTGCGATTGCTTTGCTTACGTAATAACCCCGCCGGTTTCCGAAGTATCCACCTATGCATCTCAGGTGATACCACAGAACAGATAAAGAGGTTAGAATGGAAATAGTTTCAAATTTGTATCAGAACGCGTGTCGCCGCTCTTAATTCCACTACATGGAAGTAACCCAATACGTACGAGCGTTACGCACACAAATAAACCTCACGCACTTAGATCGCTAATTTGTAATTGGTTGTCACACTAACGTAAACAATGCATTAGATGTACACTTACACACGCGCACTTTTCTCATACACGCTAGGGCGACCGAAGGTCGATAATTGATATCGATAAAATAATTGTCACATTTTTTGCAATAGTTCGGTTAAATTTTTGAGGGGTGACAGGGTACCGTACGACTAATGTATTGTTCTTAGGGCCGATTTTTCAATACTCAGATAAATCGTCAAATAGTAGCCTGACAAATAAAATTATTTGCCTAGTTGTCAAGCCAATAAATATTTTCGATTTTTCAATCGTCTTATAGCTACAAAATAGCTATTAGTGGTATTTAACCAGACAACTTCACACTATTTGTGTGCAAGTGAGATGCACAGTTATTGCATTCAATATGTTAAAAAAGAACAGCAACATGTTCGGTAGGTATAACTTTTTCAGTTGTCACTTGTCAGTTGTCAATATTGTCTTTCGAAAATTCAAGCTTACAAATAATTATTATGTATTTTTGTTGTGTAACATAGATGTAAATAATAAGGGTTTTATAATTTTATAAAACCATGTTCCATTTGGAACAAAAAAGGATGCGAGGACGTTCTGCAACTTTACCAACTCCGAACTTGTTAGTTGTAATAGAACTCGTGACAAAATATCAAACTACAAAATAGTAATTTTCTTGTATAGAATTTTATTGCCAAAGGTATTTATTATTTTATTATCTAACATATTGCTAATCAAAACCGCTTACTTTTCAAAGGAGAAAAAGAAAATTGAACCGAAACTATTATATGTATAGGTTTCTTCGTTGCAAACAAAATATAGGTATATGCAAAAATAAATTCATGTATTAATGCATGAATTAGGTTGGAACATTGCTTGAAATTTAAAGATTAATATCTTTTTGGTTTGCCATTTTATACCGGAAATTACTGATACATCTAATCATAAATTTTTTGCAGATTCAGAGTTGATGGACAGCTGATAAAACTACAATAGCAAAGATGGCATTATTTTCTAGAAAAGGAGCATAAAAGATGTTATGTCTTGAGAATTATGATATGAGGAAAGAACAAAATATATATAAATAGAGCAAAATGCAGCAAACAATTACTGTGTTACTGACAATATCATCTTATTTGTAATAAAAATGTGAAACTTTATAATATTATGTTTTTTGTTTCTCCTTAATGTTTAAAGAGTAACATTTCAATAGTTTAGCGCACATAGTTTATGGCTGTGATTTCTTTATTCAATAACTAGCTGTGCCCGCGACTTCGTACGCGTGGAAAAGTGATTTAGGGCAGCAGTTCAAATACATTTTTAGTTTATGAACACTGTCGTTTGGATATTTAAAATCACTAATTTATAGTAATGCTTCTTTATTTATTTTTAATAATAATAGTTTACTGTCAAATAATGGCCGTTTTTGTCGTGAATGTTTTGAGGTATTTTTTCTATGAAAATGCTAAAAATTCCTACTACCAGCTCAAAAAATGACCGTGTATTATAAGCCGACTTCAAAAAAAGGAGGAGGTTCTCAATTCGTCTGTATGTATAATATTTTTTTTTCTTTTATGCGAACGGGACTACTTGATAGTACGCTCATATACGCGACGAAGATCTCTGTACTGAGATTTATATGGACTTTACACACACAGATAGACAGACAGACAGACATTTTTTTCAAAAATGTTATTTTTAGGTTCTGTGGGTTTTATAGACCTCCTATTTTTAATTTTCACTTAAATATTCTTAATGTACAGACATGACCCCTCTACAGATTTATTATATGTATAGATAATCAATTCTATAAATAAGAAATCCTATTAATTAAATATTAAAGAGTTACATTATATGTTGTTTTATATTTGTTACTTGTTAGTAATAGCTTATTCAATGTCAATACTTGAGCACCAATGCACTCAACCACTACGCTGCCTCCATAGTACAATAGTCGACTGCATTGTTGTTGGTGCTCAACCGAGAGGTTGCACATTCAAATCCCACCGAGAGAAAAAAAAATTCCAATGTTCCTGGGTCATTGATGTGTATTAAATGTGTGTATAATCTAATAAAAATAATTTGTGTATCGTATAAAAAGTATTAAATATATTTCCGTTATCGTTCGTAAAGTTCTTTGTATGCTTAGCACAGGGCCAGATTGAAGTGGTGTTCACAACGTCCATAGATATTATTAGTATAATGTGATTTGTAAGAAACTAGCTTGTCAGTGACTCAAAATATTCCTTGTGCTAGTTACAATCATCACTACTACTATTAGGCATAAGGTACTGTTGAAAATACAAGCTGGTCGGGGTTTTCTACCAGACAGATGTAAATAATTGAGGAATTCAGGTACCTCCTCGATTGCTAAGTCGTCCATTGCTTCAAAAACATCAATTTTATTAGATTCTGATACCCAAAGAAATTGACGAAACTGTTAAATATAAATGCAGACACGAACTTATCGGGGAAATAAAGCCTTATCAGGCTCTTCAAGCAGCAGATAATTTTATTCCTTTAATAGGTGTCTTATTAGACAGTTAACAACTATCTGAGTATTGAAAAACTCAAAATATTGCTATTCGTCGAATAAACGCTATCTGGTTGTTTATCTGAGGATGGAAAAATCGGTCCTTAATAATCTATTTATTTATTTACTAGGCAAAAAAAACATACATTAATCACAGATATAACAATATAATTATAATAATGTCCGTATAAAATTATCTTTTATTTCTTAATAGAAAGCTAAATTAAATAAACAATAATATGACGGTAATTATCAATAAAGAGAGTTGCTTAAATTATAATATCATTTTCTTAGATCGACATTGTTTACATCTTGGTACAACACTATCGATACGCACGAAGTACCTAGAATTGAAGCTGTCATTCCGCGAGCGAACAATCGCTGCGAATGCAATACATTGCTCACTCGCAAAGACATTACACAAAATGGTACCCACGTATTGCAGCAATGGATAATTTTGCGCCTAAATACGAATGTATCGTTTTCGATCACGAACTACATAATGCTATGGAAATAATTACTAATATCACATAAAATTTAAAGTTTTTGGACTTACCGGTGGAAAGAAATTCCTTCTCGGGCTACACTACACACTTGGCTTCTTTTCCGACACGTTAAAACAGCGCAACACGACATTTTTAACGATTTTTTATGGAGCTCCGTACGCTGTCACAGTAAGATTGTGACTGTTGACCGATAAAACGTGTTTCGGCTGACATATGATCATTTGATCATATGTACGGCGCGTCTGCCCCGCCTACAATGCCATTCTAATCTCTTTTACTCTTCTGTGGGTGATACATTACTCCAGCCGGCTGTCATTACAGTCTCGGTTGACGCATGTGTCCCAATTTTTTGTCTCGCAACTTCTTACTTTCATTTTCGAAAGTGAAACGGAATACTTTGTATTATGAACAATGCCACTATTTCAGAATTATAAGTTTAATTAATAATCTAAAATGTATTATGCTCATAATTAAAATATCTAGTGCCGCTCTACATTCTAGCATTGAAAAGATAACCTACTAAGGTATTTAATAAGATTTATGATATGAAATAATTTATATGCGTCTTTTTTGTTTCCATAAAGCTTAACTAAAAGCGTGTTATTAGTTATTGGATGTCAGAAACGCCGTATTTCTGTCTCTATCGTGTACGGTACTGTTAGTTTTGCGGGAAAGAGACGGCGCGAACTGGGCTCCTACGGCGAAATGTAGGCCGTGTATGACCATTGGGGTATCGAGAACCGGTAAAGTTTTAGGAACCGGGATTTTCGGTACCGGCACTAGTCAGAACCGGGAATTCCCGGGATTTCCCGGGATTTTTGGTATTTTCGTGATTTTTTTCTTACTTGACTAAAACAAATACAATGGCTTCGAAAACTACTTTTTATAAATAAATCACACATTTTGGCATGTCAAGTTAAAGTATGATACATTAATTTGCTATACAATGCGTTTGCGTTAAATTCAAAATATATTTATATATTTTGAATTTAACGTCTCTAATATTAGGGCTCTAACCCACGGCTTCGGGCGCGTAAAATAGTATTCGTAACAAAAAGTTCTTTATCAAATAACTCTATGGCTACAGTATGATTAAGATAATGTTATACCAATAATCATATGACTATCCACTATTCAGTTTCTGGCCAGATCATACGCACTACAATATTTTTTTCCGTGGCGTATATTATGTATAACGATTTGCCAGCCTATAAGGCACACTAAGCAGATTCCCTCCCACTTTTGGAAAGTTATTACTTTTGAATAGGTAAATAAAACATTGCATATTATATATACGATCTATCATGAGCCAAAAAACTATTTTACCGGTGTAAATCTATTAAAACTTATAATATTGTAAAATACTGTGTAGTACAAAAAACCCAACCAAAACTGAGGAGTTTTATAAGTTTAAGTATGAGTAATTATATTTTACGTCACGTTATATACGTGACGTTGAATCCTAGTTTGCTCGGTAGTTTTGCCTCGGCGTTGATAAGTCCTATTTATTATAAACTTATCGCCGTACCAAAATTAAACCAAATCGGTAAAACAATTCATGACTCTTAAAGTAACAGACACCGTTAGTTTCACGTTTGAAATAATATTAAGTATGGATAAAACATTTTAAAATTATTTTTCTGCTTAGCCAATCACATGAAATGCGGTATAATGTTTGGACAGAAATTAAAATTTTAAACGCAAATATTGTAAAGTAAGTTTTACCCTTTGAATGTAATATCGATGTGAGTTTTACTGGCCAAAAAGATGGCAAAGTAATTTATATGAGGTGCCCAAACAAAAAATGCTCTACGCGTCATTATATTCACACTATATTCGGCTTGTTACCAAGCCTTTCCGCTAGCTTGTTACCAAGCCGAATATAATAAAATTATCTTTAAATATATTGTGGCGCAGGAATTTGTAGATTTTTTTTTCAAATATTCCATTAAAATCACGGAATGTTTAAATTCGTGTTCTGATGCCATTTTTTAACTCAAAAAGAATGTCTCAATCTGTCCAATAGAATTTAGTTTTATTCATATAAGGCCGTAAGGCCGGTTGTAAAAACATTTAATGAAATTTAGATTAAATTGACAGAAGATCTTTGGGGTATGTATAGTAAAATGTGCAAATCCATTATAAAAACTATAGCTCCATATCTAGCCGTTATTTCTAATGATTGTGTAGATCAGGGAGTGTATCTGAATTTGTTGAAATTTAGCAAAGTTATAGCATTGTTAAAATCTGGTAATAGTAAAGACCCTAACAATTTTAGACCCGTTTCCATCTTACCACTTCTAAGCAAAGTATTCGAAAAGATAATGCTAAGTCAAAAATTAGTTGTTTTATCATTTTACCATGAACAAAATCTTACACGACCAAACAGTATGGACTCACCAAAGGACATTGCACTACTGACGCTGGTGTCGCTCTCTTAAAGCACATATGATGCTTGAGAGAAATCACAAGTTGCCATCGGCATTTTTTATGACCTTTCAAAAGCCTTAGATTGCGTGAATCACGTAACACTGCTTTTGAAGCTTGAGCATTACGGCATAAAGAATAAAGCTCGATCTTATGAAATCATACTTGGAAGATAGACAACAATGTGTTCAAATAAACGGCATAAATTCATTGCCTTCAAAAGTAAACATATAGGAGTTCCCCAGGGTTCTATATTGGGACCATCCATCTTCTTAGTTTACATTAATGATCTGCCTTACTTGCTACAAAATAAAATTACTTCGGAAATATTACAAGTAAAGAACTTTTTGCTACGAATACAATAATTCCACACGCCCGAAGCCGCGGGCCAAAGCTAGTAATATTATATTACTCACGTTTATAAAAATTGTTTATATCTATGTAAAACTTTAATGGAAGTGACTGTATAACGATATTTTAATCATTGTATAGCAATAAATATATTAACCTTTAACATGACATGCCACAATGTGTAATTAAAATACAAAAGTACTTTTCTAAGCTCGTTGCGTTTATTTTTTGTTGAGGTAAAAAAAATCCCGAAAATACCGAAAATCCCGGTTCTTTTGCGTTGAGAACCGGTTCTATAACAGTAGTCAAAGAACCGGGAAATCCCGGGATTTTCGGTACCGGGAAATCCCGGTTCTGAACCCTAATGACCATCTCCTCTTACTGGTTTGTAAGTCGCTGTTCACCATGACACTAAAAATATCTGTTTACATATTATATATATTGTGCTACAATTTAATTGTGTACATATGGCAGATTAATATATTACGTTTACAATCCTAACGTTACTGCTGTGTACACTTTTACTAAACACTTATTGAATGCTAATGTATAACAATATTTGTTATGCTTATTTAAAAAATTTACGAAAGTACCAACTAGCAAATACCAACTATCGTCGCTTTATCTTCACAACCTCGTATCTATAAAAGTACAACTTTTCAGTAGAGTAAAAAAAAACTTAATAATTTTAGATTTTATTATGGCATGGATTTTTTTTAAATGAGGTTCAGTTATGTTTTATATCTATCTTTTACTGACCTAAAGTATATAAAAATTAAGTTTTATATATAGTATCGTTTAGATTTTCCAGATTTTTTTAGATACTAGGTTGAAAAGGTAAAGCGACGATATATAAAATTATTACTGTAATATTAGCTTAAAAATATTTTGCTAATGTAGTGTACTCTATTACCTACATAACCCGCAGCGTTGCATAGCTTTAGATGGAATACAATTTATACGTAAGATGTTGATGAAGATGAATATTAAAATCAATTACAGAAACTCTAGGCACATGATTTACTGCTTATTTAAAAATGTATGTGGAACATTGTATTGATAGTAAAAAAAATGTAAATCTTCGCCGGCCGCCACTAATGCCATTGACACGCTCAGCTGTAAAAACGGCTGGTTTTGAGTAAACCACGAAATTAATTCTGTAATTAATTGCAACAAATGTTCAGTTTACTACATAAAAAAAGGCATGAAACATGTCATGAAAATATGGTTTCTTACTCGAATACCAAGGAAAAGTTGATAAAGCGAAGATCATAATTGTAGTGCAAGAGCTAAAGCACCGATAACTCGACCGCTCTCGGCTCACCCGGCGTCGAGAGATACTCACCGCAGCACTCACTCACGAAAAACGTTTTCATTACGGAGCCGTGCGCTTCTAAACATTGTGGGAGACTTCCCTGCAAAGGTTCCTTTGTAACTTTGTGAAGGAAAATTATATTTTTAACAACGCGTCTTTGATGCTGTTCGCTCTACTCGTACTTCTTGCAGTTTATATCCGTACATTTTGCTGCAATTAAAAGCAGCCTTTGTCCTGCTCCAACTGTGTAAAATTATCAAAATAGATCCATTTTGATAATTTTTGTTGTCTCGGAGCCTATTCAATGGAAACAAATCGTAATAGTATACAGGGTAATTCATGGTTCATATATTAATCCGAATATAGTGTGAAGAGAATGACGCGTAAAGCATTTATGTTTTGGCACCTCATATGTAAATTACTTGATATAACTCAAAAAAAAAAAAACCAAAGGTTTAAAATTACCACAAGGAGTTAAACTTACTATGCTGGGGCTCGCTGGCTCCTAGTCTATACACACGAACGAACTGGTCGTTGACCTAAGCCTGACCAGGATTGATACTCATCTGTTTTGTGACTTTTATAGATATCTTTAATAATAATTTGTCGCTTTATGGTAAATAATTTATGTGAAGTGCCAAAACAAAAAATGCTCTACGCGTCATTCTCTTCACACTATATTCGGCAACAAAATATAACAAACAAACTCTACTTTGTGACTTGTACGCATGAACTAGGTCTTCGATACTAGGTCTAGCGTTTAGTTGTAGCCTAGTAACCGAACAGTGGACTGAAGTTCGATCATGGGCATTGGGCCCGCGACTCGCGAGCGTATTGTGTGCCTCTCCTTAGCGCGGCCGGTGCATTGACACGGCGCGGGCGGCAGTGTGCTGCGCGCCTCGCGGACATCCGGTCGTCTCTATGCTGCAGGCCAAACCCGAAGACGAGCCAATGGTTACCAAAAAGAAGTCCAAAATAGCGTGTCTGTCGCTATCGTCCTTCCTGCCGGCGTTAGAGGGTACGGCATTTAGAGTGACCTTTTTTTTCCTGTGGCCTCGCGGCGCCAGTCTTAGTTTGCGTTCACTTATTTTTGCACTTCACTTTCTTGTCGTGGTCAGGTGTATGTTATGTCTGTGGTTTTTAAGTTGTGTGATTTGAAGTTTTTACGATACGGAAAATAAGTTTACGAGTTGTTTACAGTGTTGGATGTGGCTAGATCGCCTTTGTAAACAAACATAAGGTAGGCTCTTGCTAATGTTTACGAATAGTTGTACGAACAAGTAAATGTGAATAAGTCTTCGCAACATTTTGTAAGTACCTATTTTAAAAGGTCATACCAATTACGTTTACTAAAGTAACAGCCTTTTATTTTATATATAAAAATTGTTGTATTTAAAATACTTAACCAGTATAGACTTTATAAGTTTCATCAGAAGTAACAAAAACACTTTAGCTGGTAATTTTAGTTTCATCACAAAAAACGATTTATCACTCATAGAGTACCTTTAAAATAATTAATATTTAGACAAGCACAGCGAATGATAGAGCCTTGTACGGTTCCATTAGAATAATAATACTTTATCGTATAGGTATAATTAACGTAAAAACTAGTCATGATTTTGTTCAACATACAAAAACACATTGTTTTTGTTAATAGTTGGCCTTTAAATTTTAAACACCAGTTTTATAGTTGGTAGTCAAGGCAAATATATTGTGCTTTTCTTTCGAATTATTTGCCAATAATATATATTTTATTATGTTATTTATTTCAAGAAAGCGTTATTTTTCTCTTTTGCGCACAGGGAAATGAATAAGGACAGAGATTCGACCCTCGTGTTATTGATATTGAAAAATATTACTTGCCGTTTAATAAATAGGAAGTGCAGTGTTATAACAGCCCAAGACTTGATCGCTTATTCGAGGACAGTAGATATATACATTACCTATTATTTTCTATACGTAAAGAGTAAAGACTATGTAACTTAAATATCATGTTATCACTCTCGTATTTCTTGTCAATGAATGACAAGGCATGGTATTTTTATAATATAGTCGTTAACACTGACAAGCATTGGCGAAAACATATTTAATGAAAAATTAACTTTAACATGTGTTGGTGAAATGGGCAAGTAGCTCATTATCAAAACTAAAAACAAAATGGAAACCACAAAATCAACGAGTTGCATTCTCCGAAATAACAATAAACTAGAAACCGGCAAAATAACTTCCATAAAACTCTTTTGTAACACATAACGGTTTTCTTCACTTTCATTCTCATCGCGAGCCTACACGGTTCAATAAATATAGGTTTAATTTATTCCCACTCTGTAGTGAATATTATTTCAAAAGAGTTACGTTTGTAGGCCGTCATAGCTTATGGGTTATGCTTATGCCTATGTTATACCGAGAGTATAATTGTTATTTTGGCGCAGAAGGCACTTTGGGTTCCGTAGTTCAAGTATCGGGACCCCTTAGTTTCGTTTTGTCCGTCCGTATGTCTGTAACCGCTTCGACAAAGTGTCAAAAGTTATTTTTTTTATTTAGGATGAATTTTACAAAAATGTTTTCTGAAGGTCGTTTCTTTATAGGTATTATGATGCCTACCACCCGGTTCGGGAACTAGCCCAGCGAGCAGAACCGGCGTAAGAAAAAGTTTTAAAATAAAATCACGAAAACTAATTTATTTCGTGATATCTCCCCATAGTGTAGAGTATTCAAAATAGGTATTTTCAAAACATTTAGAGGTTTCTAAGATGTTTTTTTTATTTAGCAATAATTTACGACCATAGTCCATAATATGATGAACTTTAAAACAAAACGGCTTACATATTTTTAAAATTAATTGGTTAGCTATGTACAAAAATAATGAAATAGGTACTAAGTATAAGTTACATGTAAAAAATTTAATCATAAACGGAACCCTAATCTATGCGTGGCCTGGCGTTGGCCGGTTTTACTACGTCAAAATAATAATCCAATAATGGCACTTCGTAACAAGGTATAAATTCATTTATATGGTTGATTTATTTTCAATACACTTCTGAATATTTTCCTTAATCTCTGTAAGATTTAGCTTGTGGTTGCACTTCCGTTTCCTGATAATTGATATGCAATAAACGTCTATTGACAGCGTACAATATTAATTGTTAAGGATAAATGTAAGTGCTTACATGATACCCCGACTTCGCTCGTCTCTGTTATTAAGAGACCTTTACTAAGGGTAACTCATTTTTCAATCGTCATATAACTTTTAACTAAGGAATAAATATTTGAATTTGACAGATTTTGAATGAAACAAATCGTCCGTTGTTTTGTTTTAAATGAGGTTCAGCGGGCTTACCTACTCCCGACATAATCGAGAACCGAATCCGTTCGATATCAGTGGTTTTTCGTACTTTATTTGGTGAATTACTTTGAAACTAATCAGGATAAAGAAAATTGTTAGATCGTAACTTTTTGTACTCCCGACCATATCAATTGATTGAGAATAAAAATAAACAAATGTCAATTTATTTGGCAGTACGCGGCATGATCGTATCTGAATCAAAATCAAATCAGTTTGGAGAGTAAGGCCCCAGTAATGTACTGTATATGTCGCAGTCATCTTATTGAAATCGCCATTTCATTGAGTGACTAGTGTTTTTATCGAATGACGACATTAAATTGAAAGACTAAAGGACAACTCGTCAAGTTGTTTATTGTAACGTCCAACGTCTTGACTGAATGCCATTTAGTCAATAAGCGTAGTCGTTGAATTACCTACCATTAAGTGTAGTTTTGTATGTTTTAACAGCTAAATTAGTAAAACGATGACGTACAGCATGTTTAAAACTTATCTTCATTACTTATGTCGTTCGTACTCACTACTCAGTAAGTTTCACCTCAAATTTTTCTTTAAGAGTAGCCGGCAGCGACGTAATAATAGATAAATCCAAGCTGTCACACTATTTTATAACGAGTATTGCACTTTAATGTAGATTTAATGAAAATATATTAACAGTCAACACAGTGCTATCAGTGCGAGCTATTTGACGTCATATTTGTTTTGGTGACTACTAGCGCCGCAGTGAGAAAAGTTTCAATAACCTGACTGATTTTAATCCGCTAACTAATTGGACGTTGAGTGACGATTGTTCAATCAATGTTCGGCCTAGTCTTTCAATTTAATGTCGTCATTCGATAAAAACGCCAGTCACTCAATGAAATGGCGATTTCAATTAGATTACTGCGACATATAGGTACATCCAAAATCCATGTCATAATAAAATCAAAAATTATTTAGTTTTTTTTACTCTAATGAAAAGTTGTAGTTTTATAGATAGGTACGAGGTTATAAAAGTAAAGCGATCTATCTATCTATACATATCTAAGTTTCTGACGATCGAAAAATCATGCCTAAAACCTAATCACTAATGCAATGCAATTATTGGCAGACAGAGTAATAGTATCATCTATTTCTATTGTGTCCTGATTAATAATATAAAAAAAATGTATGCGTACTGCGTAGTTTGTAATGATACTGAATAGGTACCATATACGTTTAAAAATTACAAACAGTTTCAATATTTTTTGCTACGTGAGTATAAAAAGCCTTATCATTATATTTAGTATCATTTACAAAAACATTTATAATAGCAAATATGAACATAAATATTTTTTTGGATATATTATTAACAATTAGCCATTTTCTTGCCTCTTACGGTCCATATATTTCATTTTGGGCACGCGTGACGTCACAGTTTTGTCAAATTTGTATAGAACGTTATTACGAGACTTGCGTAAATCTCTCACTTTACCTAAATAGTTACAGGTACCAGACAACGACGACGAGAAATATATTTCATACTTTTATACTACCTATATACCTACACATATTTTAGATTCTTAATATATTAATACACAATCATGACCCAGGAACGCAGAAAACTTTTTGATCCTTCGGCGGGATTTGAACCCGCGACCTCTCGCTCGAGCACCTACGCGCTCAACCACTGCTCTACAGGCTACAGAGGTAGTCAAATATAAAATGTAAAATATAAGATGTAAAATAAATGAGTGATAATACTTTAGGATGTGTATTTCACAGTAAACTCTACCTACATAGGAGTATGTAGAGTTTACTGTGAAAGTAGCAGCGCTGAAAGACTTACTTTTTTAAGACTTTCAAGTTTTTATGAGAAATGCCTAACTTTATAAATTTGCCCATACAATAATTTTAAATAAAGTAACTCTTTCAGCGCTGCTACTTTTACAGTTAACTCTACATAAGGGACTCATACACATCCTAAAGTATTATCACTCATTTATATTAAAGCCTGTATACTGTTTCTTTTGAATACTCATATTTTAGAGTGCTATTCAATTGTTAATATAAAAATGTTGCAAATAGAAAGAGATGCACGATTCATCTGCCTCGTTCGTGGAAAGTTCCACTTTCTTTTTGATGCCCACGTGCATTAGTGTACAATGAGGTTACTGTTCGCTACAGCCTACATAATTATGATACATCTTATATCACATAACTGCTCTATGTAGTAGCTGTTTGATTGCACATTTGCACGTAAAAATGTAATCAGCCATTTATAAGGCTTTGGGCCTTGATTCAAGGGACATACGCATTCGCTTGTCATTTACCGAACCTTATGTCAAATCTCATACATTTTGTCATACATATTAATTTATCAATATAAAAAAAAGTTTTTATTCAAAATTAAAACATAAAGTTTGTTTTTTTAAGGTCAATTTTGAAAATAAATTACAATTACCAATACCACCGTTATTGTTCCTGTTTAGTGTTTACCCACATATTTATTTTTACCTGACTGCGCGACTTAAAAGAGGGTACAGAGATATTTGTTGTGGATTTCAATTAAGTACTATAATATTGTTTATTTGCCTACTTAAATCGGTCTGTATTTTTTACCGACTGCGAATGATGTAGTATGTGTACCTATGTACAATTGTTTGGCACGCCCAACAGCCTTAACTTCGTTAGATTCGTGTACATACTGAGAGTCGAGTGGGTATTTATATTAAAAAAAACAGCCATAAAAGGAAGGCAGTCAGGTTTTTTGTTTTTTTTTTTTTATTAGGTACCGTTTTCTTGTCATAAGGCAAATTGTGAAATTGGTCATGCTTGATGGATATGACGTTGCCATGAAGCATATTATATGTCAGAGGATAAAATATGATTGAGCGACTGTGTGGTCTAACTTCTGAGGCTAGGTTTCATTATACGGAAGGCAGCGCGTGCATACAGACAGTGTAGTGTTATAGGACAATATTTTATTGTTTTTCTAGTGAAAACAAAGGTAAGGAGTTCTCTAGTTTTTATCTCTATCTATAGGTTTAAAAAATGGTATACCAATATTATAGTTGTTTTGATTATTGGTAATTGTTTTTATAACTTAGATACGTTTTTATTATGAATATTGAATTTTATTTGTTATACAGTTGAAATTTTCATAATTACATTCTGCATTAAAGTATTAAAAAGACCTCTAAATCCATATGCGAAACTCTAGATCCATAATCCATAGCCGTTATCTGAAAGACCGCAAAGAATCAGAGCACTGAAAATAGAACTCTGAACTACAATAGAGCTGAAAAAATAATCAAACATTGACACAACACACTAGTGTTGTTTTGACAATTAGCACTGAATTTGTTTGTTTGAATTTGCTTAGATTTCGAATCTCGGATCGGATTTCGGATCTGATTCCGGATCGTATAGTCTTAGTGGTGGCGAGGAGTTCCTGAAACTCCATTGACTTCACCCCTTGCCTTTTTAGGACTCTCATCCAAATTAAAATCCTACTCGTGAGAACCTGTTTTTTTTTGTTTTTTCTGAATTGGCTTTCTGTCACCTAATTTATTTCTATTAAGCTTTTGTTTTACATTATGATAAAAATTGGTGAAATATGTTCATAAAATAAAAAGTACAATGCCTAACTATGTAAAATTTTTAAGGGACTAAAAGGCAGTTATTCATGCTTCGAATAAAAAAAGAATCACGCAAATCGCAGCATTTACCTCGGAGTAATCGGTGTACATACACAAATCAAACAGATCTAATTGAGAACCTCTTTTTTTGGAAGTCGGTTAAAAATAAATATAGCTTATGACTCCCCTTTGGCGGAGTCGCGGTTGTATTATATTTCCCGTGGCTCCGTCTGCGGCGGTTGTGCCGGAGTACCGCCGAGTTGTAGTGGGTATGGCTGCGTCCACTTACCATCTTAACGGACGCAGCGAGCCCCACATACCCGTGGTAGAAATCCCTGTCCTCCCAAAAAAGGACTCCCCTTTGAAGGAGAAAATTAAATAGCCTTCGCCACTGTTCCAATCTAAATTAGGGTAACTACTGTGTATTGACATGTTTTACTACTTTTTTATGTGTCCGAAACCTTTTTCAATCGATTAGATGCTTACAATAAACCTCAAGGTTTATGAGGCCTTTTACGTTCGGTGCATAGTTATTGGTTATTTGAGTTCTTTGTGTTACTGTTTCAATTCTCATCCCATTTATTATTATTATTGTTGCTTGTCCTCTGACCATGTACCAAGTTTATTTAAAAATCGTGTAAAAAATAAAAAGCGTGTGCGAATAAATACTTTGTATTAATTACAATTTGTCTCATTAATTAATTTTAAGTATAGTAATCTAAGTTGGATAAAAAGATATTATGTTTTAACACGATTTTATAAGCTTGGGGTGTATGTATGTATCTTTATATGTAACGTGATCTTTGAGCACAATTTTCACCAATTTCCAGATCTCTGATTAATTTGAAATTTTGCATTGTATCAATGACTAATGACAATGCAATTAAGCATTGTTGATAGTTTCTTAAAACTATTATTATTATTATTTATAAAATATCGGCTACGGGAGTTACAGTTTTAAATGCAGAAAACGCTGTTAGAATAAACAGTTATGTATTATATTATATTGTATTTTTAAATAATATGCACGACATAATACATACGAGATTGAAATTATTGAAAATATGATGCCGTTTTTATTATATTGTTTACTGCTAGTTTTTCTGTAAATAATTTGTAAATTTTGTTGTTTACAGCAGTAGTCACCATGCCAGGGGGAGGCGCGCCCCCCGGCACTCCTTCAGCTAAGCTAAAGGTAGTTTAAAATATTTTTTTTAACAATTTGGAGCAAAATTGACCGATATTTATGTAATAAAAAAATTTTATTAATTTTTTAATAATGCTTATACTTACAACATATTATCTGTATTTCTAAATGCATTAAGAAAAAGAACTGCACACATGTCAAATTTCGTACTCCGTTCGCACAATTCTCGTAAAACTGTGGTCAATGTTTGATAAACGTGTTAATATAATAATAATGTCCGTAAGCGAATGAGACCTATACTTAATACAATTGCATAATATATAATTACTATACCCAAAAGGCATTTAGAACATTTAAAATAAAAATAGAATACCTACAGGGAAACTGCGATCTTTACATCGTTGTTTTAGATTGTGAATTTGGTATTGCTTTTGATTTTATATTATTTGGACTTCACCCCGATGCGGCGTACTATCTGCCAATTTTATGATCCGAGAATACTGTGGTAAAAGTTGTGTAATGTAACACGATACACGTCGCTTTCAGGAGAAACCGAGGACTAAGGTAGTGGTCGCGCTGTACCCGTTCAAAGCGATCGAGGCTGGCGACCTGTCGCTAGAGAAGGTATTGTGTTACATATCTCCTTACGTACATTCCCTTTGGGGCCGTTCAAGTATTACGTAAGCACTATGTGGGGGCGTGGGGTCTATGTATTGCTTATTTTAGATGACATGGGGAGGAGTCTAGATGATGATTACGTCATCGGTAACAAAATTACTAGAGAAAGACGAGACACCCCTTCACCTTCTTCTTGATTGTCCAGCTCTTCATCTAAGTAGGAGCAGGTACCTCGGGCCCACGAATACTCTACAGCAGAGGAAATTCGCACCGCAGACCCTACCATATCGTTCGCTTCATGAGTAACTTAGGACTGGGGACGGTACTTTACGAAGGAGTCACAATAGATCCGAAAGGGTCGCAGTGACATCTAGGCCCGATAAGGCCAGGCTTCGGTTAAAAATAACACGAATTTATTGCACTTTTTCGCTTTTTTTTTATACACTTTCTACTAAGTCCTCATCAGATCAGAATTAATTTCCACCAACCTCCAAAAACCTACAGTACTTTCAATAATATGTTAGTAAAAAGTACCGAGGTGCGCAAAAATAAAATAAAAAGTGCTTAAATGTGCCGACTTGAACTAAAAGGAGTTACAGTGACTTTAGATTGTCTTGGTATAATTCTCTAAGAGATTTTCTTCTCACTCGCACGCTTTGTCCGCATAGGATATTATTAAGTCTATGGCAATAACTATACAACAGAGTTTTAAAACATTAAAAATGGTTAGCTTGCCATGTCCTTATGAAGTTAATTATAATTATAAAATATTTTAGAGCTAATAAAATATAATATGCTCGTAAAGTTTATATAATTGAATACTGTTATAGTAAAAACATTTTATGATATTATTATGTTTAGAGCAAATAATAAAAAGCTAAAAATGGATAATTATATGTTTTTTTATTTAACTTACAGGGTTCAGAATATGAAGTTATAGATGATTCTCAAGAACATTGGTGGAAAGTAAAAGATGAACATGGGTAAGTAAATCCATTAAATTCGATTCAGCAAAATATAATAAAGCATACAATTTCTTCTACTATGATATCAATTAACTAAGCCAATTTGGTAAATAAAAGCCTAAAAAACCTTTGAACATCCATATCCAAGATCCTTATTAATTGAAGACATGAATGGATAAAGGTGTCGCAAAACATTTTTATCGATATGTCTTTACGTATTAAGTACATTGATGACAAAGACGGTTCTTTAGATAAAATGTTTAATGGGCAGGTTGAACTCAAATTTCTCGAACTCGGAATTTTGCGACATATGCCCTTCATCCATTCATGTCTTAAATTATTATACTGGATGTTCAAATGCACAAGAAAATCTTTCAAGAACCGTGAACTTTAACACGATAGGAAATTTTACTAAAATGTTCAGTTGTAAAAACCTATAAATATTTTCAACATTAATTATATTATATTATTCAATATATTGATTGTATGTATTGTTAACAGGGCTGTGGGCTACATTCCGAGTAATTACGTCAAGGAGAAGGAGACTATAGGACTGCAAAAATATGAGTAAGTTCATTTTTTATTTTATTTTATTAATTTAGAAAAACAACAGCTTATTAATTACAATTTACTTATTATGTATAGAAAGAGAAACTAATAACAAGTTCTCACTTATAGCAAAAAATTAATTATATTTAATTTAATTTAACGTTTAATTAAAGAAGTTATGATTAAGGATATCTCTTCGCGCTTTTTAACACGCTTTTTAATAAAGCTAATGCTTAGGTTGTATGTATCTATGTATGTATCTGAATCTTTGAGCATAATTTTGATCAATTTCTAGAAGTCTTGATTTATTTGAAGTTTTGCATATTGTGTATCAAGGACCACTGATAATGCAATTAAGTGTATTTTTTAAGTTTTTTTTTAACTATTACCTATTTAATATTTATCCTCTAACATATGTGATGTAAATTGGCATCTTACTACTGAATTTAGCAACTAAATTGAATTGACACAACTGTTAGTAACTACAGTTCACTACTCTATTGTGTGGTTATAATAGAATTGAGTGCAATTGAATAAACGGGTGTATCCTGGTTGTGTTGGGGATCGGACGAACTATTGGCCCAGATTTCCCTGCGAAATAATCTTCGTTGTATCGGGCTTTGTTCCCCAATCAATTATAATTGAAGACATGAACGGATGAAGGTGATATGTACCAAAAAAAAATTACACATAAAATTAAGTTTATATTACTGTCATTAAAATATTTTAAGATATGCAGTAACGTATTAATAAGTACATTTATTCCAGAGAATCTTTAGATTAATGAACTTAATACGTTACGACGTATTCTTAAATTTAAGTGACAGTTTGAAGTAAATTTTTTCGAAATCACAATTTTGCTACATATCACCTTTATGTCTTTAATTCATAGTGCTTATGCGTTAAGAGTAACAATTCAGTGGCAATTAAAGCAGACTAACACTTTTCAAAATATTTTTTAAATAAAGTTAAATTTACATACCCACTTCTTTATTTAAATAAAATGTTAATTTGTAATGCTTTTTTATATTCATATTTATATCCAATTTAAGATAAGACAAATTGAACAATAATAAAGTTATAAATGCAGTCTCGATGTATTAAACGATATGCATAAACGTCAGAGCGTTTTAATTGATCCAAACTAATTTGTTTATGATATAATGACGGATTATTTTATTGTTTATTGGAAGTCTATTTTAAATATGAGATTTGAGGTTTATATCCATCTCAAATAAACTATAAAAAGTCCTGATAAAATATATTGTAATAAATCATGGATAATATTATAAACAATAAACACCAGCTATATACCCAGTCGGGGGAAAATATTATTATCATATAAATCATTACTCCTATTTTTGGCTACTTCTATTTCGGCAGTTTCTTCGTAAGTCTTGGTAGTCCTACGTAATAATGGTCCGGTAGGCTGATTTTGCAATAGCAATTCGACAGGCGTAAATTGTACAATTGTGTACAATATCGCTGTCAAGTCTATACGTTTGACAGCGATAACAATTATCGCTTTCAAACGTATAGACTTGACAGCGATATTTTACACAATTGTACAATTTACGTTTTGTACGTAAATTGTTGTAGTAGTAGAACTAGCCAAAAAGAAGGTAAAATCATTTATATGATAATAATATTTTCCCCCGGCTGGGTATATGGCTGGCGATTAATTTTTATAATATTATTCATGATTTATTACAACTTTTATCGGGACTTTTTGCAGTCTATTTGAGATGGCTATAAACCTCAAATCTCATATTTAAAATAGACTTTAAGTAAAGTCGGTAGTTTTTAAGTATCGTTTATTTTGTTTATTTCAGATGGTACGTGGGCGAGATGTCGCGGCAGCGCGCCGAGTCGTTGCTCAAGCAGGAGGACAAAGAGGGCTGCTTCGTCGTGAGGAATTCCTCCACCAAGGGCATGTACACACTCTCCTTGTTCACCAAAGTGTAAGTACACAACGTTTAGTGGTTGATAAAAAATACTAACGTATTTTCTCGTTACGTTATATTCTATTGGAAATAGCTACTACAGCTTACATTTGTAAAATATTTGATTTACCCTACCTAATATCTACATAATACGTCCCGTTTAATTTTAACCCAAACGTTAAAAAAACCCGTCTATGACACAGCCATAGACTAGTGTCATAATGGCGTATTTTTACTGTGACAGTTTTCATTTGATTTTTAAATAAATTATTAATTGTTTCATTGTTATAAAGTGTATTGGATAATGAAGTATTGTTTAATTGTTATAAAGTGTATTGGATAATGAAGTGTGCTAATTTATTATTCAGGTTAAAGTGTCCACAATGTAAAAAATTCGATGTTTTCGGTTTGTTTACCTTTAGGTTAAATTTATCAGGGACGAACTATATAAGAGTTACCTAACTGAATAATGTTTTTAAATGCCAAATTGCAGGAACCACCCGCAAACGAAGCACTACCACATCAAGCAGAACGCGCGCGGCGAGTTCTACCTGTCAGACAAGCACTGCTGCGCCAGCATACCGGAGCTCATCAACTACCACAAGCACAACAGCGGCGGACTGTGCTCGCGGCTCAAGACCACGCCCTGCGACCGCCCCGCGCCGCCCACGGCCGGCCTGTCGCATGGTACTTATACGGCGTTATGTTTACTCACTTACACATTTTCCCCCACCTTGGTAGGGCTTTGCGGCGGGACGATGCTCGGCGTTCGGAAGAGTGGAACCACACACGCTCTCCGGTCTCAGGGCCGGGGCCTCCACACGCCGCTTGTCGTCTCGCCATTCAGGAATAAGTCTTCCAAGGCTTCTTTCCCCTTAGAGTCATGGTTTTCCCCTGCGATCAGCCGCGGGGAGTTTTCCCTAGAAAAACATGAAATATAATACGGCTCGATATCCTCAATACCGGGTCCTTCGACCCCACGTAGAGAGGCACTAGCCTCTGGTCGTGGTTCCTCCGCTCCCGGCCACTCTGGCTAGGAGTGAGTGAAAAGCATAGGTAGGTCACTTACACAATACTTTAAATACTTGGCCTTACTCTCCAGGGATGTTTGGGAGCTCCGTAACCGTAACCGAAACTATCGGATATCCGACATAAAAAAATATCCGTAACCGAATCCGAAATAAAAGTTTTTCTACTGTCAAAGGTAACCAACATTTAACATTCGTGACCGGAATTATCCGAAACAAACGGATAATCCGAAATAATTTAATATCCATAACCGTATCCGAAATTTCATATCCATTTCATCCCTGTTACTCTCCAAACTGATTTGATTTTGATTCAAATTCGATCGCGCCGCTTGTTCCCGAAAAATTGACGTTTGTTTAGTTTGATTCTTTTCGAGTCGATTTGATATGGTCGGGTGTACAAAAAGTTACGATCTAACGATTTTCTTCATCCTGGTTAGTTTCAAAGTAATACAGAAAATAAAATTGTTTTTGAAAGTAATACACAACACTTATTATATAATGTGTTATAATAAAAACAAATATTAATAAAAACCACCTCCGTGATTTGGGAGTCTACTAGGAGGTCGTGGAATTCGGATTCCCGCGTTGAAACAACTAAAAATGTTGTTTTCAAGTTTGGTCAGGACAATGATGGCTGATCACCTTTTTATGCATGTAAAATGTCAGTTCTGCGTCTGTTCTGTCGTGCCCTTTTTTCGTCCCACTGGGTTATGGGAGTAAAAGGAAGAGGGAGTGCCCTTGTGTATTGCGCACACACTTGGGCACTCACGCAGCTGGCCTGGTTTCAATGAAATCGGCTACGTGAGGGGAGCTATTATTATTATTATGAGAGTACACAAGTAGTATGCACACACACTTGGCACGGTAATTTTTACCGTGCCAAGTGTGTGTAACTCCGGCTTAGCTGGCAACGGAACTAATATGTGTGTTATTGTTCCGCAGACAAATGGGAGATAGACCCCGGCGAGCTGGTGCTGCTGGAGGAGCTAGGCGCGGGACAGTTCGGCGTGGTGCGGCGCGGGCGGCTGCGCGGGCGCATCGACACCGCGGTGAAGATGATGAAGGAGGGCACCATGTCCGAGGACGACTTCATCGACGAGGCCAAAGTCATGATGTGAGTACACGGCACATTTATTATCAAATCAAATCATTTTTATTTCCAAATGAAACTTAACGAGCTATTTTCGGAATGTCAATAAAAAGGCTACCACCGGTTCAACCCTACCACGCCGGGCGGGGCGGAGAGGAGCTTAGCGGTGCCCGAATTGACCAATCACTATGCTCGAAATCTCCGCTCCGTTTCCACGGAAACAGCACGAGTCAGTGAAACTGACTGACAGCAGAGTCAGAGTAAACGCAGCCTAAGAAACTCGGACGGGGACATCTTTTAGCAAAAAGATGGAAAATTGTTATTTTTAATCTATATATTATAACAAAAGTCAGAGTACATAAAGTACATTGAGTTAGCCTTGCATGTGGCCGTCTTATTCCCAAGGTGTGCAATCGTCAATAAAATCATTGACCTTATAATAAGCTTTAGCACACAAACGTTCTTTAACTACATATATACCAGGGCCCTGATTCTCATACCTCTACTATCGTTTCTATTGTCAGTCTGTCCCGCTCGGACGCTTATGATTATAGGTGCGTACGAGCGGAATAGACTGTCCTTCGAAACTAAGTTCGGGCCACGTGAATCGAGGCCCTTATTTTTCCTTACCGTGAATCTAGCCCAAAAAGTATTTAACCATTAGCTTGCCTCCGCCCGCGAAAATGTATAGATATAAACACATTCATAAATTGTCCCACCGGAAAGCTTTAGGGCGTGTTTTACCAAGCAATGTTAAAGTTAACGCCATGTTGAATATCATGTTATCCGTCTCGTATTTCCTGTCAATGAATGAGATGGCATGGTATTTTAACATGGCGTTAAATTTAACATTGCTTGTTTTGAAACACGGCCTTACAAGGGTAACCTGGATTCAAAGTACATGGATCACGTTGGGCCACGAGGTCATGTAAACATCTAAGAAATAAGCTTTGTAGAGGTAGTTAGACTTTTAATAAGGCCACAGGTCTCCAAGATTACTGAATTTGTGGCACAATAAAGAGGTAACAGACACACTTATATTATTAGTATATATTGTACGATTATTAATAATTCATTTTTACCATGTAAACAAGTCGCGTAATAGGTGTTGTTATACTCTACAGGAACCTAAAGCACGACAATTTGGTGCAACTGTACGGAGTGTGTTCCAAACACCGGCCGATATACATAGTCACGGAGTATATGCGGCACGGGTCACTCTTTAATTACCTGCGACGTACGGCGCCGGACCAGCTAGGTCCAGCCGTGTTACTGGATATGTGCATACAGGTAATAATTATTGGTCTCGGAAATCATGATACCCTAAGGTCCGTATTAATAAAGAAGTCTCAAAAACTCACTTGAGTACTTTGACAGATAAAAAAATCTTTAAATATATTATATCTAGTATTATATCTAGTAGTAATAATGTTAACACGATCGTGCAAAGCCCCACACCACCAAGCAGGTTGCAAAACTCGACGTGCGTTTCGCTCCGACCCCGGAGGATCCTCAGGATGTAGACTCTGCGAACAATGTTCGTTAAGACTTACATCTACATCCCAACTTAATTATTTTTTCTGTAATCTATAATATGAATATTACGGTATAAAAAGAAAAGAAATTAAATTACTATGTAACATAATATATTGCTGTCTTGTTAATTTCAACGTGGATCCGCCAATGATAACTGCGTTTTCTCTTAAATGAATAGAAAACTTATTTGAAATATTAATATAAGCTCTTATATTAAAATAAATATAAAGTATTATCAATTTAATGTCCCATACATTAAATTGATCGTCCTATTATCATAAACTGGCCAAGGTAAAATATATATTAACTATAGCAACTTAATATTTCAGGTGTGTAGAGGGATGGCGTATTTAGAAAAACACAACTACATTCATCGAGACTTAGCGGCTAGAAATTGTTTGGTCGGCGATGCGCTTGTTGTTAAGGTAAATAGTTATTGTTCATGAATAAATTCTAATAATATTGATGTTTCCATGTACAGAAGCCGAGACATTTAGATTAATACTTTTTAACTTTGTAACTATGTGACAAGGTCGAAAAGTGATAATGTGAATTTGTCGGCGACTGTACATATTTCTAAAGAAACCCTTTTACTAATATAAATGAAGACATGAATGGATGAATGTGATCATGTCGCATAAAAAATTACTTAGAAAATTGAGTTTGAACTGTCATTTAAACATTTTAGGATGTCGTAACGTATTAAGGACGGAACAAGACGGGACGGACGGAAAAGGAAGGAACGGAGAGATTCTAGAGATGGAACTTTAGATAAATGTACTTTATACTTTACGACATATTCTAATGTTTGAACTCAATTTTCTCGAAATCAGAATTTTGCTACATATCACCTTAATCCATTCATGTATGTCTTCAATTACAAAAACTTTATTAAATAAGGTCGTCCGCCGCGTCTGTATGTCTGTTAGCGACTCTCAAACATTTCAGAATATGTCGTAACATATTAAGTACATTAATCTAAATGTTTGTCTCTAGAATCTAGGTACTTAATACGTTATACGTACGTTTGACGACCTCCGTAGCGCAGTTGGTTGAGCGCAATGGCGCTCGAACGAAAGGTCGTGGGTTCGAATCCCGCCGAGGGAACAAAAAGTTTTCAATGTTCCTGGGTCATGGATGTGTATTAAATTTGTGTATAATATAATAAAAATCTTAAATATGTGTATAGTATAAAAGTATTAAATATATTTCCGTTGTCTGGTACCTGTAACACAAGTTCTTCGGATACTTAACACAGGGCCAGATTGACGTGGTGTGAAGCGTCCATAGATATTATTATTATATTATTATTGTTATTAGAATATATTCTAAAATGTTTCAATTACGGTTTTCACTAAATTTCCCGGGTAATTTTCATCATCTTCATCCATTCAAGTCTTCAATTTTAAATACACGAATTACGTTTTTAAAATCTTTTTTTGTTCTAGGTTGCAGATTTTGGTTTAGCGCGATATGTCCTGGACGACCAATACACGAGTTCGGGAGGCACCAAGTTCCCCATCAAATGGGCACCACCCGAGGTCCTGAACTACACGCGGTTCTCATCCAAATCGGATGTTTGGGCTTTTGGTACGTGTTTGCAAAAAAAAAAAACATTTCTAGTAAAAATTTTTGGCTCGCGTAGTAAACGTGAGGTTAGTAAAAACAATTCATAGATACGTATTTTTAATAAATTTTATATATAATATTATATCGTCAATTGTATCGCTGTAATAATTTTCAAGTCTTTACGAACTTCCTCTATAGTTTCTAACCAAATCGTTATTGCTCACTGTATCGATAATTCTATATAATAATATGTTCGTGTATCATAATTTATATCTTATAGACGTTTATTTTTTTACATGGGAACGCTATCCTTTCTCAGGATTAAAGTAGCCTATGTGTTAATCCAGCAAGTCGACTACCATGTCAAATTTCATCACAATCCGCTCAGTAGTTTTTGCGTGAAAGAGTGACAAACATCCATACTTACAAACTTTCGCGTTTATAATACTGCCCTAGTAATTAATAGAGCAGTAAGCTGAAAAGGTGGTTTCGAGAAAATGCCACTCATAGCCTTTATGCCACATTCTCGAAACCCTTATTTTCTGACTTACTGCCCTAATTAATTACCAGGGCAGAATATTAGTATAATATATTAACGTGTATAACGAATACTTTTCGTAATCTTCTCTTCTTCTCTTATACATAAAAATGAATTGCTGTTGGTTAGTCTCGCTAAAACTCGAGAACGGCTGAACTGATTCGGCTATTTTTAGTCTTGAAATATTCGTGGAAGTTCCGGGACGGTTCAAACGGTTCATCAGAAACTGTTTCTATGCTCAACGAAGTTGGTACGGGTCAGCTAGTAAGTAGTATATTTTTAACGTGGGGAACGTTTTAACCTTTTCAGGTGTGCTAATGTGGGAAGTGTTCACATGCGGCAAGGTGCCCTACGGCCGGATGAAAAACTCCGAAGTCGTAGAAATGGTGCAGAGAGGACAGGTGCTGGAGAAACCAAAAGGCTGTTTAAATGAAATATATAATGTAAGTTATATTTCAGTGCTAACTATCAATGAAATGCAGGCGTTATATCGTTCGTCGTTTCAGCTATGACGTCCACTGCTGGATAAGCCTCACCCAAAGTATTTAATGACGTGACTATACTCGCAAAGCTTAGCAGGCGGGTTGAGGTTTTAAGATTTTTATTTTCAGACGTATATTCCCCCGTAGTCTTTTACGACCCCCACAGGAATGGTGGTTGATGGAAGCTGCTGTTCTTACTGCGTCCATAGATAGACATTATTTTTTAATAATATCTATGGACCACATTCGACTGGTCCCGTGCTAAGTATCCGAAGAACTTGTGTTACAGTTACCAGACAACGGAAATAAATATATTTAATTCTTTTATACTATAAACATATTTAAGATTTTTATTATATTAATACACATCCATGATCCAGGAACTAAGAAAACTTTTTGTTCCTTCGGCCTCTCGATTGTGCACCAACGCGCTCAACCACTGCGCTTCAGAGTCAAATTTGACTTTTATATAATGAAGACATGAATGGATGAAGGTGATATGTAGCAAAATTCTGATTTCGAGAAAATTATGTCCAAAATGTCACTTAAACAGTTTAGAATACGTCGTAACGTATTAAGTACATTAATCTAAATATCCGTCTCTAGAATCATATCATATCCTAAAATGTTTAAGTGACAGTGACAGTTTTCAGTCAATTTTCTGGGTATTTTTTTTTGCGAGAGGTTTACATCATTCATATCTTCAAATGATTGCTTAGGTGATGAAGGCGTGCTGGAGACACCTGCCCGAGGAGCGGCCGGCGTTCCGCGCGCTGAGGGAGGAGCTGTCCGCGGTCGCGGCGGCCGTGCTGGCCGACTGACTGCGTCTGTTGCTGACCCTGCTCCGCCCCGCGCCCGCCGCCACGCTGCCGCGCGCGCGCCGCACCCCGCGCACGCCAGTGGCGTCCCCGCTCTGATCTCTGCCCGCTGCTTAATCAAATATCGCCAGGAATATGGTACAAGATATAAGCATAACCTTTCCACGCTACGTAAGGTACATGGGATGCAACGATAAGTTCAGTCAGCGATGGAGTTCCCGCTGCCTAATTAATATTTTTTGCAAGGAATACGGCACAAGTCAACTTTTTCATGTATTTTCGTGTCTCACGGCGTACATGTTTATTGCGAAAACATGTCATGTTCTTAGATCATTAATCTGATTGAGACATCTGATATGTAATGATGGTGTAATCTATAGTTAGGATATCTAAAACCTCAATGATATCAGTTTGTCAAGGTTACTCGCTGCATCAGTACAGTAGTACAATGTGAAACATACTCTTAGGAATATGGACCAAGGTGTGAAATTATTGTACTGCAATACAACGGTATTTCAACATCAATACAGTTTAAATAACTGGTGCTTTCAACAAGTTAAGCAACAAGGCCGTGTTAAGCACGGCTACCTGTGATATTGCATTCCAAAATAATAACATTTATAAGCATATTTTCTATGAACGGATCAGGAAAAGACAAATTGATTTCATATGTTACCTTACGTGAATATTACTCATTTAAACATTTTACGCAAGTAAAATTTCTCTGTTGGGGCTACATTTGCGGGGGAATACTCGTGTCCCGTTGGCGCGCTAAACATCCTCTTATCTTATCTTACTAACGCGGTGTTCTTGGCTACATTTGTCGTAGTAATATTCGTGTCGCGACTTTTTTTCAGTGGGCTTTACTGACAGTGCACCGATAACACATCGTCTTCGCCCGAATACTACGCCTTGCGACCGATCTACCCGGCTACAAACACCGCGTTAACCCGGATATTCGCCGTAGCCCGCTAGTGTAATGCCTCCCACACCGATTTCGGTGATGGTGGCCGGTTTCATTGCAACCAGGCCAAGCTACGCAGGAGTTATTTTATAGTGCCCACGTGTGTGCGCATACAGAAGCACTCTCTCTTCCTGCACTCTCGTAGCCGACGAATAACCGACACGACTGGCGGGAGATCGGACGCAGGACTTACTTTTTACATGCCCATCCGATGCATGGATCATATAGACCACGAAGGCGTTAGTGAAGCCCACTAGTGTAGCCCCAGCATAACGGATGTAAATCCGCGATAAGTAGTTTTATTACCAATGATAAATCAAATTGATTTTATACCGATTTTATAATAGCGTAGGTGCAACATTTTTTTATATTGATGTAGAGTACCGGTGTTATATTTTTTACACATTTAGGTATAAAGACAGGATAAGTGAACGGTTTGTAAAATATGTTTTGTACAACTTTTGTATTATCTAAATTATAATACACTGCATTAGTAGATAAATAAACTTGAATACATTTTTAAACACCTGTGTAAGGCTGCTTTTCCACCAGTAATGCGAGGAATGTCTTTTTCTAAACTAGGAACTAATATTATTGCTTTGCTGAGGCCTAGGTAAAGGAAGAGATACTATTGGTTCCAACTAACTCATTCTCGCTTATTTCTGTTGTAAAAGTATACATTAAGTCTTGTGCTATTAACACGATTGTAATATGTACACTGATTGGAAATATTTTTGTAATCTCAAGCTCAGCTAGTCATTTCAAACTGAGTTGAATTCGAATACGTGACAACGAACACACTCGGACCATTACATTGTTAAATGTATAATGTATATCGAAAAATTCAATACCACATGGCAATAATAGGATCTCAAAGCTACTCGTAATTTGCTTGAACCGGCCTTTCGTAATGGAGTAAATGAATGGGAATCAAGTATTTTTGTATGGAAATATAAGTACAACGCCGATAGGGCCTATAGGCGGGAGTAGGGAGTCATTAGATATTTGTAATTACGATTTAGTAATGTCAATTCAGAAGGAACCATATCAGTTTATTTATAGTTTTCTGTAGGTCTATTCTTGAATTTCACATTGGGATTAGATTGCAATTTAATAGTTCTCTAACTAGGCGCTAGAGTATTATGAACTGTCAAATACCAATACAAATTCAATAAACATCATATTCAGTAGTGGGCCCACTGATAGTAAGGACTTAGGTGCTGTAAATTTTCTATTCGCTGACTTAGACTCGTTTGGTTCCCCGTGTTACTTGCTCCTTTACAAGAGTTATTCTGTCATACAATTCCCTCGCTGTATATAGTTTGAACCTTGTTAGTATTAGCTACGTTATATCATATTAGACGCAGAACTTATCTCATTTTATTATTCCTATATTATAATTGTATTTTATATTTAACCACACACTACCAAGTACCAGTATAAGTAAGGTAAAGTAAGACTTAGTGTACATTGGCATTAGTTGTATTTTAAATTCAATGAAACGTGAAAATATTACGAAGTAATTTTATAATTTAGTCACAATATTATTATAAATGTATAATACAAAAATATACTGGGTGATTTTTTATACTCTCTATACATACACGGGCTATCTGAAATGTTAATATAAATTAAAAATCTCAGGAATTGATACTTTATTATATATAGTCAGGGTTCCCCCATACATGGTTTTCACTTGATTAGTATCAAGCAAATTTTTCGTGAGTACCTTCATTTGGATGAGTCGCCCAAGAATTTCTTGGACGGAACTCTTGTCTGTGGTAGCTAACAGAGATAGGAAGAATAAAGTTTGTGGAATTGGTGATTCCAAAATATCTATTTTTTTTTTGATAAATGTCAAGATAATGATCTAAATTATCCGAAAAAATATTTGTCCTTCAAAATCTATGGTTTGATCAATGAGTTCCCTCTTGCCAACTTGTATCGATAACAAGGTCATCTTAAATTATTAGTAACCAGCTGATTTTGTTTTTATTACTTAGTTAATATTAATGTAATTCAACAGACATAATTGTTCTACAAATTGCGTGGTACGTTATCCCGGTCCTACGCTCGAAAGTTGAGCATTTTTTTTATTCTTGGTAACTCTGTTAGCTACCACAATCGAGAGTTCCGTCCAAGAAATTTTTGGGCGACTCATCAAAATGAAGCTACTCAAAAAAAATTTGCTTGATACTAATCAAGTGAAAATCATGTATGGGGGAACCCTGACTTATACTAGCTTTCCACGAAAAAACAATGTTTTTTATTGAAATGTCAAATTTTACCGGCAAAATCGGCTCAGCGGTTAAAATTTGATAAATTAACAGACAAAAGGACACACTTTCGCAGTTCTAATATTAGTATATATATTATTTGAATCATATCAATCGAAATTCTCTAAAGTGATATATAAAAAACAATTTGAAAACCAGTATAAAGTGTATAATATTGAGTTTTAAGGTTAGGTAACATTGTATACTATAACATTTTGAATGTAAAATATGAGGGATTTATTTCAATTTTGAAACAACCAGCCCGTTTACCGTCCACTGCCAGAAAATTAAATGTTCTTTTTTTGGATATCATTTCATTATGTGATTATTATAGTAGTATACTTTATTAAGATTTTCTCATTAAATTCGGAAGACAACATTCCTTTTTCTGATTGACTTACATGTTTAGGAATATAACATGTGATTATAACTCCTAGTCATATTTTAACTATTACGGCTTGCAAACGCTGTTTTTTATATAACATATTTCCAAATCAATTTTATTTTACCATAATAATTATAAAATCAATCATAATCAAACTGTTTAAACGGTCCATAACATTCCTCTTGCAACATGACTCTTAAAGGTGCGTTCCGTTATTATTTTATTTGGTCTTAGTTCATAGGTACATAAAAATAGGAATGTGATTGAAAATTTCTTTATTAAGGTTATTTATTTGCTACTGGAACGCACCTTCAGTTGTAAAATTGATACATAAATTTAATTCTAATCTAATATCAAATTATTGGCGACTGTGTATCTCATAATTGAAGACATGAATGGATGAAGGTGATATGTAGCAAAATTATGATTTCACGAAAATTGAGTTTAAACTGTTATTTTAAAGATCTAGAAACAATGTAGTTAATACGTTACTACATATCCCAAAATGTTTAAACCCAATTTTTTGGGTAATTTTTTTTCGACATATCACCTTCATCCATTCATGTCTTTAATTGTTATAGCAGGAGTTTGAAAGGTCGATTGCACCATCCGCTCAAAATTCTTACTGAAAAGTAGTTTTAACACGGAATGTTTATTAGTCAAGAAATACAAATTTTGATTTGATTCGAGGCACTAAAGTAAAATATATTTTGATTAGTTGAAAGTAATTGATCAGTACGTTATACCGTTCCTTTGTTATTTTGTGCATCGATCTCTTGTATTATTATCATTTAATCACCAAACTCACGATGTAAAACAAGATTTACTTATATCCAGTTTATGAGGATTTTCGTCGCACAAACGCGTAATCAAAGCGTCATTGAATAGATAAACTATCGACAAAAGACCACAGAAACTGGGCATTAGTGGATGTGTATACTTAGATAATTTGGTTACAAAATCATGTGCCAACTTTTTATTTGTATAGTTATTTTAAGAATACGTGACTGAATAATTAGTATTTTTTGTAATTTCTTTTTATTTTTACTTAATACCAATTTTACACATTTTTACATAAACATGTAAGTGCTAATATCTCCTTAATCTTACAGTTAAGGTTACTTATTGTATAATTATATTATGTATCTAACTGTATTAATTCGTAATAAGTGGCTATATTTATAATTACTCATCATATTATTATTACAAAAGTATTTGGAAATCTTCTCTTTAAATTGTGAAGTTAACCATAGACTGTACAGCGTGAATTTGTATACATAATTATTGTTTTGTATTAGTTACGCAAATAAATTATTACAATAATTACCACCTGTTTTAATTACTATTTTGAACCATACCATAAACCATATTATAATATTAGATTATCTATGATTTCTATCTTAAAGCTAAAAAATAAATAAAACCATTTTTAACAAAATAACATTTAATAGGCAATTTATTTGTAGGCATGGCCGAAGACAACTGTGGTTACCACTTTTAAAACTTATTGCAATAATAAAGTTGAAATACGGTAGGTGAGTTTTTGGTTTTGTGTTAATAGTAGGCATATTAGGACGTACAATTGTACGTAACAATAGGGCTTAGTACCTCCAACAGTTGCTGAAATTATTTAATATAATAAAATATTTTTTTTGAAATGGAAAGAAAAATTACCTATTTAGGGCGAGGCTCCGCCCCATTATTGCGTTCTGTCGTTGCCGCTGCCTCGATTTCCATATATTTTTATGACATGGGCCACTGCACAAAGTAGATATAGATAGAGATATAATACTGGCAATTCGACTGGCTATTTTTGTTTTGTTCGAAAGTTCAGACACTTTCCGGAAACCGCCATCTAGCGCCACTATTGGAAAATACTAATTACTAATTGCGTTTCGTATATTCTTAATTAAGGCGAGTAATAACCGCAACTAGCGCCACTCTTTTTAACCGACTTCCAAAAAAAGGAGGAGGTTCTCAATTCGTCGGTTTTTTTTTTTTTTAAATAAATTTTACAACGACATAAAGATCGTATTAAAAAAAGTAATCGGTTCAAACATTAAGTAAATAGTTAAATAAATTTATTGGCATTTAATTACAGCTCTAAATCCTATACTGTATTTACTCTCATAAGTAATAACTAAAGTGGCCGTTTTAGTTATATTATTATATTATTCCTCGCCTTAAGGAGTTGAATTTAGCTTAATGTCATGTTATGTTAAAAATTATGCTTATCTTTATTTTAATGTCAATATTTGTACTTAATTCGGCATATTTACATTTTATAATTTACAAATGTTAGTAGTGACATCTATTGCATTTTTTTGTATTAAACATAGAGTGTATGAGATGGTAGCCCATGGCCACTGCACGCCACTGGAAAGAACGCAGCGTCGACGTTGCGACGACGCAACGCACTAATGGGGCCTCGCCCTAAAGCTTAGACACCACACAGAGGTATAATAGTGCTTACTGTACAATCTGCTATAACATAAATACGTATTACATTTTATAATTACATACTTACAACCTATTACAAAATGTGTCACACAGTATACACATAATATACAACTAAAATATTTCTAAGCAACTTTCATAAGAATAGAAAAAACTATCTATTAAATGTACACAATAAATATTATTATTATTATGGCAAGACTAATCTCTAAGGTGTTGTAAAATCATGGCAAAGCACATTTCATAAATTAATTACTTTAAAGTAGGTTTATTTTGTTTGACTAAATAATATTGATTATAATAATCATTACTAATTATTTATTATTGACTAACAACAAATTAAAAATTAATTAAAATATTAACATAACAAAATAAAAAACAGTGCTTAATATTATTATGAATAATAATCTAAATATATATTTATATTCTTAATAATCGAATATAATTTGTTTTCCTTTCATTATTATAAAAGTCACATTTGAATGTAAATTACAAATATTATAACCGCAAGTTTATATACGTACCTATGTATCGTTTCAGTATTTTAATTTTTTTTTAGTTTCATTTTATTAAAAATCTATTTTACAATCATTTTAATGCTGTTAAAATTACAAGCATTGGTAAGATCAGTTAGTCAACGAACATAATAATTGTAGGAATAAAATCAAATAATAACACTAATGGTCAATTTCACAATCTTCAAATAAGTTTTGGAAAGCTTGTTCAGAAGTCTTCTTGTTGATTAAATCCTTCACCCAGTCGCATTTGCATATCAATACAGAAGTTGTCAACGCGCTACTAACGCGCTATCGTATCGATACAAACGCGCGACCGTGTTATACGACAGCGGGGAAACAATGAAAGGAGGGCTCTGTATCGCGTTTGAATCGCGGTTAGGTGGGCGAGGGCACACAGCTAGTGACATAATTGTATATCGCTGCACAATGTTGTGGGTAAGGTCCAGCCCCCTGATTACCTAACTCCGGTCGCTTTCCCGTCTCTCGAGATCAACTGCCATTGTGACGTTACATCTTTTTAAAACACGATTTAAAAAGTTAAAACGTCAAAATTATGACATATTAACTTTTTAAATCGTGTTTTAAAAAGATGTAACGTCACAATGGCAGTTGATCTCGAGAGACGGGAAAGCGACCGCAGTTAGGTAATCAGGGCCCAGAGTTGCCAGATATTGCCGAGTTGGAATTTTGAAACTTTTTAAGTGAGAAAAACGGGAACGTTTTTGAATATTTATCTTTTTATTTGAATTCAAATTACGTTTATGTGACAATAGATAGTAAAAATATCCATAGAAATTGTATTTTAATAAAAATTTAGGCGGCCAGTCCACACTTGTCTTTTCAACCTGTCCACGCTTTTTCAGTACGCTGCACGCACGGTCGAGTTTTCCCGAAAAGCGGGACTGAGCCTGTCCTGCGCGGGACATTAAAATTTGATTTAAAAATCGGGACGTCTGGCAAGTGGCAACGCTGGTAGGTGCCTTACTTTACATTATGCAACATAGACAAAACATGCAAACAAACTTTCTTAATAGAAGATTGTGCAGTGCCCTAACTATTTTATAATTTAGCAAAGATAACAAGTTTAACCTACACTTTGGTCTTAATGGCAAACTATTTAATCTCTACAATATTCTTTTGTTTTAAATGATAACATTGTTCTAGTAAAATAGATAAAAACTTAATGCAATTGATAAAAATATATATTTAAATGTAACTATGAAATTAATTATATATAATTTTTTATTTATACAAACCTGTATGTTTTGTTACATGTCTGTTGGAAGAATGTCAGGTATTAAATATTGGCACAAATCCATTTCTGAATTAACAAATGTCACTTTTCCCGCCGTGTTTTCATCAAGCCTGAAACAAATTTGTTTTTGTTTAAAATTGTGTTTGTTTAAAAGAACATCTTTAATAAATATTTTTTTTATTGCAAGAGCTGCACCATTTGAGATTGAACACTTATAAAGAAATGTGTATCTTGTTGTGTAGTATAAATAAAGTTCAATTTGGACTATCCTAAAAATACAGCCCATTCAATGTGATTTAATATAAACAAAAAAAATCAATTCAACCAAATTAACATGTCATCATATTTTTACAACACACTTTATATTTTATTATATATTTTAATTAAATTATTCAAATTAAAAGGAAGAATTATAGCCACCCATACTCAGCTTTGATTACATTTGAATCACATTGTTTCAGAACAAAGTATAGAAAGGCAAATTTATAAAACAAAATTGTTGGAATCTATAGAATACTTTACCATCCTTTGATGACAGCCCAACAGCCCGAAAAGAAAGTAGGTGCATTTATAATGAGGCACACTCCAAGGCGCTCTGGATAGTGGCGGCTAAGCAGCCATATCAAGTTCTTCAGCATTTGGTAATCCATACAGGATAGAGTGAAACTGTTTAAATCAAATACTATGCACAGATTGTCAACAACTTCCTCAAAACACTTTTTACTAGCTTCTTCCTGTAACAAATTATTTCAAAAAATAATACATGATAAATTACATTAAACAATAATTAATTTACTTAAAACAGTTCTTATAATCAAGAGCAGATACATTACCAAGCAGTATACAATAAATTTAGTAAGATCATCAATGTTTCTATCACTAGAGCTGTGATTTTTGGCTGGTATATAAACAATTGGTCTTCCTATCAAATCTCTGTGTCGAAGTACTCTTGCCTTATTGGTATATTTTTCAATTAACTCTTTGTTTTCATGAAGATCCCCTACACCATACTCCACTCGCCACTTGTTTGTTTTTAAAATAGCCTGAAATATGGAGGTATTAGTAAGAAATGCGTCTTGTTGTTCTGGACTCCTACAAATTGAATTAAGACCATTAAATTAGGTACCTGGAAGGCACTGTCAACTGTTTTAAACGCCTTTAAATATCGTCGGAGCGAAAAATCATTATGGTATTGAGCTGGATCCGCTTCACATATTAATTTCATTCTTTCCTTAAGATCCTTTAAATTTTGTTCCCCAGCCATGGTTTTATTCCAATATGAATTTTATTCCAAAACTAAGTAGTTATAGCAGGTTTATATCAGAAATGTTTGTATATTTTTACACCTGGTACAACCGGACCGGACTACACGTATATAGGAATGCTGTTAGTTTATATTAAACATAGATTAATTTCCAACATAGAATTTATTTCCTATTATTTCCCTTAAAATTAATAAATTATCATCAACCGAACAACAATTGACATTCGACAGAACATCACTTTAATTTTTGTGACATTGACAAAAGCTGACATTGACAAGTTGACAGCTGCATGATTTTTTTTTCTTTGTTATGTACACAGGCCAATATTATGATCCGTGGCCACACTACTCACTTACCTCAATCCAAATACTTAAAACCGAGCTCAGACCCCTGATCACGTAACTTCCTATCAATATGTACATAAAAAATGTAAAAGTCGGATTGGCTGAAAGGAAGTTATGATTTAATGGTGTAAATATGCTCGAAAGACGTTGTTCTGTCATGACTATGAATGGTGCACGTTAAGTGTTCCGCGGAGCACGGGTTGTGATTTCCCCGTTTAGGGTTCCGCGTTGCGGGTTCATGGTTCTGGGTTTTCTGTTAAAAGTTTAGCGTTGGGGGTTACGGGTCTGTGAGTTCCGCGCTTGCGGGGTCCGCGTTGCAGGTTCCGCGTTTCAAGTTCCGCGTTGAAAGTTCTGTGTAATGGGTTCCACGTTGCGAGTACGAATACCTATGCGGCTAAACATGGCGCCTTAGTGTTGTGTTACTACGCTTGTTCTAGCCAATCGATAAAGTTATCGATGATTTATTATTTATTATTGACTTAATTCTCAGCGACATTAGCGTAGTAAAATCTAAACTTCAGTGAACTTTTTATTAACTTGCAGAGAACAACAAAATAGTCATGACCGTGTTGACAGATGGAATTTCTAAGTCATTTCTCACATAAATAAGCTTATACCTATCATGATTGGATTAGAATTATAGACGACCTCGAGGTTGAGCCCATTGGTCCTTGAGCCTGAGGTGGCGGGTTTGCATATCGGCGAAACGTTTTCTGTTTTGCTGTGTCATGGATGTGTATTTAATATACAAACCTACATAATCTTAAATATATTATGTAGGTATAGTATAAAATATTAAATACTTATGTTTCCCTTGTATGGTCCGTGTAACACAAGACGTTCTTGTAATTATTATTATAAATTATAATTATCAGAATAATATTTTCATAGAATGTATAGTGTATACTATAATAAAACAAAAAACTAGTACTTATCAATATTGTGCTATTAGTACCCCATCACTAATTCCTAAGCTAGTATAATAATAGTCTAATAAGTACATATCGGCACAAGATGGCGTACACAGCACAATCCTGACGTCACGACAAGTATTTCCAGTGTAGCGATATTGATAAGCATTTAGCATACCATTGTCTTGTTTTAATTGCATACTTTAGACAAAGACGTCACTATTTTTTATTATTTCGTTTTTTAAACTAAAAACATAATAAAGTATCTATATGTCATTGTAGCAGTTCCATTAGTTTCCTTATTCAGAGGTTTAAGCGTGTTCAATCCAGAAATTTTGATATCAAAGATGCACGTCGCTCTAATCGCCCTGTAACGGACAAAACTGATGCCATTTTTGAAAAAGTGGAGCAAGATCGGCATATTAGTAGTTACGATGTAGCTGAAGAACTGGGCAATGACCACAAAACGGTATTAGCGCATTTGAAAAAAGCTGGGTACACAAAAAAGCTCGATATTAGGGTGCCTCATGAGCCCACTGAAAGAAACCTAATGAACTGTATACTCATTTGTGATTCATTATTACGACGTAATGAAACCGAACCATTTTTGAAAAAGCTGATAACTGGTGATGATAAGTGGATCACGTACGACAAGAACGTGCGAAAAAGGTTGTGGCCATAGGCCGGTCAGGCTTCACAGACTGTGGCGAAACCCGGGTTAACCCGCAAGTAGGTGATGCTGTGTGTGTGGTGGGATAGGAAGGGAATTATTCATTATAAGCTGTTATCGCCAGGCAGGCCCATCGATTCTGAACTGTACTGCGAACAACTGATTAAAGTAAGAAGTTGAGAGAAAGCGGCCGGAATTAATCAACAGAAGGGGTGTGGTTTTTCACCATGATAATGCTAGACCTCGCACATCTTTAGCCACTCAGCAAAAATTACGGGAGTTTGCCTGGAAGGTGTTAATGCATTCGCCGTATAGTCCTGACCTTGCACCTTCAGATTTCCACCTGTGTCGGTCGCTGCAGAATTCCTTAGGCAGTGTCAGGTTGACTCCCAAAACCATTTGTCGCAGTTTTTTCATCTGAAGCCCTAAAATTTTTATAGCAATGGGATCATGTCCCTACTAACAAGATGGCAAAAAGTTATTAAACAAAATGGCACCTATCGGCCATTCTCCGGTAGTAAATTTTTACGTGTCCCGGGCTTGTCTACTCTGTATTATTGTCATATTCATCTATGTTTTCTTTTTATTTGATAGATAGCATCCGTATCTAGCTGTAAACAAAAATATAGGTTTCTGCTTTAAGTGATTAAGACTAAATTATTTTAAGTTGCGTTGAAAAAGCACTTTTTTCTAATTACCGTAACGTGTCCCGACATCAACTTGATCTGAAAACTTCCTTGTAATTTTTTTTACGTACATATTTACTTGAATCCAATTAACTTTCTAAACAATACAAAGGATCGTGTATCGCATAAAAAAATATCGACTTAATAGGTCCAGTCTATAAATAATTATCCTGAAATAATAGCGTGTCCCATCGAATGCTCTAATTACCGTAACCCACACTGTTCTTGGGTGCACACTCCAAAGCAACAGGATTTGGGACATCACTGCCGCACGAGTTGCGACACCTCCGTGTGTGCCACGGCTCGACAGCCATTACAGGTCGTTAATGTTTGTGTGCTGCCAGTGAAGCACGTAAGTATATAATTACCGTAGCTTTGGTGATAGACTTTTCTAATTACCGTTGTTCCTATTTAAATATTTAAAATTTAAAATAGAACTAAGTTGATCATATAAATCTAGACATTACTTTGGCCTACTTAAGTTGTCTCAAGACAGTTTTTGCAAACTTTATTGGTTTTTGAAATTTTTAAGAAAATCTTACTTTTTCTAATTACCGTATACTAATTACCGTATTTTTCTAATTACCTTTGTATGAAAAATGAATACGTTTTATAAGGGTTCAAGGGTTCCAGTGGTAGTATAAGGGCACAATGAAAGTCCACCAAGTCATTTGGAGTTCCTCAAGACCAGATCTACTTGCAATGGGAAAGTTAAGCTGTAATGCGCAATTGATGTATCAAGCAATTGATATCAATCGATTTTGCTAGCAGGTTTGACCACGGACCTATCTTGACCATTTTTGTACCCATACATTTCTGGAATTCAAATTGAATTTGTTTTCTTGTTTTTTCTGAAGTCGGGTTATAAGTTTTTTAAACTTTTATTTTTTTAGGTAGATCCTACTTAATGTTCAAATAAATATTATTTGCGAAAATAAAACAATGTTTGTTTAAATTAACTAGTTTTACCCGATCTTTAGTTATAATTACATAATATTATGTAGAACTTATAAATCAGAGTTTTATATCATCTTTTAGATATAATAAATAACTCTTTCTAATTACCGTAACATTAAATATTACATTTGTCTAATTACCGTACCCATACAATTTTTAAGTCTCATTATCTCAAGAACTATAATAAACTGTTGCATGCCTCATTAATTATTATATTTGTATCTTTTATTAGTTTTATATTTCAGTTTGTTTAATCCAGATTAGTAGAAAAAAAAACGGTTACGGTAATTAGGCAAATAACGCCGATCTGGAGAATGACCGCTATATACTTAATTCAATTGTAAATAAACTTTATAAAAAAACTTTTAGAATTTTTATATAAAATGCGAAGAAACTTTTTCCCCAGCCAATTTATATAGTCACGGTTCCCCCATACATTGTTTTCACTTGAGTATCTCTGTTATTTACCGCAAACAAGAGTTCCGTCCAAGAAATTCTTGGGCGACTCGTCAAAACGAAGGTACTCACGAAAAATTTGCTTGATACTAATCAAGTGAAAGCAATGTATGGGGGAACCCTTACTAATATTATTATTTGGCTAATGATCAGATTATAATAATACTACTTTAGAAAAGGTAAAATAGTTTACAACAACGTTGTTCGCTAAAAACCTTTATTTTATAGCAAAAAGTCATTTTTCCGTAATCTACGAGAGGAGAGCGTTGACAGTGAACGCTGGAAGGTGGGGAATTCGTCGTCTGAAGTCGTCAACAGTGCAGCAGAAACTGTAGCCGATGTCAACTCTGTCGGGTTGCCAGTTTAGCCAATTGAAAGCAGCGTTGTTACGGCAGCGGTCGGTACAGAACTGCAGAGCCCTGGCTTCCGCGAGCGAGTAATGGGGGTTGTTAATACTGATGAAGGCAGTACCAATGCGCCTCGCCTCGTCGTACACAACCTAAAATGCAAATACTGATTAAGCATATGAGTACAACCATATAATACTTTATTATGTACTAAATTATTATATTCCTTCACTCAAATAATAGAAGACTAGCTCGATTGTGATAGATAATATATCTATCACAAACGAGCTAGTCTATAGAGCTGTCTATATTATTATTATTATAGTAACCGACAATACCGCTAATAATACCTACTAGGTAATTCTGCTACTAACATTCTCAATAGTTAACAAAAAAATATATAGTAATATGGTTCAGCCAAAAAATAATTAAGTACCTGGTCCACATTATGGTTCAAGGTAAGGTAAGATTTTTATTAAAATTAATTTAGATGTTGCCCGCAAGATTCTTAAGTTTACCTAAGTGTCTAATTACATTGTAAAAATTGTAAATTTTGCTGAAATTAGAATCCTAAGTTCACCCCTAAGGCATAATATTCTATGCTTGTACTTTACACATAAATTGCGTTCAGTATTGCCGCGTAACAGACAGCGTGACAGCCTAACCGATAGCATTTTATATTATTAGTTTGGTCCGCTTTAGTCACACTGTCACTGTCACACACACAAACTTATACTACCTGTTTATACCTAGTTATACCTATATTTTTCTAGTAGATTCTACTAGACCGCCTTCTTCAAGTAATACCTGCATGAGCCATTTCTGGTTTTCCAATACGAAGATCTAGTACATACCCTTTCGTATAATATTATATCGTAGGACAATTTTATTGTAACATTTTTCGCGTAAATCCTGGGATCTTTATAATTAAACTTTATTTGATTCTGAGATAATACTTTATTCTTAACAACTTTTAGGATCTTCCCGGGAAACCTGGCTGTAGGTACCTACTAGGATAATTGCGAAAAATATATTCTACATTATGTCATGCGCTCTAATCTGATAAGAATATTTACAATGCCATCGTGTTTGTTTACGAGTGAAGTTGATAGTTTTTTTAATATTAATTTAAATAAAATATTAGAAGAGTAATAAGTCTTAACTGTACCGTTTTATTATTGCCGGGCTTAAGGAAGAAAGATAGCATAAATAAATAACAACCTTGTAGAAGTAAAGAGGCACAGGAACGGTGTTGCCGTTCAGGTAAATATCCACGAAATGTCCGTTGGCGTTCCTCAGCTGGGTGACGCCGAAGGTGCCTGTGTAGATCACCGTGTTGTACCCAGCCTGGCCGATGCGAGCTCGAAGGTTCTGGAAGGATCGTTCATGAAACTTACTGATACTGATAGATTGGAATTACGCTAAACATTCAGTCCTCAAAAGTAGAATAGCAAAAATGTAATGTACAAATGGATAGAGAATATATAAATTGTAACAAGGAAAGGTATGTCAAATAAAAATCGAAACATTTGTAATAATTAAATAACGAAAGCAATGGACCTTGTAGAATAATAACGGGAACAAGTCAGACCCACACATTACATGGGTCCATTAAAAAAATGTGAAATTCGTCCTAGAAGTGACAGTGACCGCTTTGTAAATAGGAGGACTCTTATGTTTGATAAGTACTCTTTGATTCAGAATCCGGAAGTTCGGAGGACATCTATAGTCCTAAAAATTGAACTCTGAGCTATTACAAATAGTCTTGAAAATTGAACACACGAGCTTACATTCAACTGTAAATGTCAAAATTGACAACTCAACACTCGTTTGTTTGATTTTCAACCCTTTGTGAATAACATACAGAGTAAAATTTTCAACACTCTAAAATATGTCCCCTGGACTTTCTGAATGAAGCTTAAAATAAAAAACGTACCATTGATACAAGGATTCTTACTTATACCTGTAATGTTATTTAAATAATGAGATTCAAGCTGGATTAGATGATACGTTTTTTATCAAAGCGAATAAGATTTGCGTACATTTTTAGTTATCTTGAGCCGTTTTTAGAATATGTAGATATAATATCAAGAAAGATAATAAAATTAATCAGGCCGGATATTACACGTGTTACGAATGTATCGAGATAAACAAAAAAGCTGCCTACATATATTTAAGTAATTATTTTTGATATAAAATTTACAACAAATTTCATTTTACTTTTGTCGACAATAATCTTAACGTCTTCATTCAAGTGAAAACATTGCCTAGACAAGTTTTCACTTCGATGAACAGAACGCTTTTGTTAGTTAGTTTTTAGTTTACAGTTTTCCTAAGTTCTCACTGAATCTGTAAAAGGAAAGTCTGGAATGCGTTTTTGATCTTATGCCTGCAGGCGTACTCCCGACACAATCGAGAATCGAATCAGTTCGATCTCACCGGCTTTTGGTATTTTATTTGGTGGATTGCTTTGAAACAAACCAAGATAAAGAAAATCGTTAGATCGTAACTTTTAGTACTCCCGACCATATCAATCGAATGAGAATTAAAATAAACAAACGTCAATTTATTCGGGAGTACGCACGATCGAATCTGAATCAAAATCTGATCATTTTGGAGAGTAGGTAAGGCCCCTGGTCGAGCGGCAACTTGGTCGAGAGTAGGTACTCTTTGGCGAAACGTAAGTATAATTTCACACTTACTGTAAAACAGTGGTGTTTCTCAGATCAGACCCTGACTCAACCAATAACTTGACTTGGATTCTACAACTTCCTGGCACAATCCAATAATCGCTAGCGCTAAGAGTTGACCCAAAACCGTGCCTAAAGCTGTTAAATCAAAGTCAAAAGGGAATTTTGAGAAACCCTGGTCTATTTGTGACGAAGCTAAGTTTTCCCTTCTGGTTACCAGTTCCAGGCAGCTCAAATTACCGACATCGTAGTGTTGGTGTACTAGATTACTCACTCGGCGAAGCGCAAGAGTTATAATACGCAGGCTCTCTGTAAGGCAGTAGTATTTCTCGGAAGAGGCTGACCCATTATGATGCAAGGCTCTTTACCTAAACCATCCAGTTTCAGCAGCATTGAATTGCATTGAGCTTCAATTGCGGAGCAGGGATGGTGTAATAGATTATGCATACCCTTGGTGAGACGCAAGAATTATTTCACTACTTCTCGGATTCGGCTGGTCAATTATAAAGCAAAGCTCTTCTTGCCTGTTCCAGCCAGCTCCAGTTGCCAGCGCTGAAGGGCTTTGCTGGGCAATGTTTGCATATTAGATTACTCACTCATTAGATGAAACGCTACAATTATTACTTCTCGGGCTATTATGAAGCAAAACTCCCATGTAAAAAGTTATTTCAGGGTTGCTTTCTGTGAGTCAACAGTACCTCAGGGTTTAGGTTGGCTCATTAAGTTTACCTGTTCTAGCCAGTTCCAGTTGCCAGCGTTGAAGGGCTGCCACTGAGGAGCAGCGTTGGTGAAGATAAAGGTGGCACGCTGTCCGGTGGCGAACACGTAGTCAGACTTGGCGGCGAGGTGACCGCGAGCCAGGAACTGGGTGTTGGTGACGTAGCGGTCTGCGAGGGCATTGCCCACTAGACCAGCGATGGCAGCCTTCTGGCTGACTTGCGTGTAGATGTTGTTGATGGCGACACCCGGGAAGAAGCCTCCAGCTGAAAAGAAAGTAGAATTCAGAAATGGATTCCAGGAGTATGTGTAAGGTCCTAAAAGAACGTCATAAATAGTACGATGTTTAAGCATGTAGTTATTATCTACAGTAAGTGAATCTACAGTAGTGTTTTTCCTTCACGTATTGAATTATGTCAATACGTGAAGGAAAAACAGCTGCCCTGGCTTCAATGAAACCGGCCACTGTCACCGAAATCGGTGCGGGAGGCATTATTTTATTTAGGGTTATTTATTATACGATTGATATATACCTATCCAACTAGGTCTATCCACGCCGGTTTGGTGTACAGCGTTGGCGGTGTTCTGGTGGTAGCGGACGTACAGCACCTCCAGCCGGGACTGATCGAAGCATGACCAGTAAAGAGGATAGAACACATTGTTCACGTTGAATCCGTGGCTGGATAGAAAAAAAATACACATAAGAATAAGGAAAGTATTTTTCTACCACTATTAAGAGTAAATTATACAAAATTACATTCCTATTCGAAGAAACAAGAAAAATATTAATCATCTGCGTCCTTTTGCTGTCGAATCATGCATTTATTACACGGAACCAGATTAGGGATTTCTCATTTAAGAGGCTTAATTTGTTGGCTGTTGCTTTGTGATCTTATTTAAAAAAACTGCAAATGACTGGACTAATTTTGGTAAAATTTAGTATGCAAGAAGCTGACACCCTGGATTAACACATAAAATCCCGAAATAGTAAAGTATTCCTAGTAGGATACTAGTGCGCAAGCAAAAGTATATTGTCAAAAATATAAACCAGAAAATAACAAACCTGATCATTATATGGTTGTTATGACATCTCTCGTTGGTGGCCACAGCCTCGTAGAAGGCGTTGCTGGTACACGTCAGCTGACCGAAGGCACCCACGCCGTTGAGCCAGCCCAGACCACTCACTAGAGCGTTATTTACGCATTGAGCGGTCTGAAAAATTTTCGTTATAAGATGGGAACTATATTTCTTGTCACCAAAATTGATATTTTTCATCAAGTTGCATCCCCTGGGCCGTATTAAAATCTTTTACAATACCAGCCTGGTATTAGGCAATTTAATAATACGGCCTTAAACTGCCTTGTTCTTTTTCATATTACAACGACATGTTACTCTGAAAGGATCCACCCTAGTTTAGTTGTCTGAAAGTAACATTGGGAAGCAAGTCAAGTGTCACGTGACGACTGACTGGCTGTCAATAAGTGATCGTAATACGAAAATTGCAAATGGCAGTGGCAGCCATGTTGTATGGCGTAAACTGGCTGGAATTAATAGCTTGTAATAGCTCCGGGGCCTGATTCAAGATGCCATCACTATTTATAGCTTACAAAGTTCGAAAACAAAATGTATGGGATTTGACATAAACATCGCTAAATGACGAGCGAATTGGAATGTCATTTAGCGAAGCTTATGTCAATACCCATACATTTTGATTTCGAACTTCGTAAGGGATGGCATCTTGAATCTGGGCCTTGGTCTATCGCTATGAAATTTTTTCGTTGTTAGATAAACAAAGTGTCAAATTTTGAATAGTTATGTGTAAAATAAGAGATAGATTACCAATAAAAATGTGGTGCATTAGATATATAAACTTTGTTCTTATATTAATAGTTTTATTAAGGAAATCGTTCATGGAAGCGGTCATAGATATTATGTTCTTACTATATTAATTACCTTCCTCATAAAACGACAAGTCATCCCCTTGTTATGGGATTACTTGAATGGGGTGATGTGATGCTTATTGTTTGTGTCTTCCCGTTTATTATACTCGTATCCCAAATTAGTAAAAATATTTACGCAACGGATACGCTAGTCAATGGTGCTATATTTGTCAGTTGAGTAACTTTTTGAACGCAACAGACGAAGACAGCAATATTAGCGTATCAATTGTAATAAATAAATAGTTATGAGGTTTTGTGTAACTATGATTTTTTAAATTTCTTTTTTACACAAGCTTAGCTTAGCATGAATTAGATTGACGTGATTCTTTTATAGTCCAATAATAATTGTTATTTCACCGTCTACAAAGTTGACATTTAAACGGTGCAAACGGCTGTGGGCTGTGGCCTCGTAAAACTTTGCCGTCTCTTAGTCAACTTTAAAACAAATACTTAACTCCCATAATATTCCATGAAACACAGTTAACTGGGCCTACATAAATGACCGGTTTCTGAAAGGTTTGTCAAATCTATGATCCTATATGACATTCAAATAAATGCTTACATTCATTATATTATTCCCCGGTTTCTCGAACGCTATTCAAATGTGATGATCAACTAACGTGGTATTGAAATAAACAACCCATATTGAACGTTGATTGGTGGAACATTATCAGACAGAAAGGAACAGACATATATTTTGTAATTACATCACGCTCAGATACAGTTAATTCACCAAATACACCGATTAGTTGTCTAAGTTTTAAGCTGCCTTGCAAGTGATGTAATTATAAAATATCTGTCCGTTCCTTTCCGTCTGAAAATCAGCGTTCAATATGGGTTGTTGATTTGAATGCCATGTTAGTTGATCATTCATTTGAATAGCGTTCGAGAAACCGGGGGTGTGTATAATAAACATTTAATTATTAAATACTCACTCCTGTTTGAACACTAGAAGACAAGAGGGGATGGGCAATAGTGCGCCCGGAGCCAGGACAGGACACCACGACCTCTTCGCCCGCGTTGAGGTTGATGACTCCAGAGTTGCCGTTGGCGGCCAGGTAGTTGTTGGTGTTCCTCCTGATGAACACCGGCTGAGGCTGGCCGAGATCCCCGTTCACGCGGATACTGCAACCTGACAATCATAATCAAAATCAAATACTTAATTTTATTCAGAAATAATTTTTACTTTTTTGCTATCTAAATGTATCTCGTCTATAATATTATTATGTACCACCGGTTCGGATGATATAAAACTTAAAGTTTCGTGACCTCAGTGGTTGAGAGCGTGTTTAAGCTAGAGGTCGCGGCTACGATCCCGTTAAAGAAACGAAAAAGCTTTATGTGTGTGGCACACATAAATGATATGATGATGAGAAAAAGATTTTTGTCATTTTCTACGTATATTTAGGATAATATAGAACGCAGAACACAATAAAAATCTTATGATATGTACTTATAGTACAAAAGTATTCAATATATTTCCGTTGCCTGGTACCCGTAACATAAGTTTTTAAGAACTTAGCACGGTTTTAGAATCTAAATTGTTATTATTTTCATTTCTTTGAAATCCAAAGCAATTTGTTAATCAGAAATGAGACGACGAAGTGATAAGCTCTATCTACGTACCGGCTAAGCATGATCACTGCATAAATGGTATCTTTCTATGGAAGACTAGAGGAATATAGTTCGTCGGAAAACAGTTCTTAATTTAAGGTGGCAAGGTCGCAGATTCTTCGTCATGAAAAGTCAACATTTCTTGGAGCACGGAACTTTTTATGAGCGTTTTACGAGCTTTTTATGAATTTCATTGTTTGGTGAGTTTCAGGCTAGTCCAGCAGGCTTACTCCCGACACAATCGAGAATCAAATCAGTTCGATCTCAGCGGCTTTTGGTATTTTATTTGGTGGATTGATTTGAAACTAACCAGGATAAAGAAAATCATTAGATGGAAACTTTTTGTACTGCCGACCATATCAATCGACTGAGAATCAAAATAACCAAACGTCAATTTATTGGGAAGTAGGTACGCGGCACGATCGAATCTGAATCAAAATCAAATTAGTTTGTAGAGTAAGGAGTAAGGACTATGTATCCACATAGCCTCGGTACTAAACAAAATTAGTTTTACTTTTAAAAATATTTATGAAATTTAGAACTCAAACAATGAAAGTCGTAGAAACACTCGTAAAACGCTCACAGAAATACAGGAGGCACTTCCATTGTTCTGTGGCTGCTTTGTCTATTGTCTATCGCTTTATAGAATATAAGAAAAATCACCTGATATGTGTACAAACATAATTATAAAGTTAATTACGCGAATAACTGAGAAAAACTATATTGATATCTCGTTGATGAAAATAATATTATCAAAACACTTCGTTTAAAAATAATTATTACTAGGTATTTAAAAATTGTTCATAAAATGCGACTTCTATTGAATTCATGCCATACTTTTAAAAATAAGTAAACGGATATTATATTGTTAAATGGTATTAGATTCCTGATTCTACGTATACATAAAGAATGAAGACCATCTAGTTATTAAATACCAAAATAGTAATGAATATTCCTTACTTTTATTTTTATTCATATATAGAACGCTTAAACATTTTATAACAATATTCAATAAACAAGACGCTATCTTCCTAACCCCAATTGTAATAATTTTGTTAATTAAAAGTGTGGTACAACTTTTAATTGGTAATTTTACCAAAAGTTAGTATTGAATTGAAAGCCAGCGGGGAACAATAATAAAACAAACACTTTCCGTGAGTTTTCCCGCCGATTTTACGTTTTCAGCATGTTGTACATGTAATAATAACTTAAAATAAAATTTATAACCCGCCAACTAGAGTTATATAGCCTATAAAATAAATAAATCCAAAGTTCTAAAATGACACAAGGAGTGAATCTTACTATGCTGGGGCTCACGGGCTCCTAGTCTATACACACGAACGCACTGGTCGTTGACCTAAGACCTGGCCAGGAAAAAAAAAACAAAGTTCTAAAATAACACAAGGAGTAAATCTTACTATGCTGGGGCTCGCGGGCTCCTAGTCTATACACACGAACGCACAGGTCGTTGACCTTAGACCTGGCCAGGAAAAAAAAATTCAAAGTTCTAAAATGACACAAGGAGTAAATCTTACTATGCTGGGGCTCGCGGGCTCCTAGTGTATACACACGAACGCACTGGTTGTTGACCTAAGACCTGGCCAGGAAACTCATCTGTTCTGACTTTTATGTAGATCTTTAATCGAGATTTATTACGTTATGGTGAAAAATGGGTAGTTAAGCTCAAAGTTAAAACGATGGACTTACTGCTATAATACGACGAACAGACTTATTGACAGTGGCACAATTATGCGAATCTAGCCTACACGAGTATATCGCGTGTACACAGCAGTACAGACAGCAGCGAGCCTTGTTTACATGGGGTAGAAATATCTCCCCTAATTTTAACAGGTATGTATATATTCCTTAATATTATAAATGTGAATGTCCGTTTGTTTATTATGTTTTCGGCGTTTTTTTCGCTCTTTAACCGATCATTATGAAACTTTGTATACATATTCTTGGAGGTATTAGAAGTTATGTTACATCTATTTATACTATTATTTATGTATAATAAATAAACACTGTTTGTTCCACGCGGGCTTTATTATCTACTTTGGACGCGGGCGAAGCCACGGGAAATAGCAAGTATTACATTTATATGTGTGTTCCACCGTAGCGCCTAAACTACTGATCATATTTTAATGAAAGAGGTATCAATTGATTCATAATAACAGCACGGGTAGCATATTTTAATTTACACAGTCGAGCTAAATTTTACTTTCACAAAAAACGAATAAAAAATATTTACCGCTCCTGGGTTCGGGCGAGGACGCGTTGATCCACTTCTGCTCCTCATCCGCCAGCCACGAGTCGAGGTAATCCTCGAATTCCTCCTCGTTTAGCACCAGTGCCAGGTCCCCGGGCTCCGGCCTCTCGCGGGGCAGAGCCGACACCGCCAGCAACAGGGTTGCACAGGCGACAACCAAACGAACCATTCTATAGCTCTAGAAACTCCTTCGGAACAATGTCACCGATGAGGATGAGCAAATGATATTTATAAGGTATCATTATCATTTTGTTTGAGATAAGTCAATTGCCAAATTAATCTCCTAGTGTACTTACAATCGGTAATCGGCGATAGTAGTAATCGTCCAATGGGTCGATAAGACTGCATTACTTACTTATTAGTGATATAAGCAAGAACGAGGGCTCTATTCAAGATGCCATCGCTATTATCACTTTCGAAGTTCGAAAACAAAATGTATGGGATTTGACGTAAGTTTCGCTAAACGATAAATTTCGTATGTCACTCAGCGAAGCTTATGTCAAATATTATGGGGTGTTGCACATTTACTAAGAGATATTAGTTAAGATATTATTTATAACCATAGAAATTTTGTGTAGGGGGATTTGAATTATGTTTGATAAGTGTAATTGGCATGACAAAAGTTGTATTATGTTATTGTTAATGTACAATGTCATTAATAGCATTTAAGTACCTACTTATGTAATATACTGAGCGGAGCGCCTACAAACTGCTAGAGGAGTTTGGCGTAATACATGACTGTGTATAAGGAGTAACTTAAATGATTAAAACATAAAAAAAAAAAACTCATACATTTTGCTATCGAATTTTGTTTCGATAAAAACGATGGCATCTTAAATATGAGCCTTGGGGACTGATTCAAGATGCCATCGCTAATTATCGCTTACAATGTTCGATAACGAAATGTATGGGATCTGATATAAGCTACGCTAAATGATCGAGATTTGGTATGTCAATTAGCGTACGTTATGTCAAATCCCATACATTTTGCTATCGAACTTTGTAAGCGATAACTAGCGATGGCATCTTGAATAAGGGCCCTGATGTCTGTATCTAGCTAAGCAGGTATTGGCCCAGATACATACATATAATGTTAATTAAAGATAGGGTTCCCAAGTAGATTATATTTATTTATTTATTTACACTTTTTGCACAACGTACAATGGCGGACTTAATGCCGAGAGGCATTCTCTACCAGTTAACCATAGGGTGATGCAGAGACAAAATAAACGAAAAGGTGCTGAAAAACGATTACAGAAATACTGTGGAAAGGACAAAAGAAATAAAGTTAAACTAAACGTAATAATATAATGCTAATACTATATAATATGAATTTAATAATACAATTCAATCTTATCTTATCCACCTACTGTTGATTCAGACTCGAAAGGGTGCAGATTCGGTTCCCAGATCTCCCAAGTACATTTTCATCGCTAATGCGGAACATATCCGCCCCACGAGGATATATACAGGCATACATACTCGTATTATCACCTGGTCTTACGGCCCATTTCAGTAAACCTATCTGTCTGTAACAAAAGATTGAAACGGTCGGTTAATGCATACAACATCTCTATGTGAGTTATATGATTTTATGCATTTTATACCTGAACAAAAAAATAAAAAAAATTAACGTGAATAGTTTTAGAAAAAATATTATTCTTTAATTAGGTGACAACCCTAATTACAGGTGTGACGCAAAACACGACTGTGACATTGTGATAATATAACGATCTATTTATAAACGTAATGCAAAGAATTTAAAAATAGTTGGTATACCTAGTTTAATATATTACACAAAGACATAGTAGTACAACATAATCCAAATAGGTATTCTCCTTTTCGATACAATGTGATACATATGTAAACAAAACTTAGTATGGGCGGCATAATATTACCAATTTAATTGCCACTTATATTCACCGCGCAGCGAAGAAATACAATAGCACTTTAATTTGGTCGAAATTATTTTTTTTTGTTTACATTTATATCACATAATGAATTGGAACGTATGTATACTTATCTTAGGCTGCGACTACATGGACCGGATTTCAATCATATGATCGGATAGAGCTATAGAAGGTGAAAAATAAATGAGTATACTTTAGGGTGTGTAATGTGTATGTGCCTACTACCTATTTGTGACTTTCATGTTAGTATGAGAAATGCCTCAACATTATAAATTTTCCTATGTACAATAATTAAAAAAAAGTTCCTATATTAGTGCTGGTACTTTCTTTGCAAGCTCTATATATAGGACCTATACACACCCTAAATTATTCTAATAGGTATTAGGTAGGCTCTAAGGCTGGTAACTACACGGTTTTAAATTTTCCTTCTAAAAGAGAAAACTAATCACTGAAAATAGAAGTCTGCGCTAGTAGTAACTTTAAGAGGTGCGAAAACAAAAATGCTCTACGCTTCCTTCTCTTCACACGAGTATATTTGATAATAGCTCCCCTCACCGATTTCGGTGTCGGTAGCTGATTTTATTGAAACCAGGCCAGCTTCGCAGGAGTCGTTTTTATAGTGCCCAAGTGTGTGCGCAATACACAAAGACACTCTCTCTTCCTTTTACTCTTATAACGTAGTGTAATCCGACACGACTGGCGAGAGAACAGGCGTAGGACCGACTTTTTACATGCCCATCCGACGCATGCATCATCTTTCTTGTCAGACAATCAGGTGATCCGCCTCCATTGTCCTAACCAAACTTGGAAATAACATTTTTTTTATTGTTCCAACGCGGGAATCGAACCCACGACCTCGGGATCGAGCGAAGCTCTGAACCATTAGACCATGGAGGCGTGATAAATGAACCATGATACATGTATACTATACTAATAATAATAATTTGTACCTTAATAATTAGATGATAGAGATTAATATGCTATGGGGATAAAAAAGGCGCATCGACTCTATGCGCATGTGAGTAGTGTCAATGAAATTTAATTTAATATCGAGTTAATCTTTTCAGGAACCGTGTAACTGCAGTGCAGCGGTGCTGCAGTGATTAAAATACAATTAATTTCTGATTATCTTGTTTTACCAATGTAATAGCATATTGTACTTCCCTTATCTTTATTTCAATTTGTATTTACGCAGCAATAATCATCAATAATAATCTTTTCGCAGATATAATAAATTTGTTATATAAAAACTGATTGCAGTTTATTTATCTCGTAAAATCGAGAATGGCCGATTTCAAATTTGATCATGAAATACTTGAGGAAGTTCAGGGAAGGCCTAAACTCTAAGCATTGAGCAAACTAGCAGGAGAATACTAAACAAGCTTGTACTAGTATTTACCGAAAGCGGTATTAAATATTAGAATATCCAGATTTAACAATATACTGCAGGCTTACCCGACACTATCGAGAATCAAATCAGTTCGATCTCAACGGTTTTTAGTACAGTAGAACGCCGATTATCCGAATTAATTGGGAACGGGGTCGATTCGGATAATCGAAAATTCGGATAATCGGACATAGACTGGTAATAAAAAAAACGAACTGTCACACATAGAATAAACTTTATTTAAGTTTAACAAAGACAGTTCTACAATAACGCTCACTTGAACATCTCGATCAGATAAAGAAAAAACTTGTTCAACTTGTTACAACAATACAAAACAAAAATTACTTGGTTTTAATTTTTTATATTTTCAGCTTAGGACCGATTCGGATAATTGGCGATTCGGTTAATCGGCGTTCGGATAGTCGGCGTTCTACTGTATTTTATTTGTGGATTACTTTGTAACTTATCAGTATAAAGAAAATCGTTAGAATTTAACTTTTTGCACTGCAGACCACATCAATCGACTGAGAATCAAAAATAAACAAAACGTAAATTTATTCCGGAGTACGCGGCACGATCGAATCTGAATCAGTTTGGAGGGTCCCTTCTTATAAATACCGCCTTATAGGTTTGTATAGTTCATCTTTGGTAGGAATGCAAAGCTGTTGTTTCAGAAAAAGCTTTTAATGATCGGGACAGGTTGTAGAGAGTACTAAGATGTATATATGTAGGTAACAGTTGTATGTGTAGTAATATTTCATTTATTTGAGTTCATAATAAAAACGTGCATCAGGAGTACGAACAGCTAGTATAAAATAAATGTAGTTTGTGGAGGTATACCTATGTTCATGTTTCAAGTTCTGTTAATTTTCCATGTATTTACTACACAAATATACTATTTTTCGAAATTAACTTTTCGCTACATAAATATATTTTTATTATCTTGACATTTACATATTTACAATATCCAGTGAGCTTTGTGGGATTTTCGTCACTCCTCAAAGTGAGGAAGTAAACTCGAATTTAGAAAGGTTCGAGAACTGTTAATTTTCTATGTTTTCTACACAATATACTCATTTTCCGAATCAAATGAACTATTCGCTATATAAATATATTTTAATTAGCTTGAAATTTACATATTTACAATATCCAGTGTGCTTTGTGCGAATTTCGTCACTCCTTAAAGTGAGGAAGTACCTAAACTAGAATTTTCATAGAATTAGGTTACCATAGTTGTCAACTAAAGACTTCAATGATATACAAATCGTAGTTAACTTGCGGTAGTGACACAAACTCGCACTAAGCTCACAAACCGACGTACACTTATGCTAGAAGGCCGTTGACTGTGAACTCGGGGAGATGGGGTATCCTTCTTCTAAAGTCATCGACGGTGCAGCAGAAGCTGTACCCGATGTCCAGGCGATCAGGCTGCCACCTCAGCCAGTCAAACGCGGCGTTGTTCCTACACCTGTCAGTACAGAACTGCATCGCACGCGCTTCCTCAATGGTGTAGTACGGGTTGTTGATGCTGATAAATGCTGTACCGATTCTCCTGGATGCATCGTACACCACCTGGAGTTGTAATTTATAATTAAACACATGAATACGTTTAACATTTCTTTAATAGGGACACAATTTGAAAATATGAATGATAACAAAATCGGGAGATAGTTTGGTGTTGCTAGCATATCTATCAGATGATAAAATACCAGCAATCAGCGTTTAATCTCGATGGGTCGATAGCTTGTATTGTTGTGTTATGTAAATTTTTTTTATAATGCTTTATTCATTTAAGTTACACTTCATACATAGTAATAAGGTACGCTAAACTGATCTAGAACTTAGCAGTTTGTAGGCGCTCCGCTCAGTACATAGGTACTTAAATGCTATAAATGACATTGTACATTAACATTATGCAAATTTTGCCATGGAGTGTAATTAACATGGCATATATATAACACTAGTTGATAATAGATTTGATAAGTCTTTCGAAAAGCAAGAGTAGTATTGGTATTTAAAATTAAAGTTATCTTTACAATACTATGTATCGTGTATTGCAAGAGTAGAACACAGCTCGGTGCAGCTTGAAATTAAAACTTTTGTAATGAAACGTGTATCTTTTAGTGAAGTGAAGAAAGTTTAGATTTGAATAGCTCTCGTTTCGAAATGTAGCCTCGCCTCGTTTCGATGTGAAAATTATTGTAATAGCCAGCATGTTACTTTCACTTTGTGAATTCTTTTGACACTTTCAACCAGCCACGTGTAGTTCTAGGATACAAGCATAACCATTTTCCAGAATAAATATTTGCTCCAAAGAGTCTCCAAGGAAAGAGAAACAAAATGCTGGGAATTCAAGTAAGTGTATTTACTTAATAGGTACTGCTTTTGCTCGCGTAAATACTGTAGGGACTATGTATCCCAGGGGAACATTTTTCAGGATAACAAGTAGCCTATATTTTGCGCCGTTACGTTGTAGTGCCATTTTACATAACCAACCCTTTTAAACCTAGTAACATTTATAATCTTATCTATACATATAATAAATCTGTAGAGGGGTCGTGTCTGTACATTAAGAATATTTAAGTGAAAATTAAAAAAAGGGGGTCTATATAAGCCACAGAACCTAAAAATAACATTTTTTAAAAAAATGTCTGTCTGTCTGTCTGTCTGTCTGTCCATATGGGAATGTTTGTCGTCGCATCACGCTAAAACCACTGTATGGAATGAAATGAAATTTGGCAGGCAGGTAGCTTACGACCTGAAGAGCATTATTGGAAATTATTATCCCGAAAAACGAAAGGGTTCCCGTGGGATCTTCAAAAAATTGTAGCTACCTGTTTGACGGTATTTCAGCCAAACTACTCAACGTATTTAAATGGAATTTGGCAGGCAGGTTGCTTATGATCTGAAAAGCATTACTAAAAAATTATTATCCCGAAAAACGAAAAGGTTCCCGTGGGATCTTCAAAAAATTTTAGCTACCTATTTGAAAGTATTTCAGCCAAACTACTCAACGTATTTAAATGAAATTTGGCAGGCAGGTAGCTTATGATCTGAAAAGGATTACTGGAAATTATTATCCCGAAAAACGAAAGGGTTCCCGTGGGATCATCAAAAAATTGTAGCTACCTATTTGACGGTATTTCAGCCAAACTACTCAACGTATTTAAATGAAATTTGGCAGGCATGTAGCTTATGACCTGAAGAGCATTATTGGAAATTATTATCCCGAAAAACGAAAGGGTTCCCGTAGGATCTTCAAAAAATTGTAGCTACCTATTTGACGGTATTTCAGCCATACTACTCAACGTATTTAAATGCAATTTGGCAGGCAGGTAGCTTATAATCTGAAGAGCATTATTGGAAATTGTTATCCCGAAAAACGAAAGAGTTCCCGTGGGATCTTCAAAAAATTTTAGCTACCTATTTGAAGGTATTTCAGCCAAAGTACTCAACGTATTTAAATGAAATTTGGCAGGCAGGTAGCTTATGATCTGAAAAGGATTACTATAAATTATTATCCCGAAAAACGAAAGGGTTCCCGTGGGATCATCAAAAAATTGTAGCTACCTATTTGACGGTATTTCAGCCAAACTACTCAACGTATTTAAATTAAATTTGGCAGGCAGGTAGCTTATGAACTAAAGAGCATTATTGGAAATTGTTATCCCGAAAAACGAAAGGGTTCCCGTGGGATCATCAAAAAATTGTAGCTACCTATTTGACGGTATTTCAGCCAAACTACTCAACGTATTTAAATTAAATTTAGCAGGCAGGTAGCTTATGACCTGAAGAGCATTATTGGAAATTATTATCCCGAAAAACGAAAGGGTTCCCGTAGGATCTTCAAAAAATTGTAGCTACCTATTTGACGGTATTTCAGCCATTCTACTCAACGTATTTAAATGCAATTTGGCAGGCAGGTAGCTTATAATCTGAAGAGCATTATTGGAAATTGTTATTCCGAAAAACGAAAGGGTTCCCGTGGGATCTTCAAAAAATTTTAGCTACCTATTTGAAGGTATTTCAGCCAAAGTACTCAACGTATTTAAATGAAATTTGGCAGGCAGGTAGCTTATGATCTGAAAAGGATTACTATAAATTATTATCCCGAAAAACGAAAGGGTTCCCGTGGGATCATCAAAAAATTGTAGCTACCTATTTGACGGTATTTCAGCCAAACTACTCAACGTATTTAAATGAAATTTGGCAGGCAGGTAGCTTATGAACTAAAGAGCATTATTGGAAATTGTTATCCCGAAAAACGAAAGGGTTCCCGTGGGATCATCAAAAAATTGTAGCTACCTATTTGACGGTATTTCAGCCAAACTACTCAACGTATTTAAATGAAATTTAGCAGGCAGGTAGCTTATGACCTGAAGAGCATTATTGGAAATTATTATCCCGAAAAACGAAAGGGTTCCCGTAGGATCTTCAAAAAATTGTAGCTACCTATTTGACGGTATTTCAGCCATACTACTCAACGTATTTAAATGGAATTTGGCAGGCAGGTAGCTTATAATCTGAAGAGCATTATTGGAAATTGTTATCCCGAAAAACGAAAGGGTTCCCGTGGGATCTTCAAAAAATTGTAGCTACCTATTTGACGGTATTTCAGCCAAACTACTCAACGTATTTAAATGAAATTCGGCAGGCAGGTAGCTTATGACCTGAAGAGCATTATTGGAAATTGTTATCCCGTAAAACGTAAGGGTTCCCGTGGGATCTTCAAAAAATTGTAGCTACCTATTTGACGGTATTTCAGCCAAACTACTCAACGTATTTAAATGAAACTTGGCACAAAGGTAGATTGTTACATGAAATAACCAACATAATATTTTTAACCGACTTACAAAAAAGGAGGATGTTTCTCAATTCGTAAATATATGTTTGTTTTTTATGTTTCTTCGCGGATATCTTCATCGTTTCTGAAACGATTTTAATTTTTTTTTATGTTGTGTAGGGTGTAATTTAAATTTGGTCCCATTGTCACCAAAATGGTGACCTGATGATGGGATCCGTGAGGAATCGAAGGAAATCCTCAAAAATTATGTGGAATAATATATTGATTTAGATTTTTTCTGACGTAGTCTAAGCATATGTTACCAAACAGTAAGGTTTTGCACCATATCCTGGATCTATAATATCAAAAAATTTCGCGTTTCAGTAAACTATACATATATATATATATATATATTGAAAAATTTCGCGCTGCTCTGGCTTACGCCAGAGCAGCAGTAGACTATATATATATATATATATATATATATATTGAAAAATTTCGCGCTGCTCTGGCTTACGCCAGGCTAGGCTAGGTAGACTTTTTCTCTTTCTACTATTTTTTTTTATCTAATCGTTTTTGTTTTTCATTTTCCGTCCTCAAATAATCGTCGTCTGATCATTCGAGAACCCATCACTAAAAATCTGAAAATCAAATAATTTTAAACAAAAAAAAAACGAATTCAAAAGGTAAACTAAAAGGAACAATTAAATTTACTTCGCACAAAGTAATACTTATTTTCCAGTACAAGTGAAAATAATTATTACTTTGTGCGAAGTAATTTATTATTATACTTAGGTTTTGCAAATACGATTAATAAAGTATAGGCGTGGGATAGTTTGTTTTCAAGATATGAATGAGATGTCATAGGTACATTTAAATTAGAAAAGTTATGTCAATATAAGTAAGATTTATGTTTTTCATGATATTTTTATTTATAAGTTTTCATGCTAGGTACGGCTTGGGTTTTTTCTTTCTTTTGGACTTTTGTTATTTTGTCGTCTAAAGGAAGTTAGTACTTTAACCATAAAGTCCCTAAGTAGGCTACATGTTTGTTAGCGTAGGTAATTAATAAATAAAAAACCGGGCAAGTTTGAGTTGGAATTGCGCACCGAGAGTAGACTTTTAAAAAATTTGGCGCTCGGCGCCAGCAGCGCAGCGTCGGTGTGAAAACGATCATCGTCTGCAGTCGCTGCGGCGTAAAGTCCATACAAATCTCAGTACAGAGATCTTCGTCGCGTATATGAGCGTACTATCAAGTAGTCCCGTTCGCATAAAAGAAAAAAAAATATTATACATACAGACGAATTGAGAACCTCCTCCTTTTTTTTAAGTCGGTTAATAATACACGGTCATTTTTCGAGCTGGTAGTAGGAATTGTTAGCTTTTTCATAGAAAAAATACCTCAAAACATTTACGACAAAAACGGCCATTATTTGACAGTAAACTATTATTATTACTCCAACGGCCTACTTTTGCCTATGCACGTCTGATACCGTGTATAAAGAAGCATTACTATAAATTAGTGATTTTAAATATCCAAACGACAGTGTTCATAAACTAAAAATGTATTTGAACTGCTGCCCTAAATCACTTTTCCACGCGTACGAAGTCGCGGGCACAGCTAGTTTATAATAAAAAGCCAGCCAGCTTATTATCATTTGATAACATTTCTTTTACGGAGCTTTCAAATCTTCCTGCTTGATATATATTAACTAAGATCCTGTACTTTGTGTGTGTGTGTGTGGGGGGGGGGGGGGGTGACCTGTGTGTTGAAAGATCCAGGGCACTCCTCCCATCTCAACGGCTCATGGCAACCGCAAGTGGTTTTAGTGAGTAAACCGGCCGTAGATAGCCGGTAGTCCCACATACCCCTCGGGGACCCCTTGGGGATGCGTAACCCATTTCCCTTGGGACATTAAAAAGGTACATTACCTTGTAGAAGTAGAGTGGTACTGGAACAGTGCCGCCATTTAGGTAGATGTCGACAAAATGTCCGTTGGCGTTACGCAGCTGACTCACGCCGAACGTGCCCGTGTAGACGACCGTGTCGTAGCCGGCTACACCGATTCGTTGACGCAGGTTCTGCGAAAGAAACAGGTCTATTAATAAAAATAATGGTAGTTTAAAAAACATAAACACGCTTAGTTGCATTATCATTGGTGCTGGAAACGTATGCTAAATTTAATATTAAACAGACTTATGGAAATTGGTGTAAAATTGTGCTTAAAGACTTCGTTACATACATACACGGATACATACAACCCAAGTTTATAACAGCGTCTTAAAAACGCGTGCGTCGCGGGGCCGAGAGAGCTAGAGTGAGATAGAAGAATCCTGCCGACCGCTGCCATATGCGTGAGTGGAACTAGGGATGTTATGGATATGAAATTATCCTCGGGTACTTTACCGGATAATTGCGGTTACGGATATTAAATTTTTAAGGAATTTCAAAAGTAAAATACAAACGACTTAGGGCTCATTTCAATCGACTGTTACACAACACATTAGTTTTAATTTGTTGAACTATTTGCAATAATTGTATATTAGGCTTGTGTGTCGGCAGCGGCCGGCCGATCAACGCAACTTGTCGTAACTAAATTAGGCTCCGCCCCTATCCGATATTATCCGTAACTATTATTTCGGATTCGGTTACGGATTTTTATATCTGATATCCGATATTTTCTGTTACGACTACGGAGCTCTCTAACATCTCTGGAAGGAACCAGAAAGGCTGGCGCCGTCACTCGTTACGTGACGAAGACGAAGCTGTTTAGCTCCTAATAAAAATATAAAAAATCAAAATATTTACAGGCACAGATGAATGGCAGTTTGTTATCTTTGAAAAAAGTCACTTAATCAACGGTCAACATTGAATGCTTATCAGTTGTGTACATATTTTTATTATTACAGGGGTTAAGTTATGAATACTGCCGGCTATGGATTAAAATCATACAAAGGGTATAACGTGATCTGTCGCTGATCGTGACAATATTTGCGCTCGATTTAAATAAATTTTAATATAAGATTGGTATTTGTACAGGAGAATGGATACCTCCTCTTCGTCTACCATATTTCCCGTGGGTGTCGTAAGCGGAAGCGGAAGAGTTTGTTTGTTTGTTTGTTTAAACGCGCTTATTCGCGCTCAAGAACTACTGGTCCGATTTGAAACATATTTTTTTTGTTGAATAGTCCATTTATAGAGGAAGGATTTAGGCTATATAACATTACGATGCGACCAATAGGAGCAAAGTGTCAGTGAGAAATGTTGCTTAAACCCGTTTAAAAATATTTGGGGACTTTCTTTGCGTGCACTGCATAAACGGTTTAAGTCACTCAAAAACCACGCAAACGAAGTCGAGGGCACAGCTAGTAATATAATAGGCAACTACCCCCCTATGTAATCAGTCAAGTCAGTAAAAGGTCAGTCAAGTCAGCAGTGGGCGTCATAGCTGAATAAAAGCCTAATGTGTACCTTAAGGACATACTATTTTGAGATTTTGGGCTAAGCCACAGATATTATTGTGCTACTCGTATAAACTATATGATTTTCTATAAATAAACTCAAATTACCTGTTCCAACCAGTTCCAGTTGCCGGCGTTGAAGGGTTGCCATTGGGGAGCGGCGTTGATGAACACGTGGCTGGCGCGCTGACCAGACGCGTACACGAAGTCGGTCTTGGCGGCCAGGTGACCCCGGGCGAGGAACTGCGTGGAGGTCACGTAGACGTCGGCCAGCGCGGAGCCCACGAGCTGGGCGATAGCCTCCTTCTGTTGCACCTGGGTGTACACGTTGTTGATGGCGACGCCAGGGAAGAAACCGCCGGCTACAATATATTTACATGTAAATTAATTATAATAATAATAAAGATTTTTATTCAGAAAACCAGTTCCATTTTGTTAGTTTTTTTGTTTATATCAAGGGTTAGTACTCTTAAATCTAAGGTAGATGCACTAGCACCTGCATGAAGTGCTTCAACAAAGGCGAGTCCCATTTGCAACAAAACATTATATAATAAACTAGCAAACGGTAATAAAAAAACTTAAACAAACATTTTTATTTTGTTTCACGACCTCTGTTTCACTGTAGTTGAGCGCGTTGCTCAAGCTCTTTTTTATCTTCCTGGGCCAAAACCATGAGTGTATTAACATAATTTAAATTTCCGTTGACCGGTACATGTAATTAACAAGTTCATCGGAGACTTAGCACAGGGCCAGATTGACATGGTGTAAAACGTCCATAGATATAATTTTTATTATTATAGCGTGCCATATACTCTCGGGGAACATATTTATTTAACTTAATGCACACACAGTACAGGGCGGACTTAATTCCGTATGGCATTCTCTACCGATCAACCTTTGTGTATGCAACACATAACTAAAATAATTTGGAATATTTGATTGTACCAAAATAAACTCACACACACATGTCCCATAGTCATTATTTATTGGTTCAGCCAAAGGTTATTAGTTACAATACTAACATACTAATATCTGTGACAATTTTTAACAAAATAAACTGTAAACGGTTCGCTAACTCCAATTATGATGACAACATTGAAATAGAGTTCCAAAGTCAATTTAATTCTCATAAAGTTATTGAATTCATTGAAGCAAATCTTTTGAAGAGACATTTCACAACTCATGGCCAAAGGAATAGTATGAAAAGCCTTATTAAGAACCTAAGGGAACACGATAATTAATCATATTTTTTATCCTCTTATCATTCCGTCTCTCTTGTGAGGCGATCAGTGGAGCTACTGAATGCTGTACTAAAAAAAGTAATCTGGTGTTTTTTCCGAACCACTGCCAAAGTCTTAGAGCCAAGGTATAGGGCCCGGATTTAAGATGCTATCGCTATTTATCGCTTATGAAGTTCGAAAACAATATGTATGGAATTTGACATAAGATTCGCTAAATGACAAGCGAATTCGTGTGTCAATTAGCGAAGCTTATGTTAACCCCAAAAGGGGGTAAAAACGCAAAAACGACTGGATGTAATAAATTTGACGCGTATGTGTATGTTAGCATCAACTTACAGGTAAGTCCTAATTTAAATAACAAACTTAACTTACAGATAATTAAGTCTTAAATTTACCTGACCGTGAGAGTTCTTAGAGATTCATTATCGTCAATTTGCTCACTGCTTACCAATTCAAGGGATATTTTTTTAATTTTGTTTTTTTTTCAGAGTCGGAAGATTTTTTTTTTAGTTTTTAATATGTAAGGAGTATCTCACCGATCCAGCTGGGTCTGGTGACTCCGGTCTGGTGGACCGCGTTCCACGCCTTCTGTTCGTAGCGCACGTACAACACCTCCAGACGGGTCTGGTCGAAGCACGAGTGGTACAGTGGATGGAATATGTTGTTGACGATGAAGCCCACGCTGAAATCGATATTTAATTAGTAACGTTTATGACGACCTCCGTACCGCAGTGGTTGAGCGCGTTCGTGCTCGAACGAGAGGTCGCGGGTTTGAATCCCGCCGTGGGAACAAAAAGTTTTCAATGTTTCTGGGTCATGTATGTGTATTAAATTTGTGTATAATATAATAAAAATCTTAAATATGTGTATAGTATAAAAGTATTAAATATATTTCTGTTGTCTGGTACCTGTAACACAAGTTCTTCGGATACTTAGCCCGGGCCCCTGATTGACGTGGTGTGAAGCGTCCAAAGATTTTATTATTATACTAGCTGACCCTTGCCCACTTCGTTGAGCATAAAAAGAGTTTATGATGAAATTCAACTAAAAAAAAAACAACGTAGAACCCGCAACGCGGGAACCCGAAACCCGAAACGCGGGAACCCGGAACCCGCAACGCGGGAACCCGGGACCCGCAACGCGGGAACCCTGAACCCGCAACGCGGGAACTTGAAACCCGCAACGCGGAACCCGCAACGCGGAACCCGCAACGCGGAACCCGCAACGCGGAACCCGCAACGCGGAACCCGCAACGCGGAACCCGCAACGCGGAACCCGCAACGTGAGAACCCTGAACCCGCAACGCGGGAACCCTGAACCCGCAACGCGGGAACCCTGAACCCGCAACGCGGGAACCCGGAACTCGCAACGCGGGAACCCGGAACCCGCAACGCGGAACTCGGAACCCCAAACGCGGGAACCCGGAACCCGCAACGCGGGAACCCGGAACCCGCAACGCGGGAACCCGAAACCCGCAACGTGGAACCCGCAACGCGGAACCCGCAACGTGGAACCCGCAACGCGGAACCCGCAACGCGGGAACCCTGAACCCGCAACGCGGGAACCCGGAACCCGCAACGCGGGAACCCGGAACCCGCAACGCGGGAACCCGGAACCCGCAACGCGGGAACCCGGAACCCGCAACGCGGGAACCCGGAACCCGCAACGCGGGAACCCGGAACCCGCAACGCGGGAACCCGGAACCCGCAACGCGGGAACCCGGAACCCGCAACGCGGGAACCCGGAACCCGCAACGCGGGAACCCGGAACCCGCAACGCGGGAACCCGGAACCCGCAACGCGGGAACCCGGAACCCGCAACGCGGGAACCCGGAACCCGCAACGCGGGAACCCGGAACCCGCAACGCGGGAACCTGGAACTCGCAACGCGGAACCCGCAGCATGGGAACCCGAAACCCGCAACGCGGAACCAGCAGCATGGGAACCCAAAACCCGCAACGCGGAACCCGGAACCCGCAACACGGAAACCCGGAACCCGCAACGCGGAACCCACAACGCGAAACCCAAACACAGAACCCGCAACGCTGACATAATATGGAATAAATAGTATCCTATGTCCGTCTACTTGCTCTAAGCTACTTCCTCACCAATTTTCAGCCATATCGATAAAGCCGTTCTTGAGTTATAAATAATTTAACTAATACGACTTACTTTTATACATATAGATTTTTTTTTTTTTTTTTTTTTATTTATTTATTATAGAAAAACAAATTTACAGTTTTTTATTTTTTATGGTACAACATAAGTTTACACAAACTTTACCGTGTACCACAGGCCACCATCGTTAAAACTTATAACTAAAATATTTCAATAATTTTAATAATATAATATGCTACACCTTAATTCTTTAATAACAATAAAACAAAAATTACCAAAGCAAAAGAAAAAACCTTCCAGTTATGGATAATTAATCATTAGTACCTATTTGGTAAATAATATGTAGTCAGCGTTAGGCATGACAGTAGGTGCTGTAAAGTAGAAGCGTATCGTCTCCAAACCGGTCTGCTCAGCGCGCAGCGCCGCGTATACAGGGGTGTTCATAATGTGGAATATTATATGTAAATTGATTTCGTGTATTAGATATAAGTTTTAGTTTTATTTTATACAATTTTCAAATAAAGTGATTTTTAAGTTTGCCTTTAATATTTTTTTTTGTGATTTCTTTTTGTAGATGGACCGGTAAAAGGTTAATTAAGTACGGCACAATGTATTCTAGTCTACGCTTTCCGTATAAATTGTTGTAAGTTGGTGTTTGTAATTTTGGTTTGGCCGAACTGCGGGTGATGCAGATGCAGATGTATAGATTACTCCTACTAACATAAGCTAAGCCCGGTGAATGTCACAGTCGGTCCAGCCAATTCGGTGATCATGAGTTTGATGACGACGATGATGATGATGAAAAGTAGCCTAAATTAATCCTTATAACTTTAGCTATCTACCAGTGAAAGTCTCGTTAAAATCGGTCCAGCCGTTCCAGAGATTAGCCGGAGCAAAGAGAGACGCTGACAGACATTTTTTTTTAAATTACATTTTCGTTTTCAGTAAATATCGTTGCCAATGCAAAAAAAAGCAGAAGATATCGTTTAAAATGTCATATGTATTTAGAAAAACGTTGCTAATTGAAAGTTACATACTTACTGACACTTCAATTTTATTTGTTTGTATAGATGTATAGATTTGGAAAACTTCTCCAATCTTGGCGTTTTCACTGACGCGGAGCGGGGCGCATAGGAATTTAGTGGTTCCCAAGCGGAGTGGAGCAGAGATTTCGAGCATAGTGATTGGTCAATTCGGGTACCGCAAGCTCCTGTCCGCCTCGCCCCGCGTCAATGGAAACGCAGCCAAACGTCTATAACGTCTACCGGTCGCCATGGTAACAGCGTTGTTTACAAATGGAAAACAAAAATTAGGAAATGCTATACATTTATATCAGCTGAAACTATTTGGATTCATGTTTTTGTTAATCCTAATAATTTTTTTAATCCAAATAGTTTAAGCTGATATAAAAACGGTATTTATAGCATTTCATAATTTTTATTTTCCGTTTGTAAATAATGACGTTGCCATGACAGCCGTGTCATATAAACTGCCAACGACGTGAATCGATCGAGCCCAGGTTCAAACCCCGCGTGACCATCACGTATTTTCTTCTTTTTTCTAATTTTCTGCTTATTTTTTTCAACATTTTCTTTCATAATAACCTTTTCGTAACAATAACGAATATACCGTAAAAAAATTTGCGAAATTGGTCAAGCCGTTGTCGAAGCGCACACGATGTAAGAAATTTTGGAGGTCGTTTTTTTACACTTTGGGCTACATTTTTGGGGTTTTAGTAAGGAACCCTACTTTTTTTAAACATATAATATAGCCTATGTTCAGCGCTAGGAATGTAGCTTTCCAACGGTGAAAGAATTTTTCATATTGGTTCAGTGGTTTCAGAGCCTATTCCATTCAAACAAACAAACAAACAATCAAACGTTACCTCTTTATAATATTAGTATAGATTATCATTTGTTCTAGATAATTACCTTTTATTACTTATTTACAAAATCACGAACATTGATTTGTATATATACACATTTCTATTCAGTTTTAAATTTCAGTTTAAATCTAAACAAGCCATTAGTAACTTATAGCAACAACCTGCTGTAATATATATATTTTGAAATGGGGGTCTTAATTTCCAACAAGTGTTACTTATGTTGACCTTACTTTCATTATAACCAAAACTTAGTTTATAAAATAACTAGCTGACCCGTCTGACTAAACATTATGTCTTGTGAAAAAATTTAATTACACCTAGCGTGCCTAGAACCCGCAACGAGGAACTCTCGGCGCGGAACCCGTAAACCCGGAACCCATTAATTACATAGACTGCTAATAATTTATTTTAGTCCTACTCCACATTGTGATTTTACAAACTTCATACCGTCAAACTTAATAATAACGTCAAATTTGAGGTAATAACTGATTTTTTATTAAAAAAACCCTGGATTTTTTTAGTTATTTTAAAAATTATTCTATACATAAAGCTTTCTTAATTCTACTGCGTTTCAACCCAGTAGATAACTGGGATGAAACGCATTCATAAATCGGCTTCGTATCTTCTATGATTACTTCATACAAACATTAAAATACGTGAGTTTATAATATGTATTGATTGATGATTTCACACAAAATCTCGAAAATGCAAATGTTTCGCGCGGTTGAAATAACTGGGCACAATGCCTTGCGTCTAGATTTCTAATCGAGATCCCGAGTTTTGAAGAGAACGAATTAATGAGAAAGAATTGAACTTAATCAAAATTAAAATTGAATAAAAAAAACTTGATCAACCTCACCTCAACAGCACATGGTTGTTGTAGCATCGCTCGTTCGTGGCGATGGCCTCGTAGAAGGAGTGCGCGCTGGCCAGCTGGTCAGGTCAGCTGGCCGAACTCACCCACTCCGTTCAGCCAACCCAGCCCGGTGACTTGAGCGTTGTTCACGCATTGTACATTCTGAAATGGAAATGTTTTTTGAAGATACCTGTAGCTCGATCCATTCCCGGAAATTTCCGAAACGATTTCCAATCCGACAGACCCGAAATTAAAATCGTAACACTACAACAAAAATGATTAAATAATTGTTGTTATATGAGTACTAATAGTAGCTAATAGTATTAGTACCTAGTCTTTGTTAGTCTCTTTCGTCTAATAAAACCGTCCTAAGAATATTCTAGTCTTTCAGTAAAATTAATTGCAAGAGAATTTCAATGAAAAAATTAGTACTTAGTAAAATTAGTACGAAGACTAATTTTCATTGGTCAGTAGCATCTTTGATCTTACCTATATATAAATATAAAATAACTAGGTGATCCCGTGATTTTATCATCGGGAAAACCCTTGATTTTAAAACTTTCATCATTGATGTTCCACTTCTATTAGTCTTAGTATGATGATACACAGATAAATTAGTGATAATACTTTGGGGTGTGTATGTGCCTCCTACGTAGAGTATACTGTCAAAGTACCAACGCCGAAATCCTTACTTTTGACTTCCATTTTTGTATGAGAAATGCCATAATTTTTCCCAAACAATAATTAAATAAAAGTACCTCTTTCAGCGCTGGTACTTTCACAGTAAACTCTATATATGGGACCCATACACACCCTAAAGTATTAATATTCACTCATTAATATTATAGACTGTATAGAATGTATAATGTATATAGCATTTCTCGCTAAATGGGCAATGCCACACGAATTAATTTTTCAAATTGGATTAGTAGTTCCCAAGATTAGCGCGTTGAAACAAACAAACTCTTCAGCTTTATTATATTACCTTAGAATATAAAACTTAAATCAAAAATCAGCTACGATATTTGCCATCTTTACTTACGACAAACTCTACAAAGTTTTGTGAAAATATTCGTCTACGGTTTATTGAACTGTGAGTGAATTAATAGTACTTTCTACAACAGAACACAATAGTACCTAGTCTTGATGTTATTGCAAGATTTATATTCGAGATAAAGAAAACTTTGATCATAATTCAATTTTCGAACGTAATTGGAAGCGTCTATTCTTAAACTTTTCAATTTTAGGGTCAGATTAAACTGAGTCGTGACACAACCGGCATTAGCGATCTACTTTACTAAAACACAAAAGGCAGCGCAGCGCAGCTCTTGCAATGGAGAGTGAATCTTTTTGTATAGTTAACAAAGTTCAGTTTTAAAGGCTGCGTTTTGATCTGGGGCTTTACTCTCCAAACTGATTCAGTTTTGATTCAGATTCGATCGTGCCGCGTACTCCTGAATAAATTGACGTTTGTTTACTTTGATTCTCAATCGATTGATATAGCCGGGAGTACAAGCAGTTACGATCTAACGATTTTCATTATTCCGGCTAGTTTCAAAGTTATCTACCAAATAAATTACCAAAAGCCGTTGAAATCGAATTGATTCGATTCTCGATTGTGCTGGGAGTAAGCCGGCTGTTCTGACGCATGGTCTATATATCGCATGGTATACCAGTATAAACCGCTTTATAACTACTTTTATGAATGACGAATGTCATAATACTAAGTTATACACAAAAGAAAATCATTGGAACAAATTTTTACAAATTATTATTTTATTAATTATATAATATTTTTTGCCTGAATAAAAACTTACGCCAGTTTGGACGGATGCGGACTGCTGAGGATGGACGACGGTCCGCCCGGAGCCGGGGCAGGAGACGATCACCTCCTCGCCGGTGTTGAGGTGGATGACGCCGGAGTTGCCGGTGGCGGCGGGGTACGAGTTGGTGGAGCGGCGGATGAAGATAGGCTGCGGTTGTCCCAGGTCACCGTTCACCCTAATGTTGCAGCCTACACGATTTGGTGTTAATATTAGTTATATTATTATCTATGTACATGAACAAACACCATTCATGCATGCAAATCTATATTATCGACCCCAAGACTTCGGTAGGGTCAGACAATAGGTCAGTGTATGCTTGTGTATAAGCATACACAGTAAACACATATACCATGCCTAACAGACACGCACTAACACTGTTCTTTTGTTTTTATTCCTTTTTTCTTGTGATGTTTATTTTTCGTTAGATGTGTGATATGTCATGTCATGTAGACGACACATGACATGACAGTTTCAAATCATAATATAATTATTATTATGATAACAAATTATTACACAGGTTAACTTGCTGATGAATGTATATCAAGTTAAGTTTTTAGTTAGAATAAGTAAATATAGTTTATTTAGAAATTACCTTTGTTTGCACACCGCGGGATCTTGATATATCGATCTATTTTATGCACGTCTAATATAACTTTCTACTTGTCTCTACTAGTATTTTTGATATTGACGTGAAATCCGTTAAAGTTATTTCAATTAAAGAAACGACTACAAAAAATTAGGGTATACAGTTTAGTGTTTTATCATGCCTATCCACATCAAGACACGCGTCTCCAGTGAACTTCAAGCTAATAGTTTCAATTACACCACTTAATAGGATAATGAATCAAAGAATTTCTTGCACTACACGATGACAGTATTCACGTACAACAATCGACCGACTCAATGACACAACCACAAACCCTTTTTTGTGATAATTACCGCTTCTAGGTTGGACAGTAGCGGAGGCGTTAATCCAGTTTTGTTCCTCGTCTGCCAGCCAAGAGTCCAGGTAGTCCTCGAACTGTTCCTCATCCAACACCAGCGCAAGGTCACCGGGCTCTGGCCTTCGCGACGGTAGGGCCGCAATAGTTAGCGCAAAGGCCAAAATTCCAAGGAACGAGCGAAACATTTTTGTTTCTATAAAACCTAGGAGCCTATGAGATGTTTACATACGATTTATCGCTTTTTATACAACAGCCGTATCTTACTGGGCGTTGAAGATAAGATTTATTAATTAGATGGTTGTATTTTATTCTCAAAAGATTATCTCGACGGTTTAAAAACATGCTCGTGGCCTATGGTTATGACTAACGGCTAATAGTAAAAGCCTAATACATCAATTAGATTACAAGCTATGCTAGTTAGTACCAAGAAAAAAAGAAAATAAAGAAAGAAAATTTATTTGGTAAAACAATATAAAACAACATAAAAATAGAATTATTATAAAAACCATGAAATTTTACCAAATTGGGCCCCACTCAGCGTGATTTACAAATTAAAAAAAAGAGTTCATCCCAAAAAGTTGGTTGCAAGAAATTTGCAATCGGTAATATTAATAATAGGCACAGGTAAGTCGAATCGATTATGTGTCGTGTGAAAACTACCTCAAAGGTGTTTCATCATAAAGAGATAGACACAACAAATTAGCCATCACTTATTAGCAATAGAAATAGGCATAAGTAATAAGAAACTAAAAAATTTTTTAGTCAAATTTTATTCCGTATTTCACCTTTACAAACCAATTCCTGATTTTAAGGTCAAACACAATCTCATAAGTTTTACATAAATTCACTTATATTTAATTAAATATAAAAAATTAAGTAACACTATTTATCAATATGTAATTATCTGAACTGATGTTTAAAATATACATTAATAATAATAAGAGAAAATATTATTTGATACTTTCTTCACATTGTATAGTCTCATATATTATCTTTGATGAACATATTTAATTAATATTATATTTCAATCAGGTATTTAATTTATAATAAATATACAACTTGGCAGTTTCTGCGAATTAATTCTCAAAAGTACATTATTTACGGTTTGTTCGTAGCCCGTAGAATTGTAGAATCTACGCGCTACGGTAATGCTACGGCGTAGAATGACCTTTGTGCTCATTGGCATCAAGTCGAAGCGTCAGCGACGCGTCATTTTGATAGAATAATTACACTTACAGGCATTACCTAGGAAAAATATCGCGCGATGCAACGCATTACAATATCACAATTGATATCATAATGATATTATTTATTTATTTAATCAATAAAAGAATTACATAAAAAAAACTTAATCTACACATAAATAATAAAAATAAAATAAAAAACGTTTTATTTCCAAATGAAACTTACAAAGTTATTTTTGGAAAGTCAACAAGAAAAACAAGCTACCACCGGTTCAACCCTAACAGTGTAACATAAACTATTACTGGTTTTTCCGCACACTACTAAATGCTAGTCGTCGATTATATGAAAAGTATTTTCGTGGAAATTATGGACAGGACGTCAAAGTATATAGCGACATTCCTCATGGGGAGTACTGTGACCAGAAAAGAGGCATTGCATATGTAGGCGACTGGTCATGCTCGTAAACCATAGGGGAATCTTCTGTCGAGCTGCAGACATCTTGATGTGAAGTTATCATCGTAGTCATTTCAGCAGCAAGACATTTTATGGTTTGTTTACACATTCTATATCTATGACGTAATCAGGCAATTAATTACTTTTTCATAGATTTGATACTTATCGAAGTTAGCACTCATGATAATGTACAATCATGTAATTGTATGTGATTATATAGCTATATGAAGTATATGATTATATACCTAAAAGATTGTACATTATTAAGAGTGCTAACATGGATGAAACGTCATACACCTAATTATTATGCTGATTGTACATTTGTTAATCTGAATTAACAGGAAACACCACGGACTACAGAAATGAAAAATATGTATTTGTAAATTCTATGGAAAAAAGGTAGGTAGTGCCCATGCGCTTCGCTTGTCTCGTCTTGGCGGGGCACGACCGTGCCCCCAGATGAAAAATTTCAAAGTTCATTTGAAGGTCGATTTACATCAATCGAGTGAATGCTCATTCTATTCCCTCTACATGAAATTCTTGTAGTGTAAACAGGCGTAGAGCATTCTTTCGTTGTTCTTAGTGCGTTGGCAAATATTCTATGTAATATTGTAAGTACTCGCTCGCTCGATGTAAACGGCGCAAGAGCGCGCGAACAGTTGCTTTAATGAATGAATGAAAAAGTATTTATTCAGAAACAAAAACAAATATTACATATAACTAATGTCTCTCAAACTGTATAGTAGTTTGTTGGCAGAACTAGCTCATACATTTTTATTTTACAAGTGATTACAAATACATAATCAGAATTAAAATATTTTATTTCCTAATTAAATGTAACTTAACAAGCTTTGTTTGAACAATCAACGAGATAGGTTACCACAGATTCAAAGTTCAAACCTAGCCCGCCGAAAAGGTCCGGCGTAAAAAACTCGGATTGGAGTGTTCTACCGTGTTCGGACGAGCTCGTGCCTCGGAGCGGTCGCAGCAAAGCATTCTTGTGTTCTAGGGATTGTTCTAGAATCTAGCTCTAGCTCTATGTTCGTTTGATATAAATCGATCTTTAGGGAATATCACGGTGTTAGTAAAATAAAATGTTTATAACTCTAGCTACTAACTTTATCTATACTAATAATATTATAAAGCGGAAGAATTTGTTTGTTTAAACGCGCTACGCTGAAACTACTGATCCGATTCGATAAAATCTTTTTTTGTTGAATAGTCCATTTATCGTCGTTCCAGCCTTTTAGAGTCCACTGCTGAACATAGGTCTCTCCAACACATTTCCAGTGCGACCGGTCCATTGCCACCTGCATCCAACGTGACCCGGCAGTTTTCACCAGGTCGTCGGTCCATCTGGTAGGTGGCCGTCCCACACTGCGCTTGCCAGTACGTGGCCTCCACTCTAGGATCTTTTTGCCCCATCGATCGTCAGTGAGAAATGTTGCAAAAACGGAGAAAATTAGTCACATTTGAGGATTTTGTTGTGTGCGCTGCATAAACAGTTTAAGGTTTAAAAAAATGTATATGAAGGAATTATTCCTTTTTTAATAATAAAAAAAAAAGTCCGTGACAGTAAAGATCTCTTAAGATTTACTTATAATAAAATTTTTTGTTGCAGAAGGCGATAGGCTATATTATAACAGTACGCTGCTACCATTATTATGAGTTCACGATCATAATAACAAAAACCAACGTGATCCATTAAAAGATAATCGCTATAGTGTTTCCGACAACCACGCGAACGAAGTCGCGGGCACAGCTAGTCCAATATAAAAGTTAAGCTAGAGTTAGAGAGCAATTTTAAAATATAAACATAATCCTTACATACTTACCATTTTCGTAAACTAACTTGGTTTAACCAGCTAGCTTACGAATATGTTTAAGTTTTTCTATCAACTTTTACGTAAGTTATAACTTAAACTAAAAAGTTGTAGGGCAAACTTAAACATTCCCGTTATACACACTTTAAAAAGTTTAGCCATTCAAGTTGTGTTTTTCTTAATTCCGTAACCCTTTCCAAACGAGCTTTACAACAAGTTTAAACTGTTCATTTAATTTATTTGTCAAGTGCAGCCGTCCTCAATGGAACTTAAACCTGCCTCGGGATTTGAGACTTTTTTGCGCACAAATAAAATGGCAATTTAAATCTTTAAAATGTTTTAACCAAACATTTAGAGTTGCTTTATTTCAAACAATTCTAGCCACTTTTATTTGTGAGCAGGCGCTTTGATAGGGACGCAATTTAAATTATTGCCCGACTTCGGCGAAGCCAAAAGGAAGGGTAATGATTTTGGCAGTCTATGTATGTATGTATGTGTATGTATGTATGTATGTATGTATGTATGTATGTATGTATGTATGTATGTATGTATGTATGTATGTTCCCTCGTAGCGGCTAAACTACTTTTCCGATTTTAACAAATGAGGTGTCAATCGATTCGTAGTAGTCCCGCGAGTAACATAGGCTATATATATTTTTTTCAATTTTTGGATTTTGCAAATTATATCTCAAAAACTCCAAAAAAAAGTTAAAAACTATAACCCGACTTCGCAAAAAAGGGGTCTAAAAAGATTGAAACAAGAAAATACACTTACGACGTCGGCTACGACGGCTACGACCACGTACCACGGCTCTACCTTGACCATTTTTGTACCTATGCATATCTGGATTTCAAATTGAATTATTTTCTTGTTTCAGTCTTTTTAGACCCCTTTTTTGCGAAGTCGGGTTATTATATATACAGTTTAAAGTTGCATATTATTATCTATCATTGACGACCTCTGCAGCGCAGTGGTTGAGCGCGCTCTCTCGCTCGAGCGAGAGGTCGACCACACTAAGGCCCGTATAAATAAAACAATCTCAAACCCAACCTCACTTGAGAATCTATTTGACAGATAAAAAAACATATCGTTTCACTTTTAAAAGTGACATCTTTATTAATGTTACATAGTACTTCAATTTATTTTCTTTTTATACCGTTATATTCACATTATATATTACAGGAAACCATAAAATGAGTATAATGTATATTTTTAGTCTTTATTTTTACGTTTTAAGAAAGAAAAAAATTAAAGTGTGTAACATAAGTAAAATTCTTAATTTTGAAAAGTGAAACGAAACGTTGTTTTATCTGTCAAAAAGGTTCTCAAGGTGAGGTTGGGTTTGAGATTATTTTATTTATACGGGCCTTAGTGTGGTCGACCTCTCGCTCGAGCGAGAGAGCGCGCTCAACCACTGCGCTGCAGAGGTCGTCAATGATAGATAATAATATGCAACTTTAAACTGTATATATAATAACCCGAAGAAAATGCCTTGAGGCATTAAGTCCGCCTATGTACAAATGTGCATGATGTTTAAATAAATAAAAAAAATAATAATTTAGGGTATAGGTCCCGTATATTGAGTTCAGTGTGAAAGTACCAGTGCTGGAAGATTTCCTTTTTTATTATTGTATGGGCAGATTTATGATATTACGGCATTTCTCATAGAAACATGAAAGTCAAAAGTAACTCTTTTAGCGGGGATAATTTAACAGTAGACTCTACATATGGGACACACCCCTACACACCCTAAAGTATTATCAGTCATTTATTTTACACCTTGTAAATATATGATTGTAGTAAACTACGGATCCAATTAAATACCTTCTAACAGCTATTGTGTATTTTGTATTTAAAGTATTATACCTATACACTTGACAGCGATATTCTACACAATTGTACAATCTGCGCCTGGAATCGCTGTTGCGACATACTGTACCAGCCTACGGGTAATATTTTAATAGGTAGTCGGGTTAAATCAAATACATAAAATTCTCGTGTCACAATGTTAGTTACCATACTGCTCCGAAACGACTGGACCGATTTTAATAAAATTTTGTGTTTAACAAAGGCATGGACCAGTATTCCAATGTAATTGGTCTATGATATAGGGTAGATCTGAGAATCGGCCAAAGTCTATTTTTTATACCCCTAAATGGTTTTCAATTTTTCCTTTTTCATGATTTAGCATTAAAAATATAATACAATTCAAAATCTTAACCCTTATTCGATAAACCCCGGTTCCGCATTGCGGGTTGTAGGTACAATTGAACTAGATCACAAGTAAAACCGTTTATTTATGCTCAACAGAAAAATCTGGTTATTTAAATACTTAAATATAATTTAGTAATTCCTTGTACCTTGTACGAAATCTTCGTAAAATAAACTCAAACTCTTTATTAGCAACCAAGTACATACATAATAAATCAAAATACATTGAAAAATATATAAAAACTTAGTGCCTTGTTCGGGCGTTTGCTAAATGATAGTACATTTACTTCTCTATGTACCTATCTATTTATTTTAAATGAAGTATTACATATTATGGATAGTAACAATAATATATACTATAAAGAAAAAGATTTTATGAACAATATTTCTGTTCTTTTGAAAAGTATTCTTCTAATGAATAGAAACAATTTTTTTATTAAATATGTTTTCAGTTTTCGGTTAAATATTATTAGTTGGGTTTCGTTTTTTATGGTGTCCGGTAGTTGGTTATATATTTTTACTGCCATGTAGTATGGACTTTCATTTAGCATTTAAATACTTCGTAAAATAATCTTGTCTCCTTCTAATTGGTATTTCCTTGCGAGCGAGTGCTATTATAAAATATTGCTAAAGATCCAGAATCTAAATAGAATTAAGAATCCCCCGCCGCCGATATCTATCGAACGTCGACGCTTATGAGGAAAATATTTTTATTCCACTCAATTTCAGAGAGGATATTGTTGCAAAACATAAATATGTGGAGCTCCAAGGAAGAAATATGACAGTTTCTAATTGAAATTCTTTGTAGTTAATATAGTATTTATTACATTTTTATCTTTCACATCGCAGGCACGGACTAGCGCGTTATCTGTAGGTCAAGCAGGAACAGAATTGACAGCGTATTCGTAACATTATTATTATTGGCCATAGCCATACTATCCCACTGCTGGACAAAGGACAGTGTCCTCCAGGTATTTCTTTCCTGCACCACCGCTGGAAATTGAAAATTGAAATATTAGTAACATAATGAAATGTTAATTGTATCGGTGCTAGTATAATTTTCATATAATTCTTTTTTGTTAACGTTACGAATGTGTAGTTGTCAACTGTTCCTGCTTGGGCTGCTGTTATCAAAATTACTCCTAAGCTGATAATCGCTCGCGTCATCTGACGTCACAGCTCACGGGCCAACAACTGTGTTGTGATAACACATGTAAAGCGAACACGCCCATGTTACGTGCTTTTATGCTGAGGGCAACTGAAACATTGTAAGGCTCAGCTCTCATTGACACAGAGTCGAAGCGATGGATTTTCGAGTAATTCCCAAAAAAAATATTTTCTATTTTGCCCATATTAGGTATATTCATCTCTATTTTATAACTATTAAGAACTTTGTAGAACAACAATAACTTTGAACTATTATTTGTATGGCGAAAAAGGGGTTTTGCGCGGAGCGTGATGATATTGTAATAAAACGCGTTTTCAATATTTTTGAGGCAAAACACAATAGTTTTAGTCTCGATTCACGAGACTCAAAGGACAAGTAATTTACACACTCGAAAAATATGTAATGACAAAAAAGGCATGAACTTAAAAAAATTGAGTTGCTTATTAAGTTGCGTATTTTTAAACTGTAATAAAAATATCACGACTATCCTCTGGTAAATATAATAAATATAAATATGGGTATATATTTTTGGGATTTGTCAAAAGGATCAGCATTGAGAAAAAAGAATACGTACTCAAATTTTCAGCTTATAGCGCGTACTCAGCCTCACAGCAAGCAGGCTTACTACTGAAACAATCGAGAAACAAATCAGTTCGATCTCAACGACTTTTAATTTGGTGGATTGCTTTGAAACTAACCAGGATATAGAAAATCGTTCAATCGTAACTTTTTGTACTACCATATCAACCGACTGAGATTCAAAATAAACAAACGTCAATTTATTCGGAAGTATGCGGCACGATCGAATCTAAATCAAAATCGAATCAGTTTGGATAGTACGGTCCCAGGTCTAAATTTATGAATCTACTTTTGAACTTAGGGCGAATGAAACAGAAATGTGATTGACAATTTCGTTAATAACGTTATTCCCATGCAACTGCACCTCGTATAGGAACGAGCAGCGCGTCAACGATATTTTTAGTGATTGAATAGAAAAATTACGCGTCGTGACTCGTGACACTTAAAGTTATTAAAAAAAATCTTCTACTCTGTACCAGTCTGAGCTAAGCCTAAGACTTTAAAGTCCATTATATTTTAGGCGTGACTTTTATCTAATCGATACAAACACCCGATGATTTGCACAGATCTGGAGCGTGAACTGCGATCCTAAAATCAAATTGTCAGTTTATTTGGTGTGTTCATAGGGAAAATTAAGATAGAGTTGATAGTTACTTTGTTCATTATCCATGTGTCAGGAAGGCATTTTCGATGGAAGCACTGTGATATTAATGCAGTACTGCCATCGAAAGACAGAAAAACAGAATGCTATTTACTTTGTTTATTTTATTTTTATTTATTTAGAATTTTATACACAATCTGGCATTTCTATATTCCTAGGGCCTCTAACCCTTCACTAAGTTGTGTAGGCAATATGAGTTACTTTATTTTCTAATAGCCGAAAAAGGAACATAATAATAATACCATATCTACTTAAAAATACCTACGTTACCGTACAATATATTATAGTATACTAAATATTAGTGGAAATATTTAATTATGCATCAAATAAATAATTGGTAATTGGTCCATGATTTACAATAATACTTTGAACTGATTGTTGAATTATTTAATATTTTATTTCGAGTGTCTTTTGAATAATTGTTGTGTCTACATAACTTGATGTTAACCTAACCCTTTTAGGACTTTTTTAGTTGTTGATCCTAGTTTATAATAATTGATGTTCAAATAACCGAATGCATATCCAAATGTTGATAGATGTCATTTTCGGGACACAATAAAATTAAGACAAATAAGAGCCACTTAACAATTGAACCTGGTTTTGACTGTGATTTATGTTATCTACTGTGACTTAATATCTGTAGTTAATACGGGATTTGTATTATCACCAATCCCGTATTAACTATTAAGTCCCTTATGGGAGTTTTTGTTGGATAAGGGTGTCCACGTCCGATAATAGGTCCGAATTTTGGAGGAAAAAAATAATCTACACTAATATTACAAAGAGGAAAAATTTTTATTATTGTACTTTTGTATGTAACGACTTAACTCAAAAAGTACTGGACCGATTTTAATAATTCTTTTTTCATTAGAAAGCTACATTATCACTGAGTAACATAGGCTATATAAAAATCAATTGCTGTTAGTTAGTCTCGCTAAAACTCGAGATCAGCTGAACTGGTTCGGCTATTTTTGGTCTTGAAATATTCGTGGAAGTCCCGGGAAGGTTTACACGTTTCCATGCTCAACGAAGTGGGCACAGGTCAGCTAGTAATAAATAAATAAATACTATCTGTCCGATTATCTATCCGACAAAAAGTATGACGAGGGTTGGCACCCTTATACATTCTACTCATCTAGTCTGTTGTATTTCCATCGTATGAAACATATTGTCATGAACGGGAGTCGAGATAAGCTTCCCTTTACGAATATGTGGGATGATGAAGTGCCTATCTTAACATGATAAAGAGCATGGTAATAAAACCTGGGAGATGTCTTGAGCTTATTTTATTACTTGCCCTCGTAATGCCGACGTTTACATTCCAAATAATAGATATAGTTAAATCAGAATGTAAAGCTTCTTCTTTGTTATTCCTTTCTTTTTTAACCGACTACGGCAAAGCCAAAAGAGGGGGTCTTGGCAGTATGTGTACATATGTCTCACCGCAGCGCCTGAACTACTGATTCTTACTCTCCCAACTGATTCGATTTTGATTCAGATTCGATCGTGGCGCGAACTTTCCAATAAATTGATGTTTGTTTATTTTGATTCTTAGTCGATTGATATGGTCGGGAGTAAAAAGATACAATCTAACGATTTTCTTTATTCTGGTTATTTTCAAAGCAATCCACCAAAAGCCGTTGAGATCGAACTGATTCGTCGCCAGTAAGCCTGTTGATCTGATTTCAATGAAAGAGTTGTCAATAGAACTATAATAACAGCCCGAGTAATATAGACATCTTATAGCAAAATTAATTGCTTTTCGTTAGTCTCGCTAAAACTCGAGAACGGCTGAACAGATTCGGCTATTTGTAGAAGTCCAGGTAACGAAGTGGACACGGGTCAGCTAGTAACTTATGGTTTTTTATATAAATGCTCTCCTTACGTTGGCGTAGAATGAAAAGAAGTCAAAATGTAGCCAAAAATCTACTTTGTATTTCTTTTCTTTTTAATGAAATGGCAAAAACAAAACGGGATCGTGCTCCCCTAGCAATGGTGCTTTAAAAGAAATAGGCCAGTGTGTCACACAATTAACCGTGTTTAGTGAGTTTGTGACCCTTTGCCCTGAGAACGTTGAAAGGAAGAATATAAAGGATGAACGGAATAGAAAGGCATGAAATGAAAAACAAAACATCAGATTGAGCTAAATTAAAATAAGAAGAAGATACGAAACGAAATTAGTAATTAGTATTTTCCAATAGTGGCGCTAGATGGCGGTTTCCGGAATGTGCCTGGACTTTTCACCATTTTTTAAAATGTATTTATTTAGGTAACCAACAGTCATTTACAAATATTTTTAAATTCTATAACAATAACTAGACCTAAAGTACCATTAACTTACAATGTATTATATTAACATTCAGTACAAAAATTTGAAAATTTACATTTATCTATTGAAATCGAAGAAAACAAAAATAGCCAGTCGAATTACCAGTATTAGGGTGATATCATTTTCTAGTACTAGGTCGTGTCTCTGCTATATTATATCTACTTTGTTTTCAAGCTCATTGGCGTTATTGACAGCCTAAAGAACCCCTTTTGCACTAGGGATTTTATCGCTTTTTATTTTTCATTGCGATATCGCTTATGAAATTCTGACTGCATATGGGCTCTAATTGTTGTTGAAATGTAACAAATACATTTTGTTTACATTCCCAACATTATAAATAGCAATACGAGTACAGTAATTTTATTGCTGGATTATGATAGTATTATCACAAAAAAATATTTTGCATTTTACTTTCTTCAAAATAAGTCTTATCTTGATTTGATTTTAAGCCATTAATTTTTACCTGTATTCACGGGGAGGCAAATTAAAGGTAAACAGCTTGAGATCAGTAACCCGGATAAGCCGGTAATGCGGGCTCGGTCTACAACCCCTATTGTCTACGTTGATGACGTCATCACAATTTGTCCGTTCCCCGTGATATCGGTCGCGGAATTTTCAGCATTCTTTCAATTCGTCACAAGGAATGGTGCCAGGTGAACAAAGTAATTCCGAAATTAAATTCTTTTGCCTCTCTCGGTGCACGTTTATTATATGATTCTCATAATTCTGAAATATGATTTCTCTTGAACCAAACGTGTAATTTGGAAAATAAATTGTACAATGAATCTATTAACTACTAGAATTCTTGTGGTGAGTGAGAGAGAGAAATAATTTATTTTATTATATCGAACGATCAGCTGATATTGTTGTTATTAATTATATTAATGTAATATGAAAATTTCGTATCTAATTTTTAATAACAGACTATAAAGCAAAGTATAAAACTTTGTCTCATTAGTGGTAGTATGTGTTTTAAGTGACGTTTACCCTAATTCTGTATAGTCTATAACCAATAATCGGTCACGTTTTTTATCACCATATCTGGTTAATTTCCGCCATTCTCTCCATAAGCCCTTGCGCCCAATTTTGCAAATTAGACAGCTTTCTAATTTATAGCGGCTTACGACCGAAAACATAATTCCGATCTTGGATTGCTACCTATCGCACGATAGATCTTATGTAAACGTAGATCGATCGTGCGATAGGTTCGGGTCATAGGACATTGTCAATTTACTGAGTAAAAATTAACCAACATTTTGAAAAAAATTATGGCGTTAATAATAAGTTCGGGTGCTGGAGATCGAAATGAGATAATATTTGAAACACTAAAAACATATTGATGATAAATCACTACCAAGTAGGTACCATATGCTCCATTAGTAGTTTTATTTATATTATTACCTGAAAACTTAATCTTTTATGTTTTTTTATTTAATCTTTTTATGTTAAATTTATATTTTTGTTATATTAAAACAACATCCAAAGTACACTCTTTTATTGTAACCTTTTTCCTTTATATTATGTATTTATGACTGGCAGGAGATCAGGCGCAAGTAAGACTTTTTTTATATGCCCATCCGACGCATGGATCATCTTTCTTGTCAGACAATCAGGTTATCACCAAACATGAAAACATTATTTTTTGTTGTTCCAACGCGGGAAAAGATCCCACGACCTCCAGGTGGAGAACTAAGCTCCACAAGACCACGGAGGCGATAAGATATAATAGTAATAGAGATTGAATACTATTTACATCTGGAATTCCAGATTCCTGCAACGGTGTAACAGTTGAGCTCGTGGCTCGTGGATCACTGTTCACTGAACCGCACCGGAATTTTACGTAAAACGGGTGCCAATAGTAGTATAAAATAATCGGTATGCCCGTGCGGACCGATTATGGTTCACCCTTGACCTCCCGGGATTCCGACCCATTTGATTTATGGTTGAATATATTTCCGATACTATAAGGATATATCTCGATGTTTACTCAAAATATATGGATTTCGTTGTTTTAATTAATTCTCTATTAGTAATTAGTGCATTTAAGAGATAAGTCCTACCAATAATAATAGATATGTCAATAACGTCAGGAAAGTGCCCTTCTCAATACATAAAGAAGCAAGTCATTCGATTTCTCTCTGTCTGTTTGTACGGTGAAATGGTAGAAGAGAGGAAGCCGATTTAAATACGGTTACCCCAGTAGATAAAGGTAGAATCGAGAAAGGTTTGTGTATATAGTTTGTTTACATTTGTTCGTAAATAACTAAAAAAATCAAGTTTAAGAAACCATTTGATCACAAGTAAAACTCGAGAACGGTTGAACCGATTCGGCTATTTTTTGTCTTGAAATATTCGTAGAAGTCCCGGAAAGGTTTGAATGGTTCATCACAAACTGTTTCATTTTATTTTATTTTATATATATTTTTTTTAAAGAAAACCTACAGCTACATTAATCAAAATAGAAATTACTTAGATTCAAAATTAGAGCCAATTACAAGTTTTCACATATAAACGATACATAAGAATAGAAAAAAAAAGCTCACTTAATATATAAATAAAATAACACGGTAAAATATACAAAGAGTAACAGCACAACAAGCAAGAACGGTGATTTGATTATTCCCGTAAAGCATTAAAAAATTCGTTCGATATAATCGTTCACGAATACTCTTAGAGCTGGTGCAAAAGATGTCAATATCGATATTATATTTAGTAATATTATTAAAAGACACCGACGACCTAGGTAGGAAGGAGTTGGCTCTAAATCTGGTGTGGGATAACGGGATACTTAGCATACTGGGGTGACGAGGATGTGTATTGTTGGGAACTTTAATGTTTAATTTAGCAAGGTAGGTAACATCGCTGATGTTTCTTCTGTTCACAAGAGGAAGCAAGTGAAGACGACGACAGAAAGTTTCGTAGTTTGTATAATTTAGTTTAAATTTATAGGTTAAGAATTTAACTAACTTTTTTTGCACTTTTTCGATTTGACCTGTGTAGACATCGTATTGCGGGTTCCATATTTGACACGCATATTCAAGATTGCTTCTTACAAGGGCACAGTATAGAATTTTTATAGATTTTAGGTGAGAAAAATCTTTGGTTGACCTTATAATAAATCCTAGCATCTTAGACGTCTTACTCACAATACTTATGATATGCGCGTCAAACAGGAGCTTATCGTCTATTATGACACCTAGATCACGAACTTGGGTCACCTGTTGCAGTGATTGATTTTTAATTTTGTAGCTAGACTGATATTTGTTACGCTTCCGAGTAAAGGAGATGCAACAACATTTCGACACATTTAAGTCTAGGGAGTTTAGAGCGCAATATTGATCGAGTCTACACAAGTAATCTTGCAGAAGCATCTGTTCTTCATAATTATTAACTACTCTAAAAACTTTCATGTCGTCTGCAAAGAGTAAAAAGTGTGAGTGATGGAAACAGCTGTCAATGTCTTGTATAAACAGTATGAAAAGGAGAGGCCCAAGTAGAGATCCTTGTGGGACTCCAGAATTAATTTCATGCCACGTTGAAGTGTAACCATTAATTACTACAGCTTGAGATCTGTTCCTAATATACGAGGTGAACCACCGAAGTAGATTCCCGCGTATGCCAGCTCTTGCTAACTTTGATAATAGTATAATGTGATCAATTCTATCAAAAGCCTTACTATAGTCTGTGTAGACCGCATCGACTTGATCATGATCATCCATTCTGTCTGACACATAATCAGTGAAGAGTATAAGATTCGACGTTGTGGATCTCCCCTTAACAAAACCGTGCTGATGCGGACTAAGTTGTGGACCTAACGCCGGATAAAGCTTTTTATAAATAATTCGCTCTAGCACTTTAGCTAGGACGCAAAGTTTAGAGATTTCTATGCTCAACGAAGTGGGCGCGGGTCAGCGAGTAGGCTATATAAAAATCAATTGCTGTTCGTTACTCTCGAGACTAAAAGTGGAGATCAGCTGAACTACTACTTGCTTAATATATAAACCTATAAATGTTTCTCGCTATTTGCTTTGCGTAAAATGAAATTCCACGCGAACGATACATTTGTTTGCGGTAAAAAGATAGCCTATGTAAACTACTACTCGTACCATGAAACAAATTTTATCGAAATCCGTTAAGTAGTTTTAAAGAGTAACAAACATCCACCTATACATATTATAACAGTACGATAGTGTGTACAATTCTCACTAAAATGTACGTTAGTTTTTGTTACGCGTATTATTAATATGAATACAGATTTTCCCAGCGTTAATAATTATTCTCCATTCGCAGTAATAACACACAAAGTTAAAAGGAAACACTACGAATTTTTTTTATACAGAAATATAATAGGAGTTTATGGGATTTCTGTTTCCTCTCTGAATAATGCTGCTAGAGTAACAATTTGTTTCCTGAATATCTATGTATATTATTTGTACGTCCCTATTTTTCCTTTTTTAAATAAATTAATTATTTAAAGAGTTCAAAACGTTACGTTCAAAAACTTAAAAAAAATGGTTAGACTCTCCACTATGTTTAAACATCCAGGAAACAGATTTGACTACATTATTCAACAAAATCAAAACATAGAATGATACCAATTATATTTTTTGCTAATAAAAAAAATATATTTAAATCGATTAAGCGTTGGAGGAGGAAACAGGAATCCCCTAAACGTCGATTTCTGGTACTTAGGTAATTTCAGTTCGAGCTGCAGTTGTCTCTATCGCACTAGTGCTGGCTAGTAAAGGTACTACAAGACAGCTATTGATTTTATAAATACCTATTTTGTATTTCTCTCAACCGTGCTGTTTCCTCTAAACATTCACCTAATCAGTAACATCATAATTCCCATAATAATGTACCTTACTTAAGGTTTATATTCTATTCTATTATTATTTACGTTTATATTGTAGATCGTTAGCATTTATTCCTCCATGTAATAACACGGGCAATTTTACGTGCAGAGAACGCCTATTATGGCGGCTGACCCATAAAACGCGGCACTATAGGGCTCCTATCTAGGCGACGCGACGTAAGCTATTCTGTAAGTTGTTACAGGACGGGGAAACGTCCTATATTTATTCCTCGTTATTATCACCTTGGCGATTTGAAAATAGGGCAGAATATAACCTCTAAAAGTAGAATTATTTTTTTCAAAGTAATTGATTATTAAAGTTCCATAATATGGTACACTATTATACTATATCACTATAATACTATATAATATTTATTTAGGGAAAAATTTTAGAAATTGTTGAAAAATGCTTACTTAGGCGAAAGCCAACTTTAACTCACCTCATCATCAGTTCATATATTATACTAGCCGTGCCCGCGACTTCGTTCGCGTGGTTTTTGAGTGACTTAAACAGTTTATATGCAGTGCACGCAACGAAAGTGCCCAAAAGTGGATAATTTTCCCCGTTTTTGCAACATTTCTCACTGACGCTTTACTCCTATTGGTCGCAGCGTAATGTTATATAGCCTAAAGCCTTCCTCTTTTAATGGACTATTTAAAAAAAAAAAATCGGACCAGTAGTTCCTGAGATTAGTGCGTTTAAACAAACAAACTCTTCCGCTTTATAATATTAGTATAGATAAGACAAATAAGAAATATCCCGTACATTTTTCGCATTTTGTGCGGAATCCTTCGTCCTACTCGCACAAGTTAACCTTTATTATAGTTTATTTAATATATTTTTTATTCAGTTAAAGACCTAGAAAGGGTATAATATGATCACGCAGTGCGTGAAGCATGTCTTATTCTTTAACGACTTATTTTATTGAGTCTCGTGTCCTCAGTTTAGTGCTCGACTCCAGGTTTATGAAAAGTTTATGGCGCAGTTAAACAAAACGATATGACGTTAGCGGCACGCTTACAGCCTTTAATGCTGACTAGATTCAATCTGAGCCCCTACTTTTTAAATAGAAAATTCTTTTTCCTCTGCACGAGTAGTATATATTTTTGAATCTGCTGTTTTATTGAACGACTAACGCGTTCATTGAATTCTATTTTTACCAACAACTTCAATGATTCCGAGATCAGGACAGCTATTTAATATTTTATTTTTAAACTTCAAAATTTTTGAATGTGTGCTATTATAGCGCACATTAAAGTAAATTAATCAAAAAATATATCAACACATTGCTATCTGTACGAGCTGTTTGAAACCATTAAATGACCACCGCGCTAGTCAATTAAATAAGCAGATTCAACCAGATGACTGCGACATATACATTTATTTCATAGGATTTTTGATGGTCTATATAATAATAAAACTATGGATATATTTAGGTTAAGACCACACGATTAAAGTAAATCTTGTCTAGCTTTATTTATCGTCATGCATAATACGGATGAACCGATTTTGATCTGGTTTTGTTTGAAACGGTTTAGCTTTAGCAATAACTCATCATCACCATCAGTTTGCTCACTGCTTGAAAATCCGGAAGTTACTTTACATTTTGTTTTGGTTTTTAGCTATAAATGATAGATTGTTTCAGGTTCATGTAATCAAAGTAGTAAATTCATACTTGAGATAATATAACAACAGCTGGTAACAATATACTCACGTACAGATTAGTATAATTAATTTATTTGAGATGGCCTTTGAAGTTTGATACTACCTGGTCCTGGTTTGAGATAGGCATATAGACATAGAACCAGAGGCACATAGGCTACAGTAGCCCACGTAGGAATAATGGACAACTACGTATTCGTATGATGATATTTCATTGTGTGAGCGCGTTGTCATAGTTTTCATACAAATCTATTTAGGTAATTTATGAGTACGTTGTTGTAAATTGTTTCTGCTAACCCCACAGTAGTCAACTTTACCATGACTTTGACCATGAACTTTACCAAAATAACTATTTCCCCATCTTTTTTTGCTAAAAGGTGGCCCGCGCGAGTTTCTTACGCCGGTTCTTCTCGCCGGGTTAGTTACGCAAAAAAGACGGGGTGTTATAAGTTTGACGTGTCTGTGTAAATGTGTATGTGTCTGTCTGTGGCATCGTAGCTCCCAAATGGATGATCCGATTTTAAGGTATTTTTTGTTTGAAAGTCGAGAGTGTTCTTAGCTATGTTTGGTGGAAATCGGTTCTGATCTTCAAGGTCATCAGGTCGTTTGTTAGATGAGATAGGAATGTTACACGCCAAGACGGGGGTTTTTTTAAATTTTAAATTTAATTTTTATAATAAGGATTATGATTCACAAGTATCCTGTATCGCTACCAGAAGTCTCCGTGGCTAGCCACTGAAACTGACGTAACACCTACGTATAAATGAATGTGTTCGAAATTCGAATGCCTCGTACTAGTATTTGCTATTTCTATTTTACATACTGTATTAAATTGGTTGTCAAAGTCAGTGCCTGTCGACTTTGATCCTTACAATCCTTGTACCCTACAATTGGAAAAGTTATCTATTTCACCGCATTTTTATATTTTACTAGCTATTCCCGTGACTTCGTTCGCGTGGTTGTCCGAAACACTATCACGATTATCTTTTGATGGCTCATGTTGGTTTTATATCATTTATATTTATTTCAAAGGAGAATACAGTAAAGCTACGTTCTTAATATAATAAAATGAATAATACATAGGGACAGAGGAAACGACTTTATTTTATACTATGTAGTGATGTACTCCGATTAATTCCTGGATGTTTAAACACATTTACGGCAAGGACTAGGTTGGGTTGGGTTATCCTAAACTCTTATTTTTTAAGTTTTTTAGTTTCAAAACAAAATAAACCTCCGTTTTTGTTGGAGGTTAAAAACAGCAAATTGTTAATTCAATTGTCGAACCAACGCGATGATTTGACTGGTTCAAAATCAGTTTATAACATCATTCATTTATACTTTCAAAGTAATTTTAATGTCTAAGTTAGATACGAGAATTGAGGTTCAGATTTCATGTAGTCAAACTTGAAACTTCTACAAGCCCTAGAGCTCTACACGCCTCCATTTCACAAAGTACGAGTAGTTTGTATACTATAAACTATAACAAAACAATAATACATAGCGTTCGTTTTCAAGTGCTATGAAATAGTTTATGAAATAAAGAATTTTGACTTTGACTTTTGACTTTGACTTTGACCAGAAATGGTCTATGATTATATAAAACTGTGTAGACCTAACATGGGTGAAGCTTTATAACCGAGTTTTCGTAGGTTGAATGTAGGACATACTGATTGAAATAATACCATAGGTCATACGAAGTCAGTCACAAAATCTCACATATTTGTATGGTGGAACAATCTACCAACAAAAAGTAAGCCGTCTATGGGAACTATGCATGGGTTTATTTATCGCCTTTTCGACAATAAAGCAATAAATTAAAGCAGGAATTAAATGTAAATGCAATAATCCCTTTATCAAAGGATTTGACGTTGAACGATAAGGAATCAGAGTGTGTTGTGTGCGTGACGTGGGCGCGTAGTGTGTAGCAAGAGACATGAAATCTAAGGGCTTAGAAGATTTAAAAAAGTAGATGTTGCTCGCCAATTAGAGCATAAAGTAATCCCGCAGGAACAATATTAAGATGCAATAAAAATAATAAAAATAATTTGATTGTAACATACAATTTTTATTAACAATGAAATTAAATAATAATAATATCGAAGGACGCTACACACCACGTCTGTCTGGCCCCGTGCTAAGTAACTGAAGAACTTGTGTTACAGGTACCATCCATACACAAATTTAATACACATCCATGACCCAGGAACATTGAAAGCTTTTTGTTCCCTCGGCGGGATTGAAACCCGCGACCTCTGGGTCAAGAGCCAAGCTCTGAAAAAAAAAGATAAATATAAGATTCTAACAGACAACAGTAAACCAACTTTTTTAAATAGGTTCCTGCACTAGGATCGGCCTGTCCTGCAGATCACTTACATTTTTTATGTTTTTTTTTATTTTTTTTTTATTATTTTTTTGTTGTTGTTTTAAACATAAAATAAAAGAAAGCTAATGTTACTTAGGGCCGATTTTTCAATCGTCAGATAGCTTTTATCTGTTGAATAAACATGTGACATTGGCAGATTTTGTATGGAACAAATGTCAAAGTCACATGTTTATTCAACAGATAAAAGTTATCTGACGATTGAAAAATCGGCCCTAAGTGAAATATTTAAAATGAACAGCTTGAAACTTATAGACCCGTGTCTGTGCCAAATTTCAACAAAATCAGTCCTGTAGTTTCGAAACCCACTAAACGCAAACAAACAAATATAACTATTTGTGTGAGATTTATATTATACCTACTTTACTTTGAAATTTGGGAATGATAAAATATTACCGTTAACGTTTTTATAGTAGTAATAAAACTTAGAGGTATAATTACTGAAATCTTAAATATATATCTAAATAAAGAAAGATAAGAACAGAATTGATACGACTTTTTACTATGTTACCTATTAAAATATTTTTAAATAGATTTTATGAAACACAAAAATTTTATCTAAATATTTAAATCAATCACACACATTATCAAATATGAATAATTACAACGTGGATAATATTTTGTCATTATATTTTGTGACAGTATTAGGGCGAAACTCCAATGTGCGTCGCTATGTATCGCCGCAGCAGATCAACATATTATGTGCCACACCTTTTTTTTCGCCGAGAAATGCTTTTTGCCGCTTCCCGTGGAGGAAGGGGATTCCTATCACGGGTATGTGGGGCTCGCTGCGTCCGTTAGCATTGTAAGTTGACGCAGCCATACCCACTACAACTCGGCGGTACTCCGACAAAACCGCCGCCCACGGAAATTCAATACAACCGCGACTCCGCTGACGGGCGCCTGCATTGTGGGGTTGTAGGCATTTCTCATTAGGGACGTTCAGGCGCCACTCAAGCCAAACAGGGGCACCGGTGGGGCTTGCCGGGCCCATCCGCCAATTATGTGTGACGCCGACCCCAGGCGCCGCGACGCCGACGCCCGACGCAGCGACGCCGCGACACCTATGCCAGACGCCGCGACGCTGACGCCAGACTCCACGATGATAGACGCCGCGACGCCAACGCCATACGCCGCGACGCCGACGCCAGACGCCGCGACGTCGACGCCCGACGCCACGACGCCGACGCCCAATGCCGCGACGCGGACGCCAGACGCCGCGATGCCAGACGCCGCGACGCCGACGCCAGACGCCGCGACGTCGACGCCAGATGCCGCGACGCCGACGCCCGACGCCGCGACGCCGACGCCCGACGCCGCGACGCCGACGCCCGACGCCGCGACGCCGACGCCCGACGCCGCGACGCCGACGCCCGACGCCGCGACGCCGACGCCCGACGCCGCGACAGCTACGCCCGACGCCGCGACGCCGACGCCCAACGCCACGACGCCGACGCCCGACGCCCGACGCCGCGACGCCGACGCCCGACGCCGCGACGCCGACGCCAGACGCCACGATGACAGACGCCAGACGCCAGACGCCGCGACGCCGACGCCAGACGCCTCGACGTCGACGCCCGACGCCGCAACGCCGACGCCCAACGCCGCGACGCCGACGCCCAACGCCGCGACGCCGACGCCCAACGCCGCGACGCGGACCCCAGACGCCGCGATGCCAGACGCCGCGACGCCGACGCCAGACGCCGCGATGCCAGACCCCGCGACGCCGACGCCAGACGCCGCGACGTCGACGCCAGATGCCGCGACGCCAACGTGAATCCAACACCAAACCACGGGACCAATGAAGCATCAAGTTCCATTTTTAAGATGCCAAACTGTATCTGTTTCTACCAAAATACAACAACACAATTTATGTTATTGTGTGACATAAATGTATGAAATAGAACAAATTTATGAAATACGCAGAAATTACACGACCAAGACGGGCGGGACTTACGTACGAAAGAATTACGCTTGTGTGACGTAGGTGCTTTACAATATTCTTACACTTGTAATAAATATTGCAATCCAGTATGCTCTCTGTTTTCCCTGGCTCTGCTTTATGGAAATAAGATTATGATGTGGAAATAAAATTCAAACCCACATAATATGTCATGACTTATTTAAAAGTTATTGCTTGAAATAGTAATATCCGTCTTGAAGGGCGTGAGTGAGTTTGTGCGATGCGTTTATCTGATCACAATTCCCGTTTGTTGTGGTTTCTTTTATATCCCTCAATTATTTGGCAAACGTTTAAAGATTGCCGCATGATCGAATCCAAGTAGAATTACACATTTACCACTGAAGGCCGCGATTCGTTTGGTAGGTAGAAATTATTTTTATTCACATAACAATATTATAATAACTAGATTAAGAGAACATTTGTATTTAGATGAATATGTGACTATTATTTGCCTAAAAACTATTACTACTTACTTTTTATTTGAAAAATGATTTGAATGCGCTCTAGTCAGCACGATATCCTTTTCTTGTCATAAAAATAGTCGTTTAATATCCTTAAGTGCATATTTAACAGAAATAATGGTGTTTTTTCGAGAGGCCAATTGATTTTGACGACATTGATATCTTGCGTGTAAGAGTAGTTTTTGTAGACTCGATAAAGTCCTAATTACTTAGTCATTATTTTATTTCATCCTCAACGTTTACATGTTTTGCCATCCAAGAATATACACCTCATGTAATATCATGCTTTTAAACGGTCATTGGCCCACCTCACATTCCCACCACTGCAACTCGTGTGAGCCAGGATCGAACAGCGGTAACCAACCACGACAAACCCTTTGATATGATCTCAGGCGTGCCCGAGGGACAACCTAAATCTGTCTTGGGACCCACAACGAAATTTATCAGAAGAAAAAAGGAGGAGTAGGAAGTATTCCCGTTTCCCTCCCCAAGCAAGTGGGAGACAAAATATCATGCTTCCAGATCAATCTAATTGAAAATAACAATTCCCTCCCTGCGATACACAGGACGTAGCCGTAAGCTACGAACAAGCTACGGCGTTACTCCCTTTGAGTTATACTTCATTCATTTATTAAAGCGAAGAAAACGCCAAAACAAACAATAATATATGCGTAAATAAAGCGAAATATGTAAATATGAAGAACAGATGGAGCAGAAATTAGAGCACAACAAAATTCTGAAAACGTCGCACATTTTTACTAAGGCGACTTTTGTCAAGTAAGTTTCAGATCAAATTTGAAGCTGTTAGATCGTCAACTTTGTCAAGCGGAGCACTATTTACAGTGCACTTTTTTTCGTCGCAACCATTAAAAAAAACTACTGTGGGAACGTAGCCTAAAGCTCTTAAATGCGGTATAATATAATATGAGGTTCTTATACAATTATATAAAAAGGTTTACGTTACGGGTTTAATTTTAAGTCTATGTTTTCATAATATTTTATAAGAAATTATTGTAACTTGACGAGATTAATCAAACAATTCGTGATAACGTCATCATCAACATCACGACGTTTTCTTTCTCTAGAACTTTTATTATTTACTAGTACTCTTATACTCAGGTATATTTATTATTTACTAGCGTTTGCTCGCAGCTTCGCCCTCGATTAATACTAAATTTATACTTTACCTCCTTGGAACTACATTTTGAAAATGATTTATAAATAAACAATTAATAATACCTTCAAGAATATGTGTACAAAGTTTTACGATGATCTACGTAGTTTTCACGTGAAAGCGTAACAAACAAACATACATACATAATAATAAAAAGATTTAAAAAACTATAACCCGACTTTGCAACACATAGAAAGTAACTAAACAACTCCTAGATACTATTTGTACGACCGCATTTTAAACGTTTATTTTGAATTTAACAATAAAATATAATAATTAATTAAAAAATTAAATACATATTTGTAATGTGCTTGTCAAGACCTATCTTTTGATACTAAACACGATACAATTATCTTAATTTCATTTTTTTTGGAGATAGTTTTTGAGGTATAATTTTCAAAATCCAAAATTTTTCGAAAAATTATATAGCCTATGTTACTCGCGGGACCACTACGAATCGATTGACACCTTATTTATTAAAATTGGACCAGTAGTTTAACCGCTACGAGGGAACATACATACATACATACAAACATACATACATACATACATACATACATACATAGACTGCCAAAATCATTACCCTTCCTTTTCGCTTCGCCGAAGTCGGGTAAAAATAGGATTATACTTCACATACATAAATCTCTTGAAAGTTAGGAAACAGTTGATATCACCATAAAATACCCCACATCTAGAGTAGATCCGACTATAAAATAGCTACACGAAGAATACGCAATAAAACGGCAGACATAATATTGATATAAAACATCCCAATTTTGCGGAAGATAAAACTGTACGTGAACTCGCGAGATCTAATATCGCTGTTACCAGGGCCGTGTCGCGGATATCGTATATTTTACGTTCCCCGGAGCGCGTCACTCTTGACACATTAAGGCTAAACTGACATTGGCATAGAGTCGAAGCGTCGCGTTATTTGGTTTTTTCCACATAGCATCTCTATTTAACCGACTTCCAAAAAAAGGAGGAGGTTCTCAATTCGTCTGTATGTTTTTTGCAATTATTGTGGTACAACTTGTGATTATTATGTATACAGTATGGAGCGAGCGCGCGTCGTGTTGCGAAGCGTCAATGAGCGTAAACACGCGATATGTTTTCTCCTGGTGAATGTATAGAAAAATGCGCCAGTCTAAATTGAGCCTAAGGCTGTGTATAACGCCAATGTTGACGACCTCCGTAGCGCAGTGGTTCAGCGCGTTGGTGCTCGACCGAGAGGTTGCGGGTTCGAATCCCGCCGAGGGAACAAAAAGTTTTCAATGTTCCTGGGTCATGGATGTGTATTTAATTTGTGTATTAAAATAATAAAAATCTTAAATATGTGTATAGTATAAAAGTATTAAATATATATTTCCGTTGTCTGGTACCTGTAACACAAGTTCTTCGGATACTTAGCACAGGGCCAGATTGACGTGGTGTCGTGCGTCTATATATATTATATATTTGATATATATTATATTATATATATTATATATATTATATAATGACCTTGAACGACTATTCTTATGGCGAGAAAGGGGCATCGCATCTACCGGAGGGTGTAGAAATCGAAATCGCTCAAATCGAGTAAGTGATCAAATCTCATGTGAGTTGACAAATTCAGTACTAAATTTAAACTCGATAAGAGATTTTAACACTGACTAGTTGATTCGAGCTTGATTTGTCTGTCAGAAAAATGAAGTTAGACTATTGATAGACAAAACGTAAAACTTATATTCCTCTGAGCAAAAGAAAGTCCAACAAGCATCGTATTTGTTTCACTATAGTTTGTGTTATTACAGTACCAAATTTAACAGATAGTGCGTTCAGGGTTGCAGGTTAAGTCCCCATTTCACCAACGCATGTCAGTGTTAAAGGCTAATTAAAATACATTCCTTCCTTCTCATTCATTGATAGGAATTACGAGAGCCAAAATATGATATTTAACGAAGGATTAACTTTAGCATTGCTTGGTGAAACACGCCCTGATGATTGTAAGTTGCGCGTGCAACGCGCAACGCACAACGCGCAACTTACAATCATCAGGGCGTGTTTCACCAAATAAAATTCGAGTGTTTTATATAAATAAAACACTCGAATTTTATTTAGTGCCAGTGAGCTAGTGTGTAGTGTTTTTTTTTCATTAAATTTAGGTTTTTAGCATTATTTAAAGAAATACTAGCATCCCCTTAATTTTTTTCACATAAACTGTAAAAAAATTTCATTGGATCACACTTGTATGATTGTACCTACATTTTGCAACACATTAATATGTGTAGAATTACCTGGAATCTAGACGATTAATTTCGGAATGCACATTGCACAAAACAATAATGTTATAATCTTATTGATAATGTTATCTTTTTAATTTACCACCCGCTGCGCGGCTAATATTAGTTGAGTGCACAATTATTATTATTATTGTTTTAAGCAGTCATTTATGGCCGTTTTGGCAATCAAGTAAAAACACCAAGTTACAAATCCCAAAAAGAAACTACCTTTAAAAAAAAGATATCAGCAAAAGTGAGTTTCAAGTGAGCAACTTTAAATCTTAGACTTAAAAAACATTGTTCGCAGAGTCACAAAGTAGATATATAAGTCAGCAGAGTCTACATCCAGAGGATGCTCCGGGTCGGAGCGAAACGAGCGTCGAGTTTTGCAACCTGCATGGTGGTGGTGTGGGGCTTCGCACGATCGTGTTAACATTAGTGCTTGTGTGGTGGTGGTGTTTTTACGTTTTTACTTGCGAGTGTACGCATAAGCAGTGTGGGAAGGAGGGAGGTGCATCAAACGTCCCAAATATGCGGAAGATAAAATGCCTATGCGTACACTCACTCATTTGCTTGCAGGTTGTGGTTATCATTTTTCGAGGGGTATTGCTAGATATAATATATTTAAATTTTATACTACAGTTTCCATTAAATTATTTAATAATTTATGTTTAGTAGCAAGAATAATAAAAGAGCGATTTTTTTTTTCTTTTCATTTAAAATAAAAAACTTATTTTTACCTTTTCTATAATTAACTGTATATCCCAAAATAGGCGGCTGCGTTTCCGCGGGCATAGTCCGTTTAAAACCCGGCTGCCAAACGTGACGAGTGTAGGCTTCCCGCCAGAAAATACTTTGGGGGGATGCTTAAGTCCACCAGATGATGTCATAGCGCTCATTTACTTGCAAGCTCTTTAAGGCCTTCACAATCATCTAATAGGTGTCGAATAGCTTATTCGGCAGTTTTGTTACTGCTTAATTTTGTAAGCCTAACAGGAGATTGTGCAATGCTCTAATGGCTACTTGCGCCAAATAACTCTGATTTAAATTGATTTTATATGTCATCTCAGTTAACTCCAGAGGCTCTGGGTTATTATTAATTGAAGTGTTTGTGACAGACAAAATGGCGCCGTAATGTAGTTAGGGTTGGGTAAAATAAAATATCTGTAAGTGTATTTATCAATTATTTATTGTTCTCAGTGTATCTCATAAAACAATTTTATTTAAAATAGTGACTTTCGAGTGCAATTACTCATAATTTTAACAAATAAATTGGTGCAAATAATTTCTTTACAGTAATAGATTTTTTATAACTATCCAAAAGATTATCATATTTATCTAAGTAATAATAATTTACGAAAATTACTTGTAACTACTTCTATGATTTTCTTCATTATTTTTGCGAAAACCTACTCAAAAAGCAAACTGTCAAATTATTTAAAATCATCATTTTAAAGTAATTAAAGCATTATTTTGTTAATGCATTTTCTAGTTATTCGATAAATATACACTTCGGATTACCATACTTCACTATGTTTGGTATTAGAGCTAGATGAAACTACCGCATACCTTTTTTAGCAATAGTGATAAAAGCAAGAAAATGGCATACGTTTAAGAGGTAAGAAATATTAAGAAAAGGAAATCGATCAAGCGTTTACAAATTCAAGGTAAGAGTAATAAAAAGAAAGACAATTTGGTAAGCGAAATAATAGTTACGAGTTAGGCACAATTAGGACTCGTATTAGTACGAAACAGTACGAAAATGGGATGCGAATTATTTTTTTTATAAATGCATCTTCTGGGCCTACTGTCCGAAACTTTAATCCGGATATAATTTAGTGCTGAAAATAGAACTCTGCGCTAATATCATAGAGTTGTATATCAAACACACCTAATCAAACGTGACATTGACAGTTGTCTCGTGTGTTCGATTTTCAATTCGATTTTGACAGACCAAAGTTCTATTTTCATTTGTTTTAAATTTTCCGGATTTGCTTTTCCCGGATCATTCAGTCCTGGCCATAAATATGTTTCTATATAATTTGTTAAACGTATACTGTGTAGATACAGTGAAATGATAGGGTTTTTTAATGATATTGACATAGTTCATACAGTCGTCGTTTTCTTTTATTCATCAATATAAATTATATTCGAAGGGTAAGAAAAAGTGCGGGGTGAGACGGGGTACTGTGTTTTCTATAGCACATAGATTCACTTATCCATAGACTGTCGTATAGTTAAGAGATACGTGACAAAATCAATCGTCATTTGTTCATGCCTTATTAAATAAATCCTGCCTAGAGCGTCATAAATGTGTAGTTTACATTATTTGTTATTTCACTCAGGTTTGCTTTTTTATTTTTTTTGCAAAACTGTATGTACTTGAATATAGTCAAAATAGATTAATTCCGACTTACACTTGTCTGATACATATTTTAACAAGAAATAAGCTTTCTAACAATAGTAGGGGAGACAGTAGAGTGACAGTAGAAAAATTATTACACCATTAATATCATTTTGATAGACTGATATATATTTATACAATATTAACTTTAAAAAAGAAATTACTGTACATACAATTTTCACATCAGTCGACTTATACATTATAGGTTAAAGTTATGGTAGATTTAGTATGAAATAAAAAAAGTAGAAAATTCAAATATTTCTTCAATTTAGGTAACGGAATGATAATGTTTATTACAATAATTGTTAGGAAGGAACGAAAAATGTTAACATACCAGTATTGGACCCTGTTTCAAGATGCCATTGCTATTTATCGCTTACGAAGTTCGAAAACAAAATGTATGGAATTTGATATAAGCTTCGCTAAATGACATACGAATTCGCTCGTCATACCAACAGAAGCTTGTGTCAAATCCCACACATTTTTTATTTCGTTAGTACCTAATAATAGCGATGGAATCGTAAATAAAACGACTTCTCAGCGAAAAGGTTTATGAAATACATACAATAAATGTTTTGAAAATGTAAAGACTAATAATATCGTTCAGGTGCTTTGTAAAAGTTAATCAATACTTGGTACCGGACGACACCCAAACATTTTTCTATGAAGTTATCTTTAAAGTACCATTACCAACAGATTCGGTTTACTTTCGACCTTATCACGTAGCAATAAGGTTTAAAAGTAATAACCGGATCTATCGGGGACTATATATTAGAACGTGAAAGGACTAATCACTGTGAAATTAGAAGAAATAGTTTCATTTACAGCTGGACTTAAAGCCTCGTTATTAACTGAGTCCTTAGTGATTAGTTTCGCTCAAAAGCCGTTTCGGTAAAGGGTGAAAACTCAAACAAAATTGTACAGACACGAGCACTACATAGATACACAAATTTCGTCACTGATATATACTTCGTCCCGATGCAATGTGATCTATACGTAAACAACGCTCAGTATGGCGGCTTTAATGCTTCCAATTTAAATGTCACTGCGAAAAAACACGTTATAATGATCTTTGGTTTTTTTATTTACTTTTAAATCACATAAAATGGTGACGTATAATTGACAAATTTTGTTACTGAATTTCTAAGTAAAGACGATGTTTCCTTTAATGTGATGCATAGAATAATACCACCTAGAAGATGTGTGAAATTGACGAAAATCCAACTAAGACATTTTGTCTTAGTTTGTTCGAACAACCCTTCCGTTGGCGAAGAAACGAATTGTTATTGTACATAAAATGCTTACGCCTACATAATTGTTGCTTTAAACTATGTGATGCGTTTAATAAAGACTACATCTAGGTGTTATTAGTATATGGTTGTAGGTAATATTTTATATTTTTCCTTTAAACCCTAGTTAGAAATTTGGGGTATATATGTTAGTGTTTGTGACTGTACATAAGGGTCAGTTCATACCGAGACGAGACGGGACAAAACGAAGCTTAAAGATTCTGTAATAATATGCATAAAATACACAAATGAATGAAATGACATAATACGCGCAAAACCGCGAGCAATTTTGATTTAAGTATCACTATTTAAAAGAGTTTCACGTTTCGTTTTAGTGTGGACCGACCCAATCAAGCTCGAACGTTTACCAGAAAAATAGTGATCAGGTTTAACCTAGTGATATTTCACAGATATACCTACAGTAGTCAGAAGTTGGTCAAGAAATACACCTATCTATATACAAATCACTACTACACATTCACGCTTGGTACACGACGAAGGCCTCCAGAATATAGTATTCTATAATAAAATATATATCATAAATCTAGTAGGAAAGATATATAATTTGGACTATATCTAATTACACTTTTACTTACAAAAATCCTCGTTCGAAAGGCAAGGAGTCGTCATAAAAATATTAAGTACAGTAGAAATGGGATTTATCAAAAAATCTCTATCGACATTCGTATTTAGATAGACATCGTAAAAACATATTTTCATATACTTAACATTAGAAATTTTAGATGTTATACAGCGTGTCTCGTGGATCATATATCAAGCCGAATATAGTGCGAAGAGAAGGACGCGTAGAGCATTTTTTGTTTTGGCACCCCATATAAATGAGTTACCATAACACGACAAATCATTTGTCACGTCGTCACGTTTCAACCCTGGTCAGGTGTTAGGTCAACGACCAGTGCGTGCGTGTGTATAGAAAAGGAGCCTTTTTTAAACCTTTGTATTTTTTTATCACATTAAGTATTATAATATGAGGTGCCAAAAAAAAAAAAGCTCTACGCGTCCTTCTCTTCACACTATATTCGGCTTAATATATGAACCACGAGACACACTGTATTTCAAAGTGAATTAAGAAGCTCAAGTTCTTAGTAAGGATAGACAAGTCGTAATAGACACAGTTCTTGTTGAGGTCATTAAAAATGGACAAACGATGTAATTCGATGATTATAACACCAACAGTTAGAGTTAACTAGTTTAATTATGAATATACCATTTTATGTCATAAGCATTTGGCCCGGACTATAGTTCTGAATTTTCCGCTCTACAAAGAATTTTATGATCACAGAAAATAGAACTCTGCACATATACGATACAGTTCAAAATGGAACCACGCTCATCTAGTTGTCAAATATGAAACTGACGTTTGTCTCGACGCTCGTGTGTTTGATTTGCAACTCTATTGTATTAGTTCAGACTTCTATTTCCGATGATCAGAATTTCCCCCGGACAGGAATTCAGAACCATATAGCCTAGCATTATAGTAACTTCGATTTCCTTATTTTATAATACAATAATAATAAATTATGGACTACACTACAAAGGAATTGAGAAGGTAATATCAACACACTAAAAAGGGTCGCTCCATAGTTTAAGGTCAATGTATCTATAGGAAGAACACACAAAATTCTTGCAATTAGGCACTTGACAACGACAAGTTTTTTTTTAATACATTCATAAATATTGAGGAATAACAACTTTAGTGTTTTTACATAATTAGTGTGAAAAGCCAAGTGCCTAAAAAAGTAAATTAGTTTACTAACATCGAATACCAAATATTTAATATGGTAAGTATAAAGTATGAACGTATAAACGCAGAAATGAATATTTTTTGCACTTTTTGTACATTAAGGGTGATGACCGACTTTTCTGACCGACTTTTTGTTTGACATGTGCGAAATTCAATCAGTAAATTCTATTTTTCACCTACACAAAGTCAGTTTCAGATCGTTCGTGGGTAGGCCATCCATAATAGTGCAACAATAGCATGTACGTTTATTTGGGATGTTTTCACAATACTCATAAATGCTGATTATTTATACTATTCCTTAATAAGTAAACTTTCTTATTTTTCACAACTTTTTTTAGTTATCTAATAAATGTACAGTCAAGTGCCCAATTATATTACACTAGAGAAAAGAAAATCGTACTAAGTGCACTACAACAGTGTGCTATGTTTTCGTCACATCCGACGTGAAAAAATTAACAATTTGTTGTGTATGTCACTATGACAGTTGACACTTCACTGTCAGTGTCTCAAGCGTATGGTCACAATGGCAATATGGCGGGCATTCTTAATAGAGCCGTCAACGGTCAAGCGAATACAACCTAGCCCTTACTCTGACATTGGCAAATCACTAAGGATCCATTTTTGAAAAGAAGAAGAAGTACAACCAAGCCTTACGTGATGCGAGATGGCGAGCCTTATTATACAATAAACAAATACTACAGCATCCAATGTCATTTTTCCCACTAGAGTCCTTTCGAAACACATTGTAAAAAGCTTTGTCACGTCGAGTGTGACAAAAATTCGCGACACAGAGTCAACTATCTACACAGTTCACTTACCGTTGAACTTACGTTTACTACGACAAATATTCTCACAACTTTGTCTTTCATTATTCGCTTCACAGCGAGTACAAGTAAATTCGTAAAACACTAAATCTAACATTAGGGAATAGACACAATAAATACGGGAGTTATAACTTGACCTATAGTCAAGATGCCATCGGTATTATTACGAAGTTCAAAAACAAAAAATCTATAGGATCTGACATAAGCTTCGCTAAGTGACATACGAATTCGCTTGTCATTTAGCGAACCGTATGTCAAATCCGTTACATTTTTGTTTTTGAACTTCGTAAGTAATGATATAGATGGCATCTTGAATAAAGCCCCTGGGGGCCCCATCGCTAATTATTATCACTTACAAAGTTCGATAACAAAATGTATGGGATTTGACATAGGGTACGCTAAATGACATACCAAATCGCAATCATTTAGCGTAGCTTATGTCAAATCCCATACATTTTGTTATCGAACTTTATAAGCGATAATTAACGATGGCATCTTGAATCAGCCCCCTGGACCTAAGCCAAGTTGCAATCGCTATTATAGCTTACGAAGTTAGGAAACAAATATTTATGGCATTTGACATAAGCTTCGCTAAGTGACATGTGAATTCGTACCCACGAACCTCGATGCCTTTTGTTTTCGAACTTCGTAAGTGGTAATAGCGATGGCAATTTGGCTATTGTAACACGTCAACTAAACTAGAAGTTGCAAAGGCCTATCGCCGGGGAGGAATAGCAATAATCAAATATTGCCCGCTATACACGTAACGAGAAAACTGCACGTCGAAAACCATTGAGTGTATATTGATCAAGTTCTCAACGCTAATTACGACGACGAAGTTCGACAACTAAAATGTATGTAATTTGATATAAACACTAAGTATCTAAGTATCGCAACGATGCTTAGTCCCGATTTCACAAATGCCTTCTCATTCATTGACATGAAATATGAGAGGGATAACATGATATTTGATGAAGGATTAACTTTAACATGTGTTGATGAAACTGACACTTAATATTACATCAAAATTTGTCAAATTCCGAACGTTTTATTTTCGAATTTCGTTGGCGTTACTAGCTCTGTTCATAGCGCATTTTTTAAACTATGTTAATTTATTTAGTTTTAATAACCTTAAAGGGTTAGTTTTATATTATTTTATAACTATTTTTATCTTCCTTGTTCCTTACAGCACTTTATTCACTACGCTTCCAAAAGTCTTCTAAATTAAACCAAACTGTGCAGTTTTGCTCGCGTATAGCGGGCTCATTAGTATGTGGACTGGGATTAGGTAGTAGGTACGTTGTTACAGGTTATTACTAAAGCTAATAGTGTAGGTGGAAATTGCATTTCTGGGATTCATATGAGAGTCGTTTCTAAATCTAGATCAAGGTATCTAATTAAAATATGCTTTGGCTGAAATACCGTAGGCCGGATTTAGTCCGTAGTCTATTTAGGTAACAGGCATGACTACTTTAATCATTATAATCATTAATTACAGTAATATTATGTATATATTTCATCAAATTGTCATAAACTTCCATGCTAGCCATGTATTATCTATAGTCGATATACGAGCGATAGGCCTGTTAGTTTGATTTATTTATTAACCATTTATAAACATGTTCTTAAAACAAGTTCTAGACTTAAATCTTAATCGGTCACTACTATGACAGCTGAAGTAAAACTGAATTATAACTGAGATCAAAATATTATGCAACTAAATACACTAAGAGGAACGGTTCGTTTTCAGAAACGACAAAAATTAATTTTTAACAATTATAACGTTTTAACAAATAAAATTACTTAATTAAAAACATTAATTTAAACATAAATAGTAGCGTATGAAGGCACGATTAAATTTTAGAAGTTTAAAACATTTTTACAAATATACATGCAATAATGTGATCGTTTTTAACGTCACATTATTGGCTAAGAATAACAACAATATAAATAACTATCACAAATAAAATTTTCGAGAAAGTTGATAAAAAGTAATGAGTCTAAATCATATTTTTTAACCTTTAAGTTACTACATCGTGAGTTATATTATAAGATATTTTTTAAACATTAAAAACGTAATTAATTCGTATAATAGTCGTATCGATATTGTTTAAAAATGTACTATTAGTGCCAATAAGATTAAGTGTCAGTAATCTTATAAAATCTACACGAATCTATCACATATTGATTGTGTATGTTTCACCGTGATGAAAACTTATTTAACAAACCGTATACTTTTCTAAATAAGTTTTTCACAGGATAAATTACCATAATCATTTTATACTAGACGCGTGTCCAATTTACATATAAGTAGATTATTAAAAAAAAATCCATATTAAATACAAGCAACTTATTGAAATCTAAAACCCTTATCACAATAATATAATTCATCAAATATTTTTATCAACAAATTGAATCTATAAATTAATTTAATAGTGTAACATTTTATATTACAATATCACGGTACGATAGAGATATTATGACGATAGAGAAATTTACATTATGTTCATATATTTAGAATTCGTATTAGAATGTGTCCCAAATATTACCACACTTTATACAGTCGTCTCCAAGTCTTCAGAAGCTATTTGAAAGTGTTCTTGACCTGTAACAAAACAATCAACATTTAGTTATTCGAAAATAACAGATTATCATAAATAAATGACTTGTTACTATTGTAATTGGTTTGGTGCAAAAAAAAACAGATTTGAAAATTAATTAAAGTTCATTATTTACTAAACTTAAAGTAAGTTATAAGTTTCATGAAAATAAAGTACCTGATAAATTATGTTATTTATTGTTTAGTTAGATTAGGGGAGAGTCGGATATATTAATAGATTTTCAGTTTTAGCTAAAAGTATTACTGTTCGAATTAAAACCGGTATAGTTAGGTACTACGAGTATTAACACTAGAATCCGATAAAAAAAAACATTTTTTAATAGGCTTCATTGGCAATAAAATAAATGCAAAATACTTAGGCCCGTATAAATAAAACAATCTTAAACCCAACCTCACCTTGAGAACCTATCTGACAGATAAAAAAACGTATCGTTTCACTTTTCAAACTGAAGAATTTTACTTATGTTACACACTTTAATTTTTTTCTTTCTTAAAACTCAAAATAAAGATTATAAAAATATACATTATACTTATTTTATTGTTTCCTGTAATCTATAATATGAATATAACGGTATGAATTAAAGTACTATGTAACATTAATAAAGTTGTTCACTTTTAAAAGTGAAACGAAGCGTTGTTTTATATGTCGAATAGGTTCTCATGGTGAGGTTGGGTTTGAGATATTTAAACGGGCCTTAGTCTCGTGTTGCCAGAAAAAATGGAATATAACCAGAAATATATATGATGTTACAATTTATCTACTAGTACAATGGTACCAGACTCTTCCCTAGATTGTTTCAAAAGAGAGAGAAAAGATTTTGTACGAGCCAAAATGAATTACTATGCCACAAAAGATTCTATCCGTGAACATTTCAATAAATCTGATGTGAAGTGAAGTAACATGTTGTCATGCATTGACATGGAAATATGTCCGATGCACACTTAACCTTCCTGGTAAACTCATGAGGAGGATACCAAATAATACAGGGTTGTGTCGATAAACGTTTTAAAAATTCTGAAGTAACATGTTGTCATGCCAATGCATGGAAATATGTCAGCTACAGTAGTAGTAAAGACACGAAAAGCGCCTCCGTGGTCTAGTGGTTTAGAGCTTCGCTTTCGACCCGAAGGTCATGGGTTCGATTCCCGTTGTTTTCAAGTTTCGTTAGGACAATGCAGGCTAACCTTGCCTGATTAGAAAGATGATCGATGCGTAGGATGGGCATGTAAAAAGACTGTCCTGCGCCTGTTCTCTCGCCAATCGTGTCGGTTTACCGTCCCACTGGGTTATAAGAGTAAAAGGAAGAGACAGTGCATTTGTGTATTGCGCACACACTTGGGCACTGTAAAATAACTTCTGCGTAGCTGACCTGGTTTCAATGAAATCGGCTACCGACACAAAAATCGGTGAAAGGAGCTATTATTATTAAAGACATCGGTTTCTTGAACACTACTCAAATGAATGATCAAGTAACATGGCATTCAAATCATCCCAATCACATATTGAACGCTGATTGGTGGAATATTATCAGACAGAATGGAACGGACAGATATTTTATAGTTACATCAAGCTCGCACTTGCAAGATTAGTTAAAATTCCACAGATAATACTAACTTTCTAGTTAGACGGTGAGCTCGTGGTCCTACCGTATATTCATAAAATTGTTAACACTGGTATATTTCAGGGCTGTCAACGTTGCTCAACACAAAGCTGCATTATAATACTAACTTTGTAGGCAAGAGGCGAGCTTGAGGTCCTACCGTATTTTTGTAATAAAATAACGTTGATCACCCCGTAGTAATTAACGAGGCTGTCAATATTGATTAATACAAAGTGTACATAGGTGCATTACAATACTAACTTTCTAAGTAAGAGGTGAGCTTGAGGTCCTACCGTATTTTGGTAAGAAGATAACGTTGATAACACTGTAATAATAATTAACAGGGTTGTCAACATTGCTTAATACAAAGTGTAGATGCATTAGTATACTAACTTTCTGATGTGTATTAAATTTGTGTATTAATATAAAAAAAAATCTTAAATATGTGTAGGTATAGTATAAAAGTATTAAATATATATTTCCGTTGTCTGGTACCTGTGACACAAGTTCTTCGGATACTTAGCACAGGGCCAGATTGACGTGGTGTGAAGCATCTATAGATATTAGATATTAATTACAATACTAACTTTCTAGGTAGGAGGCAAGTTCGTTGTCCTCGGCTCGAAGCGCCAGCTGTCGGGGCGTGAGGCCAGCGTGGTCTGGCCTCGTGAGCGACGCGCCACCGGCTACCAGCATGCAACATATGGCCCGGCGCTTCTGGGCGGCGGCCTTGTGTAGCGCCGTCTGGCCTCGCTCGTTGTCGCACATGTTGAGGAGGGCGGTGGGCGCGCTCGCTATGAGGTACTTCACGACCTCTTTGTGGCCGTATCGCGCGGCTATGTGCAGCGCCGTCTGTCCGACCGCGTCGATAGATAGCAGTGAGTAGCCGGCCGTGTGAAGCTCCTTTACCTACGTTATATTAACGACGTTAAATACTAATTCACGGCTATTGGTACAGGGTCGAAGTGTTGTGTTTTGGTCATCCCCATAGCAGATTTATCTCTATTATTTAGTTTAAGGTAGCAATTATGATTATTATGCACGTGTGTCGCGAGCGTTATGTTTTTCATACTGAATGTATGGAAATACTCGGCGCTTCGACTCTGCGACAGTCGGAGTTTAGACTAAGGCCCGTATTAATAAAGAAGTCTCAAACGCAACCTCACCTTGAGAACCTATTTGACAGATAAAACAACGTTTCGTTTCACTTTTAAAAGTGAACAACTTTATTAATGTTAGGTACATAGTACTTTAATTTATTTTCTTTTTATACCGTTATATTTATATTAAATAAAAACATTAAAATAAGAACCGATCTCTATTTTTATAATCTTTAGTTTAACATTTTTAAAAAAATAGGGATAAACGCCCAAAACACGAAACTTCGAAGTTCGACCCTGTACCAATGTTAGTCGAGCCTTATTTGATTTTGAACTCAATTAATATCGCCTGATATTCGCAAATGTTAGTAAAATTAGTTATGTTGCATAAAATATAGTAATTGAAATTATACTGGTTTATGACATTATTTCCTAACAAATAGGGGACACGTTTATACGTTTGTATTCAAGTAACTGAATTGCCTTTACCTAAAATATTTTTATATTGTTTAGTTTATCGGTTATGTACAATATTACATGAAATACTATTTTTAGTATTTTATGTATAATTAAGTAATTATATTCCTGTCTATATATATTATGTAAAACTACTTAAATATTTTTTGCGTATGTTCATGACAGTGGGACGAGATATCTGTTCTGCTGTAAAATAAACAATATTTTTAAACGTCAAAAAATTTAAAGTTTTAATATAATAAAACGTTAATTAGTATCTCATGTTGGCAATTTAAAAATGCTAATTAATTACTTAATTAAGTTATGAATAAGTGACTGCTCGTAAAGTGGGGCGAGAGGAGGGTTGTATACACGTTCTGTGGTATATCGTCGCTTTAACTTCTCAACTACTAACTAAAAAAATAGGGATCAATGTTTTCTCGATACTTTACAACTTAATTTTTATATACTTTAGGTCAGTTAAAAAGTTATAATATACAGGGTGTAAAAAGACCAGTCACTATTACTTTTAGATCCGATTATACTACCTTTCCTTATTTTGGAAATGTATTTTTTTTATATTTTTGTTGTTGACAAAAACTAAAAAAAAAAATTTTTCTTTTCACAATTTATTATTTTTTTATCGCAAAAATAACAATAAAGAAAAAAAATTTTTTTTTGTAAAAAAAAAAAGAAAAAAAATACATTTCTAGAATGAGAAAAGGTAGTATAATGATATCCCAAAGTTATAGTGACTGCTCTTTTTACACCCGTTATAACTCAACCTTATTTAAATAAAAATGCATGTCATAATAAAATCTAAAATTATTACGTTTTTTTACTCTACTGAAAAGTCGTTGTTTTCTAGATACTGCTTTGAAGGTAAAGTGACGACCCCAAAGACAGGAGAAATTTTAGAGCACTGACAATAAAACTCTAGATTAATTTTACAATATGGCTGACAATTGAACATACGGCTATAGAGTTGTTAAATATCTCTTACACTTGTCTCTACAATTTTCAATTTTCAGCTCTGTTTGTATTACCCTAGACTCCAGAGTTATTTTTTCAGTGTTATTAATTTTTCCGGCCTTGCAGATTCCAGATCATTCCTTCAGGTATTACTGATCATATAACATGACTTAGATCATACATACTTATTAGGTTCAACAGAATATTATGTAGAATAATTACCATTCTGAGATCCCCACTCTTAGCCGCCTTTAGAAGACCGTCAGAAGTTTTTTCTAGTAAATTTCTGTAACAACATTTGGAATTCTTGGTCTTTTCATAATATGTTCGGTCAGTTCATACCGAAACGAGACGCAGGCTGCATTTAAATACAAAGTTTAACTTTATTTAGGTACTACACAAAAAGATACACTACGTTTCATTGCAAGGCACTGGCTGAAAGTAGCAATGCAAAATTGAACTTTATTTGCTTCACAAGAAGATACACGTAACGTTACAAGACCCAGCAATATGCCAGCATTCAAATTCTTGCATGCAGCGCCGCGTCTCGTTTCGGCATGAACTGACCCTGAGAGTTGAAGATGAATACTTTTTATTTACAATACTTCAAGACGCCTACTGGGGCGCATCTAGCTACAACTACATCTATGTCTCACCTAATACCGAACACTTCGTGCTCAAATCCAAATAGTTTCTCATGAACGCTGCATGCAAGACAAGAAAGAACAAGTAGAGTGCAGGCTGTAGAAAGTAAAACCGTGTTGGACCAGGTATGTACAGCGTGTAAAAGAAATGAGTGATAATATTTAAGGATGCATATCCATCTCTTTTATAGAGTTCAATGTGAACGTAGCGACTCTGAAATAGTTTTTGACTTAAATATTTTTCGTATCATTCAATATGTCTAAGAGATATGACTGATTGAATGTACTGTTGGTTCGTGATGGAAATTCATGTTCACAATAATAACACACTACTTTTATTTACACTTTTCCACTTTTTATTACGTTTTTTACGAATTAATCGAAACCCGTCGTGTTTATGTAAACATTATTAAGGCGAGGAGTAACCGCAACTGGCGCCACTCTTTTTAAAATAAATTTTACAATGACACAAAGATCTTATTAAAAAAAGTAATCGGTTCAAACTTTAAGTAAATAGTTAAACTAATTTATTGGCATTTAATTACAGCTCTAAATCCTATACTGTATTTACTCGTAAGTAATAACTAAAACGGCCGTTTTAGTTATTACTTACGAGATATAATATATAATATTAGTTTAACTATTATATATTACTATATTAAATTAGTTTAACTATTTACTTAAAGTTTGAACCGATTACCTTTTTAAAAAGATCTTTGTGTCATTGTAAAATTTATTTTAAAAAGAAAGGCGCTGGTTGCGGTTACTCCTCGCCTTAAAACGTAATAAAAAGTGGAAAAGTGTAAAAAAATTGTGGGTTATTATTGTAAGAGATATGTTACGAACTAATTGTTTCATTATCTATTTTATGATTGGAGCGATAAGTCATAATGGCTAGTAAGTTGAATAGAAGTTTACATGTAAAATCACTAATACATTGGGTTCTAGTTTAAAATATTGTTTGCAATATTTCAAATTCGTTACTTTCCAAAATCATATTTCACAAATCTTTGCTACTATTTTTCGGATAGGTACAACATATGAGAAACTAAAGAATTACGCTAGTAATTTTTATCATTAATTTCTGTTAAACGTTGTATATACGCAAATACTGTGAAGAAATATAGACCAGTGCTGAGCCTGAAAATGGTAAAACGTTAAAAATATAACAGGATGAAATTCATTGGAAAAAGGAGAATATATCACAAAATAAAAAAAAAAGTAATTTGCGGGCTGTCGGGAAGAAAAAGGTTAAAAAACGGTTTATATCGATTTCCAGTAACATGACAAGTCCTGTATAAAAAAGTTAAATGGCTAAGATGTACTTAATTACAGTTGTATTAATTATTTTACATAATCTTCGGAAATCAATATAATCCGTTTTGTACCCTTATAAACTCACCCCCTTCTACATCCCAACTCAAAATCCCCCGTAATTAAATCTCATTTTATTTATGTGTCTTCATTTTCCAATATGTTTTATCCTACATTTTTTTGTTACAGAAATTATCTACCCTGGTCTACGAACTGGATTATTTACAAATGTATTATGTACATATTATTATGTTTCTGCATATAAAGATGTTCCAGTTTTTATTTTTTTACCGACTTCAAAAAGGTGGGCTTCTTAATTTGACAGTATTGTTTGTTAACTCAGATCTTTTGACTGTATAAGCCGATTTTAAGGCTGTTCAAATCAAATCAAAATATTTTATTTCCAAAAGAAACTTAACAAGCTATTTTCAGAAAGTCAACAAAAAGGCTACCACCGGTTCAACCCTAGCCCGCCGAGAAGAACCGGCGTAAGAAACTCGGTTCCCCTTTTGTATTATTTTTACTATGATGCTTTAAATTTTTTTCTTAAAAATAATTTTAGATAACTATTTTATTCCAACCAATTTGTGAAGTATTTTATAATACTTTTGTGTTTTGTAAATGTCAACATTATACATGCTAAGCTTTATCTTGCTTCAGTCTACAGCATCCTTGGGACTCTGGAGACCAATTTCAGTGCCGTTCCAAGACCAATCCGTTAAAAAAAAACTTCAACTTCCCAAGGTATGTCATGTGCGCTTGTTGCTTATACTCGCCACGCTTGGCAAGCATGTTGACGATCGAAGATACAAAAAAAAGTCTAAACATATCATTCAAAATGACATACACAGACAACTAAAAATGTTCTATCGAGATATTTGTAATTTAACTATAGTAAAAATTTATACTAAGTACGAGATATTTGTAATTTAACTATAATAAAATTTTATACTAAGTATAATGTATTCATAATTTTGAAAAACTTTACTGGTTACATAGCTTTGAATACAATATGGTGAAGATATTTTTGAAATATGAACGTAGACATATTTTTGCAAATATGTAGATGTATCCATGTTAGTGCAGGCGACTGTACCTAGTCATAAGGATAAGTAATTAAAAAGTGTATAATTATCATTGGACGTGTGCCTGGACCCTAACCAAATCTAGTGCCTTTACAACACTATGTACGGATGTAAAAATAACAGTGACTATAATTTTGGGATATCATTTAGTACCTTTTCTTATTCTAGATTTTTTTTTTTTTAACAAAAATAAATTTTTTTTTTGCTTTTTCGTTATTCTTGCGACAAAAAAACAAGAAATGGTAACAAGTAACAAAAAATATTGTTTTTGACAACAATAAAAAAAAATACATTTCCAAAATGAGGAAAGGTAGTATAATGGTATGTCAAAGTTATAGTGACTGTCCTTTTTACACCATGTACATTGTTTTATGTAAGTGGATATTGTATATTTCATGAGATTTTTTTTTTAAATCCTTGTACTGTCTCGCGTGCTATTGACTAGCTCACTATTACATGCCGCATCCATCGATACCGCAAGCGCCTACTCTACGCTCCAATTACCCTCGTAGCAGCTACGGTGTGCTACGACGTAGAAATGCTACGAGCGTAGATGTTTGTTTAATTCATTTATCTGTTTGCTAGTTACGTTTGATCTTGAACGACACTTGATAAATGGAATTATGTATATTATGCTTATGTCACACACATTCAAATGCCTAGTTTCAACCAACAACAATAAAATTGCAATTGAATTAGACACATATGTACTGGTTTCGAAAGTTGCATTGTAGCACATGACTTAACAGCGTGTACGTTTGACAGCGATATTGTACAATTTACGCCTGTCGAATTGCTGTTGCAAGATACATAATCTGCTGATTGGTCTTGGATCGTCATTGTATTAAGTTTCGAAAGTAAGTCCCCAGGACTGATAATCAATATTAATTCATATTATACCGGGTGATTCATGGTTCATAGATTAAGCTGAAGTGCAAAGAGACTGAACAATTATATATTTTTAAACCTTGACCTTATAATATTTTCTTGTTTCAAATGTATTTCAACTGTAATTTAAATTTTAAGATAATTTTGTTCTTGGTACTTTTATACTTGTTATGGTATGTTTTAATATTAATAAAATGTAATTTTCGAATTTATCATGTAGGAGACAAGTTGTATTATATGATTTATCTAAATGTATTAATTGTATTAAGTATAAATGAATTAATTGAAATTGGATGTAATAAAATATATTATGTACTGTATTGGTAAAATTTAATCAATCTGTCAAATAATAATTATGTACCTATTATAGTAAGTAGTAGAATAAAAGGCTTTTTTATTTATTTATTATAGTGCAAAGAGAATGACGCGTAGAGTATTTTTTGATTTTGGCACCTTATGTAAATTACTTACCATAACGTGACAAATCACGATTATAGATCTCCATAAAAGTCACAAAACAGACGAGTTTCAATCCTCGTCAGGTCTTGCGGCAACGACCGGTGTGTTCGTGTGTATAAATTAAGAGCTATCGAGCCTATAGTAAGATTCACTCCCTGTGGTCATTTTAGACCTTTGATTTTTTTTAGTTATATTAAGTATGTTAATGAGGTGCCAAAGCAAAAAAAATGCTCTACGCGTCATTATCTTCACACTAAATTCGGCTTAATATATGAACCATGAATCAACCTGTATAATTGTCTATAACCTTTTTATATCTAACTATTTAAACCCACAAAAATTGTCTCAAAAATTATTACACTTCTTTAAACGTAATGGACTCAACGGGAGTCATTGGGATCAAAAAATTTTCCATTTCATTGTTACAACATCGTTTGAAATTGGAAAACAAAAGGGAAGCCACTCTGAGCCGGTTACAAAGCGCCTTTTGATAAGAGAGCAAATCTTTCGGCGTATCTCGTAATTGTACTAATGAGGTTTAGATGTTGGTGTAGATGCGATCAAAGGATAAATTTGAATGCTTGAATATAGCACACTCGGGAGTAAAGTGGTCCCCTGCATGAGAACTTACATGTACTAATGTTATTTAGTTGACATTTATAAAAAGAGGGAAATTTCCATTTTTTTAGTAATAAATGTTAGTAAGTTTCTTTCGTCAGTTTTTTTCTCCGGGCGAGTTCCCGAACCGGTGAGCATTATAAAGACACGACGTTCAGAAAATATTTTTGTGAATTTTTCATTCATATTCAAAAAATTATAAACATATTGTTTATTCATTTTACCTACTCTAAAAGACTAAACTAAGAAATGGTTTTAACTATACTGATATATATTGATAAACTGCCTGAATCCTCTTTTCGTATATAAAAGTTTTCATGCCTATATTTTTATGATCTACAAAATATAGCATGCTAGTCAGTAATCATTTAAATTGTCGGCTAATCACAAAAACAGCTAGCAAACTCGAAGTCCACACCTCTACCGCACACGACTACGTCTAGAGCAAATCAAGCTTTATATTTATAAGTCATTTACAACATTATTTTTTATAAATTTTGCGCTTTTCTTTCAAATTCTAATCTAATTTTTGCTATGTTTCAGTGATGTTAATAAAACAACGGCTTACTTTGTCGCTAATTGAACTAAAATACAGCTTTTTACTTTCCATGCCGTCTGAAAAAGATTACTTTGTATGTTACAAATGTACTTTTTAAGTAATGTTACGTTATACTCATAAAGCGAAATCTAGAGTCAGTTTTATTCCGTGCTACATTTTGTAGTTGTATATTTTCATAATTGCTATATTCCTTAGTTTTTATTCGTAAAACTATTTTTCTGTTCAGTGGAGTGTATAATTTTGAAAGAAAAACGCATTAGAGTATTTTGAATTTCAGAAGGTAAATCAAATAACCCCTTACTAAATAAAATACGAACACACTGTATATGCTATACAATGCTTTCTCCTTGTCGGATACGTTAGAATTGACACTTGAGAGACAAGGACAAAACATAGTATATCCAGTGTATAAACATTTTTATTAGTAATATGGTAAGAATATATGTTATATTTCATTGTTGAGTGTGTAAAAAATATTTACAAATATCTAGGGGCTGATTGAAGATGCCATCGCTTATTGTCGCTTACAAAGTTCGATAGCAAAATGTATAGGATTTGACGTAAGGTACCCTAAATTATTGCGATTTGGTATGTCATTTAGCGTAACCTTATGTCTAATGTAAGGGACATTTCGTTATCAATGTCTTATAAAGTTTGAAAACAAAATGTATGGGATTTGACATAAGGTACGCTAAATGATTTAGTATGTCATTTAGCGTACCTTAATATGTCAAATCCCATACATTTTGTCATCGAACTTTGCTAGCGATAATAGCGGTGGCATCTTGAATCAGCCCCCGGAATATAGTATGGTATTATCACTTACGTTTTGAACCTCGCGACGGAGTCCCGGCTCGGTTGCACTGGGGGGCTGACGCACAGGGGAGGGGAGGTGGGCTCCTGCGAGCCGCGCGGCTGCAGGGTGCTCCGCCCCCGGGGCGCGGCGCTCGCCGGCGGCGTCGTCGGCGACAGCACAGAGCCCGGGCTGCCCAGGCCCGACTCACTGTTGATCGATATCATCATTACGGTCGGTAATTGAATGCATTTATGTTATCACATTGGAAAATATAAAGTTGGAGTATAATATTTATAATATAATATATCTATGGACGCTTCACACCACGTCAATCTGGCCCCGTGCTAAGTATCCGAAGAATTTGTGTTACAGGTACCAGATAACGGAAATATATTTAATTTAATACTTTTATACTATACACATATTTAAGATTTTTATTTTATTATACACAAAGTTAATACACATCCATGACCCAGGAATATTGAAAACTTTTTGTTCCCACGGCGGGATTCGAACCCGCGACTTCTCGCTCGAGCACCAACGCGCTCAACCACTGCGCTACGGAGGTCGTCGAAATTTAATATTTTTCAATAATTATTCTATACTAGCTGAGCCCGCGTCTTCGCGCGGTTTTCGGAAACACTATCGCGATTATCTTTTGATTGCTCACGATTATTAAAAAGGAATAATTCTTTTATACATATTTTTTGAGTAACTTAAACCGTTTATGCAGCGCAAGCTATAAAAGTACTCAAATGTGAATGGTTTTCCCCGTTTTTGCAACATTTCTCACTGACGCTTTGCTCCAATTAGTCGCAGCATACTGATATATAGCCTAAAGCCTTCCTCTATAAATGGACTATCCAACGAAAAAAGATTTTTTCAAATCGGACCAGTAGTTCCTGAGATTAGCGCGTTTAAGCAAACAAACAAACTTTTCCGCTTTATAATATCAGTAAAGATTTTATTACTTCTATACTATAATATTTTATTACTTCATCATAAGTCTTTAAGCTAGTTAACCTTTGCCCAATTCCGAACACTTTCTTACAACGCCTTACATAATTATATAACAGCCTACAGCTACGACTGTTTTGTTTATTTGACAGACCCCCGGTTTCTCGAATGCTATTCAAATGAATGATCAAATAACATGGCATTCAAATCAACAACCCATATTGAAAGCTGATTGGTGGAATATTATCAGACAGAAACGAACAGCTGATATTTTATAATTGCATCACGCTCGCACGCAAGATTGGTTAAAATTCCACAGATAACGTTAATAAATTAAAAAAAAACCAAAGACACCGATTATGTTGATATACGATTTGAATGCCATGTTAGTTGATCATCAATTTGAATAACGTTAGAGAAACTGGGGACAATGTTCGGAAAAACGATCTATTCATTAACGAGCTATAAGTGTACAAACAAATCCGACTTTGTTTTAGGTATATATCAAGATTACTGAAACTGAATTTGCACGCATGTTAGTTAAATATGATTGATGTGGGTGCTACGCCCACAAGCTTTTTATTTTTGGACGTTTATTATTCAACCTCGAGAGTGAGTTTTGCAGCCATTTTGATTATTTGTTTAAACCGTATAACGGTGAAAATAGTGAGCTAGGCCTTATATTTGCATTACGGACGAGAATGGGATCTCTGTGTAACAAGCAGTTGGGCTGTAACGGACTAGACAAACATTATGCTCTGCTGGTCAAAGTAATGCACATACGTCCTTCTGTTGATAAGCCTATTGCATATTACAGTACCGGGCATGATTGGTATTACGTCACTAATGGAAGATAACAATTATACCAGCTAGCTACGACTCGCGGCTTCACCTGCTTGAAATTATAGATTTTAATTCTCTTTTTACCATTTAAGGGTTTGTATGAATTTTGGATAAAACTGTATGATACTTATTTTATACTAACTGTGCCCGCGATTTCGTTCGCGTGGTTTTTGAGTGACTTAAACCGTTTATGCGGCGCACGCAACGAAAGTCCCCAAATGCAAATAATTTTCCCCGTTTTTGCAAAATTTCTAACTGACGCTTCGCTCCTATTGGTCACAGAGTAATGTAAAATAGCCTAAAGCCTTCCTGTATAAATGGACTATACATTTTTTTTCCAATTGGACCATTTGTTTCTAAGATTAGCACATTTAAACAAACAAAGTCTGCCGCTTTATAATATTAGTATTAGTATAGATGAGAGGAATAAGTGTACGAAGTTTTTAGTCCTAAGGGTTTAGCCTGCGGGGCGTGCGGGGCGTGCGGAGCCTGCGGGGCGTGCGGGGCGAGCGGAGCCTACGGGGCGTGCGGAGCCTACGGGGCGTGCGGGGCGTGCGGGGCGTGCGGAGCGTGCGAGGCGTGTGGGGCGTGTGGGGCATGCGGGGCGTGCGGGGCGTTCGCATGCGCCTGCGCACACAGCCGTGCCATAGATTTAAAATTTGTACTATTAAACCAACCATCAGTTGTAGATGACTACCTTCATATTTGTAATATACAGTCCACAATAATTATTGAAGCTTTTTATTTCTATCTGGGAGTCTACAGTATTCAATTAAAGTATTACAGACCTTGGCACATCCAGCGAGACTCCAGCACTGGGGGTGTCCACGCTCTGCGAGATGTCCAGCGAGACGGACAGTCCGGTGGTCGTGTCCAGCGAGATGGATGGTCCCGTGCGGTCCAGCGACGCGGTGGTGTCCGGATGAGCCGTGGTCTCCGTGTCCGGGGTGGGCGGCGCCGCGTCCAGGATGTAGATGTTGTCGTGGCCTATGTCCGTGGTGTAGTGGAGATTCTCTTGGGCCTTGTCGATCCGGAAGAAGCGTTCCGCCGTTACAGCTAGAAGAATTATTCAAATTATTTTTCTGAGAATAATATAATATCTATGGACGCTTCACACCATCATCACACACGTCAATCTGGCCCTGTGCTTAGTATCCGAAGAACTTGTGTTACAGGTGACAACGGAAATATAAATATTTACTTTTATACTATACATATATTTAAGATTAATATTAGATTATACACAAATTTAATGCACGTCCATGACCCAGGAACATTGAAAACTTTTGTTTCCTCGGAGGGATTCGAACCCGCGACCTCTCGTTCGCGCGCAACGCTCTTGAGCGCGCTACGGAGGTCGTCGAGAATACTCGAGTATTGTTTAGGAAGTGCTTTAAATAAGAAGCTTGGCTTCATCCTTATGTTTCTGTACATATCGTTTTAATAACCTATACAATGCGTAACATAAATGAGTGATAATACTTTAGGGTGTGTATGTAGAGTATGTAGAGTATGTAGAGTCCTCCTATGTAGAGTTTACTGTGAAAGTGGTACTTTAGCGCTGAAAGACTAACTTTTGACTTTTATGTTTCTATGAGAAATGCTCCAACATCATAAATTTGGGCATATATTTAAAAAAAAGCACGTAAAGCCGAAACGAAAATGTCTTTCGCAATTCGAACACAATGAACAATTTTTTACAATAATTGTAATCATTCGCTACAGTAAATGAAATTGGTACTCAATTAATTAAAATGTAATGAAAATATTTGTTTAAAGCACGCGCTCGAACTCGGTAATGTAAATTGAAAATACATCGGCGATTGAGCTCCGAAATATGAAAATGTCGTATGAAAGGAATTTATTAATTAATTAACGAACGAATAGTTCACTCGGTTGTCGTGGTTATTTTTGCTGGACGTGAGCCTCCCCCAAGATATTTTAAGGGGGGAGTCGCCTATACTCGCCACGCTTGGTTTTAGTGGTTTTAGTAATAATAATAACAGCTCCCCTCACCGATTTCGGTGTCGGTAGCCGATTTCATTGAAACCAGGCCAGCTACGCAGGAGTTATTTTATAGTGCCCAAGTGTGTGCGCAATACATAAGGACATTCTTCCTTTTACCCTAATAACCCAGTGGGACGGTAAACCGACACGACTGGCGAGAGAACAGGCGCAGGACCTGCTCTTCCGTGGCCCCAAACCGTAAGACGTACAACAGACTTAAATAGAAAGAAACCAAAAAAGTGCAAATAATAAAATATGTTCCCATACAATGATTTTAAAAGAGTACCTCTTTCAGCTCTGGGGCTTTCTCAGTAAACTCTTTATACGAGACCCATATACACCCTAAAGTATTATCAATCATAAAATTTAAATATATTATATCTAGCAATATCCCGCGAAATGTTTGTTGTGTGTTGTGTGTGTTTGCCAATGTTTTGCGGGATATTGCTAGATATAATATATTTAAATTTTATGCTATGGATTTCCGCAAAGTAACGCCTGATTCCATTAACTAATATCACTCATTAAAGTAATTTTAATGTCTGTCTGCTTTTTTTCTGTCGCCTTTTACAACACCTACGGGAAAGTACTATTCTTATAAGATGGGGAGATGTTATTACTTCAGCGTCCCATCTAGTTATAGTTTACTAGTAATCGTTTACTCGTAATAGTTTACTCACAGTCGACGAACCACCATTCCGTGAGATTCGCGTGGTGAGATTCTTTCAGCAGGCTCTGCACCATGGACCGCATCTGTTCCAGATCCGTCGCGGGGTTCGCCTCCAGGGACCCGAGGCGTTCAGCTGCAATATTACATAGGTTTAGAAATCGGATTACAAATTAGCATACAAAGAGCTAGAACAAGAACATTATTTCTTGATCTTTTAGTAGCAATAGAACTGCTCTCTGTTTACACTAAATTAACTCCGAGTTTCTTACGCCGGTTCTTCTCGGCGGGATAGGGTTGAACCGGTGGTAGCCTTTTTGTTGACTTTCCGAAAATTGCTTGTTAAGTTTCATTCGGAAATAAAATATTTTAAATTGAATTGAATTTGAATTGAACTTAAAAAAGTGGTGGGAATAGACTGAGCATTTGCTCGTTTGATGTAACCTCAATACGCACACTATACAACGTGAAAAAAAAGAGTTATAACATTTAGGAACACATTTACATCCCTTTTAAAAGTTCACTCTGAAAGTAGAAAAACTGTGTTTACAATGTTTACTACTTAATATTTTCCAGATAAAGCTTAACTCAATAATAACCGACAGTAAATTTTTATAACCCATTTCTGTTAAACATTGTATAAAACCAATGGTTAGAAATGGTCAAACAATTAGAAAAAAATTGTATAGCCCCAGATTTTACCCATGCTATTTTTAAGAATGTATATCATTATAATCTATGATACGATAACAAACCTAACAAACATACAAATACTACCAAATTTATTACCCTTTCATTGGATTCATTAGTTAACGACGCGCGATGGAACGAACATACATACATACACTATCAAAATCAATACCCTTACATTGGCTTCGGCGAAGTCGGGAACAATAATTTTGTTTTCAATTATAAAGGAGTATTGTACGTAAATAACTATTACAAATTGGGTTTTAACGAGAAAATCGTCAATAGAGGTGCCACGTTTCCAGGATTTGCTGCTTTATGGAACTCTGTGGAATCTATTGATGGCATCCATAACTTTTATTTTAATTATTAATAAAAGCTCCCCACATCGATTCCAGTGTCGGTGGCTGATTTCGTTGAAACCATGCCACCTACGTAGGAATTTTATAGTGCCCAATTGTGTGCGCAATACACAAGGACACTCTCTCTTCCGTTTACCCAATGGGATGGTTAACCGACACGACGGGTGACAGAACAGGCGCAGGACCGACTTTTACATGCCTGTCCGACGAATAGAAGTGAAAGAACGGCATTTTATTCATTTCTAGTAGTAAATAGTAATACAATATTAGGACATAGAATGTTCAACAAAAAATGTAAATTATTTCGTGTCCTATAATTAAATGTAAGATTTGTATAATAATTTGGGGTTACTAAAAACGGAAACATTTTAGGCCTTAAAAAATTAATTTGCATAAAAAAATATATAAAACATTTAAGTTTATAAGGAGTCGCATACAGTGTATGTTGCCTCTATAATTTTTAATGGCATTTATATAGTTTACGAGAATAATTGTAATAAAATTAATAAAACAAGTCATTATACACGGGCACCTTACCCCTAAGGTAAAATTAACCTTAAAGCGTTAATCCATATTTATTATAGAGATAGAAACTCACATTAACTTAACACAACTACATAAAACCACGCACATGTCAGTTATTGTACTTAGGGTTTATTCAATGTTCAATCTCCACTAAGTATACCATAACTGAAAATTACGTGGTTTTAAGTTGTATGTTTGGATGGCTCGAGAGAAAACTATAATTCAAATTTCAAATACATACACTTGACAAATTTCACTTAGGTCTGTATAAATAAAACAATCTCAATCGAAACCTCTACTTGAGAATCATTTTCACAAAGTATATAACATTAATAAAGTTGTTTATTTTTAAAAGTGAAACGACAAGTTGTTTTATCTGTCAAATAGGTTCTCAAGTATAGGTTTCGTTGGATTTATACGGGCCGATACAGGTAAATTTGACTGTACCTGCTTTCGCCAATAATTCCTTGTCGTGATGGTGACGTTCATAATCTGCCATCTTTATGAGATTAACAGTGAGGACCAGTTTGTCCTGCGTAGTTTGCCTGAAAGAAAATTGATTTTGAATGACAAATTTCCACACTATTATAATATGATTGATGTAGGTTACACTATAATAGATAATGCTACGGGAATACTATTTCCGCAGCGCAGTGCTTGAGCGCGTTGGGGCTCGAGAGAGAGGTCGTGGGTTCGAATCCCGCCGAGGGAACAAACATTTTTCAATGTTTCTAGGTCATGGGTGTGTATTAAAATTGTGTATGAAAAAAATCTTAAATATGTGTATAAATTTATTAAACATATTTCCGCTGTAACACAAGTTCGTCGGATACTCATCACATTTTAATCCCTTTTAATTTATTACTGTGCGTCGTCTCACATACATTGGAATCCAATTAAACTTTAAATTTAAAACTAATTATGCATAAATATAATAAGCCCCAAGCTATAAATATAATACTTTTTGGCCGGAAATCACCCAGAAAACAAATAAAACATTTGTTTTCTGGGTGACAGGATAATCAACGACTTTGTAACACGCAGGTTTTAAATCATTTAAATTCAACCCAGTTAACATGTATTTTCTTTATTGAATCAGTGAATAAGTGACGTTTAATTGGAAACAATAATCGATATAATGAGCTCTGTTTACATTTACCTATATGTCACATATAGGAACGGAATATCGGAGCATTTCCGAGGCCTGGGGGCTGACTCAAGATGCCATCGCTAATTAAATTATCGCTTACAAAGTTCGATAACAAAATGTATGGGAGTTGACATAAGGTACGCTAAATGACATAAGGTACGCTAAATGACATACCAAATCGCGATCATTTGACATAAGGCACGCTAAATGTGTATAGTATAAAATATATAGATTTGACATAAGCTACGCTAAATGATCGCGATTTGGTATGTCATTTAGCGTACCTTATGTCAAATCCCATACATTTTGGTATCGAACTTTGTAAGCGATAATTAGCGATGGCATCTTGAGTCTGCCGCCTGATACCGACATCAATCCCGATTGTTCTAATTCCTAGTGGACAGGTTGACATGTGGGTTTAGGACGAGTCCAGGGTTGTATTATGTTATATCGGTGTCAGTACGAGCTACGGACCCAATAGAGTATGCCATTTCGTGTGGTCAATATTGACTGATGGTCCCCCAACAGATTACGTTGAATATCTTTAATATAACATACAAACAATATATTCTGTTGAATAAGTTTACTAAGTAATTACTATTATTAAAAACGAATATTAAATATATGAAGACATGAATGGCTGAAGGTGATATGTAGCAAAATTTAGTTTTCAAGAAAATTGAGTTCAAACTGTCACTAAACATTTATGAATACGTCGTAAAGTATTAAACATTACAATTTAAATATATTATATCTAGCAATATCCCGCGAAACAATTATAACCACAACCTGCAAGCAGATGAGTGAGTGTACGCATAGGCATGCGTTTGATGCACCTCCCTCCTCCCACACTACTTATGCGTACACTCGTAAGCAAAAAACATGAAAACACCACCACCACACAAGCAATAATGTTAACACGATCGTGCAAGTCCAACCACCATGCAGGTTGCAAAACTCGACGCGCGTTTCGCTCCGACCCCGGAGCATCCTCAGGATGTTGACTCTGCGAACAATGTTCGTTAAGTGATGCCGCCCGCCAAAACACCGCCTTATATTCCCTACAGCTACTACTCCTACCAACTAGTACCCCCACCAAAAAAGTTCATAAGAGGTGACGAAGTAAGGTTAGTTTGGTCATTCAACAATGCAATTCTATTGTTGTTCTTTACTTTAATTATTTCTAACTGTTCCAACACGCTCAGTCGAAAGCCTTTGTTACATTTAAGTAATATCTTATAGGAATGATCATCTGGTATACTGTGACTACTATCTAGAAGATGTTTGGCAAAATGTGATTTATCATGATGACAATTTCTATAAGCCGCGATATGTTCTTTATACCGAGTCTCAAAGTTACGTCCAGTCTGACCTACGTATACACTGTCGCATTCAGGACAATCGATTCTGTATACACCTGATTGATACTTTAAATCAATCCGGGATTATTACATAATTGATTTTTTAAAGTATTATTCGTCCGAAATGCGACATGCATATCGTTATTTTTCATTATATTGGATAAACGTGCAGATACCTCACCCATGTAGGTCAAACTGGACTTATATCTAACTACTTCCTTATCAGAGGTCCCTGCGTACAAAAACATTAATCTAAAGATGCGTCTCTAGAATCAATGCACATAATACGTTACTGCATAACCTAAAATGTTTAAGTGACTGTTTAAATACAATTTACCAAGTTTTTTTTGTTGCGACTTATCACTTTCATCCATTAATTTCCTCATATTGATTGTATGAGAAAAACATTATGTTACATTAACAAGTTGGAATAATATGTGGCTAAAAAGGATGCGGACATGAAGGGTACCCAGGACCGACAATCGGTCGACTTTTCGACTCGACTGTAGGTGAAAATAGAACATACTAATTGCAATTGTAGTTGTTATACTAATTGCAATTGTAGTTGTTATACAAATAGTTAGTCAGAAATATAATGAAGGAAAAATCGGCGCGATAATCGTAACTCTAAGCCTGTGTTTATTTTTATAATAAAATATATATTATTGTGTATTTGTGTATGTTCATTAGGTATGATCTGAACGTAATGATGTTGCATTCGGAATTGTTGCGTCCCGTAACTGTGGGCGTGGCTTAAAAACGACATATTAAGTGAATACCGCCAACATGGAGTCGGTATCAATCGAACTTCATTTCATTGCGAAATATAAAGTTCGAAATTCAAAAAGGAATATTGAAGTTTTACAAATTAAAATCTATAGGAAATGTGTAACTTTGCCACAAAATAAATGAAGATTTCGGATTTTATTTCCGTATTTACGTGGTTAGTCCGAGAAATATTTTTCATTCAACCAGTCGTCGGTGACTTCAATTACCAACTTTTCAATTCAATTAAGATACACTTCTGTAAGTAAAGCGTTAAATAAAATAGCAAAATATATTGACGGGTTGAAATTGTATTTCTAGTTATTTTATATGTACTTATCTTGTTAAATTAAAACATAGATAGTAATCATTTTCAGTGTTTTATTACGAAGCAAAAAGTTTTTTACCTGTATCACAAAGTAGATAATAATCTTGTAGTCGCTTTAAAAAAATACATAATGGCAAAATGACAGATTCCAAAATTGGCCATACAAAGACAGGGCTAAATTTATTTTGACGGATAGACGTTCTACAAAACATTGGGTATGTCCATAAATAAAAAAAGGATTAAAAAAAAAACATTGGGTATAAAAAGTAAAACAATTCGATTTTTATGTTTAAGTTTAAACACAGTAAACTTATCAGTTTGGTGATACAGCGAGGTAATACTGCCAGCCTTTTGGTACCCACATTACCAGCGGCCGCCGATTTAGATACATTTTTTTACTTATGGTCTTTTTTATTACTTATTTAGTTTATAGTTTAGATAATAATAATTTACCTTAAATAGTTTTTAATTTATTTATGTTATTTTTAAAGAGTCACTCGTGTTATTGATTGAATAAATAAAATCCCAACACAGTAAAGTACCTACCTATATATAAACAAACAGTAGTCAATGAAGCCGGATCTAGATTTCACATGATTCTACCAAAAATAATGTATAAAAGTAAAAGTAATTAAAAGCAATAAAATATACTCACGGTGCCAAAGAGCGGCCCGGTTTCTTCTTGGCCAACATGATGGCCTGGTTGAGTATGCTCAGGGTGATGATGGACGGGGCCAGGCGACAGGCCTCGCCGTCCACTTGCATGGGGATCACCTTGGTGGTCACGATCTTGGCCGTCTTGCACTGAGTGATGCAGGTGCCGTGCCCGCCCGCTTGCAGAAGCGGCTGGAATAAGCGCATTAGTTCGCTGGAATAACCGCAATACTCCACAATCTCTTAAAGCCAATTAACAAATAGGTTTACAATGAGCAAGGTCACAATCTTGGTAATCCATTACATGATTACGCTTCTCATTTCAGCAGGGACACGAATAAAAGTGGCCTATGTTACTCTTTATAATTTTACTACCACTTTCTTTCAGAAAGTAGCCAGCAAGTACAAATGATACACATATAAAAATCACTTATCAATAAATAATATAACATTACAGCATAACGTGTTACGAAGTTACATTTTTGTGACTGAATGAGTGTATAAGTCCACAATAGAAATTCATGTTAAAATAATAACACAACTTTTTAATAAATACACTTTTCCGTTAAAATATAAATATAAATTGAGATTGATTGCCTCACATTCTATCTGAAATGAGATATTTGTGAGCTAGAATAACTGTTGGCGTAAAAGAAACGTTATCGAATGTTAATTGTATTCGTGTTGTAATTTTTTCCATATAATTATAATTCGATAACATTACTTTTATGGAACCTTCAAATGATACACCCGACCCGGTAACGAAGAACATTATAATACACATTATACAGTTAGCTCACGGAATCATTTTCCTCTTCAGTTTAATTCCTTTTGCCATTAAAATTACAAAGTAAGAATTTTACTTTAAAGTAATTAAAAATAAACTTACAAAGGAATCTCCCAAAAATATTATATTATCTTCACAAACACGAAAGTAGGTTAAAAGGTTTCAAAGTTGACTAAGAGTCGAAATGAAGTCACAAATTATATTAAATCGTCGTTCACTCTCGACAGTTAAATTGAAGAGTTTTATTTTGTAGCGATATAACAATATTAAAGTACCATTATATTTTAATATTCTATTTTATCATTTTGAAATTTCTCGTTTCTAATTGGATCATGTTCTAACAGGCATTACTTTATTTAAATTTTAAATATTTCAATTAGGATCATACAAGTCTTTAACAGTAGCAATTTCTAAGAGCGTTTTCAGAGACACCTCTAAGAAAGCGTCACTCAGACCATGCATAATTATAATTTAAACCTTAACTGTTAAAAAATAGATATAAATATGGTTTGGGGACAAACATGAAAAATCGCGACGCTGCTGTTTCGACTAAGTCATAATCACTTAGTCGAAACCGGTCATGTAGTTAATAAATTTGATGTTAAATTACTAATAATAATTATAAATATTATTTAAACACGCTAATCTCAGGAACTACTCCGATTTGAAAAAATATTCTTTTGTTGGATAGGGCATTTATAGAGGAAGGCTTTAGGCTACATGACATTACGCTGCGACCAATAGGAGCGAAGCGTCAGTGAGAAATGTTGCAAAAACGGGGAAAATTATTCACATTTGGGGACTTTCGTTGCGTGCGCTGCATAAACGGTTTAAGTCGCTAAAAACCACGCGAACGAAGTCGCGGGGACAGCTAGTTACTAATAAAGTGGAAAGAGATGCAAGTAATTTGTGTATTATGACGGTGTAACATGAATTTCCACCAATAAACAGATTCTTACTACGTATATTATCATAAATTGTACTTACCAATTGATATGTGGTTAGTCCAACTACTTCTATCAGACCGTCCTCTGTGGAGGGCTCCGACGAGCCTCCCGACTTGTTCCAAGGATGCGTCCCTCCTCCATAACTAAAAAAACAAAGGTAGTTGAGCCACACCCACTATGAAACCTCTAGCTAAACCTCACGTAATTTTATAAATGTATTTTTTGTCAAAACTTGTTTTTTTTTTTTACTTTTTACCATTTTCTAATTTTGCTATCGCAAGAAGAAGAACAAAAAGAAAATAATTTTATCTTATCTCATTTTATAAAATTAAAAATTTCTTGCTTTTCAGCTTATGTCTACCATTAATGGTAAGCCATAGGTTACGATCCTATCTTTAAACGTTGTCTTCCCATCGACAACTCTGTCATTCCTCTGGACTATTAAGCTACTATTATTACTAGCGGACTATAAATTAATATCGATAGGTAAAAAAGTAGAGTACCTAATAGGCTTACAGTATTATTATAGCAATGATTACAAAGAAAAAGTAGATAATAAGTATAATATGTACAAGAAGAGTAAGAGAGTAAGGGCCGATTTTTCAATCGTCAGATAACTTTTATCTATTGAATAAACATGTGACTTTGACATTTGTTCCATACAAAATCTGCCAAAGTCACCTATTTATTCCTTAGATAAAAGTTATCTGTCGATTGAAAAATCGGCCCTAAGACTGATAAAAACTAAAATAAGAAACTATTATGGAGAAAATATATAAAATAAATCTTATTTATTAAGAAATGAACAAAAAATGTCACTCGGAATTGTCAAAAAATAAAAATTAAAAGCCGTATTGTTAGATAATTAAGTTCCTTCTCTTTCATTGTATTTTTTTATATTTTTTATTAGCGTAAGTAAACTAGATTTATGTTTATTTTATAATTTTTACATGGTAATAGTAGCATAACCAAAAGAGCGCATCTCGCCGTTAAACATGTGTTTGGCGAGATTGTATTGTTGTAATATTTATGTGTCATTGTAGATGAATAAATGATAAAAAAAAAACTAGGCCGAATAAGTTGTGAGACCATGCGAAATTTAAAACCACCTGTCCCAGGCACTACAGTATTTTAAGGTTGTGATTACTTCGCTCGGATCGCCCCCGTGGTCTAGTGGTTCAGAGCTTCGCTCTTGACCCGGAGGTAGTGGGTTTGATTCCCGCGTTGAAACAACAAATAATGTTGTTTTCAAGTTTGGATAGGACAATGCAGGCTGATCACCTGATTGTATGACAAGAAAGATGATCCATGCGTCGGATGGGCATTGGGCATGTAAAAAGTTGGTCCTGCTCCTGTTCTCTCGCCAGTCGTGTCGGTTTACCGTCCTGGGTTATGAGAGTAAAAGGAAGAGAGAGTGTCTTTGTGTATTGCACACACACTCGGGCACTATAAAACTCCTGCGTAGCTGGCCTGGTTTCAATGAAATCGGCTATCAACATCGAAATCGGTGAGGGGAGCTATTACTTCGCTTGGAGAATACTGTTTAAATCATTCAATAACGGATGCAAAGGCCTACTTTTTACGTTTTTACTACGGAAATGAAGTTTGTAGAAAGCTGGGACTGCATCCGGAACCTCTCCGGAAAAAAACGATTCCGGTCTAACCCAGATTAAATCTCACTAATCTAATACTTAGGAGTAGGGGCCATCCGATCCGGAAATTTACCCGGATGCAACCTTTTTCTTGTAGTTTATTTCGGCCACCCAGTCCGTTTTTTACCCGACTCCTAAAGAAATTGGGTAATTGTTGTAGATGACTGCCACATATGTATAGTATGTATTGCAAATGAACGACTCATTTTACTAATTGTTTTTTTTTTAGTTATATTAAGTAATTTATATGAGGGGCCAAAAAAATATACATATATTTGGCTTAATATATTATGAACAGTGAATCAACCCATTTACCCAGATAATTGAGTTTAAACTGTCACTTAAACATTTTAGGATAGTAACGTAGTAACGTATTAAGTACATTGTTTCATAGGCGGGTCTTTAGATTAATGTATTTAATACTTTACGACGTATTCTATAATATATTTAAGTGACAATTTGAAGTCATATTTTTCAAAATCATAGTTTTGCTACATATCACATTCATCCATTCATGTCATCAATTAACCTTTTGAATGTTCTTTTTTATTGCTGTTATTATAGCACCCTGGTAAATAAACAATTTAAACCTAAAATTATTTAAGTTCTTATCATTAAAAATAATGAATATATTAATCTATTAAATACAATGTGCGCACGAGAACAGAATAACCGATTGTGACATTACGTTGTTAACCCTACATAGACACCAACCCGCGTACAAATATCGTTTTGCGAAAAACAGAAAGATTATTTTATTTAATTGCTTAACACTTAAACGTTTTAAACCTTTTCCTAATTCCTATTTTAGATTTTGCTCATCTTTTTGATTTTCTGCGTAATGAGTCCAAAAGTTCTGCGTAATATTCATTTAATAACCCAATTGCTAAAAATTAATGACTTTTGAAATAGCTTATTGTATGGATGGTTAAAGTTTGAATAGTACAATGTTGTATTTAACTGTGAGATTTTACAACAAAAGTTTTAATTTTACGACACGCAAGAGACTTATATCAAAGTTGGGCTTTAATGTGAATTAAAATTTTCTAGCTAGGAAAGGCAAACGTCAAGAACTTCGCAATTAAACTAGTCCAGTATAGAAGCAGTAGCAACGTACATATGTAGAATAATTGTCTCTGAAAAACTAAAATTAAAAGAAGTCGGCTATAGACCGCCTTACTTTAATAATAGCTCCCCTCACCGATTTCGGTGTCGGCCGATTTAATTGAAACCAGGCCTACGTAGGAGTTATTTTATAGTGCCCAAGTGTGTGCGCAATACACAAAGACTCTCTCTTCCTTTTACTCTCATAACTCAGTGGGACGGTAAACCGACACGACTGGCGAGGACCGACTTTTTACATGCCCATCCGACGCGGGCGCATGGATCAACTTTCTTGTCAGAAAATCAGGTGATCAGCCTGCATTGTTCTAACCAAACTTGAAAACAACATATTTTGTTGTACCAACGCGGGAATCGAGCCCACGAGCTCCGGGTCGAGAGCGAAGCTCTGAACCACTAGACCACGAAGGTGTCGACGACAGATAGCGTAACATACAATAAATTTGTATAGTGATAATAGCGTCATATAGCGATAGACAATAATTTAGGTCTTAGTTTAACCACTGAATTCGACAAGTAGTCTCGGACAAATTCTTTACGGTTTAATACAGTTATCGTGCTGGCTTCAGGCTCAACCCGACAAAATACCTTTTACGTTAATCCGGCTCCTTGTCCTCAGCTTACAAAATAATCTTATATTAAATCTACGAAAGTCAAAATAAAAAATATTCCAATATTTCCACACACGTCCAAAATCATTATCGTTTGCTGTAATTCGTTTAAAAACGACGTAGCGAGATGAAAATGTTATTTGATTTGATAGTTAGTTAGTTCGAAACCGTTGAACCATGGATATCACTAGCGCCCAGTTTGTTACGACTATAACAGCTCTGTTTAACAAACAATGTTCATTTGTGTGTCCAATGTTTTGAAAATAACAATAGACCGGTTCATATTATAGTCTATGTTTCCCACATGGACTATTATATTAACTGGTAATAAAACGAGTAGTAGTAGTATTATTATCAAACGTTTATAATTTACGTGTAAAAATTATTGTGGTTATTGAATTTATAAATTTTTCAAACGAAGGGAATATAAAAGTGACTTTGACAGATTTTGTATGATAGTTATCTTACGATTGAAAAATCAGTTCTAAGTTATTTATGTATACTAATATTAAAAGAGGAAAAATTTATCTACATGTTTGCATTGACTATTCTGTACTTCGAACTACTGGACAGATTTTGATGAGCTCTAAATCTGTGATAGTTTAGACTATGGGACGGACTTTTAATCGCGGCCTACCATAAGTCTAGCCTTTCGAGTACACGAAATCACTGTAAACTTAATCTATGATGGTATAAAATAAATGTCTTTAGATATATTTTTTTTCAACAGAATCGATTCTGCTTTGATATTTTTATATTTGAATCTCTAAAAGAAGTTAAACATGCGTAGATGTCTTAATTACACACATGTTATCAGAATGACTAAGCTATTTAACGAAACAATCAACATTGGCGACTAATGTGGGCAACTGTAGCTCCCCAAAGGAATCTTTGCTCTTGCCAAATTACAAGTGTACTAACAACCATTAACACTTAATTTATAGAATTATTTTACTACATAATAGTAGTTAGAAGTCGTCGTTACTCTGGTTACTATATTCATAGTCATCGTTTCAGCTATGAACTCCACTATTTATTAGTAGTTTCAGCTTGGCCTACAGTTAGACTATACCTACTCCGTACCGATTAAATGTGATCCAAATGTAAACAAAAATTCTGTCATAACCCTAAAACAGTAATAATGCCTCCCACACCGATTTCATTGACGGTGTCCACTTTCATTGAAAAATTCCAGCTAGGCAGGAGTAATTTAATAGTGCCCGAGTGTGTGCGCAATACACATAAGTACTCTCTCTTCTTTCACTACAGCCTTGGCTACGGTCCAGTGGGACGGATAACCAACACGACTGGCGGGAGATCAGGCGCAAGACAGACTTTTTAGTTTTTACATGCCCATCCGACGCATGGATAACCTGACCATTTATTCTTGGCAGCCCCCCCTAAATATTTATTTTATTTTTACTATAATTATTAGGGAAGTATTTATGTACAGCTTAGTATTTTGGCTGCAGCGCGGCGTGCAATCAATTTTGCCGGCCGTCTATTAATTTTTTCGCGGTTTCTAAAAACGGGACAATTTTGCGTCCCACAGTTCATTTCAGGGACACCGGGACTCGTTATTGTAAAAAGGGACAGTCCCGTTCAAAACGGGACGTCTGGTGACTTTACGCATGGATCATCTTTCTTGTCAGACAATCTGGTGATCAGCCTGCATTGTCCTAATAAATGTTGAAAACAACATTTTTTGTTGTTCCAACGCGGGAATCGAACCTACGACCTCGAGCGAAGCTCTGAACCACTAGACCACGGAGGCAATTAACAAAGTATTATTTACCTTGGAATGTTTAAGAAGACAATGGCGTGCACCCTATGCTCCCTCAGGACGGGCGTGAAGTCCTTCCCATCGCATTCCATGGTAACGAACTCGGCCAGCCCCTTCCATTTGCGCTGCATCAGATCCTTCCCACCTGCCGTGCCGTAGAATAATTTATTCCTGATCCGGGAATTAAACTTTTCCGGATGTGCCTCTGAAACATTAACAGCTGTTAGAATTCATTATACATTTTTTTAGAGTAATAACGCAGAAAATAAAAGAGATGGGCAAAATCTAAAGTAATAATTATGATGAGAAACATTTATAAAAATATCTATCTTTTTCGCAAAACGATATTTGTACGCAGGTTGGTGTAATGTCTATTTAGGGTTAACAAATGACGTCCTCACAATCGGTTGTTCCCTTCTCGTTCGCACATTATATTTAATAGTTTATTATATTCATTGTTTTTAATGGTACTTAAATAATATTAGTTGTTTCATTGTTTGCCAAGGGACTATATTAACATAAATTAAAAAATAACTAAAAATTTAAAATTTAAAAAACACCCGTCTTAGCGTGTAACATTCTTATCACACCTAACAAACGACCTGATGATCTTGAAGACCTGAACCGATTTCTACCAAACATAGCTAAGAACACATTCGACTGATATACTGCCCTGGTAATTGATAGAGCAGTTAGTCAGAAAAGGCAGTTTTGAGAAAATGATACTTAAAGCTTTATATTTAAGTGCCATTTTCTCGAAAGCACCTTTTCTGACTTAGTGCATTATTAATTACCAGGGCAGTATACCTTTCAAACAAAAAAAACCGCCTTAAAATCGGAACATTCGTTTGGGAGCTACGCTACATTTACACAGACATGTCAAACTTGTAACACCCCGACGTTTTTGTGTCGGGGGTTAGAAACATTCAAAAGAATAATTATAAAAGCGAACGTTTTTTCATTGTGTGTATGTTTGTTACTTCTTTACGCAAAAGCTACTAAACTGATATTGACGAAACTTGGCATGTTAGTATTTTACATGCTGTAATTCGCCATAAGCTACTATTTACCGCAGCAGAATGTTCCCGCGGGATTTCATTTTGTTTCAATAAGTATAGTACGTCCGAGATAAATTTAAGCTAAACGTAAACAAAGCCGTCTATGACACAACCATAGTTTAGTCAGTGATGCCAATTGGCCAATATTAATACAATAATTATTGTTTGCTAGGAATCCATAGACTCATATTCTACAATCAGCAGTCTCAAAATGGCGTATTTTTTCTGTGAAAGATTTTCATTTGATGTTTAAACATATTAATTACTGTTTAATTGTTATAAAATGTATTGAATTATGAACTATGATCCTTTAATATACCTGTGAAAGTGTTGATAAGTGTGCACAATAAGTAAATATGTGAAAATTTCGATGTTTTCGGTTTGTTTAACTTTAGGTTAAATTGATTAGGGACGAACTATAGCGGGAAACATCCAGTTTAGAATACGAAGTATACCGTCGACATCGAATGCTTGGCGGATATTTTCTGTCACAAACGCAACAACGGCGAATCTCATGTATTATGTAAGACTATTTCCTTTGTAGCGACTATAATAACTCGAAAAGCCAGCATAGTAATGTAGGATCGCAGAACTCACCATTAGGTAAAGGGTTGTAAAACCCAGCGATAGACACGCTTTGTATTTGAAGCTCTATTCTTAAGTTATTTATAATGTTGTAATATAGAAAGTTGTGAACAGATGTTAGGCTTAAGACAATAGTTATTACCGAAGATATTGACTGGAGTGAAATTGTTTTATAGCCGTAGTTTCTTTTAATTGTGTATTTCTAAGAAGGATAGCTGTTGTATTGATTTCACACCACATGTGCGCGTTAGCATGGGACATAAATTATTGTATTGTTTCAACTACGCATTGTTTGTATAATTTTGGAGAAAGCGATGTTGCGGATGCATGAGCGAGTGGGGTATAAAGTGTGTGTCGATTTTGTGTAGAGTTAGTCCTTGGGTTGCCTTGAAGAAGGCAACTTATCATAGTTTTAATATTGCCTTGATGAAGGCAACTTGTCGAAGTCCTGATGTTGTAGTGACGGTGACAACTGGTCTTTAGTTTGTACTTTTACAAAAATAAACTCGCATTGCTAATTTAATCGTGAACTGCGTTTCCATAAATCCCAAAACCGTAGTATTTCTCAAACGAGGATACTACATTGTGGGGGCTCGTCCGGGATAACTCAATCGGTAACGCTGAGGTCGATTGGGTTGGGATCGCGGTAATATGAAGAAGTTACAAGTGAATTTAGTGTCGTAAAGATGTGTTAACAATTCAGTGCGAGTTCAGAATAGTGCGCGAAGTAGTAGAAGTCAAAGATGTACGGTGTTAATGATAAGGTTGCGGGAGGTGTTAGCGTGGTAGTGGTAGATGACCAGCTGCCCCTAATGACGGTCGTGAAGCTCAGAGAGGAGCTCAGACGGCGAAACCTCCGCGGGACAGGTCGTAAGCCGGAGTTATTGAACAGGCTAAGAGCAGCGCTATTGGTGGAACGAGACCGAGTTGTTGACGGCGAAGAGGAACCAGGCTTCGATGAAGATGATGAAGATGAAGATGACGATGAAGACGTAGAAGAAGACGAGGTTCACGATGCTGCCACTGCCCCAGGACTCGGCAAGGGTAGACTACTGAACCACCTCTTAGGTGAAGAAGAAGAAGATGATGATGAAGATAACCAGAGTCGTTACTTGCCAGTGACTCATAGACGAAGCGGAAAACCGACGGTATTGACATTTAAAGAAGTTGAGGGCTGTCTAAAGAAGTTCAGCGGAGATAAATACTCCAATATTAAGAGCTGGTTAGCCGATTTTGAAAGAATGGCTCGGATATGCAATTGGGACGAGGCACAAAAGATTGTTTACGCCAAACAACTACTAGAAGGATGTGCAAAGATTTTTGTTAGTTTTACAAGGTGTTCCAAATCATGGAAAATGTTAAAGGAGACATTGAGAGACGAATTCCAAGAGTGTACATATCGAGATCGAACTCCTGAAAAAACTATTTATAAGACGGAGAGGCGTGCAGATATCGGACCGAAACTAAGATGTCCAGCAAAAGCTGCACCAACGACGGATAAGACGAGAAGCGTCAACTGTGGAGAAGATCTCTTAGGAGTTTGGTGTCCTTCGAGAGAAAAGGGGAAAAAGTGTCGCGGTAGTTTTGTACCTTCGGAATGTGTGACGAAATCGACTGATGTGTGTGTGTTTTCCCAACCAACAGAAGAGCAATGTCAAAAAAGTGTAATTAGAGACAATAAGTCGTTAGAAGTAGTAAAGACAGTTAAAAGTGACGTGTCGTTAATATGTGAGCGTGTGTGTAATAAGTTGGGGTCCACGCCGCTAAAACAGCAGGTGTGTATAACAGAGCCGAGATGTGATATAAGTAGCGATATCGTAGATATTGTCGTAGACGTAAATAAAGAAGTTAATGTGTTTAAAAATGAGTATTGTTCTAAGCAGATGACAAAAACTGTAGGTTATTGTAAACCTGAGGTCACGGGTGATGTAGATAGTTGTGAAATGATAGTTTGTAAACACTTTAAGAAGGTGGTTATACGGCCACGCCGATTAGCTCCTTCAGAGCGGAAAGAAGTAAAAGATTTGAGCATAATACTGGAGAAGAAACATGTAATTAAAAGTAGTTTAAATAATATTGAGAGAGAAGAAAACATATTTTTATTAGATGTTAAGTATAAAGTAGATTATTATAGATTAGATGAAAAGATGTTACATTTATTGTATTTTTGTGGTAGCGACGACGTGCCGAGAAATGTACAAGACAATGATGAAAGTCTTAAACGTTGTTTCAAAGACGCCGACGGATATTTATTTAAGTTGTTATATATAAAAACTGATGAACGAAAACTAGGAATAGTTCTTATTAGAATAGTGATGCAGGTACCACCTGACCGAGGACGTTTTTGACGATGACAATTGAGGGCAATTGTCGCTGCAGGATGGCCGAATGTAGGATCGCAGAACTCACCATTAGGTAAAGGGTTGTAAAACCCAGCGATAGACACGCTTTGTATTTGAAGCTCTATTCTTAAGTTATTTATAATGTTGTAATATAGAAAGTTGTGAACAGATGTTAGGCTTAAGACAATAGTTATTACCGAAGATATTGACTGGAGTGAAATTGTTTTATAGCCGTAGTTTCTTTTAATTGTGTATTTCTAAGAAGGATAGCTGTTGTATTGATTTCACACCACATGTGCGCGTTAGCATGGGACATAAATTATTGTATTGTTTCAACTACGCATTGTTTGTATAATTTTGGAGAAAGCGATGTTGCGGATGCATGAGCGAGTGGGGTATAAAGTGTGTGTCGATTTTGTGTAGAGTTAGTCCTTGGGTTGCCTTGAAGAAGGCAACTTATCATAGTTTTAATATTGCCTTGATGAAGGCAACTTGTCGAAGTCCTGATGTTGTAGTGACGGTGACAACTGGTCTTTAGTTTGTACTTTTACAAAAATAAACTCGCATTGCTAATTTAATCGTGAACTGCGTTTCCATAAATCCCAAAACCGTAGTATTTCTCAAACGAGGATACTACAGTAATATCTCCGACAGACACACTGGGTGGCAACTTGGAAATTTAGTATATTTTTCCCGCCCAGAGCCCCGATTCTCGTATCTAGAACTTCGTTTCGATCGAAGATCTGTCCCGATTGCACGCGCGCCAAATCATACGAGTGGGGCAGACTGAGATTCGAAGGGAAGTCCGATGCACGAGAATCGAGATTACCATGTTTCGAATATCGTTTCTATTGTCAGTCAGTCCCGCTCGCACGCTTATGAATTGACGTGCGTACGAGCGAAATAGACTGTCGTTCGAAACTAAGTTCGAGCCACAAGAATCAATGCACTGTGTCTCGAGGGTGATTGACAATATTTATAATAAATACCCAGGCAATATATATATTTTGAATAGTTATCATCAAATTGATTTCCTATTATGGTCACTTTTCATAATGATCGGGCATTATGTATAATGCGTAAATTATTATATGGTCCATAACATATTATATTTAATGAATATAATTATCCTGCTTGCACGCGAGCCAAATCATGCGTGCTCGCCCAGGTCAGACTGGTATTCGAAACGAATCGCACAGGAATCGGGGTCCTGAACATCAATTGCCATGGGGTGCCTGAGAAAGAATAGCAACTCCCCATCAACTATCTTTCTCGTGGGTGTTGTAAACGACGGAGGGCATAATTATATATGTCGCAGTCATCTAATTGAAATCGCTGTTTCATTGAGTGACTAGCGTTTTTATCGAATGACGACACTTAATTGAAATATTAGGCCGAAAATTCATTCAACAATCGTCACTCAACGTCCAATTAGTTAGTGGATTATAATGTTGTATTGTCAGTCAGGTAATTGAATTTTTTTCTCACTGCACCGCTAGTAGTCACCAAAACAAATATGGCGTCAAACAGCTCGCACTGATAGCAATGTGTTGATATTTTTTTTACTAAATCGACATTAAAGTACGATACTCGTTATAAAATAGTGTGACAGCATGGATTTATCTATTATTACGTCGCCGCCGGCTACTCTAAAATAAAAATTGGAGGTGAAACTGTCTGAGTACAGACGACTTATTGAAGGTAAGTTTTAAACATGCTGTACGTCATAGTTTTACTAATTTAGCTGATAAAACATACAAACTACACTAAATGGATGTATTTATGTTATATTATTATGTATACTAGAATTTGAAAAGTCACATTTATCGATAAAATATCGGTAGTGTGAGCGCAAATTAGAAAAAAAAATCACCTAACTAGATATTCCATATGTAGGTAATTCGTCGACTACGCTAAATGACTAAATGACGTTCAGTCAAGACGTTGGACGTTACAATAAACAACATGACGAGTTGTCCTTTAGTCTTTCAATATAATGTCGTCATTCGATAAAAACGCTAGTCACTCAATGAAATGGCGATTTCAATTAGATGACTGCGACACGTACAAACGAAAACAATTACCCAATTTCTTTAGGAGTCGGGTAAAAAACGGACTGGGTGGCCGAAATAAACTACAAGAAAAAGGCATCCGGGTAAATTTCCGGATCGGATGGCCCCTACTCCTAAGTATTAGATTAGTGAGCTTTAATCTGGGTTAGACCGGAATCGCTTTTTCCGATTCCGGATGCAAGTAGTCCCAACTTTCTGCAAACTTCATTTCCGTACTAAAAAGTAGGCCTTTGCATCAGTTATTGGATGATTTATTTTACACAGTATTCTCCGAGCGAAGTAATTTATAGTAATTTCAATTAGATGACAGCGACATATACACCGTAAATGGGCAGCAGCGTTAGCAGCGTTAACCGCGGACGATGTTACTGTAAACTGCGCTCGCCAAATCGCCTGCCAAACGTGGCGAGAATACGATATTACCCCCATGAAACTTTGGGGGAGGCTTACATCCGGTAGTAGATGTCATAGCTGAAATGATGATGATGATGAACTTCAATTATGAGGTTTCTGAATGTAATTTTTCCCTAAGCCTTTGTCACGCGAAAGCAAAATGGAAGTTTTAAAAAGCGTCGCAGCCTCATTGTACGGCTGAAAGCGTTTTTGCGGCGGAGGGGTATTCACGAAATGGCCAGCAGCCACACCGCAACAAAGAACTTTCAGCGAATCTTTTGTATTGGACTCAAATTCATTAATTGAATTTTATGCATTCTACCGAGCAAATATATAAATATAACATCTACAGACGCTCCACACCACGTCAGTCTAGTAGTTGGGTAATTGTATCTTCTGTTACGGGAGCCTGCGGGATGTATATTTACTCTTGATCATTCAAAAATATTCAAGGCTTTTACTATATTATTACACACATATAATACACATCCATGATCCTGTGAAACCCTTGTTCTCGGCGGGATACGATCCCGCAATATGTCACTTGAGCTTAGCCGCTAGGTACTGAGCCTCAGTATTCAACGTATAACCTTGATTAGGAATTTCCTACAAAAATCCCTCAAATATATAGAGTACCTTACACTTAAAAGAACTTAGGAGGTAATCCGATACACCTGTTGTTAGATAGCGCCTTTGATACAATATCTTACACAATTTGTATCCTAGTATTATGTGGTATACGCTTAAAATAGGATACGTAATATATTATATAAATACTTAAATAACATATATAAACGATAATTCCATCAAAAACATAACTTGTAAAAAGTGACAAGTCTCGCTACTTAGTCATTTTGCCGTGAAAAATTGTGAGATCCATGTGTTGCCAAGCTCGGTCGGTCTAACAACATCATAAAGTGATCTTATCAATATTATTAAAAAATCTTTTATGTTTTGAATAAATTAGTACATTGACAACTTCTGTTTCAAATTGAATGAAATTTTAAATATGCTGTGTTTATACAATGCTTACTTGGTAACTAAAAATGCAGGCTTCTAGTTTTACCCACAACGAAGTTATAGGGGGTTGAAAAATGGCCTGAACTGATGGTAAGGCCATGCTCAACTTGGCGGGGGCACTACCGTGCCCCCAAATAAGTATCAAATCACATGCTGCCTCTGTCTGGTTGGCGGAATGACAAGTACGGCCACACAGAACGAAGAAGACAGACAGGGCAGTCACTTAACTCAAGCGCCACTCAATTTAATTATCGTTTCAATATTATAATTAAATTTGTCGTATCTAATATAAGTGAAACATACCTCTTGCTTCATGAAACTCTAATGCAATATGGGCGTCCACACCAAATGAGAAATAGTTATTGACCACGTTCAAAGGGAGTTCTGGTTTGGCGTTGCTGGTGTCTTCCCCCGTCGCCTCCTCGTTTGGCTCCACTTTGAGCTCCCAGCGGTCCAGCAGTACAGTGTCACTTTCGCCAATGTGAGCCAAAATTTTTGATATCGGCTCATCCTCGTAGCCCTAAAATAGCACAGATAAATTTTAAATATCGAACGCTACAAAATATTCAAAATATGGAAATAACGTTGTTAAACTCGTTTCGAAATGAGCCTTGTAACCCTAAAATTTACACAAATTAGTTTAAAAACGTTAAATAAAACCTTAAGGACGCGTTTGCAAATGTGATGTTTGACAACAGCCTGTATGACATTTTTTTAAAATATATTTTGTTCAATAAATCAACATAGTGACCAAATAAGATCAACCTTAATGTTAATGATTCATGTACAGGTGAACATATTTCTCGGTGTCATGTAATTTTTCTTAATAATGATGAAATTATTATAATAATATTTGCTAATATAATTGAAGGTATAGGAAATAGGCAAAACACGTAAAAATTTTTAAGGATACATACTTTTTTTTCTAATCAATGCTTAATACAATTATTGTATTGTTTCCTCAACTTATATGCGTTTTCATTCAATACTTATAAACTATCAAAATAAGCTAATTAAGAGCCAAAAAATTAACCCAAACATGAGTTTTTTTTGGGTTAAGAGGCTTCAGGAAATTGTTTTTATAACAAAAATATTTTTGGAACCAATTTTACATAAAGTTTTGTAGGACTTGGTCAAGTTTACTACCTTTGGTTGGAAACTTGACCATAGATAATAATATATACAGGGTGTAAAAAGAGCAGTCACTATAACTTTGAGATACGGTTATACTACATTTCCTCTTTTTGGAAATGATTTTTTTTAAATATTTTCCGTGTCAAAAACTATTTTTTTTTTACTTTTTACCATTTCTTATTTTTGTGTCGCAAAAATACAATAACAATAAACCAATTGTTTTTTTTTTTAATTTTCGTAAAAAAATAAATAAAAAAAATTATATTTCTAGAATGAGAAAAGGTAGTATAATCATATCCCAAAGTTATAGTGACTGCTCTTTTTACACCCTTTATATTGTTTTTATTTATTTTAATACTATACCCTATAATAAAACAAATAAAAACAATAGCTTTCCAAGATAACAAACGCTGTAAATAAATGGTTTCCACTCAGATAGCTGCATTTAAAATTGTAATGAGTTTATATGAGTTTATCATGCGGCAGAGCAAATGAAATTGTTGTGACATTAAATATACCGCATGGAAACTTGTAATTTATGGAGAGACTTACTGAGGTGAATATCTCTGAAGCACCTTTCAAGAGCTTCTGGTATGAATAACGCTCAAGTTTTTGCTAATGAAGACAAAATTATAATGTATTTTCTATATGCTAAAAGCATGAGGCTTTTGAATATAAAATTGGCGTTTTACTTTCTTTGTGTATGGCTATGCCATCATTTACAACATGCTCATGAAGTCATCCACACTGATTCTGTAACGCGTTACGTAACGAAACAGTTTACCCTTCAATAAGATTTAAGAAGTTATCACTTCAAGGGATGTAGTTAAATAGACACTCTCATTTTTGTAGGTTTATTACGTAGTAAAAACTGTACGTGTCTGAAAGAAGATGTAGTGACAAAAATTGAGAAAGGTATGCTGAGATGGTTTGGTCATGTCGAGAGAATGGATGACGAACGATTGACGAAAAAAGTGTATAAGGCGAGTGTGAATGGAAGTGTGGGAAGGGGTAGACCTAGGCGGACGTTTGAAGACCAAATTGGAGACGTCTTGAAAAAAGGCCAGGTCAAGAGTACCCTAAACCGAAGAGCGTGTATGAAGAGAATAATGAAAGTGGACGAAGCGAAACAAGTGTGTAAGGATCGTAGCAAGTGGAAGAGGCGTGATTGTATGTATGTATGTATTACGTAGTATAATGTGCTTTATCGATAAGCTATCCAGTGGTGTAAATGAAATTTGTATGGGGATAGTAGATAATATGTAGCTGCAACATTCAACTGTACCGCTCAATTTTGTAATCATTAGTATTTTTTAATTGCGTCCCTATTAAGCAATTAAAAGACGTTTACGTCAATTTATCAAATTGGTCAATAGAGCACACACGTGTTAGAGTGGTTGCTTGGACCACGCTTAAGCAAACGTACTCTGGTACGATTGTCCGACGATTTGAAAAACATATTATAAACGGTCGAATTGAGCAACCTCCTCCTTTTTTGGAAGTCGGGTAAAAATATAGCAGGCAGCAGAGAGGACTGCCCAAAGATTGTTGGCGCTCATTGGGGGGCCTATGTTTAGCAGTGGACGGCCCATGATGATGATCATGATTCACGTCAAAAAGAAGTTTACTTACCCCTCCCCAGCCCAGTGCCCTGGCCAGGTCGTTTCCCGTGCCTAGCGGCAACACGCCCACCGCTGGGCGCGCGCCGATCTTGTCCAGCACGCTCAGCACCCAGCCCACGGTCCCGTCCCCGCCGCACGCCAGCACGCGCAGGTTCGGCACCTTCCGGAACATTTCTAACCTGAAATCGCATATTCATTAACTCATTTACATTACATTACTCATAAACATAATAATACCTCCCCTCGGCCGATTTCGGTGTCGGTAGCCGATTTCATTGAAACCAGGCCAGCTACGCAGAAATTATTTTATAGTGCCCAAGTGTGTGCGCAATACACAAAGACACACTCTCTTCCTTTAACTCTCATAGCCCAGTGGGACGGTAAACCGACACGACTGACGAGAGATCAGGCGCAGGACCGACTTTTAACATGCCCATCCAACGCATGGATCATCTTTCTTGTCAGACAATCAGGATCAGCTTGCATTGTTCTAACCAAACTTGTAAACAACATTTTTTGTTGTTCCAACGCGGGAATTGAACCCACGACCTCCGGGTCGAGAGCGAAGCTCGTTCTACATACTCTCATAAAATGTATGGAAAAAACGCAGCGTCGACCGCATCCGCATCAGTACCCCGAGCATTGAAGGTTTCGTAAAGTAATCATCGCCGAGGGAACAAAAAGTTTTCAATGTTCCTGGGTCATGGATGTGTATTAAATTTGTGTATAATTATAATAAAAATCTTAATATGTGTATAGTATAAAATAATTAAACATAATATAATATTTCCGTTCTCTGGTACCTGTAACACAAGTTCTTCAGATACTTAGCTTAGCTTTAGTCTCTAGACATTATTATTAGTTATTAGAATCAGGTGTCACTTTATGTAAATCCACAGCATATAATTCTTGCTGGCGAGTGTACTTAGTATAAGTAGGTTATGAAAGCGCGTTAAACACGTTATGCCTATGCGTCCACCCACTAAATGAGTGGGGCAGACAAAAAACTATAACCACGTTCTTTTGATATAGTACTTGTTGACTGATGATGTAAGGTAGCTAACACACAAAGAAGAAGATCACACATATTCCGACATCCAAAAATTTAATCAGCCGCATCTTTGAGAAACTAATTTCCTGAATACCTTTGCGTATAAATACACGTGCAAATACTTCGAGTTGAGGACGCCACACTTACCCGGGGCCCGGCCCTCCTTGAGTGAGATCAAAGACTTGTCGTGGATTTAGAAGCCACTGGAATTTCTGGAGTAGTCTTACGCCTTGATTCCCTCCACTTTTGGGATTAATGAAAACTAGGACGGGCTTCACTGTGGAGGTGGGAATCGGTTTTATGACGAACGTTTTCTGTTCGCTTTTCGCATCCTTTGCTTTTTTCTTTGTTCCTGTTTTCTTTTTTGGGGATTTCCGCAGTGACGACTTGAAGCTGCCCGTTCGGGGGAGCTTCACGATCCACGCCGGCGGCACTATTATGTTCACTTGCGTGCCTGGAACAATACATTATATAGTAACATTTTAATTTTAGCAGAGAAAATGGCTGGGCTCGTAACCTAACCTAACCTGACCACCTTCTACATAGCATTTTTAATATATTCAATCTGTCGCGTTTTACGGAGAGATAGTTGATAGTGTAATATATTCCCACTGTCGCGTTTTACGGAGAGATAGTTGATGGTGTAATATATTCCCTCTGTCACGTTTTATGGAGAGATAGTTGATGGTGTAATATATTCCCACTGTCGCGTTTTACGGAGAGATAGTTGATTATAATATATTCCCTCTGTCACGTTTTATGGAGAGATAGTTGATGGTGTAATATATTCCCACTGTCGCGTTTTACGGAGAGATAGTTGATGGTGTAATATATTCCCTCTGTCGCGTTTTACGGAGAGATAGTTGATGGTGTAATATATTCCCACTGTCGCGTTTTACGGAGAGATAGTTGATGGTGTAATATATTCCCACTGTCGCGTTTTACGGAGAGATAGTTGATGGTGTAATATATTCCCACTGTCGCGTTTTACGGAGAGATAGTTGATGGTGTAATATATTCCCTCTGTCGCGTTTTACGGAGAGATAGTTGATGGTGTAATATATTCCCTCTGTCGCGTTTTACGGAGAGATAGTTGATGGTGTAATATATTCCCACTGTCGCGTTTTATGGAGAGATAGTTGATGGTGTAATATATTCCCACTGTCGCGTTTTACGGAGAGATAGTTGATGGTGTAATATATTCCCTCTGTCGCGTTTTACGGAGAGATAGTTGATGGTGTAATATATTCCCACTGTCGCGTTTTACGGAGAGATAGTTGATGGTGTAATATATTCCCACTGTCGCGTTTTACGGAGAGATAGTTGATGGTGTAATATATTCCCACTGTCGCGTTTTACGGAGAGATAGTTGATGGTGTACTTACTATTCTTACTCCAGCAACCCACTATTATATTTATTCAAATCATATTAATAAATCCTTAAATTTACGAAATGAAAGAAAGGACTTTGTCGCGTTGTTTTGTATGATTGAAACATGTCAGAAGAGAGGCCGAGGTTAAGTTTTTCTAAATATTCATACGGAGATGGTCCCATGTGTGTGTAATATTTGTCAACGACGATTTTCCGAGAAAACAGATCTGAACTACGTCACGACTCACGTACAAACCAACTACGTCCTATTCATAAACAGCACGTGTCTATGTGTTGTACGCGTCAATTCTCACATTTTGGCTTAAATAATATGAATATTAAGAATAAAATCACGGGCTAAAGAAATGCAAAAAAAGGTTTTAGTAAAGTTTTTTTAGTATTGCTGTCTCTGCCCGATCAAACCGATAAGACAACTGTACCTTTAAATGAAATTACCTATTTAATGTACGAGAAAACGCGTTCACGCGGTCGCGTAGACCCCTGCTTCTGTATAGAAAAACGTTCGTTGTGTTTCCTCTTAAGACTTGCTCTATCGGCGAACTTCATTGCTTCATAGAATTAAGTTTCTTGATGAAGATTGACAGTGGCACTACCTACCGGGTCCAAGTAATACACTAAAACCTTCCTCGAGAACACTCTATACATTGGTGAAAACAGATCGGCGCAGTAGTCTCTGAGCTTATCACGAACAGACAGACAGAGGAAGAGGATTTTGTTTTATAATTTGTAAAGATGTATAATATGTTACCGCCTGAACAATTATACGCTATCAGCGTATAAATGGCGCGAAGTAAAATATGCTGTGATTGGCCGCCGATGATATTTGAACCATTATAAGCTAATACCATTGGTGTTACATAAATAGCGCGGGATTAAGTGTGCTGTGATTGGCCGCCGATGATATTTGAACGTAACACATAGATTTTTTCGCTCCATTTTTTTGCTCTATTTTTGTTGTACGCATTATAATATTATAAAATTTCTAAAACCAAATGTAATTATTACCGAAGAATATACGCATCATCAGCCTGTTTGCTGTTCCTCTTCACTCCTCAAAATATAATAATTAGCAACACGCAGCAAAACCAGCAGAAAGGCACTAAATACTTAAACAGTATGGTAGATTGATATTTTCCATGGCCTACAATCCCATACAATCTATCTTAAATTAAAAAAAATGCTATAGATGTCACTACTATTAACGTTTGTAATTATAAAATGCAAATATTATGCCGAATTAAGTACAAACATTGATATTAACAGTCGAATTGCCAGTATTAGGGTGATACCATATTCTAGTACTAGGTCGTGTCTCTGTTATAACGGGTGTAAAAAGAGCAGTCACTATAACTTTGGGATATGAAAATAATACCTTTTCTCATTCTAGAAATGCATTTTTTTAAATTTTTTTTAGGCTTTGTTATTATTTTTGCGACAAAAATATTTTTTTTTTTTTAGTTTTTGACAAAAAAAAAATACATTTCCGAAATAAGGAAAGGTGGTATAATCGTATCTCAAAGTTATAGTGACTGCTCTTTTTACACACTGTATATATCTACTTTGTTATATTTACCTAGCGAGCATTCTTCGCCTATTCGTTGTATGTTGAAACAGCTGTCCTTGTTGTGGTAGGCGTCCTTACACCAGGAACAGCTTATTGCTACTATCTCTTTGGAGCTGAAGGACAGCTTGGCTTGTACAGACTGAAACAATAATAGCTTTTAGTTGCACCATTCATACAACACTATACCAAAAATAAGATAGGTATTACGGAGCTCTGAAATTGATGAAATGGAAATGATTACTTTATGGACAAATTTATCATTTGTACTTTGCACTAAATATAAAACCAAATCCATCGACGGGCCGGGTTAATTGAAACTGGATTTTTATTTATATCGCCCAAGTGTGTGCGCAATACACATAAGAACTCTCTCTTTCTTGACTCTCGTAAGCCCAGTGAGACGGATTACCGATGACTAGTGAGAGATCAGGACACAGGACAGACTTTTACATGTCCATCTGACTCACATATTATCTTTTATATAAGACAATCAGATGATCAGCCTGCATTGTCCTAACCAAACTTTAAAATAGCTTTTTTTGTTGTTCGAACGCGGGAATCGAACCCACATGGTGACATATTTTAGTATACATAATATATGGTGGGTTGAATTTGAAAAAAATCCATTTAATTTTTTAAAGCTCAATCTAAAATTTTAACCGCAATTTAAAGGCTTTTAGTTAGAAGATGTGGGTAGTTAGGTAATTAGGCAGATACGCACACTATCGTGTATTTCATTTTCTACTGAGTTTTGGGACTTAATGCACCAGCCGCAGCAGCTGCGCCGGAGGTGCTAGCAACAAAAACATGCAACATTCATACAAACAAACAAAACAAAAAAAAATACAAATAAATTAGTGATAATACTTAAGGGTGTGTATGTGTCTACTATGTAGAGTATACTGTGAAAGTACCAGCGCTGAAATATGTGTATTTTCATGTTTCTATGAGAAATGCCCCAACATCATAAATTTTACCATATAATAAATTAAAATAAAGTACCTCTTTCAGCGCTGGTACTTTCATAGTAAACTCAAAATACGGAACTGACACACACATCCTAAAGTATTATCACTCATTAATATTATACCTGTATAAACATGCATAAAACTATGTAGCATAAAAAGTAACAACTTTACTAAATAAACACTTTAACCCGACTACTTATTACTCTTTAGGTGCGCAGTGCGCTCCAGTTGTAAGGAAATGGGGTTATTAACGAAGTTTTCAATCAAATTCTGTTTTTTTGTATGAACTTATGACGATAGAAACAGGAATGTGATTGAATATTTGGTTAATAATGTTGTTTTCTTGCAACAGGATCCTTATTAAATGCTATCGCTATTTATCGCTTACGATGTTCGAAAACAAAATGTATTTGACACAAACTTCGCTAAATGACATACGAATTCGCTCGTCATTTAAATCCCATACATTTTGTTTTCGAACTTCGTAAGCGATAAATAACGATGGTAACTTAAATAAGGACCCTGTTGCAAGAAACTAACATTATTAACCAAATTTTCAAAGGCCCCTGGAAGACACCTTACCATTAAAATATTATAGTAGTATGTACTACGCGCCTGTTTGTTTTAAATTAGTTACAGTTGTAATTTAAAATTTCCTCTATTAGGTCTACTGGAAGAAAGTTTCATACAAATTGCGTAAGTATATTATTAAAATAAAATGGGATCAGTAGTTTAGTTGGTATAATAGAAAAACATACCATAGTCTGACAAAATTGTTACTCTACCCATTGGGTTTACCGTAGTCGGGAAAAACAAAATCAAAATACCTATATACAGTGTTTTGGGGATGAGTGTAGGCATTTTTCAGATGGATAGGTTCGGTCTATGCGATCATTTTCTAGTATGGGAACTATAGTTTTTGAAATGTATGAAAGTCACTAAGATTTGTTTTTGATTTTTTTTTCTTTTCACTACAATTTCATTGCTTTTGGCAATCGGAATAGTTGTAAGACTTTTAATTCGTCTTGTGTTATGTGTTTAAATCGAGAAATAAAATTTAATATGAAACTGTGTCTATTTTTTAGCTTGATAACCCAAAAAGTGTACAGTATTTAAAAAAAAGCAGTTTTTTGCTCCTAACTTAAAAACTAAAGGATATCGGACTATAGTACCCGTACTAGAAAATGATCGCATATACCGACCCTATCCATCTGCAAAATGCCTACACGCATCCAAACAACCTGTATAAATAAAAAAAAACTGCACAAAAATATCTATCCTAAATGCTGACAGTTAAATAAATATTTAAGCAAACACAATGGCAAATTGGTTAACTTTAGTATATATTTTGACACACACAACACAATTATAACATGCTCTTGTCCAAAAGTTTTAATGAAACCTCACGAGAACATGAGAAACGTTTTAAATCATTAGGCCCCACTTGCGTCAGTGTGGGTTTAATTAGCAATCCAAAGTTAGCCGCTTAGTATTTATAAGAATTATTTAAGGTGACTTTGGGTTTATCAACAAACTCATACTGGCACACGTAAACAACTTAGATTTAACTAGTTTTCCCGTTTAGATTTAATTACTTCATATCTTGACGCACTGACAGCAGCACCAGATACCGCAGTGTATAATAATACATTGAAATCTTCCTCGAATTATAAAGAATCACTCTATACATTGCTAAAACAGCATGACGATCGGTGAATTGCGTTTATCGCAAATAGACAGACGCAGTAGAGGACTTTGTTGTATAAAAACAAAAAATTAAAAAAAAAAACTAGACTTAGGGCGTGTTTCACCAAGCAAAGTTAAAGTTTAACCATGTTAAAATACCATGGCTTCTCGTTCATTGACAGGAAATACGAGAGGGATAACATGATATTTAACGAAGGATTAACTTTAACATTGCTTGGTGAAACACGCCCTTAGCGTGTAACATTAACATGTAACATTCCTATCACACCTAACAAACGACCGGATGACCTTGAAGACCTGAACCGATTTCTACCAAACATAGCTAAGACCACTCTCGATTGATATACCTTTCGAACAAAAAAAATGGCATTAAAATCGGATCATCCGTGTGGGAGCTACGATGCCATAGACAGACACATACACATTTACATAGACACGACAAACTTATAACACTCCGTTTTTGCGTTGGGCGTTAAAAAAGTAGCATATCTATTATTGGATAATTTATACAGTATTCTCCGCGCGAAGCAATCACTCTTTCAATATTGGAGTGCATGAGATGGGCGGTTTTAAATGTCGCATGGTTGCCCAGCACATTTGGCCTTCTCACAACATATTCGGCCCAGAGGAATGACTGGTCAATACGTCTGGGACCAACCGTGTGCGGGTTTGCAGATGGGCGGTTTTAAATGTCGCATGGTTGCCAAGCACATTTGGCCTTCTCACAACATATTCGGCCCAGAGGAATGACTGGTCAATACGTCTGGGACCAACCGTGTGCGGGTTTGCTCACGATGTTTTCCTTCACCGTAAGAGCGTCCATGTAACTTGAGATCTGAAAAAGTCTCAATGGAACATGCCACAACCTGGGAATCGAACCTACACCCTTATGAGTGCTAATCTACCCTACATACCCGGTGTATATGTAGGATATTTAGTTTATTAGTTATTTTAACAATTTACATTCAGGAACATATCCAATATCAACAAATTAGTGTCAAGACCGTATTCTTGGATGATCGCACAATCGGCTTCTGCTTGGCCGTTTTATTTCACACACGATAAATGAATGCCTATAAAATCTTCGTAACGGTAGCAAAACGGCCAAGTATCACGTTTTAACTGAAATGTAGAGTAAGTGAAGCTAAGCCTAGTAAAGTAAGGGCGCATAGATCAAGAACTTTGGTTCTACATGGGATTTGTCCACTTTTTGATAGATTTTGATCAAGGTGCTGGTAGATTTAGGGCGAGTAGTCTTTGGAACTTGGCTTTATACGATATCTGATAACTTTTTCACAGGGTAAGCTATATAGACTAGTCTTGGCAACATTTTTACATGAAAATATTTTTGGTGGGATTTCATTTATTTTTGTAAGTTGTTTAATGGACTTGTTTGAGTTTAAAAATAACCTATTTTGACCCCGGGCAAATAATTTCGCCTTATTCTTCGTCCGGAATTTAGATAATTTATTGTATTTCTTTTCATTTGATACCCATATTGTGAGAGTGCCTGTGAAAACGATAAATCGCTATTTTGGATTAAAAATAGCGGCATTCATGAAATCTTGTATGAATTGTATTTGTTTTCTCAAACTCTCTCATCATATTTTGTTACCCATATTGTAGGGGTTGATATGAAAACTTTAAGTCTCCATTGTGGCTGTGTAACACCGAACTTCAATAAAACACCTCACTACTATAATTGAACTCTCTTTATACTGTATTCTTGTTTTTTTTTTCGAAAGTGATATAACTATCCGGGTGGCTAGTTGTTTAGTCATAAGCTTGTTTAATAATTTTAGTGTTTGCTAAAATAATAATAATAATAATATCTCCCACTCTGATTTCGGTGACGGTGACCGGTTTCATTGAAACCAGTCCAGCTACGCAGGAGTAATTTTATAGTGCCCAAGTGTGTGCGCAATGTATAGAAGCACTCTCTTTTTCTTCACTCTCGTAACCCACTGGGACGGATAACCGACACGACTGGCGGGAGATCAAGCGCAGGACCAACTTTTTACATGCCCATCCGACGCATGGATAATATTTCTTGTCAGCCAATTAGGTGATCAGCCTGCCTTGTCTAAACCAAACTTAAAACGTGTTTCCAACGTGGGAATCGAACCGACGACGACCACAGTCGAGAGCCAGGCTCTAAACCATTAGACCACGGAAGCGTAATAACTAAAATTGTATAAATAAATTGATCGTGTCATTTTGAAACTTATAAAATTTTGTCATGCGCCAATCAATTAAAAGTCGATTAAGTACTTAATTTATGGTCACAAACTTCTTTGAGTATCGAAGTTTTTACAATTTAGACTACAAAAAATCTACGCATTTGGAGTTTTATGTAACGTTTGTTTTTCGTTTATTGTTATCATTATAAAACGTTACCGACTGTTAAATGTTTGTGTTTAGATGTTTCACAGTTCTAAACATAGATGTCGCTGTTAGGAACCTGCATCGCGCTATCGAGGTGTCGAACGATTTTTATATAAGATTATACGGATATTATATTAACACTGACGTTAGCTCACCAATCATCCCACATCATATTATTAATTGATTTTTATTTAACAACAGATAGAGCTTGTCCGGACTTGTTCCATACAACGACAGTTATATTATCTCCTGTGTGACCGACAGCAATTAACAACTATTAGCTGCCTGCATATTCGCGCTATTTTAAATAAGTAGATAAAAAACTAATTTGCCTCTCATATAATATAATATTAAAATAATATATTTTTCATCTTCGGTAAAAGTCGGTCACCGATTAATAATTGGTGACCGACTTTTTGTAGTTGAATAATAGAATATACTGATTGCAGTAGTGAAACGCACTCAACATACATACAGTCGGACATAAATTATATGGAGCAAAACTCTGAAAGATTATGGGTCCTACAAAAAGTAGTTCGTAGGTTATTTATGTACTTGTATATTATATTCCTTTTATAAATTAAAGATCATCAGATCCTTATAATAAACATCCGAATATGGTGGTCCACCATATTATTGGATTCAAAAGCCCAGCGCCGCGACGCTTGCCGACGCTCAGCGCCGCGACACCAAGCGCCGCGACGCCTACCGACTCCCAGCGCCGCGACGCCTGCCGACGCCCAGCGTCGCGACGCCTGCCGATGCCCAGCGCCGCGACGCCCAGACCGCGACGCCAAGCGCCGCGACGCCTACCGACGCCCAGCGCCACGACGCCAAGCGCCGCGACGCCTACCGACGCCCAGCGCCGCGACGCCGAGCGCCGCGACGCCTACCGACGCTCAGCGCCGCGACGCCTGCCGACGCCCAGCGTCGCGACGCCTACCGACGCCCAGCGCCGCGACGCCTGCCGATGCCCAGCGTCACGACGCCAAGCGCCGCGACGCCTACCGACGCCCAGCGCCGCGACGCCTGCCGACGCCCAGCGTCGCGACGCCTGCCGACGCCCAGCGCCGCGACGCCTGCCGACGCCCAGCGCCGCGACGCCTGCCGACGCCCAGCGTCACGACGCCAAGCGCCGCGACGCCTACCGACGCCCAGCGTCGCGACGCCTGCCGACGCCCAGCGCCGCGACGCCAAGCGCCGCGACGCCTACCGACGCCCAGCGCCGCGACGCCTGCCGACGCCCAGCGTCGCGACGCCTGCCGACGCCCAGCGCCGCGACGCCTGCCGACGCCCAGCGCCACGACGCCTGCTGACGCTCAGCGCCACGACGCCTGCCGACGCCCAGCGTCACGACGCCTGCCGACGCCCAGCGCCGCGACGCCTGCTGACGCCCAACGCCGCGACGCCTGCCGACGCCCAGCGCCGCGACGCCTGCCGACGCCCAGCGTCACGACGCCAAGCGCCGCGACGCCTACCGACGCCCAGCGTCGCGACGCCTGCCGACGCCCAGCGCCGCGACGCCAAGCGCCGCGACGCCTACCGACGCTCAGCGCCGCGACGCCTGCCGACGCCCAGCGCTGCGACGCCTGCCGACGCCCAGCATCGCGACGCCTACCGACGCCCAGCGCCACGACGCCCAGCGCCGCGACGCCTGCCGACGCCCAGCGTCGCGACGCCTACCGACGCCCAGCGCCGCGACGCCTGCCAACGCCCAGCGCCGCGACGCCTGGTGACGCCCAGCGTCTCGACGCCAAGCGCCGCGACGTCTGCCGACGCCCAGCGTCACGACGCCTGCCGACGCTCAGCGTCACGACGCCAAGCGCCGCGACGCCTACCGACGCCCAGCGCCGCGACGCCTGCCGACGCCCAGCGTCGCGACGCCTGCCGACGCCCAGCGTCGCGACGCCTGCCGACGCCCAGTGCCACGACGCCCAGCGCCGCGACGCCTACCGACGCCCATTTTTCAACAGTACCTTATATCTAATAGTAGTAGTGATGATGGTAAGTAGCACAAGGAATTCTATTGAATATTTTGAGCCACTGACAAGCTAGTTTCTTACAAATCACATTATAATAATAATTTGCCGCCGAGGGAACAAAAAGTTTTCAATGTTCCTGGGTCATGAATGTGTATTAAAGGAGAAAGCCCACTCTCCATAGTGTCTCAGGCCCAATGTGGACATCAAAAAATCGCATTAAAAATGAGTGTTCTAAAATCTTAATAGTATTAGATATCTGAGAAAAAAACTTAAAATGCCGCCATTATTGTAGAAATATTTTTTTTTAACTTTTTGTCTATTTTATTTTCAAGGCCTTTTCCGACTTTTCAATAATTTATAATAGTAAGATATAATAAGATAGCCCTTGTTGTAGTGCAAGACTTTCAGTTATTGCTACCCAGCAAATGTGGCAAACAAGATTATCGCCTGACACCTAAAACATATTAACATTAATGATAAATATTTTCAACCGTAAAAGATTTAACGATTAAACCATAATGAAAGAAATAATAGAAACATTTTATTATAATATTATGATTACCTGCTGCCGTGCAACCCACTGCTGTATGACACTTAATTCTTTGGGCTCTAAAATACGGTTCTCGGTAACATTATTACCACAACATATACAATGTTCTTCAGACATTTTGGTATGCACAATCAAATAGCGTAATCCTTTAATCCAGGGCTAAGTAATCGTAGAAGGAGAGAACAAAACTAGTAAAACAATGCCAAAGTCGTACGTTAAAAGCCGAAACAAGTTCAGGCGAGAAAGCCACATTGCGGTGAAAAAAATCGAAAACAAAACAAAACGCATCTTTGAGCAACAAGCGAACGGTCGAGATCATTCGTTTGAAAAATGTCATTTCAGTCATCAGTGTTGCCGCTTGTCGCAAAAAAATGAAATCGATAAATCGATTACGTAAAAAATAATCGATATAATATGACTTTTTATTAATCTTTATCGTTTATAGTACAAACGTAAACATTGGTTTTAAGATTAATGTTTTCTTTTGATTAATTCTTTACCGAATTACCAAAAGTGACCCGTTATTTGTATTTTACATGAGTTTATTTTATTTGTTTATAAATCGATATTCGGATTGATTGATTAGAGTTTTATCATCGGGTAACATTTCACCTCAACGTTCTACTTAGGTTCCAAATAATCCAATAAAATTCCTTTTTTTATTGGAACATTACTGATTATAGTGGCGGTTATTTCAATGTTATCAAAAATCATGTCTCTTTATGGTACATTTCTGGAGAAATTAAGTCTTCTTAAGACGGCTGTCCGCTCTGGGCCTGAAATGGGCTTTCTCCTTTATGATTAGATATTATATTATTATTATTATTATTATTATTTGGTCCTATTGCCTTTTAACCGTCTATAAAGTTCAAGAGCAAAAATTGCGCAATTTTTGTGAATAAAACTTCTGCAAGATATACGTCATAAGCATGTCGGCAAATAAAATAATCGATTGTACATTGTACTGGCGCGAACATGTTTTTCAAATAACTATTATTCGTTAACGTTACTTTAAAAAGCTTTTAAATGTTCCTGCGACCAAACAAGCATAATATTATATACTAGCAGACCCGTGCCCACTTCGTTGAGCATGGAAACCGTTTAAACCTTCCCGATACTTCCACGAATATTTCAAGACCAAAAATAGCCGAATCAGTTCAGCTGATCTCGAGTTTTAGCGAGACTAACGAACAGCAATTGATTTTTATATAGCCTATGTTACTCAGTGATAATGTAGCTTTCTAATGGAAAAAGAATTATTAAAATCGGTCTAGTACTTTTTGAGTTAAGTCGTTACATACAAAAATACAAATCTTTCCTCTTTATAATATTAGTGTAGATGTAGATTATGAACGTGAATACTAGACGACGTAAAATATAAACTAATATACGTTTTCCACGTCAAATATATCTCGTAAATATTGCATAATGGTTTCATAAAATATAATTTGAAACCTGATATTAAATTCTGTCTATCGGTGCATCTAATAGAGTTGCCGGTATACGAGATTTCACGATAATATTAGTTTGCGGAGGTTTCATCTTCTCTCGAATGATTGGTCAGTTCGTCCAACCAGATATATTCCTAATGGGGATATATAATATCTTAATAAGATTTAATATCCTGTGCTCTCGAAATGAATATCACTCGTCCATTTTTTTATATTTTATCTATTTTTACATAAAGAAAATATATATTAACTAGATGTTGCCCGTTCTTCGTAAACACAAAATTAAATCACGTAGGGACCGCACATTTAACTACGGTAGCAGGTTATGTGTTAATCTAGCGCCATACCAAATCATATCATCAAAATCCGTTCAGTAGTATTTGTGTTAAAGAGTAACAAACATACATTTTAATCATCTTAACATATGAACTTTCCTGTTTTATTAAAAAAATCCTTATAAATTGAATAATATTCTGTCTGCAATTGGTTTGACGTTACCGTTAATTAACACCTGATGTGTGTAGCGGGTCTTGCGTGTGCTTTAGGCTTAACTAAGACTGGCGCCTGAGCCCTTCATAGTATGATGGTTCAGAGGTTCGCTCTCGACCAGGAGGTCGGGGTTCGATTCCCACGTTGGAACAACAAAAAAATTTGTTTCTAAGTTAAAAAATGCAGGCTAATCGCCTAATTGTCTGATAAGAAAGGGGATCCAGAGTCGGATGGGCATGTAAAAATTCCTCGCCAGTCGTGTCGGTTTACCGTCCCACTGGGTTATGAGATTAAAAGGACTCTAGAGTGTCCTTTTTTATTGCGGACATACTTGGGCACTATAAAATTGACGCCTGCGTAGTTGGCATGGTTTCCACGGAATCGGCGTTTTAGTCTTAAAGCAACCGACACCGAAATCGGTGACGGGAGCTTTAAGACTAAACTAGTGAATGTATAGAAAAATGACGTCGCGACATTTTGATTCAGATTCGATCGTGCCGCGTACTCCCGAATAAATTGACGTTTGTTTATTTTGATAATAATAATAATAATAACAATATAATAATGTTCTATTCTCGAATGAACGATTCTCAGTCGATTGATGTGGTCGTGAGTACAAAAAGTTACGACCTAACGATTTTCTTTAACCTGATTGATTTCGAAGTAATCCACTAAATAAGATACCAAAAACAGTTGAGATCGATCTGATTCGATTATCGATTGTGTCGGGTGTAAACCTCCTGTATCGACGCGCGTCGACGCGTCGCGACGCCATGCACCGCTCGCTGTATATTAAGTGTATATTCCTAATTCGTACCTTAGTAGTTAGAAAATAGAGATGAATATGCTTTGTGGATGAACACGAAAAAATTACGCCGACTCTGTGCCAATGTGAGCCTTACTTTGTGACGTGAAAATATACCGCGTAATCATTTTAAAACAAACGCGGGCCGCTTAAACATAAAACACGAATGTGCTTTTAAAATAATAATGTTGCACGCTCGTGTGTATATTAAAATTTAATTTATGCTTTTTCACATTAACGTGAGAAAATTTTTCGCTACTGAGTTGAAATTTCGCTATTTTAAGGATTAAAACTTTGTAACCAAAAATGCAGACTCGTTGATGAAAATTCCATGAAGCGGGGAATCCCCGAAAATAAGGAGTAATGTTGATTTATTGTTTTTCACACATGAAATAAAATTAATATGGGATTTGAATTCGCGGGGAATGAAACTTGGGTAATAAATCTATTAAAATACTATAACCGCCGTGAGTTATTATGATGTGATAAACTACATCCTGTTTTACCTCGCACGTTATCTTACATATCAAAATGAATTGCTGTTCGTTAGTCTCGCTAAAACTGGAGAACGGCTGAACCGATTCGGCTATATTTAGTCTTGAAATGTTCGTGGAAGTCCCGGGAAGGTTTAAATGGTTTCTATGCTCAACGAAGTGGGCACGGGTCAGCTAGTCTTATACATAAAAATGAATTGCTGTTCGTTAGCCTCGCTAAAACCCGAGAACTGCTGAACCGATTCGGCTATTTTTGGTCTTGAAATATTTGTGGAAGCCCCGGGAGGGTTTAAACTGTTTGTATGCTCAACGAAGTAGGCACGGGTCAGCTAATATCTTATTATCTTAATATATATATATTTCTTGTGTGCGTGTGTATGTGACTGAACTCCTCCTAAACGACTGGACCAATTTTGATGAAATTTTTTGTGAGTGTTCGTGGAGATTCGAGAATGGTTTAGATTTACAATTGGAACCGATAGGTGGCGCTGCAGTCAGTATGTCAAGCAATTAATTAATAAGGCAATACGAAGTTTGCCGGGACAGCTAGTATTTATATAAAAATGAATTGCTGTTCGTTAGACTCGCTAAAACTCGAGAACGACTGAACCGATTTGGCTATTTTTGGTCTTGAAATATTTGTGGAAATCCAGGGAATGTTTTTTTTTGCTCAACGAAGTCGGCACGGGTCAGTTAGTATATAATAAAACAAAGTCCTCCGCCGCTTCTGTCTGTTTACAATAAACTCAAAGAATAATCTTCATGCTGGTCTCACCAATGGATAGAGTGGACCTCGTGGAAGGTTTTAATGTACAAATTGGGCCCGGTAGGTGGCGCTGCTATCAGTATGTCAAGGTACGAAAACAGGACTGAGAGATGATAAAAGCTTAAGAGTTCGTTTTTTGTTAACACGAACGTTAAGTCGCGCGGGCTCAGCTAGTATCACTTTATGACGCGGTCGAAGTCGCGGGCAAGACTAGTAATTTGGAGCGATCGTATTAGACTTAGGTTTGTTTTTATTTCCCCTCTTTCTCCTCTTTCTATCTCTCTCATCCAATAGAGTGACAGTAAATAGAAAATTACCTTCCCGCAGGCTTTGCACTTGCCCTTCTCTGAGCGGCGGTGCACCCAGTGGTGGTGTGTGTCGGTCTGCTCGCGGTACTGCCGCACCCCCACGTCCCGGAAGGTGGGCTTGCACATGAACTGGAGCCGGTCGTACAGGGTGTCTATGCAGTTGGTGTGGGCGACGATCTTGCACGCAGAACACTTCATGCGGGCGCCATGTTTCTGAAAAAAAAGGTAATTTAATAAAGAATACCCCGAATCTGTTTGTGTTAACTGACTTCAATAAAGAAGGTTTCTCAATTTGACCGTATTCTTAAATTAAATAATACTAAAACAAACATTTTAATTTAGTGTCAAAAATGCGCCATTTTTTTAACGGACTTAAGAAGCTAAATGAAATGGTAATGATATGACTCTATCCAATGTAACACGCAAGGTAAAATCCATCGAGCCATTTAGACTACAGAGAATACAAAAAAATATACATACTTATAATATACATGCTCTCAAAAAACATAACACTCCTTCAAGCGCAGTCGGGTAACAAAGGAAAAGTGAAAACTTTACGTGCCCAGCGAAACAAAGAAAATGTTAACAGCTTTTTAGTATAAAATATATTTTCCCTACAACAATGTAAAAGCTATTTTAAATATAAGAAAGCACACAAAAATTGTTATAGTACACATTTAAGTATGTATTAACAATTTTAGTATCAAGTTAATGTAAACAAAGGTACTTTGTTTTAACTAAATAACATTGTTGACAGAGTATATTTGAGTTTATATTTGTAGAGCCAAGACACAATGTGTTTACCCGACTACGGCGAAGGAAAGGGTAATGATTTTTGCAGTCTATCTTTGTTGCATTGTCACGCCTAATCTATTGATCTGATGCACGGGAACATAATATCCTGTACAGAGTGTAATTTTTCATATTTATGTAACGTTATATTAGGGTTCACTATAACATACGCGATGTATGTCATAGGTTAGTATGAAGGGAGATTTACATAGTAAATAATGAAAAATCTTGTTCATGTGCCGTACATGAAAAAGTTTTTTCATTATTTACTATGTAAATCTCCCTTCATCCTAACCTACGGTGCTCAAACATGGTCATTGACTCAATCGCAAAATTCCCAGCTTGGGGTCTGCCAAAGAGCCATGGAGCGCAGCATTTAGGGAGTGAACATATCCGATCGAATAAGGCTGTGCTCAAAAACATGAATAAAGGACATAGGCATCAAGGCTGCTAAGCTGAAATGAGATTGGGCGGGACATAGTCGAATGCATCCTGACCGCTGGGCAAAGACAGTCACGGAATGGCGTGACGAAGTCGTCATCCTAAATGGCCAGCCCTTGTATGCATGTGCATCTAAGTAGATGCACATCAGCCGGGCTGGCCAATGTTGGCACGGGAAAGAGATACGTGGAACATCTTGGGGGAGGCCTTTGCCCAGCCGTGGGATAGTATAGGCTAATAAAAAAACTATGTAAATAACATGATTCACTATCTTTAAAAATCTCGATTCGTTATGTGCGACGACTTGCACTCAGAGACGGCGCGGGCACTGGTGCTGGGATGATTTGATGCTATGATAAGTCATTAGACGATTGCCGCCACGCCGCAGCCGCTTTAGACATTGAAGCGCATTATGTATAAAAAATATTTAAACCATAGCATAATATGATTAAAAATTAATGCTACCCATGGGCAGTCATAGACCGAGGAAACTAAAACGGCTTCTGGCCATTAGCATAGGTCTTATGTATATTTTTCGAACTAGAATCGAATGCTCGTTCGTTCAATATATCCCATGTGTAAGAATACACCCTATATTTATTTTTTTTATAAAAAATTAAATCATTTCAAAACAATGACATCGGTATATCCGTTATATATCTTTTCATACATTTTACATACATCAAGTATTACACGATAAGAAAGGTCTAAATCCCAGTGTCCGCTTCTGTGGAATTCAGCGGACATTCCTTTCAGAATGCCGTCCTCGAGATAACATATCTCATGTCAAAATTTATTTATAATATGTTTAGGCCGACTTGTCCCAGTCTGGGTTTGACCCAGAGCTTATAATTCTTTTTTATATTGAGAGGAAACACAACACCTGTTTTTCCATACAGAAATAGGGGTCTGCGCGTTTCCTCCCTAGATAATGCCGCTAGAGTAACAATTTGTTTCCTGAATATCTATGCATATTATTAGTACATATATATATGAGATATGGATATAAGAGATATGGACGTTAAAAAAAATGATTATATTTTTAGCTGTGTTTAAACATCCTCGAAACAAATTTGACTGCATTATACAATAAAATCAAAACTCAGAAACATAGCTCAAGCCTTTTTTTAGTTTGTGATGAAAAAATTATCTAAATTTGTTAAGTTTTGGTAGAGGAAACAGGGGTCCCCCAAACATCGATTTCATGTGCTTTTAATATATTTTTTTTAATTTTAGTTCGTACTGCAATTGTCTCTATTTCGCTAGTGCTGGCTAGCTAAATACCTATTTTGTATTTCTCTCAACCGTGAGGTTTCCTCTTAAGGTAAAGAATACCATCTCATCAACCATTTTTCCCGTGGATGTGGTGATGGAGACACGAATCTTGAAAAAGGGCATGGTAGGCGGAAACCGAAACTATAGGAGACAAAAAATTTAGATAAAGACTTAAACTGCGTCATTTGATTGTTAATAAATCAATTTCCCTAGCCGGAAATTAAAAAAATATCATACCTTACGCCTGATGAGTCATGTGAACTCATGTGACGATATCAAGAGACACACAAAATGATAATTTTTTCTACAGAAATTTGGAAAATATAAAGTTTTAGTTAGGGATACTTGAATTTTCATATTATGATAATATAACTTTTTAATTCGACGTATCAATTACTACGAGGATAGTATACATTTGTGTTTGAATCTACTATACTATTTATTCCAACTCAAAACAAAAAAATATTTTTTTCGTTTCATCTTCATAGGTTAACAAATAACACATAATATAGGTTAAATACTAGCTATTGCCCGCGACTGCCTTTAAATACGTTCTTCATACTACATTTCCCCTTACAACCCTTTTCTAGCAATTAAAAGTAGCCTAAGTCCCTTTTCATGATTTACTTTTACTGTGTACCAAATTTCATTTAAATCGGTTCAGTAGTTTTAGCGTTGAAGCGAGACAGACAGTCACATAGTTACATTCGCATTTGTAATATTAGTTAGGATTAGGATTACTTATAGAATAAGTACTACTAATACTAGTTAGTACCAACTAATAAACTTCATAACTTCTCACATACCCGTTTTTTAATAAAGGTAATCTATTCATAACTTCTATTCTCTTCTTTCTTCTTTTTATTATAGGTAGATAAACAATTGAATATCATCTAATCGATACACGGGTATTGTTACCGAAAAAGATAAAAGCTTTACTTCTGCAATTAGAACTCTACCGGTACACAAAAGAGAGAAAAGTTAAATGTAGCTTTAATATCGGTACAGTGTGTTATTTTAAGGTCAAGAGATATTCAAAGCTGATAATACTTTAATTTTATCAATATAGGGTACCCTTTTATGTTATTTCCGTGTGCAATTTGAATGTACTTTCAATATTGAAGAAGCACGGCGGCATGTATCAGCTGACAGCTATATCAAAGCCTGTGTGATCTAGTGGTTGCGTGCTTGCCTCACGAGCGTGGGTTTGGTTCCCGCGTTTCATGTTTGGTTAGGACAATGCAGGCTGATCATCTGACTGTATGGCAAGAAGCTACGAAAGTGAAGGTGTTTCTGTCAAAATTCAATTCAAAATATTTTATTTCCAATCCAAATTAAACTAACACGCTTCCACTCTGCTGTGTATGGCGCACATGGGCACTGTAAAAATACTGCATAACTGGCCTCGTTTAATCAAAAATCTAAATCATATTTTATTTCCATATGAAACTTAACAATCTATTTTCGGAAAGTCAACAAAAAGGCTACAACTGGTTCAACCCTGGCATTTAATGAAAACGGACATAATCACCAGAATCAGTGTGGGAGGATATTATACAAGGTGTAAAATAAACGAGTACCTTAGGGTGTAAATATACCTCATATGTAGAGTATACTATAAAAGTACCAGCACTGAAAGCCTTACTTTTGACTTTCATGTTTGTATGAGAAATCCCCTAACATCATAAATTTTCCCATACAATAATTAAAAAAAAAACTATAACTGCTTGAATATACTGTTGGTTCTTGATGAAAATGCACGTTCACAATAATAAAACACAATTTTTTTTTACACTTTTCCACTTTTATTACGTTTTTATAAGTTTTTACATAATAACACTACCGGTGTCGATTAAACCACACACCTGATGATGATTTAATCGAAACCGGTAGTGTTATTTTGTAAAAACTTATAAAAGCATAGTTGTGTCTTAGTAGTGTAAAAACTTACCTTTTTAGCGCTGGTATTTTCTTAATAATCTCTATTGTCTATATACGGGACCCATACACCCCTAAAGTATTGTCACTCATTAATAATATAGCCTGTACAGATTCTGAAAGTAGTAGTCTGTAGAAAATAGCATATCACATAAAACAAAATATAAAAAATAACACGGAATCAAATAGCAACATGCTTCTTGTGCAAACCTCTTTAATGCAGCTCGGCGGATATCTAGGTCAGATTAACAGGGGGCTCTCGAAAAGACTAACAAGAGGCGACTCCATCGGTAAATCAACGAATTGTTCACATCATAATAATTATCGTAACATGAATTTGTATAAAGAGCAGATTAAAATAGTATTATGTTTCTGGTGACAAAAAATAGGAAATACGAAACGGGGCCTTTAAACTTATGTTATTTAAGACCTATCTATTCTATATATTATATTCTTCTTATATATGAAAATATATTGCTGTTCGTTAGTCTCGCTAAAACTCGAGAACGGCTAATTTTATTTGGCTATTTTTATTCCCGTATATAGTCTTCTGTGAAACTACCAGCGCTGAAAGAGGTACTATTTTTTTTATTAATGTATGATAAATTATTGATGTTAGGGCATTTCTCGTACAAACATTTAGTCAAAAGTAAAAGTTTCAGCGCTGGTACTTTCACAGTAAGCTCTACATATGAGGCACATACACACCATAGTATTATCACTCATTTATTTTACACCTTGTATTATACCTACGCCTGTAACGGCCCTAAGGTTTATCACCTCTATGTAGGTGAAACGTTACGTGTAGTCGTGACCATAATTATTTTATCGGAAAACCGTGATAACACTTTTAAATGAAAGGATTGCGTGCACACCGCGGCGAATATAACTTTATTAACCTTCGTCAAATTAAGTCAGAGACACGGTCTGCGTACTATTGAGTATACAATTATAGAATCACGTTGTTAGGATTGCTTTAATTTAATCAAGGGTTAACAGATTCTATCTTTAAATATTAATTTGGGTTACAGGTACGAGTTCCGGGTATATTTTGGGGATCTGAGTTGTCAATAGCTATGCTACAAACGACAACAATTATTATAAAACCGTACTCGCAAGGCTAGTTTAAATACCGCAGCTAAGCTTAGTTCACGAGAAGGTGTCGATTAGTTGAAATACGATTTCAATTTACGAGTGCAAGCGTGATGTATCTGATTAAATTATAATTACTAGCTGTGCCCGCGACTTCGTTCGCGTCGTTTTTGACTTTAACCGTTTATGCAGCGCGCGCAACGAAAGTCCCCAAATGTGAATAATTTTCCCCGTTTTTGCAACATTTCCCACTGACGCTTCGCTTCCATTGGTCGCAGCATAATGATATATAGCCTAAATCTTTCCTCTATAAATGAACTATCCAAGCAAAAATATTTTTTTAAATCGGACTAGTAGTTTCTGAGATAAGCGCGTTTAAACAAACAAACTCTTCCGTTATAAGTGTAGATATATGTCCCTCTCTTTAATTTTTTAGAATTTTTCATACGACTGGTATCGTATGAAAAATTCGCGTTAAATACAACACGTGTGACCTTAAATGCCATGTTAGTTTACCAGCGATTTGATCAGCCTTTCTGAAATCAGCCGAATATAATATTAATTTGGGATTTAGATAAGTTATGAACTCCGGGTACATTTTTGCGTGGAACCAGAATAGTAAATAAATATGGCGGTCAAATAAATAAAACATTTGTTATGTCACATAAGACTACATTTTGTTAAGTTATAATTTTTCCTTGGCTACGTAACCCAATTGATCCTTTTGTTCGTACAAATATCATATTATGAAAGTGTTTGCTGCACATATTATTATTTAATCGTAGTGTTTATTATGTCAGAGTTAACTGACCTACAGTGTGTCAATCTCGCTGCAGTAATAGCTTATGGGCTGTAGTACAAACATGTCTCAATGCTGATTTGGTTCCGATATTACCATACAATTTGACATGGTAGGCTGCGTGTTATTACTGTGTACGCCGTGTGATTGAGATTTGAGACATAGCCTGTTCATACTTCGTAGATCACAATGTATACTATAATAGCTAGTTCGTGATTTGTATATGACCTTGAACGGCAATTTGTATGACAAGAAAAGGGCATCGCACCGACCGGAGCGTGTTAAAATCGTATGTCCCGAATTCACCAACGCATGTTAGTGTTAACGGCTTGTTAAAATAACATGCCTTATCAGTCATTGATAGGAATTACGAGAGGAACAACATGATATTAAACGAAGGATTAACTTTAACATGCTTAATGAAACACGCCCTTAAACTCGTTTTAAAAAGTTTTGAGGCTAAATTTGCCAAAAAAAAGTCCCGTGAGTATTGGGTCACTTAAAAATAATATATTTTAACAAAACAAAAATAAGATAATAACCCTCTGGTAAATAATATAATTAAGATCTTCATTATACATATTTGGGATTTTCAAGTATACATACAATAAGTCCAGTTCTCAAAAGAAAAAGTTTACAAAGTACCTACCTACTCCAATTTTCAGCTTGTCGCTAAACGTTACTATTAGGGTATCGAGAACCGGTATATTTTTAGGAACCGGGATTTTCGGTACCGGCACTAGTCAGAACCGGGAATTCCCGGGATTTCCCGGGATTTTCGGTATTTTCGTGATTTTTTTCTTACTTGACTAGAAACAAATACAATGGCTTCGAAAACTACTTTTTATGAATAAATCACACATTTTGGCATGTCAAGTTAAAGTATGATACATTAATTTGCTATATGATTAAAATATGGTTATAAATTAACCTTTGATAAACTTTTATTTAATTTAACGTCTCTAATATTAGGGCTTTTTCCACGGCTTCGGGCGCGTAGAATAGTATTCGTAACAAAAAGTTCTTTATCAAATAACTCTATGGCTGCAGTATGATTAAGATAATGTTATACCAATAATCTTATGACTATCTACTATCCAGTTTCAGGCCAGATCATACGCACTACAATATTTTTTTCCGAGGCGTATATTATGTATAACGATTTGCCAGCCGCTGTTGCAAAGTTATTACTTTTGAATAGGTAAATAAAACATTGCATATTATATCTACGATCTATCATGAGCCAAAAAACTATTTTACCGGTGTAAATCTATTAAAACTTATAATATTGTAAAATACTGTGTACAAAAAACCCAACCAAAACTGAGGAGTTTTATAAGTATAAGTATAAGTAATTATATTTTGTTAGTAGGTATCAACGTCACGTTATATACGTGACGTTGAATCCTACTTTGCTCGGTAGTTTTGCCTCGGCGTGGATAAGTCCTATTTATTATAAACTTATCGCCGTACCAAAAGTAAACCAAATCGGTAAAACGGTTCATGAGTCTTAAAGTAACAGACATGGTTAGTTTCACGTTTGAAATAATATTTAGTATGGATAAAACATTTTAAAACTATTTTTCTTCTTAGCCAATCGCACGAAATGCGGTATAATGTTTGGACAGAAATTAAAATTTTAAACGCAGATATTGTGAAAGTAAGTTTTTAACCTTTGAATTTAATATCGAAGTGAGTTTAACTGGCTAAAAAGATGGATCTTCCAAAAATCTTAACAACTTTTTCCAACAGATAAATTGATTCAACAAAAATTCATAGTTCAAAGATATTTTATAAAATTGGTTTTTGCGATTTTTATTTATAAGTAGTAGCAAAAAGATTATCTTATCTGACAACCCGCTTGGGCTCACTTGTGGCATGGTGTGCCCCACCAGTGACCTCTGCGTCGGCGGGTGCAACCTCCACGCGAGCGAAGAGGGCGCCATCAACATTGGTGGGTTACAGCATTTCGCTGTTGATGTAAGTATCGATGCCTCAGATTTACTATAAATAACTAGTTATATTATTTATTTTAATTGTTATATTTTAAAATAAATCAGAATACAGATAAATACGACGATACAAAAAATCATAATTTATTTTTATTTTATAAGCAAGTTCAAAAATACAGCTTTTATAATTAAAAATAAATCATGTTATTAATTTCATGGTCCAATCTACTTTTGTGCCGAGTTTCATTTAAATACGTCGAGTAGTTTCACCGAAATACCATCAAATAAGTAGCTACTGTTTTTTGAAAATCCAACGGGCGCCCTTTCGTTTTGGGATAATAATATCCTACATTACCCTTTAGGTTCGAAGCTATCGGCCTGCTAAATTTCATTTTATTCCATTCAGTACGGACTCTCATACGGACTGACAGACAGACAGTACTTTTTTTTATAATTATCATTTTTAGGTTCTATGGCCTTTATAGACCCCAAATCTTGATTTTGACTTAAATATATTTAATGAGCAGACATTTCCCCTAGATTTATTTTAATATGTTGAGATAGTAAAATCAGTTAAGAATATTTTGAATAACATCGTAACTTAAGTTAAAATTTGAAAGCGTTTTTCGCCGTTGGAAATTTACACCATCAACGGTGACACACCAACACAGGCTTTATTATATTTAAAAAAAGGGAACCTTACTAAAACTCCAATAATGTAACCCAAGGTGTAAAAAGTATACAATTTATTAAGTTTTTATATGCATTGGTTAAAATATAATGATACTCATAATATGTTTATTGCTATAACATTATTTAAACCACATTGCAGCTGTAGTGTTATTTGGAAAAAACTTTTTGCTACGAATACAATAATTCCACACGCCCGAAGCCGCGGCCAAAGCTAGTAATATAATATTACTCATGTTTATAAAAATTGTTTATATCTATGTAAAACTTTAATGGAAGTGAATGTATAACGATATTTTAATCATTGTATAGCAATAAATATATTATTCTTTAACTTGACATGCCACAATGTGTAATTTAAATACAAAAGTACTTTTCTAAGCCCGTTGCGTTTGTTTTTTGTTAAGGTAAAAAAAATTCCGAAAATACCGAAAATCCCGGTTCTTTTGAGTTGAGAACCGGTTCTATAACAGTAGTCAAAGAACCGGGAAATCCCGGGATTTTCGGTACCGGGATTTCCCGGTTCTGAACCCTAGTTACTATAGATAGATGGTATTGTCTATGTGTTGTGCTGTATCGAATGATCGAATGTTATAGTCTTATAATCTATTCTACTTCTTCCAGATTGGAAATACTATCTTAAGTCACACTAAGTTTGTGGCTGTTTATGTTTGTAACTTATTCACGCAAATACTAGTGAATGGATTTTGATAAAATTTGGTACGGTTGTACTTTACATGCTATTTGTTAATCATGTAAACTATTCTGTTAACTTAATATTATGCTACTTTCTATCGCTGCACAATGTACGATTCCTGCGAGGTTTCTCATTTTGTGCGTAGGAAGTGGCAGGAAATATCTAGTAAATAGAAAAAACTGACTTTTCATTTTATTCCAATGGTTTTGAACTTATCTTCTACTATATTTGTTTACATTTTTAATTAACTCGTGAACTCGACTTTATAAGTCTAGACTGAATTCAATGAACTAATTTGTCAAGTTTCCGAGTGCAAACTGTTTTACACAGTCATAAACTTTTAGAAGACATTCAAAAAACTTTATAACAGTAAACTTCGATGGTAATAAAGTTAATTTATGGTTTAATAAATACAATTAAAGGCGACGATGCAGTGAGGTCAAACGGGCAATACTGTGGTTTTTTTTATTAGTTTGTGGAGGGAAATCCTTAAAAAAAGGAAATATACATTCGAATATTGCCTGGATAATGTAGTAAACGATTACGCAATTACAAGTTTCAGCCCAAAAAAAAAACGTTTTATTTCTAAATGAAACTTAACAAGCTATTTTTGGAAAGTCAAAAAAATAAAAGTTAAAATCTAATAAGGAAATTATATTTTTACATGATGCAAAATTGACTATTGAAAGAATTTTGTGTATATTTTTACTATAAGCTCATAATAATATATTCAATAAATTAATGGTTATTCCAAAGTCTACTCGCTGGTCTACTTCCTCCAGGGTCCAAACCTCGCCTTAGGTCAATAGTTTTTTTTAATTATGCTTACTTAAACAAAAGTAGCGATTTAGACAGAACATAATAATATTATGTTCTGTCTAAATCGCTCTCTAATCGACTCCCCAACTACTAAAGTAAACACTTCGTGACAATGAAACCTTCTGAGAATATTATTTATTGCAATAGTTTTGTCCTCAGCAAACGCTAAGTTTCTTCAGACATGACGTGTACTTAATACATGCTCATTCCTCACAATGCTCGGCGTCAGCTGGTGAAAACAAGATTGTGTACAGCGAGTGTTTACATCTAAAGCTAACTTTCTTATCAAGTTTCAGTTGTAACTTCAGATACATCTCAACTTTGTAAACTAAATGTCTTTTCTAACAAGATGATTCATGGTTCATATTATATCAAGCCGAATATAGGTGTGAAGAGGACGCGTAGATCATTTTTTGTTTTAGCCATTCATATCTATTACTTACCATAACGCGACAAATCTCGATTAAAGATCGCCATAAATGTCACAAAACAGATGAGTTTCAATCCTGGTCAGGTTAAGGTCAACCACCAGTGCGTTCATGTGTATAGACTAGGAGCCAGCGAGCCCCAGCTTAGTAAAATTCACTCGTTGTGGCATTTTAGACCTTTGAATTTTTTTTTTGAGTTATAATAAGTAATTTATATGAGGTGCCAAAACAAAAAATGCTCTACACGTCATTCAGTTCACACTATTTTAATATATGAATCATGAATCACCCTGTATACTAACAATGCGATGAAATGGACGGAACTGTTACTATACCAATAACAGTTATTTAGTTACTAAACCAATAATGCTGTAGAGTTATTTGGTAAAGAAGATTTGGAATTGAACTTTATTGTCGTCATTCGCCAAGCACGCGAAGCTGCAGTAATAAGCCAGTCTTATAATATATAAAAATGAATTGCTGTTCTTTGTCTCGCTAAAACTAGAGAACAGATTCGGCTATTTTTAGTATTGAAATTATTCGTGGAAGTCTCAGGAAGGTTTGATCGGTTTCCATGCTCAACGAAGCGGGTACGGGTCAGCTAGTATGGTATTTATTACGAACGCGCTAATGAGAGGAAGTACGGGCCCAATTTGGTGATTCTTTCAGTGTTAGATAGGCAATTTATCGAGAAAAGCTGTAGGCTATATTTAGATAAAAAGGGGGAAAAACCAATGAAGAATTTAAAAATTGGGGGCTTATTCCACGTGGACGAGGTGGCGGGCATAGCTAGTTATCTAATAAATACAAATACATTATATTTCATTTAGAAATATGCGTACATAAATCTAAAGCAAAACGGAGGCACTTAAATGTATTAATCAAACAGAACCCTTCCTATGTTAATATTTTGAAAACAAACAGTCGTAACTTTTAGATATTCTCAATTTTATCGACCTATCGCATTTCACTATCGCAACGGTATTTCGAAGAAAGCAATTATGTCGTAGAGATAACTCGCTCCAACTCGGGAAGTTAGTATAAACTTCGAGACAATATATACGCCGCAGTACCCCTACCAAACTATTTATTAGTACTATAAAAGCCCCAGCAATTAGCTAATGATTGCCTGCCGCCCTTCTGTTGTATCGAATGTGACAGGTCATCGCGAGCGGTGGATCGCCTCATTAATCTTTTATTCAACTAACGACCGAATAGCACAATGGCTGGAAAAGTTGGAATAGCCGAGGAAATGATTATCTCCTGCCTGCATGAAAGGCCATTCGATGTACAATCAACGTTTTTTTACTCGACGTAAAGGGTTGTGAGGCTACAGCATTTGGTTAGGGTCTTTTTTTTGATTTGATTTGATTTGACATTTGTTCCATTCAAAATCTGTCAAAGTCACCATAAATTTATTCCTTAGATAAAAGTTATCTGACGATTTAAAAATCGGCCCTTAGGTAACAAAGACACTCTGTACGATGGCTCCTAAGTATACTGAGTCAAGTGTATATCTAAAAACTTTACAGGAGAGCGTCCGTAAGAAGAAAAGGTTATAATTTTAACGTCATCATCATCAGGAAAAAATAACTAATCACACTTAATTACGAATAGTGAGACCTTTTAACGGTGCCAAATCAAATACACATTATTTTAATATTTAATGAGATTATGTAGATATACTAGTATACGTCAAATATTTATATGTTCAAAAGGTATCAACTACCACTTATACCTTTATACTTCGTACTATTGAAACTACATATTGTGACGATTTTAGTTTATTTAGTATGTTAAAATAGATTTTTATTTACAGTGTTATTTTCTTAGGTAATACCCTTTTGTTGTCCTAATTTATTTTCCTTCAAATATTAGTAGTTGACTATACACTATACATGACTATAAAATAAAATGTGAACTATTTTTTACTGATTTAAGTGTGTTACAAAGTAGGCAAAATAATTAAAATCTATTTTCATTGTGAAAATATTTTAATTTGGAATTAAAAATACAACAAAAATTATTGGAAACATTATAAAAAATTACAAAAAGTTTCTAAAATATAAATTTACAGAAAGTTTATTAAAACTTATTAAATATTTAATCATTAAATAGCAAATTCCTAGGTCTTAGAACACTAAAGACAAAATTGGTAATGTATGTAAAAGTATCATTTGTTTCTCAAATATATTTCAATATAACTAATGAGATCTTAAAAATTAAATAAAAAACGAAGTCTCTTTAATAAATTCAACAGAAATAAACTAACAAATTGGCTACTCTTTTGTTAGGCGTCACCGTAGGTTTATTTAGCACAATCATTACATTTGTACAAATATTCCAAGTAATTCGTTTTATAAAATAATTTGTAAGTTTCTTCTCCCCTTATTTTTATCTCAGTGACTTTGTTCTATTGCATTTTAGATCTATCAGGAGCAAAATTCCACTTGTTAACCGTTAATGAACTGCCACAAGACATTGTGATGGACTACCATCACAATGTCTTGTGGCAGTTCATTCTTCAACTAGCTATTTCATTTGCTCCTCTTTTAGCAGTATGTTTGTGACGACAGGGTGATGCTTTTCAAGAAAATAATTATAAAAAAAAGAAAATAGTAATCCTACATCAAAAAGGGTTAATTATAACAGTAAGTTTTCGTTTATAATAAAATGTGCCAACGTTTCCATGGGGTACCTACATTTAAGCATTTTTGGAGATCGTAGGCTGTGAAAGCGTAACCTTATCATTGTTATATTCAAATCAAACCACTCAACATACAACTTATGCATTTTAGGAATGAAAATGTCGTGACGTAAACTGAGTCAGTTTCAACTTGCACCAGAATGTCCGCGTTGGCGTCCCGCGTATTTCAGTATAAGTACAACTTGACTGAGTATACCATGCGCCAAATAAATAAGTTATGTACTTGATCCCGTGTACGTCATTTTATCTTCGGCATAAATAAAGATATAAACTTTTTTTTTAACTGGTAAATAGAATCTGATTTAATTATTGCTAATATCGCAAAAAGTTAAATTATTGAAATGTGTTAGTTGACTCAGTATACTTAGGAGCCGAGGAGATGGTATGTATATTCAGTAAATGACATTAAATGAATTCGTAGTGCATAGTCAATCCTAATTTCATATACTCTCATAATCTCATGCCTAAGAAGGCATCACTGTCACTGTCAATGTATGATAATACATTTTTTAACCTAATTCACAACAGTATATTATGTAACAGTATGTATGTTTGTTTTACCGTTGACCCTATCTACTGATTCGATTTTAATGAAAGAGGTGACTCATTGACAATAGATTCTATACATATAAAAGTCCGGATAACATCTAGGCTATACTCAATATACGTCATTCTCTCTGCGCGTTGCGGGTTGCACGTTGCAGGTTGCGCGCTCTGAGCATTGCTCGTTTAGCGTTGTGGATTCCGTGGAGCGGGTTGTAGATATAGTTGAACTAGATCACAAGTAAAACTGTTTAAACCCTCAACGAACTGGGCACGGATCAAGTAATACTCGTACTACAGTTTTTTTTACTGCTACTATGATTGTACCTTTGTTACCGTTTTGTATAATCGACGTGAGGTGAACAATTTGTGCCTGTTACGGTATGACGCGTAGCTCTTTCAAAGGCTTTGTGTAAAAGTTTATAAAGGCTAAAGGTACAGAGGAAGCTTTTACAAATTCGGTCTGTTTGATTGAAAATACTTTGTACCAATATGTGTTGGTGTACGATTGCAGACCGATAGTGGTTTATTAAAATAACCCTCTCTTACTCATATTTTTATTTCTCTTTATGCGGGATACACAGTGCGTTTTTTTTTCTACTGTATTGTTATTTTAATATGTTTAAGTTATATCATTTGCAAGTATGAAGTATGCAACGTACTTTAATTCATATACGTCCTAGTTACTAAACCGTTCTTAGATTTCAAGACTTTATAAATAATGTCTATGGACGCTTTCACACCAGTGGTCCCGTGCTAAATTACTAAACTAATTAAGTTTTTAAATACCTTTTTGCTATTGGATTTTAACCCGCAACCGACACGAGTGTCAACTTGCTAATGTCTGAGCCACAGAGGCCGCGAAAGGCTGTATGTGGCACTATTTAAAGCAGTTGGTATGTTTTATTTTTCACCTAAAAAGTATGAAAGAAACACACTCAAATAATTAAAAAGAGAACATATGGAATGTTTTCTTTTTAATTATTTAGTATAAGCCATAGACCAATTATATTTACAATACTGTCTTAACATTTTCAATCATTACGAATAAATCAAATGTTATTCATTTGATTTATTCGTAATGATTGAAAATGCTATGCTAAACAAAACCGACTAAAATAACACTTAATATCACAAGTCAGCTTTAAACCATCGGCTCATAATGAAAATATTTCTGAAGCGCTTTAACTCGGGCGCGGCCAAATTGAAAAGTTTTCCAATTAATTAATCCTTAGGTCAGCAAGTTTTGAGGAAATCTTGATCCGTTTTACAGGTACTTAGTAAATAATACGTAGAATGATGCTGTTACCTAAAACACCAATTAATTATTCTCTTACAGCTGGGAAAAGGTACCATGCCCGTATTATAGTATATGCATACTGCTAACTGGCATGCCTGTAACTAGTATAGTAACATGTCCTTTGAGGGAGGGCAGAAAGGGGTTGCCAAGCTGACATGTGACGTGATGTGCATGCCGTAAGGACACAACTAGCATGCCAGTATTACTTGCAAATGTATCAGCAGTGCAGTCAATGTTTTATGTACCTAAGGTTTTTCACGAAAATCCTGGGATATTTGCAATGATTATTTGATTCAATTATAAAATTTCACAACAACTTTTAGGATCTTCGAAAAAAATTGATTGTCCTGGGAATGTTGGAAACTTGAATACGGATTGGCTGTTGAAGATTTTGCAATTATCCTGCGGCATACAAAACTAAGGTCCGTATTAATAAAACAATCTCAAACTTGGTTTCAAGAGTTGTTCCTTTTTTGAAGAGTTAAACGAAACGTTGTTTTATACTTCACGTCAAGCGGGCCAGAAAAATAAAGTCAGATCTTGGATATTGTTCATAATTGGATCAATGGCACTTCCATAGGACCTGAACAAATGTACGTCCTATTTTAATTTGAGATTGTTTTATTAATTCGGGCCTTTTCAAAAAACTTTTCAAAAAAGGAACAAATCTTGAGACAAATCTCAAGAGTTGTTCCTTTTTTGAAAAAGTAAACGAAACGTTGTTTTATCTGGGGCATTTCACGTCAAGCGGGCCAGAAAAATAAAGTCAGATCTTGGATATTATCTATACTAATATTATAAAGAGGTAACGTTTGATTGTTTGTTTGTTTGTTTGTTTGTTTGTTTGTTTGTTTGAATGGAATAGGCTCTGAAACCACTGAACCAATATGAAAAATTCTTTCACCGTTGGAAAGCTACATTCCTAGCGCTGAACATAGGCTATATTATATGTTTAAAAAAAGTAGGGTTCCTTACTAAAACCCCAAAAATGTAGCCTAAAGTGTAAAAAAACGACCTCCAAAATTTCTTACATCGTATGCGCTTCGACAACGGCTTGACCAATTTCGCAAATTTTTTTTACGGTATGTTCGTTATTGTTACGAAAAGGTTATTATGAAAGAAAATGTTGAAAAAAATAAGCAGAAAATTAGAAAAAAGAAGAAAATACGTGATGGTCACGCGGGGTTTGAACCTGGGCTCGATCGATTCACGTCGTTGGCAGTTTATATGACACGGCTGTCATGGCAACATCATTATTTACAAATGGAAAATAAAAATTATGAAATGCTATAAATACCGTTTTTATATCAGCTTTAAAAACTATTTGGAGTAATAAAATTATTAGGATTAACAAAAACATGAATCCAAATAGTTTCAGCTGATATAAATACGGTATGTATAGCATTTCCTAATTTTTGTTTTCCATTTGTAAACAACGCCGTTACCATGGCGACCGGTAGACGTTATAGACGTTTGGCTGCGTTTCCATTGACGCGGGGCGAGGCGGACAGGAGCTTGCGGTACCCGAATTGACCAATCACTATGCTCGAAATCTCTGCTCCACTCCGCTTGGGAACCACTAAGTTCCTATGCGCCCGCACCGCGTCAGTGAAAACGCCAAGATTGGAGAAGTTTTCCAAATCTATACATCTATACAAATAAATAAAATTGAAGTGTCAGTATGTAACTTTCAATTAGCAACGTTTTTCTAAATGCATATGACATTTTAAACGATATCTTCTACTTTTTTTTGCATTGGCAACGATATTTACTGAAAACGAAAATGTAATTTAAAAAAAAATGTCTGTCAGCGTGTCTCTTTGCTCCGGCTAATCTCTGGAACGGCTGGACCGATTTTAACGAGACTTTCACTGGTAGATAGCTAAAGTTATAAGGATTAATTTAGGCTACTTTTCATCATCATCATCGTCGTCATCTAACTAATGATCACCGGATTGGCTGGACCGACTGTGACATTCACCGGGCTTAGCTTATGTTAGTAGGAGTAATCTATACATCTATATGTATAAAAGTAAGTCGTGTTAGTTAAATTATTTATAACTCAAGAACGGCTTTATCGATATGGCTGAAAATTGGTGAGGAAGTAGCTTAGAGCAAGTAGACGGACATAGGATACTATTTATTCCATATTTTGTCAGCGTTTCCGTGAACGTTGCGGGTTCTGCGTTTGGGTTTCGCGTTGTGGGTTCCGCGTTGCGGGTTCCGGGTTTCCGTGTTGCGGGTTCCGGGTTTCGCTTTGCGGGTTCCGCGTTGCGGGTTTCGGGTTCCCATGCTGCTGGTTCCGCGTTGCGGGTTTCGGGTTCCCATGCTGCGGGTTCCGCGTTGCGAGTTCCGGGTTCCCGCGTTGCGAGTTCCGGGTTCCCGCGTTGCGGGTTCCGGGTTCCCGCGTTGCGGGTTCCGGGTTCCCGCGTTGCGGGTTCCGGGTTCCCGCGTTGCGGGTTCCGGGTTCCCGTGTTGCGGGTTCCGGGTTCCCGCGTTGCGGGTTCTGGGTTCCCGCGTTGCGGGTTCCGGGTTCTCGCGTTGCGGGTTACGGGTTCCCGCGTTGCGGGTTCAGGGTTCCCGCGTTGCGGGTTCAGGGTTCCCGCGTTGCGGGTTCAGGGTTCCCGCGTTGCGGGTTCAGGGTTCTCACGTTGCGGGTTCCGCGTTGCGGGTTCCGGGTTCCCGCGTTGCGGGTTCCGAGTTCCGCGTTGCGGGTTCCGGGTTCCCGCGTTGCGGGTTCCGGGTTCCCGCGTTGCGGGTTCAGGGTTCCCGCGTTGCGGGTTCCGGGTTCCCGCGTTGCGGGTTCCGGGTTCCCGCGTTGCGGGTTCCGAGTTCCGCGTTGCGGGTTCCGGGTTCCCGTGTTGCAGGTTCCGGGTTCCCGCGTTGCGGGTTCAGGGTTCCCGCGTTGCGGGTTCAGGGTTCCCGCGTTGCGGGTTCAGGGTTCCCGCGTTGCGGGTTCAGGGTTTTCACGTTGCGGGTTCCGCGTTGCGGGTTCCGCGTTGCGGGTTCCCGCGTTGCGGGTTCCCGCGTTGCGGGTTCCGGGTTCCCGCGTTGCGGGTTCCGGGTTCCCGCGTTGCGGGTTCCGGGTTCCCTTCTTTTTATGCTCAACGAAGTGGGCAAGGGTCAGCTAGTTGTTCATAATTGGATCAATTGCACTTCCATCGGACCTGAATATAAATGTACGTCCTTATTTTTCTTTTTTTATGCCTAGTTACGAATTTATGTGCCCTCAAAGAATCATCAAAATTTGAAAAGCTGATTTTTCGAAAGCTGTTAATGAAGGTAATCAGATGGAATAAAGAACCAGTAAATAGTGTTTGTTTGAGTATTTTAATTGATTTTGTAGAAAATGAATTGAATTTTTTTTTCGTACACCAAACCGGAAGTTAATATCAATTTTTTTTTTATCCTTTAAACATGAAAATATGAAAATATTATGTAAAAAATATGAGAATGGTTTCTCGAATTGTTAAAAAAAAAACTGACGACGACGACAGGTAAGGGAGGGTCTGTACACAATCCGCGTTGAGACACCGCATCAGAGACATCAGACACCCAGACAATACGAGTGACATTTCAATGGCTGTGTAACGTAATGTCTCCGATGCGACGTCACACCGCGGATTTGTGTACAAGCCCTATCATCGTCGTCGTCATCTTTGACGTCAATTGCTGCACATAAGCCTCCCCTAAAGTATTTCATGGGGGTACTCGCCACTGGCAGACGGGTTGGCGTGCGCAGTTTTAAGATAAATAACCGCCCATTTCCGGATATTTCGTCTATCGCCTTTTACGACCCACGGGAAATATAGCTAATGGGGAAGTACTATTCGGTACACCACGTACAATGTATCGGTGTCGGTAGCCGATTTCATTGATCAGGCCAGCTACGCAGGAGTTATTTTTAGTGCCCAAGTGTGTGCGCAATACACAAAGACACTCTCTTTTCCTTTTACCCAGTGGGACGGTAAACCGACACAACTGGCGAGAGATCAGGCGCAGGACCGACTTTTTACATGCCCATCCGACGCATTGATCATCTTTCTTGTCAGACAATCAGGTGATCCTGCATTGTCCTAACCAAACTTGAAAACAGCATTTTTTGGTTGTTCCAACGCGGGAATCGAACCCACGACCTCCGGGTCGACAGCGAAGCTCAGAATCTGAACAATGTATTATAACCATAATATTATAGTATTTTATGACGCGAAGTATAATAAGCTATATTGCTTGAGTAAGAAAAAAATATTTTCTCATAAATAAACACTTTCCTGTTATTAACTTAAAGCAGGTGTGCCGCGGAGAACGATCGTTCATGTCGCCCCGTGTGCATAGCAACAGAGCAACAGGGTGTAAAGTACGTTCAATAACATTAGAGTTTTTGTTCATTTTGTATACGTTTTACGTGGAAACATGACGCAAACGGTCCGACCGGATAAAATATAAATACAAAGTCCTTACAGAAAACCGACTTCCTAAATAGGCCTCCCACAACGATTTGAGTGGTGACAGTGGACGGTTTCATTGAAACCTGGCCAGCTACGCAGGAGTTATTTTATAGTGCCCAAGTGTGTGCGTAATACATAGAAGCACTCTCTCTTCTTTCACTCTCGTAGCCCAGTGTTACGGTTAAAGACACGACTGGCGAGAGAACAGGCGCAGGACCGACTTTTTACATGCCAATCCGACGCATGGATCATCTTTCTTGTCAGACAATCAGAGTATCAGTCTTCATTGTGTTAACCAGGCTTGAAAACAGCTTTTTGTTGTTCTATACTCTATAGATATATAACGTATATAACTCATCCATGAGTTCCCTTGATTTTTCATGGATCTCATGTCGACATGGAAATGGAATTTATTATAAGTCAAGGTCAAATAGTCTACCATTTGGTTATTGTCACCAAAAGTCCTTATTCTAATTATATACTAGGCTATTTAGTATGTTAAGAAAAATTACTTTAATAAGTTAAGACTTGTGTTCCTTACGCCTATTGTTTAAAAATCAAAAAATTAAATAGTCACTTCAACAGAATATAAGTAGAGTAAATAGGTACAATTTTCCGCAAATTTTGCACCTCGTACCTAAAATTTGGTCCACGGCACAAACTTGAGGATATGCATTACGTACATTATTACGTACATTGTACACACTATTACTACAAAGTGGTATATTATTATGTTTAATCAGTAAGAATTTATGGGGTGTATTCACTATTCATGCATGAGAATCGTGCGGCACGATCTGGCTTAGGTCACCAAGTGTCTTATTTTAATATCACACAAATAGGATTTTTACAAATCTAAAAACATTTAAACTTGCCGATGTAGCAGCAGTCCCGACTCAGAGGTCGGCAACCAGAGGCATATCATATAATAGATACATATGACTTTACAAACCTGGCAACCTTTGGACTCGCCGACGTAGCAGCAGTCCCGATACAGAGGTCGGTAACCAGAGGCATATCATATAATAGGTACATATGACTTTACAAACCTGGCAACCTTCAGACTCGCCGACGTAGCAGCAGTCCCTCGACACAGAGGTCGGCAACCAGAGGCATATCATACAATAGGTACATATGACTTTACAAACCTGACAACCTTCAGACTCGCCGACGTAGCAGCAGTCCCCCGACACAGAGGTCGGCAACCAGAGGTGCATATCATACAATAGGTACATATGACTTTACAAACCTGGCAACCTTCAGACTCGCCGACGTAGCAGCAGTCCCTCGACACAGAGGTCGGCAACCAGAGTCATATCATACAATAGGTACATATGACTTTACAAACCTGACAACCTTCAGACTCGCCGACGTAGCAGCAGTCCCCCGACACAGAGGTCGGCAACCAGAGGTGCATATCATACAATAGGTACATATGACTTTACAAACCTGGCAACCTTCAGACTCGCCGACGTAGCAGCAGTCCCTCGACACAGAGGTCGGCAACCAGAGGCATATCATACAATAGGTACATATGACTTTACAAACCTGGCAACCTTTGGACTCGCCGACGTAGCAGCAGTCCCGACACAGAGGTCGGCAACCAGAGGCATATCATATAAAAGGTACATATGACTTTACAAACCTGACAACCTTCGGACTCGCCGACGTAGCAGCAGTCCCCCGACATAGAGGTCGGTAACCAGAGGCATATCATACAATAGGTACATATGACTTTACAAACCTGGCAACCTTTGGACTCGCCGACGTAGCAGCAGTCCCGACACAGAGGTCGGCAACCAGAGGCATATCATATAAAAGGTACATATGACTTTACAAACCTGGCAACCTTCGGACTCGCCGACGTAGCAGCAGTCCCCCGACACAGAGGTCGGCAACCAGAGGTGCTCGCCGCTGAACGCCGAGTCGCTCCAGTCCGGCGTGGACCTCACCACCCGCGCGACTTGGCTCTCGCTTGTGCGTCTGTTGACAAACAAACACTATTAATTCACGTTTAAAGAACCAAGTATCTGTAGTGTGTTGTACAGAAAATAAATTAAAAAACTTAAAAACTCAGTTGACACTGTGAGTGACCTCTCAAAGTAAACACGAATATTACGACACCAAAAATTTTAATTCGTTAAGTCTTAACGAACATTGTTCGCAGAGTCTACATCCTGCTGCAACCTGCATGGTGGTGTGGGGCTTTGCACGATCGTGTTAACATTAGTGCTTGTGTGGTGGTGGTGTTTTCACGTTTTTGCTTGCGAATGTACGCATATGCAGTGTGGGAAGGAGGGAGGTGCATCAAACGCATGCCTATGCGTACACTCACTCATCGGCTAGCAGGTTGTAGTTATATTTTGTTCGCGGGATATTGCTAGATCATATTATAATACATTATGCTATGGATTTCAGCAAACTAACGCCTGATTCTACTAACTATAACGACATCATTCAAGAAATGTCGAGCCGTTTGGGCTGCAGGGCGTGCCAAACAATTATATGTACATACTATTGAAAACATAACCCTCCTTCTGTCGCTGTCGGGTAAAACGAGTGTATTCACCAAAGCAGCAGCCACACACGCATTATATTATAGAGAGACACCGGCTTCGTTTTGTTTGACAAAGCTCTTTTTACCGGACTTTTTAGATGTTATTTGGTCTGAGATAGGAGTTCCCAATGAAAATAAACAAGTTACGAGTACATAATATTCTACAACATAGTATGTATTACGTCTTATTCCACTAGGCCTAATGGTTTCCTGATATCTTAATTATTTATTTCATTGTTATTTTCCTGAACTATTTCGGATATTCTATTACGTTATATCCCAGACGGGCTTTTAATTAAGAAAGGTCAGCCGGCGAGGCTATATTCGACTGAATATATAATAACAAGAGTTCCAAAAGTACGCTGTCTGGGTCACGTTAGTTTATATTGGTGAACACAGAAATATTTCCTACATTAATGATTATGATATTATTAACTTTTACCATAAAGTAGATATATAAGAGAGACACGACCTAGTACTAGAAAATGGTATCACCCTAATACTGGCAATGCGACCGGCAAAGTGTGAAGTCCAGGCACATTCCGGAAACCGCCATCTAGCGCTACTATTGGAAAATACTAATTACTAATTTCGTTTCGTATCTTCTTCTCAATGAAGGAGAACAATTTAGCTTAATGTGATGTTATGCTTAAAATATGCTTATCTTTATTTTAATGTCAATATTTGTACTTAATTCGGCATATTTACATTTTTTAGTTTACAAACGTTTATATTATTGACATCTATTGAAATTTTTTTGTAATAAAGATAGATTGTACGGGATGGTAGGCCTGGTAAATATTAGTTTAGTTTATTAGTATGCTTTTACTAAGAAACTAAAATATTTTATTTTATTAGTTTATTAGTATGATTTAACTAATAAATTAAAATAATATTTGCTTTGTAATAAAGTTGGCATTAGATAATTGAAGACATCAATGGACGAATGGAGGAAAGGTGCTATTATGTCGCAAAATTTCAAGTGACAGTTTAAACTCGATTTTCTCGAAATCAGAATTATGCTACATCCATTCATGTCTAAGGTCGACTTTGCGGCCTGTTTCAATAACCTCTTTACAACTTGGATTTGAAAGCCTAAGGCTAGCTCCAAACCACTCGCGAAATGCGCCGAAGTTAGCCGAATACCATAGTGTAGGCTTCGTGACACAATATTTAAACTTCGGGTTCCTTCGCGGAGTACTTCCTCGATAATCTTCGCGAGTATTCTGGAGCTATAATGTGACAGATCGCTGTGGTGTTGCTTGGTATGCATAAAACTGACACCGCAGATTAACACAATATGCTTTTATACCGAAAATGTAGTGTCCCTGTGTAGTACTGTATTAACGCGGACTGATACGAGTGCAAAATCTAGTACATATAGCGCCGGAGAATACGTTGATGCCTATTACCATGGCCTACCATCCCATACAATTTATGTTTAATACAAAAAAATGCAATAGATGTCACTACTATTAACGTGTGTAAATTATAAAATGTAAATTTGCCGAATTAAATTGACATTAAAATAAAGATAAGCATATTTTTAAGCATAATTCAATTCACATTAAGCTAAATTCAACTCCTTAATTAAGAAAAAGATATGAAACGAAATTAGTAATTAGTATTTTCCAATAGTGTCGCTAGATGGCGGTTTCCGGAATGTGCCTGGACTCCACTCTTTATCTATTGGAAATCGAAGAAAACAAAAATAGCCAGTTGAATTGCCAGTATTAGGGTGATACCATTTTCTACTACATTTCCAATTTCGACCTAGTCGTGTCTCTGTTTTAAATCTACTTTGTGATATTACTAAGTAATTATATAAGCATGTAGTATGTTATGTTCATAAGTTGAAGTTCACAAACAATATATTTTGTATTAGAATGTTAGATTCCCCGATAAAACGTACAAGGAATAGAAGGAAAACTGAAAATAAAATAAAAAGTTTGAAAGCATTCAATATACTTTGAATAACTTACCTGTCCCCGGAGTCTTCGTTTGCCAATAAACTTTGCGAAGGTTCTGGGAATTATACACTCGTAATAGTTAGGGAGCCCATGACGCTAAACGTACCTATGTAATATAGGCACAAAGTAAATAATAACTATAGGTTATTTATCGTCAGGTGTTTGACAGGATTGACATGAGTCCAATATAAAATGTGAAAGAAAACCAATTATTTAAATATAGTGATTTATTTTGTAATGGAAGAGCACTGTGGTTTTACATATAATCTTTATCTAGTTCGGACACAACCGTTTCGCTATATTTTAGATCTTTTTGTAATATTTGTAATGCTAATTTTAAGTAATTTGTATGTACCAAACCTTTTGATGATATAAATAAATTAAATTAATTTTACTTTTAACTCATCAGTAGGTGCCTTTTGGTCCATGGTTGATGTTTCTTTGACACATTCCTTCCAACTTCGCTTCTTAACATCTCTAACTACTTGATTGTTGATACTTTTATTTTGTGGTCAGGGGTGGCAAACCAAGCTTCATGCCTAGGTTATCCGAGGCAATTTATTAGACAATTTATAATCTGACGCACTCGAGCTACTTGAAAAATCCCCCATGGGCTCCCCTACTATAGCGTGATTTAATATTGTGGATAAATTTCCTCACGGCGGAGTTTACAATGGGGAATTCATTTTTAATGACCTTTGTTAACTCATTTCCCTAATTTAAATTTCGAGTATGTATCGTTTAGTTCAAAATTAAATGAAATATTAATCGATCGATACCTACTTTTCCTCTTGGGCTGCTCGCTCGCGGCCTACTTTCTGTAGTCTAATTTTTCTACCGATTTTTCCAACATACAATTATAACTATTAAATTATAACTATACTTTTTAGGATTCCATAGCCAAATGGCAAAAAACGGAACTAAATCCGTAAGTCCGTGCGTATGTCACAGCCACTTTTTTTCGAAACTATAAGAACTATACTGTTAAAACTTGATATGTAGATGTATTCGGTGAACCGCATTATGATTTTTACACAAAAATAGAAAAAAAAACAATAAATTTTTGGGACTTAGAACTGAAACTCAAAAATGTTTTTTTTCTTCAAACCCATACGTGTGGGATATCTATGGATAGTTCTTTAAAAATGATATTGAGGTTTTGTATATTTTTTTTTTTGAAACTGAATAGTTTGCGCGAGAGACGCTCGCAAAGTGGAAAAATGTGTCCCCCTCCATGTAACCTCTAAAATAAGGGAATAAAAAATAAAAAAAAATAATCTTCTGTTGCTGTTCGTTAGTCTCGCTAAAACTCGAGAACGGCTAAACCGATTCGGCAATTTTTAGTCTTGAAATATTCGTGGAAGCCCAGGGAAGGTTTAAACGGTGACAAAATATTCTTTTTGTATGCTCAACGAAGTGGGCACGGGTCAGCTAGTGTAATATAACTATAATAATGATAAATAATGATAAAAAAATAACCTATTACTAATACATTTTACTAAAAGTTAAGTTTCTCAATAATTATTGCGTTTAACCTATTGTTATAGGTACCTACATAGATAGATTAGAACGAGATGTTAAAGTGAACCTGTACATATACAAGTTATACTTCAATAAGAAACAATTTTATAATATTTAGCTACATGACTCGTTTTAATAATCTAGCTATGTTCTTTTTTACCCAGAAACTACATATTAATGTATATGTTCTATTAAGGTATGTGCATGTATGTTTTATAAATCATATGGATGCTGCTGACGTCATTGCAGTACCTACAAACAATCAATTTGATAATATTTTCAGTGGTAAGTTAATTACCGTGTGTGAGCAGTGCCTTAGCTAGCCCGCACTAACTCGATACAGACAATTGCAGCTCGAACTGAAATTACCTATTAACGGTACCAGAAATTGACGTTTAGGGGATTCCTGTTTCCTCCTCCAAAACTTATCCGATTAGATATTTTTTCTTTATTACCTAAAAAAGAATTGAGATAGGTTCTTATGTTTTTATTTTGTTTTATAATGTAGTCAAATCTGTTTCCTGGATGTTTAAACATAGCGGAGCGTCTGGCCATTTTTTTTTTTTTTTTGAACGTATTATCTCTTTAAATTTTTTTTTTCAAAAAAGGAAAAGATTGGGACGTACAAATAATATTATTATAATCTCGACTTTTTTGGAATGAATTAATAGTATATTCCTGGTAGATTACTTTAAACTCAATTTTGTAGGTATTTTTTTTTCTCACATGATTCCGAATACGGAATCATCGCAAAGAGATCTACCAGGATCGATGTTATACTTTTCGTTATTTTGTTAATCATAAATAAAATATATGTGGATTCATTCTAAACTAATAACTAGTCATAACTGTCGTAAAAATATATTATGTAACTAAATATGTATATAATATTGCACATGCAAAGTCCACATTGAAAGCCACTAAACAAAAAAAAAAAACTTTTGGAATATTCCTATTAGTTTCATAGAGACACCAAAAAAAAAATACTTTGATCACGATTTACTTGAAAGATACCTCCAAGCAAGTGCGTTGTTTATGATAAGGATATATTACACGTCATAGAAAAAGTCGATCGATTAATCGGTTATATTTATAATAATAATATCTATGGACGCTTTTCACCACGTCAATCTGGCCCCGTGCTAAGTATCCGAAGAACTAGTGTTACAGGTACCAGACAACGGAAACATATTTAATACTTTTTAATTTATATATATATTTAAGACTTTTATTATATTATACACAAATTTATTACACATCCATGACCCAGGTACATTGAAAACTTTTTGTTCCCTCGGCGGGATTCGAACCCGCGACCTCTCGCTCGAGCACCAACGAGTTCAACCACTGCGCTACGCAAGTCGTCAATCGTTAACAATCTTCGGAAAAATCGTTGGAAAAATCGACCGTTGGTGGGCATCCTTTATCCTAATAACCCAGGACTTTTCCAAGTTTTCCACTTGTAAATACTTTATGTTGGGGCCCTCTTGACGTAGAGGGTAAGAGGACTAAGAGGGTACCGCTTACATTCAATACGTCCAAACTTCCCTAGTTTGGAACCCTTATTTGCATAACTGTACAAGTTAAGCTACAAAGGCTAAGGAGTGTTATTAATTGAGGTTATAATTGATGTCGATTATATTCAGTGACTTGGTAAACGTATTGGATAAAACAGTGTTATTAATATTTATTGTGTTACATACTGACTGTTATTTTATAGGTTATAATCCATCTACTTGTATTAATATTGTAAACCTGAATTGGAATGTACGGGTCTTAATACCACTACTATCTAACCATACATGAAAATATTCTTAGGACAGTAAGCATTTTTTATACATGTCGCCGTGTGTTAATACGCGCGAGCAAATTGTAGTATAATTTTTATTTCATAAAATAGTTATCACTCAGCATTCAACGGGAACGATTTTATTTATCATTCCCGATTCTGACGTATCAATTGTATATCATACCTAAATCCTTTAAAATTGAAGACATGAATATGTAGCAAAATTCTGATTTCGAGAAAATTGAGTTCTAACTATCACTAAAACATATAAAAACGTCGTAAAGTATTAAGTTTAATCTAAACATCCGTATCTAAAATCAATGTACCTAATACGTTAGTACAATTGTTTAAGTGACAATTTAAACTCAATTTTGTAGGTAATTTTTTTTTTCGAAATATCACCTCCATCCCTTTATGTCTTCACTGTTACACCATAGACCAAATTGTATAATTGGTCCATGTTTACACTAGGTTAACTAACTCCTTAAAAAGGAGGCAGCAGAGCGACAGGAGTAGCAGTAGCTCCTACATGATACAAAATGGAATTTTAATGGCCCGATTAAAAAAATACTTGTAGATAGCCCTTTTATCGTCCCGAGACTAATAGGAACAGAATCACAAGGACGAAGTCGATATGCATGTCCAAATAACGTTCCAAGTACTAATATTAAAACGAAGTCATGATTATTAAAACATTTAGATGCTTCAATAGACACGATGAATGAAATCTTCTATTAGCATTATGCAAATTCTTCGAATATTCAAATCGTCAGCTTTACCGGCTTCGAATCCATCGCAAGAACAACAGGGATAGATCACGTCAATACGTGGGTGATGAAGTCCATAGGCAGCAATCAGTAGGCGGATCACGGCTGACGCCCAAGATGATTCAAACGGCGGCATAATCCCATTCTATTTCATTTCATATTCCCCTTTGTTGCTTATCTCGAGTTTACGACCTTTCAACGATGACGTCATTCGGGCTTTGCCAGGGATAGTGTTTAATTGTAGCGAAGTGCAGTGTAATACTGGCCAACTCTAAGTGCCAATATCACCAACACACGTTAAAGTTGATCCTTCATTAAATATCATGTTATCCCTCTCGTATTTCCTGTCAATGAATGAGAAGGCATGGTGTTTTAACAAGCCGTTAAAACTAACAGGCGTTGGTGAAATCGGGACTAAATGGTTGAATTGATTTTGTCTGTTCACTTCCAGGAGTAATTAGGACGGGAAATACGTTTTTAATCTTTTTAAAGGCTTCTGTTTAGTTGGCACCATTGATTAGATGGAGTCAGGTGAAGGTTACAATATAAAATTCTCACATAATTTTTGTATTGTTATTCTCGCCACGGCCATTTTGAATATAATTGTATTTCAAACCGACTTCATATTAAAGATATTTTTTAGTTTAAAAACATTTTAGTGTTTCTGTATATTTTCCTTATATCAATATTATAGGAAGTTTTTATGTAAATAAACATTATATAATGTTTGCAAAACCAGTTCGGCTTGCCAGTTGCCTTAAGTGGCGTGCACGCCGCGAGATCGAGCTTTCTATGCCAAGGTTAAGGATCCGGAGACCCGACTGGTTGCCGTTTTAAGCCTTGCTGTCTAATTGATCATGCTTGAGACCTAGTCAACCTTAAATGTTGAAGGGATAAACTTATATACAATCTAAGGGTATGTTAAGGCAAACATTTTCTATATTTTGATTTATTCAATTTTGAGACGCCTATGTGGTTTAAAACTTGGTTCACAGGTGAGATCAGGCAGGATCTTTTAACATAGCAATGTGATGAAAGGATTATCTTTATTTTCGGACAATCAGGTGATCCGCATGCAAAATTGTCCTAACTCCTAGCCATATTTTTGTTGTTCAAACGCCGGGATCCAGCCCACGATCTTCATACAGAAACAAGGCTTAAATCTATCCGCCTGGTATATGCCAATAGAGCTACATTTGTTTAATAATGAACTGAGACAAAAGTTTTGGAACATTTCAAAGTTCATTTGGTAATTTGAAAGTACTAATTATGTCACTTTTTTTAAATCTAAATTTAAAGACTTGCTTAACTTTAGGTTTAAAAAAATCAAAGTGGCATGATTAGCCGTATGTAATCAAGCATTATGACACGTGTGGACGTTGGCTGTGTCCCAAGCAAACTAAATGAAATAACAGCTCACTTGAAGCTGATATTTGCCGAGACGGAATTATTGTGCTGACACGATATTTAGTGAATTGTTGATCGAAGTCCAGTGTCCTCCTCTTGATAGGTGTATTAAGGAGATTAGGTGGGTGGAGTATTACGTATAATCATACAATAATAGGCTATACGTCGACCTCCGTAGCGCAGTGGTTGAGCGCGTTGGTTCTCGAACGAGAGGTCGCGGGTTCGAATCCCGCCGAAGGAACAAAAGTTTTCAATGTTCCTGGGTCATGGATGTGTATTAAATTTGTGTATAATATAATAAAAATCTTAAATATGTGTATAGTATAAAAGTATTAAATATATTATATTTCCGTTGTCTGGTACCTGTTTTTCGGATACTTAGCACGGGGCCAGATTGACGTGGTGTGAAGCGTCTATAGATATTTAAAAAAAAACCTGATTGGCGCGTTGAGAGTCAGATCAGTTTCAATAAATTTGAAACTAGCCACTTCTCTCACCCACTCTTCAATAAATATCAATAAAGGCTTTGTATAAGGTAACTAAATTCGCTTTCTACTCATTGTTCTCATTTCTCGATGCCATTAAACTGGAGTTGGATTTTATAAATCACTAAATGCTCTCCACGACTATGTGTCCACAGAAGGAAATCCCGCGGTAGCCGTACTATTTGTCGCGATAGATATTATTCTTCTTTTCGCGTAGTTTACACCTAATCTAGGTAGAATTCAGAACAGTCAGAATCATGAAAATCTTAAAAACAGTTGAGGAGTTTCAGAACTAATTTCCTTTTATAATTAGAAGTACGCCTTTAGTAGCTTAGGTTGTATTGATCTAGGTTTTTTATGTAATGGAATCTTTGAGCATAATTTTCACTAATTTCCAGAAGTGTGATTAATTTAATTTTTTGGATACGTATCATAAAAAAAATATATATAGAAAACAAGAAAATAAATGTAAAGCCGTATGGCAAATAATTAACGAAAACATTAATGACATAAACTCTCACACAAACATAGATAAAATAATACATGACAATAAGCTATATACAAATCCCACTGACATTAGTAATCTATTCAATAACTATTTTTTATATATGACTAATAAAAATGACTTCAAATTTAATTCTCATGACATATCAAAGACAATTAATCAAAATAACAATAATTTGGAATCTATATTCTTAAGACCCACAGACCCTTTAGAAATAGATAAAATCGTTAAGAATCTAAACAACACTAACTCGGTAGGTATAGACGACATTAGCACAAAAATATTAAAATTGACATCCAAATATTTGTCACACCCTCTAAGCTACGTTATTAATCTGTCTTTACAAGAAGGGTCTTTTCCTGATATTTTAAAAAAATCTGTTGTTAAACCACTGTATAAAAAGGGAGATAAAGCGGCTCTTGACAATTATCGCCCGATAACATTAATTCATATTCTTTCTAAAGTTTTTGAAAAAGCTATGTTAATTCGTCTTGAAAGTTATACATCCCGCCATAATATCTTAACCCAGAGTCAGTATGGTTTCCGAAAAAACAGCAACACTACTTTAGCATGTTTCAATTTAATTAAAATAATCACAGAGTCTCTAAATGACAGAATACCGGTTTCTGCTATATTTCTCGACATGAGCAAAGCATTTGATCATGTCGATCACGCTTTTTTATTGTATAAACTAGAAAAATATGGTATAAGAGGAATTGCTAACAACTGGTTAAACTCCTACCTATCACATCGGTACTAGTGCGTCGAAACAAGTAAAATAATAAATAATAAGAAACTTTCTGTGAGATCTCACTTTAAAAAAATGCATTCGGGGTTCCTCAAGGAAGTCTACTCGGTCCTTTTTTATTTCTGCTGTATATTAACGACCTACCTCAAATAACCCGTCATCCAACAATACTTTTTGCAGACGACACCACTCTGATCATGAAATGTAATGACAAGGACACTTTTGAAGCTGAATTAAATTTCACTCTGCAAAAAATAATAAAATGGCTTGATGATAATAATCTAAAAATTTACATTAACAAAACTCAACTAATCCAATTTCAAAATTACAAAAGTAAAACAAACAATTTAAAAATACAATACGACAGTACAAATATTTTAGAAGTTGACTCTGTGAAATTTTTAGGAATCATGCTTGACAAGAACTGTAACTGGAAGATCCATATAGATTATGTGTTTAAAAGCTGGACCGTTTCGTTTATGCATTACGTAGATTACGTCAGACGGTAGGTGCTGAGGCGGCACTAACCGCGTACCACGGCTACGTATCATCGGTCCTCTCATACGGACTGTTGTTGTGGGGCAATTCAGTGGAGTTTGAAAAGGCATTTCGTGTCCAAAAAAAATGTGTGAGAGCTATCTGTGGCGCCTGGTATTTGGAAAGCTGTAGGCCTTTCTTTAAGAAACTGCGTTTGTTACCACTAGCATGCATGTATATTCGAGAGCTCTGTATTTTCGTTAGGTTGCATCCAGAATACTTTAAACACAATTCAGACGAGGGTAGAAAAAATGAGAGATATAAATTTAAACTTTATCGTCCTTGGTGTAACTTGAACATATACAAAGATAATGCATATATTCAGGCTATACACGTATTTAATAATTTACCAAATGAATTTAAAGAATTGCCTACAATTTATACATTTAAAAGAAATCTGACATATTGGCTTTTAGAAAATTGTTTTTATGACATAAATGAATTTTTTCTGCTTATTAAGAAATGGCCATAATGTACGAGTATACCAATTAGTCAAAATTTATAAAATTTGTATATTAATATTATTATTGTATTTAGATGTACCTTGACAATTATTTATGACATATATACACTAATTTTAACTTCTTATTATAATTATTATTTTTTTGACATTGTTTTGATTCCAATAATTTTATATTTTTATTTTGTAACCTAATGATGATGATTCTCAAATGTATACTCTATCTAACATCTACAAAATGATTTATAATTGTATCTATGACAAGTGAAAATAAGTGTTCATTATTATTTTAAGATGACCATTGCTGTATTAAATTATTATTTTTAATTATTATGTAAATGTAATTAATGTATTGAATGTTAATTTAAAATTTATATTATTTATAGGAACAATTATACATATATAAGTTGACTGTCGATTTATATAATATTTAAATTTCACACACCATGCTATCATGGTAGAATGTATCTTATACTTATTTTAAGCATTACCACCTGCATAATATGTAATACATTCAGTGAATAAACGATTATGATTATGATTATGATTATCAAGGACCAATAACAATGCAATTAAGCATGTTTTTTTTACTTTTTTTAAATTAATTTAGTGGTCATTGCTAATTTTACAACTTGCTAAGCATAATTTTAGCTTCAACCTATTTAGTATTTCACTCGACTTGTCAATCGTGGGAACCAGTTCTCGAAGAAACTCAAAATATCTAAAGGTCTCCATGTCTGGTTTATACCAAAAAATGTAGTATAATTGCCTAAGTCTAAACAGGAAATTTAAAACTAGCTTTATATTATTATTACACTAGTAGAATTGGGCATCTAATATTTTTTTTAATAAAAAAATGCTTTGTAATTATATTAGATGAATAATAAAAAAAATCGGCAGTTTCTTAAAAACTTTGTATTATTGAGTTACAATATGATATGTTCGAAAAATACAGTCAAGCCAATTACCGTAAAACTTACTACGTAATCGTAGACAATATCTAGTTTGGTTAAAATTGGTATTATTTGTCTACTATTTTGGTAGTATTATCAATATAATACAAAAACAACAGAGTGTACATTGAATCATTTAAGTTAATATCAGGAAACGATTTGTATAATAGCAGTGCGTCATTTGCCTCGGAATATTATGTTTTCGTCAATGTCACGTAATTACGCCGCGCGCCGCAGGCCGCGTGTTGTCACTGTCACCGTTCACATAATTATTTCATCGCGACACCCCCGTGGTCCAGTGGCTTAGGTCGACGACGTTGGAACAACTAATAACGGCGACATGGGCCAACCTACTTACCTATATAATGAGTAAAATTAATGAGTGATAATATAATATAGTAAAACAAAAACTACTTGATGATGACTATGTCTATGATGATAACCGGTCGTGTATTTTAAGTAATAATTAATGTAAAATAACAAATAAAGTGAGAAAAAAATGCAAGTAGTTTGTGTTTTACTATAAGTACTATAACATGAATTTCCACAAAGAACCTACAATACATTCAATAACACATGAGTGATAATACTTTAGTGTGTGTATGTGTCTACTATGTAAAGTTTACTGTAAAAGGACCAGCGTTGAAAGACTTACTTTTGACTTTCATGCTTCTATGGTTAATGCCCCGACATCATAAATTTGCCCATAAAATAAGTGAAAAAAGTAAACGTTTCAGCGCTGGTACTTTCACAGTAAACTAATACATGACCCATACACGCTCTAAAGTCTAATCACTCATTAATATTATAGCCTGTAGAGATCCTCTGTGGTGAAGTGGTTCAGAGCTTGGCTCACAAACATGAGTTCGATTTCCGCGTTACAAATTTGTTAGGACAATGCAGCAATGTAAAAAGTCGGTCCTGCGCCTGATCTTCCGCCAGTCGTACCGGGTAAACTTCCACTGGGTTATAGGAGTAAAAGAAAGTGTTCCTTGTGCATTATAAAATTAATTATTTCATACTGCGTGCAGCAGCAAGGAACTGCGTGTTATCCGTGGGGTGCTGGAGAAAGAATACCACCTCCCCATCAACCATCTTTCCCGTGGGTTTCGTAAACGGCGACAGAGGGAATATATAACCTGGAGGCCTACTCAAAATGCCATCGCTAATTGTCGCTTACAAAGTTCGATAACAAAATATATGGGATTAGAAATAAGGTACGCTAAATGATCGCGATTTGGTATTTTATATAATATAAATATAATTTAGCGTACCAGTCAAATCCCATACATTTTGTTATCGAACTTTGTAAGCGATAATTAGCGATGGCATCTTGAGTAGGCCCCCTGAAATAGGCAGCAGTGTTTCCGGGGACATCGTTATCTGACAGCTATATATAGGTATATATACAGGGTGTAAAAAGAGCAGTCACTATAACTTTAAGATACTATTATACTTACTACCTTCCCTCATTTGGAAATGTATTTTTATATAATATATATATTTTTTGGTAAAAACTAAAAAAAAATTTTACTTTTCCCCATTTCTTATTTTTTGTCGCAAAAAAAAACAACATAGCAAAAAAAATATATTTTTTTTGTAAAAACAAATGAAGAAAAATACATTTCTAGAATGAGAAAAGGTAGTATAATCATATCCCAAAGTTATAGTGACTGCTATTTTTACACCCGCTATACATATATAACTTCAAATGGTAAAACTAGAAGAATTTGAGAAAAGTGCAAACAAATGTTTGAGGTAAGTTACCAATTAAATTTGTAGGTGTCTAAATTAATAAGACTAACCCCCATTGTTCTATAACGATATTAGTACTGTAATAATCTTCAATCCTTAGTGGTCGGTAACTCCTAATCACATAATATTATACCTATAGCTGTGTAGGTTGTAGGAGTTGGTATTGTAGGATGGTGTAGAAACTGTAGATGAAATAAGTAGTTATTTATTCCAGTTCGTAGCGACGGAACAACGTCTGTTGGGTACAGTTAGTTTTATAATAACAACAAAGTCTTCCGACTGCTGTCCCAAGCGTAACATATCGCTTTGAAGCAGCAATTGTATATTATATTATTTAATGTTTATATAATTTTATCTTGACTTTATTATTCTTTATGGTATTCATTTCTCGACGGTTACACTCGGGTTTAGATCTAATTTAATTGTAAAGTGCGCGATTAGATTAAGTGCCAATTTCACCAACACATATTAAAGTTAATCCTTCATTGAGTATCATGTTGTCCCTCTCGTATTTCCTGTCAATGAATGAGAAGACATGGTATTTTAACAAGCCGTTAACAATAACAAGCGTTGGTGAAATCGGGATTAAATACGACCAAATTAATGCGTTGTATTTCTATTTAGCGCGGTAAATAAGTTAAAATATAAAATTAATATTGTGTTCTATTCTACTTTTTGTTTAAAGTTTAATAAAGAGGTAGATCACTTTGTAGTCTAAAAAAAATCCGCCATGAAATTTCTACAAAGAACTTAATATATTCACTGCATATTAGGTAAAATTAAATTTAAAAAAAAAAATTAAAAATTCTTTATTGACACCAAAAAAAATTTTACAACATTAGTGTTATGAAGCCCCTGACCCCTGCACTAGTGACAACTGTATTGCAGAGGCCAGTGTCTACGCCCATATTAATTAGGTACATTATAGGTATTATGCTATACAGTTTTGTAAATTAACCAATAAATAAAAGGTGAAAAAGAAAAAAGTGACTATTATTAGTCATTAAGTTTAGGAATTTACACACATTACAGATCCAAGATATGATGGAAGATAAAATGGAAGACAATTGATAAAATGGAAGACAATTGAGGTAGGTATATACATATAGCATATTTTGTCTTATTTAGTAGGGTAAAAAATTTAGTAGGAAAAAAAAATGACTGCTGTAAGTTTACAATATATTAATGCTGATCCAAGGTATGTGAGATACAAACATCTCGATTAGAATATTGGTTTTCTTTACAAAATCGGATCACCCGTTTGGTTCACGGATCACACGATGCCACAGACACACATAAAAAACCGCATTAAAAACGATTTTCTAAAACTCGAAAACAGAATGGTGTTATAAATTTACGTATTATTTTGATACTTTGTTTCAAAGCCGACGTGATCGTGGGTGTTCTTAGCTATGATAATATAATATCATCGTAGGTTCGGACACTGGTAATATAATTCGGGGGTTACTTAAAACTTTACATTTTGTTTATATATTTATTGTGAGTGTTCATGCCTACCTAAATAATATCCTTTTATTTATCAACAAATTCACAGTTTTGAATATTTAATTTATTTACTTTCGGACTCGTTACACAGAAAATCGAGAAGATGAGCAAAATCTAAAATAAGAATTAGAATAAGTTTTTAAACATTTGAGTTTCAAACAATTAAATAAAGTTGTCTATCTTTTTCTCGCAAAACGATATTTGTACGCAGGTTAGTATAATGTCTAGATGTAGGTTTAACAAAGTGACGTTACAATCGAACGATATTTGTACTCAGGTTCGTGTAACGTCTATGAAGGTTTAACAAAGTGACGTCACAATCGAACGATATTAATTGTACTTAGTACTTATACTTCCATGGGTTTAACAAAGTGACGTGACAATCGGTTGTTCTTCCTCTCGTTCGCACATTATAATAAAAGTTTAAGAGGAAACACTATTAAATTTTTTCCATACAGGAATAGGGGTCTACGGGATTCCTGTTTCCTCCCTGGATAATACCTCTTGAGTAACTATTTTTTTTCCTGAATATTTATGGATATTGTTTGAACGTAAGGTATATTTTCTTTTTTTAAATAAATAAATTAATTAAGGATATATGGACGTTCAAAAACCTAAAAAAAATGGCCAGACTGTCCGCTATTTTTAAACATCTGGGAAACAGATTTGACTACAATAAACAACAAAATCAAAAAATAAAAACCTAGCTTAATTCTTTTTTTAGCTAATAAAGAAAAAAATATTTAAATCCGTTAAGTTTTGGAGGAGTTAACAGGAATCCCCTAAACGTCGATTTCTGGTACTTTTAATAGGTAATTTCAGTCCAAGTTGCAGTTGTCTCTATCGCGCTAGTGCTGGCTAGCTAAGGCACTGCGAGACAGCAATAGATTTTATATATACCTATTTTGTATTTCTCTCAACCGTGCTGTTTCCTCTTAATAACTTCATTATTTTTGATGGTACATATAATTCAGGGGAGAAATGGATATAAAATTTCGCATACGGATATGGATATTAAATTATTTCGGATTATCCGTTTGTTTCGGATATTTACGGTTACGAATATTAAATTTTTGTTTCCTTTTTACAGTAGCTTAACTTTCATTTCGGATTCGGTTACGGTTAAGGATATTTTTTATACCGGATATCCGACAGCTTCGGTTACGGTTACGGATCTCCCTAACATCCCTGATATAATTATAGTTTAACATTATTTGTTTACCAGGGGGCTATAATAACAGCAATTACAAATATAATTCAAAAGACTTATTGGATAGATGAATTATATTTGTTAAAACGGAATTTCCGAAGGATATCTACAACTTGCCGGGATATCGCCAGCGTGAGCCGTCCACATCACGTACGAGAATTTAACACTGTTTGAACATCTAAGACCGCATTCGAACGAGAGGAAATCTTTTAGTAAAATCAATTACAGAAAATTTTAGCACTGCCGTAAGGCAAGGAAGGTTCTTGTTGTTTGTTTGATGTCCTCCGTGGTCTAGTGATATAGAGCCTCACTCTCGACTCACAGGTCGTGGGATCGATTTCCGCGTTGGAACAACGTTGGAACTAAAAATGTTGTTTTCAAGTTTGGTTAGGACAATGCAGGCTGATCAACTGATTGTCTGACAAGAAAGATGATCCATGCGTCGGATGGGGTCGGTGCATGTAAAAAGTAGGTTCTGCGCCTGATCTCCTGTTAGTCGTGTCGGTTATCCGTCCCACTGGGCTACGAGAGCGAAGGAAGAGAGAGTGCTTCTGTGTATTGCCCACACATTTGGGCACTATAAAATAAGTCCTGCGTAGCTGGCCTGGTTTCAATGAAACCGGCCAGGTACTATTATTAAAGTTATTTAAGCAATTATGTAATATTACGAGATCATTTTAATCATTATCATAAGCTTCTCCCAAAGTATTTAGTTAGTAAGTTAGGGGGTAGTTGCATAGTCGTACAGCAGGCTGGTTGGCAAGTGCAGTTTTCAGATTCCGCGTTACTGTTGCCCACGGATGTACCTAAGTATATTCCATCTGTCACCTTTCACGACTCACGGGCAAGATGTTAGGAGGTTATACTGTACTTTTGGTAATATCAGATTTACTGTTGCCCATTTCCGGATATAATATATTCCATCTGTACCCTTCAACGACCCACGGGCAAGACCGTTAATGGAAGGTGCTATACTTTTACCGGCACTCCACGGTCCACGGATAGTCAATTGAAAATGATTATGAAAACCTCTTCAGTGTTTATGTAGGTATTTCATTGTTAAATTGTGTTCGTACGAATGTATTCATTAACATATATTTTGTACTACTCATAGTAGCACTCGTGCAAAGATTTATATTTTATCTATTTTGTACATTTGTTACGAATGAACTAAAAGACTTTTGATATGGGTAAATGGATTTCAATTATTCGTACACCATTAGAATGCTACATTATTCCTGCGTAGGCTAGGCTATATTTTATATAAATTATAAAAAAATAGTTTAGATCCAAGTCATATCACGTGCAAAGCACAGCAAAGCGGGCTCTCAAGGTGATTTGATATATTTTAACCAACAAAATAAATATATTAAGGAAACGACCATATTAATATTCCCTTCAAGGGATCGTTTCCGCGGTACAAATCTGAAGGCTAACAACTCCTACTTACAGCCCTTTTTAGTAATTGTAAATTTTTTCAATACAAAGATACATAATTGATGCATAATGATTTATTCTTGAACTCAGATTCAAGAAAGATTTTTTGGCTACTCGGTTGTGTAAAAGTAGGTACCTACTTCAAAGTTTAAAACCATTCTTGCGATTTAAAACTTGATTTAGATATTTATTATTAATATATTAATATTAATAGTACCTACGTAATGTACTTAGTATTAATTTAACGTGAAGGTCAAACAAACAAGGCATGTGTATTTTATTTTCACAAGTACATGTAAATAAGGTATTAACATACCTCATATGTTACTAATTACTTAGCATGTTTTACAATAACATATACTTTTTACCTACTACCTCAGTAATAGGTAACAAGTATCCACTGCCTACTATAAGTATTGAGGAAAATCATAAAACATCTTGTTTATAAATTCCCTAATAGGTGTCGAAAAAAATGCGACGCATACGTCAATTAAACTACGATGTTTATCACATTTTGAAACTATAAAAACTATTAATGCTAATTGTAATAAATAGTTTTACGGTGTACAATTAAAAGTAGGTAGTAAATACTGACGCGGCCGACAATTGGCGATAGCTCGGAAAATCTTAATTGTTCAGCGGTAATGGATCTATTTTTTAGACATGACTAACGAATTTTTGATCAGAATCTTGCACCGCTATACCTACCTGTATGTTACGATCATTATTTGGGCGATAAAAATAATACGTACGAGTATTCGAGATGAAAAGTATGTTTACTTATCAGATAACCGTTATCGGATCGTTTGCTGGCATGCTAAAATCGTACCTCTTACGTTTCCTTTTCGGTTTCAAATTGGGGCACTTTTTGAACACTGATAAGGAGACACTTATGAATCCCATTTGGGATGAGCACAGGTATTATCATTTATCACTCGCGTGAACGCTGCGGTGCGCGCGCGTGAGTCAGCGGCGCAGGTAGACTGGCTCAGTGGAGCCTGGCCGCTGGCGACCCTGCGCCCGCGCCGGTCGGCCGTGTCCAGACGCCGCCGCGCCGCCCGGGCTTGTCAGTTGTCACACGCCACTGACCGTAGTCAGTGGAGTTCTATAATGGTTGTTTAATGGTTATTTAATGGTTATTGGTTGCCCACTAACGGCCGAATGTTAATTTAATCAAGTAATCCTTAAGTTACATACCGTCCTTGGTCCGTCAGTGCCAGCATGTAAATAAAAGGGCCCCGAAGTTACTTTCGTTTCAGTATTCGGCCGCATTTCGCGCCTAAGTTTGTATCTAAGCGTTTTTAGGTTTTCGTGAAATTACTTATCCGTACTTCACTGTATGTCTGTCTGTCACTAGCCTGCATCACAAGCACAGCGATAGCTAAACTGTTGACATTTTCAGAAATTATGTTTATCACTTGTCGGTACAACAATAAAATATATTTGAAAGAAAATAAAATAAGTATTACAACAAACTTTAGTCCGACTCGCTTATGGTTTTTTAATAATCTCATTCATTTGTCTGATTTGAGAAACAATTGAAGACATAAATGGATGAAGGTGATATGTAGCAAAATTAAGATTTTGAGAAAATTGAGTTAAAACTGTCACTTAAACATTTTAGAATACGTCGTACTTAGTATATTCGCAGTACATTCTAACCCCGGCTCCACACTACTAGCGAAGTTCCTCGGCGAAGTACGGCGAAGTACTAGTAAAGTTTGACGAGGTAAGTCGAAGTGCATCTCTACACTATCCTATTCGTCCAACTTCGTTCAACTTCGCGAGTAGTGTGGAGCCGGGGTAAAGATCCGTATGTAAAATCAATGTAGGTACATAAAACGTTACTACGTATCCTAAAATGTTTAAATGACTGTTTAAGTAAATTTTATGGGTAAATATTTTTTGCGACATACAACCTTTATCGATTCATGTCTTCAATTGTTTACTTAGAATTAAACAACAAACAATGTTCTGCCTCACTCACGATTACGACAATAATTAATGCCTAGTTGAAGGTCTTACATAAACTTTAGATAAACTCTAGGTAGGTACAAATTTTCAAACTTACTTTACAAGCGCCTGTTGTCTACAATAAGATAAAGAACCAGTAACTACTGGCCACTAAATGGATCTTTTTAAATTCGACCTCCATTTTTTTAACCCCCGACGCAAAAACGACGGGGTGTTATGAGTTTGATGTGTATGTGTATGTCTGTAGCATCGTAGTTCCCAAACAGATGATCTGATTTTATTTTACGTTTTTTTGTTTGAAAGGTACGAGTATATCAGTCGAGAGTGTTCTTAAGTATGTTTGGTGGAAATCGGTTCAGGTCTTCAAGGTCATCAGGTCGTTTGTTAGGTGTGAAAGGAATGTTAATGCTAAGTCAAAGGTTTTTTTTTTAATTTAGTTTATGTTATAATTCGGCTAAACAGATAATTAATATTCTAAAGCGAAAAATATATTTTTTTTCCTCTTTAATAAAATATTAGTATAGACATGGACCAATTATACATTGTAATTATACATAAGTAATTTTTTGGTCTATGGTATAGATAATAATTATCTTTTATTATTACAAGTAAACAAGTAACTGACTAATATGTAGTAAGTTTATCGATTTCATGTTATTAATTTTATCGTTTCATCTGAAATATATTAATGTGTCAGCGCGTTATGCGATATAATATTATAATAATTCAGATGATTATTAATTTGTTCCAAATAATTAAAAATCATTTAATATATTACTTCCATAGCAAGTTATTTTAGTAATTGATTGGTACAGGATTTGGACTAAATATCTTTAGAGTTACCTCTATAGGCCAATGTTATACAAAATAGTGTACCGGAACCGATGGCGGCCTTGAGGTATCACGGTTAAATGACTTATTTGATTGTTAAACTCGCTTCGCAGCGAGTGACGTAACAGTTAATCAGGCGTAGGATTTACTTCGAAGGCTTTTAAGGACCGTATATATAAAACAATCTCAAACCGAACCTCACCTTAAGAACATATTTGACATACAACAACGTTTCGTTTCACTTTTTTAAAAGTGAACAACTTCATTAATGTAACATAGTACTTTCTTTATTGTCTTTTTATACCGTTATATTTATATTATAGATTACAGGAAACAATAAAATAAGTATAATGAATATTTTTTTTATAATCTTTATTTTAGGTTCTAAGAAACAAAAAAAAATTAAAGTAGGTACGTAACATAAGTAAAATTCTTCATTTTTAAAAGTGAAACGAAACGTTGTTTTATCTGTCAAATAGGTTCTTAAGGTGAGGTTGGGTTTGAGATTGTTTTATTTATGCGGGCCTAAGAAACAACTCAGCTGTGTATTCGACGACGTACCAAATTAACATACGGACAAAATCCAAACTAACGGTAAAATGAAACGAAACAAAAAGTTAGAGCGATTACAATTTACAACGTATATTTTATTATAATAATATAATATCTATGGACGCTTCGCACCGCGTCAATCTGCTCCTGTGCTAAGTACTCGTTTGTGTTATAGATACCAGACAACGGAAATATTATATTTAAGATTTTTATTATAATATACACACATTGAATACACATTCATGAACCAGGAACATTGAAAACGTTTTATTTACTCGACGGGATTCGAACCCGCAACCTCTAGCTCGCGCGCTCAACCACTGCGCTACGGAGGTCGTTACGATAGCTGACCCGTGCCCACTTCGTTTAGCATAGAAACCGTTTAAACCTTCCCTGGACTTCCACGAATATTTCAAGACTAAAAATAGATTAATAGGTTCAGCCGTTCTCGAGATTTAGCGAGACTAACGAACATCAATTCATTTTTATAGATAGGCGCCGGCAGCCACGTAGATGAATTAATATATTATAATGTAAGAGCGCCCCAAAAACAAAACACTGTGTATTGTATCAACAATACACAGTGTTTTGTTGATGGACGGATGGATGGATTTCCTTTTTTTTTTCGGAAGGAATCTTACTAATGGCATTTAAGCCGAATTAGTTGCGTCGATCTATAACTAGTCATAGCTAGTTGTTTGGGTAAGGGAGAGAGTTGGGGGGTGTTGCCCCCCCTACATCACCCGGGTGATGTACTGATCGGTTGGGGATAGCTAAGTGTCTGCTATTATTACGGTTAGGACTCGGGTCCTGTGTGGTAATGTGTTGGACTTCCTCTTAAGTATCAACTTAAGAGGAAACATCACGCCTGTTTTCTGCATACAAAAATCGGGGTCTACGCGATCCCTGTTTTCGCCCTGGATATTGCTGCTAGAGTAATAATTTTTTTCCTGAATATCTATGTATATTATTTGTAAAATTATTGGACTATTCAAATTCATAAGTTTAGTCTAATATACTTCGATCACCTACGATCGTTACATACATATTATTGTATAATATTATTTGCGATACGTAGATCGAAGATACTTCACAAAGTTCTTATGCACCCTTCACACTTCGCCGTTAGTACGTGCATCGTGATCGCACCGCGAAGTGTGACAAACCTTTTATTTTGCAATTTTCTTCAAGTAATGTTTGAAAGTCGTCTAAGAATCGTCTAAGTATCCACCGCTGCATCACTTATGTTTTGCGCATTAGCGTACTTAATCGTAGATATCACCACTGTCGCCACTGTGCCGGGCACTAGCCGTGCTTTGCGCCCTTCTGTCTGCCAACCCCGAGATGTGTTTGCTGATAAGTGGATGGATGTCAAGAAAGTATGTTTGAAATTTTGTGAGGGAAAGTATGAAAGAGTTTCTTCTATACTTAGTTAATTGTAATATAAATATATATTGTGTTCCTAATTACTTAGTTAATAATTTGTTAGTATGTTTAAATTGTACTTAGATATAAGTTAATTAATGTAATTGGGGTCACCCGTTTTAATTAACTATAAAATAAAAAAATAAAAAAAACAGGTACAAGAAATTGGCCAAGTGCGAGTCGGACTCGTGCAAACTCAGTACAAACCGAGCAAAATATATTATTTAAATATAGTGCGACCGGGGCTCTACCTTGACCATTTTTGTACCTATGCATTTCTGGATTTCGAATTGAACTATTTTCTTGTTTCAGCTTATTTAGACTCGTTTTTTGCGAAGTCTGGTTATAGTTTTTTAATCTTTTTTTTAGTATTAAAAAATATATAGCCACAATAGAAATACATAAACTGTGAATTAATGTTCAACTATCTGACTATCACGTTTCATGAGAACTGGTCCCGATTCAAGAAGCTCGCTAATAACACTTACGAAGTTCGAAAACAAAATAGGATTTGACATAAGTTTCGCTAAGTGACATACGATTTCTTGTGTCCTAGCGATGGTATCTTTAATCACGGCCCTGGGGACAGGACGGACAGACAATTACTTCATTAATAACTTTATGGAACTCTAAAAATATGTCTAAAGACCTGGGGAAAACGAATATTCTAGATGATAAGTGTCATATTTCTTTTGTTAAAGAACATCATTTAAATATAACACAGCCCTACAATGAACGTCTAATATATTCAAATCTACAGAACAAGATGCCCCTTTGATAATAAGGATCTGAGTGCTGATTGTGACTTTTTGTTATACAAATTGCAGTTAATTTCTTCGCAATGAGTACTGACAAAAATTCGGACTTATTACTTCCTTGTTCATATACATTATACAGGCTGTAATATAAATGAGTGATAATACTTTAGGGTGTATGGGTTCCGTATATAGAGTTTACTGTGAACTGAAACAGTAACTTTTCTTAAATTATTGTATGGGAAAATTTACTTAACTAATATAATACTCATAGAAACATGAAAGTCAAAAGTAAGTCTTGCAGCGCTGGTCCTTTTGTAGTAAACTCTACTCTTTCAATCACTCATTTATTTTACACCTTGTAGAGTAACTAGACATGCTCATGTACGCGCTTTACGACCACTTCAACCTGACACTAAAGAGCGACAAAAATAAGGTAATTTAAACAACACCTGAACAGTTATGAGTTATACCTATAGTTATAGTTACACTCTCACGTCAGCTGATCAATGTGACAAAACAAACTAGATCAAAATCTGTTTATCTATTTGAGATCTACGATGCCACATACATGCACCTCCGTAGCGCAGTGGTTGAGCGCCTTGGTGTTCGAGCGTGGGGTCGCGGGTTCGAATCCCGCCGAGGGAACAAAAAGTTTTCAAAGTTCCTGGCTCATGAATGTGTATTAGATTTGTGTATATAATATAATAAAAATCTTATAAATGTGTATATTATAAAAGTATTACATATATATTTCCGTTATCTGGTACCTACAACACAAGTTCTTCAGATACTTAGCACAGGGCCAGACTGACGTGGTGTGAAGCGTCCATAGATATTATTATTATTATAGACACATATAAATATATACCTACTGTTCTCCTCGGGGGTTAAGCACAAATGTGCTCCACACATGATATTTCGTAGTGTGTGGAGAGCGCTTCTTCTGAGAATTATTTAAGTAAATGCAAGACTAGCGTAACTCAAGACATTAGCTAATGTCTTCCACATTCTGCGGTTGCGATTGCGGTAAGTTGCAGGTTCGCGGTCTACAGGCTTGGACGGGCTTACGCAATATGCACTAATGCATTAATCTATTTTTTTTATTTATTTATTTAACTTAATGCACACACAGTACAAAGGCGGACTTAATGCCGTATATCATTCTCTACCAGTCGACCTTTAGGCGTTACAGAAACAAAATTGTATAGGTGCCGGTGAAAAAAAGGGACAAATAAAAAAAACCAGCAAAACATGCTATTAAAAACATAAATAACGTTATAAAACAATATAAATAAAATTTATAATGTGTCAATCACCACAAACTCTTAGTAATATTAGTGATTCCAAGTCCACCCACCAATTTTGATGGCAATTTATTTTCTAATATAAATAATATAATTATGTATATTAGAACATAATTAATAATTATATTGAATAGATGACAAGTGACAATAATTCTGAATCTTATGAGCAGTGACAAAATCTAATAAATCTATGAACGCCTGCTGCACGCACGAAAAATGGTAACGTTACGCTCATTGTAGCGTTGCGACCAAAAGGACCGATCATCTTGAGCAACATCAATGTTTTGTGTATGATGTTGTCACTTTAAACTATAGTCCGTGAACGACTTTACAGACAGCTAATTTCTTTTCGTTTAAAAAAAACTCTTCATAATAATATTATTGATGGATGGACTCTATCAATTATGATAGTAATTGCTTTTCTAAAAGCTTGTTATGTTAATACTAAATAGTTACTATCTAAGTATTTTCAAATGAAAATTAGGTAAAAGGATTACAGTAAGCTCTTTAGAATATTACTCGTGTTATGATGATTGCCTTTAGAGGGGAACATATTGGGTGGAAATAGGCATTGGATTGATTAAATAATTTTTATGATCATATTTACAAACATAGGTTTAAGCTATTTGTTACTAACAAATCTTTGTATTAATAATTATTATTTAAAATTAAACCTGTGCAAATTTAGTCTGAAATAAAGTTTTATTTATTTATTACTAGCTGTGCCCGCGACTTCGTTCGCGTGGTTTTTGAGCGACTTAAACCGTTTATGCAGCGCAAGCAACTATGATAACTATATATCCCCGTTTTTGCAACATTTCTCACTGACGCTTCGCTCCTATTGGTTGCATCGTAATGATATGTAGCCTAAATCCTTACTCTATAAAGGGACTATACAAAAAAAAATTCAAATCGGACCAGTAGTTCCTGAGATTAGCGCGTTTAAACAAACAAACTCTTCCGATTTATAATATTAGTATAGATTGCAAGTCCTGCACTCACCAATTTTAATATTATCTTTTTGTAAAAGCTATTGCGTAAATATTAAATAGATACTATTTAAATTTATTTAAATAGAAAAATGTTTAAAAGTTTCAGTCCAAGAGTAAGTAACATAAAACAAGAAATCAACGTTGCTGTTATTTCAAGGTTTAATTTACGCGGGAATAGGTCCATATATTCCATGGTTATTTTAGGCTTGACACGCGATAACTTATTCATCGCATGAAACAGTTAGAGGAGCCCCAAAATACTTTTCGACTTAAATCCCAGCGCTCAGTGATGTTTAAAAATTTATAGGAAAGTTGGCGACTCAAAGCGGAGCATACGTATATAAAATTCCTACTAGCTCCCCTGATACTCATTCCTTATCCCAATATTCATATTTAACGTCCCTATACCTTAAATTCCTTGCTCTATTGCATTTGGATCCTAATTTTTATTATATACAAAAATATTTACACTTTCCAGAAGAAATCGACAACTACATAATTTATATTCGTAACGACCTCCGTAGCGCAGTCGTTGAGCGCAATGGTGCTCGAGCAAGAGGTCGCAGGTTCGAATCTCAGCAAAAACTCAGGAGTATTCTCAAATAAATAAAAAATATTAAAAAAAAAAAAAAACATTAAGTTCGTTTTTTAAGGTACATTTTTAAAAATAAATTACAATTACCAGTTACTACCGGTCTAAACCCTAACCCGGCGTAAGAAACTCGCACGAGTTTATTATACACTAAAGAATATATTGTCTAGTGGTTCAGAGCTTCGTTTCGACCCGGAGGTCGTGGGTTCGATTCCCGCGTTGGAGCAATAAAAAAATAGTTTCCAAGTTTGGTTAGGACAATGCAGGCTGATCACCTGATTGTCTGATAAGAAAGATGATCCATGCGTCGGATGGGCATGTAAAAAGTCGGTCCTGCGCCTGTTCTCTCGCCAGTCGTGTCGGTTTACCGTCCCACTGGGTTATGAGCGTGAGCCTGCACCGCGACTCCGCCGGCGGGCGCCTCGTATCTTCCAGGCCCTTCTGGGAAGGGCCGGGCCCTAAAGTGACCCACGTCTTGCTTAAACCGTAAATAAATAATTTTACGAGGAAATATAATTTCAATGACCAACTGGGAGAAAAGCATTGAAGGTTGCTAAAGTATTTACGCAACATGTTATATACTAAGCCTTATTTTGGCGACTTCTGTAGCGCAGTAGTAGAGCGCGACGGTGTTCAAGCTGGAGGTCGCGGGTTCGAATCCCGTCGATAGAATAAAAAGATTTTCTTGTTCCTGGGTCTTGGATGTATATTAAATTTGTGTATATATCATAATAAATATCTTTAAATTGTGTAAAGTATAAAATGTTTCTATTGTCTGGTACCTGTAACATAAGTTCTTTGGATACTTAGCACGGGGCCAGATTGACGCGGTGTAAAGCGTCCATAGACATCTATGGACGCCGTGGTTTGCATGGTTTCGTGTAAAAGTACTGGCTAAATGATAATAATAATATTATTATTATCATTTGGCCAGTACTTTTATACGAAACCATTTTAAAAATTTGCACAATTTATGGCTCTATACAGATATTTATTTAAACAATTATTATATTTTTCCTTTCCTTTGGCGGTATTTGAACCCGCGACAGGCTGGAGCATCGGCGCGCTCACCCATTGATCCACCGAGGTCGTCTACTATAAATGTGACTTTCTTCATAATTTTCTAGAGCATTATCCCGCTTTTTATAAATTATAAACAAAACATAACTTATTCATTGTTACTTTCTTTGTCTGAACGTTTAAACTAGGGTTCAGAACCGGGATTTCCCGGTACCGAAAATCCCGGGATTTCCCGGTTCTTTGACTACTGTTATAGAACCGGTTCTCAACGCAAAAGAACCGGCATTTTCGGTATTTTCGGGATTTTTTTTACCTTAACAAAAAATAAACGCAACGGGCTTAGAAAAGTACTTTTGTATTTTAATTACACATTGTGGCATGTCATGTTAAAGGATAATATATTTTTTGCTATACAATGATTAAAATATCGTTATACAGTCACTTCCATTAAAGTTTTACATAGATATAAACAATTTTTATAAACGTGAGTAATATTATATTACTAGCTTTGGCCCGCGGCTTCGGGCGTGTGGAATTATTGTATTCGTAGCAAAAAGTTCTTTACGAAATAACACTACAGCTGCAATGTGGTTTAGATAATGATAGTAATAAACATATTATGAGTATCATTATATTTTAAACAATGCATATAAAAACTTAATAAATTGTATACTTTTGACACCTTGGGTTACATTATTGGAATTTTAGTAAGGATCCCTTTTTTTGAAAATATAATAAAGCCTGTGTTCACCGTTGATGGTGTAACTTTCCGACGGCGAAAAACGCTTTCAAATTTTAACTTAAGTTACGATGTTATTCAAAATATTCTTAACTGATTTTACTATCTCAACATATTTAAATAAATCTAGGGGAAATGTCTGCTCATTAAATATATATTTAAGTCAAAATCAAGATTTGGGGTCTATAAAGGCCATAGAACCTAAAAATAATAATTATGAAAAAAAGTACTGTCTGTCTGTCGGTCAGTATGAGTCCGTACTGAATGGAATAAAATGAAATTTAGCAGGCCGATAGCTTCGAACCTAAAGGGTAATGTAGGATATTATTATCCCAAAAACGAAAGGGTGCCCGTTGGATTTTCAAAAAACAGTATCTACTTATTTAATGGTATTTCGGTGAAACTACGACGTATTTAAATGAAACTCGGCATAAAGGTAGATTGGACCATGAAATTAAGTAATAACAGGATTTCTTTTTCTTGGGAAACAAAAAGGTCCCAAGGGATCATAATTATAATTATAAAAAATCTTTTTGCTACTACTTATAAATAAAAAATCGCAAAGAAACAATTTTATAAGATATCTTTAAGCTATGAATTTTTGATGAATCAATTTATCTGTTGGATAAAGCTGTTAACAGTGGTTAACATTGGAAGATCCATCTTTTTAGCCAGTAAAACTCACATCGATATTACATTCAAAGGGTAAAAACTTACTTTACAATATTTGCGTTTAAAATTTTAATTTCTGTCCAAACATTATACCGCATTTCGTGCGATTGGCTAAGCAGAAAAATAATTTTAAAATGTTTTATCCATACTTAATATTATTTCAAACGTGAAACTAACTGTGTCTGTCACTTTAAGAGTCATGAACCGTTTTACCGATTTGGTTTAATTTTGGTACGGCGATAAGTCTATAATAAATAGGACTTATCAACGCCGAGGCAAAACTACCGAGCAAAGTAGGATTCAACGTCACGTATATAACGTGACGTAAAATATAATTACTCATACTTAAACTTATAAAACTCCTAAGTTTTGGTTGGGTTTTTTGTACTACACAGTATTTTACAATATTATAAGTTTTAATAGATTTACACCGGTAAAATAGTTTTTTGGCTCATGATAGATCGTAGATATAATATGCAATGTTTTATTTACCTATTCAAAAGTAATAACTTTGCAAAAGTGGGAGGGAATCTGCTAAGTGTGCCTTATAGGCTAGCAAATCGTTATACATAATATACGCCACGGAAAAAAATATTGTAGTGCGTATGATCTGGCCAGAAACTGAATAGTGGATAGTCATATGATTATTGGTATAACATTATCTTAATCATACTGTAAGCCATAGAGTTATTTGATAAAGAACTTTTTGTTACGAATAGTATTTTACGCACCCGAAGCCCTAATATTAGAGACGTTAAATTCAAAATATATAAATATACGATATTTTAATAATTGTATAGCAAATTAATGTATCACACTTTAACTTGACATGCCAAAATGTGTGATTTATTTATAAAAAGTAGTTTTCGAAGCCATTGTATTAGTTTTTAGTCAAGTAAGAAAAAAATCACGAAAATACCAAAAATCCCGGGAAATCCCGGGAATTCCCGGTTCTGAGTAGTGCCGGTACCGAAAATCCCGGTTCCTAAAACTTTACCGGTTCTCGATACCCTAGTTTAAACGTTTGATAGACAAGATAGCAACATTGTATAAAATATCTGTTGTGTTTAATATATTTTTATTAGTAAGGCGGTAGTATAAAAGGTTCATGACACGTTAGGTTTTGCTGTCAGTTTTACCACAGACACGGCTGTAACTGACAAATATAAACCTATCCTGTAAATATACGAGGTCGGCTTAACGGACGATCAGTCGGAATTACTGTCTAGTAGATATTTAAAAGGAACTGCCGTTTATCAGGTCTACGCGACCCCTATTTCCCCCAGGAAAATGCCGCTAGAGTAACAATTTTTTTCCTGAATATCTATGTATGCATACTATTAGTACGTCTACTATTTTTTTCTTTTTTCATGAAACAATGAGATAACAAAAACCTAAAAAATATGGCTAGATTTTCGGCTGTGTTTAAACGTCGAGAAAACAAATTGGAGTACATTTTATGATAAAATCGAAACATAGGAACATAAATCAAGCTTTTAGTTTAAAATGAAAAAAAAAAGTTTTGGAGGAGGAAACGGGCGTCTCCTAATCGTTGATTTCTCATACTTTTACTAGGTAATTTCAGTTAAAGCTGCATTTGTTTCTAAAGGTTTTTTGTACTACTTTACATAAATTGACTTTACAAATAACGACTTTGAATTTTTCTTACCCGTGGTGTTTCCTCTTAATCACGTCAGCCCCAACAATGAAACTTAATTCATGGTTGTGAATTTTTTGACGTTTGTATGATCTTATATAGGCCTATGGAGTTATTATAAGTGAATTATAATATCTATGGACGATTTACACCACGTCAATCTGGCCAGACAAACGGAAACTTTTTTATTATATTATACACATTGTGTTCAGCGGGATTTGAACCCCACCACCTCGAGCACCAATGTGCTCAACCCCTGCGCTACGGAGGTGGTCGAATGTCGTGATTGATTGCAAATTGTTATTGATAATATTTGCTAACTTAAATAACCTTAGACCTTTTCACACATTATATGATTGATTGATTTGTAGCATAAATCTCGTAATCGTTTCTTTATATTCGCTTAAATTGTCACTTTCTGGAAAAAATATTAAAAAAATAAATAAAAAAGATACTTTTCTAGAATGAGAAAATATAGTTATGTATCCCAAAGTTAAAATGACCGATCTTTATACAGCCTGTATACCTACTACTACTGCCAAAATCATTGCTCTTCCTTTTAGGTTTGTTGTAGTCGAGAGAAAAGTGTAAACACGCCTCAACTCGTTATAGCCACAACCTACAACCTCATGAGGACGCTCTCATAACCTATGCCAGCTATTTCATTAAATTCTAAACTTCAAAAGCATCACTAATTAATTATTCACTGCGCTGTAATTGTGAAACAAGATGGCTGAACAGCACATTAATCTTTAGCGTCAATTTTACGGATGCAAACGGCAGGAAGTAGGGAATAATCCACCCCATTTCCGGAGGTATTATGCTAGTTAAAGTTTCATAAGGAAACTGAATGTACGTCACAAACATTATCATGTCGAGGAATTGGAAATAATATTAGGGTCCACACGAGCAATAATCGGCAGCGTCTCCGTGGTCTAGTGATTCAGAACTTCGCTCTCGACCCGGAGGTCGCGGGTTCGATTCCCGCGTTGGAACAACAAAAAAAAAATGATTTTTTACAGGTTTGGTTAGGACAATGCAGGCCGATCACTTGATTGTCTGAAAAGAATGATGACAAGCGTCGGATGGCATGTAAAAAGTCGGTTCCGCGCCTGTCCTGTTCTCTCGCCAGTCGTGTCGATTTACCGTCCCACTGCGTTATGAGAGTAAAACAAAGAGTGTATTTGTGTATTGCTCACACACTTGGGCACTATAAAATAACTCCTGAGTAGCTGGCCTGGTTGCAATGAAATCGGCTACCGACCGACCGCAGGACCGACTTTTTACATGCCCATCCGACGCATGGATCATCTTTCTTGTCAGACAATCAGGTGATCAGCCTGAATTGTCCTAACCAAACTTGAAAACAACATTATTTGTTGTTCCAACGCGGGAATCGAACCCACGACCTCGTCGATAGCGAAGCTCTGAACCACTAGACCACGGAGGCGATACCATGTCATTGTGTTAGTACGACAAGTTCCTGCTGTGGGCCAAAAATAGTACGTACGGAACTATAAATACTGACAATGAAATTTTAGAATATTATTTATGACTTCAGTCGAAAATTGAAATAGGATTCTATTTATAGCCAAGGACGTAACTTAAAATTGGGAAATTATAATATTTATTGGATCATGAAGCGCATTTCACCCGCCGAGTATTTCCGTCAACTCTCTCAAAATTCATCATTGGTTTTGGCTGAATTAGAGTTAGGCTGGGCAATGATCCGCAATTTACTAGGCCGAAGAAAATTCATAGCACCGAAAATAGAACTCTCGGCTAATATAATAGAGCTGAAAATTTAAAATGGCGTAACAGTTGGCTAGTTCCTACAACTCCATTTAATTCCTATAGGCTGCACTTAGGTTTTACTTTTCGAAGACCCTCATTCAAACCTATTAGGTAGGCTAGGGTTTCCTTCTGAAGGAGACCCAACTTTCACGGCGTATTTGCTTCTGCTACCTAGGTACCGAATGAAATCTAGATTTTTTTAATTTTCACAGTTTATTAAGAGATTATAATCATTATGGATAATGGATATCATCAAACGAAAAAACTGTCATAGGGCCCGTGTCTTGTGTAGCATGTTAACTAAAAGGCAAGAGTCTAGAGTCTGCTTGGTAAAATGAAGCATTGTGACGCTCACAAAAATAAGTGCCTACATGAAGAAGAATGTAAAATGCTTTTTCCTAAATAATAATATAGCTGAAATATAAATGAAATAATATAGCTTGTTACAATTAAAGATATGAATGGATGAAGGTGATAAGTAACATAATTATGATTTCGAGAAAATTGAGTTTAAATTGTCACTTAAACATTTTAGAATACGTCGTAAAGTATTAAGTAATCTAAAGATCCGTCTTTAGAATCATACGAAATACGTTACTACATAATATCCTAAAATGTTTAAGTGACTCATTAAACTCAAATTTCTGGGTATTTTTTTTTGCGACATATATTCATGTATTTCTACGCAGGGCGGATTCAGCCTATATTTATCGGCAATTTAAGTCCATTTGGACTGAAATAGTGTACCTTTTAATTTGATTTTTCGAAACCATACACGGACCACGGTACAGTGCACGCTTTCAACATTTCGCTACGCTGCAATGTTTCATGTTTACAATACACAAAGCCAACAAAATTCTGACGCAGTACAATGTTCCAGTATAATGAAGCTTACTTACCTAAATGTAACGAGGACAGCCTCGCAAATACACCTACATCCAGTGGATTATTACGCCAAATAATTACGTATGCGAATCTCTTACTGTGGGAATAATGAATAATGGTAAATACAAGACATGGCTGTCGGGTTAAGAACATTCCTATTAACATAAACGTCAACAGTAAGGATGTTGAATGTCGAAAATCACATTTTTACAAAAAAAATTGTTGTTACGTCTCTTCACAATCTGCTTCCGCCTTACATAATATTTTATTTGGGGATGTGAAAAAATAATCGTTTTTAACACGCTTTTTTAAGTTAAGGTTGTTTGTATCTTCGTAATTTTTTAAGATTTATAATAATGGGCTCTAGATTCTATCAGAATATTGTCTAACATCGAATATATAATTTTTTAGACAACATGCCTATTATGTTACCAGACTGTTAGAATAAAACTCCATGCAAGTAAACAAACGGTGGTTTTACAAAAGATCACTGTATCATTGTAACACCTCAGATTGTAACGAAAACCTAAAATTTTACGATATCAAAACATCTATGCAGCGTTGCCAGAACGTACCAAAAATTACGGTCCTCCGTACTTTTTATCACACAACCGTACCACTGCCGTACCTCAGTGTGGACCAACTTAAAACCCGTACGTTTTCAGAAAGCCAGTCGTACTTTTTTGGGAAATCATACTAGCAACAATGTTGTAGTAAATACAACTACTTATAATAAGTGTGGAGTAAAGTCAGCCGTTTAATTTTGATAACAAGTTTCCTGTAGTTCACTTCAGTTCTTGAGAAGTTCATATCCTACGTGTCACCTCAAGAAGTTTAGTTTGATCGGAATCTTCGAACTATAACTCTGTAATCTGTATATACTTGTACACTTCGTTCTGGGGCCGTACTCTCCAAACTGATTCGATTTTCATTCAGATTCGATCATGCTGCGTACTCCTGAATAAATTGACGTTTGTTTATTTTGATTCTCAGTCGATTGATATGGTCGGGAGTACAAAAAGTTACGATCTAACGATTTTCTTTATCCTAATTAGTTTCAAAGCAAACCACCAAAAAAAATACCAAAAGCCGTTGAGATCGAACTGATTCGATTCTCGATTGTGTCGGGAGTAAGCCTGCTGATTCAATGTGATCTATTAAGAAAAAGAATATTCAAATAAATCAAGGTGTTTTTGTTTTTAGCCTCCCAGGGAAACCAAGGCGTTGTTATATGTTTGACGTGTCCCGGTGTGCGTGTGTTTGTGGCATTGCATCTCCCAAACGGAAGAACAAAAATTTTTTTTTTGTTGAAATCGGACATTATCGGGAGGTTTCTTAGCTATAACTGATCAGTTCACTCACTTCTTAGCAATAAAAAAAATACAGGAGGTTGATTTAAAATTTTAATTTTGTTTATTGTATTAACTGCAGATTTATAGTAATGTTGTCTCTTGATATACGAGTGAATTAATGTTCACAATAATTACAAAAAACTTTGAGTGACACTTTTTCTATTTATTACGTTTGTAATAGTTTCTACTAACATGACCGGTTTTGATTAAATCATTATCAGATGTAAGTCAAACTATTTTTTTAATTAAGATTGAATTTTACAAAAATGACTAGCTGTGCCCGCAATGTTATATAGCCTCAAGCCTTCCTCTATAAATGGACTATCCAACAAAAACGGATTTTTTTCAAATCGGACCAGTAGTTCCTGAGATTAGCGCGTTTAAACAAACAAACAAACTCTTCCGCTTTATAATATTAGTATAGATTTCTAGACGTAGTCTTTAATATGATGCCTACCATAGGTTCGGGAATTACCTATATCCAGCGAGATAAGTTAAAAGAATATTTAACTTTTTGTTAAAAATTTAATAAAGTGGAAAAGTGTGTATAAAAAGTTGTGAGTGAATATTGTTTTCATTATTGCGCGGTAAGTTGCAATCAAGTTGGACGCTTTATTACTGTCCATACACAGATTTGTACAGAGTATATAGGTATAGATAAAGATCCAACGGAGGTTAATGGAAGACAATTACGGGACACTAGACAGTGCGGGCACTCGACCTGCCGTGCAATTTCATTTCCAATCATGTGGAGTGACGTTGGCGCGGATGGTGGACCACGGCTATGACACTTGATTAAACTTCAACTTCACTCCAGTGCGGCGTACAAACCGCTCAAACACTCGGCAACTGAAGCCCCAATTAGGGTTTTGGGGGTTACTTGAATGTATTTTTTTTAGATAAGTGGATACTGCTATAAAATACGTAATTAAATATAGACACTAAACTTTTACAGTTTACAAAATGAGTTGTCTCAAAATGGTTTTAAGAAACTTCTAGCTAGTTTGAAATGAGTTGTTTCAATTGTTGAACAAATAAACTGTAGGTAAGTGTTTGTTTTTTATTCTTATTCTTCGTTTGTTTTATATTTACAGTCCCAAGTTTTTGCGACTATATCCTCATCATTGCGTTAAAATCCTAATATTTTTCTCCTTTAGACAAATTATTTTTTTTACCTGGACCTAGATAAGTATCATAGAAATTAATAATATATTATCACTAGTTTTACTCTTTAACATTAGAACTTAAAGTAAAACACCAACAACGTTGGTATGGAAATAAAGCCGTCTAGCGCAGGCATAATATAATGATATAACATCATATCATTAGTATAATATTATAATATATGCCTTCAATAAAATTTAGGCTTTTAGCAAGGCCTAATTATAAACATATGGAAAATTAGCAAAATTTTCATATTCTTCTAGATATTTTTATGCCCAATGTTTATAATATGTATAGTCTTGCAACCAATTCCAGCATGTGATTCGACCGGAACTAACATATTATGAGCTCATTATATTTCATGTACAATAAAAGATATAATTTATAAACATCAAAATAAAAATATTGGCATCCACATCAAATAGTTTTCATGTGGGAAATGAATATTAAAGTTACGAGTTGTATTTCATGTACATTCTTTTGCGAGACTTAAATATTTTTGTGAATAAATTTATTGATATCATTCATAATAAGCGTTAACATTTTCACCAGATCACCCACACATCACAATGTAAAATGAACCATAATGACACTGCACCAGACTGAACTAAATATAAGGACTAACTAACCCTGTGGTCGAAATGCTACCATATTCTAAGATATGTATAATAGACAGCAATTGAAGCCTACATAGAGAGCTGTAGGTTGATACTGATGTCTAAAATCTTAGGCCTCAGCCTCGAATTTTGCGGACAGCGGGGCGGGAGCGGCGGTGGCGCTGGTGCGGTACTCGTTATCCGCCTCCGCTGTTTTTGAGAACCGGTCCATTTGATTATACGCAAAAGATCCTGCCGCTCCCGCCCCGCTGCCCGCAAAATTCGAGGCTGAAGCCCCACAATAACAAAGAGTTAACTTACCTATTGTAATGCAGCTGAAATAATAAATATGGTGTCTGTCAGTCTGTCTGTACTCTTACTGTAGCATCGTAGCTACCAAATAGATCAAATATATTCATCTTTTACTTTGACTGAGAGACACTAAAAAAGTAGATATTGTTTTATGCTTTTTATTTGTTGAAGTTTTTAAACTTAGTTTCTTTTTAACAAGCCGTTAACTCGTTGGTGAAATCGGGACTGAATCGTACAATATTCATTATTAATATTATAGTTAGTAATAATAAATATTAGTAAAGATACCAAAAAGCTTACATACCTATTGTATAGCCGTTAAAATTCTGATGATTGAAAATATTAAGGCTTCTCTACTACTATCAATTATGGTATTGTGTCTCTACCAAATTCTACGCGTGAAAATAATATTTAGAAAAAAAAATTAGTTATTGTCTACATTATTTAATTTGTGCCTGTACAAAATTCCATGCGTGAAAATAATGTAGACATAAGTCATTGTCTACTTTTTTATTTTTTCTAGCGTTACCTACCAAGTTAGGTAGGTAGCCATGTTGGTTTGCTTCTTAAAATCATACATTATTGGCATGGCAGCAAAGAGTTAACTATATTGTGGCTGATTGTACATTTAAACTTTACCTTCAAATGATATTGATTGGCAATCTATTTAACTTCAAAAGCGATCACAAGTATTACGATACTAATTCGCTTTGTTGCGAGCTGCTGTGGAAATTAATTACCAGCGGTATTACGGACCTATCAGTTGCCGGTTAACTGCTTAAATTCTACGCTGAAAATGATAGGAAATTGATATTCAGGTAAACCGATCCTGACTCTCGACTCCCTACTCAATAGCCCCGAGAAACCTTTGGAATTCTATAATAGTTTAATATCTATAAACCCTTTGACGTTGTCTTTTCAGCTATGACGTCCACTGCTGAACATATATCCCTCAAATATAAGAATAATATCTCTATGGACGCCACACCACGTCAATCAGGCCCCGTGGTAAGTATCCGAAGAACTTTTGTTACAGGTACCAGACAACGGAAACATATTTAATACTTTTATACTGCATGATTCATGGGCCATATAGCAAGCCGAATATAGTGTGAAGAAGTTGACGCGTAGAGCATGTATACATATAATTATTGTGTGATTTTTTTTTACAAAAAAAATTTCAAAGGTCTGAAATGATCATGCACAAGGAGTGAATCTTACTTGGCTGGGGCTCGAAGGCTCCTAGTCTATACAGACGAACGCACTGGTTGTTGACCTCAGACCTGACCGGGATTGAAATCATCTGTTTTGTGACTTTTATGGAGATCTTTAATCGCGATTTGTCGCGTTATGGTAAATATTTTATACTAGCGACCCGCCCCGGCTTCGCACGGGTGCAATGCAAAATATACCTACTACAGAATGTCCTTATACACAACGTTCACAGCTTTTTTGTCATTAGCCAATACAAACATGTTTTGCTTAGACGTTACTCTTGACAGCGCGACATATAATTGGCCATGTGAAAAACACTCAACGCTCAAGTCTAATCCTGTAACGTTAAGAGGAAACACCACGAAATTTTTTCCATACAAAAATTGGGGTCTACGGGATTCCTGTTTCCTCCCTGGATAATGCTGCTAGAGTAACAATTATTTTCCTGAATATTCATGGATATTGTTTGTACGTCCCTATTTTTTACTTTTTTTAATAAATTAATTATTTAAGGAGATTTATTTGAGATATATTTAAGGGAGGAGTAGGAATACTTCCTACTCCTCCTTTTTTCTTCCGATTAATTTCGTTGTGGGTCCCAAGACAGATTTAGGTTTTCCCTCGGGCTCCCCTGAGATCATATCTAAGGGTTTGTCGTGGTTGGTTACCGCTGTTGATCCTGGCTTACAGGAGTTGCAGTGGTGGGAATGTGAGGTGGGCCAATGCCCGTTTAAAAAAAAAATAAAGAAAAAAATATTTAAATCGGTTAAGTTTTGGAGGAGGAAACAGGAATCCCCTAAACGTCGATTTCTGAGACTTTTAATAGCTAATTTCAGTCCAAGTTGCAGTTGTCTCTTTCGCGCTAGTGCTGGCTAGCTAAGGCACTGCGAGACAGCAATAGATTTTATAAATACCTATTTTGTATTTCTCTCAACCGTGTTGTTTCCTCTTAAAAGTTAGGCACGCGCCGCCCGACCCCTGCCGGCCGCGGGTCGGTACCGCCGCGGCGCAAACAACTACGACCCTGCACTTTAAATTTGTAATATCTTCGGTAATATTCGCTTAAATTACATGCTGTAAAAATCATATTGATCTATAATAAATGCGCAATTTATTTAAGGTTCTTAATTGGATAAGGATTAATGCTGTATTGTTTAAAATCACTTCGTAAATAACCATTTTTTAGTAAAGGATAAAAATGGTTATGGTGGGTTATCCCTAAGAGATAGACATATACCATCGCGGACTTTTTTGTTGAACTTTTTAAGGTGAACAATACTGTAGTACATTATTTTGGTCTATCTCGTAGGGTTCAGCCAGCGTTTGCAATATAAGCGCAAAAAAACGTTCTTATTTACGACATCACATTAGAAACCTTTAAATTTATTAGTGTTTCTCTACTATATTATGCATGTATTATACATACAAACCTTCCTTAAGAATCACTCTATCTATTAAAAAAAACTGCATCAAAATCCGTTGCGTAGTTTTAAAGATCTAAGCATACATACGGACAGACATACAGCGAAAGCGACTTTGTTTTATACTATATATTGATGAATACTATGATTGTATGCCAAAACAAAAAATGCTCTTCGGCTTCTTATAGGAACGTGAATAACCCTGTATTTAAATTTTTAATTAAATTATTCACAAATTTAATATACATCCATGACCCAGGAACATTGTAATCTTTTGGTTCCATCAGCGGGATTAGAACCCGCGCGACACACGGCAAAATCGATGAATTAGGCGGACAAAAATAAAAATTATAATATTTATCTCCAAAAATGTTTTTTTGTAGCCCTTACAGGTGTAAATTACTTTTAGTGCATATGGTACATAATATTAAACCTAAATGACCCTGAAATAAAAAATTCTTAATCCTAGAAATAAAAAATATTATGAATAATTGTTTAAATATGTAATTATGATGGATAAAATAATTATTATTATTTACAATACTACATTAAAATGTAGTATTGTAATTTAAACGTAATATTACGAATTAAAAACTAATTAAGTATCTACTTACACTATTATGTAAACTATAAACTAAGTAAAATACAATAAACTAAATCTATATCGGAGGTCGCTCGGTCTTTAATTACTTTTAATGTATTTTGAACATTAAACCAGATCATTCATTTTTCATGTCATTCAACAATAGTGATCGTCACCAGTTTCCAACTTTTCATCTTGGTCATCTGACGCACGTAACGAAGGATCAAGGAACAATATCTGGGTCCAGCATATGGATGGCATCGTTCGAAAATGGTTTTCTTTTATTTATATGGTGTTTGCGTTTTGATGATATTACTGGGGTAGCATTGCTTTATAACTTTGTATTTAGTAATAATACACTAAATACTTGCACTTTTTTCCCACTTTATTAGTAACGTTTGCTCAACACATAAACAGCAGTGGACATAATTTTGACCCCAATAAGAACATCAAATATCTGCATGTATTACCAAAGGGTAGAAAGATGGATGCTTTGGAAGCTCTAGAAATAAATAAACAAAAAAAGTACGGAAATTTAATAAACGACCAGACATGCCTTTCAAATTCTATATTATTACAAGACATTTAATTTAATTTATTTCATATTTACAACTCCATCAATAATTAATTATTGTATTAATTTTAGATCAATTTTGACATTATTTATTAGTTTTATTTATAATTTGACATTTTATTGTGACATTGTTTAGTTTGATATATTGTAGTTGACATTATTTTTATATCTTATTATGATGGACATGTTCTTTAATTATTGAACATTATTATTGTTATTTTACCGATTGTGAGGACGTCATTTGTTAACCCTAAAAAGACATTACACCAACCTGCATTAATATCGTTTTTCAATAAAATAATGATATTTTATTCAATTGCTTTAAAATCAAATGTTTTAAAAGTTATGCTAATTCATAATTTAGATCTTGCTCATCTTTTTGTTTTTGAACGTAATGAGTTCAAGAGTAAGTAGGTATATTATAAATGTATTCATTCAATAACTCAATTAGTGTTTCAGTGTTCGACCGTTATAGTCAGGGTTCCACTTCAAAACAATGTATGGGACATTTTTTTCACTTGAATCAAGCAAATTTTTCGTGAGTCATTTCATTGAAAGATGAAGGTCATTTCGATAAGTCGCCCAAGAATTTTTTGGACGGAACTCTTGTTTGTGGTAGCTATCAGAGATAGCAAGAATAAAGTTTGTGGATTTGGTGATTCCAAAATATTTATTTTTGATAAATCTCAAGATAATGATCTTAATTATCCGGAAAAATATTTGTCCTACAAAATCTATGGTTTGATCAAAGAGTTCCCTCTTGCCAACTTGTATCGATAACGAGGTCATCTTAAATTATTAGTGACCAGCTGATTTTGTTTTCATTACTTAGTCAATATTAATGTAATTTAGCAGATATTATTGTCCTACAACTTGCGTGGTACATTATCCCGGTACTACGCTCGAAAGTTGAGATTTTTTTTATCCTCTGTTAGTAGCTAACAGAGTTATAAAAAAAACAATCGAGAGTTCCGTCCAAGAAATTATTGGACGTCTCTTCAAAATGAAAGAAAAATTAGCTTGATACTAATCAAGTGAAAACAATGTATGGGGGAACCCTGACTATTAGCAACATACAAGCAATAAATAAGTACATATTTCTCTTTTTACTGAAAAATATGCGAATGTAAAATGTACGTCGTATGTACACTGTACAGTATAATATTTACTTACTACAGTGCACTGATATGAGAGCCGCTCTACGCTAGCTTTGCTGTAGTTATTCAAGGATGATGACAAATATTTTATGCTCGTGCTAGATGTGACAGCAAAACAGCTATAAACTAAAAATGTTGATGTAATCCCCACCAGGCTTATCACGTAATGTATAAGCAATCGCAAAAATTGCGCAATTTTTGCTCTTGAACTTTATCAACGCCAAAAACCAAATTAAACAGTAGAGCAGTTTTAGATTTATAGAATACAGAAAAAATAATTTGGCGTCTATGTTTGTCTGACGCATGGATGGTAGGGAGCTCCTAATCGAAACTATCGGATATCCGACATAAAATATTATCCGTAACCGTAACCGAATCCTACCTACTGTAAAAAGGAAAAAAAATCCAAAATTTTATATCCGTAACCGAAATAAAATAAATAAATGTCCATATCCTAAATTTCATATTCATTTCATCCCTGGTCTGACGTAACATTAATAAATTAATAGTTCGTATAATTGCCACTGAATTGTTTTGGCGCTAGTGTCGTAGCAAAAATGAAGCAAATAAGCATGAAGAAAACGCGCGATTTCGAGCGGTCAGCGAACTGATCATGGTGAATAATAGCTAACAACAGATCAGCTTCAACAGGATCTACGATCAGGACCTACGATTTCACAAACACGTCAAACGTATGTATAAGACGCCTCTGTTTTTGTCGGAGGTTAAAAAGTAAATCCCACGAGAACTGGATGTTTTTGCGAGATAAAAATATTTTTCCTTCCCCGTGGACCAATATAGTATGTGACGAATTTCATTTAAATCGCTCCAGTAATTTCGGGGCTTTTTATCGCAAACAAACAATCAGATATTTCCACTTTTTTCCTATAATGTTTTTAGTAGGTAGATAGAAATCTTACTTACTTACCTACTATTTTCATATGCATACAACAGGACTTGTTGGTTTGTCTGCTCTTCCACATTACACATACAAGTCATGAAATAGAAGTTACGTTTTTGCATTTTCTATCCCGTATAAAGTTAACAGACTAGAATACCACATCAATTTGCAATGTTAGCCACAAGAGCTTAAATTAAATAGTTGTAGTATCACAATAAACTTTAAACTGTTTCGGACCGAAGCTAGTTTAAAACTAAACATTAATTGAATATTAAAACAATTGTAATTTTTTCCCTTTACAGTTGTTTGGATTGAAATTTATTGTAATTTTTTTAGATTTTTTAAATTACACGACTCTTTCAATTACCCGTAAAATCCATGGGAAAACTTACAATATACTTATCATAAACATAATGGCAGAGTAATTATTATAAAGAGTAAACACAACAGCCATTTTTCCATACAAAAACAGGGGTCTACGCGAGTCCTGTTTACTTCCTGGATAATGCTATTAGAGTAACATTTTTTTTCCTGAGTATCTATGTTTTACTATTAGTACGTCCTTATTTTTTCTTTTTTTCAAAAATTATTTATAAAAAGAGATACGGACGTTTAAAAGCCTAAACAATATGGCCAGATTTTCGGCTGTGTTGAAACACCCAGGAAAAAATTTGAAAAAGATAAAATCCAAACATATGAACTTAGCTCAAGTCTTTTTTAGTTGACAATGAAAAAAGTACATAAATCTGTTATGGTTTGGAAAAAAAACAGGGGTCTCCTAATCATCGATTTCTCGTGCTTTTATAATTATATAATTTCCAAATACTTATTTTGCATTTCTCTAGCCCGTGGAGTTTCCTCTTATCACAGTGCTATAACAGAATATGAAATATATTTACCGCATGATATACTATGGCTTCCCTACCAGTGGGTTCCTATATCTCCATTCAAATCGGCTTCACTGACCCTTCACTTATCCTAAGACCCTTATCCTAATTTGTACTTAACATACAGGCTAGGGCAAACCAAAGGGGAACCGTTTTTGCCACGGCTCCCTTCTACAAAAATGGAGGCACAATAGCTTTTACAAAACTAAACAATCTGATTTAATATGTATCGTGTGAGATAGATAATAAGTACATTGTGTTTTCATGCGATTGCCAAGTCAATCTACTTATTTATTTAAAACGTGATAGACTTTTAATGATACGATCAATATAAGATGTTGTTAGACTGACCGACTTACCCCAGCTTGGCATCACATGGATCCCACAACTTTTTAGGGCAAAAGAACTAAGTAGCGAGACTTGGCAATATTTACAAGTCATGTTTTTGAGGGGATCTAAGTATTACAACTATAAAGTCTCGATGAGTATTTTAATATAATAATCATCAAGTCAATCTAGCCCCGTGCTAAGTATCCGAAGAACTTGTGTTACAGGTACCAGACAACGGAAATATATTTTATCCTTTTATTACTATACGTACACATTTTACTCTCATAACCCAGTGGGGCGGTAAACCGACACGACTGGCGGGAGATCGGGAGCAGGACCGACTTTTTACATGCCCATCCGACGCATGGATCATCTTTCTTGTCAGACAATCAGGTGATCAGCCTGCATTGTTCTAACCAAACTTGAAAACAACATTTTTTGTCGTTCCAACGCGGAAATCGAACCCACGACCTCCGGGTCGAGAGCGAAGCTCTGAACCCCTAGACCACGGAGTTTTTGGTTTAATATTTTTAGCTAATATACTCGTGTGAACTGTGAATCACATCCTTTGTCGGACGTGCGCAGAATGTCAAGCTCCACATACGCCATTTTTTCTACGTACCCGTATTCCCGCGCAAATTAACAATGGTGTGCCACGTATTGTCCCCGACGTTAATGCCGGTGACTGCATTATGTTCTGCAAATATGCGTTACGTGTCTAATTGTAAGTACCTACGTAACCTACATAATGTTACATTGAGCTAATATGTAGCCATTATTCAGAAGCTCAGTAAGTAAAAAAAATATTATTATTATTTTATTTCTTTTTCTTATTATTTCAGCATTCTCTACTCCTTCTCTATTAATAAGTGTCGGCAATTCATGCTCATCCGTCCACGTAATACCTATTCAAAGATTTTGCTTATAGTAGAATACATTATTAAATTATACATAATATATTATATTCGATGAAATGGATACACATGAATCTTGTTTTCAACCTATTATGTACGTACTTAACCGTTTTAAATACGTACAAAATCATATTAAGTCGATTAAAATGCGCGTTGATTAGAGCTAAGTTTTAGAGCCTGTGGCATAATCTACTCATAAGATAGCTTATTTGCATGTTTTGCATTGCCACTCGATAAGCAGCTACAAAATCACCGACTAATGCAACAGTAGAAGATTGTGGAACATTTCCTTGCAAATGAGCTACTTAGTACAGAATTTGACAGAAAATGTATGAACATTATGTCATCTCCCCTCTCCCTCACCGATTATGGTGTCAGTAGCCGATTTTATTGAAACCAGGTAAGCTACGCAGGATTTATTTTATCTGGCTAGAGAACAGGCGGAAGACCAACTTTTTACATGCCCATACAACGCGTGGATCATCTTTATTGTCAGACAATCAGGTGATCAGCCTGCATTGTCCTAACGAAACTTGAAAACAACATTTTTTGTTGTTCCCGAACGCGGGAATCGAACCTAGAGCCTCCGAGTCGAGAGCGAAGCTCAGAACCACTAGACCACGGAGGCGCTTACTAACGCGCTACTTAAATAAGCATTAAATGTAGATAAATTTAATGATTACTTAGTTTATTCCGAGCTACTCAGGAGTAGGGCCGCTAGTCATTAGCTCGTCATTTGTACATGTTGACAGAGTTTTTGTAGCGTGTCGATGAATACCGGCAACCGTGCACCTAATGTATATTGATTGCCCTAAATTATCTATAACGCTTCGACCGCCGCTGTTAGCAGGTGATTCATGTCAATAAACAGATCCGAATAACTCGGAGCGTAAAAAGGTGAACAGTACAAGCAGGAACAGAGAACTACGTATTCGTAATTTTATCTGATCTTTAACAAAAACACGTTCCTATGTCACTCTTGTGTAGCCAAGATCGACAGTGATAACCGACCTCTAAAACCCTTTGATATGATCTCAAGGGAGCCCGAGGGACACCCTAGATCTGTCATGGGACTCGCAATGAAATTGATCAGAAGAATGAGGGAGGAAGGAAGGAATTCCAGTTTCCCTCGCCTAGCAGAGTGGTTGAATTTAATGCAATTCGTTACGTTACGATTACGTACTTGTTGTGTTCCTGCTAAAGTGCTGACCCCACTGACCTTATTACTCTGTACACTATCTTCGATTTCCGTCTTATTCTGACGGCGTGTCGTCTCCTCGCCAGGGCCACGGAACCCGCACGCAGAGCGCTCTGGTTGTCATCACTGTCAAAAGTGTCCTCCTCTGGTACCGCCATCGGCACGCGCTTCTTGCTGGTGCTCCAAGCGAGCATAGAACTCCTGAACGACCTGAGAGCCTCCGTTGTACAGGTCGGGGGCCAGCACGCACCAACATATCGGTACCGTGCCGACGCACTTCGCTATGTATTCACTGCACTCCCTGGGATTCACTTCTGCAGCCAATATACCACCGCACTAGAATCAATTCAATTCTCCTGTAATTTATATCACTTCACCCCCTGGAATTCACTTCTCCTACAGTCAATATACCACCGCACTACCTAGGAATCAATTCTCTTGCAGCCGATATATACAATCGCACTACTTATGATTCAATTCTCCTGTAACTTATATCACTTCACTCCCTGGGTTTCACTTCTGCAGCCAATATAACACCGCACTCCCTTGGAATCAATTCTCTTGCAGCCCATATAAAATCATAAGTAGTGACTTATGATTCAATTCTCCTGTAAGTTACAGTTATCACTTCACTCCCTGGGGTGCACTTCTCCTGCGTCCTCTCGCCCGGATCACGGCTAAGTCGGGCGCAGGCGGCACTCACTATCACGAGTATTCAGCGCGTTATCGTCCGCATTAGCGGCTGACTAAACAGTAAACACTCGATGCGGTTATTATACAGTGATATCACCGCGGCCGGCTAGGCTCCACCGTGCAAACAAAACTAAAACGTCCTTCATCGAACTCGGTAAATCGACGGCACGTTCAATTAATTAACGTAACCTAAAATATGGGCTTAATTAAAACAATTGCGACCGATTGAAAGCCGACGAGCCCGCGTCGACTGAAATTACTGTTTAGTGTTTACCCATGTACTCCGGCCACGTACTTCCATGTATTTTTACAAGTAGGTAATTTGAATAAGTGTTCGCAAGTAGATCCACGTACGCCCGACGCGTGATGGCCTTGCCGTATATTTAACTTTTACATTATATTAGCTAACACAAAGTAATGGTTTCGAATACATTCAACTCTATTGTGTTCGGTTGACGGTACACTTATTGATTTTCGAGTCGATTTACATAAACCGCGATAACGATCAGCTGATGTCTGGATAACACAGTGGGTTACGCCGGGTGTCCTCGCACACGTGATCGCTGCGTGCTGGGTGTGGACGCATGGTGGTCGCGGACGGGCGACGGGGACGCGACGCGACGCGACTGCGGCTAGGGGAACAAGCGCGTGCACTGAGGAGGGCCCATGCGCCGGTCGTGACGTCACATAGCGGTGTCGCCCGCGCGCCGCGCCGCCTGGCCGCGGCCCGACGCGTACGCGCCGAAATAGAAATAATCTTCAATGTCCTCATCCAGCGATTTATCACTGTCCATGTCGCTGTATAGACATGCGCTATTAACTCGGGCTTAAACTAATAAACTTGTTCTACACAATGATAGATGTTAATCTCCACGTCTAAGCGTCATAACCTTGTTTTTATAATTGAACTAGCTGTCCCTACACCCGGCGAACTTCGTTTCGTAGATTTAACTTCCTTGCATCGACAGTGGCGCCACCTACTGGGTTCAACTTACGCACTAAAACCTTCCTCAAGAATCTCCCTATTGGGAAAAACAGCATAAAGATCGGTGCAGACTTTGAGTTTATAGCGAACAGACTGACAGACAAACGCGGCGGATGACTTTGATTTATAATGTATGTAACAAAATATAATTGTTTTTCACAAAATATAGGTATTTGTGTACATAATAGACCTTCCAACAAAAATCACCTACGTAAATATTAAAATATCCGTAAAAGTAACTACCTACCTATATTCATAAAATAAAGTTAGACGGTATTTGTTTTAGCAAAAGTAATAAATAACTTTATATTCAACTCCAAAAAAAAGAGAAACATACGGTTAGGTTTATATTTTGATTTGATGTTGATGTTTGGTTATCAAATATTTGGTTACGTAATATTTTTCTACAAACATAATGTCTATCATACTGAGGATTGACTGACTACAAAAACCTATTCTCGAATATAAATCAATAAATATGTGTTTATTTAATCAAAGGCGAGCGTATATTTTTATTGGACCAATTTAAAACCACTCAAATGATAAATTACATAGTAAAAAGAATACTATCGTCTGAAAAGTTGGCGACAAAAATAAATAGTTACGTGTATGAGGCATTGAGCACGCGACATACCCTACGTAGACGGTAGAGGTGTGCGAGACTCAGCAGTCGGCTAGGGTTGCCAACCGCACTATACACAGTGTAAACTTACACAGGGGACTGATTTAACGAGCCAATGAGCCAAATTCTTGATCCTATGGATTAAATATGTTTACATAGTGCGCTTGAATGTCTAAAGCGGCCGCGGCGTGGTGGCAATCGTCTAGTCAAAGCGTCTCCAGCACCAGTTCCCGTCACTGAGTCACAAGTCATCGCACATAACGAATCGAGATTTTTGAAGAAAGTTAATAATGTCAATAAGGATCTTGTTTATGTATATTGTCATTGCTTAAGTTATAACTTAACCAATGACAATATATATATAGGTATATTAAACAAAATGAACCCTATCGTTAATTTCAACATATGTTGGGACATATGCCGTGTGATAAATTACATCATAAATTACATTATAATAATACTTTCCTTACCCGCGCCACCAAGTTCAAGTGATACACTAAAACCTCAAATAATACTCTTTCCTTTGGCGAAAAGTTGCAAGTAGCATGAAGATCGATGCAGTCGTCTTTTAGATTATCGCGAACAGACAGTCAGACAGATAGACAAACGTGACGTCAGGCTTCGTTTTATGATATTTTATGATAATATCATAAAATGAAGCCCTACGCCGCGTCATATTATGTGAGTATAATCATAAGTAACTATTTAGTAATCTGTGGTATAATACCGTACTATAATTTAGTCAAAGCTGTCAAACATATGAATTTATTAACTACACAAAATACTAAATTCTCATCGTTAATTAAACTGTTGATCCTTTTTTATATTTAGTGCGTGGACTATGGAATGCCACTTAAGAAATCTCACGGTGAAAAAAATGAATGTGTAGATGCTATTTTTTTTTTATGCATTATCTTATAAAACTAAGTAGTTAGGTATATTTTATCAAAAAATTTGGCAACCCTAGTCGGCACTCGCTAAACATCTGCCAAGTGATAAAATTATTTATACACAGCGCGTGATCGTCCACTTTAAACGTCTATTTTTATTGTGATAAAGTCTATAAACATTATCATTAAAAAGTCTTCCCGGGAATGCGATGATCTACATTGTAAACTGTTCAATACATGATCAGGGCTCTGATTGGGCCAATTCGAAAACTAAATGTATGGGATTTGTCTTCACTGTGTGACATAAGAATTCATACGTGGTGACCACAAAGTGGATATATAAGTAGTGAGGTATGAATTCTAAGTGTAGAGAAGCTTATCAACTCCCATAGATTTTGTTTTCGAACTTCCAAAGTGAGAATAGCGATGTCATATATATACTAATATAAAGCAGAAGACTTAGTTACTATTTTAATAGTTCAGAGTTATATTTTCAGTGATCAGAATTTTATTATCTCCGTATTCAGGAATAATATAGTCCTAGCCATCTCATCATCATAGCGACTAAACGAAATTGTCCATTTGGGCCCAAATTTATATCAATATGTGTGGGTTCCTCGTCGACGACGTGTCACCAGAAAAGCAGTAAGAATTTAATTTAATTCTTTCTCTGAAAATTGTTTGAATGGACACTCCATTTAAACAATTTTCAAAATTCAATTATTGTAAATTGCTGGATAAATGGATTATATATTATCTTCTTCTTATATATAAAAATGCAGTGCTGTTCGTTATTCGCGCTAAAACGCGAGAACGGCTACACCGATTGGGCTACTTTTAGTCTTGTATATATATAATATTCGTGGAAGTCCAGGGAAGGTTTAAACGGTTTGTATGCTCAACGAAGTGGGCACGGGTCAGCTCATCATAAAATTAAAAAAAAAAAACCTGAGTACTAAAATACCCACTAATAAATTTTTGCAATTATCAGGTGATTGGAGAAATCAAGAAATGCTGAGAGCAAAAGGTAATAATATTGACATATCTGAAATACAAAGCTCATTTAATTAATACCTTGCTCGAAACCGTTAAGATTTTTTTTTTCTTTTTTACTTAATGTCCAGTAGAGGGCGCTGTAGCCATTTTAATATGATTTTAATGTAGCCTATATCCAGCTCACGATCAGAGGCTTCCAACGACACGTCATTTGTCTAATTATCATAACCAGTTCAGAAGTTATGATGGAACAGATGAAAATCATAACTCTCCGTTTTGCTTCGCCATAGTGGGGTAAAAAAGAAGAAGGGTAAGAAAGAAGAAGAGAATTTTCTTTGAAACATTTTTTCTTTATGTAATTAAATAATAATTACTTATTGTGTTAAAGGCATCGAAATTCAACACCTATCTTATATTAAGTATTTTTCTAGTATAATTTTCATATATATATGTAATATGATAATATTATAAGTAAGTAAAAAATATAAGCCATGCCTTAAAGGAAAGATTGGGTTGGCAATAAACATAACCTTATATGCATAATATATATGGATATTATAATTATTTGACGGCTGCTGTAAGCTCAGTAAACTAAATGAAATAACAGCTCACTTTAAAAGTGAGCTGATATTCGCCGAGACGGTTTGACACTTTATAGCTAGAGTATTTTGATCGTGTTGTTTTCCTTGTCGTCCTAATTACTGCGTTGTACTTTTTAATGAAGGTCATTAACATTGTTACGTTATTTGTTCGTGTTCAATTTTATCAGGAACAATATATACAACGTACTCGAAAATTGTATTTTTTTAAGTCTTCCTTCAAACACCTTAGAGTGAGTTTCCTGAGTATCTATACTATTAGTACGTCACGTTCCTTTTTTTAATAAATTAATTATTAAAAAAGATATGGACGTTTAAAAAACTTAAAAAATATGGCTGGATTTTCGGCTGTGCTTAAATATCCAGGAAACAAATTGGAGTATATTTTATGATAAAATCGCAACATAGGTAGCTCAACATACATAGCTCAAGTCTTTTGGAGGAGGAAACAGGGGGCTTCTAAATGTCGATTTCTCTTTTAATTAATTTTAGGTAATTTCAGTTCAAGCTGCAGTTGTCTCTATCGGTTTGATCGGACAGTTGACAGCAATAGATTTACAAATACCTACTCGTATTTTGCATTTCTCTAGATCCTAGTGTTTCCTCTTGAGTTATATACACTTCTACACTAATATTTTATAGAGGAAAGATTTGTATTTTTGTATGTAACGACTTAACTCAATAAGTACTGGACCGATTTTAATAATTCTTTTTTCATTAGAAAGCTACATTATTACTGAGTAACATAGGCTATATAAAAATCAATTGCTGTTCGTTAGTTTCGCTAAAACTCGAGATCAGCTGAACTGCTTCGGCTATTTTTGGTCTTGAAATATAATGTTTACACGGTTTCCATGCTCAACGAAGTGGGCACGGGTCAGCTAGTTATTTATATTTTGCATTTATTAACGGAACTCTGCCTGTGTGAGTTCGACTCGCACTTAATTTTTAATTAAACTCTCAGCAGTTTATATTTTAATAGAGGCCAACTAGGATACGTAGGTACACATTTATCAACGTCTCCTAAATTATTAAGAACGGAGGTCGCTGGACGGAGACCCGCTTCATATTTAATAGCAATTGTGATTTCAAAGTACTAAAATATTCATATTAAGCTACTTCAAGCGACTCGTAATAATTTTAAATTACTGTACAGGAGCCTTACTCTCGAAACTGATTCGATTTTGATTCAGATTCGACCGTGCCGCGTACTCCCGAATAAATTGACTTTTGTTTATTTTGATTCTCAGGCGATTGATATGGTCGGGAGTACACAAAGTTACGATCTTACGATTTTCTTTATCCTGGTTAGTTTCAAAGCAATCCACCAACTAAAACACCAAAAGCCGTTGAGATCGAACTGATTCGATTCTCGTTTGTGTCGGGAGAAAGCCTGCAGTATGCAGGTTGAATTTTTCTAAAATTCAACCTGCATACTGCAGGCTTTTTCTAAAATCCTGGTTTTAGCTAAAACTAGATGCAGTTATTATTTAGATAAAAGTACCTAATCGACGTGACTTATTAAAATATAACAAAGAACCAATATTATTACGCCGGTTCTTTACGAGTTTCTTACGCCGGTTCTTGCGAGTTTTTTACGCCGGTCCTTCTCGGCGGGTTAGGGTTGAACCGGGTAGCTTGGTTTTTGTTGACTTTTTCGAAAATAACTTGTTAAGTTTCATTTGAAAATAAAACGTTTTTTGTTTCATTCTATTTGTTTTATTCGGTAATGTTGTAAATAAGAAACAAATTCTGAGGAGCGCTCATTTTAAACGAAATGTTTCTCTTTACTTCGTTTGACAGATCGATTTTTAGAATGTAAAATGTGTAAATATTTTTTTAACGTGATATGTTTTATTTTAGGCAACCATTTAACAATTTATTTTACAAGATGTATTATAGTGGGAAGGCGCACAATATGATACCTACGTGAAAAAAAACCAGCCTGTATAAGAATTTGAATATAATGTGCTCTATGAATAATAAGGAGAACCATTGGCTGTTATTTCTATATATAATATATAAGTTTTAACAATAATTGGTAATTGTTTTAACGTATATCTAATACTAGCTGTGCCCGCGACTTCGTTCGCGTGGTTGTCGGAAACACTATCGCGATTTTCTTTTGATTGCTCACGTTGGATTTTTGTTATGATTTTTTAAAAATATTAATTTTTTCATAGATATTTTTTGAGTAACTTTAACCGTTTAAGCAGCGCACGCAACGAAAGTCCTCAATTAATGTGTATAATTTTTCCCGTTTTTGCAACATTTCTCACTGACGCTTCGCTGCCATTGGTCGCAGCGTAATGTTGTATAGCATAAAGCCATCCTCTATAAATGCACTATTTAAGAAAAAAAGATTTGTTCAAATCGGGCTAGTAGTTTCTGAAATTAGCGCGTTTAAACAAACAAACAAACAAACTATTATTTATAATATTATCTAGTACCTATAGATACAAATTCATCAAATTATTAATTTATAAATGATATTCATGCTGAATGCATAAATAATTGTTTCCTATTTATTCAATTTAACATAATAGTGATAAAAAACTTAAATTAAAATTTCAATAATCAGTACAGTACCAAACTACAAGGACCGCTACAATTTTTTTCTATCCGTGCGTCCTTACCAACTTTGTGGTTATCACTAAAGTGGAACTAGGGAGGATAGACAGACAGACAGATGTTCGGGCAGAAAGAAATTAAATGGGTTTCTTGTAGTTCAGTAACCTGAAAAACTTTGAGCTTAAACATTAAAATAATTATGACCGACCTGTAGTCTCATTAAATTAATAATACACAGAATATAGGTTGCACTGATCTGGGGGCATGGTCGTGCCCCCGTCAAGACGAGCCAAGTTTCGTCGTTTTTTTGAGATCTCATAACTTTTTTTTGGACGATGCTAAATAGTTGAAATTTTCAACATATAATGACATTGGTAAATACATGAAACAAACAAAGTTTGAATGTCGTAGCTATTATACTTTAGATTTATCAACGTCTAAAAACCCCAGATTTCGTCACTGACTCATTTATAGATCATCAAAATTCATAAGGTACTTCCTGAAATCCTAGAAAGCTGATATTATTTATGCAAGCTGTTATTGCTACAAAACCAACAAAAAAATTATTAAAATATAAATGCCGCCATTTTGAATCTAATATGGTGGACGGTACAAAATGGATGTTTACTATACGGATCTGATCTTTAATATATAAAAGGAATATAATATATACAAGTATATAAAAAACCTACGACCTACTTTTTGTAGGACCGATAATCGGTCAGATTTTTGCTCCATATAATTTCTATCCGACTTTATTTATTTTGAGTGCTTTGCACTACTGAAATCAGTATGTTCTATTTCATTTCGATTATTAATCGGTGACCGACTTTCTGTAGATGAAAGATATATTTATGAGAGGAAAACTAGTTTTTTATCCACTTTTATAAAATTACGCATTAGCGCGAAGTAGCAGGCAGTAGGTTGTAATAAATTGCTGTCTGTACAAATTACAAAATATGTAAAACAAGTGAAATCGGTTATGGATCCGATAGTAGTCACCGGCAGTTTTCAGTCGTATACGATATTTTTTTACTGCGAATGTTATTCGATTGTTAGGAAATATTCACATTTCGTATTCGTAATTAACCAGCTTACAAAAATAAATGAAATCCCACCAAAAACATTTTCATGTAAAAATGTTGCCAAGACGAGCCTACATAGCTTATTACCCTCTGAAAAAGTTATCAGATATCGTATAAAGCCAAGCTCTACACTACATCTTAATCTAAAACTATCAAAAAGTGGTCAGATCTCATGTAGAACCAAAATTCATGATCTATGCACACTTACTTCACCAGGCTTAACTTCACTTACGCTACATTGCAGTTAAAACGTGAGTCGTGATACTTGACCGTTTTGCTACCGCGACGAAGATTTTATAGGGATTCATTAATCGTGTGTAAAATAAAATTGTTAGCTATTGCGACTTGGTCCGCTTGAAATTAGTTATTACAGCCAATTTTTCTAATCTGCATAGTTTTTAAATATTAAAAATAATAAATGCTCATTTCCTTTGGTCACAACATCACGGTTGAAGCGCTAGTTGTTGTTAATTCTTTTTTTGTTGCGTTTGTACTGTAGGGAGATATAAAATTTGGAAAAAAATACCATGGATGGGGCATCAGCTTCTATATGAAAAAAAATTAAAACTACGTTTTACTGATGAATATTATACTACAGATACGAATCTTGTAATCTTTGGTAACTAACTTGACCAAGCGTCAACGTGAGTTAAATCTTACTCGTAAGATGCTGAATAATTTGACATCCCAAATGTTATAAAACCGAAAAGCGAATGGAGCTATTTTCCTGATCGAAGTAATTAAGTAGAGGATTACCGCCACTTATGGACACCCATATCCCATAATCACAACACCAGAAGGGTCTCTGGTTTTGTGTGGCCCTTAATCCTCCTCGTTATTTTAGGTTTTTTGAGGCCTTTATTTGTTGGTTATACCGTAGTACGATTCTCCCATATTAAATAAATTGAAGAACTGTTCTGCAATTGCCTTTTATATTTTAAGTTCATGAATGTTTTAACGTTTGTTAATAATTTAATATAAACACAAACCATAAATACAATTATAGTAAAACGAGGTGCGTCCGTGGTCCAGTGGTTCAGAGCTACACTCTCGATCCGGAGGTCGTGGGATCGATTCCCGCGTTGGAACAACAAAAAACTGTTGCTTTCAAGGTTGTTTAAGACAATGCAGGCTGATCACAAGATTATCTGACAAAAATGATGATCCATGCGTCGGATGGGCATGTAAAAAGTCGGTCCTGCGCCTGATCTCCCGCCAGTCGTGTCGGTAATACGTCCTACTGGGCTACGAAAGTAAGGAAGAGAAAGTGCTTCTGTGTATTGCGCACACACTTTGGCACCATAAAATAAATCCTGCGTAGCCGGCCTGGTTTCATTGAAACCGGCCACTGTCACCGAAATCGGCGTGGGAGGCATTATTATTATTATTAGTAAAATGCATGTAACGAGCTAGTAGACGGAGGGTAAATATAATAAGTATATATTTAAATAAATAAACACACCTATTTAAATAATATTATTAAACCTGCTTATGTAACATATTGCGAATAAATGATTAATTGATATTGCACTATAATTATTATGTTAATTAATAACCTTTATCTATCGTCACACAGCAAACATCTTGACATCTTATAGCGTCAAACCCTACTTATTCAATGACGCATGTTAAATTTAATTATTGACTCTACTAACACTAGAGTTATGCAAAAACGTTTTCTTAAAAGGTAGTTATATAAAAAGATTTTACTCTAGAGCAAATTAGTTTACCCTTCAGGGCTTCTTGACTAAAATAGTCCTTTCTTTTCTTATTTCCTGATGAACAGGTTTTAAGTTTTAATGTTCGACTTATTTCTCTTATAATGAATAAGAGAATAAATATCAAGTATCTGAGTAATAAGTAATAAAAAAACCATAAAAATATATAGAAAAAACAAATAAAAACAAATTTGCAAGCTCAAAACATTAGATTACGTTTATTTAGAAGGAATTGTTACTCGTTGAATAATAATTATATTAGCATTTATTAAATTATGTAGCCAACCCCTTAATTTCTGTATTATTTGGTAAATAAACACGCCTTAGGTAGGTATATTATGAGAAGCCTTTATTCTGAGAAACGTGGCTTTGATTATTCCAGTTGGTGTATCAAAATATACCTACCCTCATTATACCCACTACACACGTCAGGATAAAACTTTACAGTTCGGATGGCTTAACCGAACTCAAGAAGATCACTCTATTTTTTAACTTCTTTTTATAATTTAGTTATAAGAACGGTCGCCGACAAATACGGTTCATCACTTTTTAACCTCGGGCGTGTTGTAAGTTTGATGTGTCTGTGTAAATGTGTATGTGTGTGTTTATGGCATCGTAGCTCCCAAACGGATGATCTGATTTTAATGCGGTTTTTTTTGTTTGAAAGGTACCTATATCAGTCGAGACTGTTCTTGGCTATGTTTAGTGGAAATGGGTTCAGGTCTTCAAGGTCATCAGGTCCTTTGTTAGGTGTGATAGGAATGTTACATGCTTAGGTGGGGGTTTATTTTAAATTTTAATTTAATTTATATTATAGCCCTTATCATCGTTATAAGGTTCAAAAGTGGTAAACCGGATCTGTCGGTGACTATACATACATTTAACTTTTTATTTTATTTTATTTTTGTTGTCCTCCGGAAATTAATATGTATAATATGCCTGTATACAGCCTGACTGGTGAGACATGTGCAATACTTACGGAGAGTACTCGGTACTCGATTCTCATTATAAATATGTAATAAAATTAGGTACTTAATTTTTTACCAAATTTTCCTTTAAATAAATGAATCATGGAATTCATGGATACTATGAAAATTACGCGGCTAGGCAAGTAGGAATACATACGCAGCTGGCGTGGCACGGCGCGGCGGCGTGCGACATCAACGTAGGTAGTACGGGCGCGTACAACGCATGGAGCGTTGGGTAAATAATTATTCAAGTTTAAACTACATTTTCTCGGTGATCAATTGATATTATTTTTTATATTAATTTTTTTCATCTCATATTATAATAGCCAAATATCACGTCCTCAAGTATTGCTCATGTCTCACCAGTCACACTGTATATATTTTACATAAATACGAGTACAATACAATAGATAACTAGGTAGCTATATCAATGTACATTATCATACAATTACGGCGCGTCCATGTCTACTCAAATATTGAAGATCTTTATCCGAACCATGCAGTTTTATCGTTGCGTCTGTTGCGGACTTAAAGCATGGTTACAGATGGCAAAAAGATTTTATTTGAGTGTAGATTAATAAAATGAGTTCTAAAAGTAACTGAGTGTCATTTAGCGATGCTTATGTCAAATCCTGTTTTGTTTACGTAGAAAACTACATCAGATATCTAAAACTAAAAAGTTGAAGACATTTTGAGCCATTGAAAATCCTTTGCGTCACTCACTAACATTTCGACAAAGTAAACAAAATGTAATAATATTATATTTTCAATGTTACAAAGTTATTTGGGTTCTGGTTGTAAAGTTTTGTTTCAACAACGAGCTAATATTTGAACATTGAATATCCATTTAGGTTTTAGTTTTAGACACTGACGGATGAGATTTGAGAACATATTTTGTTTTTTAAAAATATGGACACCGGAATGTTTTTTTGTGATCTCAACGGGAAGAGAATAATAGAATTGTATAAAATTATTATTTTTATGAGATACATTTTAAACACCAGTTCTCTCCTACATAAAGTCGACGATATAAGTATTTTTAAATTAAAATAAAAGGAACATTTAAAACTTAGAAAAATAATTGAGCAGGTACTAGGGTGCCCTCTATGGCCTATTTTTGTAGGACTAATAGTAGGACAGATTTTTCCTCCGTAATAATTCTAACCGACATTTTGTGTGACGTTGCTTTATTGCAATCAGTATATCGACTATGAACCTGCAATAATATGTCCTATCTTAAATTTAGATGTATATAAAGTCTTATCTCGATTATCAAATTCAAATTATTCAGACCGAAGAACACCGGGTTAATTTTTAATAAACAAACAATATTAAAGTCAACAATTTTTTTTATAAAAATTTAAGCGTTTGTATATATGCATATGTATTCACGTTTTTTCTGTTTCCTGACAAATCTTGAAAAATAAGATAGGATACACAGTCGATATTCTTTTTTTTCAGTAACAAAAAATCGGTCACCGATTATCACTCGTTGGCACCGTTGGTAGCTACTAAATTAGAGTATACAATATTTTTTCTTTACTCTTCGATTTGAAACTTACGTTCGTGAACATCAACCTTGAACCGGAAACTTCAGAAGACAAATTATAAAAGGCTTTATATACTATTTTCTTTTAAAAGAAGCAAAAGATTTAGACAGCATTTAAAACAAAACTATCTATAATCCGTTTCGATTCAATTTGCTCCTAATGTAAACAAAGCTCAGCAAAGTGAAAAACAAACATTAATTTAGTCGAATTTAATTTTTTTTTATTTACATAGTAATGACATTGATTTGGAATTGAGTATTTTTAATAATTACAAAAACTACGAGTATATTACGTAGGTATTGAATATTATATTAATACGTAATTGTATGTTTTGTATTTTAATGTACGAGTAACTTTCTACACAGATAATAAAAGCAATTCAAGATAGTGCCACGCAAAACTTAGGACCGACAAGTTTAAAAGTGCTTACTTTGAATAAAGTCATTTTAAGTTGGATAATGGTTGTTAGAGTTTGTTCAACCGTAGGTCCTGGTACAGGAGGGGCAATTTTCGTAAATATTATCGGTTAGGTCCTCATTAGATTTAAGGCTGTCTCGCTTGCACATCCATTTATTGACGAGTGCGGGAATGAGACAGCGCGTATTCTACACGAAAATCCCCTAATTATCAAGTAAGCAAAATGATGCTTAAATACATTTTAGTTAATAACATTCTCGATACATCCGCTTTATAACAAGAAAATCTAGATAAGTTCAAAATCAGTACATCTACCTGGTGGAAAGTATTGAAACGGCGGTTGGCGGCAAACTGATTTATTGGTTATTACCATAGACTATACAATAATGTTACCTACTAATAAAATCTTAACACAGATAATATTGCAATATTAAACATACATAAACCTTCCATTTTTCCCTTCTCTAACTTATAGTTACTAATTACTCGTACTTAGATTACAACATTATACTATAACGATTTTTTCCTCTGGTTTCATTACCTATCAGTTATCCTAATCTTATTGAATCTAACTAGCTGCCCTTACCATAATATATCTACTTAATACTAAGATAATTAATTACAATAACTTCTTTGCACGATTATAAGCTCGTACAGCTCGGTCCGACGCTCCGACAGGAGGTGTCGGCGGTGTCGGCGGTGTCGGCGGCGAAGCGGCTGGCCGAACCGCACCGCCGGCCCCACCGTCCGTCCCCGCGCACTCCTCCTCCCCCGCTACATCAGTCAACGTATCGTCGGCATCGTCACCTACAGGGTCATCATTGTTACCGGCCGAAGGATCAAAATTCGGGCGGGATAAAGAAAATCTACTTTTACGCTTCGCACTATTTAAGGTTATTAACTGATCTTGATGCCTCCGCCATTCAATCCCGTCTCCCACCTGGACTTTGTATGAAACGGGACCTGTCTTGTCTGTCACATTTCCCGCTACCCACTTAGGTGACCGACTGGAGTAACTCCGCACGAGCACCGGCTCCCCGTGCTCGATGGGCCTGTCTTGACCCCCTTTGCTCGTGACCTGCCGCCGCTGCGCGGCACGTACCTCCACGGCGACGTCCGGGCGCAGCGCGTCCAGGCGGCCGCGAAGGCGGCGCCCCAGCAGTGACACGGCCGGAGCTACTCCAGTTGTGGCATGTTCTACATTACGGTATTGGAATAGAAACTTCGACAGAGCTTGGGCTACGTTCTCCCCCTCATAAATAGCCCTCTTAATAACTTTTTTTACCGTTTTCACAGCGTTCTCCGCGGCCCCGTTTCCCTGTGGTCTATACGGTGCCGACGTCACGTGTTGTATTAAATTTTTTTCGCAATAATTTTTAAAGTCCATTGATAGGAAAGGAGGGCCGTTGTCCGTCACCAGTTGTGACGGTAGCCCAAATCGAGCAAACAATGATCTCAACATCGCCACGGTGGATTCCGCGTCCGTACGATTCATTGCCCCTACTTCAATCCATTTCGAATATGCGTCTACTACAATTAAATATTTGACACCGCCACATTCAGCAAAATCCGCGTGAATCCTATGCCAGGGTTTCGAAGGGAACTCCCAGGGATGTAAGGCGGCTCGGGGAGGAGCGTCGCGCACCACCCGGCATGCCTCACAAGATCGACACAATCTTTCGATATCACCGTCTACGTCAGGCCAATACACATAGTTACGAGCCAAATTTTTCATCTTATTCATACCTAAATGACCCTGGTGAATTTCCTCCAACACCCTAGCCCGCAGCGATGGCGGCACAACAAGTCTATACTTAAACACTAAACATCCTAAGTCATGTACAATTTCGTTTTTACGCGCGAAGTAAGCTTTTTCCTCCTCATCAATACTACCCGACGGCCAACCAAATAACACATAACCCTTAATTTTACACAGTAATTTATCCTTATACGTTTCCGCCGCAATTTCTTTATAACTAACAGGTATGGAATCTTTTACAACGTCAACATAGCTACATGCTTCTGTTTTATTCCGTTTGCTCGGAAGAGGAAGGCGAGACAGTGCATCTGCGGGCCCGTTCTCACACGATCGAACGAATTCGACGGCAAAATCGTAAGCGGCTAACCGGACGGCCCATCGTTGTAAGCGGCTGGCCGCAGTTTGTGGTATTCCCCCCTTTTTCCCGAAAATGTGATATAATGGTTGGTGATCAGTACGCAGTATAAATGCGCGCCCATACAGATATTGATGATGTTTGGTAATACCAAAAAAAATTGCAAGTGCTTCTTTGTCCAGCTGACTATAATTTTTTTCCGCCGAATTTAAAGTCCTAGAAACACAGCTGATTGGCCGCTCGCTTTTATCCGCATACCGATGCGCGAGCACCGCCCCTACCCCGTACGCACTGCTATCCACCGACACTACGAGCTCGCGCCCTTCCTCATAGTGTGCTAACACTTTATCACAGGTCAACGCCCGTTTTGCCGTCGAAAACGCTTCTCGACATCCCGATTCCCATTTCCAGTCCGCACCTTTCTTCAGAAGGCCATGTAACGGATGTAGAATTATACTAAGGTTAGGGATAAATTTTCCATAATAATTTAACATGCCTAAAAAACTTTTTAACTGAGTGACATTCTGAGGCGCCGGGGCCTCTGTTATAGCGGCAAGTTTATTCGGGTCGGGCCGTAATCCCGTTTTATCAATTATAAAGCCTAGGTACTTTACACTCTTTTGTAAGAAACTACATTTTTCGATTTTTACCGTAAAGCCCATACGACGTAAACGTTCTAATACCGACCGTAAATTGTTTAAATGACTCGCCCTGTCTTTACCGGTCACACAGACGTCGTCTAGAAATACAACCGTGTTAGGAACCCCTCGAAGGGTTTCCTCCATAATCTTTTGGAATTTCTCCGGGATACACGATAAACCGAAAGGTGTACGACGATAAACAAAAGTACCTACGTGCGTTGTTATGGCCGTATACGTGCGAGAATCTTCCGATAACATGCATTGTTGATAACTATTTTTTAAATCGATCTTTGAATATTCTTCCCCCCCACTGAGAGTGGCAAACAACTCTTCGATCCGCGGGAGCGGATATCGATCACGCTTCAGAATCGGATTAACCGTTATTTTATAATCTCCACATATTCGTATATCGCCACACTCCTTAATCACCGGTACTATCGGTGTACCGTATTCCGAGGACTCGACCCGGTAAATAATACCTTCCCGCTCTAAACGCGCTAATTCCCTCTCAACCCGCGCGCGCAACGCCAGCGGCACGGGCCGCGCCCGCACATACACAGGCCTCTCCTCTTTTACATGAAGCGTAATTATTTTTGTACATGTCCCTAACTTATCTGTAAACACTTCTGGAAACTCAGTCATTAATCGTTTCACAAATGGATCGCTCACTGGATGATCCATAATTTCATGTAAATCAATAGTTATATTTTTAATACCTAGAGTGCGCACCCACTCCCGGCCTAACAACGGTCGTCCCCCTTTTTTAATTACATATAATTTACAATTTAACACTGACGTATCATCGAGATCCAATTTCACATTTAACACGTTCAGTGCGTTACCCTGCTGCCCTTACTTTTCAAAAAGTGCTGCATCAGGCTGTTTAGGCCTGTTGCTAAACTCTGTCAATGTGCGTTATCGGGTTCAAACGACCTGTTCCGCATTTTCTTTTTAAATGTAAAAAGCATATGATATTTTTGGATAAAACATTGAATTCATCCTTGAATCATATTTATATTGAGTTACTCTATACTAAACTAGAATAGTCCTAGAATTCAGCTTGTACAACTTACATAAAAAATTAAAACAATTTGTAGGGTCTTAGACACCTGATATCAGCACAGAAGGGTAACTATGTCGATAAATTACTAGTGGTGAGAGTAAAAATATCGATATAAAAAAATATATATTTTAGGTAGTTACATTTTATTTTGAACTAAGTATCTTAGTTTTTTTTTTGTTTTATATTAGTTTCAAAAGAAGAATGAGCTTCATTGTAACATACTCGGCAGTAAGTTTCAGAACACTTATAACAATAGGTCATGAGTTTTTTAACTTTTTTTGGCCGCCCGTTTAGCAACTTAAAGTTTGTCTTAGTATAATGTAACACCCTACGCAATTTTTTTATCTGCTTTTTCTAAGCTATGCCCATTATTATTTTTTGTTTCCATCGTCATCAAAGTTTGATTGAGTGTCAGCATCTATTCTATCTGTAAAAGGGATGTTTGTAAATTTGTCTATGATATTGTCTAAAATCAAGCTTAGTCATTTTTATTTCATTATTCATATTATAAACTATCCATGCATTAACCGAAGTGGTCCCGAATAACATCTCCATCATTACTTTTCTATACCATTTAAGTCCAATTTTTAGAGTAGTATAGAAAGAGGACAAACCGCTATGACGTAATTAGTAATAGGACATCACTAGTGTAATGTCCTGCAATTCAAGTGCGGTTATCGGGTCATCGGGTATCGGGTCTTTAACATCTGATGTACGCACCTAAGGGATATAATTTCCTTTTAGGCCGTATCAGGTTTTATCGACCTGATGCGTTTTTATTGGTTCTATGTCTACTATTTAAAAATACAACACCAATGTATATATTTATCACTTTCGTATTGCAAAAAATCCTATATTTATTTAACCCGTCCCGTGAGATAGCAATAGATTCAAAGGCCCGCACAGTTGGACAGTTACGCATCGGGCATTTTCAACCCAATACCGCACCGAACGTGTTAAAAATCCAAGCGAGTCCATTTTTGAACCGACGTAGCTACGTATATTCAAATCATTTGACATTAACATTTTATGACTAAAATGACGTCTATAAAAGTCCTCACTTATAGTGGAAATACGACTTCCAGTATCGACTTCAAAGTCAATCGAACGTCCGTCCACTTTAACCACAATAATATAAGGTTGGTCACCTGTACCGTCCACCTGGATGTTGAAGAATTCCTCGCTGTCCTCGCATTCGTCGTCACTTACGTAATTTTGGCGGGCAATCCCCCGGCCTTTGTTGCTCCTAGATTTGCACATCACTTTTAAATGGCCCCGCACGCCACACTCATCACAATTATAATTAGCGAATCGACACTTATCCGCCCGATGAGACCGCCCGCATCTCCAACAGGCCCCGGTGCCGCCGCTGGCGCCCGCGCCTGCGCCTGCGCCTCCCGCGCCTGCGCCACTGCCGCCGTGTAGCGTCGGCCGGACTCCGCGTTGCTGCACCCGTCGCACGCTCGCTTGATGCAGGCCTTCGCCCGCTGCCGACACGCCGCCGCCTGCGCTCGGCGCTGCGCTCACCTCCGCATGCCGTTCCGCCGCCTCCAAAGCCAAAGCTAATTCCACGGCTTGTTTGTAGTTTATGTCCTTCTCAGCAAAAATCCGTGACCGCATTGCCTCACTTGCTAATCCAGATACAAACTGATCACGCAAATTTTCTTCTAAATTCTGTGCAAAATTACACGTAGTCGCTAAATGTTTCAAATTGTGTAAATACTCTGTCAACCGTTCGCCGACATTTTGCCGACGCAAACGAAAAACATGGCGCTCCGCGATTTCTGAGCGTTTCGGTTCTAAATGTTGTGTTACCAAATTTACGAGTTCCTCAAATGTTTTTGCTTCCGGATGCACCGGTGAACACAAATCACACATTAATGCATACGTTGTATCCCCCACTACGGTAATTAACAACGGCACTTGTAATTCCGATTTGATTTCGTTAAGCACTATGTACTGTTTGACACGACGAATATACGCCGGCCATTGTTTTGAATTTACATCAAAAGGTTCTAGTTTGCCGATAGGCATTTTGGAATTACTTGACTCGGAAATACTTTATTTGCACTTGAAAACACTTTTATTATGCAATACGCGTATATTCTTACTATACTCGTCGCCAATGGAAAGTATTGAAACGGCGGTTGGCGGCAAACTGATTTATTGGTTATTACCATAGACTATACAATAATGTTACCTACTAATAAAATCTTAACACAGATAATATTGCAATATTAAACATACATAAACCTTCCACCTGGGAGCTACGACAGGGATGCCACATTAACTAAAAATCGATTAAGCAATAATCGATTTTCCTTTTTCGCATAAAAATCTATTTCCGAAAAATAGTTTTTTTTTATTAGAATCAACATAAACGGAATCAAAATAGAACGATAAGTATAAAATTGAACGAAAACTTCAAAAAAGGTGCACGCATTTATAAAAAATAATTAATCGATAAAAAAATTATTATCTATACATATAATAAATCTGTAGAGGGGTCATGTCTGTACATTAAGAATATTTAAGTGAAAATTAAAAAAAGGGGGTCTATTATATAGACCCCCTTTTTTTGGCCACAGAACCTAAAAATAACATTTTTGAAAAAAATGTCTGTCTGTCTGTCTGTCTGTCTGTCTGTCTGTCTGTCTGTCTGTCTGTCCATATGGGAATGTTTGTCGTCGCATCACGCTAAAACCACTGTATGGAATGAAATGAAATTTGGCAGGCAGGTAGCTTACGACCTGAAGAGCATTATTGGAAATTATTATCCCGAAAAACAAAAGGGTTCCCGTGGGATCTTCAAAAAATTGTAGCTACCTATTTGACGGTATTTCAGCCAAACTACTCAACGTATTTAAATGAAATTTGGCAGGCAGGTAGCTTATAATCTGAAGAGCATTATTGGAAATTGTTATCCCGAAAAACGAAAGGGTTCCCGTAGGATCTTAAATAAATTGTAGCTACCTATTTGACGGTATTTCAGCCATACTACTCAACGTATTTAAATGCAATTTGGCAGGCAGGTAGCTTTTAATCTGAAGAGCATTATTGAAAATTGTTATCCCGAAAAACGAAAGGGTTCCCGTGGGATCTTCAAAAAATTGTAGCTACCTATTTGACGGTATTTCAGCCAAACTACTCAACGTATTTAAATGCAATTTGGCAGGCAGGTAGCTTATGACCTGAAGAGCGTTATTGGAAATTATTATCCGGAAAAACGAAAGAGTTCCCGTGGGATCTTCAAAAAATTGTAGTTACCTATTTGAAGGTATTTCAGCCAAACTACTCAACATATTTAAATGAAATTTGGCAGGCAGGTAGCTTATGATCTGAAGAGCATTACTAAAAATTATTATCCCGAAAAACGAAAGGGTTCCCGTGGGATCTTCAAAAAATTGTAGCTACCTGTTTGACGGTATTTTAGCCAAACTACTCAACGTATTTAAATGAAATTTGGCAGGGAGGTAGCTTATGACTTGAAGAGCATTATAGAAAATTATTATCCCGAAAAACGAAAGGGTTCCCGTGGGATTTCCAAAAAATTTAATTTAAATACGTTGAGTAGTTTGGCTGAAATACCGTCAAGTAGGTACTTGACGGTATTTCAGCCAAACTACTCAACGTATTTAAATGAAATATTTAAATGAAATTTGGCAGGCAGGTAGCTTATGACCTGAAGAGCATTATTGGAAATTATTATCCTGAAAAACGAAAGGGTTCCTGTGGGATCTTCAAAAAATTGTAACTACCTATTTGACGGTATTTCAGCCAAACTACTCAACGTACATAAATGAAACTTGGCACAAAGGTAGATTGTAACATGAAATAACCAACATAATATTTTTAACCGACTTCCAAAATAGGAGGTGGTTTCTCAATTCGTAAATATATGTTTTTTTTATGTTTGTTCGTGGATATCTTCGTTGTTTATAAACCGATTTTAAATATTAATGTAATACCACTACTACTTAGTCTTTGAAGATATACGTTTGGAAATTTCGACATCGTTTATACTGCAAGCATAATATGGTAATTAATAAATAAAAAACCGGGCAAGTGCGAGTTGGAATTGTGTACCGAGAGTAGACCGCCGACGCCGAAAAATTTGGCGGTCGGCGCAAGCAGCGCAGCGTCTGATTGAAAGTCGGCGTCGGGCGTCGGCGTCGGGCGTCGGCGTCGCAACGTTAGGCGTCGCGCCGTAGGGCGTCGGGCGTCGCGGCGTCGGGCGTCGCGACGTTGGGCGTCGCGGCGTCGAGTGTCGCGGCGTCGGGCGTCGCGGCGTCCGTCAGCGTCGCGACGTCGGGCGTCGGCGTCGCGGCGTTGGGCGTCACGGCGTTGGGCGTCGCGGCGTCGGGCGTCGGCATCGCGACGTTGGGCGTCGCGGCGTCCGTCAGCGGCGTCCGTCAGCGTCGCGACGTCGGGCGTCGCGGCGTCCGTCAGCGTCGCGACGTCGGGCGTCGCGGCGTCCGTCAGCGTCGCGACGTCGGGCGTCGGCGTTGCAACGGCAGGCGTCGCGGCGTCGGGCGTAAGCGTCGCGGCGTCAGACGTCGCGGCGTCGGGCGTCACGACGTTTGGCGTCGGCGTCGCGGCGTCAGGCATCGGGCGTCGGCGTCGCGACGTTGGGCGTCGCGGTGTCCTTCAGAGTCGCGACGTCGGGCGTCGGCATCGCGGCGTTGGGCGTCGGCGTCGCGACGTTGGGTGTCGCGGCGTCAGGCGTTGGCGTCGCGACGTTGGGCGTCACTGCGTCGGGCGTCGTCGTCGCGACGTTGGGCGTCGCAGAGTCGGGCATCGCGGCGTCGGGGGTCGCGGCGGCGGGCACCGCGGCGTCGGGCGTCGCGGCAGCGGGCACCGCGGCGTCGGGTGTCGCGGCGGCGGGCACCGCGGCGTCGGGCGTCGCAGCGTCGCGGCGTCGCGGCGTCGGGCGTCGGCGTCGCGACGTTAGGCGTCGCGGTGTCGGCGTCGCGACGTCGGGCGTCGGCTCCACGACGTTGGGCGTTGCGGCGTCGGGCGTCGCGGCGTCGGTCGTCGCGGCGTTGGGCGTCATATACGGGACATTAGCGCGTTTAAACAAACAAACAATTTACATTTGGGGACTTTCGTTGCATGCGCTGCATAAACGGTTTAAGTCAAACAAACACCACGCGAACGGAGTCGCGGGCACAGCTAGTTGTAAATAAATCTATTAATTTTTAACAACGACAACCTCCGTATCGCAGTGGTTGAGCGACTTAGTGCTCGAGGGAGAAGTCGCAGTAATCCTGCCGAAGGAACAAAAAGTTTTCAATCTTAAATATTATGTTTATAGAGTAAAAGTATCTATTAAATATATTTCTGTTGTCTGGTACCTGCAACACAAGTCATCATATAGCATGTAATCTAGCCCAGATTTACGTAGTGAATCGTCCATAAATATTATTATTGTTATTAATAATATATTTTTGGAAAAAAAATGATTATTAAAAATATTGATTATTTTTTACATCTTTAAGCTACGATGTTTACATAATTACACAGACAGACAAACATAACACTCGTTTTACCGGAGGTTAAAATAGTTAATATAAGCGGTCTATAAAGGTCGCCTTACTTTGGCGAGTTCAGTCTGTATTTTGAGTGCTCCCCTTTGCCTCTGTCACGTAACTACTAAAAATACGTGCACCTTTTCCTATTCAGATGTCAGGCGATTCATTTAGAATAAGTTTAGGTTTCCTATTTTAGTTCAGCAACTACTCTGTTGAACGATCTGCAAACTAGATCACTCCACGAATAAAATGGTCGTAATATGAACAGTTTCTTAATATTATTTTATATTCATCATCATCTTCTATTACATCTTCTATCATTAAATCAAATCAATCAAATATTTTATTTCCAAATGAAACTTAACAAGCTATTTTCGAAAAGTCAACAAAAAGGCTACAATTTTCCTTCCGGGATAGGATCGAACCGGCAGCGTCAGGTCATAGCCGTCCGAGTTTCTCACGCCGGTTCTTTACGGCGATAAAGAACCGGCGTAAGAAACTCGGACGGTTGTGACGTATTATATCTAGTAGGGGACGTCATCAGCTCTGACGTCCAATACTTGATATAAGCCTCCCCCTTGGGGTTGTTGCATAAACTCGCCACGATTGGCTGGTGGTTTGGCGAGTTCAGTTTTCGTAAGCGCAGCTGCCTATTTCCGGATGTATATTTCTTCTGTCGGCTTTATGAAACACACGGGGAAGATTGTTGATGAGCAGCAATTCTGCATCCATCGGATAATTATTTTATATTAGCAAGTATATTTTATATTTTCAGTCACATGAAACTTTTTGTGTAATAAGAGCTACTTTGTATAATAATTGAAGGAAAATGTCTACTTTTGTCCACCAATTAAAATTTGGCTTAACGCTGAAATATCGCCCTTAAATCCTCTAATAAAAGGGCGATATCTCAGCGTAGAGCCAAATCTTAATTGGTAGATACAAAAAATACAAACAATAACACTAATCTTGTATGGTACATTTTGCATGTTTCGTATATTTTTTCTTTATTTTTCGGCTAACACTGTTGTGATAATAAGACCTTAAATTATTTTATGTTATGAACGATGTCGAATTAAAATTTAGTAATAAACTAGCTGACCCGTGCCAACTTCTTAACTTACATAACTTGATATATATGTATATATTGACATAACAAGATTTAAAAAAATCTGTGCGGGACGCGGGTTACTTTTTAGGACCGATAATCGGGCAGATTTTTTGCTGTACGTTGCTCGTCCTATTTTTCACCGACAAAATGTCGGTCACTGATTATCGCTCGTGGGCGACCCAGATAGTGAAATGTAAGATTAATTTTGTGTGGAAATTACATTTTGCTTATTTACTTTACACACAAAATAAATCTTAAAGGGAACAAAAGCAGTTGAAATAACCAGTTGAAAGCAGTAGATTGGATAATTACTAACTAGGATTAATTAGCAATACTTGGAAATTTTCACAATCTGTTTATCGTGATTCCTGAATAGGTACAGTTCAGTGAACGCTGGTAATATTAACATTGCTACTAACGGTTAGATCGAAAATTTCATAATTTTATTTCGATGCTGCATCTGAGAGACTTCCATAATAACCATGTAGTCCGTTTTACGACCTACAACATCGCCACACGATTTTTAGATAAGCATTTAAAAAGATCTAAAAAGTTCACGTTCATTCACTCACGGCTCGACCGGTCCCGATCTCTCGCTCTCGGCTTCATTCGTTTTTCGTGTGCGACATCGTCAACACTTATAATTAATTTTAATAGTGATATAGTGCAACAATTAGTTTTTATTGCCGGATAACATGGAAATAAGGAAGAATAAGGATGTTCACGAACATATTCGTCAAATATACGGCGAATGGAAAGTAAATTACGCCGCAACAAAGGACTTTAAAGGTACCAAACTACCCACAATTATTTTAAAAAATATTCCGTGTTTTTTCCTTTGTTCTCAGTTAAGGTGTAGTCACTGTATGTTACTAAAATGACCGTCTTAACGTGTTAATACATGATATTACCCAGATAGTCATTATTTTGTACCTTAATGTGGTAATACGAGATATTATCCTGGTTACAAAAATAAGTTCTTTCTTAACGTGATGACACGCGATGCCATCCTGAAAGTAACTTCTTGCTTTTCATCCTGGCGCTTTGGTTTTCTGTTTTTGGGAAAGCCGACGTGCTTACGAGCGCTCGCCGGGCGTCAGCAGACGTGATGAATCTGGCTGCGCCACTCCTCGGTCTTTGAGCGACATCGTAGACGTTGATTACGTCGAATCGTCCGCGCCAGCGCCGACGCCGCAGCAGCCCGATCCGCCGACGTCAGCGCCGGTTAGTCAACTAGACCCTGAGCCTCTTAAATATTCTTGGCAAATAAATTTGCCGAATTATTATGCGAAAACATACCCACTAAACTCTCTAAACGTTGGGGTACAATCCTATTGGATGAGCTGTCAAAGACACATAGCAAAATCCTATTGAATGGGCTATCAAAGAGACAGAGCAAAAGGAGTCTCTAGTTGCAAAACCACTTATACCAGAATCTTTTTACGATCACAAGTGCCTAAATTTAACAAAAGTACTTATTAGAGAAAGTCTTTTGAAAATAGAAATAATAAAATAAATTTCTAAAACAGCTGATCTTCTACTAGATTTACATTTTGATGAATCAGTTGACAGAATGAAGCTTAATATATTGCCTCAATTGTATAAAGAATTTTGCAACACAATCCAAGGTGAAAAAGGTATGCATACTGGTGCTGTGAAAAGCTTGTGAAAACACAAAAAATACCAAGGATATAAACCCGTCTTCAAACTAGTAAACCTTTAAAGCCTTCTCCCAGCGCAAGCATCCGATACCGCCGGGAAACTCCGGAGCTCCTCCTCGTCAACAGTGCGTGAGGCCAGCGCCAGCAACGCCGGCCCGCTGCATGAGCCGCAGTCAACAGTACATGAGGCCAGCGCCAGCAGCGCCGGCCCGCTGCACGAGCCGCAGTAACAGTACATGAGGCCAGCGCCAGCAGCGCCGGCCCGCCTGCACGAGCCGCAGCCATCCACGTCGGCGAGGAGGACACCGCCGCAGCGCCGCGGCCGTCCCTACACGAGCGCCAGAGCCAACAAGGTGAGGAGACGCCGTTATTAGAGGTACCTCACGCAGGATACATTCCATTGTTTTTACACAATTGGTTTCTAATTAATGCTGACAGCACAGTTCTGTCGTGCGTTAAAGGTTGTAGAATACCTTTTTATTTACTAACTTACGTGACGTCAGTTTTCATGACGTGAAAATGTAAAAAGCTAATAAATTAACTTAAGGGATTAGAAGCTATTTTAATATGTAATGATAATTCATATTTTACCCGACTTCGGCGAAGCCAAAAAGAAGGGTAATGTTCTAACACCGAACGGTAATGGTGGGTTTAATTAAGTTTATATTGAACTTAAAGAACATCTTAACAAATTTGTACATAATTAACATTTTATAATGGAAGATATTCGCACCGCTAGAAAATTTGATTCTAAGGTGCTTCTAAGTCCTCATCAATTGATTTCAAAGAAGTTTACTTTATTGTGTCAATACATAAAAGGCATAAAAAATATGTGAGGTTTAGATTTTATAATTATAATCCTCATCAATTTTATTGTATTCCATGTGGCTTAAGTTCTGCTACATTTGTATTTACAAAGCTCAACTAACCAACTTAAGCCTTTTCTGGCTTTAACATGGTTAAGGAACCATGGGCATTTAATAGTTGCTTACCGATGAAAATCTTTGTGTTGGTAAAGATTATTCTATAATATGTAATTAAGCACTATGTACTAATGTACTAAAGGTAAAATTAGAATAACTAGATTTTGTTATGAAATTTGAAAAAAGCAATATGATAACTTCACAAGTTTATACATTTCTTGGGTTCCAGATAAATACTGCAAATGCAGTTATTATAATTACCTTCTGAAAAACTTCTGAAAATCTCTTAAATATCTTACGAAATCCGTAATAAAGTCCAAATTGGTGAACGTGATTTCGTGAAGTTTATTGACATTTTGACATTATCATGTCCAGCATACACCAGTTATGTAATAATTATTTATACATAATTTGAGAGAGAAAAGTTTTTAGGTTTGGAGAAATATAATATTAATAATATTGATTCGATTATGTTACTAAAATCTTATTCGTATTATGATGTGGACTGGAGTTGCGTTATCGGGTCCAAAGCCTTTAATAATAATTAATATATAAGAAATTTGTACGATTTACAAATCTTTACGTACTCTCCACTTACAGGCTGAGGAGCCGCAAGCAATGGAGTAATAACAAGACGCCATTAATTTTCATTGATGGCTCAAAATCATAGTAATTACCTGGAATTATTAGCTGCATATAAGGGCTTATAATAATTTTGTAAATTTTATATAATGCTCGAAATAGACAATACTTGAGCTATATCTTATATTATTAGATTGGGAGGCGTTCAATCTCAATGAATTCACAACAAAACTAGGTAGTAGTGCGAAATACAACGTACCTAAGTATTTATATTTTTGCTTTATTTTACTTTGAATCTTGCGATGACAAAGACGCCGAGAAACATCTAGGTACATTAGTATCGATAGATAATGGAAATTAACCAAGAAGAACTTTTAATTATCTATACAACTTAATAATATGGATTTATTTGCGTTTCCATGCGATCTAAGCTACGTTTAAATAACAATATACATATAATAATATGTAAAATTTTAATCTTAAAATTTTAACTTAATAATTTTCTCTATATTTTTCCGTATTATTTTTCTAAGACTCTTAAGTCATAGAAAAATAGCTGAAGAGGAAACGGCCAGTGTAGCGATAGACTCCTACTGGCCGTTGCGGCCATGATTGCCTCTGTTTCAGTCGCTACTCAAGTCTGACATAATTTGTTTGAAACCTAATATATAATGTCTACTGTCCCCTTCTAGTGTTACCCTGGCGTGAGCAGTATTGTGTAGCAAGCCTACTTGTGCGTGGAATACTAACGGGCCTCAGTTTATTGACAAAAAGCTAAAATCTGTAGCAAAAGGTACAAATTATCAATATAAAAAGGGGTTAAAACAATGGTTTAACTATTGACTGATGTATTATATTAGAATTTTTGACAGAAAAATTTAACGAGAGTACGAGTACATTACATTGCTACAGGTCTAGTTGTCTCTAGTCGTTGGTAAATCACGTTGCAATGATTGTATATTAAGGTTCTTGAAGGGCATATTTAGGAGTAGGTAAGTTATATTAGGAGTAAGATAGTTCCGGGAACCTAATTTAGTCTTGGAATATTTGCCTAAATTTTGTACGTATGATTTCACTGCAACCCAAATTTTATCACAAAAGTCGGTAACCCTGATGTCGTTGTCCACAGGACAACGGGTGAAGACTGGAGACGTTGTCACTAATTAGAATAGCAGACTTTCACTTTTACGATTCGCGTATAGTTATTGCAATTGATGATTAATTAAGACCTCAACACCAAATAGGTGCAAGCCTCTTGGCTTTGGCAAGTCAAGACTTTGGCCAACCTTCAATTTGTCCTGCACTCGATTTGTTATCATACTTAGAAAGAACTAGTATTTTTCTCAATCGTGTAAAAACTTATAAATTATTTCTTACCTTTTAAAAAGCCCGTTCACTACGCGAGATCTTAGACCACAAGTCGCGCCTGCGACTTGCGAGAGGCGTGGACGTGAACGTATTCACGGCGCACAGCACGCGTCACGCCGCCACTTCCTCGGCCAGCATGGCCAGCGTGTCATTATATTTTAATTACAAAACTGGTCAGGCAACTCGCTTTATTTTACGCACTTTTAGAATCAACCTCTGATGCTTATCAGACATGAATCAGCAAGTGTTATCGTTTTCTGTATTAACAGAAGATTATAAAACTTTATTTCAAATGCTTTATTAGACAATAATTATTTTTATAAATCATTAAAACTACGGATGAATAGAACTAAAATATTGATAACATTATGATGTTTTTGTTTTGAAATGATTACTTTCTTGAATATTAAGTTTTTATTTGTGATAAAGAATGAACATAGATGTGATAAGATTGTAATTACCGTTTTATTCTGCCACAAGCGCTGAACATCTACATGGTTATTATGGAAGTCTCTCAGATGCAGCATCGAAATAAAATTTATGGTTAAACGAACTTACCTTAAGTGAAGTTCGACCAAAATTTTGTGAGATGCTGCATCTGAGAGACTTCACTCCCTCCCACACCCTAGCACGCGGTGCGCAGGAGGCGCACGCTGAGCAAGGACCCCAGGGTGCAGAATAAAAGCCTCGACCAATTCTCTAAACCAAATGAAGCCGAGAGCGAGAGATCGGGACCGGTCGAGCCGTGAGTGAATGAACGTGAACTTTTTAGATCTTTTTAAATGCTTATCTAAAAATCGTGTGGCGATGTTGTAGGTCGTAAAACGGACTACATGGTTATTATGGAAGTCTCTCAGATGCAGCATCTCACAAAATTTTGGTCGAACTTCACTTAAGGTAAGTTCGTTTAACCATAAATTATTGTCAATATTGCGCTAAAGTAACGACAATTTGCGATCAGAATGATCAGAACGATTTGATAAAAAAAAGCGTATAAACAAATACGCTGTAAACATGGACGTATAAAAAAACTTTTTTTATACGTCCATGGCTGTAAATTACATAAATATAAAAGTAAATAAGTTATTAATAACTTACTACACAAAAGATACACGTTTCATAACAAGAGTAGTGCGTAAAGCTGGCAACTTGATATCTTGTGTCTTCCCATGTATCTTTTTTGTAGTAAAAATGTTCAATTTTGAATCACTATGTAAAAAAACTACGCTGTCGAGACTTAGGCCCGTATTTAGAGTAGGTATAGCTTATTAGGGGTGTAAAAAGATACGAAATTCTAGAAATGTATTTTGTGTCAAAAAGTAAATTTATATAGGTATATAGGTATATATTTACGTTTACAATTTATTATTTTTTAGTAGCAAGAACAACAAGAAAATACATTTCTAGCAGGGATGTTAAGGAGCTCCGTAACGGTAACAATCGGATATCCGATATAAAAATTTAACCGTAACCGAATCCGAAATAAAAGTTTTGCTACTGTCAAAGGTAACCAACATTTAATATTCGTGACCGAAATTATCCGAAACAAACGGATTATCCGAAATAATTTAACATCCATAACCGTATCCGAAATTTCATATCCATTTCATCCCTGGTTTCCAGATAGGTATTTTTACTACAGAAAAAAGACACCATAAATAGATTATTGAAGATAGCCGTAAGACACGCTGGCAATTAATACGGTAATGAAACTACGGTATAGCAATCATAATAAATACATTACTTCCCTCTTAATGTGACGGTACAGTCCTCTCGGTCGAGCCATATCGCGCGCTCGCCACGGCTAATCACATCCTGAACTAATAATGGCTGCCGTGTCCTGATTTTAATCATCATAACCGTTTACTTTAATCATAATAACCATTAAGTTTGTCATGGAAGTACATTTATGGGTTTAATCTTGGTAATTTTTCCCGCAAGATCGTTGATGGGAATGTGTAGTTAATGTGTGCTTAAATAAACTGCGTATAACCCATTGAACGTTTTCAACGTTTTAACCAGTTCAATGTCAAACAACCCAATATAGTGTTTTCTATGAAAGGCAAATGACCTTAGACGCGGCGCAGTTATCGCCCTACAGCAGGCTTACCCCCGACACAATCGAGAATCGAATCAGTTCCATCTCAACAGCTTTTGGTATTTTAACTGATATTTTAATTCGAAACTAACCAGCATCAAGAAATTCGTTTGAATGTAACTTTTTGTATACCCGACCATATTAATCGACTGATAATCAGAATAAACAAGCGCCAATTTATTCGGGAGTAACGGCACGATCGAATCTGAATTAAAATCGAATCAGTTTGGAGAGTAAGGCCCCTGAATGTTAAATCAACCTATTCTTTAAAATCCACAAAGAAAAAGGGTAAAAGCTATTTACTCATAATTGATATGGGGTGTTTTTAACCCCCGACGCAAAAACGACGGGGTGTTATAACTTTGTCTGTGTAAATGTGTATGTGTCTGTCTGTGGCATCGTAGCTTCCAAACAGATGATCCGATTTATACCGATGATGCGGTTTTTTTGTTTGAAAGGTATACCAGTCGAGAGTGTTCTTAGCTATGTTTGGTGGAAGTCGGATCAGGTTTACAAGGTCATCGGGTCGTTTGTTAGGTCTGATAGGAATGTTACTCGCAAAGTCGGGTTTTTTTAAAAATTTTAAATTTAGTTTTATAAGTAGGGGTTATTCCTAGTTTTTGTAGGAAAATTTTAAGGTTATTCCTACTTTTTGTAGAACAATTTGTAGGTATACCTACAATATTATATCTGCATAACATTTGGTTCCACTAACTGCCGCGAGTCTTTTTTAACAAAAAGGACTCTGTTACCAAGTCCCAATACTGCTATTGGGACTTGGTAATAGAGTCCTTTTTATAATTACAGCATACATCCGATATTATTTCAATGTGAGACATTAATGTGTACTTTGTTCCGTTTCAATGTAAATAAAAATGAAATTCGACCAAATGAATTAATGTACCATTGTCTTTCTTCATGGCGCGGTGAACAAATGACATCATAGACCAATAATGGTACCCTTTAATTTGTTAGCCATTATCTCATACTGACCTATTGTCATTTGTATCAGGTTGAATCGGAACGTCTCTTACAAAAATAAGGCTTAAATCTGTCCGCGTGTTATATACCAATAGAGCTACATTATTTAATAACGAATTGAGAGAAAAGTTTTGAAACATTTCAAAGTTGAGTTGGTGATTTGAAATTGTTCATTATGTCAGTTAAAATATTTAAAATCTAAATTTAAACAGTGTTATTAAATTTAGATTATTTAAAATTTTAACACCCGGTTTCCCGAACGCTATTCAAATGAATGATCAACTAACATGGCATTCAAATCAACGACCCATATTGAACGCTGATTGGTAGAACATTATCAGACAGAAAGGAAAGATTTTATAATTACATCACGCTAGCACTTGCAAGATTTGTTAAATTTCACAGATAAGGTTAATTCACCAAAGACACCGATTAGTTGACATACGATTTGAATCAGCGAGCGATCGGGATATAAATGATGTAATTATAAAATATCTGTCCGTTCCTTTCTGTCTGATAATGTTCCACCATCAGCGTTCAATATGGGTTGATTTGAATGACATATTAGTTGATCATTAATTTGAATGGCGTTCGGGAAACTGGGGGTATGTGTCATAATTAGCGATTTAAAATATAGCATGTGTGGACGTCATGAGTGCTCCAATCGAACTAAATGTAATATCAGCTCATTTTCAAGTGAGCTGATATTCGCCGAGACAGATTGATGCTAACACGATATCTACTGTATTGTTGAAGATCGAAACGGATTATAGATCTGCATTTATAACTCGATAAATAGTTTAGTTGAGTGTTTGTATAAGTTGTTGCAGATCTCCGGACTTCCTCTGATAATGTTGGATTTAAGTTTTGTAGTAATTTTCTAACTTGGAATCTCAATTTCAAATCAAGATGTCGATAGGGTTATTGTCTAAGCAAATATTTAAATATGAACATTGAACATTGTAAAGCGTTTGTGATTTCTACAAGGTGTAAAATAAATAAGTGATAATACTTTAGGATTGTATGTGCTACATATGTAGAGCATACTGTAAAAGTACCAGCGCTAAAAGACTAACTTTTGATTTCCATGTTTGTATGAGAAATGTCCCAACATCATACATTTTCCCATACAATAATAAAAAACATTACTCTTTCAGCGCTGGTACTTTCACAGTAAACTCTATATACAGGACCTATCTATGCACACCCTAAAGTATAATCACTCATCAATATTATAGTCTGTATAGCAATTTTTTGGGACTTATATAATATTATGTTTAAGACCTGTTTCGCAATATTGTAATAAGTATCGGATAGCTTTTTCCAAAGGTTTTGTTTCTGCCTAGCGACAAAAATGCTAATAAGCTATCACATAATATTATACAGACCTTTAATGTTAATTAATACTGTCCCACGTATTAAAAAGGGGCAACATTGTAGTAGGCATATATAGCAACTCTTGTTGGTATCGAATTGCCCATAATCTAATTATGAAAAAGAAAAAGTAGTTCAAGTAAATCTTCTATCCTCTTCTTCCTATAATACTCAATCTATACTAATATTATAAAGGGGAAGAGTTTGTTTGTTTGTTTAAACGCGCTAATCTCAGGAATTACTGGTCCAATTTGAATGGAATGGATACAAAAAACTGTATTAAATAAATGTGACAGAAAAAACTGAAGACATTTTAACTGAAGGAAAAACTAAGGAATAAAATAAAATAAATACGGAATATAAACAAAAGAGACAGATAAAACTGAAGACACATTGTTACTGGAATAAAAACTAAATAAAAAAATATATAAACACGGAATAGAAACAAACGAGACAGATAAAACTGAAGACATATTGTTACTGGAATAAAAACTAAAGAAAAAAAATATAAGCACGGAATAGAAACTAATGACTAGGCAGTATGGTCTACGACCTTAGCCTGTTCATCATGAATGAACTTAAAAAAACAAACTGGAGTTATGCGTTTTGTACAGAACCCTTCGTGCGCGAGTACTACTCGCACTTGACCGATTTTTATAGCTAAGATCGTAATTCTGGAAAAATGCACAATCAACTGAGCTAAAGCAAGCAACTAAAGCAATTTTTTTGTTACGACTTTAACAAATTAAATTATACATATAAATTACAAATTAGATCTAGTGCATATTTAATACTAATACCCTATTCATCGAATTCACACAGCCACTGTTCTACTTCGAGTTTGTATTTCCAATAGCCAGTTAACCAAGTAACAAGCCCATCTGATCTACGGATCCAGTGACATTGATAGATGCTGTAATGCAGCAAACGATAGACAGCTATCGTATGTTATGATTATATACCTTTGCATTACCATAATGATAAACTGTAGTACTACCTACTTAGTAGTGAATACGAATGTAGATAATATTATATAATATATTAATTCGATTACGTAATTATTTTGCAAAATACCTTTAAGAACTAGGTCAAAAGTAACATAAAAAGATGCAGAAGATTATGATCGAATTATTATAAACAAAGTACTATGAAACATATTATATTATTCCCACGTCAAAAAAACATAAAGCTATTGTTATAATAGTCTTGCAAAAGTGAAAGTATGATCTCAAATTAAATTACTTTAATTAATGATCTTGTGTTCAGTTCCCGTTCTACTATGCGTTACGAAGGTATTCCCTACGGGACATATTTTATTTACATCCTACAATATTTCTGTCCCATTGAGACGGCAACAAAATTGCATATATATTAGTGACAGGCGTTGAAATAATATTTTTCTAAACATACATAAAAGCCAAACTCTTAGTATGTGTAGTAAAATATTTATACATATACAAACAAGATAGTAGATATAATAATATTAATTATAATTTCATTTTTAAAGAACGTAATAAAATCTAAACGAGGCAATCTTTTTTGGCTCGCATAAACTTTCGCTTGTTAATGAATTATTCGCGATACCTCTGTTTAAATTTAATCAAAACTTTATTTAAGAATTTACAATTAGTTCTGATCTTCAACTTCGTTGCAAGTAAATAAAAATGTTTATGTAGGTATAATGTAATACACGTTAGTGGTGTGGTCTTTTAGTATTGTTTAAAAGCGAAATTTGTACCTAGATAACGAAACGTTCATCCGACTTAAAAAGTCATGAAGGAATCAAAATGTATAATTTTGATTCCTTCATGACTTTTTAAGTCATGAAGGAATCAAAATTCAAGAGGAGAAAAATAAAAATTACCAAACATAATTGATATTGTATTTAAACATGCAATTAATACTAGTTACAGTGATCAGCGTGGACTTACCTGTTGGCCCAGGAGTGCAGTATCACGGGAACCTGCTGCTGTGGTCCATCGGGAGCCGACTGGTTCTTGGGCGGCGAGACTTGGGCGGAAGTCAACGCGAGTGCCTTATAGCGCGACTGCTCGGCGGTGGGCAGCACGATATCGACGGATCGGGAGCGGAGGCTGGAGCTCGGCACGCTGAGCATGTCGGTGCCATCGGTGATCTCCTCGGCGCGGGCGCCTCCAGAGACTTTGGAGAAGCAGGAGTCCACGGACGCCGCACGATCGCGCTTCAGTTCGGGCACGGCCAAGTAAATATCGAGGACTGCGCTGTCTTTTGCTGCATTTTCGACTTCCTGCTCCGACGCTCGTACGTTTTCGAGCGAGCTGCCAGTCGGTTCGACGAAAAATGCCTCCTGTCGGGAAATCGATCGTCTTCTTTGGGGTAGCAACGGCGGCTCGTCGCTCGGCGGCTGCAGTTCGAAGGACGGCGCGCCGGGAGTGGGCGGCGGCGATTGTATGGGCGGCAGGAGCAGCATCTTCGGCGCGGGGGCGCACGCGAGATAGATCCGCGGTATGTCGGGTTCGCTTTCGTCGTCATCGTCATCATCGTCCTCGGCGGACGAGGAGGCGAAGTGGCGTTCCGGGGTGGACCGTTCCTCGCTACGGCGGGCGAGCCATGTCTCCAAGTGTCGACAGTGGACGCATGGTGGCGGTGTACCTTTACCTGATCGGCGTCTCGACCAAAGACGCGGTACCTAGAAAAAAAACCATTATTAATATCCAAAAAAACCAGAACTTCTTTTGCAATAAGATTAGATAGAGCTGCGCATGGGCTTTCAAATAAATTGTATCATACATGCTCGTGTACAACGTAGCGGCTGCGTTGACGTCACTCAGATGGTTAATTATATAATTAATAATAATAACATGGACTCTAGTTGGGTCCCGTGATACTTAGTATCCGAAGAACTTGTGTTACAGGTACCAGACAACTGAAATATAATATATAATATTTTTATACTATACGCATTCATTTTTAAGATTTTTATCATATTGACAATTTTAATACACATCCATAACCCAGGAACTACCAAAACTTTTTATTCTATATCTTCGGTGGGATTCGAACCTGCGACCTCTTGCTGGAACCAACGCGCTCAACCACTGCGCTACAGAGGTCTTAAAAATTTGATGTGATGAGCCCGTCCACATCCGATAGTCGGAGATTTTTTTTTGAAGGACAAAAATAAATCAAACTGATTGCAATAGTGCAACGCACATATTATTAGTGCAATAAGTCGGTCAGAAATGCAATAGGAAATAAACTGACTTCATTCTTAACTTAAACTTAACTGACTAAACTGACTACGTTCTTAACTTAGACTACTCAATTCCATAAACGTTGCTTGCTCACCTCTAAGTAAGTGCCCGAGTCATCAGATCCGGCCGAGTCGAAGGAGCGGCTGCGAGCTCCTGGCTGCGGCACCGACAGCAGCAGGGATGACCCTGAACTTCGCGCCGCCTCAAGTTGGATCTCGTCGAACGACGCCGACCGGACCTGCCGAAGTTAGAACAATTAATAAACGGTAATTAAAAAAACTAAAAACCTGTAGCCTAAGCAGGAACATTTGAAAGTTCCGTAAAGTATTTTTGACAGTCTCTAAAATAAATAAACATTTATTCCACAAAACGCATATCACACTACAACAAATACTGAAAAGAAATAAAATTAACATTTCGTTTACAACAAACTGGATTTATGCGTTTTGTACGGAACCCTTGATTTATGCGTTTCGTGCGCGAGTCCTACTCGCACTTGACCGATTTTGTATAGCTACAATGTATAGATCGTACGTAATTCGGAAAAAATGCACAATATTTGTATAATTATAAATTTTAGTCACGTCAACCGCAACAACTTGTATCTTTGTTATAACTTTAACAAATTCAATTATTTTTAGGTAGATATTAGATCTAGTACATATTCGACACTAATACCCTATTTTCAACGAACTTTACAGCCACAATGAAAAGACAATCAACGAAAAAAGAAAAAACCAATGATGTAAAACATACACAATTAAACTTTAAGTAATCGATTGTCAATTGTATTGGCGCACTCATGCTTTGCAATTATTATTCGTTTACGTTACTTTACGGAGCTTTTGATCCTGCTTATCCTACTGAATGCGTTACATTTACTGTGTTATTTCATTTTGATATACTCAATGTTACACTCAGAGTAAACACGACTTCTAACGACACCTCTTAAGCTAAATTCCATCAAGCCCTTTAGGCTGTAGAGCGGCTATGTTCATCCGTGCATGTGGCCCACCAGCTTTTTTTATTTTTCAAGTAAAAAAATATGAAAACCATTCACACCAGACATTCGAATTCGCATGTCACTTAGCTTAGCTAATATCAAATCCTATACATTTTGTTTTCGAACTTCATAAGTGATATTAGCGATGTATCTTGAATCCGGGTCTTGAATGTTTATTGTTATTGTTAGAGATGCGCATTACTGTGGTGACTATAACAAAGAAAATCGAAGCTCGACTTTTTATATTCACCTCAGAAAGTATAAAAAGAATTTACAAAACGCTTTGTGTGATTCGGTTTGTAAAGTTCCTTCGTTAAATTAATTTGCTTCAGAACACGCAGATTCTTTTTAATCGGAAAATGGTATAAAATAATTGTCTTATTCCAGCTGGAAAACTTTTTAAGATACATTGAATTTTACGGGGCTCCAATAATGTTCCGGATAAACGCTCCGATCAAATAAATGTGCAGCAGGCTTACTCCCGACACAATCGAGAATCGAATCAGTTCGATTTCAAACGCTTTAGGCGTTTTATATTGTGGATTACTATGAAACTAAACAGGATAAAGAAAATCGTTAGATCGTAACTTCTTGTCCCGGCCATCTCAATTGACTGAATATCAAAATAAACTAGTGTCAATTTATTCGGGAGTATGCGGCACGATTGAATCTGAATCAAAATCGAATCAACAATCAGTTTGGAGAGTAAGGCTCCTGATTTCTCCAAACAGTGAGGCCTCAGTTTAAAGTCTTTAAAGTGTCTCAACAGTGCCACAAAGACATGTAACTAAACAACGCCGTGGTAACTATTTAGTAATCCCTGACTACGCCTTGGCTTTTAACTGACTTCCAAAAAAAAGGAGGAGGTTCTAAATTCGGCCGGATTTTATGTATGTACCCCGGTTACACTAAGATTAATGTGAGAATAATTATTTTTTTATTCGCGCCAATCGGATCACTAACCTCAGATAAATCGGTGTATATGAGTAAAAAACAGGCCGAAATTAGAACCTCGTCCTTTTAATGGAAGTCGATTAATGCTAGTATCATAACTGTAAAAATATCCGTCACCCTTCTAGGCTGTTAACGATAACAAAACATTGCAAATCGTTTAGGCGACTACAATCATGTCGACTGAGAAGAATTTAATGCTTTAATATCATTTTTCGCCTTGTCACTATGACGAACATATTTTCCCTCTTTAGATATTCACAATATCTGGTAATTTTCTCCTACAACAGTATGAAATTACATTGTTATATTATTATCATGATGCAATTAAGGGTAGTGTTGTAAAACACACAGAGAGATTATTATACAGGGTTATTCATGCTTCATATATTAAGCCGAATATATAGTGTGAAGAGAAGGACGGGTAGAGCAATTTTTGGTTTGGCACCTCATATAAATTACTTAATATAACTCAAAAAAAAAATTCAAAGTTCTAAAATAAAGAGTTGGCTCGCTGGCTCCTAGTCTATACACACGAACGCACTAGTCGTTGACCAAAGCCTGACCAGGATTGAAACTTATATCTTTTGTGACTTTTATGGAGAACTTTAATCATAATTTGTCGAGTTATGGTAAATAACTTATATGGTGCCAAAACAAAAAATACTTTTCGCATACTGAAATTTTTTTCTGCGGACGTTGTAATTATTATATATCCGGAAATGGCAAACTAGACTCCCCCCCTCTGAAATACTTTGTCTTTAATGGGGGGCATAATTGTGGCATTGAGGCATTAAATATATCACGCATTTTTATTGCCTGGCTCATACGGCTTAATCAAATTCTCAAAATATGGAACAATTTGGATTAACCAAAATATAAAAAAATAAAAACCTTTCTCTCCATTAGACCGTATTTTTTTAAATGTGAGTTTGCGGGAAATTTCCCACTTTATATGACTTTCGAAGTATCTATAGGTATATCTCGAAATATCTCCTTTTCAACAAAAAATAATCATCATAATTTTTATGATTGAAAATAGGATTACGAGGCAATTTAGGAAGTTTAAGAGTTCTTAATCAGGACACTTGTACAGGAAATTCAGAATTGATTACCTAAAGTTAAAACGTAGGAAACAACTCGAGTATTTACTTGGTTTCCTTTAAAGCGATCATGAAATTCGATAGCGAGCCAGACGATTATATCTCTTGATAAAGGTTTAGGAAAGTACTTTGATAACCAGAATATAATATATTGTATCTCTATTTTCTCAAGACAGAGAGGCTACTTTTGAATCGAATTTAATGAAATGGGATTAACCACTTTGGATTTAGATTTTTTTTGTTTGAATGTTTTTAGATCTAATTAATCGTTATCAGTTCGCTTACTAATTGGCAGTTCGGGGTTACTTAAATGTTTTATTTTGTTTATTGTTTTATCTAAAGCTAAACCAAAAGCTATTAGATTGGTTTACCTTATTATATATATATATATGTAGAGTTATGTTTCTGACCGTACGTAAGATGAATAAGTTTCTAAATTAAAATGCTTCAGATAGCATCAAATTAAATATGTAAGTTGATAAGAAAAATTTCCAGTTTAAACTTTGCTTGTTATTTGTAATTCTATCATATTATTTTATGTACATACGTGAGCAGTTTCATTATTAAAACTTTAACATAGTTGCGCTAATTTGTATACAATATACGGGCAATATTAATGAGTGATAATACTTTGGGGCGTGTATGGGTCCCGTATATTTATATAGAGTTTATAGAGTTTTAGTTTATAGTGTATATAGAGTTTACTGTGAAATTACCAGCGCTGAAAGAGGTACTTTATAAAAAATATTTATGGCAAAATGTATGTTGGGGCATTTCTCATACAAATATGAAAGTCAAAAGTATGTCTTTCAGCGCTGGTACTTTCACAGTATAATAGCTTCCTTCACCGATTTCGGTGTCGGTATTTTCATTGAAACCAGGCCAGCTACGCAGGAGTTATTTTATAGTGACCAAGTGTGTGCGCAATACACAGAAGCATTCTCTCTTCCTTTTACTCTCATAACCCAGTGGGACGGTAAACCGACCTGACTGGCGAGAGAACAAGCGCAGGACCGACTTTTTACATGCCCATCCGACGCATGGTCCATGGATCATCTTTCTTGTCAGACAATCAGGTAATCAGCCTGCATTGTCCTAACCAAACCTGAAAACAACATTTTTTGTTGTTCCAACGCGGGAATCGAACCCACGACCTCCGGGTCGAGAGTGAAGCTCTGAACCACTAGACCACGGAGGCGATTAAACACAGTATACACTTCATAGGAGGCACATACACACTCTAAAGTATTATCACACGTTTATTTTACAACTTGTCTAATCTACATATTTCGTACGTGGGGGCCGGGATAAGAATGACACCACCTCATTAACCATCTTTCCCGTGGATGTCCTATCCAACCGTCTGCCGGGCGATTGTAGGCCACGAAATACCCCTAAGAAATACTTTGAGGCAGGCTTATGCCGACGTCATAATATATAAAAGGACGATACTTATTTCGTACCCTATTCTAAACAAATGTCCACCATCGATCTAGTTTACAGTTCTACCTTGAGGTTTAAACTTAGTAATTACCTTAAAGTTGGTAACTTTAAATGAATACAAGTTAAATATATCGGTGACGTTAAAAGTCGATTAAATTTAAACTTGTGTTTTCGCTGTTCGTAAGTTTAGAGCTTAAATGATAATTATTTAGCGTTCAGCAATTATTACTTTGTAATAGTTTACAGTTACTCTAGTGATTAAAGTATTAGGTACTAGGTAGTAGGTTCTTAGGGAAAGAACATATAAAACAAAGGCATTTAACCTAATAAGAGCTTATTTTACATGAAGATTTTTTTTTAATTCAAAGCTCTTTACCTCAGGGTTTTGAGTTCAGACAGAGTTCTCAGAAAGTGAAATGAACTGTAAGAATTCTTAGGTTCATTTGCTACGTTGCATTCACATTTACTTTTATTTAAGCGTAACTCGTTTCGTCTATATAATGTAAGATAAATTAAATAGAACGCAGAGGAGTGAGCCCTGTGGGACTGCGATGGGTCTTAGGGAAGATGCGGAACCTCCGACTCTAAAAAGAAAATTACTTTTTTTATATATTTACTGATTATATCAGTTCTAAGTAATCGGGGATGTTATTTTTATGGCAAGTATAAAGTAAATACTGATCAACCGGCAAATAGTGCAAAATGTAACAAATCGTTTTGCGAGAAAGAGATTACAATATTTCTATTTGCTTGTATTAAATCACGTTAACCGGAATATCTTCTATATTTATGTATCAATTTTAAACAATTTTGAAATATCAATTTTGTAAGAATGTAATAACATTAAACATCCCTATTATTTCGTAAAGTTTCTCGAGTAGGGAACATGAAACGAAAATTAGCATGGCGTTCTCGAGATACTGTTGTATATTGTTGCAACACAACTCTGGCTCCAACTCAAGGTAACGTAAAGCCTTCATATACCGTGTAACAGAAATGAAAGATAAAAATGTACACTCGAAATTTTTGAGTTATGATGTTACACGAAAAGCGTTTGTAAATCATACCTACGATTTTGGAGAAAACCAAATTGAAATATTGCAAAAAAAAATCGATCTGCGCTATGTGCTGTCACGTAAACACACCACACCACATGAACCCGCGTGGTTAGTACTGCACCAAGGCCGGCTCCGGCGTTGTCCCAGTAGACTTGCAACACTCACTACAATACGTACTGACTTACAGACCGACTCACACAAAGGAGATAGTTCGAGCCCGCGTCCTAGCAGTTTAGGAACAAACTAACGACCGCGATTGCGCTTATAGAGAGGTCTGTATATAACGCGAACTTCCTAGATAATGTACCGATTGGTTGGCGGCAACTAAGGCCCGTATAAATAAAACATTCTCAAACCCAACCTCAACTTGAGAACCTATTTGACAGATAAAAAAACGTTTCGTTTCACTTTTAAAAGTGAACATCATTATTAATGTTACATAGTACTTTAATTTATTTTCTTTTTATACCGTTATATTCACATTATAGATTACAGGAAACAATAAAATAAGTATAATGTATATTTTTATAATCTTTATTTTTACGTTTTAAGAAAGAAAAAAATCAAAGTATGTAACATACAGTAAAATTCTTCATTTTTAAAAGTGAAACGAAACGTTGTTTTATCTGTCAAAAAGGTTCTCAAGGTGAGGTTGGTTTGAGATTATTTTATTTATACGGGCCTTAGACTCCGATGGTCCTTCGGCATGTATAAACAAAAGTAACTATTTTTAACGGTGCTACTTTTAGAATCAACTGTATAAAAATCCTTAAATATTTGGGTCAGAGGGGCAGGGACTAAAGCAGAAAGAAAAGAAAAAGATAATTGGGGCTTTTTATTACGATACCGTCAATAGAAATCGATATATAACGCTCATCATACATTAAGAGGAAACACAACGGCCGTTTTTCCACACAGAAACATGTCCACGTGACCCTCGTTTCTTCCCAGTAGCCACAAGAGTAACATTTTTTTTCGGAATAACATGTTTACTATTAGTACGTCCCTATTTTTCATAAATTAATTATTTCAAGAGTTTAAAAGCCTAAAAATGTGGCCATATTTTTGGCTGTGTTTAAACATCCAGGAAACAAATTGGGGTTTATATTTTATGATAATATCGAAACATATTATGAACATAGCTCAAGCCTATTTTTAGTTTACAATAATAAAAATACCTAAATCGGTTAAGCTTTGTAGAAGGAAATAGGGGTTTCCTTATCGTCAATTTCTACTAATAATAGGTAATTTCAGTTAAAGTTGCAGTTCTCTCTATCGGTTTGATGGGGCAGTTGCGTGACATCAATAGACTTTACTAATATCTATTTAGCATTTCTCTAGTCCGTGGTGTTTCCTCTTTAGGAATGTATGCAGCGTAAATTGTATAGCCGTTATGTTACTCGAACTATAATTACGAATCTATTGACTCGTCTTTGATTAAAATCGCATTAGGGTACAGGCGTGGAACAAACATTAGGGCGTGTTTCACCAAGCAATGTTAAAGTTAACGCCATGTTAAATATCATGTTATCCCTCTCGTATTTCCTGTCAATGAATGAGATGGCATGGTATTTTAACATGGCATTAACTTTAACATTGCTTGGTGAAACACGCCCTTAGAGTGCTAAAATCGTGACTCTTCGCCGTCATTTTAGGTTCTCAATCGGCCTGTTTTTTTATATATGTACACCGATTACTCTGAGCGTAATGAGCGAACGGATTTGCGTGATTATTTTTATTCGAAGCAAAATAGCTGCCATTTCTTCTAAAAATTGTACATATGTAGTTTGAACCTGTAGTTTTATATTTTATGAACATATTTCACCAATTTCCAGAGGTGATACATATTTGACGGTACATTTTTATATGGATGATGTATGTATAATATGTAGTTACGGCTAATTTAGGAGTTTTTCTCTTTAGTCTTTATAATTGACTCTTGACACAAAAACGAGGTGGAAATTATAAATATGGTGTCTGTCTGTCTATCTGTTATCTGTAGAATCGTAGTTACCAAAAGGATATATCCAACTGTAGTTTACATTGATTTAAAGACACTAAAAAGTAAAAAAATATAAACAAACTATGTAACCACATTATAAAAATATTATTTTATGCCTTTTAGTTGTTGAATTGGTTTTTTAACGTATTTTTTTTGTACTCAGTTTTGATTTTGGTATTCGCTTATAAAAATGATCCATCTTTTCATAAACAGCTGTTTCCGCGGTGTATCTGCGTAAAATAGTAAAAAAACTCATTTAGAAACATTATTGATAGATGTTCTCCTGTTAATTAGCGTTACGATATAGCCTTCCTTGATAATTGGGCTATCAAATATTTTTCCCATCGCTAATTACGATGTTAAAGTTCGAAAACAGAAAATGTATGGGATTTGTTGTATCTACGCTTCGCAAAGTAACTACACTCTTCAACTATAAACGAAAGTGCCTCTCTTTACGATACCTAATCAGTGATGACAACTTGGCACATAAGTAGATACTGAGATTAGCAAATTTAAATAAGCAATCTCTTCAGATTTATAATATCAAATTATATCTAAGTAAGTATACCTAAATAGAGCTGTGCCCGCGACTTCGTTCGCGTGGTTTTTGAGTGACTTAAACCGCTTATGCAGCGCATGCAGCGAAAGTCCTCAAATGTGAATAATTTTCCCCGTTTTTGCAATATTTCTCACTGACGCTTTGCTTCTATTGGTCGCAGCGTAATGTTATATAGCCTAAAGCCTTCCTCTATATATGGACTATCCAACAAAAAATATTTTTTTAAATCGGACCAGTAGTTCCTGAGATTAGCGCGTTGAAACAAACGAACTCTTTCGCTTTATAATATTAGTATAGATTATAATATTATGTAAGTGTAAGTTACCTGTTTGGGCACCTCGAGGCTGCTCTGCGTCTTCATGTCTGCGGGGGTAGGGGTCTTGGAGCGCTTGAAGGTAGTCCGCAGTCGCTGCATGGCGGGCGGGGCGGGCGGCCGCACCGCTCATCTCGCGGGCCCGCCCCGCCGCCCGCCGCTCGCCGCGCCTTCAACGACACTACAACACAACGCACTGACAACAACGCTGCATAAACAACAACAACTTTGTAATTTTGAAGTGGGCAGTCAAATGAGTATACGGTGCCTTGTGTTTTACCCTATTTTAAAGTATATTCCGGTTACTTTAAATGCGTCTCTAGTTTATCGAAAAAATTATAAATAAGTACACGTAATATATTAAAATAACATGACATGAAACTTTTTATTTCATATTAAATTTTCTGTAAATTTTTAAATTTTTTATACTTTAGGTCTTCTTATTGTTATAAAATTGAAAAATATTTGTAAATGACTGTTTGTTACCTAAATAAATAAATAAACTTATGGTTCAGCAGTTAAAGCTTTTAATGAGCGATACTATTTACAATCGTCGTTTAAATAAATGGAAACAAAAAACCAAAATATATTTCAATTTGAATATCAATTCATCTATTTTAAGGTCACTTAGCGAATTTGCGATCTTTTAGCGCGGCCCAATTCCGAAGCCAATTTAGAACTGTCAACCTCTAGATGTGGGCACTGGACATAGATCGACGACAATCGCTACGACCCATAAATAATAGATAATTGAGATGCAAAAGACTTCCAGAATTGAAGAAAATAATTCTACGTGACCTGTTTATCTGGGGGGATGCCGGAGTAAGAATAGCGCCTCCCCATCAACCATCTCATCTTCATCAGGCGACATAGGGAATTTATATCCGGAAATAAGCAGTATTTCCGCGGACATTGTTACTGCGCTCTGAACACTGCGCTCGCCAACCCGCCTGTCAAACGTGGCAAGTATAGGCAACTACCCCCATGAAATACTTTGGGGGAGGCTACTTAGGGAGAGAACATCCGTCGCATGTATCATATTTCTTGCCAGACAGTCAGGTAGCCATAATAATAATAGCTCCCTTCACCGATTTCGGTGTCGGTAGCCGATTTCATTGAAGCCAGGCTAGCTACGCAGGAGTTATTTTATAGTGCCCAAGTGTGTGCACAATACACAGAAGCACTCTCTCTTCCTTTTACTCTCATGACCCAGTGGGACGGTAAACCGACAAGACTGACGAGAGAACAGGCGCAGGTCCGGCTTTTTACATGCCCATCCGACGCATGGATCATCTTTCTTGTCAGACAATCAGGTGATCAGCCTGCATTGTCCTAACCAAACTTAAAAACAACATGTGCGGTCACGTGACACTTGACTTGCTTCCGAATGTCACTTTCGGTTAACCAAACTAGGGTAGATCCATTCAGAATAACATATCGTTGTAATATGAAAAAGTACAAGGCAGTTTAAGGCCGTTTTATTGAATTGCCTAGAACCAGGCTGGTATTGTAAAAGATCATACCATATTTTGATTTTACCCCTGCCTGCATTGTCCTAACCAAACTTTTTTGGAAACAACATTTTTGTTGTTCCAACGCGGGAATCGAACCCACGCCCTCCGGGTCGAGAGCGCAGCTCAGAATCACTAGACCACGGAGGCGTTGTTAGTATATTATTGGCAACTAAGAGGGGAGGGTGAAAATGGGTAAAAAATGGTCATGTAATACGTTCCGTAATATATACGTTGAAAACTTAAAGGTAAATGCTCGGTAACTTAAAGGTAAATGGTCGGTAACTTAAAGGTAAATGCTCGGTAATGTAACGGATGTCCGAAGTATCCTCGTACTAATGAATTATGTACAGTTTATATTGCACATTTCCAAATAGCAAGCGCAATATCGTATGTCAAAGGCAAATTGAAAAGGAATTTGAAAATTTGAACCCCTAATTGCCTAAAAGCTACCTGGATTAGTGCTCGTAAAGGGGCTCAAAAGATATTTTTGCTTGCATTCGCAGGCTTTATGTATAAATGCTGTGACGGATAGAATTTACATTTTGCAGACCGTCGCATTGCACACGTAAACTGGATTAAGACTTAGGCTATATGATCCGGAAACTTACAGACCGGAGAAAATTGTGGCCACTGGTTATACAACTCAAAATTCTAAACTTTTTATTTCCATATAGGTCAATAACACTCATATAATTGTCCTACATGATGCCTACCACCGGTTCGGAAAATAGCCCGGCGAGAAGAAAGGCGTAAAAAAATAGAGCCGTGGGCTAATAAAGCAGCTGAAAATCGATTCTGTCTGCTTTTATAAGGTTTGTGAATATTATAAAGCATTATTCATGAAGTCATTCGAAAATTGAAACGGGATTTCTATTTATAACCAACAATGTAATTTAGAAATTGGGAAATTATAATATTTATTGGATCATGAACCGCATTTACCCGTCGAGTATTTCCGTTAAGCCTCTCAAAATTATCATTTGTTTTGGCCGAATTAGAGTTAGGTTAGGGCTTTATGATCCGGAATCCAAAAAGTCTAATAAACCTGAGCACTGAAAATAGAAATCTTTATATAATAGAGTTGAAATCGAACACACGATTGATGAGTTCTCAAAAATTGTTAAGTTTGACAACTCGATATCGTTTCGGCCTTCCGGTTTCCGGATTATATTATAGACCCAGCCCTTCAGCCTGTACCTGTATGAACAGATACAGACTTAAGCGGGGAATTCACTAGATGGACATGTCCGCACACCTACAGGTATGTCCGACAGGCTTCGCTACTTTATTGAGATCTCGCGGACTTGCATCGGGCAGTCTACGCGACGACCTGCGAAGGCGATACACTGTATATGTCACAGTCATCTGGTTGAATCTGCTATTTGATTAAATGTCTAGCCCGTTTATTGAATGACATCATTTAATTGATTGACTAAGCGTCCACTCAACGTCCAACTAGTTAGCGGACTGTAATAAAGCCCTTTAAACAGAGCGGACGTTAAAACAGGTGATTGAAATTTAGTCACCAAAACAAATATGACCAACAGGTCGCACTGATTTCATTTTCATTTAGTATGACATGTCATGTCCTCATTTTTGAGGACCTTTTAAGTTGCAAACTTATGAGCACCCCTGCCAAACATTACAAAGTATGCTATATAAGACGTTGAACGTTACATTAAACAATTTGACGAGTTGTCTTGTAATCATTCAATTAAAGTCGTCATTTCATAAACGCGCTATTCGTTTAATTAAACTGCAGATTCAAACAGATGACTGCAACACATATACCTAATTGTAGCGAAGCCTGTCGGACATCCGTCTAGTGAGCACATGCCTACAGGTATGTCCGACATCCGACGGGCATCCGTCTAGAAAATTCCCTTTATACTCTTCTCCAAAGCTCCTTGCAGAAACTAAATAGAAATCGGCACATAACCAAGATGTGAAAAAATTAATATTATGCATAAAAGGAACCGATGTAGATTTTCAGACGTTTTATAATACCTATACAAAAGTATCAAAAGGCTTTGTAAAGTATTGATGCACCGTGACTAAGCACACCTTGTAAATAAGGTACCTGCAGGAATACTTTAGATATTGTACTTTTAAAATAGATGGGAACAACAGAGAGCAAATGCTTGTACAAGGCACTTAGTTATATTTGGCAAGGTATTTCGATTTATACTTGGCTGCTAAAAACCTTTTTGAATTTATATTTTTGATAAAAGACTGCCTGGTGCGAGTTTCTTATGCCGGTTCTTCTCGCCGGAAAATCTTCATATTTCATTCAACCGATTAAATGAAACAAAATTGTATTTATTTCCAGTACTTTCATTTAAATGAAAATTTACTTTCTCCCTTTAACTTTCACGTTTAAAATATTGGTGTATTATACACCCGAAAGTTTGTATTATTTTATATTTTGGATTATAACTAAATATTACAAAAAAGCCACATCACCATATAATATACCAGTATCAAAAGGATCATCCGTTTTAAAAACTCTATTAAGAAAAATACATAACAGCCTAAAAAATGGGAGTACCTACATTTTATAAAATCAAAACATAGGAACATGCTCAAAAACAAAAAAATGTGAACTAAAAAACGTAATTGTGTTTATTGTAAATAATATTTATTCTGATGTAGCTCGTATACGTAATAATACTTAAATATTCTGTAGTCTGCACAAACCGCGTTAATATTTCAATTTGTCATTACTACAGCCAGGGCAATTTGTTTAAAATGCGTCAATCAAAATGTCATAACCGTTTCGATAGCGTTGCTTTCGTCGAGTCAATAATAATTAAAGTCGAAATAATGATTTTTATCATCATATTATTTTCAACACTACAGACATAAGCCTTTTTTTTATGTCGCAAGGGAAATGCATTACGCATCCCCCAGGGGACCGCCCTAGGGGTATGTGGGACTCCCGGGCCGGTTTACCCACTAAAACTGCTTGCGGATTGCCATCAGACGTTAAGTTGGGTGGAGTGCCCTGGATCTGTCAAAACACACTCCTCCCCCGACCGACCGGTTCACCTCTATAGGGCCGGTCCCTAACTTCCATCAAATACACACATAAGCCCCCCAAAGTATCTCAATGGGTAGCCCATACTCGTCACGCTTGGCTGGAGGGTTGGCGAGTGCATTTTTCAGATTTTCAGAACAATGTACACGGAAACGCCGGTGCCAATTTCCGGATATTAAGTCCCTCTGTTGCCTTTTACGACACCTACGGGAAAGATAGTTGCTGCCTATTCTTTCTCCAGCGCCCCATGGATCATAAAAATAAATAAATTAAAAATAAAAAACGTTTTATTTTCAAATGAAACTTAAAAAGCTATTTTCGGAAAGTCAACAAGAAAAACAAGCTACCACCGGTTCAACCCTAACCCGCCGAGAATAACCGGCGTAAGAAACTCGCACGGGGCCATCTTTTAGCAAAAAGATGGAAAATTTATCTTTTTTAAGAGTATATATTTTTTTACAATGTAACTTAATCTATAGTCTATAGATATTAATATTATAAAAGTTTGGGTACATATAGAAAATAAATATAACCAGCCATCATAGTCGGCCACCTTATTCCCAGGGTGTGCAATCATTAACAAAATCAGTTATCTTATAATAAGCTTTAGCACACAAACGTTCTTTGACTACGTTTTTAAATTTATTAATGGAAAAATTTTGAACGTTTTCTGGGATTTTATTGTATAGGCGTATACATTGCCCTTTAAAAGATTTACTTACTTTGCTAAGCCTGATCATAGGTATATCGAACTTTTGCTTATTTCTAGTGTTCCTACAATGATTGTCACTTTTTGTTTTAAAATTATTTAAATTTTTCCTTACATATAATAAATTGTCCAAAATGTATTGAGATGCAACGGTTAGTATTCCTATTTCTTTAAACTTTTCTCTCAGAGATTCAAATGAGGACATCTTGTAAATGGAACGTATTGCTATGTTTTTAAAAATGTGCAAATGTATTAAAAGGTTGTAATATTAATGAGTGACTTTAGTCTGTGTATGGGTCAAATATATAGAGTTTACTAAGAAAGTACCTGTCCTGAAACAGTTACTTTTTTAATCATTTATGATGTTGGGGTCTCTCATAGAAACATGAAAGTCAAAAGTAAGTTTTCAGCGCTGGTACTTTCACAGTCAACTCTACATAGTAGGCACAAACACACCCTAAAGTATTATCACTAATTTATTTTACGCCTTGATATTTGGTATGCTGTTTTTATAAAGTGCAATAGTTGAAAAAATTATTAGTAAATAAACGTAACAAAGTTCGTAAAACTGTTATGTTTATAAAATCTAAAATAACCTAAAAAAGAGCGCGCAGCAGGACAATATGTCTGTATAGAATTCCGTCTATCAAATAGCATTTTTTATAACTTTAAAAGTTATTTTTTTATTGCTTTTAAAATATTTTTACACGGAACCAATGGTGTGTAAATTACACAATCAACTATACTGTTTCTTTAAATTACAGAAGTCATCAAAAGTCGAAGGGACAGAACGAAAGTATACTGATGGTGGTGCAACGCAACCCTCAAACAGGTTTGAACCGAAATATCCAAGTGCGATATTGTTGTTAACGGTGATTGAAAGTATAAAAGTCTGCTTGCGAAACGCTCATAAAAATGGCATAAAGCTTGATAATGCACAAATAAGATTAAGTCTCGATCGTTTGTAGACTTTTATGGTTTTCTTGATGTTTGATAAATTTTTCCCACCTTTGATCCGATTTGGGCGCTCCCGCCATCTTGTTTATGGCGTTTACACTCTAACTTTTTATCGCCGTAGACAAAAATATGAAGATTAATTCAATTCAGCCGAGATTGCAAAAAGGAAAAGTTTTTATTTGATAATAAAATATCTTCGGCATGCAAAACCTTCAAGTGCGATATTTTAAGGCTTTTGTTATGTAACGATCGAACTTTTAAGGGGTAAGTGCTAAGTGATTGGATACCCGCAAATTTGCAACAGTAAAATGTACATCAGCGCTGAGCCCGGCGCGCTTAATCCACTTAGTTACTTGCATTACAGATTCACTCACCCTATTAATGACGAGAAAGTCTTAAAATATTTGCAGATTGGAAAATTATGTTTTCAACGAAAATTCTAGAATCTTTCTAGTACAGTTAGGGTTTTCGCAAAGACACTTATTTTTTTTTGTAAGATTGTTAACATTTTATTTCAGATTTATTTAAATAAAAAAATATATTCCCGCTTTAGGATTTTCGCGAAAAGGTTAATTTCCATAATCCTACGACATATTATATTCATAAAGTAATAGTGATTGATTGAAGTATCAATGCTCAGACCGTACAAGTATTAGTTATCGAGTAAGGATTTTTTTTTCAAAATTCAATCACCAAAGGAGTGAAATCTATTTCAAGCGGGCGATTCTGCGGATAAAAATTATTAATAAAAATTAACCTATTTTTAAAAGCGTATTGTTTAATAGGATTTTTTTATTCTCATCATCATCCAAAGGGCTTTGTTTTTTTTACTGTAATTTTTTTATGTTTCCCTGGTAAGTAGTAGAATCTTCAGTGGTAAGTTACATCACTATGGTTTTATTATCTTTGTGACCTAGTCTATACTAACTACTATAAAGTCTTAGTAAAACGATTTTTGCATAACAATTTATCCTAAATACTCCTACTTATATTTCCTTTTTGGCGCGTGATAATGGCAAGAGACCAGACGGAATGACCTTGGTCCCTTGGAGAGTGGGACGGGCTCTTGTATGGGACGCTACTTGCGTCGATACACTCGCTCCGTCCCACGTCCAGGGTACCTCGAGCGTTGCGGGTGCGGCCGCAAACCAGGCGGAGAACCTCAAGCGGCGCAAATATGAGAACCTTAGTGGGGATCTCATATTTGAACCGTTTGGGGTTGAAACTCTAGGCCCATGGGGTCCGGGTGCTCATAAATTATTTGGTCAAATTTCAAAAAATCTAGTAGAAGCTCCCCGAGACCCCAGAGCGGGAACCTACCTAGCTCAAAGAGTAAGCATCGCTATCCAGCGGGGAAACTCTTTGAGCCTTCTGGGTACTCTGCCTGAGGGGGACGATCTTGGGGTTATTTTTTATTTGTAGTTTTAGAAGTAATTTTATAGTAGATATAGTTTTTTTATTATTTTTGTTTGTTTTAGTTTTAGTTTTAATTAAAATGCACAGATTTTTTGTTAATTTGTATTTTATATTTTCCCTAATATAAATAAAGTACATATTAATATATATTCCATATTAACCAAAATACCCGACATTTATTAAAACTTTTGAAGGCCCCTCTTCCCCAGTCAAAGTATGTTATGCAAAATTCTTTTCAAACTTTTTCTGTGTCCTTACACTCGATTCCTTATTATATAGGAAAATTCACTGAGAACTCTTGCAGAAATTAGTTGGATGTCCATCTTTTTATCCGTAGAAGCATTTTGTATAAAGAATAAAAATGTAGTTCCGAGATATTAACAAGGTTCAGAAATCATTGTGTACTGTAATATATATAGAGTATACTGTGATAGTACCTGTGCTGAAAGACTTACTTTTGACTTTCATGTTTTTATGAGAAATGCCCTAACATTATAAATTTTCCCATACAATAATTAAAAAAGTACCTCTGTCAGTTCTGGTACTTTCACAGTGAATTCTATATACGGAACCCATACATATCATGGCTCATTAATATTATAGCCTGTAAATATATTGAAACATACAATGTGTATTTTTGCAGCTCGTTAAAATACAAACAAACATTAGATTCGTTAGAGCTTTACGTTACAAATAATGTTGATACTAAAACCGTTAATGACGCGACGTGAGATCTCTCCAACATAGCGCACAATGAAAATTAAAGAGAGCATTATACGTTATGTATGTGAGTTGATAATAAAATATCATTATGTAGCATATAAACTGTAAATGTTCAGGTAGATAACTATATATTGTTTATAATGAATTATGGCTAAGAACACTTAGGATCGCGTCAGCTTTGAAAAAACTCGATCAAAATCAGTTCATCCGTCGGGAGCTACCATGCCACAGCAGACACACTTAGAGAGAGAAAGAGAGAGAGAGAAGTCAAACTTAACACCCCTCCGTTTTTGTAGGTGGTTAAAATATTTCATTACAGGTGCGTTCCACTCATTCGGTGTCGGTAGCCGATTTCATTGAAACCATGCCAGCTACACAGGAGATATTTTATAGTGCCCAAGTCCTCCTTTTACTCTCATATTTACATATATTTACATTGGGATGGTAAATCGACACGACTTGCGAGAGAACAGGTGCAGAACCGACTTTTTACATGCCCATCCGACGTATGGATCATCACGTGATCAGCCTGCATTGTCCTTGAAACCAAACTTGAAAACAACATTATTTGTTGTTCCAACGCGGGAATCGAACTCGAGAGCGAAGCTCTAAACCACTAGACCACGGAGGCGATTTCTTTTTATGTATAAACTTAGGCCGAAAGAAACAGGAATGTGATCGAATATTTATTTAACCTTATGTAGCACATAAATGTTCAGGTTACATATAAGGATGATAAAATCAAATGTGTCATAAGAAAATTATGTATGTATTAAGTTTGTGGATGATTCGTGTATTATCTCCAGAAACTCCTTTTACGAGTGTTATTCTTATGAGTTATTAACTTAGCTATAGCAAAAAACTATAAATTATACTAATTTTCTCTTGTGAATATGTATGATGTTTTGCTTCAACTCTAGTTGTTATCTGATTGAAAGAAGTTATATGTAGGTAGGTACTTAAGTATTAAAAATAAATAGTAATGTAAAATATCCATTGATAATATTTGGTATGCAGGACACCGACTACGAATAATAATCCATGCCCAGATATTATCTATTTACATTATGTTTTAACACATACCTTCAGTTTTCCGTAGGATACTTTGATTGCGCGGGCGAAACGAATGCCATAGAATTTTATAAAGTTACATTTAAATCAATTTGAGGATATACGAAGTTCGCAAAGCTAAGTAGTCTTTTGGGACTTAGAGTAGTCCTTGGAAAAAATGAGATCTTCAAGTTTGTTTGATTTGACTTAGCTAGTTTTTATCCGAATTAAATATAAATATATTATTTGCTTAATAACTTAATAAAATAACTGATTTTATGAAAACTGTCTACTTTAGAATATATATATTTTTTTAATAACAGTCATTGTTATACGTGTCCAATAATACAAAGAAATACAGTTTAATATGTGTTCATAATGTTATTTTGGTCCTATAAATACATATTTGGTATTTCCAAAGAACTTGGCACTCATTTAGATCTCCATTATTTTAGCGGCGAAACCCACAGCCAAGCATATTTTTTTTTGATCTTGGCTATTTTTTTAATATTTATGTTTTGGTAGGATCTGTATCACAGCCACACAAAGGAGAAAGCCCACTCTCCATAGTGTCTCAGGCCCAATGTGGACATCAAAAAATCCCATTAAAAATGAGTGTTCTAAAATGTTAATAGTATTAGATATCTGAGAAATAAACTTAAAATGCCGCCAATAATGTAGAAATATTTTTTTTTTTACTTTTTGTCTATTTTATTTTCAAGGCCTTTTCCGACTTTTCAATAATTTATAATAGTAAGATACTCGTATAATAAGATAGCCCTTGTTGTAGTGCAAGACTTTCAGTTATTGCTACCCAGCAATTGTGGCAAACAAGATTATCGCCTGACACCTAAAACATTAATGATAAATATTATCAACCGTAAAAGATTTAACGATTAAACCATAATGAAAGAAATAATAGAAACATTTTATTATAATATTATGATTACCTGCTGCCGTGCAACCCACTGTTGTATGACACTTAATTCTTCGGGCTCTAAAATACGGCTCTCGGTAACATTATTACCACAACATATACAATGTTCTTCAGACATTTTGGTATGCACAATCAAATAGCGTAATCCTTTAATCTAGGGCTAAGTAATCGTAGAAGGAGAGAACAAAACCAGTAAAACAATGCTAAAGTCGTACGTGAAAAACCGAAACAATTTCAGGCCAGAAAGCCAGATTGCGGTGAAAAAATCGAAAACAAAACAAAACGCATCTTTGAGCAACAAGCGAACGGTCGAGATCATTCGTTTGAAAAATGACATTTCAGTCATCAGTGTTGCCGCTTGTCGCAAAAAAATGAAATCGATAAATCGATTACGTAAAAAATAATCGACATAATATGACTTTTTGTTAATCTTTATCGTTTGTAGTAACAAACGTAAACATCGGTTTTAAGATAAATGTTTTCTTTTGATTAATTCTTTACCGAATTACCAACAGTGATCCGTTATTTGTATTTTACATGAGTTTATTTTATTGGTTTATAAATCGATATTCGGATTGATTGAGTAGAGTTTTATCATCGGGTAACATTTCACCTCAACGTTCTACTTAGGTTCCAAATAATCCAATAAAATTCCTTTTTTTATTGGAACATTGCTGATTATAGTGGCGGTTATTTGAATGTTATCAAAAATCATGTCTCTTTATGGTACATTTCTGGAGAAATTAAGTCTTCTTAAGACGGCTGTCCGCTCTGGGCCTGAAATGGGCTTTCTCCTTTTATAATTTAACCCAACAATACCTTGTGAATTCTTGAGAATTCAAACATCGCTACAGCGGTGAGGGTGATATTCCATTCTATTATATTAATTGTGAATACTGAATTAATGTAAAATAATCAAAGCCAAAATTCAATTAGTTGCACAGTAACACCACTATTTATTAAAAAAACAATCCTCTATTCACTGTAAATCTCATTTTAACCGACCCAAAAATAAAAGGAGATTCTAAATTCGATTGTTTCTTTATTATTTTTGTTGGTTCATAACTTTAAATGAGTGAACCGTTTTAAATATTGCTTTATTCATTTAAAAGCTGGTTCTATTTTTAGTTTGCGATTTTTTACTTGAGAATAGTCTCTGAAATATTACGTATAATATTTTTTTTACTAACTCATGCATTCAAAAGAAACATAGATTTTTCCGCGAAAATAGAAGTCTTGGAAGTCATATCCACGCCTATAATAGCACAAAGTAGATTATAATAGACACTAAACATCATAAGTAACTTATCAACCAATACTAAGTAAGTTCTGATAACTTCATTTGGTTCCTCGTAAACGCTAATGGTGCTTGGAAATGGAGGGGTTTCTATGAAAATTACAGACCGTGAAAGGAAAACGACTTAGATCGTGGCTCCACCGTGAACTTCCTAACATATTATATATCAAAGTCCTCCACCTTGTCTGTTCGATAAACTCAGATACTACTGCATGTAGGAGAATACTATAAAATATAACATAAGATCATATTTCTTTTATTTTATATAACTAATTTGTAATAATAATTACAATATTGTAGCTTACCCAATTAGGGGCGTGTTTCACTAAGCACTGATAACGTTAATGCCATGTTAAAATACCATGCCTTCTCATTCATTGACAGGAAATACGAGAGGGATAACATGATATTTAACGAAGTATTAACTTTAACATTGCTTGGTGAAACACCCCCTAACCTAACCCAATACATTATTATTTATTATTCCGTTGAAATACCTTATTCCTTTTAATATAATAATTCCTTTTGATATAATAATTCCTTTTATTATTCCTTTTCCATTAGTACGCGTCATAGCTGTGACGAATCAATTGGCAATCTAAATTATTACAATGACATTTATTTGTTGATGCTGTTAAAATTGTCTTACACTCTGAGATGTATATCTTCATGCTGTTTTCACTAATGGATAGAGTGGTTCTATAAAGGTTTTAGTATAATTGGATCCGGTAAGTAGGGCTGCTGACAGTGCGTCAAGAAACTTAATTTTAAGGCACCGGAACCACTTGTATATAGTATATAATTTGGCTTGATGTTGAAAATCTCAAGCTCTTTTGTATAGGGTACCTATTTTCTATCTCTCGGCTCTTTTGTATAGGGTAATTACATATCTTCTTTAATTTTCTAAAAACACCAAGTTATAATTGACATTATTATTGTAAAGTGTAGAAGTACTCTCGCCGCAGACGATTAAAGTTGGCGAAGCGAAAGTAATGGAGTTTACTTTACATTATAACAATGGAATAATTGAACGCCTTTCTTTGTTTTTGCGTAAATAACAGAAAATCCATCCAAAAAAAATTAAAAATATAAATTATATATATATATATATATATTTTAGCTTAACTTGTTTTTTTTTTATTTTTATTACTTTTATTTTATATTTACAATGTTTTATCAGATTATGTGATGGGTGAATTGCTGATCCCTGAAATAAAGATTTTTTATTTATTTATTTGGGATGTTAAAGTAATACATCTACTTTCTTCCAATCCATCTTTAATAATAATAAAGCCTGAAATACATTGGCTAAGAAACTTAGCTACTGGGTGGTCCGCCTTATTTGGGGGACACACGAGATTATAAGATATAAAGCTAATTACATACTAAATGCCCAAAAACATTTTCATGTAAAAATTCGTAAAAGCGGCCAAGTATCATGTTTTGACGGAAATGTAGAGTGTGTGAAGTTAGGCCTGGTAAAGTGAGGGCGCATAGATCAAGAATATTGGCTCTACATGAGATCTGATAACTTTTTCACAGGGCATGTAGATTCGTCTTGGCAACATTTTTACACGAAAATGTTTTTAGTGGGATAATGTATGTCTGTTACTACTATAACAACAAATACTAAACACTACGTAAATATATAAGAGGGCCGTTTTGAACCGAACCAATCCGAAACGTTCTGTGGAGTCTGGTAGGCTGAACAACGTTTTATTTAATTTACCATATACGGCTATCAGTTATTTTAGCACCCTTATATGAGGTATTTTAATGTGGAACAAGTCCCTACAGCGACCAAATATAAAATTAGTTAGTTAAGTTTTCATCTAGATTACAACGGCCATGTTGATTATTCGTAGAAGACAAAATTTGTATTTAAACTATTTTCCACAAATATCCATATAAATATGATTCTCCACATCTCATAAAAATTAGGTTAGTTAAATTTTAATCTATTAATCTAAACGGCTATTTTAATTATCTGTAGGAGAGTAAATTATTTTGTATTTAAACAATTTACCACAAATATCCATATAAATATGATTCTCCAAAATGAATCATCTACATGTAATGTGAATTGTTCTTTAATTTGTGAAACTATTGAGGAAAAGCAGCTTGTCGTTTTACAGATATATTTAATGTTACATTTACATCCATTTTTATTTCTGTAATTCCTTCGAGACAGTTGATATCTCAAGCGTCACCCTGAGCGTGTGAAATCGTTCTTGTTTCTTTACTGTGTTTTTAAACAGAACGCGGTTGGTCGCTAATGTTCGCAAAAAAGAAATTCGATTTGGAACATTTCGAGCGTTTTCTAAGAAAATCTCTACTATTCAGCTCTCACTAGACGTAAACTAATGGACGAGTCGAGAGTCGAGACCGAAGACTTAATATATAGGTCGCGTAGATACTGATTTTTTAATCCAGATAATAAAATTATAAAATATTAAATTGTACCTTGGATAAAATTTTTGGTATTTGGTAAATGTATTTGGCGGAATGTAATGATGATCGGTTTATTTATCTAAAAACTTGGTTATAAAATATAAATAGAATGTTTAGTCTATCCCGTAAAAGAAGTCCCCTAGATGCGGCACTATGGAATGTTAAACTTATCATATAATATCCTCAAAAAAAAATGGTAAAAACTTAAATAAATTAATAAATTAAAATTTAATAATTTCTACCGAACTCCTACTGTACTCGACTCGACTCAGCCTGGGGCCAAAATGGCGATATTTGAAATTTCTTACCATAATATTAAAATAATTAAACGTGATATCAAAAGTACAAGTGTGTGTGAACTTGTGATTAATATTACAATAGTAACAGACAATACAATACAATACAATAATATTACAACAGTAACATACAAATTAATACAATAATTTGCGTTTAGTATCATTCCTATCGGCTTCACTTAGCCCTTTTGAAGCCCCTTATCCAAAGCCTAACCATTATGTAGGCATGGGATCCCTCTAAAGAAGAACCGACCTTTGCCACTACACTATTGATATGAAGTTGTAAAAAATGTGAGTTGTCCGTAACGTCACATAATATGCCGTTACATTAAAAATGGAGCTCGCGTGCTATTGTGTGATTCATATTGTAAACTTAATGCCTCTTTCATGCATGACGGGAAGTAATTAATATGTGATATAATATCATGCTTGTATAAATGTATTGCTGAAGGAAAACTAATTACTTACTATGTATTAATACGTGAAGCAAAAACTTTGTACGCCTTTGTACGAAAATTGCGGAGTAACAACAGCACACGTCACTCCCACTACCATGCTTTTATATTAGGTATAATATAATTTGATAAATCCTAGATAAATCGAGCATTATTAAAATTGCGCGGGCATTATGAATAATGCTAGGCTCTATGGGCCGAAGTAAAGACACTAGTTTAAACGTAAAAAATACAAAGTTTGAATGTCGTAGCCATTATTCTTTAGATTTTATCAATGTCTTAAAACGCCCGATTTCGTCACTGACACACTCATTGATCATCAAAATTCTTAAGAAAGTTCTTGAAGTTGTAGAAAGCTGAAATTTTGTATGTAAGCTGTTGTTTCTACAAATACAGCAAAAAAAATATTTAAATCCAATATGGTGGACGGTACAAAATGAAGACGTATAGTTTTCATAAAATTACGAAATATGCTGATCCCCAACCATCGGCACAGACCGGCCTCTAATGGTTGGTTCATCTTAATTCCTGACGAAGGATAAATATAGCGAAAGCATCCGTCCGGGGTCAAAATAAGTTATTTTTAAACTCAAAAAGTCTATTAACCAACTTACAAAAACAAACGAAAACCCAAAATATTTTCATGTAATAATGTTGTTAAGAAAAGTCTACATAGTTTACCCTGTGAAAAAGTTATCGGATATCGTATAAAGCTCTAAACCTACAAGGTCTATACTACATTTTATTCAAAAACTATGCAAAAAAAATTTACTCACTTCACATACTCTACATTTCAGTCAAAATGTGATACTTGGCCGTTTTGCTACCGTCACGAAGATTTGATAGACATTCATCGTGTATGAAATAAAATTACCAAAATATAATCTAAAAACTTTAAATTTAAAATATTTTGTATGACTTATAATTATTATACTGTCGTAATTTATTAGGTAGGTGTGTGTGTCGTGTACTGTGTAGGCACACTGTGGTATGATGGAGAATATAATATTCTAATGAATATTCACGTGCTATTTCAATTTTAGCCTAGATGACGAATTATTAAAATACATATTCATAGAATATTTAAAATACGTGTCGACTACAGCTCCTACTTTACTGAACACGCATACCCGCATGTATAATGAATCATACAGCGCTTTTGCACTACAAAATATTTTCAAAACTATGCTCGTTTTTGTTGGTACATATCACACAGGGTTCAAAATATTATTATAATAGATAATTAATTGTAAATACATTTTATAAGTATTATTTAATGCTTTTTAGTTTAAAATTTAAATATATTATATCTAGCTCTATAAGCATTGATTTGACCGGATGCCTATGCGCACACTCACTCATCTGCTAGCTGGTTGTGTTATAATTTTTTCGCGGGATATTGCTAGATATATAGGTAATATATTTAAATCCTATGCTATGGATTTCCGCAAATTAACGCCTGATTCCATTAACTAGCTTTTTAGTTGTAAAGTCGGGTTTTTGAACGTAGTTTATTTTTTATGCCTACTTAAGTTCAAAGCTTTATTTTATTCAGAAACGGCCAATCATAACTGTCCATATTGAATCTTGTACTAATAATAATATAATAGCCAATCAAGAAAGTCGTTTAAGTACGTAAAAGAATTATCGTTCAAATATTACGAAGTGATGCCATAATTTCACCGTTATTAACTGAAATAATAAAACAGCTACCGTACTAAATTTTATTAGCGTAATGAATTTTCTGTGGAATTAATGTGTTCAATAAATTATAGCTCCGCTTACTGTCATTTCAAATAAACAGTTACGATCTGTCTCATAGACGTCCGCGCCGTAATCTGATCCTGACATAAAGATTCTTACTACCCTCCTAACGAATTTCAGCAATTTGTTCGCTAGAATACTCGACGGTACTGCTAACGGAGAGATTTTGTAAAACTTTTACAATGTTTAGTGCTTTCTATTCTCGTTTTCTTTTGTGACTGCTGCATTCGTTCCGGCCATTGAAGTAGTAGCTGCATTCTATAATAACTGTATTTAAATCAATCAAATCAAAACTTTTTATTTTCATAAAGGTTATTAAATAACACTTATAGAATTGTCCTACATGATGTCTACCACCGGTTCGGAAACTATCCCGGCATGAAAAACCGACGTGTAGCTTAGCATACACACACCTTATTGCCAAGGTTTGCCATCATTAATGAAATCATTAACCTTATAATAACTTAAGGTAAGCACACAAACGTTCATTAACTAATTTTTTTATATTTATAGAGGAAGGGCTTTGGGATATTAGTTATATAACCCAAAGCCCTTCCTCTATAAATGGACTATCCAACAAAAAAATATTTTTTCTAATCATACCAGTAGTTCCTGAGATTAGCGCGTTTACAAACAAAGAAACAAACAAACTCTTCCGCTCTCATATCATATATCACATCTAATATATTATCTAAATCGCGACTATTTTTATGATGTACAATTTTTTTGGTGTACTTAGTAGGTATGAGAACTCATCATCATCAGCACTTCAACTATGACGTCCACATAAGCCTCCCCCAAAGTTTTTGATGGGGTATAGTTGTTTATACTCGGCACGCTTGACAGGCGGGTTGCCGAGCGCAGTTTCCAGATCCATTTCCGGATATAATATTCCCTCTATCTCCTTTTACGTCATATAATATTCCCTCTATCTCCTTTTACGTCATATAGGGGAAAGATGGTTGATGAGAAGGCGCAATTCTTTCTCTGATACCCCACGGATTATGTTGAAAACTCATACCCCTAATCAAGAGTTTCTAAATCTTGCAACGTTAGACTGCTATTCGACTGAATAAAAGCTTGACTAATTTAAAAAGTATGATGTCTATTTTATGAATGGTTTGTTTAAAGTTTACCGCATCACAGGCGTATTTAACTTTCATTTTAGAAAAAGGGTCCTGTCAGTGAAACTAAATCTTATCTAGATAAGTAGTAGGTCAGGAAAAACCGGGAAATAAAATACATACCGTGTAGGAACAACTAGTAATTAATCTCAGTAAATAATATTTCATTTCAACATTCCCGGTACCGTCACAGCCACGCGTCTAGGGACTTCTTGCATAGAAAGGAAAAGCTTAAAAGTAATGTAAGCTTCTAGATAGCTCTAGAGAAGTTTTGCCAAGTTCTATTACTTAATGGTAACGGGTTTTACAATTCATTTCTTAAACGAAAGAAAGAATAGAAAAAGTTTTCTCCATTTAAATTTTAAGGCGAAGCGAAAGAGCTAATAAACGCTGGACAATTTTTATAATTATAAATATTTTGAGTTAGTATTAAGTTTTAGGGTTTCGTACCCAAAGGGTAAAAAGCGGGACCCTATTACTAGACTCCGCTGTCTGTCCGTCTGTCATCGGCTGGTTTTTATTTTATGCGTTCTTATAATCTATCTATACATATAATAAATCTGTAGAGGGGTCATGTCTGTACATTAAGAATATTTAAGTGAAAATTAAAAAAGGGGGTCTATAAAAGCCACAGGACCTAAAAATAACATTTTTGAAAAAAATGTCTGTCTGTCTGTCTGTCTGTCTGTCTGTCTGTCTGTCTGTCCGTATGGGAATGTTTGTCATCGCATCACGCTAAAACCACTGTATGGAATGAAATGAAATTTGGCAGGCAGGTAGCTTACGACCTGAAGAGCATTATAGGAAATTATTATCCCGAAAAACGAAAGGGTTCCCGTGGGATCTTCAAAAAGTTGTAGCTACCTATTTGACGGTATTTCAGCCAAACTACTCAACGTATTTTAATTAAATTTGGCAGGCAGGTAGCTAATGACCTGAAAAGCATTATTGAAAATTGTTATCCCGAAAAACGAAAGGGTTCCCGTGGGATCTTAAAAAAATTGTAGCTACCTATTTGACGGTATTTCAGCCAAACTGCTCAACATATTTAAATGAAATTTGGCAGGCAGGTAGATTATGACCTGAAGAGCATTATTGGAAATTGTTATCCCGAAAAACGAAAGGGTTCCCGTGGGATCTTCAATAAGTTGTAGCTACCTATTTGACGGTATTTCAGCCAAACTACTCAACGTATTTTAATTAAGTTTGGCAGGCAGGTAGCTAATGACCTGAAAAGCATTATTGAAAATTGTTATCCCGAAAAACGAAAGGGTTCCCGTGGGATCTTCAAAAAATTGTAGCTACCTATTAGACGGTATTTCAGCCAAACTGCTCAACGTATTTTAATTAAATTTGGCAGGCAGGTAGCTAATGACCTGAAAAGCATTATTGAAAATTGTTATCCCAAAAAACGAAAGGGTTCCCGCGGGATCTTCAAAAAATTGTAGCTACCTATTTGACGGTATTTTAGCCAAACTACTCAACGTATTTAAATGAAACTTGGCACAAAGGTAGATTGTAACACGAAATAACCAACACAATATTTTTAAACGACTTCCAAAAAAGGAGGAGGTTTCTCAATTCGTAAATATATGGTTTTTTTTATGTTTCTTCGCGGGTATCTTCATCGTTTATCAAACGATTTTAATTATTTTCTTTGTGGTGTGTAGGGTATAATTTAAATTTGGTCCCATTGTCACCAAAATGGTGACCTGATGATGGGATCTGTGAGGAATCGACGGAAATCCTCAAAATTTATATGGAATAATATATCGATTTTGATTTTTTCTGAAGTAGTCTAAGCATATGTTACCAAACAGTAAGGTTTTGCAACATATCCTGGATCTAAAAGTACTGAACAGAACTTCTGAGTCCTTAGAGATACAGGTTTGTAGATTTCAGCGTTGTTTAAAGGAATGCAAGCATATGCCACTACGACAATTACATTCGAACTTGGTCTCATAGTTATCAAAGTGGAGACCTGATGATGGCGTCGTGAGGAGTTGAGGGAACACCTCGAAATTTATAGGGACAGTCATAGTTATTTTGTATTTGTGTCGAGTAACATAAGCATATACGACTAAAAATATAATTTTGAATCAACTATCAATGTAATACCACTACTACTTAGTCATTGAAGATATTCGTTTGGAAATTTCGACATCGCTTACCTATACTGCAAGCATATGCCACTATATCAATTACAGTAGTCATCACTTCACCACCCCTGTCTTCACCAGATAGTAGGTATCCATATATAACATCATAACAATATGATGAAATAGGCAAGTTGTAAAAAAGGGGAAAAAATAGTTTTAAGCCAAATAAAAGAATGTAAACCGACTAAAAATAATAAAAGAGTTATATTATAGAACTCAAAATATTGAGTTTGGCTGGTACCGACTTTAATATTCTGAAAATTTGTATCTCATTTTATAGTCAATCTACTTGATCTATATATAAACTTTTTTTCTTATATATATAATATACATAATAATATTAAAACATTTTGCGCTGCTCTGGCTTACGCCAGAGCAGCGATGATCTATAATAGGTATATTAAAAAATTTCGCGCTGCTCTGGCTCACGCCAGAGCAGTGATGAACTATATATGTAGGTATATTAAAAAATTTCGCGCTGCTCTGGCTTACGCCAGAGCAGCGGTAGACTTTTTCACTTACTACTATTATTTTTATATTAAATTTTATCTAATCGTTTTTGTTTTTCATTTTCCGTCTCAAGTAACCGTCGTCCGATCATTCGACAACTTATCCCTACTCAGTCTACCCATCACTAAAAATCTTAAAAATAAATAATTTTAAACAAAAAAAACGACTTCAAAAGGTAAACTAAAAGGAACAATTTAATTTACTTCGCACAAAGTAATACTTATTTTCACTTAGGTAAATAAATTTATTCCATAATTTTAAAGTCGGTGCCAAGTAAGTACTTCAAAAACCTTATTACAATATCAAACTATGTACAACAACTAACTATAAAAGTAACTATTATACTGTAATATTATGTACCCAAAGTACTGGCTTACAAACTAATATTAAATGAAAACAAATTACGAAAGAACGCTGAACTTGGCACCGACTTTAAAATTATAGTTATAGAATAAATTTACTAACCCAAGTGAAAATAAGTATTACTTTGTGCGAAGTAATTTATTTATATTATTGTTATTATTATTATTATTATACTTAGGTTTTGCAAATACGATTAATAAAGTATAGGCGTAGGATAGTTTGTTTTCAAGATATGAGATGTCTTAGGCACATTTAAATTAGAAAAGTTTTGTCAATATAAGTAAGATTTATGTTTTTCATGATATTTTTATTTATTAGTTTTCATGCTAGGTACGACTTGGGTTTTTTCTTTCTTTTGGACTTTTGTTATTTTGTCGTCTAAAGGAAGTTAGTACTTTAACCGTAAAGTCCCAAAGTACGACAGTGTTCATAAACTAAAAATGTATTTAAATTGCTGCCCTAAATCACTTTTCCACGCGGACGAAGTCGCGGGCACAGCTAGTATTTAATAAATTAGTAGAATACAATACATATTCCAGAGGAAAATTTACATGTAAATATTATCTTTTAAAAATACTCTATTCTTACGTAAATTATGTAGGGGCTTAATTCTCGGGAATTATTTTTATTGGTGTGAAGAAATTTTCATCATTAATTAAGATATATTTTTATAATTAATATATATTAGAAAATTGTATATATCGTTAGGTACCTTACATTTGTTGTCTGTACTCAAAATGTTTTCCATAATAATAAATTAATAAACCAATAAAAACAGCAAAATAGTTTTACCCGCTGTGCATCGCCTTAATAGCATGATGCTTCGAAAAGCTAAACCTAATGCCTTATTAATGCATTAGCCCACTCAAAGCCTTTAGCTTTAGAGTATCAGCAGATAATAATAGATAATAATACTATCATGTTGCACAAATTGAAATTGGTAAATAACATTGATGTGGCTTGTGAGTTATTGGTATTATACACATTTTTATTTATACTTTTGTGTGTTATCATTATGAACATGAATTTCCATCAAGTATCATTTTCAATCAATAATTATTATCTACGTGACAATATTTTTATTGTAGTACTAATTTAGCTTAGTATAGCACTGTATTAATGGTTAATAATTATTAATATTAATTTATTATTTTATAAGCCTATTTCATTTCATATTACGCTGCTTAAAATAAGTGCCACTTATGTCACAAGTGACCGCCTGTAGGCGGTTCCTTACTTTAATTAGCGCTTCCAAATTCGGTCTATTAATAGAAAATTTGAACAACATATTTATATTATAATAGTGAGTGAAACCAATGGAAAAAGACTACTGCAGACATACTCGAATTTCAACTTTTTTTTTCATATCAACGCAAGGCCTAAGGTGCTGACCCACAGCAACCTCAGCAGCAAAAACGCACAGCAGGCCAATATCTCAGAACCTACATTTAGGCCCGTATTAATAAAGAAGTCTCAAACCCAACCTCACTTGAGAACCTGTTTGGCAGACAAAAAAACGCTACATAGCACTTAAATTTCTTTTCTTTTTATACCGTCTATTAATATTATAGATTACAAAAAAACATTAATATAAGTATAATCTATATTTTGATAATCTTTATTTTAACGTTTTAAAAATTTTATAATGTAACATAAGTAAAGTTCTTCATTTTAAAAGGTTACGAAACTTTATTTTATCTGTCAAATAGGTTCTCCAGTGAGGTTTGGTTTAAGACTTCTTTATTAACATGGGCCTTCGGGCGGGACGCTGTTTCGGGTCCAGAAGCTCCATAGCCCCCAAGAGCCTCTACACGTTGAATAAATCATCTCACAATATACAAGGCCTCCGATAAAGACGTCGGAGACAAATTGAATCATTCGCTCGCTAATATCTTAATGCCTTCATTCGTAAATTGCGACAGAGGCTGTATTATTGCGTCGCGTTAGATGAGTTTCCTTATACATTTTTCATTGCCCCCCAACTCCAAGAAGACAGCTCCGAAATGGGACAGAATATTAAGACCGTCTTAAAATTATTATTGTCGCAATTATTTCAGATGTCCTTTACTTAACTAAGATTACAATATTTATAGTGACCCTTGAGAATTATTATCTTAAAATGTTCGAATAATCTCGCTAATATTTTTAAGGCGAAAGTTTTGTGAGTTTGTTTGGTACTTGTTCACACCTAAGCTGCGGGGCCGATCGTAATAAACGATGACACGATTAGTTAACACATAGGGTACCTACCTACTTTTATTCCGAAAACAGCGGATGGAGCCGCAGGCAAGAGCTATCTTATAAAGCTACATTAAAATCCATTTCAAGAAATAAGAAGTTCGGAGTTCGCAATATGTGTCTGTAATGTAGAGCAGTTTAATTTGTGCCTTTCTGATGTTGTAGCTGCAAAGGAGCTACATGATCAGAAAGGCACAAATTAAGCGCAAGCGTTAGTTTTTTTTTAATTACGTGGACACATCTTTAATATTGCTTTCATAGGGTCATTCATAAAATGTATTGCCCGTAGTCCTATCACTAGAACCACGGGCAACAAATGTCTAGATTATCTTTAGAAAGCAACAGTAAACATGAATGAGAACTCGAAAGTATAACTTCTTTTTCCTGGAAATAGGTATTATAAATATATAAATTTAAGGAAATATTTAATTTACAAAACGATTGTCGGGTAATAGGTATTTTGGCACAAAAGCGACATTCCGTTTTACTCGGCGAGACATTTTCTAACAGGGTGTTAATAATGACATAAAAGAAAATGGTTGAAAGAAAATTCTCCATCGTTATAAGCGAAAATGATCAGATGTAATTCCATAGTCCTTTTGTGTCCAAATGACTGAAGATCTAAACAACAGAAACGCTGTGGTAATCGATATTATACTAATACCTACGTGAAGCACAAACGTTGTAGCCCTCATAAATATTCATTTATATTGAAAATATTGTATTATATTGTATTGGTACATATAATTATGTTACAGGCGTTTTTATTGGCTCTTGATTGTATCTGAATTAGTTTAGAGGCTCTGAAACTTTTAGGATGTATTCTTTGTTTGAGGAAAGAAATGTTTGAATGGAAAATGTTTAAATCTGTCACGATTTCGATAAAAATTTTGGCAATTAAATTAGACTTAAAATAAAGATTGAAAGTTTAATATCCTCAGCGTTTTCCATAAAGTTCAATGATGTCCTAATACATCTAAATATTTTTTTATTTAACATAAATTTTGCCAGTTTTAGAACTTAGCTAGTTTTATCGTGGCAAAATGTATGGGATTCTCTTTTGCGCGCACGAATTAAATGGCAACATCTAAAAAAATGTGACTTTGACACTGCACAATTCTAGAACCCCGGCTCCACACTACTAGCGAAGTTGAACGAAGTTAGACGAATAGGATAGTGTAGATATGCACTTCGGCTTACCTCGTCAAACTTTACTAGTACTTCGCCGTACTTCGCCGAGGAACTTCGCGAGTAGTGTGGAGCCGGGGTAAGAATTGTACACGATTATTTACACTAATGGTATATGTTACAGGCGTTTTGATGGTGTAGGTCAATAGTATTTTGGTTATCTGATTTCCCTTTGATCGTCAAACACGAGAGTTCTTTCTGTAAAAGGATCTCATAACAAAGGGGCAGATAATGTAAATAAATATTATTCATGTTTTATATTCATTCAATATCTATTATTATCTTTACTTGTATTTTCTTTCCAATAATGACTTTTATTATGAATCTATTATTATAATATAATTATATAAAAAAATAATAACATAATATGTTATTATTGATATTATTATTATTATAAATATCGAAACGCTAATAAAAACTGATAAAAGTTGAATTCGTGCGTGTAAAAGGGCATATCTTCGATTTTGCCGTGATAAAACTAGTTATGTTCTAAAATTGGCAAAATTCTTGTTAAATAATAAATATTTGAATGTATTAGGACATCATTGAAACGCTTGGGAGTTGGTGAGGATATTAAACTTTCAACCTATAATTAAATGTCCATTTTATTCAAGAGTCTACAGTAGACAAGCAGGAACATTTGGATGCTTCGTAAATTGAACTGGCGCTGTCTTGCCGAGATGTCAAAATATTATGTTCTTGTACTAATTGTACCTATTGTTATCATGGAAGTATTAAGTACTAGGTACAAAGTGCTTAATACTTCCATGATTGTTATATCGCCAACACAATTGACATTCAACGTTACTTTTACGAAGCGATCAAGCAGACGTGCTCAAGCGTTCAGTCTTGCAGGAACTTTTGATATCTCCGTAATTTAAAGTTATCAAAAGACAATACAATTATTGATAATAATCGAATTAGGCTTGTAATAGGCCCTCTTAGCGGATGCGGAGGTTAGCGGAAGCGGAAGTCAAAATGGATGTAGAAAAAATAGTCGTTTATTGTTTATTAAAACTAATAAATAGTACAAAATATTAATTTTAAATCAAATATGTATGTTTATACATTCAAAGACTCATGGTATACTATAAATTAACATTTCCTTCTTGTAATTAAAATGAAGGAGAGGCAAAATATATTTGACGAGCAATAGTTTGCACGCCCCCGCCCCACCCCAACCGCGTTCCCGCCGCGGACGCGTTGATCCTTGTTCAATAGCCGTGCGCGGCCTTGCGGCTGAATCGTCGTGAGCGTCACTGCTTTATTTTCTTTTAGAGCAAATAGCCCACCACACAGTCCCATCACTGCAACTCCTGTGTAGCCAGGATCGACAGCGTCGTTGCTTTTGTATGATAAGTAAATAAGCCTCCGTTATGACTCCGCAAACATTACACGCAGACGGGGAACGATTTTTTGCGGAACCTCCGCAGAAACAACGGAAGCGATGTTCCGTTACAACCCTATTTCAAATGTTCCCGCTTAGGTCTTCTTCTTTTGGCAAAGACCCCCCCCCCCCTCCTCAATAGGAATTGCCAGTTGCTTTTGTTACTAGTCTTTAAGATAGGTAGTTGCGTTGATTCGTCATCACAAAGCATGTTATATATAGAAGACAGCCGTCAAATAGAGACAAACATCGCACAAAGGCATGTTTATTTCCAAATTTACTGCTCCATTTGCCATAGGTACCGGGGACGTGTACATAAATGTTTTTATACCGGGCTGCGGCGTGAATTCCAAATGACGTGAGCGATTTCTTTGAGCTGCAAACAGCTTTAAAATTACACCCCATTTTTCGAAACGGCACATTTGAATTGCATGCTTAATGCATAAATTAATGATGTTTGAAGAGTATGTACGATTTTTGATGAATCCCAAATTATCACGTGAAAGACTGCGAAAATATCATGAATTGAACACGTTATGTCCAAATACTGTTGTGCCTTTGTTCTAGTGAAAATTAATGGGAAATTTTGTGTTGAATAGCACTTCCGGATTTTCCATTTTAATAAAATAACATTTTTTAAATTATTATTCTCAGAATCATATATAATACCCGGCGTTATTACAATTGAGTTATTTTTGTGTTGTAAAATGCAAATAAAGCCCACCCAATGCAAATAAAGCTCGAGACTATAGCCCGCAGTTGTCTGTGAAGTAGAGTGTACACTGCACGCACAAATACGCACGACGCGTCGTACTAGTGTGTTCCATTTGATGTTATTTTTTCTCTAAACGCTACGATAATTTACACCACATTTTGTCTCTCCTTAGCAAAAGAAAATAAGCAATTTAATTTAGCATGCTAGTTAAATAACTGATTTACCGGAGCTGAGCGAAAATTTGCAAAGTCTTATAAATAAATTTTAACTGTTAACAATTGCCTGATTCCTGGATCATACACAACATTTATTTAACTCTTTGGAGTAGGATAAGGCAGATTCATTTCTTATCAGACGCCTACGTCATACAAGTTTTAGATCTCTATAATTAGTTCAGACTGTGTTTTGACCCGTCCGCCAGTCAGCCAGTTATTCACAATAAATCATTTCATATGCACGAAAATAGCGAAAATGTTGTATTTATCAAGCTACATGAACATGAAAGTTACGAGTATAACAGTGCACACACAGCTTTCCCGCTGAGATTGTACTTAAGACGGGTTATACAAGCAAGTCATTTGCGCGCTTGTATCGCCCCGTGTTTACCGACTCGTTAGTTCACTCTTTTACGTTGGTTGCGAATCGTTATTCGTTCAATTACATACGCGCATTATAGGGTGATAAATGGTCAAGTGCTGGTACATATTTCATGCTTGCTAATTGGGTTATGGAATGAACATTAAATGTATTTACTTTTAGACTCATTATGAAGAAAATCGAGAAGATGAGCAAAATCTAAAATACGAATTAGGATAAGTTTTATACACATTTAAGTGTTAAGCAATTAAATAAAATCATCCATTTCTGTTTCTCGCAAAACAATATATTTTGTATACGGGTTGGTGTAATGTCTATGTTGGGTAACAAAATGACGTCACAATCGATTGTTCCCTTCTCGGTCGCACATTATATTCAATAGTTTAGAGCGTGTTTCACCAAGCAATGTTAAAGTTAACGCCATGCTAAATATCATGCTATTCCTCTCGTATTTCCTGTCAATGAATGAGATGGCATGGTATTAACATTGCTCGGTGAAACACGGCCTTAATGTCTTAATTATTTTAACGGTACTTAAATAATTTTAGTTTTAGATTATTTGTTTACCGGGAATCTATAATAACATCAATTTAAAAAACATTAAAAAGACTTATAGACTACAAGCCCATTAACAAAATTACAAGAATCCAACGTGAAAAGCTTATAGATGGCTAAGCCTTCGCTATACATTACTTCTGCTCTACTACTCACATGTACCGCTCAGAAATGACAACATAGCGCTCAGAGTTATCTTATGATATACTTACAGCCTTCTAAGCGTTATTCACGCGGTTAATTTTGCATGGGCTTGTAATCTATAATTAGTATTTTATTTTATTAGGAAAACTTACAGCAGAACTTTACAATAAAATTACAAATTAACAAACTTAATGCCAATAACAAGTTTCCACGTCTAGTAGGAAAACAAATTAAATTAACTTAAGCACGTCATGCTAAGCATCTCAACATACTAACACTAACTATCTATACAAAACTAGAACTTAAATCTATAGTAAAAACTAACATAATGCAAGCTCAAACCACAAGAAAAGGATTATCGATTAAGTATAGAGTCATGTTATTAATGAAGACGGACTCACCACGGCTCATTAATATCCTTTGTAATTAAGATATATTATAGGTAGGTAGGTACATATAAGGGGAAAAAATTGCAAAGTTTTTTTTTTAATATATATATACATCTAGCAACATCCCCCGAAAAATATAAGGGGAGTTAAAAAATTTGCCTAATGAAAGAAAGCATCAGTCATAAGTTTTCTAATTTTAGTTGGTTTTATTAGGAATAAGTCCTCAAGTGGATTACTAGTTACAAATTTGTTGAGTTGAGCGCTAGACCTGTATATAAATGAATTTTGTCGATAAAAAATTCTGAAAGGTGGGACATAAAGGGACATGAAATTACGGGAATTTCTGATGGGTATGTTAAGATTATATTTAGCCAATAATTCAGGTACATCTATCTTATTACTTAGTATTTAACTTAAGTAAGCCAGGTCAGATAAATTCCTGCGATAGTACAAAGGAAGAAAATGGATTTTTTTATAATTATAATGTAGATTCTTATTATTAACCCCCGACGAAAACAAAGGGGTGTAATATGTGTATGCCTTTTATTGTTTGAAGGCTGTCGTGATCTAGAGTATTCCTAGGTATAGTTAGTTCATCGTCAAAAGTTCGTTCACTGCTTTTTTGTGTGTGTGGAATGGCCCACCACTCATTCCCACCCCTGCAACTTCTTTTGTAGTTAGGATCGACAACGGTAAACGGTAACCAACCTCAAAAACCCTTTTATCTCAGGGATGTCCAAAGAATATGCTAGATATATGCTGATTGCTCACTTAGAAAGTATGCTCACTTAGAAATGTATTTTTTTTTTGCAAAACTTAACAAAAATATTATTTGCTATTTCGTTAACAGCGACAAAAAAATAAGAAATGCTAAAAAGTAAAAAAAATATTTTTACTTTTTAGCAGTCGCTACTCAGTTCATTAAATACTCGTTTGAAACACACGGACAAGAACGCCACAGAGTATGTTTCTTCTCTAAAAGCTTGTCTATATTAATATTGCATAACAAGTAAATGTTAATTTTTTTATATTGAATAGACTTCGAAACTTGAGTGATTCTGATAATAATTGGCACAGATTAGACAATTGGAAAATAAATATCACATATTATGCTACTTCTTATCACACCAAAATATTCGGTTCCGTTCCCTTTTGCATGCACAAATTTGAGAGCAACATCTACATTTTATACTAGTCGTGCCCGCGACTTCGTTAGCGTGGTTTTTGCGTGACTTAAACCGTTTTTGCAGCGCACGCAACGAAAGTTCCCAAATGCGAATACCCCGTTTTTGCAACATTTCTCACTGACGCTTCGCTCCTGTTGATCGCAGTGTAATGTTATATAATCTAAAGTCTTCCTCTATAAAAGGACTATCCAACAAAAAAAGAAATTTTCAAATCGGGCCAGTAGTTCCTGAGATTAGCGCGTTTAAACAAGCAAACAAACAACGGAAGACTTTGTAATATTAGTATAGATTTCTGCATTATTACTACTCAAAATACTCCAAATATCTATCAGTAAATACCTATTGGAAGCTAAACATTTAATATATCTCCACAATTCTTATTCAAAGACTTCAAATATCTAGATTCTAGTCGAGATCGTTATAATAATAATAATCAGAGTGGAATTTCCGAATGGAATTGCGGGTTTTCGGATTTCAAAGCCATCCTTTAGTCAAAAGAGTAAATTCTTTGTTTACATGTCGAGGTTAATATTGAAAGGCAACTCCGATACGAAGCCTTTCAGACCTCTTTGCCTGTCGGTACAAATATTATCTGTCTCGGAGGAGAATGTGAGGTTAACTTTTATTACGATATAAAGAGTAAACCGATTCATGACAATAATAATTAATCTAAGTATTAAGCATTAATGTAAATGTTGTTTTCAAGTTTGGTTAGGACAAAGGCTGATCACCTGATTGTCTGACAAGAAAGAGGATCCATGCGTCTGTTCTCACTTCTCTCGCCAGTCGTGTCGGTTTACCGTCCCACTGGGCTATGAGAGTAAAAGGAAGAGAGAGTGTCTTTGTGTATTGCGCACACACTTGGGCACCGTAATCGGTGAGGAGAGCTAATATATACTTATATATACGCGCGTAAAAATATTCAAGCTGTCTCTGGCCAACACGATGGGGCGGACGGAACTGGAGCCTTATTTTCCAAAATGATTCGATTTTGATTCAAATTCGATCGTGCCGCGTACTTCCCAATAAATTGACGTTTATTTATTTTGATTCTTAGTCGATTGATATGGTTGGAAGTACAAAAAGTTACGATCTAATGATTTTCTTTATCCTTATTAGTTTCAAAGTAATCAACCAAATAAATTACCAAAAGTCGTTGAGGTCAAACTGATTCGATACTCTTTTATTTTATTTTATGGACGCTTTACACCACGTCAATCTGGCCCCGTAATAAGTATCCGAAGAACTTGTGTTACAGGTACCAGATAGCGGAAATTTATAAGCACCAACGCACTCAACCATTGCGCTACGGAGGTTGTGTCGGGAGTAATTTTAAAAAAAGCCTGCTTTATTTGGTAAAGAAGTCTATAGCCACGAAAACTATTACATATGGGCGAAACCGCGAGTAAAAGCTAGTATAGTATGTACAATATAGAGTTGCCGGTCAATAACCTCTAATAAGTAAATAAAATTTATTTTAGAAATGAAATTTATTGCAGTATCGTTAAGAATTCCAAACAATAATTATTTGAAAAACAAAATGTATTTAGTAACAATTTCAACATTTTTAAGCTGAACTGCACGTTTTTCGTGTCCGATTTTACCTTATTACAGTTAGACATGCAACGGGCATGAATCACGGGAGCTACACAAGCGCCGGTCAGCATAGTAAATATTACCCACTCGCTGAATCCCAGCACGTGCCTCTCGAAATCTTAAGAGGAAACACCACGAAATTTTTTCCATACAAAAATAGGGGTCTAGGGGATTTCTATTTCCTCCCTGGATAACACCTCTAGAGTAACAATTTTTTGCCTGAATATTTATGGATATTGTTTGTACGTCTCTATTTTTTCCTTTTTTTAATAAATTAATTATTTAAAGAGATATGGACGTTTAAAAACCTAAAAAAATGGCCAGACTCTCCGCTATGTTTAAATATCTAGGAAACAGATTTGACTACAATAAACAACAAAAGCAAAAAATAGGAACCTAGCTCAATTCTTTTTTTAGCATTAGCTATATTATTAGCTGTATTAACAGAAAAATATATTTAAATCGGTTAAGTTTTGGAGAAGGAAACAGGAATCCCCTAAACGTCGATTTCTGGTACTTTTAATAGGTAATTTCAGTCCAAGTTGCAGTTGTCTCTATCGCGCTAGTGCTGGCTAGCTAAGGCACTGCGAGACAGCAATAGATTTTATAAATACCTATTTTGTATTTCTCACAACCGTGGTGTTTCCTCTTAAATCACCATTTTATTTGGTCTTGCGAATAAATCATCATCATCATTTCAGCTAACACATCCGCAGTGACGGACTAACCACGTATAGTTCAGGTAAATTTAATCTTATTTATTTATTTATTTATTTATTTCTTCAAAACTTAAATTCTATCATTACAGGATCATGACCTAATTCGACAGACAAGCACATAAATTTTACATAGTATTGAATAACATACTTTAAATTATAAAAAACAAAATAAATTGCACTTCTTATAAATCTAGATAACATAATAATAAAAATCAGTGTAACATACTATTTTAACTTAGATACAATAAAGTAATCTAAAGGTGAACAAATCGAAAACATCGAAATTTTCCCTTATTTACTTATTGTGCACACTTATCAACACTTTCACAGGTATACTTCATTATCCAATACATTTTATAAAAATTAAACAATAGTTAATATATTGTTTAAATATCAAAGGAAAATCTTTCATAGAAAAATACGCTTTTTGACACTGCCGTTTGTAGAATATAAGCCTTTAGTCTATGGATTCATAGCAAACAAAAATCATTGTATTCATATTGGCCAATTGGCATCACTGACTAGTCTTTGGTTGTGTCATAGACGGGTTTGTTTACGTTTAGGTTAAATTTATCTCGGACGTACTATAGTAAGAGTAGCAATTGCTACGGGCCCCGCGTGAAAGGGGCCCCACATATTTAACGCACATCTTTGCCTGTGCGTATTTTTTTACGTGAAACTTATTAATATGTCACAAAAACGTGAAACGTTACTGCTTTTCATTCTAAGACAATCCACGTTAGACACTCGGTACCCGACTATTTCCTTCGCGTAAATATTTTCATACCGCGTAGAATTTCAGTCGGCCTGATAATCAGCTCTACAAAATGTCTGCCGTATAATATGCAGGTCAGAGAATTTGCTACGGGCCCTCGCTTGCTTGATCCGGCACTGCACATCCGCTACCGGACATGAGCCTCCATTCCCCAAAGTATTTCATGAGGGGTAGCCACGGTTGACGAAAGCAGGTAAAATAATAACAATGTCCGCGGATACGGTGCTGCCCATTTCCGGATATAACGGGTGTAAAAAGAACAGTCACTATAACTTTTGTATATGATTATACTACCTTTTCTCATTCTAGAAAGGTATTTTTTTACGAGAAATAAAAAAATTTTTTTTTTGCTATTTTGTTATTCTTGCGTTTTAGTAGTTTTTGACAAAAAAAATACATTTCCTCTTTAATCCTATCTCAAAGTTATAGTGAGTCTTCTTTTTACATACTGTATAATATTCCCTCTGTCTTCATTTACGACACCCACGGGAAAGATGGTTGATGGGGAGGTGCTATTCTTTCTTTCTTTCTCCGGCACCTCACGGATAAGATGCGATGAAAAAGAAGGAAAAAATTCTACTCCAGTGAATTTACTATTAATAACTTACAAGTACTGGAGGTGTAGATGGCCGCTTTCAGCAATTGTTCCAAAAAATATTTTACACAATATACATCATGAATTTGAATGAAGAAGCTTCATACTGAATTTCATTCGAATAACTTTAAAAACGCCACAGATTCATACTAACTTGTCTGAAAGGTTACAAGGTGTAATAAGTTGACGTTTGCGTGTTTGTGTGTGTTTATGTATGTCTGTGGCGATATAGCTGTCAAAGATTGGAACCGATTTTGATCTAGAAATTCGTTTAATAGCTGACGTGACCGCGGGTGTTCTAAGCTGTAATTCATCATTATCAGCTCACTCACTGCTTGATATTTCAGGAGTTGGAGTTTTGGCGCCTCCGTGGTCTTGTGGTTCAGAGCTTCGCTCTCGACTTGGAGGTGGTGGGTTCGATTCCCGCGTTGGAACAACAAAAAATGTTATTTTCAAGTTTGTTTAGGACAATGCAGGCTGATCACCCAATTGTCTGACAAGAAAGAGCCATGCGTCGTATGGGTATGTAAAAAGTCGGTCCTGCGCTTGTTCTCTCGCTGGTCGTGTCGGTTTACCGTACCACTGGGTTATAAGAGTAAAAGGAGGAGAGAGTGTCTTTGTGTATTACGCACACACTTGGGCTCTAAAAAATAACGCCTGCGTAGCTGGTCTGGTTTCATCGAAATCGGCTACCGACACCGAAATTGGTAAGGGGAGCTATTAATTTCAGGGGTTTATTATTTTTCAATGTTCGTAGTTGTTGTAATATAGCTTGAAGTATCCACATGGCAAAGTTAAACACACACATGGTTTAGAAATATGAGAAATCGGACGGATGGAACAAATAATAATAATATATCTGCTTAGTGCTATTTGACTATTAATATAACTAGACTATTAAGAATGATGAGTGCCAAATTTTATACTCCGTTAGAACAATTATGGATAAGTATATTATAGTCATTTGAATATATTATGTATCCGTATACTTTTTACATGCATAAAATATGCTAGCTCTAGATAAGACCACATAAGCCTTCAACGGATATTACAGCCTTGGTATATTATATAGTATTGAGGTAGCCGATACGAGATTCCTCTACATATAATCTCCATTGAATTCGACTAAGGGGCTATTTACGGTGAATTGAGATTCTTAATACACCTAAATAGATTAATTTATTGCCTCGATGACTGTAAACGTAGTATTATGTAGTTTCACAGACGGGATTTGGTCGGGTGGGTTCGGGCATGACAAGTCTCGCTACTTAGTTCTTGGCCTTCCAATCAATGAAATCGCATGAAACCAACATAATATGTATCTCACAAGTGATACATATTAAATCAGATCGTTTAGTGCAATTGCCAAGTCAATCTATTATTTATTTGTCACAGAAATTCCAAAAGTTTTGGGTAGGTTAGGTATAAACAAAGGACAATTGTTTATACACTAAACACTACTTGTATTTCAAATTTGAAGCCTCTATGAATGCTAGAAGCTGCTAGAAGTGTCTAAAGGTACTTTTGATGATCGGTCAGTAAGTGAGTAAGTGAGTCAGTGACAAATTCAAGAAAATTGACAAGTTATAATTCTTAAATTTCTGTTTCAAATTAAATGAAATTTAAAATATACCGTGTTTATACAATTTTGAAGTTATAGTTTTTTCGACAACGAAGTTATAAGGGGTCGAAAATGGCCTGACTTGTTTTGAGACAAGGATGGTACGGCCGTGCTCTACTTGGCGGGGGCACTACCGTGCCACCAGATACAAAAAGTCGGTGACTAAATAGGTTATCATGGTGGAAAAATCTGAGGAAAAATCGGTCTACATAAAGTATTCCGTGGGCCCCTAACTAAGGTTTTCCGCTACTATGAGGTTGACCTGAGCTATTATAATAATAATATTAGCTCCCCTCACCGATTTCGGTGTCGGTAGCCTATTTCATTGAAACCAGGCCAGCTACGCAGGAGTTATTTTATAGTGCCCAAGTGTGTGCGCAATACACAGAAGCACTCTCTCTTCCTTTTACTCTCATAACCCAGTGGGACGGTAAACCGACACGACCGGCGAGAGAACAGGCGCAGGACCGACTTTTTACATGCCCATCCGACGCATGGATCATCTTTCTAATCAGACAATAAGGTCAGCCTGCATTGTCCTAACCAGACTTGAAAACGACCTTTTTTGTTGTTCCAACGCGGGAATCGGACCCACGACCTCCGTGTTGAGAGCGAAGCTCTGAACCACGAGACAACGGAGGCTATTAAAGATAGCATAAGCCAAAAAAAGCATTCTGTCAAAAGTAACTCGTTAAGTTTACCTCAAATTCCTCATAAACGATTGAAATATTGCGCGCAAACTTCTACAAAGCAAATAGTTACCCACAAGCTAAACGACACATAAATAACAACTTGTGCAGTCTGTGGGAGTTTATAAAAGCCACGAGGCAAAGTTTCGTTACATATTGCACGTACCAACTCCAACACGCTAATGTGCGTGAAATAAACAATTCACTTTACTTGCTTTTCATTTACATCGTGTAAAACGACGCCGGAGCTATTTTTAGTGATCAAGTGTGTGCGCAATACACAAGAGCGCGCTCTCTTCGTTTAGTCTCGTAGCCGATTAAAACAATCTAAGCACATTCACTTCAAATTATGCCTAAGTGTGTGCGCAATACACAAGAGCACTCTCTCTTCCTTTACTTTCGTAGCCCTATAAAACATACTAAGCACATTCACTTCAAGTTGTGCCTAAGTGTGTGCGCAATACACAAGACCATAATGGTTTGACGATGGATGAACGACAGGGCTGATGAGAAATCAGGCGCAGGGCTTTTACGTGCCTATTTGACGCATGGATGATCTTTATTGTCAGACAATTAAGCGATCAGCCTGCATACCAGACTTTACTTTTTTACAAGTTTTTATTTACCTTTTGCCGTGTGTATATTTTCGTATTCATTTGTGCGTTGTGTAACATACATATTACATACTTATTACGATAACATGGAGCTGTTCTGATGCTGCTGACCGGAGCTGGAAGGTGGGGTTGGTTGAATGTAGGATCTCCACCGTAAAATGTTATGGGTATATGATCCAGGTCTGACAATAAATATTGTTTAAAAAAATATGTTGCTGTGTTGTATTTTCAATCAAGATTTGTTTCATGAAAGTTTTACCACAAGTCTAATTTTTTTTATACAGATCAAATATTAATTCTTTTAGTGAAAAATACAATATTATTTTAAGTAAGTTCCATAGACAAAAGACAGAGACGTGAACCAGAGCTGCATACTAGCTGCTAGACAAAACACAATACCGCGGCCTTTACGTGGCGCCCGTAAAGGTATATGCGCATATTATGACGCGCCGCAGTGGACCGCAAGCATTAATAATTATAATAATATCTATAGAGGCTTCACACCACGTCTATCTAGCTCCGTGCTAAGTATCCGAAGAACTTGGTAACGGAAACGGAAATATATATTTAATACTTTTATACTATTATAAAAGTATTAAATATATATTTCCGTTGCCTGGTACCTGTAACCAAGTTCTTCGGATACTTAGCACGGAGCTAGATAGACGTGGTGTGAAGCCTATAATTTAATAAAAATCTTAAATATGTGTATAGACACATATTTAAGATTTTTATTAAATTATACACATCCATGACCCAGGAATTTTTTTGTTCCCTCGGCGGGATTCGAACCCGCGACCTTTCGCTCGAGTACCAACGTGCTCAACCACTGCGCTACGGAGGTCGTCATTGAAAGGTTTCGAGCCAATAGTCCATGTAATCTTATACAATAACTATTTAAAGTTTGTCCGGCCGCAACAGAATATCCAAAATTCGCGGCAGGGTAGGCGATAATAAAGCGAACACTGTCTCCGACACTGTAATGCAACCCACCGGCAGTTCTTATGTTCGAAGGATCTTTCCGAAACATTTGGTGTCACGCACGCAATTTGCGATGCGATGGGCTCGGCCAGTCCTAAAGCGCTCAAGTACTCACGCATTTTGGAATGCGATGCCCGATCCGTCTTGATGTGCTAAGTAAATATTTTGCAATGTCATGCGGCCGGTCCAACTTAATGTGCTAAGTACGTATTTTGCGGCCAGCTGCGGTCTGGCACAATGTGCGTGGATCTTTTGACGTGTATGTGAAATTGTTAAGACATTATTTTTAGCGCGGGCTGCACTCAGCTGGGCAGCGCAGGGTTAGCGCCGGATTGAATCATAAAGCAACATTGACGTCAGTCATGTACCTACATAGTCTTTCATCTCCGCGTAACACAATCTTTACAACGCTCAGGTACTCCGTGCGTACATTTTATTTTTGTATGAGCATTTTCCACGCTATCATCGGTATCATCCAGTTACTATAGCTACGTAACTCTATGACTATAATTCTCTGAATGCCTTAACCACTGGAATCATCTAACTAGTAGTGGGAATAGTGATGGATATGATAGGAATAAATAAAAAATAACGTTCCATACTTATATTTTATTTGTATAAAACCATTTTTACGGTACCGTCAGCATCGTCAAATTACTAGCTCCGTAACTTAATTACTATTAGCTTCCCTACAACGATCGTCCAAATTCCTATCTATACAGAGAGCTTCTCTCTGAATGCCACTAGGATCACCTAACTAGTAGTAGTATTACTCATGATGTATAGGTATTACAGAATTTCTTTAACAAAATCAACGAGCTCCGTGCGTATCACATTTTTTGTATTAAAGAATTTTTCCACGCTATTATCTATAACTTCGTAATTCAATTACTATCTGCTTCACTAAGCCTTTCGATAAAACTCTTCCAAATTCCTAGCTATACTGGCCAGGGCTAAGAATACCTTCTCCACTGGTATCACATTACTAGTAGTATGATTAGTTAGACTTTCCCACTTATTTATATTTATTTATATATTTCCCACTTGCCCTGTCGGCACCGGGCCATCATAATAAAATACCGCCTGACTATGTAAAAAAACGAATATCAAAAATCGCGTGACAGACGCGCAATCGATTGCGAAACGTCAAAAAATTATGCTAATCGCTTGGTGTTATGTTTGAATGCATATTTGCTTAATTTTTGCCACGACTCTTTAAATTTTAAAACTTAAAACTGCTCTCCTGTTTAATTCAGTTTAAGGCGCTTATTTATATTTACCGTCGTAATAAAAAGTCATGAGCAAAAATTGCGCAATTTTTGCGATGGCTTTGCTATTGCAAGTAATACGTGCCGGTCTCAACATTCTTGTTTGCCTTTTTTTAAAAATAATACCTGCTATCGATCGCACTAAAATTGAGAGACCTAAATATATTATAATATAATATGTAGTATTAAAAACATTTTAACTACTACCCACTTAGGGTTAGAAAGAGCAGTGCGAAAATTACCTTGTCGTGGCAAAACAATGGTTGGGGAAAATTGCTTTACCCCATTAAAAATAATTAATATTAGTCAAAAAAAATATTATATAAAAAAAATCATTTATTACATAATTTATCATATTTTGTCAGTCCCACGATATAAATTATATAGGTACAAAGAAGTATATACGGATATCATTCTTGCGGAGGAAAATTTAATATGTGTTAACGCATATAACAGATAAGAATTCATATAACACTTATATATATAATTGGACTTCTCTGAAAATAAATGTGCTGTATGAATACAGCACATTTTTTTTTGTGTTGTTGAGTTACACTCAACAACACAAAAAAACATAAAAAACAAAACAGATTACTCCACAAAAAAAAAACTAAAAAAATACGTAATAAATTGTAGTAATAAAAAAAATCGGCTCAGAAGGTGGATACTGCGTATTGTAATACGCTTGAAAAAAGAATAATATGTTGTATATAACGTTGCGAAACCATAAAAATATTATATACTAGCTGTGCCCGCGACTTCGTACGCGTGGAAAAGTGATTTAGGGCACTTTAGTATTTTTAAATATATTTTTAGTTTACTGGCGCAACCGCTGAGAACTTTCGCTAATAGGTACTTCCCAGTGCATCCCAGTGTTGATCCCGATCCAGCAAGACACGTACCCGGCAAGCCTCTTGGTATGCAGGGTATAATAATAATATATTACTATCCTTTCGGAGCTCGGCAAAAGAAGTAGGCCTTCGAACAATATGTAGAAGTCAGCAAAGGTATTCGAAGTTAGGATAATATTATTCGAATGGACCGTATAGACCCAGACAATTTTTCACGTTAATTTTGTAAAGTATTTAACTTCGATGTCCGTCTGTCTGTCTGGGTGTCAAAACTTTAACACGTGTAGGTATCAAGCTAAAAATCATATTAAAAACTCAGCTCTACTGTCCCTTCTGGCTGTGAAAAGAAACAGGCATCTTGGCCACATCTACCCAAAGATTCAGCCGTTTATATCGCTAATTTTCGCAATTTTCGACACGCCAAAGGGAACCAAAACCTAAAGGGTACTTCCCGGGAATAGAAATTTGATATGAAGCAACATCTTAATGCACTATTAAAATGTTGCTTCATATCAAATTTAAACGACATAGGATAAATTGCGAAACCATAAAAATATTTTCAATTTTTTCAACTTATTACCGTTTTTGTCATTAATGTTTTGAAGTATTATTAAATTTAAACTTATATTGCAATTACTAAGGTCTTTAAAACGGAACTCTCGGTTAGACATGGGCGCAGCGGCACGCCCCGCCGAGGATCCAGCAGGCTTACTCTCGACACAACTGAGAATCGAATCAGTTCGATCTTAACGGTTTTTGGTGTTTTATTTGGTAGATTACTTTGAAATTATTTAATTAGGTTAAAGAAAACCGTTAGAACGTAACTTTTTGTACACCAGACCATATCAATCGACAGAGAATAAAAATAAACAAACGTCAATTTCTTCGTAAAAAATAACGTATGCGGCACGATCGACTCTGAATTAAAATCGAATCAGTTTGGAGAGTTAGGCCCCAGCTCGGCGCGCCGCGCCGATCGGCTTTAGTAGCGTTTTTTATAACCTACCCTAAGATTAAAAATAATAATAATATAAATAAATGAAATTTTGTTTTAAACAAAATATAAAATAAAAAAAGAATAAATTTGAATGCTTGAAGCAGCGCGGTTCCCGCCGCGCTTCATACAAACGTCCAGTATTTTTTTTATTGTCATATATCTTCAAATCAAAGCGACATCTATATAAATTCATACTACCGGTACTGCCTGTTAGCACATTTTAATAGTATTTTTTACCCAGCAGTGGGGTGGAGTTCCTTTGGTTGACCTTCGCCAAAATTCCTAAATTCGCGGCGCGGCGGTCGAATCACGGCGAAACGATTTTAATTTTGCTATATTATCTCCTAAACTATTAATTATACTTGCTAGGTATAAAGGGCAAATATAGTCTTCATGAAATTCTTAAGCCAACTAACGTATTAAAAATGATGAGGATTAATACCGTGATGGTATAAATAGTTTACCAAAAACCGCTTAACTGCCCGTTTTTTTAGATTATCGCGAAAGGCTTTCTTTTAATAATACAGTTAATTAAGTTGATTTATACAATAAATGATAATTTATTTCAATTTGTGAAGCAAGTTCAAAAATACAATTTTTATATTATTATGACACTGTGGAAACACTCTTCTCAGAAAAAAAAATCTGTTAGGTACTTATTTCAAGTTCTAATCTACTTTAGTGCCACATTCTATTGCTTCGCGTCACTGTGTAAGCGATCCCCCCGCGCCTCCCGCATGAACCGTTCGTCCGCAGCCCGCGCGCGCGAAATTCCTCCGACTTGCTTCCAATTTATCGTCACTGCTCGGCTCCTATGTATCGTAGCGTTATGTTATATAGCCTATAACCTGCCCAGGAATATGGGCTACAATCGTACCAAGTTTGGTTAAAATCCCTTCAGTAGTTTTTGTTCCTATCGCGCACATACAGACAGACAGACAGACAGACAGACAGACAGACAAAAATTTTACTAATTGCATTTTTGGCATCAGTATCGATCGCCAATCATCCTCCAATATGTATTTTGAAAAAATATTCAATGTACAGAATTGACCTCTCTACAGTTTTATTATAAGTATAGATTTTTTTGAGCTTACTACCGTTTACCGTAATTTATTTAATACAAAAAACTTTCGTAATAAAGAAAGTCAAGAAAAAAAACTTAGATTGTCCTACCTAGTATAAAAACAAAGAAATAAATGATCAAGAAATACATAAATCTAAGTTATATTGACCTAACTTTTTTAGTTTAACTATAATACGTGTAAATCAAAATTCTATTTATTAGGTATATTGTATAATAGTTTACTTGAAAACAAACTATCCTACGCCTATACAAAAATAATTGTTGTATTTACAAACCCTTTATAACATAATAATAATCTATACTTATAATAAAACTGTAGAGAGGTCAATTCTGTACATTGAATATTTTTTCAAAATACATATTGGAGGATGATTGGCGATCGATACTGATGCCAAAAATGCAATTAGTAAAATTTTTGTCTGTCTGTCTGTCTGTCTGTCTGTCTGTCTGTCTGTCTGTATGTGCGCGATAGGAACAAAAACTACTGAAGGGATTTTAACCAAACTTGGTACGATTGTAGCCCATATTCCTGGGCAGGTTATAGGCTATATAACATAACGCTACGATACATAGGAGCCGAGCAGTGACGATAAATTTGAAGCAAGTCGGATGAATTTCGCGCGCGCGGCCTGCGGTCGAACGGTTCGTGCGGGGGGCGCGGGGGGCGCTTACACAGTGACGCGAAGCAATAGAACGTGGCACTAAAGTAGATTAGAACATCAAATAAGTACCTAACTATCAGGATTTTTTTTCTGGGAAAACAGTGTTTTCACAGTGTCATAATAATATAAAAATTGTATTTTTGAACTTGCTTCACAAATTGAAATAAATTATCATTTATTGTATAAAATCAACTTAATTAACTGTATAATTAAAAGAAAGCCTTTCGCGATAAACTAAAAAACGGGCAATTAAGGTTTTTGGAAAGCTATTTATACCATCACGGTATAAAACCTTATCATTTTTAATACGTTAGTTGGCTTAAGCATTCCATGAAGACTATAATATTTGCCCTTTATACAATGCAAAAATTATGAGTAGTTTAGGAAATATAGCAAAATTAAAATCGTTTCGCCGTGATTCAGTGTAGACTGCTGAGTAAAAAATACTATTAAAATGTGCTAACTGTGCCTGTGTTATTATAGGAGACTTTTATTTATGCAATAGTACCTAAAACAATTTTTTTTTGTCTGTTTGTCGGTGCATTTGTGCACGCTAATCTCAGAAACGGCTTATCCGATTTAGATGTGGTTCAATCATATTTGTAGTAATCTTGACTTAACATTTATTTCATCTCAATCGGTTCATAAATAAAAAACTTATGACAATTAAAAAAAAATGCTGGACGTTTGTATGAAGCGCGGCAGGAACCGCGCTGCAAACATTCAAATTTAATCTTTTTTTATTTTATATTTTCTTTAAAACTAAATTTAATTTATTTATATTATTGTTATACTTAGGGTAGGTTAATAAAAAAACGCTACTAAAACCGATCGGCGCGCCGAGCTGGGGCCTAACTCCCCAAACTGATTCGATTTTAATTCAGATTCGATCGTGCCGCATACTCCCGAATAAATTGACGTTTGTTTATTTTTGTTCTATGTCGATTGATATCGTCGGGTGTACAAAAAGTTACGTTCCAAAGGTTTTCTTTATCCTAATTAGTTCCAAAGTAATCTACCAAATAAAACACCAAATCCGTTGAGATCGAACTGATTCGATTCTCGGTTGTGTCGAGAGTAAGCCTGCTGGATCCTCGACGGGGCGTGCCGCTGCGCCCATGTCTAACCGAGAGTTTCGTTTTAAATACCTTAATAATTGCAATATATGTTTCAATTTAATATCTCAAAATATTAATGACAAAAAACGGTAGTAAGTTCAAAAAAATTGAAAATAATTTTATTGTTTCGCAATTTATCCTATGTCGGCACTATTAAGACGTTGCTTCGTATCAAATTTAGGTTTTGGTTCCCTTTGGAGTGTCGAAAATTAGAGAGATAAACGGCTGAATCTTTGGGTAGATGTGGCTAAGGAGTCTGTTTTTTTCAAAGCCAGAAGGGACAGAAGATCCTGAGTAGGTATTTAATAGGATTGTTAGCTTGATACCTACACGTGTTAAGGTTTTGAAAACCAGACAGATAGACAGACGGACATCGAAGTTAAACAATTTACTAAATTAACGTGAAAAATTGGCTGGGTCTATACGGTGCATTCGAATAATATTATCCTAACTTCGAAACCTTTGCTGACTTCTATATATTGTTCGAAGGCCTACTTCTTTTGCCGATCTCCGAAAGGATGGTACTAAATTATTATTATACCCTGCATACCAAGAGGCTTGCCGGGTACGAGACTTGCTGGATCGGGATCAACACTGGGATACACTGGGAAGTACCTATTGGCGAAAGTTGTCAGCGGTTGCGCCAATAAACTAAAAATATATTTAAAAATATAAAAGTGTCCTAAATCACTTTTCCACGCGTACGAAGTCGCGGGCACAGCTAGTATGTAATATAAATAAATGAAATTCACTTTTATCGAATGCCATTCTCCCCCGGTGCGTTCGCTGCGAATAAAATTTGAAGCGGCGCGCGGCTCCCGGGCCGGTGCGCTTCCTACAAATGTCCAGCAAGTACGACATGATGTTTTTAAATTGTCCTAATTTTTTTATTTATGAACCGATTTACATGAAACAAACACTAAATGTTAAGTGAAGCTTGCCGCAATATATTACTGAAAAGTACATCTAAATCGGATAAGCCGTTTTTCTGAGATTAGCGTGCACAAACCCACAGACAAACAGATAAACAGATAAACAGACAAACAGACAAAAATTTCAAAAATCATTGTTTTGGGTACTATTGCGTAAATAAAGGTCCCGTATAATATTTTTTCTCAAATATCTTCAATGTACAGACACGACTCCTCTACAGATTTATTATATGTATAGATTATATATTATAATTATTATTTGTTTTTGACATTATCATTATTTTATATTTCTAAGCTATCTTTTCTCATTCTACAATTATTATATTATATTTTTTGCAATTTTATTTATTAGATTAAAGGATAATAAATGGTAAAAAGAAAAAAAATAATATGTTTGACATAAAGAATATTAAAAAAAGATAATACATTATCTACTTCGCACAATTTTCGTAAAACCTAAAATTTTTTGGGTTTTTATATTGCTTGATCGTTCACGCATTAAAACAGGCTGTAATATTAATGAGTGATAATACTTTAGGGTGTGTATGGACCCCGTATATAGAGTTTACTGTGAAAATACCAGCGCTAAAACGGTTACCTTTTTTATGTTATGATGTATGAATTTATGATGTTGGGGCATTTCACATAGAAACATGGAAGTCCAAAGTAAGTCTTTCAGCGCTGGTACTTTCACAGTTTACATAGGAGGCACATACACATTACACACCCTAAAGTATTATCACTCATTTATTTTACACCTTGTATAGATAAATTCTAAATTCTATTTTCTTGTTACAGTAAGTAGTACATTGTTCTTTTGAAAGTAATAATGTTCAATTGTGAGTACAATAATGTAAGTTAGTCAGTTTCTAGTCTGTTAGCAAACTAACAGTTGTTAGTTTTTGTATCAAAACAATTCCCGCCTAACTTGGAAAAGCATTGCATCCTGGCGAAGCAACAAGAAATTTCTCTCATAAATTGCTTGGCATTAAAGTGTCGGTAGTAGTCGGTACGTGAGCTCAAAGTAGCTCTTAAAATACTTGGGGATTATGTCTGCAACGAAATTCTACGTTCAGCCGTTAAAGTGTAACTTAGTAGTAGGTGTAGTGTAGTAGGAGTAACATGAGTATGTACAAGTAAAGAACTATAGTCTCGAGTATGTCTGCATAATATACCTACTCGTCCTTGGGCCAGTGGTTTACAGCGGTCGTGATATCCCACTTTGTAATAACAGTTATGTTTTGTTCAAGTTTATTAGGACAATGCAGGCTGTAGTCAGCATAGATCATGTTTCTATTACATATATACATATTGTCAGTCAATAAGGTAATCCTTATTGACTGACAATATGTATATATGTAATGTTCTAACGATGGGCGTAAAAAGTCGATCCTGCACCTGATCTTCCACCAGTCGTGTCGGTTATCCGTCCCACTCGCCCACTCTACAGTAAAGGAAGAGAGAGTGATATATATACCAGGGATGTTGCGAATATTCGAATCCGCTTCCGCATATGCGGAACATCCGCATTGATTTTGACATTCGCATCCGCATCCGCATCCGCATAAATCGATGCGAAGCTGATGCGGATGCGGATTTGTAGCAGGTCGCGACAAGAAAGAAAGGGGCGGTCCCGGTAAGTGGCACGTGTCAACCGCATGTGTTGATTGACCAATAGGAAAGCAATGATTTTTGTTTTGGACTTCGGTGAATCGGTGACCGTGACCCGTCTCGCTATTGTTTTGTTATAATTACTAGTGAGTAGTTGTGACAAGTGACAAGAACTGAAGCGCACGTAGTACGTCCATTCGTATTACGTACTTAAGTAAAGTGTTATTTACTTACTTTCCGCAACAAGAAGCGAGTTAATTTAAATGAGAGTCCTCTTAAATGGTGGAGTATTAATCAAAGCGAGTTTAAACTTTTATCGAAAATAGCACGCAAATTTTTATCAGCTCCACCAGCCAGTGTTCCAAGTGAACAGTTATTTAGTAGCGCAGGATTAATATACGAACCCTTGCGAAACAGGCTAGAGTCCGAAAAGGCGGCCATTCTACTTTTTATAAAATATAATGCTCCAATATTCAAAGGAGAAAGCCCACTCTCCATAGTGTCTCAGGCCCAATGTGGACATCAAAAAATCGCATTAAAAATGAGTGTTCTAAAATGTTAATAGTATTAGATATCTGAGAAAAAAACTTAAAATGCCGCCATTATTGTAGAAATATTTTTTTTTACTTTTTGTCTATTTTATTTTCAAGGCCTTTTCCGACTTTTCAATAATTTATAATAGTAAGATATAATACGATAGCCCTTGTTGTAGTGCAAGACTTTTAGTTATTGCTACCCAGCAATTGTGGCAAACAAGATTATCGCCTGACACCTAAAACATATTAACATTAATGATAAATATTTTCAACCGTAAAAGATTTAACGATTAAACCATAATTAAAGAAATAATAGAAACATTTTATTATAATATATATTATGATTACCTGCTGCCGTGCAACCCACTGTTGTATGACACTTAATTCTTCGGGCTCTAAAATACGGTTCTCGGTAACATTATTACCACAACATAATATACAATATTCTTCAGACATTTTGGTATGCACAATCAAATAGCGTAATCCTTTAATCCAGGGCCAAGTAATCGTAGAAGGAGAGAACAAAACTAGTAAAACAATGCCAAAGTCGTACGTGAAAAGCCGAAACAAGTTCAGGCGAGAAAGCCAGATTGCGGTGAAAAAAATCGAAAACAAAACAAAGCGCATCTTTGAGCAACAAGTGAACGGTCGAAATCATTCGTTTGAAAAATGACATTTCAGTCATCAGTGTTGCCGCTTGTCGCAAAAAAATGAAATCGATAAATCGATTACGTAAAAAATAATCGATATAATATGACTTTTTATTAATCTTTATCGTTTATAGTAACAAACGTAAACATTGGTTTTAAGATAAATGTTTTCTTTTGATTAATTCTTTACAGAATTACCAACAGTGACCCGTTATTTGTATTTTACATGAGTTTATTTTATTTGTTTATAAATCGATATTCGGATTGATTGATTAGAGTTTTATCATCGGGTAACATTTCACCTCAACGTTATATTTAGGTTCCAAATAATCCAATAAAATTCCTTTTTTTATTGGAACATTACTGATTATAGTGGCGGTTATTTGAATGTTATCAAAAATCATGTCTCTTTATTATACATTTCTGGAGAAATTAAGTCTTCTTAAGACGGCTGTCCGCTCTGGGCCTGAAATGGGCTTTCTCCTTTAATTATTAAAATAAATAATTACTATAAAAAATTCATTCATTACTTGATTATTAAATAAAAAATGATAAATAATACTGTGTTTCTTTCTCTACCAAACCAACACTTAAGTTTTTTGTACAGATCCGCATCCGCATCCGCATCCGCGGATGTGAGCCTCTTAGAATCCGCATCCGCATCCGCGGATGTGGAAAAAAGTGGATCCGCAACATCCCTGATATATACTTACTTGAACATTGCAAAAAGTAACTCCTGTGTAGCGTGAAAGGCATTATTATTATACCCATTCCCATTCTATTTAATGTGATATAAATGTAAGCAAAGCTCAGTGTGGGCTATAATACCTACTTATAATTTTAAAAAACCACTGAAAATCAGTGTTGCTAATTTTATTTGCAGCATAATATTATGCTAAGTGGACACCGATTTGGTAAAATTTAATGTTTTTTATTGTTTTTTTACGTCAAATGTTATCATTTTGTGTATATTATACCAAATAAATTTTCTTTTCGTTTCTTAATGTAGATGCCACTTATTCATCGTGCATTAAAGAAAAACAATCACTTATTAATTTGATCGAAATTCAATTTTCTCACAATGAATCTGTACTGAGTACTGAGTACCTATACATTGGTACAAGAAATAATCTTCCACTACCAGCGTTAAAAACTAATTTTATTAACCTAACGAGGGATTCAATAAAAATAATTTCAAATATCTTTTCACTGGTCTCTCTGGAAATTCTGTCGTAAATTAATTAATAAAGGTATACAATTCAGTTATCCATTATATTTTTGTAGTACATTATACAAGTTATACGGCTGCGTAAGACATTCGATAGGTCGCCGAAAGCATTTCGCTGTTTTCGATAAGCGCCATGAAAGCGATTATCTGATAGATATCTATATATCTTTTGCGTATACGTCAGACTCAATAGCTCGGTCATTATGATACTTCAGTGTAATAAAAAAACTGCGATTAAAAGAACAACAAAACAAAGTTGCTGAGTAGAAACTCACCTTTGCTGACACCGACTCTGTGACACTCTATTTTATGCTTTTTAGTTATTGAAGTCGGTTTTTTTACACGTTGTTTCTTTTTATTTTTTACTTTATTCTTATGCACACACAATTGTAATAATATACAAGAACAAATAAATAAATACAGTGTGTAAAAAGAACAGTCACGATAACTTTGAGATGCGAATAGACTACCTTTCCTCATTTAGGAAATGTTTTTTTTTTTGTCATAAACAGAAAAAAAAATTATTTTACTTTTTACCATTTCTTATTTTTTTCGCAAGAATAACGAAAGCAAAATTAAAAAAAAAATTTTTCTAGAATGAGAAAAGGTAGTATAATCATATCCCAATGAATGAAAATGTTTTTTCGTTCTACCCCATCATTCAGAGGTTTTGTTGAAGTCGGATTTTATATTATTTTTTAACCCCCGACAAAAACAGATGGGCGTGTTTGTGTGTGTGTGTGTGTGTGTGTGTGTATATGTTGCAAAAACGGATGAACGTATTTGGATCTAGATTTTTTTGTTTGAAAGATGACCCTGATCGAGAGATCTTAGCTATAATTCATCATGTCAGTTCAATCACTTGATAATTAAACATTTTCCTACAAAGCTAATTCAATTTTTTTTTTGTAGGTAGTTATTATCCTCCGATTCACTTTTACTTTGGCTATTGTTCCAAGATCTGCCTCAGCAATTACCATCTCTTATAAATATTGAGTTAACAATTACGAAACTCAGCCCCTCGTCAAAACACGAGAAAGCCGGAGCGGGGCGGAAATCGCAAACATTAAAATTGAAGGCATCGCGAAGCATGTAATTCCAGGGGTTTCATATCGTGGCCTACTTGTGGATCCTTACATATCCTGACCTAATTTATCCTGAGTAAACGCAGGTCAGGGAAATTATTAATTATTTAACTAACGTACACACTTACTAAGGTAAGAATAGCTCCGCTGGTTTCGTTGTCGGCCAGTTATGCAGTAGTTATAGACCCCAAGTATGTACGCAATCATAAGGACACACTCTTTCTTTACTTATGTATGTGATAGACGGATATCCGACACGATTAACTGGTGCTGTCATTAAGTTGTTCTGATATTAATAAGTGATTTGTTATGTATATTGTACACATTTTGTCGTTATACAAATAAATAAATACAGTGTGTAAAAAGAACAGTCACTATAACTTTGAGATACGATTATACTATATTAATAGTTATTTGCCAATAAATGTTAATATTATATTTATTTATAACGACGAGACCGGTTGATTATTTTTATTTATATTTTTTCAGTTTTTCCATAATGGTAAATAAGAAGTATAAACCTTACTCCGTTTAAAATTGAAAATTCATAACAATAAGTAAAGTAAGTCGTAAGTGCCTTTCTAGCCTCGAGGGTAAACGAAAGTGGGTAAAGCAAAAAGAAAAGAAGGAAATCAATTGGGTTTACTCGATTGGATAATAGGACTTTATAAAACTCAATCAAGATAGAAGCTGCTTTTTCAATTTAGAATATTTAGAACCCTACAAGGTTGGCCTCGAAGGGCCAAGTTCCAGCTGTTTTCTGCTAATTTCGTTACGCAATATTAGGTACTAAAAATTCCAACAAAATTAATATGATGTTATACAAAGTAAGGATTGTAATCATCACGTATATAGATACGTGAATCCTTACTCCTTACAGCGATTCTCTTAACCAAGACGGAATTAAGTCTTAAGGCGAGGAATAACAGCAACTAGCGCCACTCTTTTTAAAATAAATTTTACAACGACACAAAGATCTTATTAAATAAAATAAAAGTTTAAAAAGCTATAACCCGACTTCGCAAAAAAGGGGTCTAAAAGGCTGAAACAAGAAAATAATTCAATTTGAAATCCAGATATGCATAGGTACACAGATATGGTCAAGGTAGAGCCGTGGTCGTACCCGTTATTGGGATTGTAAATTTCAACAGCAGACGAATATTATAGATTTGTTTAGCGGGTACGACCACGGCTCTAACTTGACCATATCTGTACCTATGCATATCTGGATTTCAAATTGAATTATTTTCTTGTTCAGCCTTTTAGACCCCTTTTTTTCCTAAACTTTTTTCACTAAACTAACGTTAAATTAACACATAGAAAGTAACTAAACAACTCCTAGATACTATTTGTATGACCGCGTTTTAAACGTTTATTTTGAATTTAACAATAAAATATAATAATTAATAACAAATTTAAATACATATGTGTAATGTGCTTGCCAAGACCTATCTTTTGATACCAAACTCGATACAATTATCTTAATTTAATTTTTTTTTGAGATAGTTTTTGAGGTTTAATTTTCAAAATTCAAAATTTTTCGAAATATTATATAGCCTATGTCACTTGCGAGACCACTACGAATCGATTGATACCTCATTTATCAAAATCGGACCAATAGTTTAGCCGCTACGAGGGAACATACATACATACATACATACATACATACATACATACATACATACATACATACATACATACATACATACATACATACATACATACATACATACATACATACATACATACATACATACATACATAGACTGCCAAAATCATAACCCTTCCTTTTGGCTTCGCCGAAGTCGGGTAAAAAAGTAGAAGTAGTAGTAGTAATAACTAAAACGGCCACTTTAGTTATTTAAAGTTTTAAATTATAATAAATCCATTTTCATTATTCTAACATTCATTTAAATTACTAGGTAAATTACAAAAACAGTTTTCGGTATTATATTCTGAACATTCTGCCAGGAGATGGAAAATAGAAAGAAAACATCCACATTTGCATTTGCTATGTTCTGTTTCAGATAACTAAATACATTAAAAAGTAGGCCTTTTATGTGTTTATTTTCTTCAGCAGTCTGCGGGAGGTGCTTTAAATGCATGCCTATGCTTACACTCACTCATTTGCTTGCAAGTTGTAGTTATAATTGGTTGGCAGGATATTGCCAGATGTAAAATATTTCAATGTTATACTATCGATTACGTTAGCTTTCAGAAAAATTAAACAAAATCAGTTCATCCGTTTGGGAGCTACGACGCCTCACACACACATACACACAACGTCAAACAACACCCCTCTGTTTTTTTTGGGGGTTAAAAATAACATCTCTTCATTTAAAAGCATTTTTACGATCTCGCTTTAACCTTTTTGTATTTTACAACGTTTGTTATGGTGATATAAAATCAACTATTGCACTTTCTTATTCTTGAAACATTTGTTATTCCCTTAGACGCAATAAAAATAAATGAAAAAGAAACTTAATCGAGTAACGCGACTGTTAGTTGTTTATTTAAATTTAGTACACAAAACAGACATGAACTAGCATGAACTATTGACAACTAAGCATTCTTAACATTATCGAATGTCGAATGTAAATGTAAATTTTTCCTGCTAACACAGTATTCCAAGCAGGAACAATTAATAACTATGTATATTGTATTCGTAATGTAAATAAATGTTAATTAAATGCCCATACATTTACTATTTGATTCTATACTGTCTTAATTTTATCTATTTCCCAAACCGGTCGTAGGCATTACATAGACACGACCTTCAGTCGGCTTACTCCCGACACAATCGAGAATCGAATCCGTTCTATCTCAACGGCTTTTGGTATTTTATTTGGTGGATTACTTTGAAACTAACGAAAGTAACTTTTTGTACTCCCGACTGAGAATCAAAATAAACAAACGTCAATTTATTCGGGAGTACGCGGCACGGTCGAATTTCAATCAAAATCGAATCAGTTTGGAAAGTAAGGACAAGGACCCAGAAAACATTTTGTAAAAATTTATTCTGAATTAAACATTTCAATTTTTATTTTTATACAATTCTCTTTTGATAAGTAAGGAATACGTAGTTGTCAATCATTCCTGCTAGCCCCACTGTAATGTGTTTATTGGGTTACTATCGTTATTTATAACGCTCTCACAGCCCTAATACTCTTACGTGTATTATTTATTCACGTCTAAGTGATTTACTAATATATTATGTACTAACTTACTTTTTCGATATATTGACTTAGTTGAAATAAAGACTTTCCGATAAGTTTTTCCTCTCCGAAGGAAAGCCTCAGCCTTCTCTACTGATGGATATATAATTTCTACACCACAAGTCCATGGCGCATTAAGCTGTTACTTTAATAAAGGGTACTAGTCGAATGCCTGAGGTTCAATATTAAGTCTACATTCAGTCACAAGCGGGCGCCTGTTGTGTTTTTCTCACACCCGCGACCCAACACGCCCACGAGGTATGATTACAGACGCCGAACTTTTGTGATACAATGCGCTTAGATTGTAAATGAGTTTTGCGATGTGAGCCATAATACAACATCGGTATATTAATAAATAACTTTAGATTAAAGAGCACAAGTGTTTATGAAAACAAAATATATTTCTACATCTGATTTACCAATGTGGAAAAAATAGAGTTTCATAGGAATTAAGTTGAACCGGAGTGGTCGGTGGTAGATTTATATTATTTATTCGACTACAGGAAAGCCGCAAAAAAGTATATGTACATTTGAATGAATGATGGGTCCACAATAAAACATTTTATCCGGTAAATTTACTTTATTATATTCGTTGCAGACTAAAAGAAAATAATAGAAAATACAATGCAAAATTACTTCACTTAGTAAACGTGAAGTTAGTTTTCGTTCCGCGTTCTTAAAGGCTTCATATTTTATCAAGCGACGGTTTGAGCCGAGGTAACTAAGCTCTCTGTTGAAACAAAAGTAATTTCCTTTTATTAAGTCTTTAGCGGCCGTAGGTTGGCTACAATACAATACTCTGATGAGGATACTTTGTCTAATGTTATAAAGAGTAATGATTTGTTTGTGTTAAATGTATACTAATATTATAAAGCGGAAGAGTTTGTTTGTTTGTTTGTTTAAACGCGCATATAACATACTAGCTGTGCCCGCGACTTCGTTCGCGTGGTGTTTGATTGCCTTAAACCGTTTATGCAGCGCATGCAATTTTTGTTGGATTGTCCATTTATAGAGGAAGGCATAACATTACGCTGCGACCAAAACCAGACGGGCATCGTCGTTGCACGACGCCGCGACGCGATGCCGACGCCCGACGTCGCGACGCCAAAACCGCGACGTCGCGACGCCGACGCCCGACGCCGCGACTCGACGCGCGACGTCACGATGCCGACGCTCGACGTCGCGATGCCGACGCTCGACGCCGCGACGCCGAAGCCAGACGTCGCGACGCCGACACCCGACGCCGCGACGTCGACGCCCGACGCCGCGACGCCGACGCCAGATGCCGCGACGCCGACGCCATACGTCGCGACGCCGTCGCCTGACGCCGCGACGCCGACGCCAGACGCCGCGACGCCAGCGACCCAGCGACCCAGCAGAAGAAAAGTTTTGCGGGTGTCACTGCCCGCTCCCCCGCACCTCCCCAGAGGGTGAAGACGAAAGGGGTGAAAGAGAGCCGCAAGGCTAAGGAAAGCCGTAAGGCAGAACCTTCTCGATCAAATAAAAATCTTAAAATTGTTTAATTTTAAGATTTTTAGTGATGGGTAGTCTGAGTAGGGATAATTCTCGAATGATCAGACGACGGTTACTTGAGACGGAAAATGAAAAACAAAAACGATTAGATAAAATTAGTAGTAGGAAGAGAAAAAGTCGACCGCTGCTCTGGCGTAAGCCAGAACAGCGCGAAATTTTTTCATATATATATATATTTTATATATATCTGTATAATATAGTTTACCGTAAAGTACCGTACCGTAAGTAAATTTTTTAATAAATAAATACATATATAATATATAAGAAGAAAAGTTTATATTTATTAACCCTTCAGCTGTGAGATTGACAAAGAGCAAACAAACATATGCACATGCACATATGCAAAGATGGCGCGTAAAATTCTTCTTTGTACAAATAATGTAATAACTTTACAACCACACCATATTTTATGGTTCTGTAAAAAACATTGTAATAGCTGTTATATTTTCTATCTATCAAGCCATCAAACTATAGTATTTAGTCTGATTTCATATCCGTTTCACAAGTATAAACTTTGGAAACTGTGTTGCTGACTGTTTCACAAGAAATAAATAAATGCTATATTATAATCTAAAGAACAGGGACCTATTCTTTCTAATTATGTAAATAAATCGACGAAAGAACTTGAGATGCTTACAAAAAAAGTACTTGAGTTGTGACACTACGACTTACTACATTACGAGTTCACAGGCAAACTTCGTCCTTAGTGTAGTACAAATAGAGTTCATAATGGCCGCGGCCGGCGGGAGACCGTTAAAAACGCCCTTTTTTTTGTCAAATTCTTTTGTTTATTTTACTAAAATTAGGCATAATCCGACGATAAATCGTTTTGTACACTAGTTATATTTACTTCCTTAGGCTTATTACGTCATTTATTTACAAACATAGTAAGAAAATCATATCTAAATCAGTCTATATATATACGTATAGAAACCAATTTTTTCAAGTGAAAAATTTAAATGTTACGACGTATATCTTTCAAATGATTATCTAATAATACTTATAATGAGTAAAATAAACCATTTATATATACAAAATACTACTTACATTCGTGAAAACCAGCAAAATCTTGAAAAAACTACACATTTTAGAGCACTGACACCCACCACACTGCACTGACATGCACAAACTGGTCGGCGACAAAGTTAGTATTATTTTTCATTCGAATTGAGGCCTATTTAGCAAAGGTTCTAACTAATCAAACTTCTTCATACAAAAGTAGTCTGTAAATCAGGGGAATACGATGCTTAATAGAATAAAAGAGCGCGGTAGTCGACTACCGTTTGGGTCTTAAGTGAAATACGCGGCGCGGTAGTGGACTACCGCTTGGGTGTATAAGGATCAAATAAAAATCTTAAAATTGTTTAATTTTAAGATTTTTAGTGATGGGTAGTCTGAGTAGGGATAATTCTCGAATGATCAGACGACGGTTACTTGAGACGGAAAATGAAAAACAAAAACGATTAGATAAAATTAGTAGTAGGAAGAGAAAAAGTCGACCGCTGCTCTGGCGTAAGCCAGAACAGCGCGAAATTTTTTCATATATATATATATTTTATATATATCTGTATAATATAGTTTACCGTAAAGTACCGTACCGTAAGTAAATTTTTTAATAAATAAATACATATATAATATATAAGAAGAAAAGTTTATATTTATTAAATGAGATACAAATTTTCAGAATATTAAAGTCGGTACCAGCCAAACTGAATATTATGAGTTCATAATATAGCCTATTTCATCATATTGTAATTGTTATCATTATATCTATAGCGATGGAAATTTCGACATCGCTTATACTGCAAGCATATGCCACTGCATAATTTCCAAACGTATATCTTCAAAGACTCAAAATTATGTTTTTAGTCGGATATGCTTATGTTACTCAAAACAAATACAAAATTACTATGAGTGTCCCTATAAATTTCGAGGTGTTCCCTCGATTCCTCACGACGCCATCATCAGGCATCCACTTTGATAACTATGAGACCAAGTTCGACTGTAATTGACGTAGTGGCATATTATGCTTGCATTTCTTTAAGCAACGCTGAAATCTTCAAACATGTATCTCTAAGGACTCAGAAGTTCTGTTAAGTACTTTTAGTTCAAGGATATAGTGCAAAACCTTACTGTTTGGTAACATATGCTTAGACTACTTCCAACAAAATCAAAATTGATATATGTATTATTCCATATAAATTTTGAGGATTTCCCTCGATTTCTCACGGATCGGTGACAATGGGACCAAATTTAAATTATACCCTACACAACACAAAAAAAAATTAAAATCGTTTCATAAACGATGAAGATATCCGCAAAGAAACATTAAAAAAAACATATATTTACGAATTGAGAAACCTCCTCCTTTTTTGGAAGTCGGTTAAAAGTATTATGTTGGTTATATCATGTTACAATCTACCTTTGTGCCAAGTTTCATTTAAAGTTTGGCTAAAATACCGTCAAATAGGTAGCTACAATTTTTTGAATATCCCACGGGAAGCCTTTCGTTTTTCGGGATAATAATTTCCAGTAATGCTCTTCAGATCATAAGCTACCTGTATGCCGAATTTCATTTAAATACATTGAGTAGTTTCGCTGAAATACCGTCAAATAGGTAGCTACAATTTTTTGAAGATCCCACGGGAACCCTTTTGTTTTCGGGATAATAATTTCCAATAATGCTCTTCAGGTCATAAGCTACCTGCCTGCCAAATTTCATTTAAATATGTTGAGTAGTTTGGCTGAAATACCGTCAAATAGGTATCTACAATTTTTGAAGATCCCACGGGAACCCTTCGTTTTTCGGGATAATGATTTCCAATATTGCTCTTCAGGTCATAAGCTATCTGTCTGCCAAATTTCATTTAAATACGTTGAGTAGTTTGGCTGAAATACCGTCAAATAGGTAGCTACAACTTTTTGAAGATCCCACGGGAACCCTTTCGTTTTTCGGGGTAGTAATTTCTAATAATCCTCTTCAGGTCATAAGCTACCTGCCTGCCAAGTTTCATTTAAATATGTTGAGTAGTTTGGCTGAAATACCGTCAAATAGGTAGCTACAATTTTTTGAAGATCCTACGGGAACTCTTTCGTTTTTCGGGATAATAATTTCCAATAATGCTCTTCAGGTCATAAGCTACCTGCATGCCAAATTTAGTTTAAATACGTAGAGTAGTTTGGCTGAAATACCGTCAAATAGGAGGAACCTACAATTTTTTGAAGATCCCACGGGAACTCTTTCGTTTTTCGGGATAATAATTTCCAATAATGCTCTTCAGGTCATAAGCTACCTGCATGCCAAATTTAGTTTAAATACGTAGAGTAGTTTGGCTGAAATACCGTCAAATAGGAACCTATAATTTTTTGAAGATCCCACGGGAACTCTTTCGTTTTTCGGGATAATAATTTCCAATAATGCTCTTCAGGTCATAAGCTACCTGCATGCCAAATTTAGTTTGAATACGTAGAGTAGTTTGGCTGAAATACCGTCAAATAGGAACCTACAATTTTTTGAAGATCCCACGGGAACCCTTTCGTTTTTCGGAATAATAATTTCTAATAATGCTCTTCGGGTTGTAAGCTACCTGCCTGCCAAATTTCATTTCATTCCATACAGTGGTTTTTGCGTGATGCGACGACAAACATTCCCATACGGACAGACAGACAGACAGACAGACAGACAGACAGACAGACAGACAGACAGACAGACAGACAGACATTTTTTTCAAAAATGTTATTTTTAGGTTCTGTGGCTTTCATAGACCCCCTTTTTTAATTTTCACTTAAATATTCTTAATGTACAGACATGACCCCTCTACAGATTTATTATATGTATAGATAACATTACGCTGCGACCAACTTTAGCGATGGCATCTTGAATCAGGGCCCAGGTTCGAATCCTTACAGACTCGCTATATGTCGATGGGAAATTAAGACTTATACCCCGATTGAACTTAAGTTTAGTTCTAACTTATCAAACATAATACTTACATTATTATGCTACATCTTACATACTTCATCTAGGTGAAATTACCAATTAGTAATACATAATATTAAAATATTGTTCATGGGCTCATTAAACTAACTCTAAGTTTAAAGATGTGAAAACGCAGAAATTCATTGGGTTCTCACTTATATCTCATTCATCTGGATTTTTACCTATATCTCTTTAACCTTAGAGTTTAATGAGCCGATGAACAATATTTTCATATTACTTATACTGAAACGATAACTACAAAATAAAAGACAGGCCTATCTGTTTATATAATTTGTGTTCTATAATTTAAAGCTTCTAATAGTAATAATTGTAATCTTAAATTAGAATAATCTTAAATTAGAACTAGCTGTGCCCGCGACTTCGTTCGCGTGGTGTTTGTTTGACTTAAACCGTTTATGCAGCGCATGCAACGAAAGTCCCCAAATGTAAATTGTTTGTTTGTTTAAACGCGCTCATGTTCCGTATATGACGCCCAACGCCGCAACGAACAACGCCGCGACGCCCGACGCCACAACACCCAACGTCGTGGAGCCGACGCCCGACGTCGCGACGCCGACGCCGCGACGCCTAACGTCGCGACGCCGACGCCCGACGCCGCGACGCCCGACGCCGCGACGCCCGACGCCGCGACGCCCGACGCCGCGACGCCCGACGCCGCGACGCCCGACGCCGCGACGCCCGACGCCGCGGTGCCCGCCGCCGCGACGCCCGACGTTGCGGTGCCCGCTGCCGCGACGCCCGACGCCGCGGTGCCCGCCGCCGCGACCCCCGACGCCGCGACGCCCGACGCTGCGACGCCCGACGGCGCTATGCCCGACGCAGCGACGTCCAACGTCACGACGCCAACGCCTGACGCCGCGACGCCCAATGCCCGACGCCGCGACGCCGACGCCCCACGCCGCGACGCCCAACGTCGTGACGCCCGACGCCGCGACACCTGACGCCGCGACGATTACGCCCACCGCCGCGACGCCCGCCGTCGCGACGCCCGCCGTCGCGACGCCGACGCCCGACGCCGCGGCGTCGCGATGTTGGGCGTCGCGACGACGACGCCCGAAGCGTGACTCCCGACGGCGCAACGCCCGACGCCGCGACGCCCGACGCCGCGACGCCCAACGTCACGACGCCGACGCCTGACGCCGCAAAACCCAACGTCGCGACGCGACGCCCAACGCCGCGACGCCGACGCCCGACGTCGCGACGCTGACGGACGCCGCAACGCCCAACGTCGCGACGCCCGACGCCGCGACGCCCAACGTCGCGACGCCCGACGTCCGACGCCCGACGCCGCGACGCCCGACGCCCTACGGCGCGACGCCTAACGTTGCGACGCCGACGCCCGACGCCGACTTTCAATCCGACGCTGCGCTGCTTGCGCCGACCGCCAAATTTTTCGGCGTCGGCGGTCTACTCTCGGTGCGCAATTCCAACTCGCAATTGCCCGGTTTTTTATTTATTAATTACCATATGCTTGCAGTATAAACGATGTCGAAATTTCCAAACGTATATCTTCAAAGACTAAGTAGTAGTGATATTACATTAATATTTAAAATCGGTTCATAAACGACGAAGATATCCACGAACAAACATAAAAAAACATAATTTACGACTTGAGAAACCACCTCCTATTTTGGAAGTCGGTTAAAAATATTATGTTGATCATTTCATGTTACAATCCACCTTCGTGCCAAGTTTCATTTAAGTACGTTGAGTAGTTTGGCTAAAATACCGTCAAACAGGTAGCTACAATTTTTTGAAGTTCCCACGGGAATCCTTTCGATTTTCGGGATAATAATTTCCAGTAATACTCTTCAGATCATAAGCTACCTGCCTGCCAAATTTCATTTAAATATGTTGAGTAGTTTGGCTGAAATACCGTCAAATAGGCAGCTACAATTTTTTGAAGATCCCACGGGAACCCTTTCGTTTTTCGGGATAATAATTTTTAGTAATGCTCTTCAGATCATAAGCTACCTGCCTGCCAAATTTCATTTAAATACGTTAAGTAGTTTGGCTGAAATACCGTCAAATAGGTAGCTACAACTTTTTGAAGATCCCACGGGAACCCTTTCGTTTTTCGGGGTAATAATTTCCGATAATGCTCTTCAGGTCATAAGCTACCTGCCTGCCAAATTTCATTTAAATATGTTGAGTAGTTTGGCTGAAATACCTTCAAATAGGTAGCTACAATTTTTTGAAGATCCCACGGGAACTCTTTCGTTTTTCCGGATAATAATTTCCAATAATGCTCTTCAGGTCATAAGCTACCTGCCTGCCAAATTGCATTTAAATACGTTGAGTAGTTTGGCTGAAATACCGTTAAATAGGTAGCTACAATTTTTTGAAGATCCCACGGGAACCCTTTCGTTTTTCGGGATAACAATTTCCAATAATGCTCTTCAGATCATAAGCTACCTGCCTGTCAAATTTCATTTAAATACGTTGAGTAGTTTAGCTGAAATACCGTCAAATAGGTAGCTACAATTTTTTGAAGATCCCACGGGAACCCTTTCGTTTTTCGGGATAATAATTTCCAATAATGCTCTTCGAGTCGTAAGCTACCTGCCTGCCAAATTTCATTTCATTCCATACAGTGGTTTTAGCGTGATGCGACGACAAACATTCCCATATGGACAGACAGACAGACAGACAGACAGACAGACAGACAGACAGACATTTTTTTCAAAAATGTTATTTTTAGGTTCTGTGGCCAAATAGACCCCATTTTTTAAATTTTCACTTAAATATTCTTAATGTACAGACATGACCCCTCTACAGATTTATTATATGTATAGATAGATTAGGTTTTGTTCTTCTTACGCATAAGAAGCGGATAATACGAATTACATTTTATATAGTAATTTTCTTGTGCTACAATAAATAAACGTATCTTCATACATAATTTCTATTATTTTTATAACTTCTATCATCATTTATGAATATGAACTTAGGCCTAGTTATGGCCAAGAGAGGGATGTAATATGTTAGACGTGTGCGTGTGCCTGCCCCTGCGTGTGTGTGTCTGTTTAAGGCATTGTATTAATAAACAAATCATATTATTTCTATTGAAAATCCTCTGAACTATAAAACAATGCTATTTTGGTTTAAAGAGTATTTTATTATAGTTCAGAGCTCTGAAGCTCTAAGTCGGTGTTTTTTATGTATGTACACCGATTACTTTGAGGTTAAGGATCCGATTTTCGTGATTCTTTTTTATTCTACACGAAGTAGCTGCCACTACACATTAAAATTTTAGTTAGTTTAGCGCTGTAAACCAACATTTTTACCAAATCAACACTTGTCGGTACATTTTTTGTGTCGAGGATTATATTATGTATAGGTATGTAGTTTCAGTGCGGCTAATTTGCGAGTTTTTCACTTTCGCATTTAGAATTGACTCTCAACTCAAAAAGGAGGTGGAAATTATAAATATGACAGTCTGTCTGTAGTATCGTAGCTACCAAACGGATTTATCTTTTACTTAGAGACACTAAAAAGTAAAAAATAAACTTTATAGTGTAATTTTATGTTCTTTTTGGAGTCAGTGTCAATTAATAGAAAAACATCCTAAAGTTATTCATCCTATATTACATTCAATTCTGTTTTAATCGTGATTTTTAGAGTAGGCTAAGAAAGCCTTTACAAGTAATTTAGTAATTCAGTGCGGAGTGAATCGCACACACAATAAATTCGAACGCACGTGCCAAATGCAATAATAGCCGTTATTACCATTATATTGAGTGTAAATATTTACCCGAGGCGTACGTTTTCTTACCGGTGGATTTCATAGTTGTGTTCGGGGCCATTAAATAAATCTTGTTCATCTTGATGAGATGTTTATTGTTTAAGGCGATTTACTTTTGCTGTTTTGCTAGATTTATGGGTTTCTGTACTGACATCGCTAGGTATATTAGCTATTTTTAAAGCGTATACCTAGATAATGTGCATAGTTTTACGAGATTAGATGCTCCACACTAATCGATAATGTGAATTACCTAAATGTATTAAATCCAATAATTTCACAAGAACATGTAAATTTGTTACATGTAATTTTATCTTTCAGTATTGAATATATTCCAATAATACATTGAATTCTTAAGGTATTATTGAGTTGACGCTTGTTTCCAAATGTTGATTAATTATAATTATTAAACTACTAAACTAAAATTTATTATAGAAAAAGCTTAGACTCTGGATTAACACATGATATACTAACTAAATTGTTTGTCGCATCAAAATATACGTTGCGGAGTTGCGGGAACATCGAGATGTAAAAAATCATCGCTCTTTTTCTCGCTCATTTGTAAATGGTGCTGTGCTTCTTAATTATATAATACTTTTTTTTTTTTTTTAATGGAAAAAGGGGGCAAACGAGCAGGCAGTTCACCTGATGTTAAGTGAATCCTGACGCCCATAAACATCCGCAACTCCAGAGGAACTGCAGGTGCGTTGCCGGCCTTTGACGAAGAGGTAGGCTCTTCTAGAATACTGGTTGCCCCTTCCCACTTCGTTGAGTATACAAGTAGTTTTTGATGAACCGTTTAAACCAGGGATGTTAGGAAGTTCCGTAATCGTAACCGAAACTACCATATATAAAAAAAAAACCGTAATCGAAATTATCCAAACAAACAGATAACTGAAAATAACTTCATATGCATATCCGTATCCGAAAAATTTCATATCCATTTCATCCCTGGTTTACACCTTCCAGAGGCTTCCATGAATATATAAAGACTAAAAATATCCGAATCGGTTCAGCTGTTCTCGAGTTTTAAAAGTTTTAGCGAAACTAACGAATAGCAAGTTATTTTTATACGTAAGATTAATTTTATCTGTAATATAATTTAGAAAATACAATATACAGTGTGCAGCAAATATTTTTATACTCACGAGTATTATTCTAAGTAAATTATTCGCGGGAGACTAATTGCGGCGTCGACGTTAACGAGATAACAGATAGAGCGTATTGTTATTGTAGCCTCGTTTATTTCGTAATAAATACATGGGAGATAGCTACATTCGTTATTATAGATGAGCAAAATAAAATATAGCAAAACGTGAAAATATAACATTGTTCACTATAAACACAGACTGGAGGTCGCCAGGAGGTCGATATTAGATCTTCATTCATATTTTAATTTTTACATATTTTTTTGCCTCTTAGAAACACAATACTTAAAATATTTTTAAAAAATATAAAAGTCGCGTTTATTTGCATTGTCACTGGTACTACGTATAAAAAAATTCAAATTAATCAGACTTCTGGAAATTTGTGAAATTTATGCACAAACATAAAACCCAAGATTATAAAAGCGTATTGAAAATGTAACTGTGCTCAAAGACGACAAAAAGATTAACAATGAATTTGTCAAACCTACTTTTAATATACAAACACATAATTGAAGACATGAATCGATGAAGGTGATATGTCGCAATAAAATTTTACTCAGAAAACTGAGTTTGAACTGTCACTTAAACATTTTAGGACATGCAGTAACGTATTAAGTGCGTTGATTCTAGAGACGGATCTTTATATGAATGAACTTTATACTTAACGACGTATTTTAAAACGTTTGAGTGACAGTTTGAGCCTAATTTTTTCTAAATCATAATTTTGCTACATAAAACCTTCATCCATTCATGTCTTCAATTGTGATTGATTTTTGCTTCACGTAATATAATCATACTGCATACTAGATTTTCTTCATAACTTGACTCACTGATACTTAGCGCCACCTTCCGGGTCTAAGTAATACACTCATACCTTCCTTGAAAACCACTCTATCAATTGATGAAACCAGTACGAAGATTTGTGCAATAGTAGTATTGCGAGCAGACAGATAGACGCCGCAGAGGACTTTGTTTTATAATATAGGTCCAGGGATTAATCAAAATTAAGACACAGAATGATTACGAGTATAAGTGTTATTATTAACTACGTAATAAACTTGACTCGTAATCTCGCAAAATCCCAAACTCGCAATCGTAACCTCCACTTGTGAACCTATTTGACAGATGAAACAACGCTTCGTTTCACTTTTAAAAAGGAACAACTTTACTTATGTTACATACTTTCATGTTTTTCTTTTTGAAACGTAAAAATAACGAGTATAAGAATATAGATTATATATATAATTTATTATAATCTGTATTATGAATAATACGTTTCAAAATTGTAAAAAAAGGGTGTAATATAAGTAAAGTTGTTAGTTTTGAAAAGTGAAACGAAACGGTGTTTTATCTGTCAAATAGTAATCTCAAGCATAGGTTGCAATTGAAATTACGGGCCTAAGACTATTAGCACCGAGATTTATGACCGCGCAAATTGAAATGTGACGTACTTCTGCAAAGTTATGCGTGACGTCGGTCAGTTGACCTGACAGAATAATAAAAAGTCAAATCAATCAGAGTTCGATAACTTTGGCTTATGATTGACAAAGTTATCGAACACTGAAAATATAAAATGATAACCATTTAGGTATGTACCTATATATAAAATGTACCTGATCCTTTTTCAAATCCCGTTCCAATTTCTAATCCAATAACACACTTCCTATCCTTTTTGCATGACTGACGCACAAACCGTACAGGCCAAGAAATGGAAAAAACTTTGCCAAACAGTTTAATACAATGGAGTCCTTGACCTCCACTTTAAGAATCTTCCCTGAGATGCCTTTATATTCAACGCTTGTCTCTTTTCGTCCAATTCCAAAATGGAAAATGGACCGTGGAGGTGAACAACCTCATCTTTGTATAAATTCTTCAAAATGAACAAAACTTTACAGATCAGTTTGCTTATTTGTCAAGTGACATACACGTTCTGTGATTTTTCTTTATACCTACTCGTATAACCCAAGTGAAGTTTTCAAAGTCTTTACCTAATGGCTTTTTTTCCTCGGAGACATTGGCAACAAGAGATGACGTAAGACAGCTGTTACGGGTACATTTCTGCCTCAGAATATCTATTAAAAGCCACGGCACGTTGGCTTTTTCTATTCACATTGTAGGTAAGGTTTTCTATTCATACACACATCACTAAGGCACAACTCACATCGGTACAGTCGAATCGCGGCGTTGTGTTTTCCCCGTAGCGTATTCACCTCTATTACCTTAATTATTAAGGTGGAAACTTATAATATACATAAAGCAGGTTGTTTTTTGTACGTTACGTTTTCTAGTAAAGTGCGTGTTTCTTGTAGGTAAAGAACGCATCGTGACGGTTTAGCTCTGCGCAAATGTGAGTAGGCCTAAGCATCGGTTTACACTGAGACACGACACAGTGTTGCTTTTCGAGATAATATGATTAAAAAAAACTTTGTTCACACAATCACAATCTTAAGGCGCGTCTCGTTGTTGTGAGACCCTAATGCCAATAGACGTTACATCTCGATTCAAAAGATGAAGAGATCAAATACGTCATAATGTCCGAGTACTTTTTCAACTATTTCAACGGACAAAATATTATTTTTCAATGCTTCTTTCTCTTTTGTAAGATTTTTAACTTTTATTTCCTATTGTAATGTAGTTAATAATACTTAATCATCATTAGGTTCTAGAAGAAAAAGTTGAACAACACAATATATTGAATATCAGTGAAACTAGTTGTAATTTAAAGCTAGGCTTAGGGTAGAGTTCGGGCATAGAAATGCAGATCGCCATACAGTCCAACACAGTGGGCTCAGCACGAACAAGTGATGGAATGGGAATTGAATGAAAACAATGCCTATACAATTTCTAGCCGAGTGAAAAACATACTGATTGCAATAGTGCAACGCACACATCATACTAAAAGTCAGTAAAAAATAGACATGGCCGCCGAGCTAATTTTCCGACGGCGGCGCTCCGACATATCGTGGTCCGCGTCGGCGTGGGAACAATCATCGTCTGCAGTCGCTGCGGTGCAAAATCCATACAAATCTTAGTACAGAGATCTTCGGCGAGTATGTAAGTACTATCAAGTATTCCATTTAATAGAAATAATACACGGTCATTTGGCAAGCTGGTAGGTAGGAATTGTCAGCATTTTCATAGAAAAAAACGCTACTCGAACCGTTGTGTTTCCTATTAATTTAAGCACACGGACGACTGCTACGCGCCGCTACGTCAGCCTACGACACGCTACGACACGCTACGGTCGCTGACACGTGAGTTCACATAGCTATTCAACATTGAACTTTAAATAAAAAATAAAAAGAAAACAAGTTTCATTGAAAGAGTTAAAATTTTGTTCCGATTCCATGTATTTTGCAATATATTTAAGCAATAAATTTTGCAAAAATAATGAGTCACAGAAAAGCTTTGCCGCTTTGTTAGTCTGTGTTAAGTGACCCTAAGCCCAGTTTGCACGTATAGCTTAGCTAATAGCTATACTCAGTTCGGATTTAATGTGATTCATATGTACACAAATCTCAGTGGGCCTACCAATTTAAATATCACTTATTCGCTGCGTAATGAAGAAATACAATGCACATTAGTAAAAAAAATCGGATTGTCAATAAAATGTACTATAGTTTTATCATTTCCGTAATACTACCTAATGTAGATATTACAGTAGTATTACGCAGAGCTAGAACTCAGTGTAATGCAAAACATGTTCAGCTAGATGTAAAGAATGTCGGGGAACGCTAGAAAATATCAAAGAGTTATGCACAAAGCTATCGCTTGCTCGCGTCAACTGCAGCAGGGATTACCGATAACTTATCTGCCAGTGCACGAAGCAAGTGCAAAAAAAAACGTCAAATTTCTCGATGCAACTTAAAATTAATTTCATCTATACTTTCATTGGTTGTAGTTGTCCTTTTTCTGTTAGGTGACATTTTTTTTTGCATACAGATTATTATTAGCCGAGGCTCAATATCAATATAATAATAGTACAACTTGTACTATTATTATATTGATTTTACACTTGTACTGTACAAGTGTAAAAAAAAAATATTCCATATTGATATTATATTTTTATATAATACTAAATTACGTCCATTTATATTTATTATTAGCACGGGCAAAGCTGAAGTATAAAAATTACGGAACCCCAAACAGATCCAATTATTCAAAAATAATTAAAATTTGCTAATGGGTAAACGAACATCCAGATGGGTTAAAATATAAAATACCGAAATAAACCTTTTAATGGATTTTCACAACGGTTTGCAGCTTTTATAACGGGTGTAAAAAGAGCAGTCACTATAACTTTGGGATATTATACTACCTTTTCACATTCTATAAATGTATTTTTTTTTTTACAAAAATTTCAAAAAAAATATTTTTTTGCTTTATTGTTATTTTTGCGACAAAAAAATAAGAAATGGTGCAAAGTAAAAAAAAAAATTTTTAGTTTTTGGCAAAAAAATAAATAAACAAAAATATATTTCCAAAATGAGGATGTATTATAATCGTATCTCAAAGTTATAGTGACTATACACACTGTATTATGATAGGTTCATAATAATTACTACCATCGGTAACATACGTCTATACATATGCATTTTATATACTTTTATAAACTCTCGCAATGTCTCCTTTTTTTATTTATTTATTAAATCAATAAAACAATTACATAGAAAAAACTTAATCTACACAGTTTACCATAAACCATTACTGGTTTTTTCGCACACTGCTAAATGCTAGTCGTCGAATACAGGTAATATTAAAGTAAGTATTTATATAATATACATTATTATTATTCTTGATATTAACAATATGTTAAACTGAAACTGAACTAAAACTGAATATTCATTTTTATAGTCCGTCCCTCCGTACGTCTGTCTTCCTTTGATAACTTCGGTAATCATCACTACTCATCATCACTACATAGTATAAAACAAAGTCGCCTTTTCTGTCCCTATATCCCTATGTGCGCTTAAATCTTTAAAACTACGCAACGGATTTTGATGCGGTTTTTTCCAATAGATAGAGTGATTCAAGAGGAAGGTTTATATGTATAATACATGCATAATATACTAAGGCAACATTGCTAGTTTTAGAGGTTTCTAACGTGATGTCGTAAATTAACCTATTTTAGCAAAAACGCTGCCTAAACCCTACGAGTTAGATCAAATTAATGTACTACAGTATTGTACACCATAAAAAGGTCTACAAAAAAGTCCGCGATGGTATATGTTTATCTTTTAGGGATAATCCACATTAACCATTTTTATTGTTTACTTTTTACGTGAAAAAATGGCTTATTTACGAAGCTATTTTAAGCAATACGGCATTAATCCTTATCGAATTAAGTACCTTAAATACAGTGTGCAATTAATATAGATCAATATGGTTCCTTACAGCATGTAAATTAAACAAATATTTTCGGAGATATTACAAATTTAAAATTTGCTTATGTCCGTGCAAAGTCGGAGCGGGCCGCTATGTTTTTATATACAACGTTCATAGTTTTTCTGTAGTGTATTTAATTTAGTATCAGCATTGCACCCGTGCGAAGCCGGGGCGGGTCGCTAGTTATGTATATGTCGCAGTCATCTAATTGAAATCGCTATTTCATTGAGTGACGTTTTTATCGAATGACGACATTAAATTGAAAGACTAGGCTGAACATTGATTGAACAATCGTCACTCAACGTCCAATTAGTTTGCAGATTGTAACGTAACCTGTTTCTTGTTTCCCAATATTGTTCTGTTAGAACAATATTGCGAAACCGTTCTATTATATAACCTTCTATAATGTTGCGGGCTTCGTTTAGAACAGTTGCCTTATCTACTTATTCCGCCCACTCTGTATAAATATAGACTTTAATACGTATCTATTATAACAGCTCGGTCACGGCACGCCACCTTTGATTCCTTAATTCTAAGGCCCGTATTAATAAAACAAACTCGGTCTCAATCATTGTAATCGACAACCTCTACTTGAGAACCTATTTGTCAGATAAAACGACGTTTCACAATTCTTGCGACTGAGTTTGAGACTTCTTTAGTAATAAGGCCTTTATTAATATCTAGCTGTGCCTGCCACTTCGTTCGCGTGGTTTTGAGTGACTTAAACCGTTTATGCAGCGCACGCAATGAAAGTCCCCAAATGTGAATAATTTTCCCCGTTTTCGCAACATTTCTCACTGACGCTACGCTCCTATTGGTCGCAGCATAATGTTATATAGCCTACAGCCTTCCTCTATAAATGGAGTATCCAACAAAAAAAGAATTTTTCAAATGGGATCAGTAGTTCTTGAGATCAGCGCGTTTAAACAAACAAACAAACTCTTCCGCTTTATAATATTATATTATATACGCTTTATAGTATAGATTAAGTCGCGCGATTCTACGGTTTTTCCTAAACCTAATTAATTTTATAAAAAAGGTTGATGGTTTTTATCAGTTGAATTTCTTTACATGCTTCACAAAACAAAAACCCGGAAATGGATATTGGAACCGGAAGTTCTTAACCCTTGTAGCTGCTGGTTTTACAGTTTTATGTCATAATAATACATTTTATAAAAATGTGTTTATCAGATGATATGTTATTTACTTATATTTCTTTTCTGCTCCTGTAACCTTATTTTGTTTCCTCTTTGCAAAAGATATAAGATAATATTATATAACACTTTATTAAGTTCATAATCAAGATTTTAGACTGTACGGTAACACAGAAACGATGACATAAACGAATGCCTTTGACGTCTATTATTTCACTTCAATATACAAGGTGTAAAATAAATAAATGATAAAACTTTAGGGAGTGTACGGTATACCCGTATATATAGTTTACTGAAATAGTTATTTTTATGGGCAAATTTATGATGTTGGGGCATTTCTCATAGAAACATTAAAAGCCAAAAGTAAGTATTTCAACGCTGTACTTTCACAGTAAACTCTACATAGGAGGTACAAAATAATTATACACCTTAAAATATTAAATAAATAAATATCTATGGACGCTTCACACCACGTGAATCTGGCCCTGTGCTAAGTATCCGAAGAACTTGTGTTACAGGTAGCAGATAACGGAAATATAATTAATACTTTTATACTATTCACATATGTATACTATACACACATACAAGATTTTTATTATATTATTATACACAAATTTAATACACATCCATGACCCAGGAACATTGAAAACTTTTTTGTTACCTCGGCGGGATTCGAACCCGCGACCTCTCGTTTGAACACCAACGCGTTAAACCACTGCGCTACGGAGGTCGTCATATACCTTCTATAGTGTACATGTATATAATATAATATGTGACGATACTGTGTTGCGATTAGGAGGTGGGAGGATCAATTCCCTTTCTGTATCTAATAATAAAACTAAAATACAAATGGTTACAATAAAAATTACAGCTTGCTCATATGAAATATCATACCGAAGCAAGAAAGAGCTAATTTCAGTTTCTTATTGAGACTGAAAGCTCCAATAGAATAGATAAACAATAGCTATGCGATTATTTAAAGTGGCCCTTACTAACATAATATAATTGCTATGCCTCTGCCGTACACAATAGGGTAAAAGGTCCTGTATTGTTTATGTAACATAAATAAATAGTGATTTAAAATAAGAATGGTTTCAACAGTAATATTAAAAGACAATATTTTTAAAGTAACTGTGAGTTGGTTACTTACAAGTCGCTTACAATCTTAACAAGTTGTAATAGGCACATAATTATTGTTATTGTATTGAATTGTATGTTTAAATATAGGCACTCCTACACAGTAATTTACCCTTTTTTTAAATTGTATATATGTTAATATTTTAATTGTATATATAAATGTATATTGTACTTAATAAATATATTATAGTATATATTTTTTTTATAATTACAGCGTCCGTGGCCTAGTGGGCAGACCGTTGATTAGCACTCGAATGGGTGCTGAAAGTTTAGATTCCCGATTACATTAGGTGGGTATTGACTTTCTTGCAGTCAGTACGTCGTGTTACGGGGAAATCAGCAGGCAGTAACTAACGAGCCGCTCGATGCTCGCTTTGAGTGCTCCACCCGGCTGTCGGTTTTTTAGCGAATCCTTTGAGTGTTACGCGGTTCGGTCAGTATAATTTTAAAACACAGCGTAACATGACCGATGCGTAACACGTTCGATGCGAATGTTACATTACACCTCGTAACGTAGGTCAGTACCCACCTTAAACGCTCTAACGGTGAAGGAAAACAACGTGATGAATTGACCAGTCATTCCTCTGGATTAAGCCGACTATGTTGTGAGTGTATATCCTGGGCAACCATGCGAAATTAAAAAAATCCCAGTCACAACTCACTGTCATTACGCCAGTCCTATGCAGTAAAATGTTTAAAGAGTGGTTAATACGCTGGGAGTATACTGTACAAATCATCCAATAACGGCTGCAAAGGCCTAAAAGAGCTCATCTAATTATTTTATTTTCAAACCCAATCGAGAATACACTAAATAACAAACACTAAACCAACAGTGACGGTTTTATGTGAATTAGGGTATAAAAGCGCCAATTTTATGTTTTGTATACTCGTCATTAAGCGGATCCTTGAATCTCGATTACCGCTTAAACTTCGCCCTAGATGAGATTAAACCACTAAGCGCCTAATTGAAAAATATATTTTGTAATAAAGTCCAAGGGTTTTATTCTCAATAATTGTTTTTAATAAATCCGCTTTCAGCAATATTCAAGTATATAAGAAATAAGTATATTATACTGTATTGTAGGTACTATTTGCAAAAAATGGTTGAAAACTTTTTTCAAGTGCTAAATATTAGATACTTAAGTAAAATCATTAACATATGTGCCCTGTAGGGTTCTTTTTTGATGACTCATTATATTTTTCTCGTATAAGATTGTATAATATTTTGGTTAAAAAAAATTGTACCTTGTCTTACAGAGTTACTTTAAAACAATTTTGCAGATTACAAAGTGTATAATAATATCAATCAAGATGGCTTAGAAACAAACATCCCTTCGATAATAAATTATACAATGGACGTATAAAGTCATTCAAACTGCCATTTCTAAGTCTTAATAGTGCGATAACAGACTGCAATTTCAAAGCACTATCAGTTGGCTATTCACATCCAAATATCTTGTGACCGCTTTTATTATTACACTAGTAAGTAACTAGAACTAAACTATATTTTAGCTATAAAGCAAAGAAATATTAATATTTGGTCGTACTACAGTTTGAAATATTTTTATTGTGAATAAATTTTTCAACAATGTTTTCTGAACGTCGCGTCATGTCTATTTGATGCCTACCATCGGGGACTAGCCAGCGATAAAAACTAGCGTAAGAAACTCGCATGGGAACATTTTTTACCAAAAAATGTGAAAAACTATTGTATTCAGCTATGGTATTTTTTTATATCGTTATATCGTCTGTCAGGCTTTTAAATTTGTTTCAGTCTGTCCAATTTACGTAAGCTCATGTCCCTTGCATTTGTGTATATAAATGTTGCATTTGTAAATGTACCATTCCCTTATCTTAATGTATACGAAAAAATCATATTTTCAATTTACTATATTGAAGATATTCTTGATTAAAATAACGTAGAAACGTGCCAAGTTAAGAAATAGTAAAAAACCGGCCAAGAGCAAGTCGGACTAATGGATAGATTCCGTACTAATAATAAATAGTATACAATTACGTTTGTTGTATAGAAGTAACCTTAAATTATTTATTATTTAGTTTACTCTATATTAAATATTTATGGTTATAGCAGTAACAGCACTTCAACTGAAATTAATGGTCTACCTGGAATGTTAAAGAGATTCAGCCTGATGACAACCGAATACACGAACGTACATACAGCAGCTCAATAATAGGGTTTCGTTTATTCCGTTTCGTACTCAAAGGGTACGGACCTTAAAATCCTAACTAAATTATTTATTATTGAGCTTACTCTGTATTTAGTATTAGTTTTTATATCAGCGACAACACATAATTTTAATACACAGGGGGATTCATGGTACATATATTAAGCCGAATATAGTGTAAACAACTCATATAAATTACTTAAAATAACTCAAAAAAATTAAAGGTCTAAAATTACCACAAGGAGTGAATCTTACTATGTTGTTGCTCACCGGTTCCTAGTCTATACACACATGCACTGGTCGTTAACGTAAGACCTGACCCGCAGGCTGATTATGTAACTCACAACAGCAATTCGACAGGCGTAAATTGTACAATAATTGTGTACAATATCGTTGTCAAGTGTATACGTTTGATAGCGATATTGTAAACAATTATTGTACAAATTACGCCTGTCGAATTGCTGTTGCGAGATACATAATCAACCTACAGGGGGCTTATTATGTATCTTGCAACAGCAATTCGACAGGCGTAATTTGTACAATAATTGTTTACAATATCGCTGTCAAACGTATACACTTGAGAGCGATATTGTATACAATTGTACAATTCACGCCTGTCGAATTGCTGTTGCGAGATACATAATCAGCCTACAGGGGGCTTATTATGTATCTTGCAACAGCAATTCGACAGGCGTAATTTGTACAATAATTGTTTACAATATCGCTGTCAAACGTATACACTTGAGAGCGATATTGTACAATTGTTTACAATATCGGTGTCAAACGTATACACTTGAGAGCGATATTGTATACAATTGTACAATTCACGCCTGTCGAATTGCTGTTGCGAGATACATAATCAGCCTGCGGGATTGAAAACTCATCTGTTTTGTGACTCTTATGGAGATCTTTAATCGTGATTGTCGCGTTATGGTACGTAATTTATATGAGACAAATAATGCTTTACAGGTCATTTTCTTCACACTTTATTCGGCTTAATATATGAACCATTAATGTGTAGCACGGTAAGATATACGTAGATATGGCTTGATGACCGACAAACGAATAAACGTACATATTAAATATAGGAAAGTCTCAATAATAGGGTATCGTTTATTTCGTTTCGTGCACAAAGGGTGCGGAGCCCTAGAAATAATGAGGCATTTTTTTTTAATATTCTGTGTAATATTTATTTACATTTAAAGTAAATATTGAATTAATTGCTGTCTGCTGTTAATATATCGCTGACTACTGTTAATTAAATAAATTATATTACTGTATCTGATGATTTGCACGCCACTCGAATGGCAGAATGTATAGACACATTGTTTTACGAAACTAAGATCTTTTGTACCTACTTACATTCATGCAATAAAATATATTATTATTAAAATAAATAGCTGAAATGACAAATAATGTATGAAAGATTAATGTCATAAATATATTCCTTTCTAAAAGTGGGCGGTTTGAATGTGGGTTTAAAGTATCTAAATACGGATTTGTACCTGTGGACATATTCCAAAGCTGGAAAGTAGACCAACGTGAGGTTTCCAGACATTTATATTCTGGGAAACACTCAGCCAGCTATATCAGTCTAGCCCACTTTTCAATAGCTCGGGATAGTCAGATCATATTATAGAAATCAATAAACGTCATAAAACAGCATAAAATATTAATAAAAGTTGAAATACTACAATGTATAATATGTACGTGTGTTGTAAAAAAACGTTAGTGTATTAAACATACGCATTTTTTATATTTCGGTATGCAATGGGTAAACCCCTATTATTAAGGTCCGTATTAATAAAGAAGTCTCAAAACCAACCTCACTTGAGAACCTATTTGACAGATAAAAAAACTGTTCGTTTGACTTTTAAAAATAAACGCTTCACTTATGTTACATACTTTAATTTTTATCTTTTTTAAAACGTAAAAATAAAGATATAAAAATATAGATTACACTTATTTTAATGTTTTTTTCTGTAATCTATAATATGAATGAAGAAAAGAACTTAAAGTACTATGTAACATTAATAAAGTTGTTCGCTTTTAAAAGTGAAATGAAACGTTGTTTTCTGTCATATAGGTTCTCAATTGAGGTTGGGTTTGAGATTTTTTTTTATTAATACGGGCCTTACGATATAATATTATAAACAATTTCAAACACGATGTCAAAAATTGCGAACGCAAACAATAAATTTTTTTATATTTATTTATTTTCATAAAAGTACATAAAATGTTGTTATTCAACACTCCAAAAACCATAAAGGTTTGTCCGGAGTAGACAAGTATTATACAATAATAAGATAGTTATTTAAACAAAACTTGATAACCTATTAGGTGAATAGTAGGCGGTCCACCCACGTGCGATAATCGGTGGCCGACTTTTTGTAGCTGATAAATAGAACCTACTGATTGCAATAGCGCTACGTCATGAAAAATCTGGTCAGAAATAAAAAAGAGTAAAAATCTGTCCGATTAACGATCCTACAAGAGAACGTAGGCTTGTAAAGGCTTTTCAGTCGCACGTAGATTTCCGTAGCTCGTTCGTAGACTTCTCGTAGACCGTAGCGGGAAAGTACTACGGCTATCACCAAGTATTATTATCAATTTTGCTTTCACCGTATACTAAATGTCAATAACAATAGTTTAATAATAATAATAGTCCTCTAGCACCTCACCCCTATAGCCCAGAATCTTTTCTTATAACCATTCCTTGCAATATTCCTACACTAACCGTTGGTACTCCCTGCCTAAAACTTGTGTGACGGGTACCAGACAACGGAAATATACCTATTTATTATATTTAATATATTTTATCACACCTGGAAACACTGAAAACTTATTTGTTCCTTGGCGCGCATCAAACCTGCGACGTCCGGCTAGATCACCGACGCGTCGAACCACTGAGCCAAAATATAGGCCTTTTTAGTAATTTATAATATGGGACTATATAATAAACTAGCCTAGTCCAGAGGAATGACTGGTCAATGCGACTGGGGCCAACCATGTGCGGGCTTCTTCGCGATTTTCCTTTACCCATAGGGCATCCGTATAATACTTGAGATATGAAAAGGTCTCATTGGTACATACCACAACCGGGTAATCGAACCTGTTATCTTTCAAGTACTAACTAACGGTCTAGCCACTAGGCTACAGACTCTTTCTAATTACATACCATTGTTATTCAATATGCAATACCTACGATAATTATTGATCACGAATGACCAAATGCCTTTTTTTATAATGCCTCCTACACTGATTTCGGTGACGGTGGCCGGTTTCATTGAAACTAGTACGCAGGAGTTATTTTATAATACCCAGGTATGTGCATTATATACAGAAGGACTCTCTCTTCCTTCACTCTCGTAGCCCAGTGGGACGGATAACCGACACGACTGGCGGGAGATCAGGCGCAGGGCAGACTTTTTACATGCTCTTCCGACGCATGGATCATCTTTCTTGTCAGACAATCTGGTGATTAGCCTGCATTGTTCTAAGCAAACTTGAAAACAACGTTTTTGTTGTTCCAACGCGGAAATCGAACCCACGACATCGGGGTGGAGAGCGAAGCTCTGAACCACTAGACCACGGATGCGTTGTCTTTACTTTACAATAAAAGTTTCAAATGTATATGCATTTTCTATAAATATCATTGAAATGCCCTCAACGTGATCAGTTTTATCTATCCCGTATATTGAGTTTATGAACGAGCCGATAGATTTTCCATTTCCTTTGCAGCAAAGTTGACGGCAAGGCCTGCGCCGCTTTATACAATTTATAGATAAAATAAGAGTTAAATAATTTCTGTCGGGACTACGATGACGCACATTCTTATCTTTATATTGTAACCATGGCCCCGATTCAAGATGCCATAGCTATTATCAATTACGAAAAAAAATTAATGGGATTTGACATAAGGTTCGCTAAATGACACACGAATTCGTTTGTCTCTTAGCGAAGCTTATGTCAAATCCCATACATTTTGTTTTCGACTTCATAACTGATAATAGCGATTATATCTTGAATCAGGGACAATTCCTATGAGATAAGGTTCATCGTCATCGTTTCAGGTATAACGTCCACTGCTGGACATAAGCCTCCCCCAAAGTATTTCATGGGGAGTAGTCGCCTATACTCGTCACATTAGGCAGGCAGGTTGGCGAGCGTGGTTAGATAATAACAATGTCTACGAAAACGCTGTTGCACATTTCCCGATATATTATGCTCAAACTTACAAACGTATGCCCATCAGACCTTAGATGAGAGCGAAAGGTGCCCCGCCACACATATTTTGCTCTGCCGCGTTGCAGCACAAATGCTGGAAAGCGAGCGCCAATATTTAGAATTATGGAAAATTATGATCTAAACTTCAACGAAATAGATATATTATATAGACTCACGATATATTTACTTTTTACTTTAATTTTATTTAAGGTTATATTTTTTTTATTATAGCATATTGGTATTGTTGTTTGTTTATAGCGTATTGCTATTGTTTTATAGGTTTAAATGTTTTCTTTTTGGATATCTTCATGACTCTCGATGTTGTGATTTATATCAGTTTTTTTGTTGAAAGTTGACACTATTTTTGTTGGCTGTACATAATATACATTTTTTGTATCTTCAAATTATGTATTAGCTGTTAATAGATCCTTAAATAAAAATATATTCACTCCTGTTTTTCGACACCCACGGGAGAGATGGTTGTTAGGGAAGTGCTATTCATAATCGGGCACTCCACGACGGTATGGTATACGCTTACAAGATTATTATAAAAAACTAGTTCTTGACCGCCAGGTGTGAAACAGATTTTCCTTTTTCCCACCGCTTTGGAGGTTGAATTTTGGAAAATCCGTCCGTAGATGCTTACGTTATATGAGGAATACAAGTACGAAAATTTAAGTTTCTCCCAAATAGTTTTACCCTGTGTGTTTATACATCAGTCAAACCTTTAAATTATAGAGATATGTAGTTTATTATCAATAACACAAAAAAACTCCTTAAAAATAACATATATAAATTGAAACTATTTTAGGTAAATTATTATTATCTAAACTATAAACTAAACAAGTAATAAAAAAGGCTATATGTAAAAAACTATATCTAAATCGGCGGCCGCTGGTAATGTACCCAAAAGACTGGCAGTATTACCTCGCTGTATCGCTAAACTGATACGTTGGCCGAGGTAAGCGCCAGCCCTTGGGTCATTTGTCTTTTCCGTGAGTCTTTTAGATAGGTCTTTCAAAAGGCGTTTAGCACTGGGACCCCATGGACCCAAAGTCTCGACATCAAAAGGCAGAAAAATGTATCCATCGCCGATGGATTCATATTTCCGCCTTTTGTGGGTCTCGGCGTGTGCCGCCGCCGCCCCCGCCGTCTTTGCAGTGGCCGTCACGTGTGACGCTGCCAGCGTATCCACGCAGGTAGCGTCCCACACCAGCGGCTTCCCGTGGCTATAGAGATATTATATTGCAAAACATCAAATTTCAAGCTACACCGCGCTTCATTGCAATGAAACGTGCATCTTCTTCCCAAGTAAATAAAGATCAATTTTGAATAAAAACTGATAAAGCTTAGCGCCATTTCTGTCACTTTATTTATCTTTATACCCTCTTAGAAATACAAGGACGCGTATTTGGAGACAGTTACGTGCGATTTACTGAACCAATATTGTGTGATATGTCTCACAGAGCCACTTATACACGTCCTACCTCCTAACTAGTATAATAAAATGTGTATATGAATGTTTATATTTTGTTTGTTTGCGAACGCTTTTACATGTAAATCGTGAAATGCGTGGAATCGGCCACTGACATTTGAATCCTGGATTTTGGCATATAAAATATGTGCAGTAATGTACATAGGTTTCTGCGTTTAAAATTAAATGGAAATATTTTGAAATTAATTTCAATATTTGCTGAATCTTTGCAAAAATAAATAATATAGCTCCCCTCACCGATTTCGATGTCGGTAGCCGATTTCATTGAAACCAGGCCAGCTACGCAGGAGTTATTTTATAGTGCCCAAGTGTGTGCGCAATACACAGAAGCACTCTCTCTTCCTTTTACTCTCATAACCCAGTGGGACGGTAAACCGACACGACTAGCGAGAGATCAGGCGCAGGACCGACTTTTTACATGCCCAACCGACGCATGGATTATCTTTCTTGTCAGACAATCAGGTGATCAGCCTGAATTGTCCTAACCAATTATTTGTTGTTCCAACGCGGGAATCGAACCCACGACCTCCGGGTCGAGAGCAAAAATAAATGATGCAGTATCATTTATCATTTATTCAGCGTTACGAAACCTAACAAATATAACAAGCTTTAAAACGATTCATAAAATAGTTATATTTAATATTTTCCGAATCGTTATTATAATGTATGTTCAATGAAGCTACGCCATTATAAAACCTAACAAATATAACGAGTTAAATTTTATCTATCGTCCTACGTTAATTACTAAAACAAAGCTTTAGCAATTTAAATTTTGTCGTATAGCCCCAAAATTATTATATGAAAAGTTTATCGAGAGTTGTGTTATCATAGAGTACAACTTTAGAGATTGAACTTGTTGAAAACTGATGTAAACATTGGCCAACAATGGGTGTTTCTCCACTTCCAGACCGGCTCCGGGACGAGCCGGTAAGTGAAAATTCACGGCTATTTTTTTACATATTGGCTTTCCGGCATCCGGTCCGTTACCGCGTTGGGCCGGTACGGGAATGATATTTAACAAATATGTAGCCGGATTGTTGCAACTTCAGGCCAGAGCCGGGATGGTAAGTGAAAATTCATGGCTATTTTCATCCAGCATCCGGTCTGTTCCCGCGTCGGCCCGGTACCGGAATGGTAAATAACAAATAGGTAGCCGGACTGTTGCAACTTCAAGCCAGAGCCGGTACGGTAAGTGAAAAGTCATGGCTAATAAACCTCCGGTGCAGTGCAATTGCGGCTTTAGGCAGTAAGTAAAAAACAATATGTATTTTTTTTATATTTTTGCTTACGGCCAGCGGTGATATTCCTATATCGGGTTGAAGTGGAAAAACGTCCATTGTCTACAAAACTGCTTTTAAATTCAGAAATGTTGCTCTAACCTTTAAACTTTCCACGTTCCCATCGTCTTAGGAATACAGATGTAGAACTAGCATGATGAGAGGTGAATTTCAAAAGGGGTGCTATTTAAAGCAACGCTTTGGTATATAATGTTGTTATTTAATATTTACGTCACAGTTACGTAATTTTCTATCTTATAAGTGACTAGATAAAGTCCGCGGCTTTGTGCGGATATCCTACGGGAACCGAACATTTAGCAACGAAGAAGACATAGAAAGTAGCATAAGTCCTGTGGTCTATATAGTAATAATACACTAAATACTTGCACTTTTTTCCCACTTTATTAGTTATTTTACAAATTATATAAATTAAAATGTAGATAGAATCTACCTACACCTGATGATGACTATGTCGAAACCGGTCGTGTATTTTAAGAAATATTTTTTAAAATAACTAATGAAGTGGGAAAAAAGTGCAAGTATTTAGTGTATTATTACTATATAATATGTATCTCCATTAAGAACCTACGGTACATTCAATGACTTATCCTGTGGTCTACTCTCTACTAAAAAGGTCCAGATACTTAGGAGTGTATTCAGTGCACGCATCTCTTTACTCTTTTAATGTTTCTAACATTCATATTTATATTTAAAATAGCCTGTTTTTTGCGCATAGGTATAATTTAAAATTAATTATACTTTATAAAAATAAAAGTTTTACTGTTAAATTATATTATTAATTAATTAAAATATATGACTAATGAGGTTAGCCCAAAGAACCCTCATAAAGTCTAACTCACAAATTAAATAAATTATGATCACGTTACGTATGGTAGGCGACCACGAGATATAAATTATTAAGGTTTATTTTATGTAGTGTTGAAGGGTTAGCTGTAAGCGGTCGAATAGTTTGATGTAGAGGGGTCATTGACATTATTGTTTATTAACATTATTGCAGCAATAGCTTTAGAGCTTTTCGTTATATTATACAAGTTTGGCCAACTACGACGGTACAGCAGGCTTACTCCCGACACAATCGAGAATTGAATCAGTTCGATCTCAACGGCTTTTGATATTTTATTTGGTGGATTACTTTGAAACTAACCAGGATAAAGAAAATCATTAGATCGTAACTTTATGTACTCCCGACCATATCAATCAACTGAGAATCAAAATAAACAAACGTCAATTTATTCAGGAGTACGCGGCCAGATCGAATCTGAATCAAAATCGAATCAGTTTGGAGAGTAAGGCCCCAGATTTACTATATCGAAAGTTTAACTTTTACGCCGTGGTTAAATTGCCAACGTAATATCATATGTTTTTGAATGTACTGTAGGTTTTTGATGGAAATACATAATACACAGTAATGATACACAAATTACTTGCACTTTTTCTACTTTATTAGTTAATTAACATTAGATTTATTAAAATACACGACCGGTTTATATTAAGTCATCATCAGTATTTTAATGAATCTTATGTTAATTAACTAATAAAGTGGAAAAAGTGCAAGTAATTTGTGTATCGTTACTGTGTAACGTAATATCAACTGTATAGGCTTAAAGAATTTATTTTCATAAAGGAAACAATATAACATGAGAACAAGTAGTATGTACAAACGATTTCCACGATCTACTCGTAATGGCGTGAAAACGCTTCAAGACAAATGACCTCCGTAGCGCAGTGGTTCAGCGCGTTGGTCCTCGACCGAGAGGTTGTGGGTTCATATCCCGCCGAGGGGACAAAAAGTTTTCAATGTTCCCGGATCATGGATGTGTATTAATATAGTAAATATATGTATGGTATAAAAGTATTAAATATATATGGTACCAGTAACACAAGTTCTTGGGAAAGTATCACACAGCACAGGGCCAGATTGACGTAGTGTGTAGCGTCTATAGATATTTTTTTGTTGTTACTATGTGCAAAATCTTTAAACACCCACGATACCAATGGGTATTCATCTCTTGATTTATTTGAACGATAAAAAAAAAACTAGCGGCGTTCTTGGCGGTAAATGTCAACTGCGCTTCTTCACCTCGTCTCGAGTGGCAAGCCTTGCGAGTTGCGGCGTATAGGAAGCATATACCATAGGCTTATACAACTCCAGTGTCATTATGTTGACACAATTCATTTGTTATGTTTATAGTTGTAAAAAACATAACACAAATGAATTGTGTCAACATGTTTAAGGTATTTAAAATGATGTGACAGTAATAGCTAATACTGTGTTGAGCGAAAACATTAATAATATCAATAATAATATCTATGGACGCTTCACACCACGTCAATCTGGCCCTGTGCTAAGTATCCGAAGAACTTGTGTTACAGGTACCAGACAACGGAAATATATTTAATACTATTATACTATACACATATTTAAGATTTTTATTATATTATACACAAATTTAATACACATCAATGACCCAGGAACATTGAAAACTTTTTGTTTCTTCGGCGGGATTCGAACCCGCGACCTTTCGTTCGAGCACCAACGCACTCAACCAACTGCGCTACGGAGGTCGTCATTAATAACTAGCAGGGACGAAATAATATAATATATCTATAGACGCTTCACACCACGTCAATCTGGCCCTGTGCTAAGTATCCGAAGAACTTGTGTTACAGGTACCAGACAACGGAAATATATATTTAATACTTATATACTATACACATATTTAAGATTTTTATTATATTAATACACAAATTTAATACACATCCATGACCCAGGAACATTGAAAACTTTTTGTTCCCTCGGCGGGATTCGAACCCGCAACCTCTCGGTCGAGCACCAACGCGCTGAACCACTGCGCTACGGAGGTCGTCATGGATGGATCAATGGATATGAAATTTCGGATACGGATACGGATATGAATATTAAGCTATTTCTGCTTGTTTCCAAAAATCGCGGTTACAGAAATTAAATTTTGTTTACCTTTTTACAGTAGCAAAACTTTTATTTCGGATTCGGTTACGGTATTTTTTATATCGGATATCCGATTGTTTCGGTTACGGTTACGGACCTCCCTAACATGCCTGATAACTAGTCATTAAAATTAAAAAAACATATATTATACGGTCGAATTGAGAAACCTCCTCCTTTTTTGGAAGTCGGTGAAAAATACAACAAGGTGTAAAATAAATGGGTGATAATACTTTAGGATATGTATGTGCCTCCTATGTAGAGTATACTGTGAAAGTACCAGCGCTGATAGATTTACTTTTGACTTTCATGTTTGTATGAGAAATGCCCATTGGCTGGGATTTTCACAGTAAACTCTATGGGACCCATACACACTCTAAAGTATTATCACTCATTAATAGTATGTATTAGATATCATAAGGTATTTTTACAACAAACACAAATGAAACAGAATGAAAACAAAGTCAATAGTTGATAAAGATATGTCGCCGACATGAAATTTAGTGGATATATAAAACACTAATATAATTTGTAAAAAAGGCTATAAATATTTTAAATTGCCTGTTTAAAAGCGGATGTCCGATTAACATTTCTCGTGTTTTAAAAGTTTTCTGACAACTAACAACTTGTTGTGTAAACATTACAACAATTTATGAATGTAAACATTCTAAAATTATACGTGATGTGGCTTTATGATTGTTATTAATTACTACATAGTTCGTAATATATTCGACTTACCAGCGCAGCCTGAGTAAAATGGTTCACAGACGTTCACCCGACGGCACCGGCCGCATGGTGACCGTCGCACATGGTGAAATACGCGCACACTTGGGGCAATAATCCACAGAAAAATCCAGGGCAGTCTGTCAAAAAATGTTCAAAATACGGTTCAGGAATATCACGATCGTATGTTTACTTGGGACAGAGACCCGCACGCGTCCGGAGCACCCACGAGATGCACAGCGACTGCCGCCCGCCCACAGTTCTGGCTTTGGGCGGGCGGCGCGCCCCTTCGTCCCGCTTTGCTACCTTAAATTCTTCGCCTAATACAACTTCAAACGTACTCGCGAGGGCTTTATTCACGACATTTATACTTCCTTAACGTACGTAACGTAACATATTTATTAGCGGAGTATTTTGTATTGTTTTATTATTCGAAGCGACTTCGCTGGCGAGGAAACGAGTTTATAGGCATTGTCGAGTACGAATGTACATATTCTGAAAACGAATTCGTACAGTTTTGTAATATATATTACAATTTACAAAATATTATAAATATACTTTAATTAAAACAAACGTAGTAAGTTATTCGAGACGAATTGAAATTCATCAATTTGAATTTATAATGGCTTTTTTAATAATGACATAAAATGTAAAATTTAATTTTTTGAAAATCGTGAAAATATTATATATGATTTTTTATTAAATTGTGTTTTTGATAACTTTAGAAATGTTTCAGGACATTATAATAAAATTATAATGTAATTAGCTGACAAGTGTAGCACTTTTGAACAATATGGGCGTAATACGATTAAAATCCGGAACACCGGGTCAAAGACCGTGTAAATATAAGTAAATCATACGAACTTTTTTCTTTAATGATTTCTTTTTAGTACAAAATTTCGAAGAAAAAAAAATTCGTATTAATTATGTGCTTTTCAAATACGTAATTGGAACAATTTTCCTGTTACACTTTTTGTCGGAAGCATTTTTAATAATAACTTAAGTCGTGTAAAGATTATTGGGAAAATAATTATTGTTCAACAAAAAGTATTTAATTAAAAAGAAGTTAAATAAATTATTATCCTATTTGTAGAATAAAATAAATAAATTATAAATAAAAAACCTACCTACCTGCTTTAAATTTTTTTTTATTTAAATTAAATTGACTAGCTGACCCGTGCCCACTTCGTTGAGCATACAAACCGTTTAAACATTCCCTGGACTCCCACGAATATTTTAAGACCAAAAATTGATGAATCGGTTCAGGCGTTCTGGAGTTTTAGCGAGACTAACGAATAGCAATTCATTTTTATATTTATGAAGAATGTTTTCGGTCATTATCAATCTATCTGTCCCACATGGACAATTTCTCAATCTCAATTTCATCGCTCAGTTTCCAAGAACTTATATTAACCCGTGCTTAATAAAATAACGAACATTACTTAGTATCTTCGTCCTTTTCTGGCAAGTGACTATTAACGAGACAGACATACAATAGCTTATTTATAGCTTAGGGGGTATGTGATGTATCAGATTTTGGTAGTGGCACGGGACCTCCCAGTGGACTGTCAAACTCGAGCTGAAGTCTCCCACGTGCAGGCCTGTCTATCGATCAGCACTGGCACCCGGTATCCCTGTAACCTACATTCGAGGATCCCATGAGACTAGCAAAGGTTTTGTGTGGTGAGCCCGCTCTTTGTGTCTCTTTGTTTAAGTTTTTGGGTCACTAGCTGGCGGCGCCCATTAATCATACTTACCTATTTAATAGCCTAACGACGCTTATTGAAATGGATAAAATGGAATCACGCGGGAACCGTACCGTTTTCTGCGATTAATGTAGGTTATGTGTTTATCCAGCATGTAATCTACTAGTGTACCAAATTTCATTAAAATTCATTTAGTAGTTTTTGAGTAAAAGCGTAACAAAAATCCACAGTTACAAACTTTCAGGTTTATAATATTAGCACAATACAAAGTCATGATACTGCGTTTAAAATATCCATATACGAGTAAATCATAAAATATGAATTCAAATTGCTTTTACAAATTTTTTTACATCGTCCATCTTTATTACTATGTAAATTTTGAACTTTACGACGAGCAAAAATAATGTAAGCCGCGCAGGTCACTTTTCGTTATATTTTTATGAATTCTTCCCCCGAGTCTAAACACGCGTTATCACCATCATCACCTGTACACTCCGTGTCCAAATTGCTCGTGTAACCGCTTATTTTGTCATAAAAATTTTATCCTATGTTTCAAGAGGAAAAACCACAATCGATGAAGTAGTTTTCGCGTGGAAACGTGAAAAACAAACGAATATGTATGTGTTTATGTTGATTCAAAGTGACTCCTAAAGTTGCATAATATGTTATTGAATAAATTTTCTTTCGTGCAACCAATTTTTGAGGCTGCCTACGACTACGGTTTCGACTTTCGTTCCCGATAAACTTACCTCCGTTTCGACCCTGGTACATACTACAGCTACAGAGCAGTCGATCGATCCACTTTGATATTTCATGTGGTGTCTAAGGCCCGATTAATAAACCATTCTTAAACTCGTTATCGAGGATTGCGATCGTAAGCTTTACTTCAGAACCTATTTTACAGATAAAACAAAGTTTCGTCTCAGTTTTAAAAATAAGCATGTTTACTTATGTTACATACTTTCATTTTTTCCTTTTTGAAATGTAATATTCGTAATAAAGATTATTCTGATTATAATATTTACCTAAAATCTATATTACGAATGTAACGTTTCGAAAAGGAATCAATTTAAGTATATATAATACTAGCTGACCCTTGCCCACTTCGTTGAGCATAAAAAGAGTTTATGATGAAATTTAACTAAAAAAAAACAACGTGGAACCCGCAACGCGGGAACCCGAAATCCGAAACGCGGGAACCCAGATCCGCAACGCGGGAACCCGGAACCCGCAACGCCGAACCCGCAGCATGGGAACACGAAACCCGCAACGCAGAACCCGCAACGCGGAAACCCGGAACCCGCAACGCGGGAAACCCGGAACCCGCAACGCGGGAACCCGGAACCCGCAACGCGGAACCCACAACGCGAAACCCTAACGCAGAACCCGCAACGTTCACGAAAACGCTGTCAAATGAAATAAATAGTATCGTATGTCCGTCTACTTGCGCTACTTCCTCACCAATTTTCAGCCATATCGATAAAGCCGTTCTTGAGTTATAAATAATTTAACTAACACGACTTACTTTTATACATATAGATGTATAGATTACTCTTACTAACATAAGCTAAGCCCGGTGAATGCTCCCGTCACAGTCGGTCCAGCCAATTCGGTGATCATTAGTTAGATGACGATGATGATGGTGATGAAAAGTAGCCTAAATTAATCCTTATAACTTTAGCTATCTACCAGTGAAAGTCTCGTTAAAATCGGTCCAGCCGTTCCAGAGATTAGCCGGAGCAAAGTGACACGCTGACAGACAGACATTTTTTTTTAAATTACATTTTCGTTTTCAGTAATTATCGTTGCCAATGCAAAAAAAAAGCAGAAGATATCGTTTAAAATGTCATATGCATTTAGAAAAACGTTGCTAATTGAAAGTTACAAACTGACACTTCAATTTTATTTATTTGTATAGATGTATAGATTTGGAAAACCTCCCCAATCTTGGCGTTTCCACTGACGCGGAGCGGGGCGCATAGGAACTTAGTGGTTCCCAATCGGAGATTTCGAGCATAGTGATTGGTCAATTCGGGTACCGCAAGCTCCTGTCCGCCTCGCCCCGCGTCAATAGAAACGCAGCCAAACGTCTATAACGTCTAACGGTCGTCATGGTAACGACGTTGTTTACAAATGGAAAACAAAAATTATGAAATGCTATACATACCGTATTTATATCAGCTTTAACTATTTGGATTCATGTTTTTGTTAATCCTAATAATTTTATTAATCCAAATAGTTTAAGCTGATATAAAAACGGTATTTATAGCATTTCATAATTTTTATTTTCCATTTGTAAACAATGTTGTTACCATGACATGACATACATGACACCCGTGTCATATAAACTGGCAACGACGTGAATCGATCGAGCCCAGGTTCAAACCCCGCGTGACCATCACGTATTTTCTTCTTTTTTCTAATTTTCTGCTTATTATTTTCAACATTTTCTTTCATAATAACCTTTTCGTGACAATAACGAACATACCGTAAAAAAAAATTGCGAAATTGGTCAAGCCGTTGTCGAAGCGCACACGATGTAAGAAATTTTGGAGGTCGTTTTTTTACCCTTTGGGCTACATTTTTGGGGTTTTAGTAAGGAACCCTACTTTTTTTAAACATATAATATAGCCTATGTTCAGCGCTAGGAATGTAGCTTTCCAACGGTGAAAGAATTTTTCATATTGGTTCAGTGGTTTCAGAGCCTATTCCATTCAAACAAACAAATAAACAAACAAACAAACAAACAAACAATCAAATGTTACCTCTTTATAATATTAGTATAGATATAGGTGTAACATGAGTAAAGTGGTTATTTTTTTTAAAAAAGGAAACGAATCATTTTATCTATCAAGTAGGTTCTCAAGTAGAGCTTGCGATCGCAATCCTTGAGATCGAGTTTGAGAATGGTTTATAATTACGGGTCTAAATTAGCGATGCGACAAATCCAGCTCTTCGTAATTCGCGTGCTGAAATTCGATAATGAGGCTTAATGCTGTGGCCTACCGCAGGCCAGATTAATGTAGATCTGGGACTCAGGGGCGATAACTTCGCGTTCAAACCGCGGATTTGAATCCCACCAAAGGAACAAAAAATTCCATGTTTCAAGGTCATCGATGCTTAAATTTATGTGTTAGGTATTGACCTATTAATTAAATATCACTAATAACACCTTATCATTTAACTGTTCAATTATTGTATTAAAACAGTTAAATATTAAGGTGTTAACAGTGATATTTAATTTCTCATTTTTCTCTTTAACGAAAATGTGTATCGCTTATAATAAATCGACGTACATATTATTATAAAATATTTTTCATGCGATCATAATAATGCACGGCGTGAATGAAATATACCGTTCATAACATTCTTATGAATAAGAAAAATGGAAACTATATCCATGAAACGTGATGTATGATGTGTGATGTAGTGATGACATCACGCGCGGCTGGCTCTGCAGTCGATGTGGTAACGCGTAGGCTGGGGGACGTTCACGCCCTATAAGGTACGATTCAATAAGCCTGTGATATTGAAAAATTACCGTCTACCGTAGATAGGTAATACATACATGTAAATGAAGCAAAAAACTGTGTATATGTACATACGTGAAAATTTAAAATATAATATAAGCATGAATTACTGTCGAGTTTCGATCACAGGCTGATCTCTAATTTATATACAGGATTCGTGGATGATAGTTTGAAGAGAAAAAGTTTTGGCACCTCATATAAATTACTTAAAATATGCAAAGGTCTAAAATGACCACAAGGGGAGAATCTTACTATGCTGGGGCTCGCTGGCTCCTAATCAAAACACACGAACGCACTGGTCGTTTACCTAAGACATGACCAGGATTGAAACTCATATGTTTTGTGACTTTTATGGAGATCCTTAATCGTGATTTGTCGCGTTATGGTAAGTAATTTATATTTAGTGCCGAAACAAAAAATGCTCTACGAGTCATTGTCTATTACCCCTATATTCGGCTTAATATATGAACCATGAATCATTTTGTATTGCGTTAATACATCTATCTGATCCCGTGGTAAGTTATTTACCGCAACAGAACTCCTAATATTTTTACTATACTGGATGTCCTGGAAACTTGGAAACTTTTTGCTATGTAAGCGGGATTCGAACCCGCGGCCTCCGTCATGCGCCACAGAGTAAATAAATCACACATAAAATTTAAATATATTATTTAGAACAATGTTCGCAGAGTCTACATCCTCATGCAACCTGCTTGGTGGTGTGGGGCATTGCACGATCGTGTTAACATTATTGCTTGTGTGGTGGTGGTGTTTTCACGTTTTTGCTTGCGAGTATACGCATAAGCAGTGTGGGAAGGACGCATGCCTTTGCGTACACCCACTCATCTGCTAGCAGGTTGTGGTTATAATTTTCCGTGTCAATATGCCACGGAAAATTATTATATTACTAGATTTATTATATTTAAATTTTATGCCATGGATTTCCTCAAAGTGAGGCCTGATTTCATTATAACTAAATCACACACATCCCGACTCACGTGTGCCTTCTTCCACGAAACAACCGTCTCACTCTACGCAGGTATTTACTGGGGCTTGTGTAAAACACATAAACGTCACTCTTCAGCAGTAAATAAAATAAATAAATCTCTTACTCCCGCGGCGTAGACAGAACCGCCAGAACTTTTGCTTGAATATTTTATAACAACATTAATTCTCGTCTCCGTGATTGATGGCTTGGGTGAAAGTAATATATATGTCGCAGTCATCTGATTGAATCCGCTATTTAATTGAATGACTAGCGCTTTCATTGAATCCTGTTTTTACCAACAAATTTTAGAATCCGAGACTAGGACAGCCATTTAATATTTTAGTTTTAAACTTCGAAATTTCCGAGTACTAATAAAACGAACATTAAAGTAAATTAATCAAAAAATATATCAACACATTGCTATCTGTACGAGCCGTTTGACTCCATTTTATAACCGCCTAGTGATTCAATTAAATAACCAGATTCAATAAGATGACTGCGACATATATATTGGCAGTATTAATTAAACTTTTCTTATTAAAAAAATATCTAGGGTAAAAGTCGGAAACTTATAGCATACTGCAATTTCAAATAACGATGTAGTATAAAACAAATTACAATCTGTAGATAAATATGTAACTCAAAATAAATCTGGAATCAGTTTCTCATATGGAATATCTAGTTTCAGCGGTTTTATTAAAATTGTGGCAACGTATAAGAGTTCATTTGTTTGGTAACTCGAATATGCGGGTGAACCTGGATAATTAAATATTGTAGGTTTTTGGTTAAGTCTGGTTTTTGTTTAAGTCCCATTTGACTTTTGCGACTTTCTTGTCTTATATTTATATAACTTAGGGCTTTCTAACACGCTTTTATAAGCTTGGGTTCTATGTATATATTATTTATGTAATATTTCGGCATTATTTTCACCAAATTCAAAGTCAAATTTCAAATAAATCATATTTGAAATGCATACGTAGGAAGGACTAATGAAAATACATTAAGGCGTGTTTTTTCTACATTTTTAAACAATTATTATTTAGATTCTTGTTTATTTTGGGTTTGGGCCGCATGCGTGATATTGGGCGTGACATAAAAATCACTGGACCGTACTGCGCTCGAGTCCCGTGTGCGCTTATCACGCTTTACAACAACATACCTAATATGAAATTATGATTTCGCCCGAGCCGCATACGGGATAAACCCGCATGCGTAACAAAAAGTTTCACCGTGACAACTTCTAGAAAAGCGGCCGTATCGCACATGCGATTTTATGATGACCTCATTGGTGTAGCGCGGTGGTGCTCAAGCTGGAGGTCGCGACTTCGAATCCCGCCGAGGGAACAACAAGTTTTCAATGTTCCTGGGTGTTAAATAATATAGTAAAAATCTTAAACGTGTGTATAATATTATAAAATGTATAATTTATACTTCCGTTGTCTGGTACCTACCTGTAACACAAGTTTGTCGGATACTTACCACGGAGCCAGATGAAGCAAAAGAACTGGCTCAAATCGTTAGATTTAGATTAACCTACTTGAATATCTCTCATTTTTTTTAAATAACATCAATTGTTATAGGTGTCCAATAACGCAAAGAAACATGTTCTTAATTTAATTTTGTTGCTATAAATACATAGGGTACTTGGATTTTGCATTGAACTTGGCACGTATTTAGATCTTCTTTATTTTTGCGGCGAAGCCCACAGGCAAGAATAATTTTTGTATTGAACTTGACTCTCCTTTTTTTACATTTATGTTTTTGGTGGGATAATATAATAATAATATAGACATAAAATTATTATTTGCGTGATAAACGCATGCTGGCCGATCCCGCATGCGTGACAAACCAACCTGCGGGCTTACTCCCGACACAATCGAGAACCGAGTCCGTTCGATATCAGTGGTTTTTCGTACTTTATTTGGTAAATTACTTTGAAACTAATCAGGATAAACAAAATTGTTAGATCGTAACTTTTTGTACTCAAGACCATATCAATCGACTGAGAATCAAAATAAAAAATGTCAATTTATTAGTAAGTACGCGGCATGATCGTATCTGAATCAAAATCAAATCAGTTTGGAGAGTAAAGCCCCTGGACAACACAACGCACATAGCATGCGTCCCGAGTGTGTTTATCACGCTTTACAATAAATGCACATAAACTATTGTTTTGCGCAAGCCACGCATGCATGCCAAGCCCACATGTGTGACAAAGTCTAAAATGGCTCTTACAGCCAGTGGGCCTTAATAAATAATATCCCTCATCAAACACATTTGTGTTGCAATAGGTTATTTATCTAAAGCTATTCCGCGAACGTTCAACAAAACCGCGTCTCTGTGTCATTTAAACTTTATCGGCTTTAGGTTACGTTCCCACTAGAGATTTTTGTGGTCGTGACAGAGAAAAATATATTGTGAATATCGTCAAATCAAAAAATTATTTATCAAGAAATAAAAATGAAAATCGGAGTGTCAAATCAATTAAAGACATTAATGGATGCAAAATTATGATTTTGATAAAACTGAGTTCAAACTGTCACTTAAACATTTTAGAATGTGTCGTAAAATACATTAATCTAAAGATCTGTATCTAGAATCAATGTACTTAATACGTTACTACATATTAACCTAAAATGTTTAAGTAATAGTTTAAACCAATGATATTCAATAAAACAAGAGGTTATAATTTTATTTTATTAGTTTGTAATTTCATTGGTTTAAACTTTCATGTGATAATAAAAATATAATGATAGTACATCTTTTTGTTTTGTTTCTGGGGGCATGTTGGGGCATTTCTCATAGAAACATATAAGTCCAAAGAAAGTCTTGTAGCGCTGGTAATTTCACAGTTAACTCTACCTAACACAGGAGGCACATACAAACCCTAACTCACTTATTTTACATCCTGTATATGAAATGATATAAACAAGAGGTAGTTTATAATTTCATCTAAAAAATACAAATTTTGAAAGAATATTAAAATGTGCGCTCTGCGTCTATGTGCAATTAGTCCCTAAATACATCTAAAACCCATCTACTAAGTCCCACTACTATTATAAATGTGAAAGTTTATTTCTCGGTGTGAAATGACGCTTGCCTTTATTGAAACCAGCGCCACAACGTTTCATAATATCAGGTGAACCGAACTATTTTACGTGAAGTTGAATGCCGAGCTGTATTCAAATGTTTAAATGAAGTCTATTGATCGAGTAATAATGTAGGTTCTGATTACAGCGTTGAGCGTTTCGCTGCTCTGCTATTAATCAAATAATTATGAATAAACACTAATGTATTACGTTCATTAAATTAATATTAAACGACCAGGTTTCATAATGGGCTGCCCGCTTTTCCCATTTATTATCAATAATTTATTTATTCATAATTTCTGTAATTATTTCAAATTACTGGGTAAAAGGAGCACCTTTTACCTGACTTCGGCGAAGCCAAAAGGAAGGGTAATAAAAGGGATGTTTGTTTGTTTCCTCGCAGCGACTAAACTGCTAGTCCGATTTAAAAAAAACTCAGGTGTCAATCGATTCGTAATTCTACCGCGAGTAACATAGGCTATATACAGTTTGAAAATTTTTGGATTTCGTAAATACAAGACCACGGCCTTGACCATTTATGTACATATGCGGGAGATCAGGCGCAGGACCGACTTTTTACATGCCCATCCGACGCATGGATCATCTATCTCATCAGAAAATCATGATCAGCCTGCATGGTCCTAACCTAACTTGAAAACAACATTTTTGTTGCTCCAACGCGGCGATCGAATCCACGACCTCCAGGTCGAGAGCTAGGCTCTGAACCACTGTGGTGTCATTATGTCATAGCTACATCTATGACGACCTTTATACGAGAATATCTCATGAAGCAGCCATAGCTATCAGGTGATTGTTTACACGATGTTTGTGAAGGCGCGCGTTATTTTAGTTTAGTTTTACGTGGCCGGCCCAGTAGCCGGCAGCCGACACGCTATTTGTGTACTTTTATTACGGTTATTGTTTCTATTTATACCAAAGAACACTTTATTCTGAACTAACGCCGGCGCCTTGTACGTCAGTTCACACCGAACGTGACCGCGGCGTATTTAAGCGATTCAAAATTTAACTATCATTACACAAGATCATTGCAAGAGTTCAGATTTAGAGGTACAAATAAATATAGTATTTTAGTAAATAAAGTTTTATTTTGCGCCTCCGTGGTCTAGTGGTTGAGAGCTTCGCTCTCGACTCGGAGGTCGTGGGTTCGATTACCATGTTGGAATAACAAAAAAAATGTTTTCAAGTTTGGTAAGGACAATGCTGATCACCCGATTGTCTGACAAGAAAGATGATTCATGCGTCGGATGGGCATGTAAAAGTTCGGTCCTGCGCCTGTTCTCTCGCCAGTCGTGTTGGTTTACCGTCCCACTGGGTTATGAAAGTCAAAGGAAGAGTGAGTGTCTTTGTGTCTTGCGCACACACTTGGGGGCTGTAAAATAACTCCTGCGTAGCTGGCCTGGATTCAATGAAATCGGCCATCGACACCGAAATCGGTGAGGGGAGCTATTATTAAAGTTTTATTTTGAAAAAAACTATTATAAATACTGCCAAAAGCAGCCTTGAAATAGATAGAAATATCTTTAAATAGCAACAAATTATATTATGTATTCAACAAACATTACTAATGAAAGTTAAAGGAAATAATAACAATAATAACACATAAATTGAAACAAAATGTTCTGTTTAGGGATAATAACGCTTTTAATTTTATTATAAATACCGAACCATTAAATAAAAAACACATCTAATAAAAATACAATACCGTGTCTCAGTGTGAACTGATCCTTGAATAATAATCTAATCACGTCTCAACAGTGACGTTCGCACTTGGTCTCTATTATTATATGTTTTCCGAGTTTCTTACGCCGGTTCTTCTCGGCGGGCTAGGGTTGAACCGGTGGTAGTATTTTTGTTGACTTTCCGAAAATAGCTTGTTAAGTTTAACTTGGAAATAAATTTTTTTGAATTTGAATTTGAATATATCATAGAACACTTATGAACCGTTTCAATACCCTATCTATAAGAAAGGGTAGATCATTATACAAAGTGGCAGCGGAAAGTTTTAAAATGATATCGCAATCTATCTTTGCTTATTGATAGACTAGCTGACCCGTGCCCACTTCATTGAGCATACAAACAGTTGTGATGAAATTCAATTAAAAAAAGACAAAAACCCTAACCCAGAACCCGTATAGGTCGTATTTTTACACTTTGGGCTACATTTTTAGTAAGGAACCCTATTTTTTTATATAATACTAGCTGTGCCCGCGACTTCGTTCGCGTGGTTTTTGAGTGACTTGAACCGTTTACGCAGCGCACGCTACGAAAGTCCCCAAATGTGTATAATTTTCCCCGTTTTTGTAACATTCCTCTCTGACGCTTTGCTTTTTATTAGTCGTAGCGTAATGTTATATAGCCTAAAGCCTTCCTCTATAAATGGACTATCCAACAAAAAAAGAATTTTTCAAATCGTACCAGTAGTTCCTGAGATTAGCGCGTTTAAACAAAGAAACAAACAAACTCTTCCGCTTTATAATATTAGTATAAATAGCCTATGTTCACCACTAGTAATGTAGCTTTCCAACGGCGAAAGAATGTTTTAATATTGGTTCCGTGGTTTCAGAAACTATTTAAAACAAACAAACAAACAATCAAATGTTTCCTCTTTTTAATATTAGTATAGACTTGCTGTCCCCGCGACTTCGTTCGCGTGGTTTTTGAGTGACAAACTTTTTATGCAGCGCACGCAACGAAAGTCCTCAAATGTGAATAATTTTCCCCGTTTTTGCAACATTTCTCGCTGACGCTTCACTCCTATTGGTCGCAGCGTAATGTTATATAGCCTAAAGCCTTCATCTATAAATGGACTATCCTACAAAAAAATAATTTTTCAAATCGGATCAGTAGTTCCTGAGATTTAAACAAACAAACAAACAAAAAAACAAAATCTTCCGCTTTATAATATTAGTATAGATATAGTACGTCCGAGATAAATTTAACCTAAACGAAAACAAACCAAAAACACCGAAATTTTCACATATTAAATTATTGTGCACACTTATCAATACTTTCACCAGAATTTTAAAGGATTGCACTTCATTATCCAATACGTTTTCTAGCAACTAAACAATACTTAATATGTTTAAAAATCAAATGAAAATCAGTCACAGAAAAAATACGCCATTTTGACACTGCTGATTGTAGAATAATCATTGTAGTATTATTGACCAATTAGTATCACTGACTAGTCTATGGTTGTGTCATAGACGGGATTGTTTACGTTTGGCTTAAATTTATCTCGGACGTAAGTAAAATAGGTTATTGAAATGCGCCATTTAAAAAATGTGAATTTATAACTACTGCTATAATCTACAGGAAAATAAACAACTACAACCTAGTGGGCCTAGAAGTGGTTCTAAAAGTCTGGCTTGAATAATAAACCGCGATTTAAACGAGAATTATAAGTGCTAGGTATAAAACCCCGGCGCAAGTGGCATAATGCCTTATTTTCAGTGACAAACTATTTAACACCTTGTATTAAATATGGTAGTCTACAAAGCGGAATCTGACGTCACGTCTATTGTGCATTCTTGCTTTGTTTCAATAAACCCTTTGAAATAACACGACATAAATAGGTTAGGCGTTAACTCGAATTTATACTGCAGGCGTAAAAGGACTGAAAAGAATAAATTCGCTCTTTTGTTGGCTGCTCGAATTTGGGCGTATTGCTCCCTTTGGGTGTTCTGTGTGCCTAAAGTAATTGTAAAGAAGTATTTACCTTTGTAAAAGGGACAAGAGAACAAACGAAATATCGTTTGTTCGGCTCCCAGTACCATCTTTACCAATAACCGTTTTATACAAATGAGTATTTGCTGGTAAGGTAATATGAAATATAAAATACTTACGTATAGGTATTTCAAACGCAAATATATAATTTCAGTTGACAGATTTCATATTAACATCAAATCAATTTAATTAATATAATATCTAGCTATACAACGCGAAATATTATAAATATTTATTCGCTATGCATTGCTAGATTTCTTACATTTACTAGATAAATTAGATGAATAATGTCTATGGACGTTTTACACCACGCCAATCTAGCCCTGTGCTAAGTATCCGAAGAACTTGTGTTACAGGTACCAGACAACGGAAATATATGTAATATTTTAGATTTTTTTTATTATATTAATACACATAATTAATACACAACCATGACCCAGGAATACAGAAAACTTTTTGTTCCTTCGGCGGAATCGAACCCGCGATCTCTCGCTAGAGCACCTTCGCCCTCAACCACTGCCCTACTGGAGTCATAATATAGTTAGAGTCGTAGATTTATGAAAAGTTACGCCTGATTCTATTAACTAATATCAAACCTTCTTAAAACACAGTATTTATATATCGTCTTCTGTCTTATATCATAAAATATTTTTAGCTTTTTTAATTAAACTTAACGATAAATTGAAAAACACAAAGCACTTTATATACACCAAACTGCCTTTTAACATCTAATATTCAGGGTTTAAGTTAAAAAACAACCCGTTAAAAACACGTAATTTCTAACCACTAAGCTACTTTCTTGAACAATGTAGTAGGTATAAAATGTAAAGAATTACACATAAATAAACTTAGTAAAAGCTATTTTCTAGACAAAAATGTACAAAATGTAAATTATTGTACTTACATAAACTTAGTAATTTATAGTTGCTTCGTGATACATAAAAGTTTACTGCTTCTCACGCACAAAACACGCTGACGGCTGAAATAAGCCTAAATCACAACATTATGTTGTTGCCTTAGTACCTCTTCAAACATTGTATAATTCAATATGTTACTTTTAAAACACTATGTTTAAATGTTCGTAGAAATAAGAAATAATATTATAAGTATCCAGTATTCACTACTCGGAGGTTATTGGTAATTAATATTATTATAGAGCTTTGTAAATGATGGAAAGAGAGCCCCACTATGATCTATTTAAAAGCACTTAAAATAGTTTAAATAATACGAGTACCCAATTACATTTAATTAATACAAATCTGGCTTCCCAATCTAAAAAGAAACGTGTTACCAAAAAATCATTCTTACAGTCACGGTAACATAGTCTGAAATGTCCTAAAATATGAAGAAGTTAAAAGTTAGTGGTCTATTGTACTTCTACACGAAAAATAGTGCCGAAATATTCGCATTTCAGATGTACAGTAGGTCAGGTCTTGCTTAGACCTCGAATACATATTAAGCTTTTAAATCTAGATGTTATTTTAAACGTCTAACTCTCCACTCCTGGCGTCCTTATACAATATAACATACCTGAAAAGAAAAGAAATATTGTGTTAAAAGTGCATACCATAAATACTAACAATATTGAAAGCGTACGTGATCAGCACACACACAGGGAAAAGTGAAATAAAGCTGCGTTTCTATTTATTTAACTATAAACTACGTATACAAGGAAAACAATTTAAATAAAAATAAAGCACTGTCTTGCAGTTGCGAAGGACTACTTCAGAGAGACGTCTTAGTCTGTACATAAGAGACTAGCTGTCCCCGCGACTTCATTCGCGTGGTTTTGAGCGACTTAAACCGTGTATGCAGCGCACGTAACGAAAGTTTCCCCGTTTTTGCAACATTTCTCACTGACGCTTCGCTCCAATTGGTCGCAGCGTAATGTTATATAGCCTAAAGCCTTCCTCTATAAATGGACTATCCAACAAAAAAAGAATTTTTCAAATCGGACCAGTAGTTCCTGAGATTAGCGCGTTTAAACAAACAAACAAACTCTTCCGCTTTATAATATTAGTATAGATTTGGCTGAAATCATCAAAAGGTAAGGGTCAGCTCACACCGTGATGCGACACGGCTAGGCATTTTAAGTTACCTATTCAAAATTGAACTTTATTTTCAACACATCGCAAGACTTCTAATGTCGAGCTGCACCGATCTCTGCAGTGGGGTGCAACTCAATGATAAGTATCTTATTGTGTAGAGAATAAAGTACAATTTTGTATGGCTATCTGTAAAATGCCGCACTTCGCGTCTTGTTGTTAACTGACGCCAAGATGTAAGTGAAGCCGATAGTTTAAGAAACCTCATGACACTACCGTCCTGCTAATTACAAAGAGAAAGCCGCGTAGAATCAAACGGAATATATTTACACAACTCAAGCCTTAAGGATGTTTGCCCCACCTTGTGTTTTGCGCACACACTCTATGAACCATGAATCATCCTGTATACACACGTAAGAAGTTGAAATAGTTATTTCTGTAAAATGTCGTGTGCGCGAGCATCGTAAAAATATATTCTAAAAATTTTTTAAGTATGTACTTATATAAAAAAATTGTTTAATAAACTGAAAATTAAACAACAACATTCAAAATTTCCGAATGTATACTATTTTAACGCACATTAAAGTAAATTAATCAAAATATATATCAACACATTGCTATCTGTACGAGCTGTTAGACGCTATATTATTTAACCGCGCTAGTCATTCAATTAAATAAGCAGATTCAATCAGATGACTGCGACATATACATACAACCCAAGCTTTTAGCATTCAAAATATATAATTTAATGTTTACTATTACCACTATAAATTAATTCAAGTAAAATATTTGACTAGGCGCACGGGCCACGGCACAAAATGGAGCCGGTAAAGTTTACTACAGATATAAAGGATATTACGGAAGCCTTGATTTCGGTTAAGAACATGATTTATGCATGAGCTTCATCAAACAATTTATTATTCTCCAGCTCGTAGATGTCTATTAATAATAAAATAGAACAGCACTCGGCACTCGGCAGGCTCAAAAGGTATTAATTTGTCTGTATTCTGTAGCTTTTGGCTCTCGTCTCATAGGTCGTGGGTTCGATTTCCGCGTTGAAATAACTATAATTTTGTTGGTTAATGGAATCAGGCGTTACTTTACGGAAATCCATAGCATAAAATTTAAATATATTATAACTAGCAATATCCCGTGAAAAAATTATAACCACAACCTGCTAGCAGATGAGTAAGTGTACGCATAGGCATGCGTTTGATGCACCGCCCTCCTTCCGTCACTTAACGAACATTGTTCGCAGAGTCTACATCCTGAGGATGCTCCGGGGTCGGAGCGAAACGCGCGTCGAGTTTTGCAACCTGCATGGTGTGGGGCTTTGCACGATCGTGTTAACATTATTGCTTGAGTGGTGGTGGTGTTTTCACGTGTTTGCTTGCGAGTGTACGCATAAGAAGCCTGTACGCACACTCACTCATCAGGCAGGTTGTGGTTATAATTTTCCTCGGGATATTGCTGGATATAATATTATATTTAAATTTTATAAAATTTTGTTTTCAAGGTTGGTTAAGACAACGCGGGCTGTTCATCTGGTCAGTCTCCCGAAGAAAAGCAACTGTCGTCGACTGGGTGCTGTGATGGTTCAGCAGCTGGAAGCAGAAGCCGCTAACTGGGTGCTGTTATCGCCTGGGCGTGTCCGGTGATCCAGCACCAAGCGGAGGAGATGGCAACTTGGGGTTTAAGTGCGGTGACCCTTACTCAGGAGAATCCCACATATCCCGGACGACGTCCCCAGTCAGTCGGAAACCCCTAAAGGATTTTCCCTAAAGATCCCTAAGTAAAGAAAAGGCTGTTCATCTGATTGTGCGACAAGAAATCTAATCAATTTATTACCCGACTTCGGCGAAGCCAAAAGGAAGGGTAATGATTTTGGCAGTCTATGTATGTGCATATCATGTATGTTTCCTCGTAGCGGTTAAACTACTGGTCCGATTTTAATAAATAAGATGTCAATCGATTCGTAGTGGTCCCGCGAGTAACCTCAAAAACTATCTCCAAAAAAAATTCAATTAAGATAATTGTATCGTGTTTGGTATCAAAAGATAGGTCTTGGTGAGCACATCACAAATATGTATTTAAATAATTTATTAATTGTTACAAGAAGTATATAGGAGTTCTTTCGTTACTTACTATGTAATGGTTAGTTTAATGAAAATATATTTGATGAGAAAACAGAAAAATATATTTAAAAAAAAGTTAAAAAACTATAACCCGACTTCGCAAAAAGGGGTCTAAAAAGGGTGAAACAAGAAAATAATTCAATTTGAAATCCAGATATGCATAGGTACAAAAATGGTCAAGGTAGAGCCGTGGTCGTATCCGCTAAACAAATCTAAGCGTCACCTCACACAGAAATACGGTGGAAAAAAGAGAACTTGAAAAGTAATAATATTTGTCTACTGTTGAAATATACAATCCCATTAGCGGATCACGGCTCTACCTTGACTATTTTTGTACCTATGCATATCTGGATTTAAAATTAAATTATTTTCTTGTTTCAGCCTTTTTAGACCCCTTTTTTGCGAAGTCGGGTTATAATAGTTATTAAACTTTTTTTATTTAACAATGTATTCCACACATAGTATGTAAAGGTACATATTATTAATACACAAATGACGACATAAAGGTATTGCATATTTCTAAAAAGGAATTTCTTCATTAGAGATGGGATAAAAGATAGCAGATAATACATATCATATTATGTGTATCACGAAGACATTCCAGGCATCACAGAGACACGCACTACCTTTTTTTTTCTTATAACAATCATGCAATCAGTCTGGGCGACTATGAGCAGATCTGTTGTGTGGCTTATGGCAGGAAGACGTTATTCCCCATTGGGAATATGTCTATAAAGTTTATTTCGCCATTTAAGACGTTTTTTGCAATCTCTGTGGAGGAGCATTTGGGCTAGTTCCTCTTTGACAGTCTGTGTACACTTAAGTATTCGTACACTTCTGTGTTTTTAATGTACCAAGGGGCGTTACATATCTGTTTCAATATACAGTTTTGCGTGCGTTGAATTATGCTAATGTTTGAGGCACATGCAGAACCCCATAGTTGCAGGCCGTAAGTTCAGACACGCACTACCTACGCAACATCACACCACATCATTTAATAAAAATTATGCAACTAAGTTGCAATTTATTAAGCTATTGCATAGCTTCTATCGCGGGCCTTGACCGTGGAGACCGAATCCAGAAATTCTGTAACGAAAATAACCTAACACCCCCCACTCCGTCCGAATACTTTGTATTGCCATCTATCGATGAATAGCAGAACTTTTAATGACGCGGCAGTCCCCGAGTGCCACATGTCTTTTTTATATGTTTTATACTTTTATTGCTGTTTAATTTTTGAATTTATTTAATAGCAAATTAATTTAGGTTTTAGCATAATATTATTATTGATTGGATTTTGGGACTATCTTGCTATTTTGAAAGAAAATCAGCAAAGGATTTTAAAATATTTATGTTGTTTGTGCATACCTTTTACCTTTAAGTGATTGTTACACATATTCATTCCAAAAATGTAACTAGGGTTAGCAATCGTTGGTAAATCTTATTAATAAATAAATAGTATATTACTATCATGGACAGTATAATTGGTCCATGATACTATATAATACTAGATTTCATTTCAAATATTTGACATTCCACAAATACTTAATAATTAATAAACGAAAATACTTAAGCCGGCTTAATCTTTATGATATTGTATGGCCTTAATAAAATAAAGAAAAAAAAACAAAATTCCTATCCGTGGGGTTCCGATGTAATAATAGCACCTCCCCATCAACCATCTGTCCTGTGGGTGTCGTAAAAGACAGAGGGAATATAAATATCCGGAAATGTGCAGCAGCATTTCCGCGGAAATTGTAATTATCTTAAAAAAATAAAAATAATATTTTGTGGCGGTTCTTATGTCCAGCAGGCTTACTCCCGACACAATCGAGAATCAGTTCGATCTTAACCCCGGCTCCACACTACTCGCGAAGTTAGAACGAAGTTAGACGAAAAGGATAGTGTAGAGATGCACTTCGGCTTACCTCGTCAAACTTTACTAGTACTTCGCCGTACTTCGCCGAGGAACTTCGCGAGTAGTGTGGAGCCGACTTAACGGTTTTGGTTTTTTATTTGTTTACTTTGAAACTAATCAGGATAAAGAAATCCTTAGATCGTATTTTTTTGCACTCCCGACCACATCAATAGACTGAGAATCAAAATAAACAAACGTCAATTTATTCGGGAGTAAGCGGCACGATGAATCTGAATCAAAATCAAATCAGTTTGGAGAGTAAGGCTCCTGAATCAAAATCGAAACAGTTTGGAGAGTAACCCCAGTAGACTTCATTATGCCGTTCGTATTGTATTGGGAACATGAGCCTAGTCGAAATGCAATTTTACTTTAATGACCTCTGGCATCCCTCGGCTCTTGGCGTCAGATCGACTGTGTTAATTAATTTTGTACAAAATCGATATTAACATTCTGCACTCGGCCATGGATCATATTATTAAGACGAATATAGTGTAAAGAGAATAATGACGCGTAGAGATATTTTTGTTTTGGCACCTCATATAAATTATTTATCATAATTTAAATCACGATTGAAGATAAAAGTCACAAAAGAAATGAGTTTCAATCCTTGTCAGATCACGGCCAATTGAGAATGATTTTGATTAACAATTGAACCCGGTAGGTGGCTCCGCTGCCAGTGCATCAAGAACAATTCTAAGGCAGTACGAAGGGTATCTAATAATAAATGTTTGGAAGCTTCACACAACGTCAATCTAGCCCCGTGCTAAGTATCCGAAGAACGTGTAGAATCATAATAATAATAGCTCCCCTCACCGATTTCGGTGTCGGTAGCCCTTATTTTATAGTGCCCAAGTGTGTGCGCAATACACAAAGCCACTGTCTCTTTCTTTTACTCTCATAACCCAGTGGGTCGGTAAACCGACAAGACTGGCAACAACAGGCGCAGGGCTAACTTTTTACATGCCCATCCGACGCATGGATCATCTTTATTGTCAGACAATCAGGTGATCAGCCTGAATTGTTCTAACAAAAGTTGAAAACAACATTATTTATTTTTCCAACGCGGGAATCGAACCCACGACCGCCGGGTCGAGAGCGAAGCTCTGAACCACTAGACCACGGAGGCGATAACCTGAAAAACGTGTGTTACAGGTACCAGACAACAGAAATATATTTAATACTTTTATACTGTACATAAATTTAAGATTTTTATAATATTAATACACAAATTTAATGCACATCCATGACCCAGGAATACAGAAAACTTTTTGTTCCTTCGGCTAGATTCGAACCCGCTACCTCACGCTTGAGGACCTACACGCTCAACCGCTGCACTAAAGAGGTCGTCAAATTAGCTAGTAAGAAAATAAACTATAAGTACGCGTCATTTTCGTAAAAATGGGTGCAAAGTTTTTCCTTTACATAATATTAATTTAAAGATAAATTTCAATGCCCCTTGGCTCTGTACCGGCTATCGACTTCGTTAATTAATTTTGCACGAAATCGATAGGAAGTCGTACGGATTTTAATGTTTTATAGAGTGTTTTAGAGTTCTTTTGCCTCTTAGAAACGCATAAAAAATTGCAGTAGTCTATGAATAAATAAAATGGGAAGTTTGTGTATTATTACTATAGTAATAATACACATATGAATTTCCACCAAGATTGCATAGACTACATTATGTTATTTACATTAAATAACATATATATGTAGTATATGCAATCTAAAAGTAATATTGACAATATTGTAAAAGTAAATGAAAATAAAAATAAATAATTTTGTGTAGTACTGTTTGTATGTAAATGCATGTTATTTGTGAGTGAAGTTTCGGCTATTTCTGGTCTTGAAATATTCGTGGTAGTCCCGGGAAGGTTTAAACGGTTTGTATGCTCGTCGGAGTGGGCACGGGTCAACTAGTTCTCTATAAAATAAACTATAAGTGTCTAATCTCATACTCCTCCGATAACGTAATTTCCGTAAAAAGGATGACCAACTTTCAGAATTCTATAATATTTTATGTAAGTGTCTGAACCCTAATGCTATTAGATAGATAAGCAGTTTGCTGTCTGCCAATATATATTTTTTGTAGGACACCCTGCGAGTGTCAAAAAAGACGAAAAACCTAATAATTTTAGATTTTATTATAACATCGATTTTGGATATACTGTACATAACTGAACCTCATTTTAAACAAAATCCATGTCATAATGAAATCGAAATTTTTTTGGTTTTTTGACACTACTAGGTTTTTTGACGATATATGCCACTCCCGCGTATCGTTCCTATAATCCTAATAATACGTGATCTTATCAAAATCGTCTGCAGCAAGACTTCATAGAGGACATATTATATACGCCACTGTCGCGTATTGTTCCTATAGCTATGGAATTATACGCATCCTATCGGCTTAACCTACCCCAGCTCTATATTTGTTCTTAAGGCTTGAGTTGTGTAAATATATTACGTTTGAATTTACGCGATCTTGTCGAAATCGTCTGTAGCAAGACTCCATAGAGGACATATTATATACGCAACTGCCACGTATTGTTCCCATAGCTATGGAGTTATAGAAATCCTATCGGCTTAACTTGCCCTAGCTCTATGTTTCTTCTTACGGAGTTGTGCAAATATATTACGAGTCATTCTACGCGGTCTGTATGAAGACGGAAATGGCGTAAGGATCCTGTATGTGTATTCCAATCGGCTTGACTTTACCGTTACCGAGACGCAACGCGGTGCTACAGTTTTGAGATGCCCGGCAGTGCCTCCGCCAAGTCGAGAAAAAATAGACACGGCCGTACCATCCTTTTCTCTAAACAGTTCAAGCCATTTCTGTCCCATTTAACTTCGTTGTGGTTAAAACTAATTGTCTGAATTTTCAATAACCAAGCAGGCATTGTTTAAACACGATATATTTAAAATTTCATTCAATTTAAATGTTACCTTTATTTTGTAGACAAAAAACACTATAGTCTCGTCTCCGTATGAACTGAATCTTTTGATGATCATTGGCCCCAGCCTTCGCCTCTGGTATATATGGATAGCATATGAGGGGTATAAAACCAAAATCCGCTATTATGCTTCTGGACCAAATTTGAGTTAGTAGCACCGTTGGACACCTCGTAAAATTGCTTTTAAATGTTTGGCTAGTTTCGTACCAAAACCCGCTAAAACATACAGAAATCTGCCCACTAAAAATAGATTTAAAATCAAAAGCCCTATAACAGTGCATACCAGTATCAAAATCCGATTAAGCTTAAACGATTTTTTGTATCCTGTGATATTTTTAAAAAGTACGTTTCAGTGGGTTTGATACTATACCCCTCATATCTGTCACGCTCTTAAAAGACTATCGAAACAAAATCAAGTCTAATCATCGGGCATCAAATAATTTTCATTTTATTGATACATAATAAAGTAATCATTCTCAACTCTTATCGTTTTCCGAACGTGTTACGTGACTGGATATATATTTATCAGTCTGCGATATCGTAGGAAAAAAACCTGTCATTATTTTATCCAATATTTTTATTCTTAATTTACTGCCTGTAATTTATTTTTACTTATCTACGAGTATATAAATTAAAGGGGTATTTTAATCAAGGCAGTATTTTAAGTAGTTTTTAATAGTCTGGGGTTTCACTGTATCCCGCCTTTTTTCGTCGTCGTTTCAGCCTTTTATTTTGTCCACTGCTGGAGATAGGCCTCTCCAATACATTTCCAGTGCGACCGGACCATTGCCACCTGCATCCAACGTGACCCGGCAGTTTTCACCAGGTCGTCGGTCCATCTGGGAGGTGGCCGTCCCACACTGCGCTTGCCAAGTTCTTGATGGTTTTAGGAAAATCGTTTATTTTCGTTGTGAAATTAAATTCGCTTTCGATTTTGTATTCGGTTTTGTGGCTTCACTTAGATGTCCATTCGCCCTATTTGCCTATTGTTTTATAACCTGTATGTGGGTTATACTACTTTTATAAATAAATAGATATACTTTAATACAATCAATATTTTCTTTTTTACATAATTGTTGGTTGCATTTATATAAAGGTTGGACAATGAAAATAAAATCATTGTTTGAACCTAAACTTTAAAAGGTTCGAGAAGCTCTACACAGTTTCAAAGGTAACGTTATAAAAGAGAAGAGTTAGATTTAAAAGCTAATTGCGCAAAGGTGAAGCAGAAAAATTTCCAAGCAAAGGTTACTATGTAGGAAGACGTGATTTTACAAAGCGATGAAATTGAAAACATTGTAAAGCAGAGAAAAGGTCATCGTAAACTGAGAACCCAGGCCCGCTAGATTACCCTTATATTCTTATTGATGACGTGCTGATAAAATGTATTTCATTTGGTAGTATTTGTGTTTACAAGGAACGTATAGTTTCGGCCGTCAGCAAATTCTCATGTCGGGCACCATAGGTACAAAAAATTGCCCCAACTTTTCCTACAATATTGAAATTACTATTTCATATGTTATTGTAGAATAATAACAATTAAATATTAAAAAGTTAAATTTAAACCATAGTTACCATAAAGATAAGTGACCTATTTTTATGTTACGGTTGTCATAAATCAAAATCATCAACATATGTCTCGAAAAAAAATGTATTAAATTTCTAGCCTTTATTACTGTGTTTTAAAATCATTGTTGTCTAAGCTTGCACTCCAAGCTCGGGCAAGAATAATTTTAATAATATTTGTTCCCTTTATTATAGGTACTAGAACCATAATAAGAGTACAATTTCCCGCAAGATTCGCATCTTATACCTAAAACTTGGCCCACGGGTACTAGCGGGTATTCATACGTTCATTCTACACAAAATGTAGTGTGTGTGTATACAAAATGGTATACATTTTATCAGTAAGAACATGAGGGTAGTCTGGCAGCATTGGACTCTCTGCCTATAACTGACGTCGTAAATGCGTAACTCGTCGGTAACTCACGTTTTTCTTATGACGTCACTGTGAAAATGTACCCGGCATCCCAGTTTTGGGTCAAGGGCCAATCTACAAATAAAAAAATCCAATTACAAACTAAAATTGTTGTGAAGTCAAAAATTTTGCCAACATTATTAATTTTGAACACCATACCTATAAATTTAATGGGAGTGAAATTTTTCATTATTTTCCATACCCTAATCTGGATATTGTATCTAAAATTAGTTTTTATACTGATAAATTAGTACCTATACGGATACAAAGATTTATGAATTTTAATAGTATCCACTTGTGCATAGGATTGAATTTATGAAAACTAGCTATTACAACATAATATAATATTTATATTCAAGCTAGCAACAATCACAAAATATTATTGGAGCCATCATCAATCAGTATTAATTACGTCAACAGAAAAGTATATTAATATACCTATGTTGGGTTTTACCTAAATGTAGGTAATTACTATTATAGCTTTTCGTCTTGAGGGTAAAGGGCCATAGTGACGGTCCAGCCTGCAAGTCCAGCGACTGCTGGACTAACGGACGGACAGACTTGTAAATAGTGTCTAATTAAGGCGAACTCTTACATAATTATAAAATTATCATCAAAAAATAATCATCTAGCTCTAGTTCCTGCTAATTGTCTCACAGAAATGTCAAGGGATCAAACATAATAATATATAAACAGTTAAAGAGAAAGCCATGACCTTTCGTCTTTTTCTCAAGTTATCCCGTCTTTGGAGCCCAACTGGAGTTCAATTTTACAACGTTCGAATCACAACTTTACTGCTCCAGACATAAGTGACATTCTGAATAATTGGTAGAAATCTTTAGTGTAACCTACTCTGACAGCTAATGTCACTTGTATTAACACACAGCCTGGTATGTAGGCTAATCTGGTATATAGAATTATCTGGTATAGGTATAGATTGATCGGAGTCCTCTTAGAAGTTGTAGACAAAATATTTAAATGATAAATATATGATTGGCACTAATGACAGCCATAAGTCCTGGTAATGCAAACTGGACTGTAATCATGGCCCTTAAGTATATTTATGACATCAAGCAATAGTTTTTTTTTTATATTTAAATTTAGGTAATTAATATCAGTTATTTAAAAAAGGAAGACTTGGTGTAGAACTTTCAAATGGAGCAAAGTGACAAAAAAATAAAGCATTTGCATTTGCTTTGAATCTCTATCCACATAGCTAAAAGAAACAGAAAATCAGTAAAACGCTTAAACAGTACCCAACTGTCTATATTTCTCAATCAATCTTCATAATCTTCCTTTTTTCAACACTCTAACCTAACCTAAAATTATTTAAACAACTAATTAGCTACTCAATGTGCTTGTATTTTTGGATCCGTCGAAAAGTCACTTGACTAAAAATGACGAGGCTGCTGACTCAAACTCTACTCTGGGTAAAGCTCTCTGTTAAAACCTAGTGGTTTAGTTCAAACCTAAGCTTAGATGGTGTTTTCTGTTCTGCACTCTATCTACTTATGCACGAATATTCAGTACACGCACATTGAGTAACTAATCAACGGTTTAAATATTATCAGTAAGGGGTAAGTGTTTCTACTTCTGCATCAATACTAACCCTTCCTCGTCACTTTCATCGACTCCATTACAATCCCCCATGGTGGGCACAAAACACAACACAACTACCGACCGGACCTCACCGAGCCAATATCGTAAACTGCCATACTTTGCCCTTGGTAAAAGATTACCTTTGGTACAAGGTATATTATTAAATTAAGTGAAGTTAACTTATAGACAACTTATAGCATGCGCCGTCCGAGCATACGGGTCACGAACGCACGGTTATGGCTTCTATAGGGTAATCCCTTTAAAGTGTGTGAGGTGTTTTCGGTTTGCAATGAATATATTTAGACCTAATGCTGTTATATATAATAACATATATACCGAAGGTTAAATGAATTAGAGAAGAGTACGATGTAGTATTCTTGGAGCGCTATTGCCAGTACAAAGGTTTTTGTGACAATGCAGCGGTAATAGATTTGTTTTCATTCATTAACTTCGAAATTGATAATACCAATGTTTATGTAAAGTAAATGATAAATCAGTACCAGAAATACTTTGGGGAAGGCTTACGTTCAGCATTGGGTCATAGCTGAAATGACGACGAAGAAAATTAGAAGTAGAGCTTCCTTCTTGAAGGACGTTCAATATAGGAACTCTGCCAGAGTAGGTTGGTCTAGAGGTAGGTTAGGTTAGGTATTATTTGTATATTTTATTATTATTATTTGTATATTATTATTACTAATTATTACAATCTAATTATTAAGTGGCCACATAAATATTTTGTAATTTTGTAACAAATAAATAAAACTATTTGAATAAAATAAAAATAAATAATATAGGAATATCATTTTCATATATTGAAGGTCCTTTATGAAGTTCTATGCTCGTACCTATATAGTAAATACTAATTATATAAATGCCCATCATAAGCTAACCGCTAATATTTGAAATACAAGTATAATATCACGGGAGGATAAATAATTGTTATTACTCATATTAAAAGCTTGAAACAAACGCTCGCACGTGTATCGTTTTTTCCTAATTAGTGGTATAATAGCCACGTTCCTATATATCTTTGATACAATGTTTATAATATAATGAACATCAATTAAAATATACAACAATTTTATTCCAGTTTGATTTACGCGGGTCACACATAATTTATGCTATAAGTTATCCAGGTGTAAGTAAATGTCACCCTTTACAGTTGTCCAGATGTAAGTAAGAGTCATGCTTTAAAATTCGAGTTATAAACTTATACAGGTGTAAGTAAGAGTCATGCTTTAAAGTTCAAGTTATAAACTTATACAGGTGTAAGTAAGAGTCATGCCTTAAAGTTCAAGTTATAAAGTTATCCGGGTGTAAGTAAGAGTCATGCTTTAAAATTCAAGTTTAAAACTTATACAGGTGTAATTAAGAGTCATGCTTTTAAATTCGAGTTATAAAATCATCCGGGTGTAAGTAAGAGTCATGCTTTAAAGATGAAGTTGTAAAGTTATTCAGGAGTAAGTAATAGTCATACTTTAAAGTTCAAGTTATGAAATCATCCGGGTGTAAGTAAGAGTCATGCTTTAATTTTCAAGTTATAAAGTCGTAAGGGTGTAAGTAAGAGTCATGCTTTAAAGTTCAAGTTATAAAGTTATCCGGGTGTAATTAAGAGTCATGCTTTAAAATTCAAGTTTTAAAGTTATACAGGTGTAAGTAAGAGTCATGGTTTTAAGTTCAAGTTATAAACTTATACAGGTGTAAGTAAGAGTCATGCTTTAAAGATCAAGTTGTAAAGTTATTCAGGTGTAAGTAATGGTCATGCTTTAAAGTTCAAGTTATAAAATCATCCGGGTGTAAGTAAGAGTCATGCTTTAAAGATCAAGTTGTGAAGTTATTCAGGTGTAAGTAAGAGTCATACTTTAAAGTTCAAGTTATAAAATCATCCGGGTGTAAGTAAGAGTCATGCTTTAAAGTTCAAGTTATAAAATCATCCGGGTGTAAGTAAGAGTCATGCTTTAAAATTCGAGTTATAAAGTCATCCAGGTATAAGTAAGAGTCATGCTTTAAAGTTATGCCGGTGTAGGTAAGAATCATGCTTTAAAGTTATGCCGGTGTAGGTAAGAGTCATACTTTAAAGTAAAGAATGCAATGTTACTACTTAGTCGAATTGGTAAGCATGACTGTTGCAATTTATGAAGATAAAATAATTGAATAAAGAGAAATATGTCATATTTTTGGAATTCCGTACCCAATGGATACAAACGAGACCCGAATTACTACTGTCCATACGTCTGTCTATCTGTCTTACACCAGGATGTATCTAGCGAACCGTGTATATAGTTGAAATTTCCACACATATTTTTCAGTCTTCTCTATAACAAGAAAGTAGTGAAAACAGAATTAAATAATTATCTCGCTCATACAACAAACGTGAGTTTTTGCCTATTGCCGTTTAATGTAATTGATAAAGTACTAAGTACGAATCCCTTCAGACGCAGGTCTAATAAATAAATAAAAAATAAAAAACGTTTTATTTTCAAATGAAACTTAACAAGCTATTTTCGGAAAGTCAACAAGAAAAACAAGCTACCACCGGTTCTACCCTAACCCGCCGAGAAGAACCTGCGTAAGAAACTCGCGTCTGATACACACATGGTTGGTTTTTTATTAAAGAAATAGCTAATGAGCTGTAATTAGCGTCGTCCATATTTATTTTCTGTGTGGAGTTCTTAAGGCGATGCACCCAGCACAAACGGGAGAAACTTTTTTGCTTGATTTATATTTTACGTTGTGTATAAAAAATCGTTTAAAAAAAAGTAAATAATATCTTAGGATTTTGACTAAATAATAAAATGCTGATTTGTTACGCAATTTGATGTTCTTCATCCTATGACATGAAGTCCCGAAGGCAGTCCCGGATTTAAAAAAAAAGATTTTTTAAAGATATTTTTTTCTCTAAAAGCACTTTTCTATGTGTCCCTTATATATTAAATATATAATATATACATATTTATTAAATTTTGGTTTATTCCTAAATCACAGTTATCCAGTTAATTTAAACCTGGCATACCCTGACTTCTGGCCTGCTTTTTTCCCGTCAAAGCACCTTGTCTTAAGGCTTTGTATAGCGCCAATGACCTTGAACGACTATTTATAAGCACAGAAAACTTTATGTTCGGCAGGATTTAAACCTGCGACCACCCGTTCGAACACCAACGCGCTCAACCACTGCGCTACGGAGGTCGTCATAAAAATTTATAAAACGATGAAGATTATTATATTCTTTTTTTTGTGATTTTTTAATAAGACCAGTATTGAGAAAAAATGTTTCCAAGTACTCCAATTTTCAGCTTATCGCACGCGCAGCCTTAAGGGAACTAGAAACTCATCCTACGTGTAATTGCACCTATTTACATACAATATATTACGGGGCGGATAAAACACGTGTCATAAACGTGGCGCAGTTACCTTATAGGCGTAGGAGGGCATTAGTAATGTGCGGTGAAATAAGCGTGTAATGCCGCATTATACGCTTATTTCACCGCACATTGAATAGAAAATAGTACCTAACGATAGCTACATCTAGATTCTAGGCTCCATTATTGACGACCTCCGTAGCGCAGTGGTTCAGCTTGTTGGTGCTCTACCGAGAGGTTGCGGGTTCGAATCCCGCCGAGGGAACAAAAAGTTTTCAATGTTCCTGGGTCATGGATGTGTATTATATTTGTGTATTAATATAAATCTTAAATATGTGTATAGTAAGGTATTAAATATATTATACATATTTCCGTTGCCTGGTACCTGTAACAAGTTCTTCGGATACTTACCACAGGGCCAGATTGAGGCGTCTATAGATATTAAATTAGGTATATATTATTATCATGATTTCATCTATGACGTCCACTGCTGGTCATAAGCCTATAAGTATTTGGTGAGGGAGAGTTCAATGAGGTTCAGTTATGTATCCAAAATCCATGTCATAATAAAATCTAAAATTATTAAGTTTTTTGACTCTACTGAAAAGTTGTAGTTTTATAGATACGAGGTTGTGAAGGTAAAGCGACGATATTTGGCTTATTATATGCACAATGAATCACCCTGTATATTCCTTATGTCGCCTTTTATGACACCCACGGCAAAGATGCTTGATAGAGAGATACTATTCTGTCTCAGGCATGCAAGTACATTGAATATACATATGCCTGAGACAAATTTGCAATTGGCTTAGTTTGTAGCCAGTTTAATATTATAATGTTTTTTTAAAATATCACATGCCATTGTATGGCAGAATGTCAGCCACATAATAATACTTTTTCCATCATGTTGTTTCTTTGTGATGAAATAAATGATTGATTGATTGATTGAATGATTGATTGATATAAAATAGTAAGTTGAATAGAAAATAGTACATAACAATACCTTCGTCTAGATTCTAGACCACATTATACTTTAACGTTTCTGGAAAACCTGACGAGCGTTTCCGTACCTATTATTTCTTCGAGTAGTTTAAGTATCACATAAAAACTTGACCTAACTTTAAAAGAGCAGTTATTTTAAAGCGAGTTTTGTAGTATAACTTTAGGCTATATCCGACTTCTGCATAATAGAACCTGCTGCTTCATTGTAATAATTTAAAACTATTCTACCAGCCAGCCAAGCAAAAAATATACGCGGGGTATAAAATGTAACTTTTTTCAACTGCCTGAGTCGTGTGTAATGACTAATGAGTAATGTCTAAAGTAACGCCTCCATTGCCCAGTGGAAGCTTGGCTCACGACACGGAGGTCTTGGGTTCGATTCCCGCGTCGGAACAAGAAAAAATTATGTTTTCAAGTTTGGTTAGGACAATGCAGACTGATCACTTGATTGGGTGACTTGTTGCTACGACAGTTAATATCTCAATATGTATTAGTATGTAATTGTGCACGCTCTATCTGACATCTTTTTTCCCATATCTTTTCTGAAGGAGTTCTGGAAGAGATTTCTTTTAGAAGTAATACTGCTTATTTCTAAAAGAATTTGTGTCGTCTTTATCTGTAATGTGCACTATTGTAAAGTGTTTCTTGTGTACAATAAATTATTAAATTAAAAATTAAAAATGTACAGCTACCTATAATCAGAATTGTACACTACCGAATAGTTAGTATGTGGAAAACTTCCCATTTTATTATTTACTAGCTGTGCCCGCGACTTCGTACGCGTGGAAAAGTGATTTAGGGCAGCAGTTCAAATACATTTTTAGTTTATGAACACTGTCGTTTGGATATTTAAAATTACTAATTTATAGTAATGCTTCTTTATACACGGTATTAGACGTGCATAGGCAAAAGAAGTAGGCCGATGGAGTAATAATAATAGTTTACTGTCAAATAATGGCCGTTTTTGTCGAGTAGGAATTGTTAGTATTTTTTCTATGAAAATGCTAACAATTCCTACTAATTGTTAGCATTTTCATAGAAAAAATACTAACAATTCCTACTACCAGCTAGAAAAATGACCGTGTATTTCTAACCGACTTCAAAAAAAGGAGGAGGTTCTCAATTCGTCTGTATGTATAATATATTTTTTTCTTTTATGCGAACGGGACTACTTGATAGTACGCTCATATACGCGACGAAGATCTCTGTACTGAGATTTGTATGGACTTTACGCCGCAGCGACTGCAGACGATGATCGCCGACGCTGCACTGCTAGCGCCGAGCGCCAAATTTTTTAAGTCTACTCTCGGTGCGCAATTCCAACTCGGACTTGCCCGGTTTTTTATTTATTAATTACCTACGCTAACAAACATGTAGCCTACTTTGGGACTTTACGGTTAAAGTACTAACTTCCTTTAGACGACAAAATAACAAAAGTCCAAAAGAAAGAAAAAACCCAAACCGTACCTAGCATAAAAACTAATAAATAAAAATATCATGAAAAACATAAATCTTACTTATATTGACATAACTTTTCTAATTTAAATGTACCTATGACATCTCATTCATATCTTAAAAACAAACTATCCTACGCCTATACTTTATTAATCGTATTTGCAAAACCTAAGTATAATAATAAATTACTTCGCACAAAGTAATAATTATTTTCACTTGTACTGGAAAATAAGTATTACTTTGTGCGAAGTAAATTTAATTGTTCCTTTTAGTTTACCTTTTGAAGTCGTTTTTGTTTTGTTTAAAATTATTTAATTTTCAGATTTTTAGTGATGGGTATAGACTGAGTAGGGATAACTCTCGAATGATCAGACGACGATTATTTGAGGACGGAAAATAAAAAACAAAAATGATTGGGTAAAAAAAAATAGTAGAAAGAGAAAAAGTTTACCGCTGCTCTGGCGTGGGCCAGAGCAGCGCGAAATTTTTCAACATATATATACATAGCTTATCGCAAAATTTTTCAATATATATATATATAGTTCACTGAAACGCGAAATTTTTTGATATTATAGATCCAGGATATGGTGCAAAACCTAACTGTTTGGTAACATATGCTTAGACTACTTCAGAAAAAATCAAAATCAATATATTATTCCACATAAATTTTGAGGATTTCCTTCAATTCCTCACGGATCCCATCATCAGGTCACCATTTGGTGACAATGGGATCAAATTTAAATTATACCCTACACAACATAAAGAAAAATTAAAATCGTTTCAGAAATTAGAAGATATCCGCGAAGAAACAAAAAAAACAAACATATATTTACGAATTGAGAAACCTCCTCCTTTTTTGTAAGTCGGTTAAAAATATTATAATGGTTATTTCATGTTACAATCTACCTTTGTGCCAAGTTTCATTTAAATACGTTGAGTAGTTTGACTAAAATACCGTCAAATATGTAGCTACAATTTTTTGAAAATCCCACGGGAACCCTTTCGTTTTTCGGGATAATAATTTTCTAGTAATGCTTTTCAGATCATAAGCTACCTGTCTGCCAAATTTCATTTAAATACGTTGAGTATTTTGGCTGAAATACCGTCAAATAGGTAGCTACAATTTTTTGAAGATCCCACGGGAACCCTTTCGTTTTACGGGCTAACAATTTCCAATAATGCTCTTCAGGTCATAAGCTACCTGCCTGCCAAATTTCATTTAAATACGTTGAGTAGTTTGGCTGAAATACCGTCAAATAGGTAGCTTCAATTTTTTGAAGATCCCACGGGAACCCTTTCGTTTTTCGGGATAAAAATTTCCAGTAATGCTTTTCAGATCATAAGCTACCTGCCTGCCAAATTTCATCTAAACAGTTGAGTAGTTTGGCTGAAATACTTTCAAATAGGTTGCTAAAATTTTTTGAAGATCCCACGGGTACCCTTTCGTTTTTCGGGATAATAATTTTCTAGTAATGCTTTTCAGATCATAAGCTACCTGTCTGCCAAATTTCATTTAAATACGTTGAGTATTTTGGCTGAAATACCGTCAAATAGGTAGCTACAATTTTTTGAAGATCCCACGGGAACCCTTTCGTTTTATGGGCTAACAATTTCCAATAATGCTCTTCAGGTCATAAGCTACCTGCCTGCCAAATTTCATTTAAATACGTTGAGTAGTTTGGCTGAAATACCGTCAAATAGGTAGCTTCAATTTTTCGAAGATCCCACGGGAACCCTTTCGTTTTTCGGGATAAAAATTTCCAGTAATGCTTTTCAGATCATAAGCTACCTGCCTGCCAAATTTCATCTAAACAGTTGAGTAGTTTGGCTGAAATACTTTCAAATAGGTTGCTAAAATTTTTTGAAGATCCCACGGGAACCCTTTCGTTTTTCGGGATAATAATTTTCTAGTAATGCTTTTCAGATCATAAGCTACCTGTCTGCCAAATTTCATTTAAATACGTTGAGTATTTTGGCTGAAATACCGTCAAATAGGTAGCTACAATTTTTTGAAGATCCCACGGGAACCCTTTCGTTTTACGGGCTAACAATTGCCAATAATGCTCTTCAGGTCATAAGCTACCTGCCTGCCAAATTTCATTTAAATACGTTGAGTAGTTTGGCTGAAATACCGTCAAATAGGTAGCTACAATTTTTTGAAGATCCCACGGGAACACTTTCGTTTTTCGGGATAACAATTTCCAATAATGCTCTTCAAATCATAAGCTACCTGCCTGCCAAATTTCATTTAAATACGTTGAGTAGTTTGGCTGAAATACCGTCAAATAGCTACCTACAATTTTTTGAAGATCCCACAGGAACCCTTTCGTTTTTCGGGATAATAATTTCCAATAATGCTCTTCAAGTCGTAAGCTACCTGCCTGCCAAATTTCATTTCATTCCATACAGTGGTTTTAGCGTGATGCGACGACAAACATTCCCATATGGACAGACAGACAGACAGACAGACAGACAGACAGACAGACAGACAGACAGACAGACAGACAGACAGACAGACAGACATTTTTTTCAAAAATGTTATTTTTAGGTTCTGTGGCTTTTATAGACCCCCTTTTTTTAATTTTCACTTAAATATTCTTAATGTACAGACATGACCCCTCTACAGATTTATTATATGTATAGATAAAATGTCTATATTTCAATATTGCACATTTAGTCCGAATTTCAGTATTTTTAGATAAAATTTGCATAGTTTATAACAAATTTTGAGCGTCATAATGAAGTTTCTTATTGTTTTTCTCTGAACTTTTACAATCTTATGTTATTGAATGTACTGTAGGTTCTTAATGGAAATACATGTTACACTGTAATGATACACAAATAACTTGCACTTTTTCCACTTTATTAGTTAATTAAGAGATTTATAAAAATGGACACCTGATGATGACTTAGTCGAAACCGGTCGTGTATTTTTATAAATCTAATAAAGTGGAAAAAGTGCAAGTAATTTGTGTATTATTACAGTTTTACAATATTTTCAAGATCAATAGTAGCCGAATCAGTATTTTAAGGCGGAATTACCTTTTCCTTTACAAGTACCTTACCAGTCGCAACGGATTTTCAGAGAGACAAAGTACCTAAATGAAAATTATACCTATGTATAAAAGAAGATAGAAGAAAGTTATATAATTTGTCCTTATTCCTTATCGTAATACGGTAGCATTCAACTTTTCTTTTATATGCCTTATAAACTATATAATTTGCTGTGTTGTGAGATAAGGTAAGCTTTGTGTGGCCTATTGTACCATACAAACTTCGTTCAGCCCCTTTCGCATAACATCTATTAATCCAAACATTCAAGCTTTCAATCTTTAATGTATCAGCAGGCAGATACATTATTAGCTAAGGCTAGAACTTAAAAAGCCTTACCATTTATAACTTCTAAGCTATGTATATTATTACGTGAAGTAAAAACTTTGAAATTGAAACCCTTCTTACGCAACGGAAGGACGGAGGAGTAGGAAATTTCCTACAATTATAGTTTACATGGTGTAAAATAAATGAGTGATAATACTTGATAATAATAATAGCTCCCCTCACCGATTTCGGTGTCGGTAGGCGATTTTTACGCAGGAGTTATTTTATAGTGCCCAAGTGTGTGCGCAATACACAAAGACACTCTCTCTTCCTTTTACTCTAATAACCCAGTAGGACCGACACGACTGGCGAGAGAACAGGCGCAGGACCGACTTTTGACATGGATTATCTCTCTTGCCAGACAATCAGGTGATCAGCATGCATTGTCCTAACCAAACTTGAAAACAAAATACTTGATGTTCCTCCCATGTAGAGTATACTGTGAAAGGACCAGCGCTGAAAGATTACGCTTACTTATAAATTTTCCCATACAACAAGTAATAAAGTACCGATTTCAGCGCTGGTACTTTCACAATAAACTCTATATACGGGACCCATACACACCCTAAAGTGTGTTTATATAATTTTCACTCATTAATATTACAACCTGTATAGAGAAGGTACATAGATATTCTTAAAATCACGAAAGAAATACACGAAATTAAAATTACAACAAACATTACATCACTAACACTAGCATACCTTTGTATAATAATAATCAACTACCGTCTAGTACTTAACTAATCAATGTTAAAAAATCCACATAATTATTAAATTTTATGGTTACCGACATTTTGCAAAAAGAAACGCGCGCTTATGAACAAACCTATTAGCTAATATATATTTTATGAAATACTCATGGAAGTTTAATTTATTAGCGAGCGCTGACATTTAAAGCTTTTTAAACTTCATAAAGATACTTTATTAGATTGCATAATGCCATACAAGTAGCCAATTATTATAGGCAAACTGCTACTCGTAGTCATTTTATAGATTGCCTGATATCTACTGTATATCGCAAATAGCTCATGGATTACTATAAATTCAGCCAATTCTTACAACAATACGGCGTTCCCATCGCAAAATTTTGTGGTGCAAGGGAATGTAATTCCGATCTCGCGAGATCCCGTGTGATTTTTCGGCTGAAGCATAATATGACGAGATGTTTCCCGAAGCATTATAATAAATGAAGATATCTTTCCCGAAGCATACTCGTAATAATAATTGAAGAGATGTTTCCCAAAGCATAATATGAAAGGATGTAGCCCGAAGCATAATATGAAAGGATGTAGCCCGAAGGATAATATGACGAGATTTTTCCCGAAGCATAATAATATGACTAGATTTTTCCCGAAGCATAATATGAAAGGATGTAGCCCGAAGGATTACTATAAATTCAGCCAATTCTTAGCCCGAAGGATAATATAACGAGATTTTTCCCGAAGCATAATAATATGACTAGATTTTTCCCGAAGCATAATATGAAAAGATGTAGCCCGAAGGATAATATGACGAGATTTTTCCCGAACCATAATAATATGACTAGATTTTTCCCGAAGCATAATATGAAAGGATGTAGCCCGAAGGATAATATGACGAGATTTTTCCCGAAGCATAATAATATGACTAGATTTTTCCCGAAGCATAATATGAAAGGATGTAGCCCGAAGGATAATATGACGAGATTTTTCCCGAAGCATAATAATATGACTAGATTTTTCCCGAAGCATAATATGAAAGGATGTAGCCCAAAGGATTACTATAAATTCAGCCAATTCTTACAACAATACGGCGTTCCCATCGCAAAATTTTGTGGTGCAAGGGAATGTAATTCCGATCTCTCGAGATCCCGTGTGATTTTTCGGCTGAATCATAATATGACGAGATTTTTCCCGAAGCATAATAATATGACTAGATTTTTCCCGAAGCATAATATGAAAGGATGTAGCCCGAAGGATAATATGATGAGATTTTTCCCGAAGCATAATATGACGAGATGTTTCCCAAAGCGTAATATGACGAGATGTTTCCCAAAGCATAATATGACCAGATGTTTCATAATATGATTATTTAGTGCCTCAGCATATGTGTTATTGTTATTAGGTTCAAATTACACGTCCAATAATACACTTCTAGTTAATCGTATTTTACTTTATTCTACTACGTAGATAATACAATAAACAGTATCTTATAAATAACTATGTAGGTACACTGACCCCACTAACCTATCCGGGCCTCTCAAGGAGACTAACTTAAAACTATCTTAGGCATCAACGTCAATGTCATCTTTGACATCTAGTTGTTTTAAATACATGCATAGCATTATGTAACATCTCCCTTTTTCGAGAAACGCATACAATTTAATAATGCTTAAAATATACATGATTACAAAATATAACTTACTAATTAAATTTCTCATGTATATACAATTTAGGTTGTTTTACAGTTCTACCAGATCTGGTAACATAATCTGTACCTATTTGCCTTTCCACAGGAACACAGTTGTCATTATGCCTACTAATATCCTGAGAATTTTCACTCGTGAAACAACTAGGATTTATGGGAAGTATATTGCACGTATCATGACCATTATAAGAAGGATCTATTTTTTTAAATTCATCTTTACTGTCACCCGCAAAAGAGGAAGGAGGATTTATATTTTTTAAACTATTTTTCCTATGTCTAATATGCGCTCTATTTCTCCTATAGATAACACCATTCATATCGGTAATATAATGAGACCTACCACAATCTAGATTTCCGTGTATTACGCCAGGAGTCCAAAAATCTTTGGGATTCTTTTTAAAATAAATGTCATCTCCAGGCTTAAAGACTTCATTCCTTTGCCTTGCACATCTGTCAAAGTAATATGTCATTTTGTTTTTATTTTTGACATAAGATTTTTTGTAAACAGAAACTTTTACTAAATTCGGTTTTAATTTTTTACACAGGACAGGTATATTCATACGTAAACTCCTAGACATTAATAATGATGCTGGGCTGGGAAAGTCGCCTTTAGCTGTGTTCCGGTAGTGTAGCAATGCTAAATACACATCAGATCCATCCTGAGCGCATTTACGTAGTATATTTTTGGATAGTTTTACAGCGCTCTCCGAAAAACCATTACTTCTTGGATAATATGGACTCGTGGTTATATGCTCCACGTCCCATTCAACCAGAAAAGATTTGAACTTACATGAGTTGAAAGGTGGACCATTATCCGACACTAATGATCGTGGGATGCCATGGCGTGCGAAAAATGATTTCAAGTGTTTCACCACGTTATCAACGTTGTAATTCTTATGTAAAGAAGCTAGCTCAAAATATTTAGAATAGTAATCTACACAGACAAGGTAATTCTCCCCATCAAAATAAAATAAATCAACCCCTACTCGTTCCCAAGGGAGTTGTGCAATATCATAACATTTCAAAGGTTCCTTATTCGTGCTAGGTTTAAATTTAGCACATACCAGACACTGTTCAATTAAATTTTTAATGTCCGCATTTATATTGGGCCAATAAACTGTTTCCCTAGCAATGTTAAGTGTTTTATTTATACCTAAATGACCACAGTGAATTTTATCTAATATTTGCTTTTGTAAAGCCTTTGGGACTATGAGCCTATTGCCCTTAAAGAGTAAATCATTCATTATATGTATTTCACTTTGAATATTCCAATATGGTTTAACCAAACAGTTAATTTTGTTTTTGCTTGTTGGCCAACCATTTTTTATATAAGATTTAAGCAAATTAAATGATTCATCTTGTTTACTTTCCTTTAAAATTGACTCTAAATATGACTTTGATACTGAAATATTAGAAAAAATTGAATTGACATGATATTGCAAGTCTTGTTCACATTGTGGTACATATGTATCAGTGAGTGAAGCTCGTGATAGCGTGTCTGCTATATACATATGTTTACCAGGTACATAAATTACTTCTAAGTCATATCCTTGCAACGCAAGCATCATTCTCTGCAACCTAGCTGGCACTTCATGAAGAGGTTTTTTAAAGAGATAAATTAAAGGTTTGTGATCTGTATGAACGGTAACAAGACCTCCATAAATATATTGATGAAATTTATTACAACCAAACTGTATAGCAAACAATTCCTTTTCAATCTGAGCGTAGTTTTGTTGAGAGCTTGTCAATGTTCTTGAGCTATATGCAATTGGTCGCTTATTTTGCATGATTACGGCGCCCACTGCATTCTTGGATGAATCTACTGACAAAATTAAAGGTACATTGCAATTATAGTTAGCTAATACAGGTGCTTTAGTAATAATATCTTTTAGTGATTCAAAACACTTTTGATAATTATCATCCCATAGGAATGGTATATCCTTTTTTAACAAGTTTCTTAAGACATTAGTTTTGTCTGCTAAGTTTTCAATGAAAGGGGCTAAAAAATTTAACATGCCTAAAAATCTTTGTAAACCCTTAATGTTTTTAGGTGTAGACATATTTTTTACAGCTCTAATTTTATCTGGATCAATTTTAACACCATCTTTGCTAAAAATATAACCCAAATATGTTATTTCTTCTAAAAGAAACTTACACTTGAGCTTGTTTAATTTCAAATTTACCTGCCTAGCCCGTTCTAAAAATAATTCTAACCTCTTATTGTGTATTTCAATTGTCTCCCCATATATTAAAATGTCATCACACCAAATAATTATGCCTTCAATGTCCCCAAATAAATCAATCATAGTTTTATAAAATATTTCTGTTGCAGTATTAATCCCAAAAGGCAACCGTAGAAATTTATAGCGACCAAATGGGGTCTGAAATGTGCACAAATCACTACTTTCTTTTGTTAATTTTATATTATAAAAACCAGAGAACGCATCCAAGTGGGAAAAGTATTTAGCTTTAGACAATTTTGACCTGACTTCATCAATATTTTTAATAGGATAATGACTTCTCAATAGATTTTTATTTAAATATCTAGGATCTAAACATACCCTTAATCCTCCTGCCTTTTTCATGGTAATGACTAAACTACTTACCCATAACGTGGGTTTGTTAACCTTTTGTATAATTCCCAGTTGTTCCATGATTTCTAATTCTTTCCTTAACGGCTCGATGAGAGCAAACGGTACCTTCCTCGGGGGATCTATTCTTGGTATGGCATCCTTCTTTAATACAATACTGTGTTCATATGGAAGACATCCTAGGCCCTGAAAAACATCATTATATTTGATTACAATATTGTCACATGTTTTTTCATATAGGTTATGTATATTTTTCACAATTTTATTGTCATTTTGACAATTTACAGAGAAGTTTTTTGTTATTAAATTTAACTTTATACAAGTTGGTAAGCCAATTACAGTTGGACAATTCAAACTTGTTATTACAAAAGTAATTGTTTCAGGCTCAACTTTATTATCTAATAAACAGGATACATTAGATACTGCCACTATGGGAATTTTATGACCATTGTAAGCAAAAATATTATAATTTTTACACTGTTGTTTGTCTTTATTTTTAATATACAACTTTGAGCTTTTACATGTGTCTAAAGACATCATATTTATATCTGCTCCAGTATCAATTATGCAATCTACTCTTTTATTGTTTATATTAAGAAAATAATGCCAAGAATTATCATTTTTACTTAAAATTGTGCTATTTCTATTACTTTGTGATTCAATGTTGAACAATGTCCCTATAGTAAATCTCTCAGCACTTTTTTTTGTTACTTCATCATCGAGATTTGAGTTGTCTACTTCAGAAACAACATTCCTGACATTATTTTTCTTATAACATAAATTAGTAAAGTGTCCATATTTAAAACATGACCTGCATTTATGCTTCCATGCTGGGCAGTTGCGATGAGCATGTGTTGTGTTGCATCTCCCGCACGTTGTTCTGGACCCGGGTGTGGCTGATCTTCTTTGTTGATAATGCGGCACTGGAGATCTGGTTTTTCTCCTATGCTGGTGCGATGAAAACGATGATGACGGAGAACTGTTCGGACGGTTTCTGTGTATCTTGTATACGGTGGCATCTTCTCTTCTTTCACCCCCTTTGATTGAATCTTCACTCTTCTGTGCCATAGTGAGTGTTCTACACAGCAGCTTGGCTCTTTCCAGGGAGAGATCTTGTTCTTGTAGCAGCTTTTGTCGAATTTGTGAGAAGTTTGTGGCCATGTTAGCAATGAGAATATCTTTCACCAGGGATTCACGAAGCGTACCAAACTCACATGAATGACTTGCATTTTCTAGCTCCATCAGAAAATTGTCCAATGATTCGTTCACACGTTGTTTTAATGTGAAGAACCTGTGTCTTGCAACTGTCAAATTCTTCTTTGGTTCAAAGTATTCAACAAATTTCTCCTTTACTTGTTTGAATGTAGAACTGCTTAGGTCCAAATTGAAGGAGTTGAAGATATTTAGACCTTTTTCACCCATAGAGTGTAGCATAATAGCAATCTTCCTTTTGTCTTCGGTTTTCTCCATTCCCGACGCCAGCAAATATATCTCGAACGATTGAGTCCATTTTCTGAAGTTTTCAGCATTATTGTTGATGATTTCCGTCGAAATTTCCAGCTTTTGTACTCCGTTTGCAGCCATTGTCGTCATTGTTGTTGAACCACACCCAGCCGGTCTCGAAATTTCTTTTTTCGCCGTTCTCGACGTACCCTCTCTTTGGTTAATATTTTCTTTTTCTTCTTCTGACACCATATTTAGTGCCTCAGCATATGTGTTATTGTTATTAGGTTCAAATTACACGTCCAATAATACACTTCTAGTTAATCGTATTTTACTTTATTCTACTACGTAGATAATACAATAAACAGTATCTTATAAATAACTATGTAGGTACACTGACCCCACTAACCTATCCGGGCCTCTCAAGGAGACTAACTTAAAACTATCTTAGGCATCAACGTCAATGTCATCTTTGACATCTAGTTGTTTTAAATACATGCATAGCATTATGTAACAATGATGAGATGTTCGAGATTGATGGGATTGGGCGGTAGTCGTCAGCATTCAGCAAGCGACTCTTTTAAACGCGCAACATAATTAAAAATGGTGCTCATCACAGGATAAATCAATTCGCACAATAAAACATCATTTCGTACATTAGAAAAACCTTCCAAATTCATTTACATGTGTACTTTTAAGTTTTTACTAAAAGAAGCACATCCCAATTCTAAAGCTAATTTTGGATGCCCAGACTTTTTCCAAAATATTTGAGTAAGTTATTAGTTATTACTTACCCTAATGTACAACGCAAACTTAGGATTGGCGTATTTTATCGTTATTTAACTAAAGCCCCAATCAAATATCTACTCTCTTCAAATTGTACAAAACGTTAATGTTTTAACTTTTTTTTTTAATTGACGATAATATTTAAAAAAATCATACCAAGATAGTAATAGTACATACTTTTTCAACAATAATTTTCAATACAAAGTTGCTGCAGGGACGTGTCATTGACTTTTTGTAACGAGGCCAAGCTAGGGAGTTGGTCGAGACAAAAACTCGTTTTCCCTATCCTCTAATTACTTAAGGAAACGTAATTTGTACGCCTAATGATTTTAAATACATTATAAAAACTAGGTCATATCAGTTAGAAAATGTTACAGAAAAACACGAGGGAAATGAGACGTCCGACGTAAAGGTATGTGACTGGGAAGTGAGAACGGCCGGATTCCTTCTTACGTAATTAATTAATGACCCACAGCTCGCTAATTACGTAGAGGCAACCCGAGCTCTTTTTATTTTCTACCTTCGCCGAAGCTGGTTGTACGGAAAAATCCCATTTCGTTAGTATATCTAATGCGAGAGAGAAAATTGCTCAAAGGAAAACCTTTTGACGTGAATGCGTCTTAAAGTTACCTGCATAAGGACGCAATTCAAAGAAACGAATGATAAGAAATCGGGGGATACGGTTTAATGTTGCTACATATCTATCATCAACATCCAATTTTCAATTACACCACCAATATTTCGAGATTCAAATTTATTACGCTTCATCCTTACGTACCGTATTCACCTTTTTTCTGTTTTCGGCGAGAAAATGCTTTACGCATTCCGAGGTAGATGGGGACTCCTACCGCGGGTATGTGGGACTCGCCGCGTCCGAAGAGATGGTGAACTGGACACACCCTCTGCCCACTAACAACTCGGCGATATGTTATTGATTGTACCGTAGGTTCTTGATGGAAATACATTTTATTTAGTAATAATACACTAAATACTTGCACTTTTTTCCACTTTATTAGTTTTTTCACAAGTTATTTATTAAAATACACGACCGGTTTTGACATAGTCATCATCAGGTTGATGATGACACTTTTTTCCACTTTATTAGTTTTTTCACAAGTTATTTATTAAAATACACGACCGGTTTCGACATAGTCATCATCAGGTTAGTGTATTATTACTAAATAACTCGGCGATACCCCATCACTACTGCCGCTGGTGGAGCCGCGGGGACACATTCTAACAAAAAAAAACAGGAACATTACATACATCCGCGACTACCGTATTCACCTGCAATAAACAGCCGTGTTCATACCAGCAGTACCCCCAGCAGGAACATTTGTAAGCTCCGTAAAGTAATAGAATGACAATTTTCGCATTTCATACAATTGTCATTCGACCATACTTTACGGAGCTATCAAATGTTACTGTAAATGTATGTAAACGGAAATATATTTATACTATACACATAATATTTAAGATTTTTATTATATTAATACACAAATTTAATACACATCCATGACCCAGAAACACAGAAATCTTTTTGTTCCTTTGGCAGGATTCGAAAACGCGACCTCCCGCTCGAGCACTAATGTGCTGAACCACTGCGCTACAGAGGTCGTCAAATATATTAAGATTGTATATGTTACCGGCCAAAACCCGATTTAAGGACAAACTAGTTTTGCCTAGGCTCAACTAGTTCATCCTATACGCGATTGTCCTAGTCTAAACTGGTCTATCCTATCGGGCTTAGGACAAATGAGTTTGGACTAGGCTATACTGGTTAATCCTATCGCGTATAGGAAGAACTAGTTAAGCCTAGGCAAAACTAGTTTGTCCTTAAATCGGGTTTGGCCGGTAACATATATAAAGATCCATTAAAATCATAACCATTGCCACATACTTTATATTGTGATGTAATCCGGGTCTCTTGTACTGGAAGTACCTATGTGACCATTCATGTGTCATCTAATCTTATCTTTTATCGTTATCACACCATCGTACTCGAGGACTTTGCACTAAATGGACTGATGGTGAATGTGGACTCAATATACAACAAGCCTGTTACATTAAAACTAGCCAAAACTACATAATCAGAAAACTAATTTTCAATTCGTAGGACTTAATCTATTTTTATATATCTAGGGTAAAGTACCCAATTATCAGCACTTTAAGAGTTACTTCCTACTTAAGCCTATTTAATGATTGCGTAAAATAGTTCTTTACCCGTTAAGGCAAATTTTATTTTTCTAATATTTAATAAGGAAGACGATAGTAAAAGAAAAACATGGTTAACTTATATCCAAGATATTTTAGACAAGTAAAAATAAAAAATGATCCTCTCACCATTTACTGGCACCATCACCCCCAATTAATAGCATAGAGCGACCCAATTATCAGCACAATACTATCACTGTTAGGAATTGAAGTAAAAAACATATTTTCATTCTTAAAATCTATTTTTTATTAATTTTTTTGTATATTGTTTTGAGTTTGGGGGCACCTAGGTTAAGTAAGTACCTAGGTGCCCCGAAACTCAAAACAATCACTTATAAGCTAATAATACTTTTATAAAATTTACAAAGTTTAACATTAGTAAAGTCATCTTAGATATGAATTTAAATAACGTGTTCAGACTTATGAAAACCTCACTAGAATGTGTTTTTTTGTATCTGTTTCTCTTTTGCTTTCTTGATTATCTTGTTTCAGGTCTTTTCTTTTTTTTTTTCTTCTCGTTTGAGTAATCTGTTCTTCTTGCGAGTCTCTTGTTCTTCTTCTTTAAGTTTTTTAGCATTTTATTTATCGTTTTCAGTCTTCTGTCATTCCGCTGAAGTAAGCACGAATCTTAATATTTGTACATTTTTCACACATTTTCGTTCAGGGGTTTTCCAGCAACTAAAACATCTTGTAGTATGACAGGTGTAAGTAAATATTGTAGGACAAGAAAAGGTAACATTTCTGCAAAGAACTTCCTGTTTTGTAAATTTAAATAGTCTTGTGTTTTGGTTCTTCATCGTGTTTACTTCCTTTACCCAGACATTTATTGCATCAGAGTTCCAGGGACATAAAGCAGTAATTCTGAAACCATTTGCAATTGTCGTATCTTTAATTCCAACCTGTAAAGCCTGTTTGAGAACAGGTACGAAATTTTTTTTTGTGAGAGTTTCCAAAGGATGATCTCTCCTCCATTTCAGGACACTTTCTTTCCATGCAGTTTTGAGAGGTCTAAATGCTGACACATCAGTCGGTTGTAGTATCCGTGTGGCGTTGGGAAGCAGTGCTATTAAAACAATATTCTCAATCAATCTCAAAAATTCAGCACCAGTGCTGATAATTTGGAATTTACAAAATATTCGATCCATTTATCAGCACCACGCATTTTACTAATTTATCACCATAAAATCAAATTCTACTCTTCAGATCATCCTCATAAACTATCTCAAATGTTAGAGAAACCGGTAGTTTAAATATAAAATACCTAAAAGATCTAATATATCATAAAATTTAAACACAGTAACTTACCGGCGATCACAAGAAACAGGCAAAAACAGCTGAAACCGTAGGACACAAATGTTTGTTTACATAATTTCCGCTATTTTGAAGTCTCAAATTATGGTGTTGCCGTTAGTAAGATTCCATAAAAATGGATTTATTTATTGATTATTGTGGTAAACCAAAATAAGTAGGTGAAAACCTTGTAGTTTGACAATTTATTTGGAGTGATGATAATTTGGTGCAGTGCTAGCGTTTGGGTTATTTACCCTATATCTTCTATTTTTACTCTTAAAATATTCGTGGGAGTCCAGGGAAGGTTTAAAACGGTTTGTATGCTCAACGAAGTGGGCACTAACTAGTCACTAACATAGTATAAAACAAAGTCGCTTTTTCTGTCCCTATATCCCTATGTGCGCTTAAATCTTTAAAACTTCGCAACGGATTTTGATGCGGTTTTTTCCAATAGATAGAGTGATTCAAGAGGAAGGTTTATATGTATAATACATGCATAATATAGTAAGGCAACATTGCTAATTTTAGAGGTTTCTAACGTGATGTCGTAAATTAACCTATTTTAGCAAAAACGCTGCCTAAACCCTACGAGTTAGATCAAATTAATGTACTACAGTATTGTACACCATAAAAAGGTCTACAAAAAAGTCCGCGATGGTATATGTTTATCTTTTAGGGATAACCCACACTAACCATTTTTATTGTTTACTTTTTACGTGAAAAAATGGCTTATTTACGAAGCTATTTTAAGCAATACCTACGGCATTAATCCTTATCGAATTAAGTACCTTAAATACAGTGTGCAATTAATATAGATCAATATGGTTCCTTACAGCATGTAAATTAAACAAATATTTTCGGAGATATTACACTGCAACATGTAACCCAAATTGGCCGGAAATTAAAGAAAATGTTAAAACTAATTTAAGTCCACAAGACAGATATGATATTGTTAACAGAGTCTTCCATTTAAAAGTACAGAAACTCCTGCACCTCATAAACAAGTCTCATATATTCGGTCCCCCGCGCTGTCATATGTACACAATAGAATGGCAAAAACGTGGGTTGCCACATGTGCACCTGCTGGTGTGGTTAGTGAACAAAATTAGACCAAACCAAATTGATTGGTCATTTCAGCTGAGTTGCCGGATAAAGATGAAGATCCTATCCTGTACGAAATCGTAAATGTATGCGAGATTCTAAATGCAGCAAAAAATTTCCGAAGTCATTCCAAACTCAAACAATCACTAGCGATGACGGATATCCCAAATATCGTCGACGATCGCCAGAACAAGGCGGGAAAAGTGCTACCGTCCGAAACCGTGATATTGATAACCGATGGATCGTTCCCTATAATCGGCTCCTTTTGAAAATTTTTGATGCCTACATCAACGTAGAGTTGTGCAATTCGATAAAGTCAATCCAATATGTTACTAAGTACATTAATAAAGGTAGTGATCAAGCCACTTTCAGCATACAATCACCAAATGAAGTGGAAAAATATCAGTCTGGACGTTACATCTGCAGCTCTGAAGCTGTATGGAGTATATTATCATTCGAAGTGCACGACCGGGCTCCCACAATTGTCCACCTTGCAGTTCATTTAGAAAATGGACAAAGGGTATATTCCATGGAGAACAATATACAAGAAGTTGTTAATAATCCGCGGGATAAAACATTGACAGCATTTTTTAGTAAGTATAGGGAAAGAGGAATTGTTTTACTCCAAATTTAATGCGTGCCATTCATTACAGGCCAAGGGCAGTAATGAATGAATCAAAAATACTGGATCGATTTTAATCATGTTTTCATTGAGTGACATAGGCATATATATTTTATGCCCGTGCAAAGTCGGAGCGGGCCGCTATGTTTTTATATACAACATTCATAGTTTTTCTGTAGTGTATTTAATTTGGTATCAGCATTGCACCCGTGCGAAGCTGGGGCGGGTCGCTAGTATAATAATAACAGTGGCGTAGCTAAGGGGGGGCGGCGGGGGCGGCCCGCCCCGGGTGTCACCCGTTTAGGGGTGACACCCGAGCCCGACTATGACCATCAGTTATAGTTCTTTCGATTTATAAAAAATCGTAAATCTGCGGCAGAGAGCATAACCATTAACCGCCACTAATAAAATTATCTAGGTAACTATAATATCGTACCACGAACATAATAATTGATATTAAAAAAAAACAATGTGCACAGTGTCAATCGATCAGGGATTCCCCCAAAATTTAATACCCCGTTCGCGCATAACCAACGCTAGTCAGGGGATTCCCTCGATATAGCGCTCGTCACTTGTATTGTGGATTGGGCTTCTTTTGTTTCCGACCGCATTCATTTCAATATTCGCTTACGTGAACGTGTGAAAGTCTAGTGCAAAGTGTTTGTTAATTATTAGATATTATAAACAACATTTTTTGTATAAAAGTCGATTCTTGAAGAAAATAAACAAGGTAAGTGAATTATTTTTGTTATTACAGGTAATACTTACATTTTTTATCCATTTAGTTTCTAATAGCAGTATCTCAGATTATTTTGAAAAACCCTTCAATTTTATTCTCTTTTAATTACTGTGTATTTTAAACTATATTATTGAGACGTCCTAAATGATAAATAGGTACCTAAAGAAGGTATTTCAGACGGATTGCAATAATATTTTTTTGTTTAGCCTGGGCAAGTATTACTTATCTACTAAAGGTATTTATTTATTAAAATAGGTTTTAAAGACTTTGCTGGTGTAAAAAGATTTTACTTATATTTCTACACGTTTTACGATATTACTTTAGGTAATAATGTTTAATTGTAAATAATATTCTTATTTATTATTAACTTACTTAATATTTTTCTATCTAATAGCAATGGGATTTGTTTACAAAAACGGAATACATTAAGTTTAGATTTTTGATTGAAAGTTATCATAATCATATCATACAACTTCGCGTACGTTGATTTTGCTCCGAGATGAGCAGCTCGAGCACTCGTGGCACGGATATCACAATTAACGGTGGAGTTTTTAACCTCTTGCGTCCCAAGACTCCCAAGCGGTTTCAAAGAGCCGCGCCATTTGCACTGCGCCATTCACTTAAGACCCAAACGGTTACATGAAACCGCGCTCTTTTATTCTATTAAGCATCGTATTTCCCTGACTTACAGACTACTTTTGTATGAAGAAGTTTGATTAGTTAGAACCTTTGCTAAATAAGCCTCAATTCGAATGAACAAAAATCCTTTGTCTGTGGCCAACCAGTATTCGATTTGCCGTCTAGTATGGTGGGTGTGAGTGCGAGTGAATAGTGCAGTTTTTTGAAGATTTTGCTGGTTTTCACGAATGTAAGTACTGTTTTGTATTATTTTATAGTTTATTTTAGTCATCATAAGTATTATTAGATAATCATTTGAAAGAAATACGTCGTAACATTTAAATTTTTCACTTGAAAAAATTGGTTTCTATACGTATATGTATAGACTGATTTAGATATGATTTTCTTACTATGTTTGTAAATAAATGAAGTAATAAGCCTAAAGAAGTAAATATAACTAGTGTACAAAACGATTTATCGTCGGATTATGCCTAATTTTAGTAAAATAAACAAAAGAATTTGACAAAAAAAAGGGCGTTTTGAATGCATTAATAACGGTCTCCCGCCGGCCGCGGCCATTATGAACTCTATTTGTACTAAACTAAGGACGAAGTTTGCCTGTGAACTCGTAGTGTAGTAAGTCGTAGTGTCACAACTCAAGTACTTTTTTTGTAAGCATCTCAAGTTCTTTCGTCGATTTATTTACATAATTAGAAAGAATAGGTCCCTGTTCTTTAGATTATAATATAGCATTTATTTATTTCTTGTGAAACAGTCAGCAACACAGTTTCCAAAGTTTATACTTGTGAAACGGATATGAAATCAGACTAAATACTATAGTTTGATGGCTTGATAGATAGAAAATATATCAGCTATTACAATGTTTTTTACAGAACCATAAAACATGGTGTGGTTGTAAAGTTATTACATTATTTGTACAGAGAAGAATTTTACGCCCCACCTTTGCATATGTGCATGTGCATGTGTTTGTTTGCTCTTTGACATCTGTCACGGTGGAAGGGTTAACTAATATTTTTCTAATAATACTTAAAAACATATTTACACCCAGACGCAGGATTGTTAGGTAATATAAATTAACAATCCTGCGTCTGGGAAAAATATATTTCACAAAGCTAGTTACGTAACGTGTAGGTGTTTATTTACTGTTATAATTAGTTTATAAAATCAACGTTTCACTTACTAACTAAAAATATTTTTTAGAATACCCAGAACGAAATATGCCTCGGGGAATTCATACTTCGAAAAGACAAAGCGGGTTTCAACAGAGAAAAGCCAAAAAGGCTAAAATAAGATGAAATTCAGAGCATGTCCGGTTCTCTTTTCAAATATGTCACAAAAGCAGATAGCGGCCAAAGTTCAAGTAAAATACCCGAGTCTCCTGCTGACGAAAGTAATGATTCACATCTTGGAGACTCACATTCAGATAGCAACATCGACAATACAGAATCAATGAAGACGACCCAGGACCTTGACGGAATCAAAATAAATAATGAAAATGACGCCGTTAATGCTACTTTCGGAGATAGCATTAGCTTTGAAGAATCAGTTCAACACTTGAGAGATGTTTCACATTGGAGTTTACCGGTACCTGATAATGTTCGCATTGACATAATAAAAAAGGGCAGTGAACATTTCCAGAACAAAGAAGGACCGTTTCCTACTGTATCTCGTCATGGTTCAAAGATTAAAGGTGATTCTCGTCATCTTTCACAGGAATGGTTTTATAAACCGATGCCTAGTGGTGAAAAAATTCTACGATCATGGATGGTATTTTCTCCTATATCAAATAACCTGTACTGTTTTTGCTGTCGTTTATTTGCTGTCAGTAACATACAAACAACATTTACAACTGGATTTCAGAAGTGGTGGAAACTAAATCCTAAAGTATTGGACCATGAAACTTCATGTGAACATTTAGAAAATTTCGAAAAGTGGAAAACTTTGGAAATGAGATTAAAATCTCACACCACAATAGATGATGCAGCCTTGCAATTAATGAATACGGAAAAACAGAAGTGGAAAAATCTTTTATCTCGATTATTAGATATAACATTGTTTTTGGCTAAACAAAACCTAGCATTTCGTGGACATGATGAAACCAAAGGGTCGTCTAATAAAGGTAATTTCTTAGAACTAGTTAAACTGCTGTCAAAGTATGATGCAGTACTCAAAGAACATATACTATATTTGGAGCAGGAAAAATCACCTAAAGTAACATATTTATCGCCAGAAATACAAAATGAGTTCATAAATGTTTTAGCTAATCATGTAAAATGTCAGCTTGTAAACGAAATTAAATCGGCCAAATATTTCGGTATCATGTTTGATAGCACACCTGACGTTTCACATGTTGATCAAATGTCTGAAGTGATTCGTTATGTAAAAATTAATAATAGAAAAGTAGAAGTCAAAGAAGTATTCTTAGGATTCTTTCCTTTACATGGAAAAAAAGCAGCTGACTTAAGCGCTGAAATACTAAAGAAGCTTGAAAACGATGGCTTAGATATTATGATGTGTCGTTCTCAAGGTTATGATAATGCTGCAGTTATGAGTGGTATACACGGAGGAGTACAAGCTATTATAAAAGAAAAAAACAATAAAGCAATTTTTATTGGTTGTATAGATCATTCAATTAATTTATGCGGCCAACATTCGTTCGCACAAAATGTGACTTGTGTTACATTTTTCGGAGCAGTGGAAACAATATTTAACTTTTTTTCAACTTCCACAAGCCGTTGGGAAGTGCTCCTCAATCACAGCAAAGCATCTGTTAAAAGACTGATAAAGATAAAGATAAAGATTTATTTATTCCTTTCGACAACGCGATGGAGTGCTCATTACGGTGCAGTAAAAGTATTGGCTGAAAATTTTGATGGGATAATATTTGCAATTGAGGAACTATGTGACCAAGGCGTAAATTTAGAAACTAGAGGTGCTGCACAAAATCTTATGCCTGCTGTGTGCAATTTCTCATTTCTTTTGGAATGATGTGCTAAGGGAAGTGAACAATGCTCAGATTGCATTACAAAGTAAAGGTTTATGTGTTGATGAAATAATCATAAAACTAGAAGCACTTCGTCTATTCATTGGAGAGAAACGGTTGCATCTAGCAGAAGAGGCAATAGATTTTGCTGTACAAAAATCGGAAAAATACAACATTTCGATGGAACGACGAATTCGTCGCAAGAAACGCATGCCCGGTGAGTTAGCGTCGTCCACCGATGCTGGACTTACACTTAGAGCGGAACTTCAAAAGGACATGTTAGAATGCATTGACAGATTCAATATTGAACTCGAAACAAGAGTAAAGTCCATTAAAGACGTAGCTTCATTGTTTGAGGTTGTGCAGTCAAAGACCTTGCTTTCGGCAAACACTGAACAGTTAAAATTAGCTATATCAAAATTTACTAACCTTTACGATGAAGTATCAGAAACAGAACTCCTTTTAGAAATACCAAGATTGAGAAGACATTTAAAAGCGGCTAATATTACTGTCTCTAATTGGGTGATACTGGACTTTTTGAAATTTATTGTGGAATGGGATTTTACAGAATCTCTTCCGAATCTAACGATAGCACTAAAGTTATTTATAACAATATGTGCATCAGTAGCTTCATGTGAGAGAAGTTTCAGCAAATTAAAATTAATTAAAAATTATTTGCGGTCTACAATGACCGAAACCAGATTAAACAATCTTGGTATTTTAACGATAGAACATGAAGCAACACAAAATATAAATTTTGAAGACGTGATTTCGGAGTTCGCTAGTGTCAAAGCTAGAAGGAAGAAATTTTAATTTTTAACAAACTAAATTAGTTTTACATAATAAACAAATATTTGTAATAGGTACTCATATTTTAATAAAACGTAAATGATTATAACTTTTTTTTATTTTAACAGTTTCGATTGAGTTTTAGGGTGACACCTATAAAATCCGCCCCGGGTGCCACCTATGCTAGCTACGCCACTGAATAATAATAATAACTATGGACGCTTCACACCGTGTCAATCTGGTCCTAAGTATCCGAAGAAGTTGTGTAACGCAAATATATATACAATACTCTTTATACCCTTCACATTTTTAAGATTTTTATTACATTAATACAACAACGCGTTACACGAGCACTATTGAGGTCGTCATCAATACTAATATTATAAAGCGGAAGAGTTTGTTTGTTTAAACGCCCTAATCTGAGGACCAGTAGGGTCCGATTTGAAAAAATATATTTTTGTTGGATAGTCCATTTATAGAAGAAGGCTTTAAGCTATATAACATTACACTGCGACCAATAAGAGCGAAGCGTCAGTGTGAAATGTTGCAAACGGGGAGACTTTCGTTGCGTACGCTGCATAAACGGTTTAAGTCGCTCAAAAACCACGCGAACGAAGTCGCGGGCACAGCTAGTATGTAATAAGAGCAATATATTTTGCCCTTATTCAAGATGCCATCGCTATTACCACTTACGAAGTTCGAAAACGGAACGGGGTTCGCGAATGGTATGCAAATTAGCATGTCACTCAGCGAAGCTTGTTTATAAACATCTTGCCCTGGGGGCAGATTCAAGATGCCATCGATATAACACCATTTAATTTAATAGTTTATCGTTTCAGTATTCGGCTTATAGTCACTATTTTATACCTATCGATGTACTGGTTCAAAATCATTACGGTTTCATATACATAGTTTCTTACTCTTATGCACAAAGTAGATAATAAATCTGAAGTAAGTGGGTGGAGGTAAATGGGAAAGAAACCATAGGCTCTAAAGTAGAAATGGGGGTCCCACAAGGGTCTATTTTAGTACCTTTTTTGTTTTTAATTTATATAAACGATGTACCATTTCTCATTAATGAAAAACACGGGATAGTATTATTTGCTGATGATACGTCTCTTATTTTTAATATGAAACGGCAAAATATATGCCATGACGAACTAAATAATCTAAAAAATACATTGATTTAGTGTAAATAATCTTTTACTTAATAATAGAAAAACAAAATGTATAAAATTCAAACTTCCTAATGTGAGGCAAACTGATACTAATGTAGTATTGAATGAGGAACGTATGAAACTAGTGGATACTGCAGTGTTCTTAGGTATAACGTTAGATTCAAAACTTTAGTGTGGTCCCCATATTGCTAGAATGGCCGACAGACTCAGGTCAGCCGCATATAATTTTAAACAAGGACATGGCCTAGGTCTTTAACTTGTAATAGTATTAAAGGCAAACTCATACCTTCTTAATTGACTTAGTGAGATAAAGAAATCAATACGATTAATATTAACTAAGTATAATTTGGTTCAAAAGCTATAAATGAATATAGATACCTAAGTTTGCCCAAATTTATTAGGGTGTTTTATAAGTGTTAAGTAAATAGGCAAGTGGTTTTGAAATGTTTTGCTTTAACTGATTAGTATACATAGCTATTAGTCTCCCCCAAGATATTTCTCGGGGGGTAGCAGCCTATACCTACTCACCACGGTTGGCAGGCGGGTTAGCGAGTGCAGTATTAAAATAATAACCATATCAGCGGATACGCTGCTGCCTATTTCCGGATATATATTCCCTCTGTCGCCTTTTCACACCCACGGGAAAGATGGTGGGGAGGTGCTCTTCTTTCTTTTTTGTTAGGTAAGTGCTAATTATAGTCTTGATGCGGTACCTATTAGGGGCTGTGAGCGCGCGCTGTGAAAATTGAAGTACCTACTTTTTTCTCTTTTTCCTTTTAGCTCAATTCTGGTCTTATTGAAAAATAAAATATATGTCGGAGGAAATCATGAGTCGAGTTGTTTATTGATTGCTCAGAATATTTATTGTTTATGATTTAGTTAGTTTTAAATTCATTTAATTACTTTTAAATTCTTAATTCAATTTGAGATAATTTGTTACTATTTTATTAACATAGAAATCTTTATTTCATTTAAATTGTAATAATTTTATTAACGACCAATCAGAGCAGAGCGCGGGAGCGCCTCGAGTGGGGTTGAGGCGCCATTACTTTAGAGTGTTGAACAGTTATGGGGACACATTTAAGTTTTGATTGTCGATCGAGTTGGATCGTATCGTGAATTATTGGTGTGTGTGTTAAAGTAAGATCGGTGCCCCAAACTCACTGCTCGGTCTTAAAAAACTAATTCGTGAAAAAGTGTTTACAAAGTGTTTAAACTGTAATAAATTAGTTAAGCAGTGATCGTTGTGTTTTGTGCCCGCATTTTACCCACGATGATGCCCACTACTCCCATTACCGCTGATGACCACGGTGGCGAGGATAATGTTTCTCCGACATCAGAAGGTGGATCGGTGCTGGCACAAATTGTGAGTGAACCGACAGCAGCAACTGACGGATGGCGAGCATTATTTGAAGCGCAACACACCAGCATGAAGCTACTCGTCGAAGCGCTTACTAAGCCACAAAATCTGGAGGACAAGAGCATCACGCTGCCTAAATTCCAGCCGGAAGATGCAGATAATGACGCCCGGGCCTGGCTAGCAACAGCGGACATTTGCCTATCGGATCAAGATATACAGGGAAGTAAATTGATTCTCATACTCAGTAAGGCTATGAGAGGTTCGGCCGCAACTTGGTTCTCTCAAATAGCTTTTCCAAATATGAAGTGGATAGATTTTAAAGAAATTTTTCTTTCTCGTTTCGATACGCTCGACACATGTGCTGCAACAGTGCTAAAGTTGCTTACTGGTAAACCGCAGGAAGGCGAGTGTCTTGCCGCATATGCGAGCCGTTTATTTACTTTACTTACAACGCGATGGGGTAATTTGGGAAAGGAAGAAATGGTGGTATCTTTGATACTAGCCCATATGGGGCAAATCGAGCCACGTTTGCAACGCTGTATTTTTTCTGAAGAAATTTCTACCCGCACTAAAATGCAACGAGAGCTTATGGCTTATTCTTATCGTAAGCGCAGTTACCAAGAAATAGGGAAGAACATTATTAGTTCTACACAAGAAAACAAACGCCCTAGGTTAAGTTCTATTTCAACTAAATGTTACTCTTGCGGAAAGCTAGGTCATAAATCTTTTGAATGTTTCAGCCGACCGCATGATAAGCAGTCAACAGCTTCGACGCCTGAGCACCCCAACACGGCCGTCCCTACGCGGCCCCTGGTGACATGCTACAGATGTGGTGTTGAGGGTCATGTGGCATCGCGATGCTCTAAAACACCTGCGAGCACTAGCGCACAGCCCACCGCATCTACCATTGTAAAGCGAGTGGACGTATGTGGTGTGAAACCTGTCACCGGAATAATTACACAATTTGGTGAGCAATTTTCATTTTGTTTCGATTCCGGGGCTGATTGTTCTTTAATCAAAGAAAGCGTCTCTCGTAAGCTTGTTGGTACATTTCAACGTGCAATTGTTACTCTTACTGGTGTAGGCAAATCTAGCGTTCTATGTGACTTACAAATTTTGTGTAAAGTAGTTCTTAACGGTCATAGCATACAAATTTTATTTCACATTATCCCTGATGATTACCTAAATAACGATATTTTAATTGGTCGCGATTTGTTGGCCTTGGGCTTATCAGTGCAAATAACTAGTGATAAACTTACTGTATTTGAAAAGCCTTCTCTAGTTAATATTTGCAGTATAGGTAACACGGTGACTGACTTTCATGACGTGGATACTGATGTACCTGACGTCATTAAATTACAATTAGTGGAAAAATGATCAAAGGGAATATGTTTTTGTTCTTATAGACGCTTTCACCAAATACATGTTACTTCGGCATTCCACTAGAATCAATACTGATAGTGCAATAAGTGCTCTTAAAGTTTCAGTGTCACTTTTCGGAACCCCCGTGCGTATTATTGCAGATCAAGGTAGATGCTTTGCAAACAAAGAGTTTAAAGACTTTTGTGCTAATCACAATATTCAATTACATTTAATAGCAACCGGCTCGTGTCGCGCGAACGGCCAGGTAGAGCGTATAATGAGTACGCTCAAGAACATGTTAACTGTCGTGGAAGTAAGCCCAAGTAGGTCCTGGCAAGATGCATTAGATGATGTCCAGCTATCTTTAAATAGTACGATTCATAGGGTAACTAAAGCTAGCCCCTTAGAATTGTTAATAGGTAGAGTAGCTAGACCTTTAAATTTATTAACCGTTGATGATCACGAGGTTGAGGTTAATTTGGAAGAGGTTAGAATACAAGCTAATAGGCTAATAAGAGATAACGCGTATCTTGATAAAGCACGGTTTGATAAAAACAAAGCGAGAGTCACATCTTTTTCTGTAGGAGATTACGTTTTGATTGAAAATCACGAACGGAATCAAACAAAATTGGATCCTAAATTTAAGGGACCTTATGAGGTCATTGAAATACTGGACGGTGACAGGTATCACCTCAAAAGTTTGAATTGTAATCGTACATACAAGTACTCGAGAGACCGCTTACGTCCACTGCCCCAATCTTATGTTCCTATTGAGCTGGATCCGTTTGTGTTAGATGATAATGACGGTGAGTGTTTGTGCTGAGTGAATACTGGTAAGCCTTATAAGATCTTTATCAGCTTGGTGGTTGCTGGAATTAGGCGAGGTGGCCTACTAAGTCTGTTATGGCTAATCAAGGGCGAGGTGGCCAATCAAGGGCGAGGTGGCCAATCAAGGGCGAGGTGGCCAATCAAGGGCGAGGTGGCCAATCAAGGATGAGGTGGTCATGAGCAAGATTTTTTTTTGAAAAAAAAAAACAAATTAAAGAAATTTGAGTTGGCCTCAGTGCAGGCTGTTTTGGCTGTATGGATCGTTGCTTCGGTCAGGAATGGCCGAACGCATACCAATGACGATACTAAAATCTTTTTTTTTCTTTTTGTAGATACTGATGATGCACGGCCTTCAACATCACACGAGGGCGTGTAATATGTCAGGACGGCCGTGTCGGAGGAAATCATGAGTCGAGTTGTTTATTGATTGCTCAGAATATTTATTGTTTATGATTTAGTTAGTTTTAAATTCATTTAATTACTTTTAAATTCTTAATTCAATTTGAGATAATTTGTTACTATTTTATTAACATAGAAATCTTTATTTCATTTAAATTGTAATAATTTTATTAACGACCAATCAGAGCAGAGCGCGGGAGCGCCTCGAGTGGGGTTGAGGCGCCATCTTTACTTTAGAGTGTTGAACAGTTATGGGGACACATTTAAGTTTTGATTGTCGATCGAGTTGGATCGTATCGTGAATTATTGGTGTGTGTGTTAAAGTAAGATCGGTGCCCCAAACTCACTGCTCGGTCTTAAAAAACTAATTCGTGAAAAAGTGTTTACAAAGTGTTTAAACTGTAATAAATTAGTTAAGCAGTGATCGTTGTGTTTTGTGCCCGCATTTTACCCACGATGATGCCCACTACTCCCATTACCGCTGATGACCACGGTGGCGAGGATAATGTTTCTCCGACTATATAAATGTATAGGTATTTCACCCCAGAGTATTATCGTTTTATAATTTTATTTTTATTTTAATGTACCTTAAAACGGTATGCAAAGTACACCATTTTATAACGTTATAACCTTTTTTCTCTTTACATATTAGTGACGCGAGTGTGAAAATTACTTCAGTATTTTACATGACTCAGGGGCCTAACGCAAAGTTTTGTGTAAAAAAAAAATTTACGAGTTTTTTTTACGATGTCACTCCGGTCGCCACGATACACCTTTCTCGCCCTACAAAATAAGATAAACTATTTAATAGTCATCCTATGTGATTGACGTTATACAAAGCCTTAAATTATCTACATGTAGTTTATAGCTATACGGATACGAAAAGAAAAGATAACTGATAAGGCATGTAACGATTCTCGTGAATGGCTCTGATAAAATAATCCCCAATAAAGTGGGACCGGATACTTAAAGGATGACGTACATAATTAAACAATAGTTTTATTTATTAAGTTGGTGTACCTATACTCATGTAAGTCGCATATAAGAAACAAGTCTGCCTGGGTCACTTCATTCTGGTGTATATATGTACAATATTTATTAAAATGTATAAACTCGCCTAATGACTAATGAATGCAACAAACAAAATGGATGGACGGAATGGGATGTTCATTTTGTTTGTATGACAGAACAGCCACGGACGATATACTCTAAAGGTGCGATTCCACCAGTGTTCTGAACTGCTGCGAACATTGTGCGTAACGTTTGTTCCGGTGGATTCGCTAACGCAACATTAACAAATTGGAACACATACAAATTGGCACAGCTGGAATTCTGAAAAAAATGTAGGTTAACATATGTTCTGAACACTATTTTGGTGGAATCGTACCTTAAGAAATCTGACTGGAACTTCGAAGAACGAAACTCGTAATGTAAAAAAATATATCCGTAATAAACACCATGATACAGTAGGAACATTTACAGTTCCGTAAAGCAAAGTAATCTATTATCGGGGGCTATCGTTTTTGTCTCACCAGGTGGCGCACAGATTGAGTGAGGTCCTAAAGTATCAATGTTATTAGATAAGAGGGCGCCAGGAAAATATAAATAAGTTTTACAGAAATTGAGTTTGAGGCAAGATTGAACTGAGATTGTGAGTGTGGACCCTGGACCAGGTTTCAAGATGCCATCGCTATTATAGCTTATGTCAAATCCCATACTTTTTGTTTTCGAACTTCGTAAGCGATAAATAGCAATTTCATCTTGAATCAGAGCCCTGGTGTGTTAATAGAACCAGCTAGTTACTAGAGATGTGTCTATCTAACAAATAACAAATACTAAGTAGTAATACTCGTGCTGGGTTTCTAACGAGTCCTACGATTGTATATTAGAAACACGAAGCCTGCAATTACTAGAAGGCGGGATAGAGAATAGTTTTGTTGTTGTTGGAACCCCGCCAAGGAGTGAATAGTTGTCTGTCAATTTTCTTGCCTATAGAAAGCACCCACGTAAATCATAACTAACTTTTTTATATTTCGCTCACTTGTTTTAGAGGTGGAGGAGGCACTTGTGAATATAAAAAGAAGGGCCGACTAATCATTTTAAGAATTAGACTCGGTTTTAAGGTGTCTATGGCTAGTGCCTATCCAAGTGCCATCAATAGAAGGCTTTCAGTTTTAATTGGTAGGTATGTAGTTATGTACTACGTACGAGTGCAGCTGTGGCCCGGGTGCATCTAATGAAAAGCGATCAATAATCGTTTTCTGATAAAAATTAAAATTAAAAAGAAAGTATATATACTAATATTATAAAGCGGACGAGTTTTTTTGTTTGTTTGTTTAAACGCGCTAATCTCAGAAAATTTTAAACTAAAGAAAGACCATTTACCAACTTACAAAAATAAATTAAATCCCACCAAAAACATTTTCATGTATAAATGTTGCCAAGACGAGTCTACACAGCTTACCCTGTGAAAAAGTTATCAGATATGTAGAGCCAAGATTCTTGATCTATGCGCCCTTACTTTACCAGGCTTAACTTCACATACTCTACATTTTAGTTAAAACGTGGTGCTTGGCCGTTTTATTTCACACACGATACATGAATACCTATGAAATCTTAGCAACGGTAGCAAAGCGGCCAAGTATCACCTTTTGACTGAAATCTAGAGTGTTTTGTTGAAGCTAGGTCTGGTAAAGTAATATATTACGAGTATATCAAGAATCTTGGCTCTACATGAGATCTGATAACTTATTTACAGGGTAAGGGTAAGGGTAAAATGTTTTTGGTGGGATAAAGTTAGTTCTTAGGAACACTCATGATCATGTCATCAGCTTACAGGTAACAAAAAGATCAAATTTCTATGTCACATTTCAACACTTATAACACAGTCTGTTTTTGTCGGTCGTTAAAAACAACATTTAATAAAGTAGTTTTAGTTACTCTTGTAACTTCTAAATTTTAAATCTATAATTATGGTAAGCCACTAAGTGGACGCAGCCATGTTGTCGCTTAAAATTAGGGTGATTTAAATTAAACGACTGGATCTATTTTGGTGATGTTTGGATTAGATTTAGACTATAGAGTAGCCCACGGAGCTACTATTGCGGCCAAATGTACTGTGGTAGTGCAAGTGGAAGACCCAAAGGGAGATCTCCGACCGAGCGAGATGGTATGCTCGGTCAGGCCGAAGTCCACTGTACTAGTTTTCAGATGTCGTATATACAGGGTGTCCCAAAAATCAACGATAAACCGAAAACGGGTGATAGGCCAAGTCATGACAGTTATGAGAAAAATGTGAAAAAAAATCTTTGTCATGTATTTTTCACATTATAAGGACTTTTAAAAATATCGGAAAAACTGACACCCTGTGATGGTCTTTCATGTCCTAAGACTACAAATATTACTTTTTTGTGATTTTTTTTTCGGTATTGTAGTCATGACTAACCCTTCTGTAAATCACAATTCATAATTTAAACATACCTGCCTCAGTTTTCAATAAAATGGAGTGTTTTGCCCAAGATTAAATTCAAAATAATTACTACACCCAACTTTAATCGTCTGTACTGTAAAAAAAAATTACTACAGTATTTTGGCAAGTAACTTTAAAAGATGGCGCATTTAATCTGGATTCCAAAATGGTATGATACTTGCTGGATTACTTCTTTGTTGAGGAAAAAAAAATTTTTTTAACGGAACCGGATGTTAGGCCAACTCTGTTTAAATTTTTAAAATGTTGGTATTAAGTTGTTATGTGACGACGATGAGTGACGTCATCTTGTCTAGAGTGAGCGAGACAGACAGTGACGCTCAGTGCGAGTGAGATAGATAGTGACGCCAACCCGACAACACAGTGATGAACGTGCAAAACTGCAGTACGTTACGATCTTTCGTTCATTGCGCATCTTTCTGTATCCGTATTGACTTCGTACTTACAACTGTGCTTCTGTTTATTGGACTTGATTTGCTTTGTGATTTGGTTTTATCTGCCCCGTTTCTGACGACCCTGGACTTGTTTTACTGTCGTATCTTCGGTTGTAGTGTGTGATTCCATTGTAGTGTGTTATCATGCCATCTCGATACACCGCACAAGAATACACCAATATGCATCTCATCTATGGAGAATGCTTATGCAACGCTAATGCTGCAGCTAGAATGTATCGTGAGAGATACCCAAACGCTGAGCGTCATCCTGATTATCGGGTATTTATTAACGTGCATCGGTCACTCTTAGAGGGTCGATTCCCTAATCAAAATACCAGCGAGGGAAGGCCTTTCATACCCTACGAGGACGAAGTGCTCGAGGCGGTCCAACAAGACCCGAGTATCTCAGTACGTGGGATTGAAGAGAACATCGGAGTGCCCAAAAGTACTGCACATCGTATTTTGCAAAAGAACCAGTTTCATCCTTACCATGTACAACGAGTACAAAGCCTGTTACCCCGAGACTACCCAGAGAGATTGCAATTTTGTCAAACGATGTTGCAGAGATACAGAGATGATCCGCGATTCTTTGAAAAAATTCTGTGGTCTGACGAATCCACGTTTAAAAAAGATGGTTACATGAACCTCCATAATTTGCACGAATGGCACGTGGATAATCCACATTTGATGCGGGAAGACAGATCGCAGTACCGGTTTAAGGTGAACATGTGGACGGGAATTTTGAATGGTACTGTTATTGGTCCATTTGAGCTACCGGAGAACTTAACTGCCGAGGTTTATTTGGACTTCTTACAGAACCAATTACCAGATTTGTTGGAAGAAGTGCCACTAAACATTTACGGCAGCATGTGGTACCAACAAGATGGCTGCCCAGCACATTACGCTCGCACAGTACGAGAGTTTCTCGACCGAGAATACCCCGATAGGTGGATTGGGCGGGGTGGTACAATTTCGTGGCCTGCCCGTTCACCTGATTTAAATCCCATTGATTTCTTTTATTGTTCCCCAATAAAAGAAAAAGTGTACTCTAAACCAATTCGAGATTTAGCCGAGCTGCGCCAAAAAATTACAGAAGCTGCTGAACACATTAATTCAAGAAGATACGCCCGTCTTATTACGCGATCATTTTTAAGAAGATGTAGGGCTTGCATTAGAGCTGAAGGCAAACAGTTCGAACATTTGCTGTAAATCTTTGTAAATTAAAGTAATAACTGAAGAAATCCATTGACTGACTTTTATTTCGAACTTGCACCTAAAACTAACTAATTACATACTTGATAACAAGGTGGCGTCTGTTCTGTATCTCAACCACTCACATTTTCAAAAGAGCGTTGTATTCATACCTGAAAATTGAAGTCTTAAAAATGCCTACACTGCAATACAATTTTTTTTTAATAAAAAAGCACCCGCACTTAGCGTCACTGTCTGTCTCGCTCACTCTAGACAAGATGACGTCACTCATCGTCGTCACATAACAACTTAATACCAACATTTTAAAAATTTAAACAGAGTTGGCCTAACATCCAGTTCCGTTAAAAAAATTTTTTTTTCCTCAACAAAGAAGTAATCCAGCAAGTATCATACCATTTTGGAATCCATATTAAATGCGCCATCTTTTAAAGTTACTTGCCAAAATACTGTAGTAATTTTTTTTTACAGTACAGACGATTAAAGTTGGGTGTAGTAATTATTTTGAATTTAATCTTGGGCAAAACACACCATTTTATTGAAAACTGAGGCAGGTATGTTTAAATTATGAATTGTGATTTACAGAAGGGTTAGTCATGACTACAATACCGAAAAAAAAATCACAAAAAAGTAATATTTGTAGTCTTAGGACATGAAAGACCATCACAGGGTGTCAGTTTTTCCGATATTTTTAAAAGTCCTTATAATGTGAAAAATACATGACAAAGATTTTTTTTCACATTTTTCTCATAACTGTCATGACTTGGCCTATCACCCGTTTTCGGTTTATCGTTGATTTTTGGGACACCCTGTATATGTATGTATAGCGCCGGACTTAGAAAACTTCGATAGCGCGATGCAAGATTGTGGCGCTAGTAGTACCGCTACAGTACGACTCCTGCGGAATTATCTTTAGTGCGGACAAAGTCGCTCGCAACATCTAGTATTATTTCACTAATAAAACCATACATAGGGATAATGTTTTGTATCAGATAATATGTAGTTTAAAGTTATATTTTTGTAAGCACAGTCGCCGACCGTCCCAGAGTACTTTTGAATCTTATTAACAAGTTATAAGGTGGAGAAGACGGCTGGATATTTTGACTGGATTTATTAGCAAAGCATATTATCTAATCGTTGCAGGTTTGTCATATCAGATGATGAGAGAGAAAATACCTACCCAGCCATTTTTCAATGCGACAATCGTATTATTTCGTAATAGTTATTATCGTTCTGTAGCCACTTGTCACCCACAGTAGCACATAGTGGATAACGAAAAAATACTTCGTTGTGCCCGCGACTTCATATCGAAAACCCCCGATTTTAGATAATTTTTCTTTGGTGCTCCGCTCCTATTCGGTTTTAGCGTGACATGTAGCCTTTTACCTTCCTCGAAAGGAATGACTGACAACTATTTTAAAATCAGATCAGTCATTCCATAGATTCGCGCTCAAATAAATAAACTACAGCTTTATAACATTAGTAACAGTTGAATACGTACCTAAGTGTATTTCCGGGCTACGGTGAATGGAGATACGTTATCGTGAATTCCTCGAAAAACATACACATGGCTGTCCGTTTCACTGCGTAAACAGATAAGTACCGTTGCTAGGTACAAACCGATTCAAAGATAGTATCTGTGTCAGGCGCACCATCATACCTTGACGACGTCAGTAGCGCAGTGGTTGAGCGAGTTAGCTTGAACGAGAGGTCGCGGGTAAGAATCCCGCCGCGGGAAGAAAAAGTTATCAGTGTTCCTGTGTCATGGATGTGTATTAAATTTGTGTAAGTATATATTATGAAAGTATAAAATATATTTCCGTTGTATGGTACCTGTAACACAAGTTCTTCGGATACTTAGCACAGGGCCAGATTGACGCGGTGTGATGACTCCATAGATATTACTATACCGCGACAATACTCACAAACATACCTACAATACGAATGTTCCTTACCTTGGTGCTGGAAAAAAGAATAGTACCTTCCCATCAACCATCTTACACGTGGGTGACGTAAAAGGCGAAAGGGAATATATACGGAAACTAGCGTGCCCACTTCGTTGAGCATAGAAACAGTTTAAACCTTCCCGGGAATTCCACGAATATTTCAAGACTAAAAATAGCCGAATCGGTTCTCGAGTTTTAGCGAGACTAACGTACAGCATTTTATTTTTATATAATATAAGAGAAGAAGAAGATAACTTTACCCTTCCTTTTTCTTGGCTTCAACGTAGTCGGTTAAAAAGAGCTCAGGTTTCCTCTACATAACGAGCAAGCCGTGAGTCATTCGTTAATAACGTAAGGACTCCGACTGTTCTCATTTCCCAGTAACATTATATTATATACGTTCGACCGTGACCGTCTACGAGTTTCTTTAAATTGTCTAATTTAAATAACCTATTTACAAGCTTGTATTTACTTTCACCAGTCCCTTTAATCGTTAAATCGGAACCACCATCCCTAGTTTAAGTTCAAATTTAGCATGCAAGAGTTGCGTGACAATGCAATATTACGATGACATGGAGCTGATCTGATCCTGGAGCTGGAAGGTGAAGGTGGCTGAAGGTGTGCATAGGAATTCTGCGTTAACCGACACAACTCCATCGGGTTTCGGCTCGTTAAATTTCTATTGACGAGTACTTTATCTTTATTATTTTGTAGCTTTTTTTTAATCAAAATAAGGTAAGTCGTAGATAGATAGCTTGTACGCGCTATTTTCGCGGAACTAGGTGCTCCTCCGATTTGAAAATTTCTTTCAGTGTTTTAAAGCACATCTAGGTATCAAGGAAGATAGGCTATTTATCGCAGGCTGATTTATCAGACAATCAGTCTGCATTGTCCTAACAAAACTTGAAAACAAAATTTTTTTGTGTTTCCAACGCGGGAATCGAACCCACGAACTCCGAGTAGAGAACTCTAAACCACTATACCACGAAGGTGTTTAAGGAAGCTAAAATAATTATTTTTTTAAGTCATTAGTCGTAAAAAATTACACGTTTTCTCAGTAACTAATAGAGGATAGGGAAAACTCGTATGTCTTGGTCAAGTTAGCCTTGTTAACAAATGACCGTGACCCCAGTAAAAAATCAGTAACGTCTACCTTATCTCAGCGTGCCTAATTAGTAGGTACTTACCTACCTACTGCTTATAATTTACTAGAATTTAGGTCCATTTGTTTAGCACATGGTCGTGGATTCGATCCCAGTGTTTAAAAATGTTGTTTCAAGTTAGAATAGGATAATAAAAATCCGTAACGTCTGCCTTATCTCAGTGTACCTAATTAGTAGTTATTTCCCTACCTTACCTACCTAGTGCTTATTATATTCTAGACACTATGATCCAATTGTCTAGCATGTGCTCGTGGGTTCGATGCCAGGAAGAACTAAAAATGTTGTTTAAAGTTAGGTTAGGTCAGTGAAGACTGATCACCTGACTTTCTGACAATAAAAATTATGATCCATGCCATGGGCATGTAAAGCCTTTTCTCTCGTCAGTAATTACCTGTACGAGCCTGTAGTGTCAAAAAAGTGTCCTCGAGTACTTGTCAAATCTAGTTTTAACAAAACCAGCCGCCACTGAAATAAACACTCCCTACTTCTCCAACATTCTTGATTCATTTCGTTATGCAACCCAGGACAGTAATGCTATTCTCTAAGTTTGCGTATCTCGACAGCTGAATCCGCGGTGAGTATTAAATTTCGAAGTTCACTGTATGGGAAATTTGACACTCACCGCGGATTCATCTGTCGAGATACACAGAACATTCTTAGAGAATAGCACTGCAGCTATAGCTTTGACCCTTGAGATTATGTATATCTAAGGATTTCTGTGGTGTTACCATTGTCGACAGGAGTTACAGAGGTGCAGGTGGAGGCAATTTGCCCCTTCAAGTATTAATTTGTTATATTATTATACTTAATATAAATACATACAAGTGCATACTTACATCGTATTATTAATTAAGAACGTGATGTACGCATATACAGCGTGTCTCATGGTGCATAATTATATCAATCCGAATATAGTGTGAAGAGAAGGACGGGTAGAGCGTTTTTATTTTGGCACCTCATATAAATTACTTACCATAACGCGACAAATCGCGATTGCAGATCTCCAAAGTCACAAAACAGATGAGATTCAATGCTGGTCAGGTCATCGACCAGTGCGTTCGTGTGTATAGACTAAGAGCCAGCGAGCCCCAACATAGTAAGATTCACACTTGTTGTCATTTTAGACCTTCGAATTTTTTTTTGAGTTACAATTTATATAAGGTGCCAAATAAAAAATTAAAAAGAATCAAGAAATACATTACTAGAATGAGGAAAGGTAGTTTAATCATATCACAAAGTTAGAGCGACTGTTCTTTTTACACCTGTTATTATCTAGATATGATTTAGTTATTGCCCCGGGACTTCTTTCATAGAGAAGACTATAAATAAACCGTATTACTAAACTAAGTCACATTCGCATAGCGCAATATTCACCTGCTGTATAACACAATTATACATTTCTAAAACTTTGGAAGCCGTTGAATGGTTCGGGATGTGAATACTGAATAAGTACAACTTTCACTAATTTCAATATTTAATCGCATTATTTAATTCTAATGACATTTTGGGACACGCACAATGCACATAACCATAAGCATATATACAATATTCACACAAGCGCCGTGTTCGTTGGCGTTTTTTTTGGGACATGCGCTTGTAAAGCACCAATCAAATACCCTTATTAAACCTCTATTTTTGACAGGTAATAGAAAATAAGGTTTTTGATTGGTCCTTTACAAGCTCATGCGTCAAAAAACAAGCCACCGAACACGGCCAAGGTACTCGATACAGAACTTATTTAGGGTGCCCACTGACGACCAACCTATTTGTAGGACCGATCGGGCAGACATTTCCTCAATATTATTGTTGATCGACTTTTTGTACGTGTGTGGTTATTGCAATCAGTATGTTTACACGTACAAAAAAATCGGTCCCCGATTATTACTCGCGGGCACCCTTAACCAAATAAAAACAATAATACCTAGTTCAACTAGTTACAACAATGTTGCTCCGATATGTTTGTCACGATCTGACCAAAATGATTTTAAACAATGCTCTTGCTGAGGACGTTTTCCAAGGTCGGTTGCTCATTGCATAACATTACTTGTTATCAGAACTATCGACGATAAAGTTTATTTCACACAGTTTAACTAAATTGCTTATTTAACTCTGGGGATATATTATTATTCAGGGTTCCCCCATACATTGTCTTCACTTGATTAGTATCAAGCTAATTTTTCTTGAGTAGCTTCATTTTGATGTGACGTCCAATAATTTCTTGGACGGAACTATCGATTGTGGTAGCTAACAGATTTAGCAAGGATAAAAAATCTAAACTTTCGAGCGTAGGCCCGGGATAACATACCACGCAATTTGTAGGACAATTATGTCTGTTGAATTACATTAATATTAGATAATGTTGTGATAAAAACAAAATCAGCTAGATACTAATAATTTAAGATAACCTCGTTATCGATACAAGTTGGCTAGAGGAAACTCTTTGATCAAACCATAGATTTAGTAGGACAAATATTTTTTCGGATAATTTAGATTATTATCTTGAGATTTATAAAAAATGAGATTTATCAATAATAAATATTTTGGAATCACCAAATCCACAAACTTTATTCTTGCTATCTCTGTTAGCTACCACAGACAAGTGTTCCGTCCAAGAAATTCTTGGGCGACTCATCAAAATGAAGGTACTCACGAAAAATTAGCTTGATACTAATCAAGTGAAAACAATGTATGGGGGAACCCTGACTACATAGGTAACTATTCATGGGTTGCCGGAGATCGAATTGCACCTCCCCATCAACCGTGGGAGTCGTAAAAGGCGATAGTGGGAATATTTGAAAAATGCGCTAGCCAACCCGCAGTATCAGTCAGCTGAAGTGGCAATGGGCCGGCCACATAGCACGAAGATTGGACGGTCGATGGGGCAAAAAGATCCTAGAGTGGAGACCACATACTGGCAAGCGCAGTGTGGGAAGGCCACCTACCAGATGGACCGACGACCTGGTGAAAACTGCAGGGTCACGTTGGATGCAGGTGGCAATGGACCGGTCGCACTGGAAATGTGTTGGAGAGGCCTATGTTCAGCAGCGGACAGTAAAAGGCTGAAACGACGACGAACGACGACCCGCAGTACAAGCAACTACCCCATGAAATATTTTGAAAAAGGCCTATGTCCAGTAATGGATGTCATAGTTGAAATTATGATGTAATATATTCTGCGGGATGAGCGGGACAAATTGACATTCGAAACGGAAGTTCCAGAAAAAAAAATATCAGGGTCCGACCACACCGGATATTTTCTCCGGTTTTCCGGTTACTATATAATATATACTAACCGGATACTATGTAAAATCGGAGTCGGAGCCCGATTTATGTTACTGGAACTACGTTTCAAATGTCGGTTTGTCCCGCTCGTGTACGTATGATTAGACGCACGTGCGAGCGAGACAGGCTGACAATCAATCGAAATTGATGTAACTAGATTCGGGACCCGGGACAAATACAATAGAACTGATAATCGAATACACGAGAAATCTGGACACTCGAGTATTTTATTAGCATCACATGGTATGAGCTCTAAATTTTCTCCGCACTTCCGATTTCCAGGCCATATACTTGATCCCAGCCTAGGTTAATGATTCTGAGATACAAAAACTGCATTTAAACACAGTAAATAAAACGTCGACATTAGTACAGTAACCAGTTCAGTTTTTGCAGACCTGTGGCCTTAGCGCGAGGTCTCATGGCAGTAGGTATTGCTTTTGAATTTTGTATCAAATTTAAACTCTACTTATATAAACAAAAAATATATTTTTAACTTCCGCAAAGTCCATAAGCAATGTTAAAGTACAAGATACAATATGACCTCGCGAGGCCCCTGACAATTATAAATGAAGTGTACCTTTACTCCGTTCTGATTCAATGTGGTATAAATGTAAACATTAAATTCTAATTCGACTATATTTAAGTCACCGTTTTTCTGTATTGTATGGTGTCTTTATGTGACATTTAAATTAGAAGCCATGCTAAATAAATAAATAAATGTAAACACTTCTGGGGCGACAGTAAAATCGCTCATAATGGTCACTTATTCAAGATGCCATCGCTATCATAACTTACGAAGTTCGAAAACAAAATGTATGGGATTTGACGTAAGCTTCGCTATGACAAGAAAAGCGCAAAGCCGAGAAGAGTGGAACGTCATGGAGGAGGCATTTGCCAAATATGGGAAAAGAGACACAGTTGTTGGGATCATCGACTCAGCAGTCGTATTTTAACTATAATAATATATTTATTACTAGCTGTGTTCGCGACTTCGTTCGCGTGGTTTTTGAGTAACTAAAACCGTTTATGCAGCGCAGGTAACGAAACAGTTTTTGCAACATTTCTCACTGACGCTTCGTTCCTATTGGTCGCAGCGTAATCTGCGTAATGTTATATAGCCCAAAGCCTTCCTCTATAAATGGACTATCCAACAAAAAAAGATTTTTTCAAATCGAACCAGTAGTTCCTGAGATTAGCGCGTTTAACAATCAAACAAATCAAACTCTTCCGTTTTATAATATTAGTATAGATATAAAGAAAATGCATCTTTCTCTGAATAAAGGCTTTTATTATTATTATTATTATAGCTATGACAAGCGAATTCTTATGTCTCTTATCGAAGCGTATGTCAAATCCGATTCATTTTGTTTTAGATCTTCGTAAGTAATAAAAGCGATGCCATTTTGAATCTGGACCCAGAGCTATTTACATTTAGAACACATTTAATCGGAACGGATTTTAACAAGTTCCATAATATGTGCAAACGCATTGTGACGTAATAAAAGATTAGTCATAACCTTACGCAGAATTTCATTTATCAACTCAATAAGGACACATGTACCGATAGCAGACAATTCGTAGAATATACTAGCGATTAGGTGTTACGTTTTTTCGGATATAAAAAAGTTGAATAATAAAATTTGTCATGACGAGCGGCAGTTATCTACTTTATTATTCTAATTACAACAGAACAAGGTGACACCAATTAGGTTTAATTCTTACAGTCTGTACGTCTGACCTCTCTTAACAATTATTTGGTAATAAATTAAAAACTAACACGCCACAAATGTTTGTAATTCTAATTATACTATGACTAGGCAGTGTACTCCAATAAATTACTAATCATTTATTATTATTATCGCATCGTACTGGTAGAAAATACAAAAGTAGCAGAAAAATGATCAAAAAGCTAAACAAATGTTTTACAGTATGTTAATTATAAACTATATATATATAAACTATATTATACAACTATAGTTTTCATTGATTTGAGATCATTTAATATACACTATAATATGCGGTTATGTCTAAGATTTAAGACTCAGCACTAAAATAGCATACTGAGTACATGACCTATTGTTATTTGATGAAAAACTAAGTTTAAGAAAAATTACAAGGGAAATACCGATAGCTTATTTGCATGTTTTGTCTCTGTCGTTCGATATGAAGTAAGCAGTGACAAAACCTCCGAATAAACAGACACAGAAGATTGTGAGGAGCTTAATCAAGAAGACGAAAGAGCAAGGTCCAAAAGTAAAACATATAAAGAAGTAGGTAAATAACTACCAACACGTGTTCTGGCTGCTATCACAGTTTTTTTATAATACTACAAAATTATCTTAGCATTATCTATACCAGTAACAAAATCAAATCGCTCACGCACTCACGTGGGTACATTTTCATAATCTGTGATCTGTAAAACCAATTAATTTATTACATTTTATAAGATTGCTGTATTTTATATTAATAAAATATGATATACCTATCGTCGCTTTACCATCACAACCTCGTATCTATAAAACGACAACTTTTCAGTAGACTCGCAAAACTTAATAATTTTAGATTTTAATTAGACGTGGATTTTCAATTACGTTCAGTTTTTTACAGCATAGATCCAAAATCCATAGAAGAAAAGTCATAATAAAATCTAAAATGATGAAGTTTTTTGACTCTACTGAAAAGTTTTAGTTTTTGAGATGGTAAAGCGACGATATAGTACATATTACACAGGATACAGAAGAGATTTAAGTTGTTCGAATAAATAATGACTTTAGATAGACCCGGAAGGGTATGTGAGAGAAAACGCACGATTTTTTCTTGTCTGTTTAATTTAAAAACAATAAATATATCTCAAGAGAATTACATTTGGTAATTCACATGTTACAACAGTATACATGTTATAAACTTAAATCGCATCCGTACCCATATCGAAATCAGTACCCTTCCTTACAGCTTCGCCGGAGTCGGGTAAAAATAGACATAGAATTTTTTTTCTCCGTTAGTACACTATGCCTATATAGCGGGCCCCTTTTTACCAGACGAGGAAGCCAAAAGGAAAGGAAATGATTTGATTTTTTTTTATTTAACTTAAATATTCAGCCGTTATTCTATATAAGTTTTCAAAGTTAACTTGTATTATAAAATCGGTATCTATCTATAATTCTGTGTCAACTATGATTATTATGATAAGAATTATATATTATTGACACCTACACCTAAGCATTAATTTGAAATCAGACATTAAGAATTATTTATTATTTGTTTTGAGGTTCCACAGTACAAGAAACCCTTATAGTTTCGCGTTGTTCGCCCTTTTGAACTTCTGTAACCATAAATAATGAATATAAATGGATGATATTTGGTACAGCTGTACTATGTTACATTGTTGTATCGTTATACAATATTATTAAGTTTGTTTCTTTTTAGTACTACAGAACCAAAAATGTTGTTTCAGTAAATTATACCAATATCCTTAGTTAATATTATGCCAAATACAGTCTAGTCATTTTTTCCATATAAAGTACAATAATTGTATCTATGGTTAAACTTGATTTTGTCCATTACTAGTACGACAAATATGCTCACAAATTTAACACAAAAAAGTAAGTATAAAAGAACTACAATGCTAGGAAAAATTACAAATTCTATTATTCAAAGTCATAAATGTCACTTGTGCACAAAAATATTGTTGAGTTCTCTAGTTTTATGTGCAATATTTGTGATACAATACTGTGAGTTCCTTAACCTTTAAAAAAATTGTAAAATAGTAATATTAAAAAAATATCTTAACTTTGTGTATTACTGGTAGGTATTAAGGACATTTAATAAGAAACCATCTTTTTCTCTTGAAAATTAAAAATACTTGTAAATTAAAGTCATACTTAAATACCAAATAATTACAAGTAAAAAATAAATAATATTTAAATTACAAAATATGCAATTAGCAGACACCCTTTAACTGAATTCTTTGGTAACAGTATGTGACTATGGACACATTAACAATATTTATCATTTAATCTGATAAATATCAACTAAAATCTAAATAACATACTCCACACATACAATTCACTAGATAATTCTTAAGTATTTTGTGCAATTAATAACAATTACCATGACATGTACTTCACCATGTAAAATCATACTGTAACAGGGATCTTAATTTCTTTGTTGACAATATAAAACTTGTGCTTTTTACCTAACACACCCCAAATGACGGCTATATTCTCTATTACAATATTAACTGGAATTGTTGCTAACGCAGCTATAATAAGTAAGACGAAGTTAAGTGGCCCAAATCGATATATTGAGAAGGATTTGATTACACCAAAAATATACATGTAAATATTCACAGCTCCAGTAAATGCACAAATCAAGTCCAACCACTGCGGACATGGTATTGGACAAAATGCTGCAAGTAGAATGTTGCTCGTAGACAAAGGTAGGGTAACCCACGAGTAACAGGATATTGCTAGAAAAATCTTATTTAAGATAGGTAGCTCTTTGGAATGGACTACCAATAGTATACCTTGCAACCACCTCTTTCTTTGCTGCATGAAATCCCACAGAGAGAATGGTGATTTTTCCCACATTTCTCCTTCAACAAAGTTGAATGTGTAACCTTCTTTATATGCCTTCATTGCAAAGTAGCAATCTTCAGCCACTGAGCCATCAAGACCATTATCAAATGACACCTTTTTCTCAGCACACACCTAAAAAAAAATGTAAAAAAATATATTTGTAGTATGACATACAACTGATGTTAACAAAAATTACTGTAAAAAGGAACAATGATTATGAGAAACTGTTATTTTTATGTTTAATTTATTTTATTGTATAGTTATAGTTTACCTACTTTATAGTTATGGTACCCTAGAGAAGGAAAAAGGAAACAAGGAAGACAAAAGAAAAGATGGGAAGATGAAAAAAAAGCAATGGGAGGAACAACATGGAGTAGAAAGGCACTTGAGAAACAACTTTGGAAGAGCTTAGGGGAGGCCTTTGCCAAAGGGCAATCAGAATTAAGTATGAGTAAAAAAAATATTGTTAAAAAAATATGAATAAAGGCTTATTTTATTGATTTATAGTTTACCTGTGTCACAACATAAGATCCTTTCCAGCTAAAAAGGGGTTTATGAAAGACATAAAACTGGAACCTCAGTTTACCCATGTCATCAGCAACACGAAAACTGTCAGCTAGCGTTGTGAGCCAGTTCACAATATGTTCATTTGCATAGGTGATAAGACCTTGACCAAACTGATGTTGGCCGTCAAATACAAAGTTCAATATTCCACGCACAGAATTTTCAGTTAACAATGTCTCTTCATCTAAGTGTACTATCCAATCATTTTCAGCAAGAATATTAACATTATCTTCCAAGCAATACTGCAATGCTCTTGATTTGAATAGTGCACCTGTTTTTGTCTTGTACTCTGGTGGCACAACCACCTCTCGCACTCTTCTGTGGGTTGGTAAATTTATTGCTTTGTCTGTAACTACTTCAATCATGAAATTTTCCATTCCAACATCTGAGCACAAATTCATATTTCTTGTCACATTGTCCTTCACAAGCTTGGGGAAATCACCCCTTGTAACTACTCTTATACAAATAAATGGGGCCAGTAATGGTGAACCTTTCAGTTTAATTTTTCCGGGAAAGGCATTAAAAAGTATAAGCCCACTAAAGTTGCAGATAACTTGTGGTATTGTTAACAAAGTTAGTAGTCGAAGGATGTACAAAATTAATGTCCCTTGTATGCCATAAGCTCCCCATGGTTCTATGTAAGGCTTTTCCTTTCCGTCTAGTGTTATAGCACCCGAAAATATAAGAGAAAAATATATAAACGTCAAAAACAATGTACAATGCATCAAATGTTGAACTCTTCCTCTAAGCATTCTACAACAATAACAAAACAAGTTTAATTCACAATCAGAATACCTAGGATATGTATATTTTAAATAAGGCAGCAAGGAAAAGTTACATTTTGTTAGTACTTATCCTTGTATCTTGTTCTGATAAAATAATATTAAGTGAAAATCCATACCTTTTAGCTCAGGCACTAAACAATATCCTTCAAAGTTTATCACAGTCAGTTGATATAACCAAAGCGTTAAATAATGCAATATAATTTATATTTATAAACTTATGTGTATTTTATTTAATAAACATAATTTAACTAAAATAGGTACTGCGATAAAAACGTAAGAACAAACAGCACGCCCTTCAGCGGCGTTTCAATTTCAAATAATGATTGACATTTGACAAATGACAGGTAGAAAACAAATGATAGGTAATTTTTTTATAGAAGCTATAAAGCTTAGAACCATTACAAGTGTAGGATTAGCAATAATATACTTTTCGCTGTATGTCAGTCGCCGGTTTTGCTTAAACCAGGCGAGGTAGGGTATTAACATTTCTTTATTGCCCTCCTTCCATTCCCCTCCGTATGGATTAGTTTTCTTAGAATTAAGATCATAAAGTCTGTAGATCACAATATTAATTCTTCGCGTTAAGACTAATATATAAAAAAAAAGTCAATAACAAAATATTCTTGACACTTGACAGTTGACGTAGAAACAAAGACGACAAAAATGGATTTTGTGAGGTGATGGGAAATTAGAAAATACTCAAGTGCATTATAAATAAAACAAAAGCTTAATAAGTGTACGTGTTACCTATTAGTGTAGTGATATGGTGTGCGCTTATAAATAAAATATATTCTGATATCGCATCACCCTGAAATACTCAAATAATGATAAATAAGGATTTAAAAATAATATGCTAAAGAGAAAGTGTCTGAAGCCAACATCTAACGGGTCGATATGACTATGTCTGCTTCAGATTTATCTATTGGCTGTCGATTTGCAGATTATTTTGTTATATGTGGTCTCGACTTTGATTCAGGACTGGAAACCGACACTTTAAGTGGTAATGAACAGTTTCTGTGCCATACAAATTTTTCGCTTAGCAAGCACTATTTAGACATGTTTTTATTTGTAGGAGACAATTTACACATATCGCCGTTGGATCGTTCGTACAAAGGAAAAGTTTTAGCTCATTATCCAGATACCATTAACAGTAACCCTTTTGATGAACGTGCAGTGTGTATGGTAAGTGCTTCTAAACCTAATAATCAAAATTTTAAAACTATAACCCGACTATGCAAATGATATTGCCTATGTTACCTGGGCCTTTATTAAAAATCTAATTGGACAATGGAACAAGCAAACATTTACATAAACTGCTAAAATAATTACCCTTCTTCTGGCTCTGCTAAAGCTGGGTAAAAATAATAATAAATATATATTTTTAAATAAACAAGTAGGTACCTACCTACTATGTATTAAAATAGTGTGACACCTTTTTAACATCTTGACTAATTTATCATTTCAGCTATGTTTGCCAGCTGGCCTCCAGTTCAAAACTCAGAAACATTCACTAGAGCCAAAGTTTCATAGTTTTGTAGTGACAAAAGAAAATGCTTCAAGATACTATGGCTTTAGTCTTATATTTTATGAAGAAGTTAGAAACAGAAATATATGCAGTGCCATGCATACTTTGCAGGTAGTAAAAGCTTCAAATATTTACCCCCGATTGATAAAAATATTTATATACTGTATAAGCTTTACAATGTTAGCAGAAGCTTTACAGACATGCCAGTCTGATACATCAGACAAGTCATGAGAGACAGGGACAAAACATATTAACTTATCTACTGTGTAAATATTTCTATTAGTATATAGTTGATAATTTATATTTCACACAAATTGAGATTCACTTTGTCATAATAAGATGTTTTGGTTTTATTGTTATACTTACTTTGGATGGGCGTTTTAACATTTGCTCCCTCAATCTTTACATGTAATTTGGACTTTATCTAATTCTAGTAGAAAAAGGAGATCCTTGTTGGGGTGTATTTCAATCTTTAGCCTTTTTTTTGTGTGAATTCTTTATCTCTCCTTGTGTAGTAAAAATAAGTAAAATGTAAATTTTTTCAGGCCATGTATATCACAGAGCTTTCCAGTGGACAGACACCACCTGGGAATAGAAAAAGTAATGGAAAGGAGAGTTCAAGATCCTTGCCTAGGTCCTTCAAATTAGCGCCCCACACTGGTGCCGCCCTTACATATTATGATATTACCAAAGATAAGCTTTATGTTGCCAAAAGTATAGCACTAATTTGTCAATACCCATATGTGAGGGTTGCACAATTATTCTTAGAAAATTTGTTTAGGTAAGCATTTACAATAATCATTTTCATTTCCGCTGCTTATAAATATACCTTAATTAGTTTTATTCCATGTTTAACCCCTAGACGTTTGACTCTTATCCTTATAATGATATAGGTAGGACAAGGGTTAAAAAATGTAGGGGTCAAACATAGAATATTACAGTTGCACCTTGTGTCATAGAGATTGTTTGACCTATGAAGAAAAAAAAGAAACCAATAGATGTATAAAATTATTTGTCTTGGATGACATTTACTTTTTGCAATACAATCAAATTGCAGATCTCTTCCAAGGCAGCCTGGTCCTGGTCTAAGCCCAGAGTCCTACGTTTATAACCTTCTCTACGAAGTCCCTGTGCCATTGCCGGGTCAGGCACTACGCTTGTATGTGCCGCCTGCAGAACCTCATCTTATTCCCATACCTGTTGTAAGTTCTGAACTTTAATTATAATAAATATAGTATCCAAAATGTATACATATTAAACTTTACAAATCTACTAATAAAATATATGGATATGTTATTTATTCAATATTTGTAAAGGCAGCAATGTCATAATACATGTAATAATTTTTTTATCTTTAACTATGTCAACATAGTTGAAATTAATATAGAACATTGGAATATCTACCTTCTCAGATTGATGTTATGAAGATGTTAAATGAATTTTCTCTCTCTCAACATTACCCAAATATCTATTTAGCAAAAAATGTATTAAATGATGTAATGTTTTTGCCAAATAAATGAATACTTATGTGTTTTATATACTGCGGTTCACAGGTGATACGAATGCCAAATCCTCCAGATGAGTTACCTTTACTTGATTATCCATTACGCTTGATGTTCGAAACATTGGGTGTTGAGTGCGTAGTGCAGCTGTTTACATGTGTGCTCCTGGAACAACAAGTTTTACTACGATCCAGTGGTATGTGTTTTAAAATTTGTATAATAACAAAATTCTTAAACTAAATTTAAATTTTGCTGAAGTTTATGGAAGTCATAATCAAATCAAACTAATTTGAACACATAAGTTTTGGTGTCATTGACACAAGTGGATTCTTCACTTATTCCAAATTTAGAATATTGAACTCTTGTTTGAATCTTGATAAAGGCTTTAAAGTTGAAAGTGTTTTGACATTTGACCTTTTAAAGTTGGGAATAATAAAAATATTTTTATTAGAATAAATATTCAGATAAAAATCTACAAAAGCAATGAAGTAATACTTTAATATCACGTTAATATTAAACCTTGTTGAAATTGCTATATGAGAGCTAATTAGCTATATTAATATACAATTTAATATATTAATATCTTGTAGCAATATCAAGTAAAAATATAACTACAACCTGCAAGCAAATCTGTGAGTGTGCGCAAAAGCATGCGTTTTTTCAGTCGCTGTTGTTTGATATCTACACTAATATTATTTAAAGGAAAGATTTGTATTTTTGTATGTAACGACTAAACCCAAAAAGTACTGGACCGATTTTAATAATTCTTTTTTCATTAGAAAGCTACATAAATGACTTACCTTATTTAGTTAAGGATAAACATGAGATAGTACTTTTTGCTGATGATACTTCACTAATTTTTAATGTGAAGCGACAACAGTCAAATTACGACGAGGTAAATTGTGCTCTCTCAAAAATAGTACATTGGTTTAATGTTAATAACTTACTCTTAAATTCTAATAAAACAAAATGTTTAAAGTTTAGTTTGCCCAATGTAAGGCAAGTACAAACCAATATACTATTAAATGATGAGAAAATGAACTTAGTCGACACCACTGTGTTTCTAGGTATAACGCTAGACAGTAAATTACAGTGGGGTCCTCATATTGCCAACCTGGCAGATAAGCTCAGTTCTGCAGCATATGCAGTCAGAAAAATTAGAGAAATTTCTGACGAAGATACAGCGCGACTAGTCTATTTCAGTTATTTTCACAGTAGAATGTCTTACGGCAAAAAATGCAGCCGACATTAACACAATATTTGTGCTGCAGAAGCGAGCAATACGTTCCATTTACAAGATGTCCTCATTTGAATCTCTGAGAGATAAGTTTAAAGAAATAGGAATACTAACCGTTGCATCTCAATACATTTTGGACAATTTATTATATGTAAGGAAAAATTTAAATAATTTTAAAACAAAAAGTGACAATCATTGTAGGAACACTAGAAATAAGCACAAGCTCGATATACCTATGATCAGGCTTAGCAAAGTAAGTAAATCTTTTAAAGGGCAATGTATACGCCTATACAATAAAATCCCAGAAAACGTTCAAAATTTTTCTATTAATAAATTTAAAAAAGTAGTCAAAGAACGTTTGTGTGCTAAAGCTTATTATAAGATAATTTATTTTGTTAATGATTGCACACCCTGGGAATAAGGTGGCCAACCATGATGGCTGCTTATATTTATTTACTATATGTACTCTAACTTTTATAATATTAATATGTGTAGGCTATAGATTAAGTTACATTGTAAAAAATATATACTGTTAAAAAAGATCAATTTTCCATCTTTTTGCTAAAAGTTGGCCCCGTCCGAGTTTCTTACGCCGGTTCTTCTCGGCGGGTTAGGGTTGAACCGGTGGTAGCTTGTTTTTCTTGTTGACTTTCCGAAAATAACTTTGTAAGTTTCATTTGGAAATAAAACGTTTTTTATTTTATTTATTTTACATTATCAGTGAGTAACATAGATTATATAAAAATCAATTGCTGTTCGTTAGTCTCTCGAGAACTCGAGATCAGCTGAACTGATTCGGCTATTTTTGGTTTTGAAATATTCGTGGAAGTCCCGAGAAGGTTTAAACCAGTATTTCCCTAAGTGTGGGTCGCGACCCACTGGTGGGTCGTGGGTAGATTTTGGGTGGGTCCTGATTGTCGTATAGATCTTGCAATATACGAGCGCGCGGCACCCTATGTTGTGTGAGTTAAACTTTAAACGGTATCCATGCTCAACGAAGTGGGCACGGGTCAGCTAGTAATATATAAAGTTACCCATGATAAAATACTAAATCTACCTAGTACGGTAGGTACCTACTAGTAACTAGCTATATTAGATCATCATAAAGTGCATAATGCAAAAACAATGTTAGTATTTAAGACTTCCGCCATCACTGTATAAAGATCTTATTACAATACAGATTACGCAACAAAGAAGTTATTTAACACAAGATGGTATCTATTATAAATATGTTTATTTCTGTGTACTTAAGTATGTTCGAAGGCATTGAGATGCTTAAGATGTTGTTAAGAGGTTAACTTGTCTTGTCTGTAGATTGGAGGGATATAAATTTTATTAATTTTTTATTTATGTAAGCATCATGCACGTAGGCACACTTAATGCCTTAAGCCATTATCTACCAGTCAACCTTTAGGTGATTTAGAGATAAAATAAGTAGATGCATTACTTGTACAGACGAAAACATTTAAATATCGTTACATATTATAATATCGTTCTACGTAATAAACTAACGACCCGTAACTGCATTTGACATTTCTTTTATATATTTTTTTTTAGATTTCAACAAGCTCATGCTCGTGGCGGAGTGCATTGTGTCTCTCTTGTTGCCTTTCTCCTGGGCTCATGTTTACGTGCCGATTCTGCCAGCACCTCTACACCACTTCTTAGATGCCCCTGTACCATTTGTTATGGGTAAGTTTCTCTTTTGACGTTCCAAAGTTACTCATAAGTGTTGCTGTTAATAGGAAACTATTTGTCAATAAACATGTTTTTAAAATTGTAATTTAAAATCAACACAATATCCTATTTCTTCTCCCGAGTCACATAAGCAGCAGGAGCAAGCAGGTTCAAACAAAATTATAATGTTCCCCTAATACTTATATAGTTAATTAAAAGAATTCAAAAACTTATCAGTAGCTCGTTTCACATACTTTCGGAAAGATTAATACCGGGAAAAACTCAAATCTGCGTCAATGTGTGATTAATCCCATACAAATCATGTCATTATGTCAATCCGTATATTTGAATACGAATTCGGCAAATATGAATCTATTTAGTGCCTCAGCATATGTGTTATTGTTATTAGGTTCAAATTACACGTCCAATAATACACTTCTAGTTAATCGTATTTTACTTTATTCTACTACGTAGATAATACAATAAACAGTATCTTATAAATAACTATGTAGGTACACTGACCCCACTAACCTATCCGGGCCTCTCAAGGAGACTAACTTAAAACTATCTTAGGCATCAACGTCAATGTCATCTTTGACATCTAGTTGTTTTAAATACATGCATAGCATTATGTAACATCTCCCTTTTTCGAGAAACGCATACAATTTAATAATGCTTAAAACATACATGATTACAAAATATAACTTACTAATTAAATTTCTCATGTATGTACAATTTAGGTTGTTTTACAGTTCTACCAGATCTGGTAACATAATCTGTACCTATTTGCCTTTCCACAGGAACACAGTTGTCATTATGCCTACTAATATCCTGAGAATTTTCACTCGTGAAACAACTAGGATTTATGGGAAGTATATTGCACGTATCATGACCATTATAAGAAGGATCTATTTTTTTAAATTCATGTTTACCGTCACCCGCAAAAGAGGAAGGAGGATTTATATTTTTTAAACTATTTTTCCTATGTCTAATATGCGCTCTATTTCTCCTATATATAACACCATTCATATCGGTAATATAATGAGACCTACCACAATCTAGATTTCTATGTATTACACCAGGAGTCCAAAAATCTTTGGGATTTTTTTTTTAAAATAAATGTCATCTCCAGGCTTAAAGACTTCATTCCTTTGCCTTGCACATCTGTCAAAGTAATATGTCATTTTGTTTTTATTTTTGACATAAGATTTTTTGTAAACAGAAAACTTTACTAAATTCGGTTTTAATTTTTTACACAGGACAGGTATATTCATACGTAAACTCCTAGACATTAATAATGATGCTGGGCTGGGAAAATCGCCTTAAGCAGTGTTCCGGTAGTGTAGCAATGCTAAATATCATAACTGTGTAATATCATAACATTTCAAAAGTTCCTTATTTGTGTTAGGTTTAAATTTAGCACATACTAGACACTGTTCAATTAAATTTTTAATGTCTGCATTTATATTGGGCCAATAAACTGTTTCCCTAGCAATGTTAAGTGTTTTATTTATACCTAAATGACCACAGTGAATTTTATCTAATATTTGCTTTTGTAAAACCTTTGGGACTATGAGCCTTGCCCTTAAAGAGTAAATCATTCATTATATGTATTTCACTTTGAATATTCCAATATGGTTTTACCAAACAGTTAATTTTGTTTTTGCTTGTTGGCCAACCATTTTTTATATAAGATTTAAGCAAATTAAATGATTCATCTTGTTTACTTTCCTTTAAAATTGACTCTAAATATGACTTTGATACTGAAATATTAGAAAAAATTGAATTGACATGATATTGCAAGTCTTGTTCACATTGTGGTACATATGTATCAGTGAGTGAAGCTCGTGATAGCGTGTCTGCTATATACATATGTTTACCAGGTACATAAATTACTTCTAAGTCATATCCTTGCAACGCAAGCATCATTCTCTGCAACCTAGCTGGCACTTCATGAAGAGGTTTTTTAAAGAGATAAATTAAAGGTTTGTGATCTGTATGAACGGTAACAAGACCTCCATAAATATATTGATGAAATTTATTACAACCAAACTGTATAGCAAACAATTCCTTTTCAATCTGAGCGTAGTTTTGTTGAGAGCTTGTCAATGTTCTTGAGCTATATGCAATTGGTCGCTTATTTTGCATGATTACAGCGCCCACTGCATTCTTGGATGAATCTACTGACAAAATTAAAGGTACATTGCAATTATAGTTAGCTAATACAGGTGCTTTAGTAATAATATCTTTTAGTGATTCAAAACACTTTTGATAATTATCATCCCATAGGAATGGTATATCCTTTTTTAACAAGTTTCTTAAGACATTAGTTTTGTCTGCTAAATTTTCAATGAAAGGGGCTAAAAAATTTAACATGCCTAAAAATCTTTGTAAATCCTTAATATTTTTAGGTGTAGACATATTTTTTACAGCTCTAATTTTATCTGGATCAATTTTAACACCATCTTTGCTAAAAATATAACCCAAATATGTTATTTCTTCTAAAAGAAACTTACACTTGAGCTTGTTTAATTTCAAATTTACCTGCCTAGCCCGTTCTAAAAATAATTCTAACCTCTTATTGTGTATTTCAATTGTCTCCCCATATATTAAAATGTCATCACACCAAATAATTATGCCTTCAATGTCCCCAAATAAATCAATCATAGTTTTATAAAATATTTCTGTTGCAGTATTAATCCCAAAAGGCAACCGTAGAAATTTATAGCGACCAAATGGGGTCTGAAATGTGCACAAATCACTACTTTCTTTTGTTAATTTTATATTATAAAAACCAGAGAACGCATCCAAGTGGGAAAAATATTTAGCTTTAGACAATTTTGACCTGACTTCATCAATATTTTTAATAGGATAATGACTTCTCAATAGATTTTTATTTAAATATCTAGGATCTAAACATACCCTTAATCCTCCTGCCTTTTTCATGGTAATGACTAAACTACTTACCCATAACGTGGGTTTGTTAACCTTTTGTATAATTCCCAGTTGTTCCATGATTTCTAATTCTTTCCTTAACGGCTCGATGAGAGCAAACGGTACCTTCCTCGGGGGATCTATTCTTGGTATGGCATCCTTCTTTAATACAATACTGTGTTCATATGGAAGACATCCTAGGCCCTGAAAAACATCATTATATTTGATTACAATATTGTCACATGTTTTTTCATATAGGTTATGTATATTTTTCACAATTTTATTGTCATTTTGACAATTTACAGAGAAGTTTTTTGTTATTAAATTTAACTTTATACAAGTTGGTAAGCCAATTACAGTTGGACAATTCAAACTTGTTATTACAAAAGTAATTGTTTCAGGCTCAACTTTATTATCTAATAAACAGGATACATTAGATACTGCCACTATGGGAATTTTATGACCATTGTAAGCAAAAATATTATAATTTTTACACTGTTGTTTGTCTTTATTTTTAATATACAACTTTGAGCTTTTACATGTGTCTAAAGACATCATATTTATATCTGCTCCAGTATCAATTATGCAATCTACTCTTTTATTGTTTATATTAAGAAAATAATGCCAAGAATTATCATTTTTACTTAAAATTGTGCTATTTCTACTACTTTGTGATTCAATGTTGAACAATGTCCCTATAGTAAATCTCTCAGCACTTTTTTTTGTTACTTCATCATCGAGATTTGAGTTGTCTACTTCAGAAACAACATTCCTGACATTATTTTTCTTATAACATAAATTAGTAAAGTGTCCATATTTAAAACATGACCTGCATTTATGCTTCCATGCTGGGCAGTTGCGATGAGCATGTGTTGTGTTGCATCTCCCGCACGTTGTTCTGGACCCGGGTGTGGCTGATCTTTGTTGATAATGCGGCACTGGAGATCTGGTTTTTCTCCTATGCTGGTGCGATGAAAACGATGATGACGGAGAACTGTTCGGACGGTTTCTGTGTATCTTGTATACGGTGGCATCTTCTCTTCTTTCACCCCCATTGATTGAATCTTCACTCTTCTGTGCCATAGTGAGTGTTCTACACAGCAGCTTGGCTCTTTCCAGGGAGAGATCTTGTTCTTGTAGCAGCTTTTGTCGAACTTGTGAGAAGTTTGTGGCCATGTTAGCAATGAGAATATCTTTCACCAGGGACTCACGAAGCGTACCAAACTCACATGAATGACTTGCATTTTCTAGCTCCATCAGAAAATTGTCCAATGATTCGTTCACACGTTGTTTTAATGTGAAGAACCTGTGTCTTGCAACTGTCAAATTCTTCTTTGGTTCAAAGTATTCAACAAATTTCTCCTTAACTTGTTTGAATGTAGAACTGCTTAGGTCCATATTGAAGGAGTTGAAGATGTTTAGACCCTTTTCACCCATAGAGTGTAGCATAATAGCAATCTTCCTTTTGTCTTCGGTTTTTTCCATTCCCGACGCCAGCAAATATATCTCGAACGATTGAGTCCATTTTCTGAAGTTTTCAGCATTATTGTTGATGATTTCCGTCGAAATTTCCAGCTTTTGTACTCCGTTTGCAGCCATTGTCGTCATTGTTGTTGAACCACACCCAGCCGGTCTCGAAATTTCTTTTTTCGCCGTTCTCGACGTACCCTCTCTTTGGTTAATATTTTCTTTTTCTTCTTCTGACACCATATTTAGTGCCTCAGCATATGTGTTATTGTTATTAGGTTCAAATTACACGTCCAATAATACACTTCTAGTTAATCGTATTTTACTTTATTCTACTACGTAGATAATACAATAAACAGTATCTTATAAATAACTATGTAGGTACACTGACCCCACTAACCTATCCGGGCCTCTCAAGGAGACTAACTTAAAACTATCTTAGGCATCAACGTCAATGTCATCTTTGACATCTAGTTGTTTTAAATACATGCATAGCATTATGTAACAGAATCGATGTCCAGTATTCTAAAACCAACAGTGTTTCATTGTATATGTATGAGAAACTTGATGCAAACTCTAATGTTTCTTGAAAACCATTAAAATTAGTGCCCATTAAATTGAAGGTTATTTTTTTTATTTGGTAATTCAATTAAAGGTCTTCACATGGAGTGTGGCTCCCACAACTATGGCTCCAACGGATCGAGACACATTGTCCTGGGCACGGAAGCAGGGCTGTGTTTGGTTGATATTGACAAGCCTGATATTCAACTACCCGAAGAGTTGCCGATACTTCCCCATAGGACGCCGTTCGTAGAAGAAGTTAACCATGTATTGGACAAGCATCAGGTATTTACCCTATATTTCGACATTTACAAATGGATTAAACAGTGTCAATAATGCAATTTAATAGTCATTTAGTTACAAATAACAAATAGACTTTAAGCGTAATAGAAATAAGGCTTCCTTAACCGTTGTGGAATGATTTATACAGTATTCTCCGAGCGAAGTAACTCTTTAAATACTGTTGTGTCTGGAACAGATGCTCTTAAATGTCGTTTAATTACCCAGCACATACGGCATTCTCACAACATAATCGGCCTATTCCAGAGTAACCTGTCGTCAATCTGGCGCCAATAATATCCGGGTTTCCTTAACAGTTAGAGCGTCCGTATAATTTGCTTAAAATCTAAAGAAGCTTTTTTGTATACGGATTCGATACCTTCTCTGAACAACCAATAAACGCTTGCTGCGCTAAGCGTTGACTAATAACCGCGCAGTAAATTTTACTTATTTAGTCAATTATCATCTATCATGATTCTAATACCAAATAGAGTGTGTCTACATTGTAATCCTTTTATAATAAAAATAAAGTTTGTTTATACGCCACATCCTGGGAATCGAAATTTTTCTTCCTGATTAAACTATTCTAATATTTTAATATAAGTCTGGATTAAAACAAACCACAATATTTTTAAAGATACAAAGACCAGAGACCGAGCCGGTGAAGTTGGGTGGGCCCATCAACGGATCTGCGTACAAACCGATGAGTGACATGAGTACTAGCTGCACACTGCCATCAGGTTTGTACTTCACACGTGTTTGCTATCGAGCGTTCCGTACCCGAAGCGTAAAAATGGAACCCTTTTACTAACTTCGCTTTCTGTCTATCTGTCTTAAAAACTGCGATAGCTGTAGAAAAATATTTTTTTTACAAATGACGTATTTCTGTTGCTAATAATAAATACTTAAAACAAAATAAAATAAAAATTTAAGGGCTCCCATACAAAAAACTGTATATGTGTTTTTTTTTTGCCCGAAACGCTTCGTGTGCGAATTCGACTCTTACTTATTCGGTTTTTTATTTAATTTTGTTTACATATATCTGTTCACATCAGGTGGTTTGCGCCGCAAGCACTCCCTGCACGACGTACTGGAGTGGGAGGAGGGCCGGCCGCTGACTGGCTCCCCGCCCGCCTCGCCCACGCGCCGCGCGCCGCGCCGCATGGACGCGCTGCAGCGGATCGTCGACATCGTCAAACGTAAGACGACCGCCATGTTGCGGACACATAAATATTGTGACGTCAGGTAGTCTGCGTCGCAAGCACTCCTGCACGACATACTGGAGTGGGAGGAGGGGCGGCCGCTGATTGGCTCCCCGCCCGCCTCACCCACGCGCCGCGCGCCGCGCCGCATGGACGCGCTGCAGCGGATCGTCGACATCGTCAAACGTAAGACGACCGCCATGTTGCGGACACATAAATATTGTGACGTCAGGTAGTCTGCGTCGCAAGCACTCCTGCACGACATACTGGAGTGGGAGGAGGGGCGGCCGCTGATTGGCTCCCCGCCCGCCTCGCCCACGCGCCGCGCGCCGCGCCGCATGGACGCGCTGCAGCGGATCGTCGACATCGTCAAACGTAAGACGACCGCCATGTTGCGGACACATAAATATTGTGACGTCAGGTAGTCTGCGTCGCAAGCACTCCTGCACGACATACTGGAGTGGGAGGAGGGGCGGCCGCTGATTGGCTCCCCGCCCGCCTCGCCCACGTGCCGCGCCGCATGGACGCGCTGCAGCGGATCGTCGACATCGTCAAACGTAAGACAACCGCCATGTTGCGGACACATATAATGTGACGTCAGGCGGTCTGCGTCCCAAGCACTCCCTGCACGACGTACTGGAGTGGGAGGAGGGGCGGCTGCTGACGCGCTTTTCTTACGTAAAAGCCTTCCTAATTTAACCGTGTGAATATGTGAATACGATTAAAAAACAACCAATTTAATAAAGTAAATGCTGCTTTACGTCCCGTCAATTTTTTTTAAACCAGTACGATACATCTGCAGGTGTGAACATAGACGACGTAGACGCCGACACAGTAATGCCAGCGACGAAGAAGAAAATACTCAACGACGAGGAACAGTACAACGAGGACATACGGTTTAACATCGCCGTCAGAGAAACGTTCCTAAACAGATTCGTTCACATGTTCCTGATGTATGAGAACTTTGTTATCATGCCGGACCAGGTAATATGCGCTAAAAGTTTTATAAATGATATGGTTATGAGAACAAAGGGAAAGATTAGAGGTATTATTTAATCAAATAACGTATGTTTTCAGGACCGTGACTCGTGGTTGTCAGCGCGAGAGTCTATGGTCAATTTCGACAAAGCGTCATTCCTGTCGGACCAGCCACAGAGGCATAGACCGTTCCTTTCCCGATTTTTAGAGACGCAAATGTTCGCCACACTCATAGACAACAAGATAATGGCGAATTGGGGAGAGTATGATGCCAATTTACAAGTGTTCGAGCATCGGATCAAAACAGTGCGGTATGTATTACATAAAATACCTTTGAATACCTTTGGATTTTTTCTAACATTGATAACCAACATTTAGGCCATGTTTCACCAAGCAATGTTAAAGTTAATCCTTCGTTAAATATCATGTCATCCCTCTCGTAATTCCTATCAATGAATGAGAAGGCATTATAATTTAACACGCCGTTAACACTAACATTGCTTGGTGAAACACGCCCTTAGCACTGCATAAAGCACTAACTTGATTAAC